>CM060928.1:284140991-285625424 GCA_030765085.1 Allium cepa
ACCATTTTGTTTGTAGAACCCACTTTGTAGCTAGCATGTTGGATTTTAATCAACGTAACAATTTCGGCTAAGATTAATACGTTTACTTGCAAATGTTTTCAAAGAAATGTCACTAAAATTAATATATCTGATTTTTACGTAATAAAGATTTGGTTATCAAAAGGTAAAAACCATTCTGTATTTATGTGCGGTGTGGTCTTATAAGATAAGTTTTTATTTTCAAACATCATATTTTGAGTTCTCACAGAAGCCCTATGATTGGCTCGGAGTTTATTTTATTTTTTCTTTAAAATGTGAGTGCCCTATTTTTCCAAGCAGCCAGGTAGTCGGAGTTATGTTAAGAGTATTTTGGTGAAGCATTCTGGAAGAGTTTTGGAGCATGAAGCTGGAGGATCTGATGTGGATATCTATCAATCTTTTATTTTCTGCCGCGTTTAGATGTTTGTACCAGCAAATGTGGGAGCTGGCAGTTACAACTGTTCCTGACTGGGTTAATTCGTACCATAACTCTGATGTATCCTAATGAGAGTGGTTGTGTGTACTATCTATCTATATAGTTAAATTAATGTGAGAATTTGTGTTTTTATCTTTATTTTATTTTACCCCTGATAATCTGCCTCCCTCGCAGTTGGATTTACGGCACAAGAGTACCACGGATTTATTAGTGTCGATTTTTGAAGGTCGAGATGACGGGTCGTCACACAACAGCCAGCTTTAGAATGGGTTTAAGTTTCGATGGATTTTTTGAGTTGGGATTTAGGTTTGTTTCGGAACGGGTTGTTACAAGTCGTGTCTATATTAGGTTTGGGTAATTAAGTACCATATCCTATCTAAGTACCAACCTGACCTGAAAGGTGAAATAAAGTCAAAGGTTATCCCTAGTATGAAAGGCCCAATATGAATTTGGGCTTTGGATTAATTTTCAATATCTGTTTTGAAATTGAAATAAATTTTAAATTTAAAAGGTTAAATTTAAAAGAAGCAGAAAATTTATAAATGTTATAAAATATTTCCACAATGGTTTTGGAAATTTAAAATTTAATTTAAAAATTATTTAAATATTAATTGCGTTAATAAATTAGGTGAAGTTGTACCTAAATCCAGAGTTGTTGATTGAAAGAGAAAAAGAATTTGTTTGATCTTCCAAATTGACATAAGCCCTAATTTGAATTGTTTTTCAGAGAAGATGTTAGAGAGCCACTAAAACCATACCTAATTTCATAAATTGTTTAAGAGAAAGAGACACATTTAAAAGATAATTAAAAGATGTATCAGATCTTCCAAATTATCACGAGCTACATCTTTATTTCTCTTCAGAAGATGGTTGTTAGAAAAATTAAAACTTGTAAAATTTGGGGACCATGACCCTTCATTTATAATATTATGATATTTTCAATTTGTCAACAAATTAAAAGTCATGGTCTCTATGCATTTTTTTCCGTGATAGTTACATATTTAGCCTTAGATATTTTATTACTTTACTTGATTACTTTAATTAGGTTTTACAATGAAATAGCATAAAATATTTTATTTTACACGTGCTGAAATTTTCCAACATGCCGTGCGCAGTAACACAATCTTAGGAGCACAAAGTATGTTGATCCTACTCCAAAACATGCTGAAAAAATGTGAGTATCATTTTTCATTTCAAAAGTAGAGTATTTTAAGTACAGATCTTTCAGTGTTTCTTGAGGTTGAAAAGAATAACAAAAAAATAGTTTACAATGACACACGTAAAAGAGAGTAATTTCGAAAGAACGGATAAATACAGAAAGTGATGTATTGAATCTGCTTTGAATGATAGTTGCGATCTGTGGATGAGAGCTAAAGTAACATATAAAATCAGCTCATATTTATTCTGTTCTAACAAAAAATGAAGTAAACTAGACCTGATATAAAATGTTCCTCGATTCTAATAGCATTTTTATTACCGAAATATCCACTTTAAACTTAAAAAAAGACATGTGAGGAACGCAGGCTTATATATGTAGTTTTTTCAATGATTATATATTCTGAGTTAACACAACGTAACAACAATAGATAACCATTCATTTTTAATATGATCGAAAATTGATATTAACTAATTCTATCAACATTGTAATGTCTAAAACTCGCACATACGCTTCTTAGGCGCATTTTTGTGTTTCCATTTTATATAATAAGCTCAAATTTCTTACCATCTGATTTTGCTATAAATCATTATATATGGCAGGTTTTGTAAGTATAGATTGTGGTGGCACTGCAAACTATACGGATAATCTTGGACTCAAATCGGGTACCAGACAGTCATCAAATTTATGGTAACACTGCGACATTATCAAATTAAAATCAATACTCCAAACAATACACAACGTCAGATGCTGCTTTCCTTGCGACAATCTGATGTATTGCTGTACACTACTTGTGAAAACAGGAACTCGGTGTTACATGCAAATTCATGGAGCTTGAAATATTTATAATATTTGATTAAAACAGATAACAAAACATGCCTTAAGCGTTTTGCCCCTGCTTTTATCTTTATAATATTATTAAGAATGAAGCCTGAAATATAATTCGTTCCCCCCTGAGTTTTAAAACATAACATGCTTCAAAGTCAATAAATGGTGGAAGGAGGAAAATGCATAACAGAACGATTCCATACTGAGATCAAGAATTACTGAGGGTACGTTTAAAGGAATAAAAAACCCAAAGAAACACGATAATGTAGATAAGTTCTTTTCTAAGAAAAGAAGGTATGAAACCCATAGAAATCAATGTAGGCAAAAAGCGTTTGGAAAAGCTTATAAATTTGATCGCAGAAGGCTTTAATTATCTATAAAAACACAGCGGACATAAAGTAAATGCGCATCCAGGGAATCGAACCCTGGTCAGTACAGTGGGAGGGTACTATGATACCACTACACCAGATGCGCTGCGGAACAAAATGTTAAAGCGCCCTTATTAAATCAATGAATATACTGTAGAAAGAAAGATTTACTTCATCGGAGCAAGAGAACATAGATATTATAGGTTATTCTGTATTAGAAAGGGCAACAGGGACACGACCTCATCCTAATTATGACAATAGCATATCAAAGTTGTCGAAGTTATTTTTATTTATGACAACAATTTTATTCGGTTATTCAAGTAAAAAGATCCTTCCATGCAATTTGACATTGGGTACCATTCAATTCAACCACCAAAGCATCTTCTTATGGTAGTGAAAGAGTAATACTTGATTGCTACCTCGACCAGAATAGTACATGGGTATTTGACCATGTTTTCACTACTGGGTAATTTATATTCACCTATTACATATTACATGGTATGTACTAGTCAAAGAGACTCGGCACTCACATGATGGCAATGATGGTGCACTCGAATGTTTCATGGTTGTTTGACATTTGAAGAAGTTAAATTGAAACCTAGATGCATCTTTGAAGTTCTAAATCGTATAGTTGGTTAATAGGTAGGTTGGTTTAATTTCTTAGGTTTTAGAGGCTGAAATCAAACTTTGGGGCAATTGGAGTATACCCTTCTTTAATAATAGATACATAGATATTGTCGGCAGTAATGATTAAATTTAGGACAAATTTTCAAATAAAACCTCTCAAACAAACTTAACGCAACAATAGTTCACATTAAAACTTAATGTAGAAATATACCTAGTTTTTTATATAGTATAAATTCGCATGCTCTATTTTTTTAAGAAAAAAAACTTAAAGGTTATGCATTATATGAATGCGTAATTTTTTTAAAAATGTTATATGTTTGCTTATAGCTTGCGTATTTATGAAATGCGAAAGTTTTAAAAAGAAAAATATTTAAAATAAAACTTGTGCATTGCATAAATTTGCAACCTATAAGCATACAAGACCTATTTCTGTAATAGTTTTCAGTTGAACCTATTATTACTCTAAGTTTTATAAAAAAATAACTTTGTTTGAAAATTTGTCTTTAAAATTGAGTTGCTGCAATTACAATTTCTGAGCCCACGAGGATAGGTATGATAAGCATTTGTGAAAATTATATGTTTATATCGTAGAATATGGAAGTATTCAATTTGGACAAAAGGACCATTTTTCACTTCAAACACTAGTTATTTTTTTCTTACATGGATCATTTTAACGAAGAAACAGTTGATGTAAAGGTACTAATACAAGAGAGTACAATGGGTTTGGTTACCGAAAAGCCAAGCATGTATATGTGGTTCCTTGCTCAAAAATTACCAAACACGCCAAAAGTAGAACTATCCAAACTTGATTTACTATCTTCAACAAATCAACAGAATGAAGGCAGATACAATGACACTACAATTAAACAAATGTGGTCATTGACAGCGTCCTTTTCACGAAATATGTAACCGTCTTCTCAAGGATGCAAAATATAACCATTTTATGTGAAATAATTTTATTAACGATATGTAGTCATATAGCTTTTATACACTCAGATACAAACATCTACATTTCTAATCATACACATTTACAAAAGTTTGAAATTGTATGTATAAAATGTAGTTTGTATCCTATCACGTTGGACCTATGTACATCCTTATCTTTGTGGTCTAGGGGCATCTTGGCATATTTTAAGAGCTTACGCAATTCAGTTGCAATCATCTCTGCTGACACTTCAATTCAATAGCCAACCAAAATATAACTGAACAGTAATTCGATGTTCCTGTGTATTAGCTCCAGCCAAATGAATAAGTTAAAGAGCTCGATTGAATAGACTTCTATAAGTAACGTTTTTGTTAGTATGATGCAACAGAAGCAGAATGCGTTGCAAGAATGCAAAACAGTTGCAAATATATTGCAAAAATTATTGCAAATATGATGCAAAAACTGTCGCAAATATTGTGCAAAACTGGTAAATAGTTTACTGATCAGATCTTTCCGAGTCCAATGAAAACTGTTTCCTTGAAATACAATTGCTCCTTCAATGACGCTGAAGGGACGACGAACAACTGTTTTTAAAGATGAAACAGACCGATCTCTGCAATAATGCGCTAGCAATTGCTGAGCAACGACGAACTCAAAAGTGTATTTTAAGAATAGAGTTTGGAGGAGAAAAGAATGCAGAAAATATTCAATGATCTGTTTCTGTTTTCGTTTTGCCTATTTATAGGAACGGAGAAGTGCCTATTCAGTAATATGTACTTGTTTGAATGGTTGCAACCGTTGAAAATTTTGCAATCCTTTACAACTGACCCTTTATCGATTGACGTGACCGTTTGTATTATTACTATTAGAAGCGGATTTGAAAAAAGAAAACAAAAAAGTCTGTTTTGAACAACCAAGCTGCAGCCAGCAACCAACAGTCAACTGCAAAGTGCTAAGTGCCTCTAATAAGCCTCAAACGCTCATTCGCCCATGTCGCGGTTGAGGGTTCGGGCGCGGACACGTGCGGGGTGGTGCGTTCGCTAAGATGACATGTTCTTTTTCTTTTTTTATCTCATAGTAACTATAATAAGGACCACATCCTACTTTATAAACACATGATATTTGTTATATTTTAAAATGTGGGACTATTCATATACCAAGTCATTTAATGTCTCACACTTTCTAATGAAAGTACTCATTCATTTCTAACAATCCCTCACATGAATGAATGAGTAGCTGCTTAATCTGTTCTTAAAATTTTGCGAGACATTTATCATATTAGTTAAAGTAGCACATTGGCCTTGAGCTTTTCCTAGTGGTTATGTTTTTGACTTACTGGAGAATCAGTAGACTAGGTCATCTTTGAACTGTAAGCCTTTTTATGTAAATCCAAAATAAAGAACACACAGTAAGTGTTTCTTATGTTACTTGGTTCTCTGTTTGTGTTCATTTTTACCATAAATACCGACTTGGTCTCATGAGTACTTGGAGAATTTGGCCTTCCAATTCTCCATGAAGCGACGCCTTTGCACTCTGTAGGTGATTCTAAAAAGGGTATTCGTAATTCCCCACTTGGTTCTTTAGTATTACCAGGTACATACATCATTAAAAGTATCAAAACTTATCCTATTTTCCAACGAGTAATGCACCGACTTATCATAAGAATGGTTTGAGTGTATACTAATGTCATCAAATTTATCTTAAACGTACTTGTCCCATTGAACCTAGATCTTGTGATCTCCAGTTAACTAGGCAGGTTTTCCATTTTAGAGAAACTTTTAGTTTATGGGCCTTAACCTCATTCCCATCGACAAGGTTTGAACTTTCTCCCTTGGTAAGCCTTTTGTTTGTGGATCTGCAATGTTATCTTTTGACCTTATATAGTCTACGGTGATAACTCCATTAGAGAGTTGTCTTACGGTTTTATATCTACAACGAATATGTCTATATTTACCGTTCTATAGCGTACTATTAGCTCTTCCAATAGCTTGTTGACTATCACAATGTATGCATATTGGAGGCATGGGTTTGATCCAATTCGGAATGTCTTTCAAAAAAATTCGAAGTCGGTCTGCTTCTTCTGTGGCTTTATCTAGTGCAATAAATTCTGATTCCATTGTTGACCTTGCTATCCAAGTCTGTTTGGACGATTTCCCTGAAACTGCTCCATTTCCTAGTGTGAACATTTTAACCAGTTATCCAATTTGCATCACTGTATCCTTCGACTACTGAAGGATATTTAGTATAGCATAATCCATAGTTCTATGTACACATTAGATATCCTAGAACTCTGATTATTACTTTCCAATGATTTTTACCAAGATTATTGGTATACCTACTCAGCGTACTTACAACATATGTGATATCTGGCCTAGTGCAGTTCATGACATACATGATACTTCCTATTAAATGAGAGTATTTAAGCTGATAAATACCATCACCGATGTTCTTTACCCAATTTTGGTTCATACCTACTGGTGATTTTGCAATAGTTATATTATTTTGTTTGAACCTTTCAAGTATTTTGGCAATGTAATGTGATTGAGATAATGCATGTTCCTATGTTGTCTTCAAAATTTTAACACCAAAAATTACATCAATCATTTCTAGGTCATTCATGTCGAATCTGGAGGACAACATATACTTTGTTGACCTTATTATGGCCCTATTATTACCTAAGATCAATAAATCATTAACATAAAGACAAACAATGACATATACAATATCTGTATGTTTCATATAAACACATTCATCCGATTTATTTATATTGAATCCATTTGATAACATAGTTTCATCAAATTTCTCGTATCATTGTTTTGGAGCTTGTTTAAGGCCATAAAGTAATTTTACTATGTTGCATACCCTATTCTCGTTTCCTGGGCTAAAAAACCCTTCATGTTTCATGTATATTTCTTCTTCTAGTTCACCATTTAAAAATGTAGTTTTTATATTCATTTGATGTATTTTCAAATCAAGTATGGATGTGATTGCAATAAGCATCCTAATCGATGTTATTCTAGTTACTGGTGAGTATGTGTCAAAATAATTCAAGTCTTCCTTTTGTCTAAATCCTTGGACTATAGTACGAGCTTTATACTTGTCTATTGAACCATCAGGTTTCAATTTCTTCTTAAATATCCATTTATTACCTAAGGTCTTGCATACTCGAGGTAAATCAACTAACTCCCATGTATGGTTAGCTATAATGGATTCCATCTCAGAGTTAATAGCCTCATTCTAGTAAGAGGCCTCGGTGGAGGACATAACTTATGTTTATGTTAGTGGATCGTCTTCTATCATAAATATGTAGAAGTCTGGTTCAAAGATTTTAAAGGTCCTAGATCTTTTGCTTCCCGTTGGTTCTTCCACTTGTTGACTAGTACTATTTTGCTCAAAATTATCAATATTTTGTTCAGTATCCTAAAGTGTTTTCAGTTTCTCATGGTCTCTTTCGAGTATAATTTTTAGTACCCTGTTTTAAAGGGTATACATGTTCGAAAAATCTAGCATTTCTCGACTCAATGATGGTATTTACGTGAATATCATCAACTTCAGATTTGTATACCAAAAATTGATAAGCTGAGCTATTTTGTGCATATCCAATGAATACACAATCGATTTTTTTGGTCCAATTTTGACCTTTTTTGGTTTAGCTACCTCTACTTTGGGAAAACACCCCCACACTTTTAAGTATTTGTGGGATGGTGGTCTATTTTTCCAAAGCTCATGGGGATATTTATATATTTTCTTCCGTGGTATTTTATTTAAAATATGATTTGCAGAAAGAATAGATTTTCCCCAAAAGTTCTCTGGCAAGCCAGAACTAATTAGTAAGCCATTCATCATATCTTTAAGAGTTCTATTTTTCTGTTCGGCTATACCGTTGGATTGAGGTGAATATAAGACTATAGTTTGGTGTATAATACCAAGCTCAACGTGGAATTCCTCAAAGGGAAATTCATATTCTCCTCCTCTATCACTTCTTAAAGCTTTTGTTTTCTTATTGGGTTGATTTTCAACTTTTGCTTGATACTGTTTAAACATGTTTAATGCCTCATCTTTGCTTCTAAGGAGATACACATAACAGTACCTTGTACAATCATCAATGAAAGTGATGAAGTTCCTTTTTCCTCCCCTAGTTTGACACAATTTTTAGTCACATACCTCTGTGTATGTTAAGTTTAGAGGTTCGGTTTCTCTTTCAACATGATGAAATGAGGTTCTAGTCAATTTTGCTTCAGCACAAGTTTCACATTTGTAACTTGGATCTATTGAAAACTTAGGTATAAAGTTTAAGTTAATCATTTTTCGTAATGTATCAAAATTTGCATGGACTAATCTGGCATGCCATATATTAGAGGATTCAGTGATATAAATAGAAGAATTAACTTTATTATCACAATCCTTTGGTACAACAATCATTACATTTATTTTAAACAAGCCATCAATCACATATCATTTCCCAACATAAACTTCGTTCTTTGATAAAACAAAGTTATCAGATACAAAGACTAACTTGAAGCCATTCTTGCTTAGTAGTGAACCAGAAACCAAATTCTTTCGAATGTCTAGGACGTGTAAAACATCATTCAGCGTAAGCTCTTTTCCAGAGGTCATCTTTAGAACAATTCTGCCTTTTCCTTCAACCTTTGATGTGGTTCTTCTTGTGTCACAGGTTTATAGTTCGAGAACATCCACTTATTGGCGTAGATATGCCTTATGGCACTGGTGTCCACAAATCCATCTTTGGAGTTGCCAATTAAGTTGCCTTCAGAAATCACCGCAGACAAGTTCATTTCAAAAATGTCATCGGAGAGTTTCTCATATTTGGTGATATTTGCTTATTCTTTCTTTTTCTTTGGATCTCGGCATTCGCTGGCCTTATGTCCTTTCTTCCTATAGTTGTGACAATTTCCTTTGAACTTCTTTGGTTTCTTTGTATTTGGATTGTATGCCCATCTCCGCTTGTTTTTCTCAGCCTCGACTACATTTTCTTTGCCACTATTGCATTGGTCATTTTCTTTTCCAATTTCCTTTTGTCCTCTTCGATTCTAAGTCGAATATAAGATCTTCCATAGTCATCTTGCGTTTATGTTTTAGATAATTCTTGAAATCCTTCCATGATGGGGGCAACTTTTTGATGGCAGCAGCCATTTGAAATGATTCGCTCAGGGACATTACTTCATCATGAGTTTCGTGTATTATTACCTTCAACTCTTGGATTTGATGGATAACGGTTTGGCATCTATGATTTTGAAATCGAGGAACTTTCCTACAATGAACATTTTCATTCCAACGTCCTCCATCTTATATTTTTTATCCAAGGAAGCCCAGAGTTATTTCGAAGTCTTCACTATTCAATAAACATTGCAGAATGTTATCCAGTCCATTTAATATGCAGTATTTTCATATGAAGTCCGAATTGTTCCGTGTGTTGAGTGCTTCAATTTTGGTTGCATCATCATCCAGTTCGTCCACTTTCGAAGCATCCTCGGTGAGAAATTTTGCAAGGTTAAGAGTAGCCATGTAAAATAGCATTTTCTGTTGCCAAGCATTTGAAATCTACTCCAGTAAATTTTCTATCGTCTCCACATGTGAAAAAGCAACAGTGGTTGTTGGAACCATATTCTGTTCCCAATGGCGGCCACGGTCGGTTTGACTACCGATGTATTGCGATCTTGAGTCATTATCTGAAATACAGTGACTTCAATTAGTGATAAACAAAATACGAAAATTCTGTTTCAAGATGTTAGTAAGATGTAACAGAAGTGTTACAAAACTGTTACAGAATGCGCTGCAAGATTGCAAAACTGTCGCAAATATATTGCAAAAATTGTCGCAAATATATTGCAAAAAACTTTCGCCAATACGATGCAAAAACTTCACAAATATTGTGCAAAACTGGTGAATAGATTACCGGTCATATTTTTTCGAGTGCAATGAAAACTATTTTCTTGAAATAGAATTTCTCCCTTAATGGCACTAAAGAGATGACGAGCAGCTGTTTCCCAATATGAAACGGACCGATCTCTGCAATGCTACACTAGCAATTGTAGAGCAACGACGAAGTTAAGAGAGTATTCTAAGAAGTAAGTTTGGAGGAGAAAGGAATGCTAAAAATATGCGATGATCGGTTTTTTTTTTCGTTTTGCCTATTTATAGGAACAGGGAGATGCCCATTCGGTAATAGGTACAAGTTTGAAAGGTTGCGACCGTTGGAAAGGTTGAGACCCTTTACTAGCCGACGTAACCGTTCGTATTATTACTGTTAGAAGCCAATTTGATCAAAGAAAACAAAAAAATGTCTATTCTGAACAACCAAGCCAATTCCAACGGCTAACTGTAAAGTGATAAGTGCCTCTAACACGCGTCAAACGCACATTCGTCCATGTCGCGGGTGCGGGTTTGGGAGCAGATGCCGGCGCGGGATCGGGCACGGGCGTGCACGTGCGGGATGGTGCTTTGCACCACCCACTAAGATTGTCATGCTCTCTTTCTTTCTTTTTCTCATAGTAACTATAATAGGGACCACATCTTACAATATAAACACATGATGTTTATTATATTTTAAGATGTGGGACTATTCATACCCCAGGGCATTTAATGCCTTACACTTTCCAATGAAAGTGCTCACTCACTTCTAACAATCCCCCACATGAATGAGTAGCTGCTTAATCTATTCTTATAATTTTGCGAAACATTTATCGTATTGGTTAAAGTAGCACATTGTCCCTGAGCTTTTCCTACTGTTTATTCTTTTGAATCACTGGAGAATTAGTAGACTAGGTTGTCTTTGAACTGTAAGCCTTTTTGTGCAAATCCAAAATAGACAACACACAATTAGTGTTTCTTATCTTTGTTGGTTCCCTGTTTGTGTTTGTTGTTTCCATGAACACCAACTTGGTCTCATGAATGCTTGGAGAATTTGACCTCCCAATTCTCCTTGAAGCGGAGCCTTTGCGTTTACATAGTTGATTCTAAAAAGGGAATTCGTAATTCCCAACTTGGTTCTTTAGTATTATCAAGTGCAAACATCATTAAAAAAATCAAAACTTATCATATTCTTCAGCGAGTAATGCACTGACATATCATAGGAATGGTTTGAGTCTATATCAGTGTCATCAAGTTTATCTTAAATTTAGTTGTCCCTTTGAACCAAGATCTTGGGATCTCCAGTCAACTAGGTAGGGTTTCCAATTTAGAGAAACTTTTAGTTTATGGGAATTAATCCCATTCCCATCGACAAGGTTTGAACTTTCTCCTAAGGCAAGCTTTTGTTAGTGGATCCGCAATGTTCTCTTTTGACCTTGCATTGTCTAAAGTGATAACTCAATTAGAGAGAAGTTGTCTTACGGTTTTATATCTACAACAAATATGCCTAGATTTACCGTTGTATACTGCACTATTAGCTCTTCTAATAGCTTATTGACTATCACAATGTATGCATATTGAAGGCACAGGTTTGTTCCAATTTGAAATGTCTTCTGTAACGACCCGATATTTTCAACCATTCGCATCCAAACATGCCGGAATTGAATTGCTCAAAATACCAGAATATTGATTTATATTTGGCAAAACTCAACATATACAACAAATAAAATAATCACAGAATCACAGACATAGAGTAATATACAATATGCAGCGGAAATAAAATGAATAGTAGTTCATGAAGCTAATATATATAACAGAGTTAAACAAGATACAACAGAATTCTCAAATACAATAGTCAAATACAAGATCAGAATATATCACTAGAATCAATCGAATATCTGAAAGCTGGATAGATAGCTGGATCTCCAAGCGAAGCTCTACTCCAAAAGTGAGTCTCAAAGCTAAACCACTCAGTCTGACCCAAGCGTAAAGCAAAACACAAACACTCGAGTCAGGATTAACATTCTTATATCAATAAATCCAAATCAAGTGAAATAGCAACTGAAATACCAGTAACTCAAAGAATGTTTAGGATAACCATCCTCTAAGGATCCGTTAAACTATCAACAATGTAGAAATATACGCTATTATAATAATGTCTAAAGTAAAGTAATCTTACTTAAAAAATAGCGTTAAGGCTTTACATTTTCCACCTTAACATATATATAGTGCCAATAGTCTATACGGTACCATAATACCTTCAGATCGGGAGGCTACCAAAGGATACTCCATATGTACGACACAAATCAAACTCGTAGTAAAGCTCGCTAGGGTAGGTGACACGGCACGGCTAGGCAATGTAGATATACCAATTACAATTCTGGACCGGTGGTAACGCGTAGCAGCCACTACCGTCCACCTCGAGCCACACTCCCAAAATCATAGGTGCACCCAGTCAATCACAAAGTAATAGAATGATATCGAAGAAGTGTATCTGATCAGAGGAGCTACCTCATTAGCCCATCAATTGCTCCTGTTTAGCCACCTTATGCCAACTCACGGGAGTTGGGTACACGTATATATCTCAATAGGACGTCGCCACCATCGTACTTCATTCTGCATTCTCCACTGCGTACACAGTTGTTAAAGTGGTTTTCAGAGTTGGTAGAGAGTATGACAACTTCCGATTCCGGTCTCTTTAACAACCAAACGTTATTATAACACCGTGGTCATTTCAAAATAGTTTATACTACAAAATCAAAAGTATCATTGCCATTTCAAAACTATATCAATACGATATCCCTTTCCACTTCAAAACCAAATACGATATCATTTCCATTTCAAAAATATATCCTTTACCAAAATCATAGCATTTTTCCAAAGTTGTAACAATTTCGAAACTAAACACTTGAAATCAAAATATTTCCCACTTAATCGACTTAAATATTAAAATAGTATATATAATAAAATTGTTTTCCTCAAATTTCACAAATTAATTCCAAATCAACTCAAATTCCAAAATTCAAATTTAATCAAATCTCAAATCATTAATTCCAATTTAGCTTCTATATAAACCATTCAAAATTATATCGATTTCAAATAGAGATTTGAACCACAAAATAAACCATTTAAATTTCAATATATTTCAAAGCTTTAAATATTCCACATTTTCAAAACTAAATTTAATAACTTCATATATATATATATATATATATATATATATCAAATCCAATTTACTATTATTTAGTTTTAAGATATTTACTTAGTAAATCCATTATCATTTAACTAACTCCAAATTCCAAATAATTGAATAATTCCCTCAATTTATTCAAACTTGATATATTCATTTAAATCACTTTCCAAAATTAAGTTATAAAGTCATATCCTTTAAAAATTTCGAATTCCATAAGTTTCAAATCTATTAAATTAAATAATTAAATACCATTTCAAATTAATTTTAAATCTATCTTCCCAACCTTAATTTATAAAATCATTATAAACTCTATATTAAATATAATTTAAATAAATACTTAACCATATTATATTTTAATAAAAATCAAACCTTATTATTAACTTATTTTATACTAAAACAAATTTATACATAGCTTAAAAACCAAGAAACTATATATAAAACAACATTATATAATATCTAAAATCAATATTTATATAAAACCGTATATTTCTTTCCAAAAGCCATAGAAAAACATTTTTAAAATATTTATATATAGACCAATTGTGCCTGTATATAATTTTCTATCCTATGTTCAAGTGATACGGATATTTATCATTTCAATCCATAATTTAAATATATACGGGTATATATCATTTCAGCCCGCAATCCCAAATTCAATTCAATTGAAAATCGCTTGGGTCTATCATTTCAACCCAAAACGATTTTCTCCTATTTTACATATTGTTCGTGTATGTATCATTTCAATCCATAGTGAATTCTATACAAACAGGGAACTTGCAGAGTGATAATAGATATGATAATAATATAATAAGCATATATCATCAATATAAATAACAGATAATGGTGTCAGATGTCACAGGTGAACATATACAGATAATGGCATATATATAACAATGTAAATAACTAACAACAGCATATTTTGTTTCAATTGAAATCAAATTTAATAAATATAAGAACACTAATGGTGAGCGATTGCTCACCTATCGAGGCTAGATAGATGAATGGAAATGAGATGAGTTACGAATCCGAGCACGAATTTCGAAGCAGAAAAAGATTGGCACGAATTCAACTATCAAAGCTGATAAGAGGAATTGATGGAAGAAATCAAAATTAGCTCTACTTAAACTGGAACAGAATAAATATTATACCCACATGTATATTTTGAATTTGATACAAAAATTAAAACACATAGCAAAGTAAATCTATCAATATTAATTTAAAAGCATATTTCATACAAAAGTTTTCATATATTATTATAAAGTCAATATTTAAATAAAACCAATATACTATCTTCGAATTTTTCTAATGCGCCTAAAAATAGCAAAAATTTAATTAAATACATTTAAAGCATAGTGTAAATGTCCCTTAAACATATTGTATATGAAATAAAATTTTCAATGCTACAGGTTTCACACAACAGAGATACACATAACTTACCTACCTTATCCTTAAAAATCGATACCTTAAAAAAATCAATATAACTCACGCAAACAACTTAACAGCAATGTTCACTAAAACAAATATATATTTCAATTTACAATATCATATACGTAATACTTTAGACATAGAATGTAAATACTATAAACTTCTAAATTTTATGCTAATACTATATAAACAAACATGACATAGTTTACATAACCTATAACAGAGCTTGGATACAAATTTTTATACGAAACTTCTTAAAAAAATTCCAATGCAACAAATAAAACTTAGCCGCTACAGCAAATAAAACCAGGTATATTATTCTATTTATAAATTGTAAGCGTATATGCAAATGTATATAGACATCTATTGTAAAACTGCAATATAAACATTTATATATATTATAAGTAAATACACTAAAATATATTGAAACTTTTGTATATAGATTAACAACTATGCAGACCATGACTACATATATAGATACTGAAATCTTATATGAAATATATATTAGCAAAACACTACTCATAAAATCAATATACACTCGTATATATATGTTTATATACAAACATCAATATAGCTCTATCATATCCATACATAACACGTAATATGTAATTAAATTACCTTTTTCTTCTTTATAGCAAATAGTTTACTTTATGTGTAAATTTACATTAATATATATATATATATATATATATATATAAGGTTTGTTAGTACCAAATATCAATATAATATATATAAAATTAGCATCATCTATGCATACACAAGAGAATAATGAAATACTAACATAAGTGTTAACATATTCATTTATATATAATACTAATCCTAACGTAATGTATTGTATACAAAAGCTTTTGAAATTTTCTTTTCAACAATACTTTAAAAATACTGCAAAACAAGTGATAGACGACACTCATGTATATGTTTTCAAACCCAAGCACAGAACATATTATTCTAAAACAAATAATATAACAGAATAAATATATGAACTACTCTATATATACCAACATTCTATATCATATCTCTATAAATTTATACCTATCGACAAGAACAAATTCTATTACAACGTTATACCTTCCTATACTAGTGAATATATGTAACGACCGTAAATTTCGTTGATTTAATTTGGTTAAATTAATAAGTTTTGTAACTAAATTTAGTAGAAAAATTAAAATAAATTAAAACCTACTTATAATAATTCGAAGTTAATTCAAATGAATTTAAGAAGTGAAACGATTTTTACCTGTATAATGAATATGAAGAATATAGGGTAGGCATTGAATTAGTTAATGTAAGAACACGTTGTTACAGTAATAAATTGTAAATTTAGGAAACGTGTTAATGCAAGTTAATAATTAATGACTTGAATGAAATTCCAATTCAATAAAATAATTTAAATGTTATGATTTGATTTTTAATGGAATATGAGAAGACAAATGTAAGTATTGAATTAATATATGTTATTTATTTAGGGTATTGAATAAAATTGGTAATCCAATTGTAATTAATGGTAATAATGTTGATATTAGCTAATAAATTAAATTTCAATGCAATACCCATTAATGAATGGAATGAAATGGAATTTAAGTAAATGTATACTAGGTTATTAATCAAATAGAAGGAAACAAACGTAAATATCGAATTGATTAATGAATAAACATACATTGAATAGTAATTGAATGTAAAGTTAATGGTAATTGTATAAAATCAATATAAGATAATGAATTACAATAATTGTGGGTTGATAATAAGGTGTGAATGGGAAATGATTGTTAAGGTAAATGGGTACTTGGTAATAAATTTAAACGGACTTAAATATTGAATTTATTTAATTAATATACAAAATAAATAATGATTAAATAAAAACCAATACTCTGTAAATATCTATAATATTTGAGTGGAAATAATATACTTATAAATGTGGGGTTAAGAGTTTTACAAAAATTATTATGAGTATATACTTAGTTCATTCAATTAAATTGGAAATCATTGCAAAACATATAAATTAAATGTTATGTTAAATAAATTAATGTAATAAATGGGGAATAACGTAAATGTCTTTATAATATGATGATTTGTGAATAAAAAGAATGGAAATAAAGTTTTATTAATATATCGGAATTTAATTTATGATAAAAAGGTTAATTGCAATTAAATCAGTTAAATATTTAAACGGGAATCAAGCTTTATTTATTTATTTGGATTTAAAATATGTTAATTTGGATTTATTGCAATTAATTGAAATTAAATATAAAATTTACGTTAATTGGAAATTTAGTTGAAATTGGAATATATTATGTAATAACTTTGAACCAATGTTGATTTCACCCATTTGACTGTAATGGATTGAATAAAAAGAATGAATGGTGAATTCAATGGAATTATTGAAAAGTTGATTTATAATTGATAAATATAACGAAATTTGAATTTACGCTGAAATTTATGATTGAATCAACAATTAATTGACATCTAAATTGGTTTAAATCACTGAGATTGTTTAAGAAAACATAACCGATAAGGTTTGTAAATTTTGGAAGTGAAACTGAAAAAGTGATTTAATTAATGGATTTTTAATTTATTTAATTAATGGAAAAAAATAGCCATTTTGGCCACTGACTCGGATTTCGATGAAACCAGTTTCATCAGATCCGTAACGGTGAATTATAATAGTGTTTCAAGTTTCGTACTCGAAACGCCTTGAAATTTATGCAATTGAAATCAATTTGAAATCAATTTGAAAATGCTGATTTCAGCATAACTTCTACATACGATGGAAATTGGACGTGAAACTTTTTCCATCGCGTTCAGAATATTTTAAAACACCTATTTCGATATATGGGATTATCCAATTTTGTTCCAGGGTCAGAACGGGCTTTTTGGACCACGTTAGCGGTAACGCGTATATCTATCAACCCGATCCATCTATTTTTCAACTTTATCTATAAATACCCTACTAAACCCTAGCCTCCGCTTATTCTCATTTGTTTGTGCGTTCATTTTTCCTCAACTCCTCATTTCCAATGGCTGCAAATCCTAGATCCAATTACAGTCCAAAATCAAAAGCTAAAAATTCAAAGTCTTCAGAAAAATCTCAAAAAAATATATATCGAAGAGGACATCGATACGAATCCGCGTCAACGGCAAATCGTGGTCAAACCTTGAAATTTCGAAATCCTAAGGCCAATTTGGGGTTTTTTTTCCGGCGTGAATTGGCGAAATCGCTTTCTGGGTTTTGTCGAGGGGAGTGTCAGGAAGCTATCGGCAGTAGTTGCGTCTTCCAATTCGAACCGGGGCTCTCGAATTTTGTGAATTAGGTTCGATAGGGGGGGCGGCGCGCGACATTTCTGAACGGCCGGAGTGGGTGCGGCCGATGGAGGTGGAGGAGGCGGTTCCAACGGTAGTGGCAGCGTGGTCTACGGCGGACTGTAGCGTCGTGGAATAGTGGTCAAAGGTCAGTCAAAGAGGGTGTGGCTTTGTATTGTCAGTTTCGAATCATGTACAGGGAGAAGGATGCGCACGCGAATTGGGTTCAGGAGTGTTGACGTGGCAAGTACAAAAGTGTTCTTTTCTAAAAAAAATTTCTAATGCAATTATCGCTATAACTCTTGCGTACGAACTCCGATTCATGCACAGTTTTTTTGTTAGGATCGTATTGAAATTCCAGACTTGATGACGCTGGTTTCGACGAATTCTGAGATGGTCAAATTTTTGGGATTAAATTGAATTTAAATTCAATTTAAATTCAAAAGGTGAATGTTTTAACCCACTCACAACTTCTGAGTTTTCTTATGTTTGTTAAATTGATTTAAGATACGAGTAGAAATTTATTTATGACTGTTTTGCATATTTGTTTTCATCATCTCAGTTAAATCGCATTTATTTAATTTAACTGTTAATTAATTTTATTATTGCATGTAAATTGGCAGTTAAAATTTATTTATTTTGTATATAAACTGTTAGTTAAACAGTTATTTATTTATTTGAATATAAACTGTTCGTTGATACCTGCTATATTTTATATGCTCTATTGATGTTTGTTTAAATTGATGATGATTGAAATAAATTGGTTGATGATTGATATTGGGTGAATGGATGATGTGTTCTATATTTTATAAACTGTAAGTTATTATGCATTTTCATTTCATTCGGGATTGCGGTTTGAAATGATATACAACCGTATTTTTTATTTTTAAATTGCGGATTGAAATGATAAATATCTGTATCACTTGACCATAGGATAGAAAAGTATATACAGGCACCGTGGTATATGTATATAAATTATTTTGAAATGATTTCTATGGTTTGGATAAGATACGGTTTACTAAATATTAATTTTGGATCTTATATAAAATCTTATTTTATATATACACACATATAGTTAAATTATTGAATTTAAGCTATGTATGAATTTGTTAAATGAAAATACATAAGTTGAATAATGGAGTTTGATAATTTATATTATATGATTAACTATAGGTTTAAGATATTATTATTTTTTGCAGGGCAAGCGGGGTTGAAAACTGGACCCCTTCCGGATTTATTTAAAAGACAAAAGAAGAAACATAAGGGAATCAAAGAAGAAAAACACAAGAGAAAGAAAATTACAGATATTACAAAAGCAACTAAGGAATCCAAGGATCAAAAAGCTGCTGATGGAAGTCATACTTGCTCACTGTCATGCCATTCAAAATTGCATTTTTTAAAATTTCCCAAAGCTCCAAATTGCTTCTCATCTGACCTTCAAAGTATCTCCTATTCCTCTCTTCCCAGACCATCTTCATCAGTTTTTTAATTGAGAAGAAGAAAGGTAATCTTCTCTCAACAATCCAATCTGTTGCAATCTCAACCACCTCCCAATGGTTAGCAACATGAACAGTCGCAGACGTCAACCCCAAGCTACACAAAATATTACTCCATAGAAGCAAGACATAAGGACAGTGGAAGAATGTGTGCAGGGTAGATTCGTCATGGCCACTGCACAACAAACAAGTGAAGGGAACACTCATGCCATACGATATCATTTTGTCTCTAGTTAACAAGGCTTTGTTCACAACTTTCCATAGCATCAAATTGTCCCTACTAGGAGAAATGCTATTCCAAATATCCTTATGCCATCTACAATCAGGCATAGTGTCAGTTCCTTGTAACGCCTCATAAACCCAGCAGATGGAATGAGACTTGCCATTCCACAACACAGTATCATGGTCATGAAGATCAAAAAATGAATGAGCAAACTGTCTCCATAAAGCTCTGACATTTTGATTGCTGGAGTAAGGGAGCACTAACTTGCCTTCAGCAATGAAGTCAACAGCCCTAGCATCTCTGGCAATGCCTGATTGAAATATCTGCTGGGTTGTGAAGATATGTTTAAGAATAATGCCATTGACTATCCAAGGATCATGCCAGAAACTACAGTTACTACAACCAGACAATTGGATCTGGATCAAAGGCCTTAACACATTCCTCAATTTAAGCATGCTCCTCCAAATCCAGCTGCAATTTTGTGGAACATCCATATCCCAAAACTTCTTAGAGCCAACATTATGATTTAAGGACCAATTAACCCATAATGAGTCCTTTTGCATAAGGGCATTTATGTGACGACTGTAGGCAGCCCTATTCCATACAGGGATGCAGAACAATCCCAGACCCCCTTTGCAATGCGGTTTCTCAAAAAGAGGGAAGGAACATGGGAAAACCTTCTTAACATGCATATTGCCAAACCAGAAGAATCTCATCATAGCTGTTCTAACCATTTTTAGAAGCTTAGTTGGTAGGATAAAGGCCCTGGCCCAAAAAACCATCATAGAAAAAGACTCTGATTTTATCAGAACAAGCCTGCCTGCTTGAGATAACAATCTAGTGGTCCACCTCTCCATCACAGCAGTGATTCTTTGGAAAAGAGGAATGCAATTAGTCATAGTCACCCTGGATGAAAATAGGGGCAAACCAAGGTATGCCATATCATGATTCATGGTTTGCATCCCAGCAGCTGCAGTAAGAAATTGCCTCTGCTCACTTGTAACCTCAGCAATCATAATACTTGATTTGTTTAAGTTAAGCTGCAGACCTGTCATCAAGTAAAAACCATGGAGAGATCTTTTGATTGTTTCAATTGACCTAATATTTGGCTTGGTAAATATCATGATGTCATCAGCAAATAGAAGAGAAGTTAATTGCACATCTTTACATTTAGAATGATAGCAAATCTGCTTGGACATATACAGAGGCCTGATGTAGCATGTGAAGACTTCCATCACCAAGATGAAGAGATAGGAGGATAGGGGGTCACCCTGCCTAATCCCTTGTTTAGCTTCAAAAAAACCAGTGCTCGCTCCATTTAGTATCAAAGAGTACGAAGGAGTCGAAATGCACTCATATATCCAGGCAACAAACACCTTTGGGAACCCCATCAGAGACATGGTTCTGACAATGGAAGACCACTGCAAACTGTCATATGCTTTCTTCAGATCAAGCTTAAGCATGGTTCCTTGAGTGGCATTAACTCTGTTGTATCCCTTTAAGAGCTCATGAGCAAGCATAACATTGTCAAGGATGTTTCTGGAAGGGAAGAAAAGCAACTTGATTCTTGGAAATAATTCGCTGAAGAACAACAACCAGCCTAGAGGCAATGATTTTTGAAATGCACTTATAGATCACATTACAACAGGTGATTGGTCTGTATGAAGACACAGAAGTAGGTAGTTGGCTCTTGGGAATAAGAACCAAGTTAGTAGCATTAACCGACTTCAGAAGCTTAAATTTATCAAAAAAATTATGCACTGCCTTACAGAAATCCACACCAACGATATCCCAACCAGTTGTGAAGAAGTGAACATTGAAGCCATCAGGGACACCACTCGAATTCTTGTTCATAGCAAAAAGAGTATTCTTGATTTCATTATCGGTTACTTTATCCACCAGCTTAGCTGTTTCCTCATTGTTGACTTTGGGCAGATAGACAAAAGATAGGTCGTCCAAACAAGGGATAAAATTTGAACTATTGCCAAGAAGACTTGAAAAATGGATTTGAAAGGTATTGCCCACCGCCTCAGGGGAAGAATGCAAGTTTCCTGCTTCATCAAGAATGGTAAATATATTGTTAGTTGATTGATTAGCTTTTAGGGTAGCATGGAAAAAAGAGGTGTTTTTGTCCCCTTCAGTAGCCCACTCGATTCTAGACTGTTGTTTTTTCATATCACATTCAATATCCAGCACATGATTAAGCTCATGGGATATTGCAGCTTCATTGACAGCCAAATCAGCATTATAGGGAAAGCCATCATCAGCTTTATCAGGTTTAAGATATTGTATATATATATATATAGAGTTTAAATGGTTCAAAGCAATTAAGATTGGAAAATAAATCGGAAATTTATTTGGAATTGAACTTATTTAAACTCCACAAGTTGGTGTAAACTTATTAAACTTGGAATTTTAAGGGTATGATATTTATAACTAGATTTAATGAATAATTCTAGTATAAATAAATGGAAGGAAATTTTTAGTGTTAATAAATTTAGTTTATTTTAAATGGTTATGGATTTATTATGTAAACCTTTCAAACTAAATAATAGGAAAATGAATTGTTGATTGAAATTCCCAACCTTGGTTTTGAAATTCATTAAATACTCTAAGTTTGAAAATATTGAAATCGAAGTGTTTATTTAACTGAAAGTGAATCTAAAAGCTACGGGTTTAGACTGAATTTAAAATGAATAAAAATTGTGAAGGCTTGGAAATTATTTACTTTTAAAAGAAATTTTAAATTCAAACTATTTTATTCTATATACTGTTTGAATATCCAAACCATTCAAGTTTTTGAAGTTATGGTTTCAAAGCTATGAATTTTGAAGTATTATATTGAAAGTTATAATTCAAATGTTTGGTTTCCAGATATTATAAATTTTAAAGCGGTATGATTTTGGAAAAGAAATATATTTGAAATAAAAAAAATATTATTGATTTGGGTTTTATGAAAATAATATCAAAATGAGTTGTTTTGGAAATGGAAACGATATCGTATTTATGGGTTTTGAAATGGATAATTATTTTCTGGTTTTAAAGTATAAATTATTTTTAAATGACCGCGGTGTTATAATAACGTTTGGTTGTTGAAGAGACTGAGATCGGAAGTTGTCATACTCTCTGCCAACTCCGAAAACCACTTTAACAACCGTGTTCGCGGTGGAGATTCCAGAATGAAGTAGGTTGGTGGCGGCGTTTCCTTTAAGGTAAATACGTGGACCCGACTCTCGTGAGTTGGCATAAGATGGCTAAAACAGGAGCGATTCTCGGGCCAAGGGGGTTAGCGCCCTTTATCGGACACTCCTCTTCGATACTATACTCTGACTTTGGATTGATTCGGTGGCCACCTTTACTTTTGATTTTAGGGGGAGTTTGTTCGAGGTGGGCGGTAGCTGCGACTATGCGTTACCACCAGCCCGGATGCGTAATTGGTATATCTACCCTGGCATTGCCTAGTTGTGCCGTGTCACCTACCCTATCGCGCCTTGTACGATTTTGGTTTTGTACCATACCTATGGAGTGCCCTCTGACGACGCCCAGTACGGGGGAGATTACGGTACTGTATAAACTATGGGAATATATTATGTGTTAAGGTGGAAAATGTAAAGCCTTAACGCTATTTAAAAGTAAGTTTATTTTACAATTAGACACTATTATAATAGCGAAATATACTACATAGTAAATAGTTTAACGGATCCTTAAGAGATGTGAATCCTGAGCATCTTTTAAGTTACTGCACTCATATTTATCCCTGTTGATTTAACTTACATAAGATCTTTTAGTTCTGACTCGAGTGTTTTGTCTTTTCAATTCGCTCGGGTCAGTCCGAGCGTTTCAGGATTTGAAGATTTTATTCTGGAGGACGAAGATGAAGATTCGTAGTATTACTATCTACTATATTATTCCACTACACTATTTAGTTCCACTACATTGGTATTTATTGATATGTGAACTCTGATATTTATTGTATAAAGAAGAATCAAATGTTTTGTAAATAGTTTTATGAACTGTATATTTATTATTATATTTTATCCTTCCGTTGTGAGATTCTGTTTAGTTTTGTTTTATTCTTTCTCGTTTTTCTTATTTACCCCATAACAATCCGCCCTTCTGTATGGTTTGAATTGGCACGTGTGTCGATTTAAAGCGTGTGAAAAGGCGGGATGTTACATCTGATATCGGAGCTTTGGTTTAGCGATAAACCTTAGCTTTGTGGGGTTTGACTCTTTATTAATAGGGTAGTAATACCCTATGGGAGTCGCTGAGAGTATATATATGAGAAAGCGTATTTGTTAGTGTTATAAAAAGGTTTTTATATTGTGTTAATCTGTTCCGTTTTGTATTTATAAATTCTGGTTGGTGCATGGGACGCTGTGACATAAATAGGGATTTCTAAACACTTAATAGGACAGACTGACATAATATTTGTTTTATATAGGTGAATGAAATAAGTTTGCCTATTATATTTTCTATATAAAATAAAATTTTCAAATGATAGTATATTTGGTTGCAATAGATTGGTTGTTAGCTAATAAAGTGTATAAATAATAATAGAAAAGATTAAAAAAAAAATGAAATTCGGAAATTTAGAACTTAAGTTCCGGGGTTTTGAAATCTTTCGAATAAATATTTTTGAATATAATAATATTGTTTATAAGTATTTTCTGATATAAATATTTCAATATAATTCGGAAAAATTGTTTAAAAGAAAGTTTTGGAGAAAATAAGTTTGTACTTTCCTCTTTGTCGCTGGAAAATAATTTCGGTGATGGCGGCCGCATCATCGACTTTCATTTTCGAGTTTCGAAGGAGAAAGGCCACAGTAGTAGTTTTACTGCAGATTCATTTTGAAAAATATATCAATTTTGGATTGTTTTAAATATAATTAGTGATATATAAGTTGTAAGAATATATTTATCTATTATTTTAAAATAATTTGAAATTTAACCCGGTATTAAATTCTTAAATTTCCATAAATTAATTGTTTCAATTATTGTAGTGAATTGAAACAAGGTAATTAATAAATTAAAACCTCTAAGGGAAATAAGAGATTTAATGATAGGTTATAAATGGTATTAAATGGAATTTGAAATTATAACCTATGAAATAAAGAATATTATTATTAAACATTAAATTAATCATATGTAATGAGAAAACTTGTATAACTTTCAAGTACATTCTTTAAAAACATATATAACTTACCAAATATAAAAAGTTGAAATGTTTTAATAAGAAATGTAATGAAAATTGTACAAGTAAAAGTAGGTAGTGAAGTATTCAATGAATTTGCTATTATAAATGAGAATTTAATGTTATCAACTTAAGTTACAATTGAAATTTTACTATAAGTGAATATAATTAAGGGTAAGTAATTCAAATAGATGAATATCAACTTAAGTAAATAAAATGAAAATGCTAATAAATTAAATGGGACATGAATACTATTGATAAACAAATGTAAGTAAATGAGGGCATGCAATAAATGAATGAATAATTATAATGAAATTAAAAGTTTGTTAGAAATAAATGTAGATTATAAAAGAAAATTTTATGTGGTATGAATAAAAAGAGAAATCAAACAACTGATGTATGAAATAAAATTTATAATAAGTTAATTTGATTTGTTGATTGGAATTGTTATTGTTTGATTGTGGTTGTTGGGTAAGGAAACTTTAACTTTGTTGAGATGGATGAATAATCCTTTGGGTTTAATCTAAGACTATTGAGTAAATGATGCACTTGATGGTTTATTCTTCATTCCGTACAATATAAAGGTTTTGACCCCGAACAACTATTTATTTGTTTGATTGTATGGTTGTTTTGTATTTGTTGTGTATGCTGTTTGTTGAAATTGTTGGTTGTTGTATTCATTTGTCGTTAGTGATTGAAACCACTTAAATATTTCACTTTATATAAATTGTTAACACTTTGGATTTTATAAGTGAAATGCAGGTTATGGAAGAAATTGCTACTACTTTTGGTTCTGTAAATTAAGCGTAAATTGCCCGACAAATAGGGACGTTTCGAATTTCGGTTTATAGCGCTATTTTATATATTTTCTCGGGTTGAGATATTATATTTTGGATAATTTATGTAAAATAATTGTTATATTTTGATATTATATTTTCTCCCGAGTCTCTCCGTACAAAGGAGACCCTGCCAAAAATTTTCGTAAAATTTTGGACTCAGAAATTATTTTGAAAATGTTTTTCCAAACTTTATTTATTCAAGTATAAAAAGATATAATGATTATAAAATGAGTATATTTTATTTAAAGTAAGAAATTCTGTAAATTATTGTTTACAAGTTAATAGTTTGAATAGGATGTATTGTTTATTTAATTCTTCCTTCTTCCTTCTTTTCCTTTTCAGGGACGAAAAGTATTGAGTGGGGGAGAGTTTAACGACCCGTAAATTTCATGAATTTAATTTGGTTAAATTAATAAGTTTTGTAATTAAATTTAGTAGAAAAATTAAAATAAATTAAAACCTACTTATAATAATTCGAAGTTAATTCAAATGAATTTAGGTAGTGAAACGATTTTTACCTGTATAATGAATATGAAGAATATAGGGTAGGCATTGAATTAGTTAATGTAAGAACACGTTGTTACAGTAATAAATTGTAAATTTAGGAAACGTGTTAATGTAAGTTAATAATTAATGACTTGAATGAAATTCCAATTCAATAAAATAATTTAAATGTTATGATTTGATTTTTAATGGAATATGAGAAGACAAATGTAGGTATTGAATTAATATATGTTATTTATTTAGGGTATTGAATAAAATTGGTAATCCAATTGTAATTAATGGTAATAATGTTGATATTAGCTAATAAATTAAATTTCAATGCAATACCCATTAATGAATGGAATGGAATGAAGTGGAATTTAAGTAAATGTATACTAGGTTATTAATCAAATAGAAGGAAACAAACGTAAATATCGAATTGATTAATGAATAAATGTACATTGAATAGTAATTGAATGTAAAGTTAATGGTAATTGTATAAAATCAATATAAGATAATGAATTGCAATAATTGTGGGTTGATAATAAGGTGTGAATGGTAAATGATTGTTAAGGTAAATGGGTACTTGGTAATAAATTTAAACGGACTTAAATATTGAATTTATTTAATTAATATACAAAATAAATAATGATTAAATAAAAACCAATACTCTGTAAATATCTATAATATTTGAGTGGAAATAATATACTTATAAATGTGGGATTAAGAGTTTTACAACAATTATTATGAGTATATACTTAGTTCATTCAATTAAATTGGAAATCATTGCAAAAGATATAAATTAAATGTTACGTTAAATAAATTAACGTAATAAATGAGGAATAACGTAAATGTCTTCATAATATGATGATTTGTGAATAAAAAGAATGGAAATAAAGTTTTATTAATATATCGGAATTTAATTTATGATAAAAAGGTTAATTGCAATTAAATGAGTAAAATATTTAAACGGGAATCAAGCTTTATTTATTTATTTGGATTTAAAATATGTTAATTTGGATTTACTGTAATTAATTGAAATTAAATATAAAATTTACGTTAATTGGAAATTTAGTTGAAATTGGAATATATTATGTAATAACTTTGAACCAATGTTGATTTCATCCATTTGACTGTAATGGATTGAATAAAAAGAATGAATAGTGAATTCAATGAAATTATTGAAAAGTTAATTTATAATTGATAAATATAACGAAATTTGAATTTACGCTGAAATTTATGATTGAATCAACAATTAATTGACATCTAAATTGGTTTAAATCACTGAGATTGTTTAAGAAAACATAACCGATAAGGTTTGTAAATTTTGGAAGTGAAATTGAAAAAGTGATTTAATTAATGAATTTTTAATTTATTTAATTAATGGAAAAAATAGCCATTTTGGCCACTGACTCGGATTTCGATGAAACTATTTCATCAGATCCGTAACGGTGAATTATAATAGTGTTTCAAGTTTCGCAGCGATCGGACTTGTCGTTTGATCGTACGGGCTCGAAACGCCTTGAAATTTATGCGATTGAAATCAATTTGAAATCAATTTGAAAATATTGATTTCAGCATAACTTCTACATACGATGGAAATTGGACGTGAAACTTTTTACATCGCGTTCAGAATATTTTAAAGCACCTATTTCGATATATGGGTTTACCCAATTTTGTTCCGAGGTCAGAACGGGCTTTTTGGACCACATTAGCGGTAACGCGTATATCTATCAACCCGATACATCTATTTTTCAACTTTATCTATAAATACCCTAATAAATCCTAGCCTCCGCTTATTCTCATTTGTTTGTGCGTTAATTTTCATCAACTCCTCATTTCCAATGGCTGCAAATGCTAAATCCAATTACAGTCCAAAATCAAAAGCTAAAAATTCAAAGTCTTCAGAAAAATCTCAAAAAAATATATATCGAAGAGGACATCGATACGAATCCGCGTCAACTGTTTCTTTCTGGAAAGGACGCTCGAGTCAACGGCAAATCGTGGTCAAACCTTGAATTTTCGAAATCCTAAGGCCAATTTGGGAGTTTTTTTTCGGCGTGAATTGGCGAAATCGCTTTCTGGGTTTTGTCGAGGGGAGTGTCAGGAAGCTATCGGCAGTAGTTGCGTCTTCCAATTCGAACCGGGCTCTCGAATTTCGTGAATTAGGCTCGATAGGGGGGCGGCGCGCGGCGTTTCTGAACGACCGGAGTGGGTGCGGCCGATGGAGGTGGAGGATGTGGTTCCAACGGTAGTGGCAGCGTGGTCTACGGCGGCCTAGCGTCGTGGAATAGTGGTCAAAGGTCAGTCAAAGAGGGTGTGGCTTTGTATTGTCGGTTCTGAATCATGTACAGGGAGAAGGATGCGCACGCGAATTGGGTTCAGGAGTTTTGACGTGGCAAATACAAATGTGTTCTTTTCTAAAAAAAATTTCTAATGCAATTATCGCTATAACTCTTGCGTACGAACTCCGATTCGTGCACAGTTTTTTTTGTTAGGATCGTATTGAAATTCCAGACTTGATGACGCTGGTTTCGACGAATTCTGAGACGGTCAAATTTTTGGGATTAAATTGAATTTAAATTCGAATGGTGAATGTTTTAACCCACTCACAACTTCTAAGTTTTCTTATGTTTGTTAAATTGATTTAAGATACGAGTAGAAATTTATTTATGACTGTTTTGCATATTTGTTTTCATCATCTCAGTTAAATCGCATTTATTTAATTTAACTGTTAATTAATTTTATTATTGCATATAAATTGACAGTTAAAATTTATTTATTTTTCATATAAACTGCTAGTTAAACAGTTATTTATTTATTTGAATATAAACTGTTCGTTGATACCTGTTATATTTTATATGCTCTATTGATGTTTGTTTAAATTGATGATGATTGGAATAAATTGGTTGATGATTGATATTGGATGAATGGATGATGTGTTCTATATTTTATAAACTGTAAGTTATTATGCATTTTCATTTCATTCGGGATTGCGGTTTGAAATGATATACAACCGCATTTTTTATTTTTAAATTGCGGATTGAAATGATAAATATCCGTATCACTTGACCATAGGATAGAAAATTATATACAGGCACCGCGGTATATGTATATAAATTATTTTGAAATGATTTCTATGGTTTGGATAAGATACGGTTTACTAAATATTAATTTTGGATCTTATATAAAATCTTATTTTATATATACATATATATAGTTAAATTATTGAATTTAAGCTATGTATGAATTTGTTAAATAAAAATACATAAGTTGAATAATGAAGTTTGATAATTTATATTATATGATTAACTATAGGTTTAAGATATTGTGTGTGTGTGTGTGTGTGTATATATAGAGTTTAAATGGTTCAAAGCAATTAAGATTGGAAAATGAATTGGAAATTTATTTGGAATTGAACTTATTTAAAAATTAAACTCCACAAGTTGGTGTAAACTTATTAAACTTGGAATTTTAAGGGTATGATATTTATAACTGGATTTATTGAATAATTCTAGTATATATAAATGGAAGGAAATTTTTAGTGTTAATAAATTTAGTTTATTTTAAATGGTTATGGATTTATCATGTAAACCTTTCAAACTAAATAATAGGAAAATGAATTGTTGATTGAAATTCCCAACCTTAGTTTTGAAATTCATTAAATACTCTAAGTTTGAAAATATTGAAATCGAAGTGTTTATTTAACTAAAAGTGAATCAAATACGGGTTTAGACTGAATTTAAAATGAATAAAAATTGTGAAGGCGTGGAAATTATTTACTTTTAAAAGAAATTTTAAATTCAAACTATTTTATTCTATATACTGTTTGAATATCCAAACCATTCAAGTTTTTGAAGTTATGGTTTCAAAGCTATGAATTTCGAAGTTTTATATTGAAAGTTATAATTCAAATGTTTGGTTTCCAGATATTATAAATTTTAAAGCGGTATGATTTTGGAAAAGAAATATATTTTAAATAAAAAAATATTATTGATTTGGGTTTTATGAAAATAATATCAAAATGAGTTGTTTTGGAAATGAAAATGATATCGTATTTATGGGTTTTGAAATGGATAATTATTTTCTGGTTTTAAAGTATAAATTATTTTTAAATGACCGCGGTGTTATAATAACGTTTGGTTGTTGAAGAGACCGGGATCGGAAGTTGTCATACTCTCTGCCAACTCCGAAAACCACTTTAACAACCGTGTACGCGGTGGAGATTCCAGAATGAAGTAGGTTGGTGGCGGCGTTTCCTTTAAGGTAAATACGTGGACCCGACTCCCGTGAGTTAGCATAAGGTGGCTAAAATAGGAGCGATTCTCGGGCCAAAGGGGTTAGCGCCCTTTATCGGACACTCCTCTTCGATACTATACTCTGACTTTGGATTGATTCGGTGGCCACCTTTACTTTTGATTTTAGGGGGAGTTTGTTCGAGGTGGGCGGTAGCTGCGGCTATGCGTTACCACCAGCCCGGATGCGTAATTGGTATATCTACCCTAGCATTGTCTAGTTGTGCCGTGTCACCTATCCTATCGCGCCTTGTACGATTTTGGTTTTGTACCATACCTATAGAGTGCCCTCTGAGGACGCCCAGTACGGGAGAGATTACGGTACTGTATAGACTATGGGAATATAGTACGTGTTAAGGTGGAAAATGTAAAGCCTTAACGCTATTTAAAAGTAAGTTTATTTTACAATTAGAAACTATTATAATAGCGAAATATACTACATAGTAAATAGTTTAACGGATCCTTAAGAGATATGAATCCCGAGCATCTTTTAAGTTACTGCACTCATATTTATCCCTGTTGATTTAACTTACATAAGATCTTTTAGTTCTGAGTCGAGTGTTTTGTCTTTTCAATTCGCTCGGGTCAGTCCGAGCGTTTCAGGATTTGAAGATTTTATTCTAGAGGACGAAGATAAAGATTTGCAGTATTACTATTTACTATATTATTCCACTACACTATTTAATTCCACTGCATTGGTATTTATTGGTATGTGAACTCTGATATTTATTGTATAAAGAAGAATCAAATGTTTTGTAAACAGTTTTATGAACTGTATATTTATTATTATATTTTATCCTTCCGCTGTGAGATTCTGTTTAGTTTTGGTTTATTCTTTCTCGTTTTTCTTATTTACCCCATAACAATCTGCCCTTTCATATGGTTTGAATTGGCACGCGTGTCGATTTAAAACGTGTGAAAAGGCGGGATGTTACAATATATAGACACACACACACACACACTGGTATAAAGTTTACACGAACAAAAAATATATATAGAATATTGATATAAGCTTCTCCATAAATATATGCACAACATATGTATATAGACTATACTAATATATAGTAGACTAATATAAACCTATACAAACACATGCATGCCACACAACAGCTAAATACATGTACACTATAGGGATGTATGCAGGCGACTAGTGTATTAAAACTAACAGATATATATTGTTGGTTTTAAACAGACAGGTAAAAAAACAAACCTATATATCAACGAGCAGAGGAGATGCAAACATGCCAGAGGGGAGCCAATGCAGGTTCGTGTGGAGAAGGATGAAAGCTCAGAGTTGCGGGCTGACGCGCGTGAAGCAAAGATGAAAGTGGAAAGAGGGATTGGAGGGAAGAGGCAAAGGCAGGGACGAAGGTTTCAAAAAAATGCAGAGGTGCTTTGCATTATTTAACAAAAGTAATTCTTTCTTTTGAATAACCGGCAGCAGAGAAAAAATATGCAAGGAAATGGAAATAAAAGTAGGGAGAGAACGCACACAAAAGGACAACCAGTGTTATCTTTGTACATTAGGAAGAGAAAAGGTCAAAAGCTCAAATAATAATTACTGATGACTATTGATGATACGGTGGATAGTGAACGGTCATGGGAAATCCAAAGGTCAAATTTGCGGAACCGATTCGGGAATCGTTCCGTTGATTTCGCCGTCTTTCAGATTCCAAAAAAAATGATTATACTGTTGAGATCAGCTCAATGAGACGATCAAAATGATATACATATATTAGTGGTACGATCATCTGATCAAAATCGATATCGGTACGAAAATGCTGTTATTTCGCCGAAAATAAGATCGACGGAGCAATAACGGTCAAAATTTGGAGAAAGGAAATATGATGTCTTACTCAGAAGATGATTTACAATTTTTCTATAGAAAAATATTCAGGTTTGGAAAGCATTTTATTATCATCAAATTTAACTGATTTAAATTGAAATAGAATTGCATAAGAAAATAAAATTTTATATTATCTGATGGAAATTTACCAGTTTTTATGTTTAATTAGACGTATTCCAAATATTAAATTTTATTTCAAAATTTTATTGTTTAAAATTTCACAAAAATTCAATTAAACATATTAATAAAATAAATAAAATTTTTAAAATTTTATGGGTCGTTACACTCTCCCCTACTCAAAACTTTTCGGCCCCGAAAAGGAAGGAAGTAGGAGAATAGAAACAACTAGAAGAAAATAGATTGAAAAACGAAATAAAGAAATTAATTTAAACCATATAACTTTCAATTTAAATTAACTAATATTTAATAATCGATTTTAAATTCAAGGTATTCCATTAAGTTGATTTACTTCCAATTTATTAAATTTCAAAACAAAAATTTATTTTATTAATCACATCTATTATTCAGTTAACTTATTATTCTATTAAACTCTATTAACATTTCTATAATTTAAAATTTTAGTGTTTAACATTTATTATGATTACTCAAATTTTATTTATAAAATCATTTTATATTGTATATTATTCTAATACAACTTGTATAATACCCAATTCCATTGTAATACAACTTACCAAAATTATTTAGAAGTTGAATATGTAATTGGATAATATACAATAAAATTTTCCAATTCAGTTATTTAAGTTTAACTATTTATTCAAAATTTGACCATATTTTATAATTGAAATCGTCCTTTAATCAAATTTTAAGGACTAAATTTCCGATTAATCTTCAAACAATTTAGAGATACATACATACATACATACATATATATATATATATATATATATATATATATATATCTACGCCTTAAAAAATCAAATTTATAAATATATACCTATATATTATAAATCAAGTCATATTTAAGAAATTCAAATCCATTTAATTTCAAAAACAAAGTGTAGCAAAGCTACGAATTGGTCTCTCCACTTTGAAACTCGAAAATGAATGTCGATGATGTGGCCGCCATCACCGAAATTATTTTCCAGCGACAAAACAGGAGAGCACTGATTTAAACATTTAAAATTCTTTGAAAAATGTTTCTATTCGGAAATAGTTTAAATAACATACATTTCAGAACTTTAAAACCAAAGTTTGAAATTATCGAAAATTAAATTCTCAAATTTTAAATTTAAATTCAATTAAATTTTTTAATCTGGATGTTGAAACAGTCAATGGTTTAAAAAATAATAAATGAAAATCAAATATTATTATTTTCAACAACCAATTCATTAACTATTTAATTTCAAAAAACTTGTACTTATTTATATAACATAATCATACAAAAATTTATTTCATTTACTAAATTTGGAAACAATATTATGTCAGTTTGGTCTGTTCAAGCGCTTTAGAAATCCTATCGATAACGTTGATCAGACGAATCGGTTGAAAACCCAAATCAACATCAACTACTCAAACAACACAATATATATAAAATATTTTAATATTAATTTACAAATACACCTCCTCGCTGGACGATGCAAGAATGGATTTCAAAGCAAGGATAGAGATTCAAATTTGATGGCCTCAAATCAAAGAGAATTTTGATTCTAAGATAGGTTTGAAACAAAGATAAGATGATTAAGTAACAAAATAGGGAGCTGAATAATTTTATATAAATCATGGGCAACCTTAACCGGGTCGACCGTGACTTTAAGAATAAGATCGATGTAGAATTCCGAGGCAAATCGACATTCGATCAATTGCAAAAGATAGAACTCAGGCATAGTAGGAGATAGATAGCACGTAAATCGAGGATACAGAAATCTCCAGTAAATCGATGCCTATTGTAAAGGAGTTTCACCCCTTTACAAATCCTTCGAAGTTTGGCAAGACCGCCAAGTTATTATAGAATTGTTTGAAATTGAGTTATGGGATACTCCTGAATTCAGAAGAATATGAATAGTGAGGGACAAGAATGGATTTCGAAACCGAGGGAACGTTTCAAAATTTGAAGGAAACCGAGTCAAAGCGGAAGAAATTCAAGCTCGAAAGAAAGTGATTCTGTAAATAAATTTACCATATATGCTAAGTTTGCCTAGAGCCAAAGTTCTGATACCAAATGTAACGACCCGATATTTTCAACCATTCGCATCTAAACTTGCCGGATTTGAATTGCTCAAAATACTCGATCGTTGATTTATATTTGGTAAAACTCAGCATATACAGTAAATAAATTAATCACGGAATCACAGACATAAAGTAATATACGATATGCAGCGGAAATAAAATGAATAGTAGTTCATGAAGCTACTATATATATAATAGAGTTAAACAAGATACTACAGAATTCTCAAATACAATAGTCAAATAAGAGATCAGAATACATCATTAGAATCAACTGAATATCTGAAAGCTGGATAGATAGCTGGTTCTCCAAGCGAAGCTCCAACTCCAAAGGTAGGTCTCAAAAGCTGAACCACTCAGTCTTACCCGAGCGTAAAGCAAAACAAAAACACTCGAGTCAGGATTAACATTCTTATATCAATAAATCCAACTCAAGTGAAATAGCAACTGAAATACAAGTAACTCAAAGGATGTTTGGGATAACCATCCTCTAAGGATCCGTTAAACTATCTACTATATTATAATATACGCTATTATAATAATGTATAAAGTAAAGTAAACTTATTTAAAAAATAGCGTTAAGGCTTTACATTTTCCACCTTAACACATGTATAGTGCCAATAGTCTATAAAGTACCGTAATACCTCCAGATCGGGAGGCTACCAGAGGATACTGCATAGGTACGAACTCGTAGTAAATCTCGCTAGGGTATGTGATACGACAAAACTAAGCAATGACAGGATAGATATACCAATCACACTTCCGGACAGGTGGTAATGCGTAGCAGCCACTAACGTCCACCTCGCGCCACACTCCCAAAATTAAAGATGCACCCAACCAATCATAAAGTAATAGAATGGTATCGAAGAAGTGTGTCCGATCATAAGAGCTGCCTCATTAGCCCGTTAATTGCTCCTTTTTTATCCACATTATGCCAACTCACGGGAGTTGGGTCCACGTATATACCTCAATAGGACGTCGCCACCATCCTACTTCATTCTGGAATCTCCACCGCGTACACAGTTGTTAAAATGGTTTTCGGAGTTGGCATAGAGTATGACAACTTTCGATCCCGGTCTCTTTAGGAACCAAACGTTATTATAATACCGCGGTCATTTCAAAATAGTTTATACTTCAAAACCAAAAGTATCATTTTCATTTCAAAACCATATCAATAAGATATCCCTTTCCATTTCAAAACCAAATACGATATCATTTCCATTTCAAAAATATATCCTTTACCAAAATCATAGCATTTTTCTAAAGTTATAACAATTTCGAAACTAAACACTTGAAATCAAAATATTTCCCACTTAACCGACTTAAATATTAAAATAGTATATATAATAAAATTGTTTTCCTCAAATTTCAAAAATTAATTCCAAATCAACTCGAATTCCAAAATTCAAATTTAATCAAATCTCAAATCATTAATTCCAATTTAGCTTCTAAATAAACCATTCAAAATTATATCGATTTCAAATACAGATTTGAACCACAAAATAAACCATTTAAATTTCGATATATTTCAAAGCTTTAAATATTCCACATTTTCAAAACTAAATTTGATAACTTCATATATATATCAAATCCAATTTACTACTACTTAGTTTTAAGATATTTACTTACTAAATCCAATATCATTTAACTAACTCCAAATTCCAAATAACTGAATAATTCCCTCAATTTATTCAAACTTGATATATTCATTTAAGTCACTTTACAAAATTAAGTTATAAAGCCATATCCTTTACAAATTTCGAATTCCATTAGTTTCAAATCTATCAAATTAAATAAATTCTTAATTAAATACCATTTCAAATCAATTTTAAATCTATCTTCCCAACCTTAATTTATAGAATCATTATAAACACTATATTAAATATAATTTAAATAAATACTTAACCATATTATATTTTAATAAAAATCAAACCTTATTATTAAACTTATTTTATATTAAAACAAATTTATACATAGCTTAAAAATCAAGAATTTAACTATATATAAAACAACATTATATAATATCTAAAATCAATATTTATATAAAACCTTATATTTCTTTCCAAAAACTATACAAAAACATTTTCAAAATATTTATATATAGACCAACGATGTCTGTATATAATTTTCTATCCTATGATCAAGTGATACGGATATTTATCATTTCAATCTGTAGTTTAAATATATATGGGTATATATCATTTCAACTCGCAATCCCAAATTCAATTCAATTGAAAATCGCTTGGGTCTATCATTTCAACCTATAACGATTTCTCCTATTCTACAGATCGTTCGCATATGTATCATTTCAACCCATAGTGAATTTTATACTAACAGGGAACTTGCAGAGTGATAACAGATATGATAATAATATAACAAGCATATAAGATCAATTTAGATAACAGATAATGGTGTTAGATGTCACAAGTGAACATATACAGATAATGGCATATAAATAACAATGTAAATAACAAACAGCAGCATATTACAATTATCGTTTCAATTGAAATCAAATTTAGTGAATATAAGAACATTAATCGTGAGTGATTGCTCACCTTTCGAGGCTAGATAGATGAACAGAAATGAGATGAGTTATGAATCCGAGCACGAATTTCAAAGCAAAGCAAGATTGGCACGGATTCAACGATCAAAGCTGATAACAGGAATTGATGGAAGAAACCAAAATTAGCTCAACTTAAAATAGATTAAATATTATACCCACATGTATATTTTAAATTTGAAACAAAATTTAAAATGCATAACAAAGTAAATCTATCAATATTAATTTAAACACATATTAAATACAAAAGTTTTCAAATATTATTATAAGGTCAATATTTAAATAAAACCAATATACTATCTTCGAATTTTTCTAATGCGCCTAAACATAGCGAAAATCTAATTAAATACATTTAACGCATAGTGTAAATATCCCTTAAACATATTGTATATGAAATAAAATTTTCAGTGCTACAGGTTTCACACAACAGAGATACACATATACTACCTACCTATTATCCTTAAAAATCGATACCTTAAAAAAATCAATATAACTCACATAAACAACTTAACAACAATGTTCACTAAAACAAATATATATTACAATTTACAATATCATATGCATAATGCTTTAGACATAGAATGTAAATACTATAAACATCTAAATTTTAAGCTAATACTATATAAACAAACATGACATAGTTTACATAACCTATAACAGAGCTTGCATACAAGTTTTTATATGAAACTTCAAAAAATACTAATGCAACAAATAAAACTTGGCTGTTACAGCAAATAAAACCAGGTATATTATACTATTTGTAAACTGTAAGCATATATCCAAATATATATAGACATCTATTGTAAAACTGCAATATAAACTTTTGTATATATAATAACTAAATATACTAAAATATAATGAAACTTTTATATATAGATTAACAACTATGCAGACCATAACTATATATATAAATACTGAAATCTTATATGAAATATATATATATTAGCAATATACTACTCATAAAATCAATATACACTCACATATATATGTTTAAAATATAAACATCAATATAGCTCTGTCATATCCATACATAACACGTATTATATAATTAAATTACCTTTTTCTTCTTTGTAATAAAATAGTTTACTTTATATGTAAAATTACATTAGTATATATATATATATAAACAGGTTTGTTAATATCAATTATCAATATAATATATAAAATTAGCCATCATCTACGCATACATAAGAGAATAATGAAATACTAACATAAGTCTAAAATATTCATTTATATACAATACTAATCCTAACGTAATGTATTATATGCAAAAGCTTTTGAAATTTTCTTTTCAACGACATTTTAAAAATACTGCAAAACAAGTGATAGACTACACTTGTGTATATGTTTTCAAACCCAAGCACATAACATATTATTCTAAAACAAAAAAATATAACAGACTAAAGATATGAACTACTCTATATATACCAACATTCTATATCACATCTCTATATATTTATACCTATCGACAAGAACAAATTCTATTACAACGTTATACGTTCCTATACTAGTGAATACATATACACACTAGTATAAAGTTTACACGAACAAAAAAATATATAGAATATTGATATAAACTTCTCCATAAATATATTCACAACATACGTATATAGACTATACTAATATATAGTAGACTAATATAAACCTACACAAACACATGTATGCCACACAACAGCTAAATACACGTAGACTATAGGGATGTATGCAGACAACTAGTATATAAAACTAACAGATATATGTAGTATTGATTTTAAACTGACAGGTAAAAAACAAACCTATATATCAACGAGCAGAGGAGATGCAAACACGCCGGAGGGGAGCCAACGGAGGTTCGTGTGGAGGAGGAGGAAAGCTCGGGGTTGCGGGCTAACACGCATGAAGCAAAGATGAAAATAGAAAGAGGGATGAGAGGGAAGAGGCAAAGGCAGGGACGAAGGTTTCAGAAAAATGCAGAGGTGCTTTGCATTATTTTAAAAAAAATTCTTTCTTTCGAATGAACGACAAGAGAGAAAAAATATGCAAGGAAATGGAAATAAAAGTAGGGAGAGAACGCACACAAAAGGACAACCAGTGTTATCTTTGTACATTAGGAAGAGAAAAGGTCAAAAGCTAAAATAATAATTACTGATGACTTTTGATGACACGGTGGACAGTGAACGGTCACCGGAAATCCAAAGGTCAAATTTGCGAAACCGATAAGGAAATCATGCCGTTGATTTCGCCGTCTTTCAGATTCCGAAACACAAAAATGATTATACCGTTGAGATCAGATCGATGAGACGTTCAAAACGATATACAGATATTAGTGATAAGATCATCCGATCAAAATCGATATCGGCACGAAAATATTTATATTTCGTCGAAAATAAGATCGACGGAGCAATAACAGACAAAATTTGGAGAAACGAAATATGATGTCTTGCTCAGAAGATGTTTTACAATTTTTCTACAGAAAAATATTTAGGTTTGGAAAATTTTTTATTATCATCAAATTTAACCGATTTAAATTGAAATAGAATTGCACAAGAAAATAAACTTTTATATTATCTGATAAAAATTTATCAGTTGCTATGTTTAATTAGACGTATTCCAAATATTAAATTTTATTTCAAAATTTAATTGTTTAAAAATTCTTAAATTTTTAATTAAATATGTTAATAAAACAAATAAAAGTATTAAAAATTTACGAGTCGTTACATCTTCCAAAAAATTTCAAAGCCAGGCTACTTCTTCTACAACTTTATCTAGTGCAATAAATTCTGATTCCATTGTTGACCTTGCTATGCAAGTCTATTTGGATGATTTTCATGAAATTGGTTCATTTCCTAATGTGTACACATATCCATTTGTGGATTTTGTGTCATTTGAACTAGTTATCCAATTTGCATCACTGTATCCTTCTTGTACTGAAGGATATTTAGTATAGTATAATCCATAGTTCTATTTATACTTTAGATATCCTAGAACTTTGATATTCGCTTTCCAATGATTTTTACCAGAATTTTTGGTATATCTACTCAGCTTACTTACAACATATGCGTTATCTGGCCTATTGCAGTTCATGACATATACGATGCTTCCTAGTATACAAGAGTATTCAAGATGATAAATACCATCATCAGTGTTCTTTGTCCAATTTTGGTTCATATCTACTAGTGATTTTGCAATAGTTATATTTTGTTTTAACCTTCCATTTATTTTGGGAATGTAATGTGATTGAGATAATGCATATCCCTATGATGTCTTCAAAATATTGACATCCAAAATTACATCATCCATTTCTTGGCCTTTCATGTCGAATCTAGAGGACAACATATACTTTGTTGACCTTATTATGACCTTATTATTACTTAGGATCAATAAATCATCAACACAAAGACAAACAATGACATATCTAATATCTGTATGTTTTATATAAACACATTTATCTGATTCATTTAGAATCCATTTGATGACATAGTTTCATCTAATTTCCCATGCCATTGTTTTGGAGCTTGTTTAAAGCCATAAAGTGATTTTACTAACTTGCATACCTTATTCTTGTTTCCTTGGCTCAAAATCATTCAGGTTTCTTCATGTATATTTCTTCTTCTAATTCACCATTTAAAAATGCAGTTTTTACGTCCATTTGATGTATTTCCAAATCAAGTATGGATGCGATTGCAATAAGCATCCTAATTGATGCTATTCTAGTTACTAGTGAGTATGTGTCAAAATAATCACGGTCTTCCTTTTGTCAGAATCCTTGGACTACAAGATGAGCTTTATACTTGTCTATCGAACCATTTGGTTTCAATTTCTTCTTAAATATTTATTTATTACCTAAGGTCTGGCATCCATGAGGTAAATCAACTAACTCCCATATATGGTTAGTCATAATGGATTCGATCTCAGAGTTAATGGTCTCCTTCCAGTATGGGGCATCGACGGAAGACATAGCTTGTTTGTATGTTAATGGATCGTCTTCTATCATAAATGCGTAGAGGTCAAGTCCAAAGGTTCTTGAGGTCCGTGACCTTTGTCTTCTCCTTGGTTCCTCCACTTGTTGTTTTCTACTATTTTGCTGAGAATTATCAATATTTTTTCAGTGTTCTCAAGAGAATTAGAGTTTTCAGTTTCCCTTGGTCTCTTTTGAGTATAATTTTCAACACCCTGTTTTAAAGGGTATATATGTTCGAAAAAACTAACATTTCTCGATTCGATGATGGTATTTACACGAATATCATCAACTTCAGATTTGTATACCAAAAATTGATAAGCTGCACTATTTTGTGCATATACAATGAGTACACAATCGATTGTTTTTGGTCCAATTTTGACTTTCTTTTGTTTAGTTACCTCTACTTTAGCAAGACACCTCCACACTTTCAAGTATTTATAAGATGGTGGTCTATTTTTTCAAAGTTCGTGGGAGAATTAAATGTTTTCTTTCATGGTATTTTATTTAAAATATCATTTTGCAGAAAAATTAGCTTCTCCCCAAAAGTTATCTAGCAAGCTAAAACTAATTAGTAAGCCATTCACATTTCTTTAAGAGTTCTATTTTTCGGTTCGGTTATACCGTTGGATTGAGGTGAATACGAGGCAGTTGTTTGGTATATAATACCATGCTCAGCACAAAATTCCTCAATTTGAAATTCATATTCTCCTCTTCTATCAATTCTGAAGGCTCTTATTTTCTTGTTAAGTTGATTTTCAACTTCTGCTTTATATCGTTTAAACATGTCGATTGCCTCGTCCTTGCTTCTAAGAAGATATATGTAACAGTACCTTGTATAGTCATCAATGAAAGTGATGAAGTACCTTTTTTATCCTTTAGTTTGACACATTTTTAAGTCACATACATCTGTGTGGATTAAGTCCAGAGGTTCGGTTTCTCTTTCAACATGATGAAATGAGGTTCTAGCCAATTTTCCTTCAGCACAATTTCACATTTATAACTTGGATCTATTGAAAACATATGTATAAAGTCTAAATTAATCATTTTTCATAATGTATCAAACTTAACATGGCCCAATCTGGCATGCAATGTATTAGAGGATTCGATGATATAAACAGAAATGTTAACTTTATTATCACAATCCTTTGGTACAACAATCATTGCATTTATTTTAAACAAGCCGTCACTCACATATCTTTCCCAACATAAACTTTGTTCTTTAATAAAACAAAGTTATCGAATACAAAGACTAACTTGAAGCCATTCTTGCTTAGTAGTGAACCAGAAACCAAATTCTTCTGAATGTCTGGGATGTGTAAAACATCATTCAGCGTAAGCTCTTCAAGAGGTCATCTTTAGAACAATTCTATCTTTTCCTTCAACCTTTTATGTGGAGGAATTTCCCATAAACAGTTGATCTTTATGTGTCACGGGTTTATATTTCGAGAACATCCATTTATTGGCGCTGATATGTCATACTGCACCAGTGTCCATAAACCACTCTTTGGAGTTGCCAATTAAGTTGCATTCAGAAATCACCGTAGACAAGTTCATTCCAGAAATATCATTAGAGAGTTTCTCGCACTCGGTGATATTTGCTTGTTACTTCTTTTTCTTTGGACCTCAGCATTCGGCGGCCTTATGTCCTTTCTTCCTGCATTTGTGACAATTTTCTTTGTACTTCTTTGGTTTCTTTATGTTTGGATTGTATGCCTATTTCTGCTTGTTTTTTTCTCAGCCTCGACTAAATTTGCCATTGCCACTATTGCATTGGTCGTTTTCATTTCTGATTTCCCGTTGTCCTCTTCGATTCTAAGTCGAATAATAAGATCTTCCATAGTCATTTCCTTGCGCTTATGTTTTAGATAATTCTTGAAATCCTTCCACGAAGGGGGTAGCTTTCCGACGGCATCGGCCACATGGAATAATTTTCTCAAGGACATCCCTTCATCATGGGTTTCGTGTATTATTACCTATAACTCCTGGATTTGACTGATAAAGATTTTGGCATCTATCATTTTGAAATCAAGGAACTTTCCAACAATGAACTTTTTCATTCCAGCGTCCTTCGTTTTATACTTTTTTATCCAGGGAAGCTCAGAGTTGTTTCAAAGTCTTCACTCTACAATACATATTATACAGACTGTTATCCAGTCCATTTAATATGTAGTTTTTGCATATGATGTCCGAATTGTTCCGTGTGTTGAGTGCTTCAACTTTGATTGCATCAGGCTCTAGTTCGTCCACTTTCAGAGCATCCTTAGTGAGAAATTTCGCAAGGTTAAGAGTAGTCATATAAAATAGCATTTTCTGTTGCCAGTGTTTGAAATCTACTTCAGTAAAATTTTCTATCATCTCACCATGTAAAACAGCAACAATGGTTGTTGGAACCATTGTTTTATTCTCAATGGAGGCCACGGTCGGTTTGACTGCCTATGTATTGTTGTCTGAAATTCAGTGCCTTCAATCAGTGTTCAACAAAATCTAAAATTTTTGTTTCAAGATGTTATTAGGATGTAACAGAAGTGTTACAAAACTTTTGCAGAATGTGTTGCAAGATTGCAAAACTATCGCAAATATATTGCAAAAAATGTTTGCAAATATGATGCAAAAATTGTCGCATATATTGTACAAAACTGGTAAATAGATTACCGATCAGATATCTCAAAGTCTAGTGAAAACCATTTCCTTGAAATAGAATTGCTCCCTCAATGCCGTTGAAGGGATGACGAGCAACGTTTCCTAAGACGAAACAGACTGATCTCTACAATCATGCGTTAGCAATTGTAGAGCAACGATGAAATCAAGAGAGTATTCTAGGAACGGAGTTTGGAGGAGAAAGGAATGTGGAAAATATTCAGTGATTTGTTTATGTTTTCATTCTGCCTATTTATAGGAGCGAGGAGGTGCCTATTCATTAATAGGTACCTGCTTGAATGGTTACGGCCGTTGGAAAGGTTGCGACCCTTTACCAACTGACGTGACAGTTCGTATCATTACTATTAGAAGCGGATTTGAACAAAGAAAACAAAACAGTCCGTTCTAAACAACCAAACCAATGCCAACAGCCAACAGCCAACTGGAAAGTGCAAAGTGCCTCTAATAAGCCTCAAATGCCCATTCGCCCATGCCGCGGGTGCGGGTTCTGGCGAGGGCGCGGACGAGGGCACGCGTGTGCGTGATGATTCGTTGCACCACCCGCTAAGATGGACATGCTCTCTTTTCTTTCTTTGTCTCATAGTATTTATAATAGGGACCATATCTTACTATACAAACACATGATGTTTATTATATTTTAAGATTTTAGACTATTCATATCCCAAGACATTTAACGCCTCGCACTTTTCAATGTAAGTGCCCATTCATTTCTAACAATCCCCTACATGAATGAGTAGTTGCTTAATCTGTTCTGTAAATTTTGTGAAACATTTATCATATTGGTTAAAGTAGCACATAGGCCTTGAACTTTTCCTAATGTTTTTCATTTTGGCTTACTGGCAAATTAGTAGACTAGGTTGTCTTTGAACTGTAAGCCTTTTGTATAAATCTAAAATAGATAACACACAATAAGTGTTTCTTATCATCCTTAGTTCTTTGTTTGTGTTCGTTTTTGCTATGAACCCCAGCTTGGTCTCATGAGTGCTTGGAGTATTTGACCTCCCAATTCTCCTTGAAGCGGCGCCTTTTCACTCACGTAGATGATTCTAAAATGGGTATTCGTAATTCCCTACTTTGTTCTTTAGTATTACCAAGTACGTACATCATTAAAAGTATCAAAACTTATCATATTCTACAGCGAGTAATGCACTGACTTATTATAGAAATGGTTTGAGTGTATACCAGTGTCATCAAGTTTATCTTAAACTTAGCTAACCTTTGAACCTAGATCTTGGGATCTTCGGTCAACTGGTATGTTTTCTATTTTAGAGAAACTTATAGTTATGGGCCTTAACCCAATTCCCATCGACAAAGTTTGAACTTTTTCTCTAGGCAAGCTTTTATTAGTGGATCCGCAATATTATCTTTTGACCTTACATAGTCTATAATGATAACTCCATTAGAGAGAAGTTGTCTCATGGTTTGATGTCTACGACGAATATGCCTAGATTTATCGTTGTATAGCGTACTATTAGCTTTTCCAATAGCTGATTGACTATCACAATATATGCATATTGGAGACACGGGTTTGTTCCAATTCGAAATGTCTTCCAAAAAACTTCGAAGTCAGTATGGTTATTATGCGGCTTTATTTAGTGCAATAAATTCCGATTCCATTTTTGACCATTCTATGCGAGTCAGTTTGGATGATTTCCATGAAATTGCTCCATTTCCTAATATGAACACATATCCACTTGTGGATTTTGTGTCATTTATTTGCATCACTGTATCCTACTACTACTAATGGATATTTAGTATAATATAATCCGTAGTTCCGTGTATACTTTAGATTTCCTAGAGCTTTGATTATCACTTTCTAATGATTTTTACCAAGATTGCTGGTATACCTACTCTGCTTACTTACAACAAATGCGATATCTGGCCTAGTGTAGTTCATGACATACATGATACTTCATAGCATACGAGAGTATTCAAGCTGATAGATACCATCACCAGTGTTCTTTACCCAATTTTGTTTCATATCTACTGGTGATTTTGCAACAGTTATATTATGTTGTTTGAACCTTTCAAGTATTTTGGCAATGTAATGTGATTGAGATAATGCATATCCCTATGAGGTCTTTAAAATTTTAGCACCCAAAACTACATCAGCCAATTCTAGGTCTTTCATGTCGAATCTAGAGGACATCATATAGTTTGTTGACCTTATAATGGCCTTATTATTACTTAGGATCAATAAATCATCAACATAAAGACAAACAATGACATATCCAATATCTGTATGTTTTATATAAACGCATTTATTTGATTCATTTAGTTTGAATCCATTTGATAACATAGTTTCATCAAATTTCTTGTGCCATTATTTTGGAGCTTGTTTAAGGTCATAAATTGATTTTACTAACTTGTATACCCTATTCTCATTTCCTAGGCTCAAAAACCCTTCAAGTTGCTTCATGTATATTTCTTCTTTTAGTTCACCATTTAAAAAATGCAGTTTTTACATCCATTTGATGTATTTTCAAATCAAGTATGGATGCGATTGCAATAAGCATTCTAATTGATATTATTCTACTTACTGGTGATTATGTGTCAAAATAATCCAGGTCTTCCTTTTGTCAGAATCCTTGAACTACAAAATGAGCTTTATACTTGTTTATTGAACCATCAGATTTCAATTTCTTCTTAAATATCCATTTATTACCCAAGGTCTTGCATCCTCGAGGTAAATCAACTAATTCCCATGTATGGTTAGCCATAATGGATTTGATCTCAGAGTTAATGGCCTCCTTCCAATAAGGGACATCGAAGGAGGACATAGCTTTCTTGTATGTTAATGGATCGTCTTCTATCATAAACATGTAGAAGTCTGGTCCAAAGATTCTTGAGGTTCGTGACCTTTTGCTTCTCCTTGGTTCCTCCACTTATTGATTGGTACTATTTTGTTGAAAATTATTAATATTTTGTTCGGTATCATCAAGAGATTTTGAGTTTCCAGTTTCCTTTGGTATGTTTTGAGTATAATTTTCAGTAACCTGTTTTAAAAGGTATACATGTTCGAAAAATCTAGCATTTCTCGACTCGATGATGGTATTTACATGAATATCATCAACTTCAGATTTGTATACCAAAAATTGGTAAGCTGCACCATTTTGTGCATATCTAATGAATACACAATCGATTTATTTTTGGTCCAATTTTGACTTTTTTTGGTTTAGGTACCTCTACTTTAGCAAGACACCCCCACACTTTTAAATATTTGTAGGATGGTGCTCTATTTTTCTAAAGTTCATGGGGAGATTTAAATGTTTTCTTTCGTGGTATTTTACTCAGAATATGATTTGCAGAAAGAATAGCTTCTCCCCAGAAGTTATCTAGCAAGACAGAACTAATTAGTAAGCTATTCGCATTTCTTTAAGAGTTCTATTTTTCTGTTCGGCTATACCGTTGGATTGAGGTGAATACAGGGCTACAGTTTGGTGCATAATACCATGTTCAGCGCAGAATTCCTCAAAGGGAAATTCATATTCTCCTCTTGTATCACTTCTTAAAGCTTTTATTTTCTTGTTGAGTTGATTTTAAACTTCTGCATTATACTTTTTAAACATGTCGAATGCCCCGTCCTTGCTTCTAAGGAGATACGCATAACAGTACCTTGTACAATCGTAAATGAAAGTGATGAAGCACCTTTTTCTTCCTCTATTTTGACACATTTTAAGTCACATACATCTGTGTTTATTAAGTCTAGAAGTTCGGTTTCTCTTTCAGCATGATAAAATGAGGTTCTAGTCAATTTTGCTTCAGCACAAATTTCACATTTGTGACTTGGATCTATTGAAAACTTAGGTATAAAGTTTAAGTTAATCATTTTCGTAATGTATCAAAATTAACATGGCCCAATCTGGCATGACATATATTAGAGGATTCAGCGATATAAATAGAAGAATTGACTTTATTATCATAATCTTTTGGTACAACAGTCATTACATTTATTTTAAACAAACCATCACTCACATATTCTTTCCTAACATAAACTTTGTTCTTTAATAAAACAAAGTTATTGGATACAAAGACTAATTTGAAGCCATTCTTGCTTAGTAGTGAACTAGAAACCAAATTCTTTCGAATGTCTGGGACGTGAAACATCATTCAGCGTTAGCTCTTTTCCAGAGGTCATCTTTAGAACAATTTTGCCTTTCCTTCCACCTTTGATGTGGAGAAATTTCCCATAAACAGTTGTTCTTCTTGTGTCACAGGTTCATAGTTCGAGAACATCCTCTTATTGGCGCAGATATATCTTTTAGCACCGGTGTCCACAAATCACTTTTTGTAGTTGCCAATTAAGTTGCATGCAGGAATCACCATAGACAAGTTCATTTCAGAAATGTCATCAGAGAGTTTCTCGCATTCGGTGATATTTGCTTGTTCCCTCTTTTTCTTTGGACATCGGCATTCGCTGGCCTTATGTTTTTTCTTCCCCCATTTGTGACAATTTCCTTTGAAATTTTAGTTTCTTTGTGTTTGGATTGTATGCCCATTTCCGCTTGTTTTTCTCAGCCTCGACTACATTTGCCTTTGCCACTATTGCATTGGTCATTTTCTTTTCTGATTTTATGTTGTCCTCTCTGATTCTAAGTCGAATAAGAAGATCTTCCATAGTCATTAACTTGTTATGTTTTAGATAATTCTTGAAATCCTTTCATGACAGGGGTAGCTTTTCGATGGCAGCAGCCGCTTGGAATAATTCGCTCAAGAATATCCCTTCATTATGGGTTTCATGTATTATTACCTACAACTCCTGGATTTGTCTGATAACGGTTTTGGCGTCTTTCATTTTGAAATCGAGGAACTTTCCAACAATGAACTTTTTCACTCCAGCATCCTCCGTCTTATACTTTTAATCCAGGAAAGCCCAGAGTTGTATCGAAGTCTTTACTGTGCAATACACATTATACAGACTATTATCTAGTCCATTTAATATGTAGTTTTTTCATATGAAGTCCGAATTATTCCATGTGTTGGGTGCTTCAACTTTGGTTGCATCAGGTCCAGTTCATTCACTTTCGGAGCATCCTCAGTGAGAAATTTCGCAAGCTTAAGAGTAGTCAAGTAAAATAGCATTTTCTGTTGCCAGCATTTGAAATCTACTCCAGCAATTTTTCTGAACTCTGACCACGCAAAAAAGAGATAGTGTTTGTTGGAACCATTGTTCTGTTCCCAATGGCGGCCACGGTCGGTTTGACTGCCAATGTAATGCTGTCTTGAGTCATTGTCTAAAAAACAGTGACTACAATCAGTGATAAACAAAATACGAAATTCTGCTTCAAGATGTTAGTAAGATGTAACAAAAGTGTTACAAAACTGTTACAGAATGCGTTGCAAGATTGCAAAACTGTCGCAAATATAGTGCAAAAACTGTCACAAATATGATGCAAAAACCGTCACAAATATTGTGCAAAACTAGTAAATAGATTACCGATCAGATTTTTCTGAGTCTAGTGAAAACTGCTTTCTTGAAATAGAATTTCTCCCTCAACGGACCAATCTCTGCAATGACTCAAAAGAGTATTCTAAGAATAGAGTTTGGAGGAGAAAGGAATGAAGAAAATATTTAGTGATCTGTTTCTGTTTCATTTTGTCTATTTATAGGAATGGGGAGGTGCCTATTTGGTAATAGGTACCTGTTTGAATGGTTGCGTCCGTTGAAAAGGTTTGAACAACAAAGCCAATGCCAATAGGTGATTGCCGACTGCAAAGTTTCTCTAATATGCCTCAAAGGCCTATTCGTCCATGCCGCGGACACGGTCATGCAGGGTGGTGTAACGCCGCTAATATGGTCACGCTCTTTTTTCTTTCTTTGTCTCGTAGTAACTATAATAAGGATCACGTCTTACTATATAAATACATGATGTTTATTATATTTTAAGATGTCGGACTATTCATATCCTAAGGTATTTAATGCCTCGCACTTTCCAATGAAAGTGCTCATTCATCTCTAACATTTTTTTTTAGTGGAAGTCAAACCAGTTCATTTTGACTTTGAAAAAGCAAAAAAAACGAGTTATTTAAGTCAACCAAACGAGCCTGAATTCCTGAGAAATACACTTATAATCAAGTGCAATTATAGATACTATACTAATCTGAATTGAAAACCATATTCTTCATCATTATGCTAAAACCAAATTCTTGAAAATTTCACAAACGGACAAATGATGCGATAAATAAAGCTTGGCAGATATTGCATAAAATGGCGTTAATAAAGTCTAAGATACCTAGAAAAACACCACCAAATAAACAATAATGCTTTATTTCAAAACTCATGATCAAATAACTTTCATTTTGCAACACATTTGTGTCATAGATACCCAACAAGATCATTTCATTTTGATGCTCCAGTTTTACACCTTCCTCCAGCTAATGCTTCAATTCTCCTTGCTCCGTGCAGCCAATTTTTGCGTGTCAAGTGAACAAAGTCAGCAATGAAATCCAAAACATAGAAAGAATTTTTTCATTTCCATACAGACATAGGTAGGGAATACTAATGTCTCAAAGTTTAAAATCATATTTGAAATGATTTTGTTAGCTGAGAAGCAAATTGAGATGAATCATATTATTATAGATATTTTTTCTGAATCTGGTATAATCATGTGAAATTATAATGAATTTGTTACATGTATTGCATGGATGAATAATGAACTTATGTTTTGCATCATAACCATTTTTTACCGTTTTAAATGTGACGCCATAATTACTATGTAGAATCTTATAAACTTATGCTGGTGTGATATGTTGCACTGGAGAAGTGGGCCAAGTGGTTACCTTGTTTTTGGTGGATCAATCTCCTTCGATAAATAATAACGTTAGATTCTTTCTATTTCCGTGAAAGATTCACCTTTTTATTTTCCAAATCCTATAGCTACAGGGTATAGTAAATAGTATAGTAGATTAGAGCTTGTAGTGTTTTAGAGTACATGTAAGTAGATTAAATGCGCATTATTTTGATAGGGATGTTTGTGCGTACACGTTTCTGGTTTTTTTTCTTCCAGTTTCTTTAATTTTATTGACAAATCTGATGTAACTTTTTGGCTGCATTGTTAAGCAGATTTTCCATTTGTAAGTCTGTGTGTCTATATATATATATATATATATATATATATATATATATATATATATATATATATATATATATATATATATATATATGAAAATTTATAAAAGGGCCCGGCCCAGTGTACAAATGCATCGGGTAGAAAAAGACCAAACCCGAAGATGTTACAAAACATCAAACCCTAGTATCACAAACCCAAACGCGCCTCCAACAAACAAAATAAGAAAACACAGAAATGGCGAGAAGCCGAAATTGCCATCAAACAACGAAGAGATTGAAAAGCACGGCGTAAAAAATATGCAGATCACAAAACTCCAAAACTCAAGGAGGTCTTATATCCTTCTTATCCATGCGACGCCTATCCAAAGTTTTGAGCTCCATGCTAACGAATCTCGAAAGATCTGGATTTGTATCTGCATCCTTAAAGTTACTGTCTTTATTGTTCAATGTACAAAGATGACTGAGCTTATCCTGCTCCATCATCCTAAACTCGCTGCTATTCGTCAGCTCGGTGATTTCATCCACTGGGTTGTTGCGAACGGTTATTTGAGCTTTCGCCCCTTTTATCGATACATTGCTATTCTCCAGATCCTCTGCAGAATAGTGATGGATGGTTGAATTGTTGCATTTGGCGAAATGGTTACAGATGATTTGCTGCTTTCTCCTTTACTCCAACAAGATAAGTGATAAACCTTATTATTTAACAAGCTCTTGTAGAAAAAGCATTCCTTTTTGCCGTCTTTGACTTTCGTATGCTTGAAATCCTCGATGGACAGCAACGTTAGCTCCTTGGAAACACTGCTGGCAGTGCGGTAGTTCTTCAGACCTGCATAAGGTGGTAAACGACTATTATTGTTCGCAATATGAATTAAGTTAGGATTATAATTAACATTTTCATGTCTACTTCCCTTGCAGGTGATAACCTTTGCAACTTTAGAATGGCCGCCTCTAGGAAGATAGTCCAGGGGAATATCACTTTGCCTAAGCAAGATATTAACCTTGTCGGTTGCATGTAGATGACGTTGGCAACTTTTATGGCTTCTACAAGGGATATACGTAGCGTATTTCCCCTAAGTAAGAAGTCTTCAACTCTATTCTCATAATCAATAATGTTATTTGCAGTAGATAATTCAGCATTTTTGTGAGCATTCTGATTGCTAGCTTTTTTTATTGAGAATCTAAAAGTCAGAAAATATATTGTTCTAGATTTGAATGCGGTCATTTTCTTTTTTGCGGTGAATTCTATGGTTTCTTTCCTTTCAAATATGGTAAATGACAGTAATAAGCATAATTGAAGCTCTTTTAAACTCTTTTGTCTTGGGTTTGAAGCAATGTTGAATGTATTTTCCATTTTAAATTAAACTTACATCTCACGTGTATGTTTAACTTACATTTTTTCATTTTAAAGTCATAGCTATTTATCTTACAAAACATAACATTTCACAAAAGAATATTTATCATAGTTAATATAACAATCAAATTCTTTACAAATTTATTCATTTAGACATCAATTCAACTATGATTCCAAGTTAAATAAACTTATTACAAAATGTCCCATAAAAATATATTACATTTTATTTATTCAAAACTACATTTATTTATTATATAAAATATGTCCATTCCAGGAAATAACCTTTATTAAAATTACCAGGTTAGATTAAGATTCCAAATTAAATCGAACTTAATTATTAAGTTATTTATCATAAATAAGACTCTTTAAATTCCATTTAAAACCAAATTAATTTATAAAAAAAATTAACTTATAGAAAAACAATATTTCTTTACACTTTAAAGCATTAAATCAAATTAAGTTAAAATTTTCATATAGTTATAATTCCAAAATACTTAATAACTTTCAAAAAATATTTAAAATACTTAAATAATTTTTTAGGAAAATATCATTTAAAAATATAACCATGAGTCTGTATAATATTTTCTAACCTAGATCAAGTGATACAGATATGTATCATTTCAATCCGTAATTTAAAAAAAAAAATCCGGGTTCTATCATTTCAAACCCGCAATCCCAAGTAAAATAAATACAATAAAAATCACTCGAGCCTATCATTTCAGCCCATAATGATTTTTCCTTATTCTAAATTCCGTTCGGGTATGTATCATTTCAACCCATAGTGATAGGGAACTTGCAGTGGTGATTAACAGAAATAAAATAACAGTATACATATAATATCATTACAAATGATGTAACAAATATATAAACGGCATTTATCATCATGCAATCACAACACAGGCGTATATGAATGACATATCAATGTCTACAGATTCACTTGTCATTTTTTTCACAAAAATACAAGTATATATGTCTAGAGTGATAAAGACTCACCTTTTTAAACTAGAATCGAAAATTTGAGAAAAAAAATCCAAACCCCGCAAAGCACGAAAAAGCATGACAAAGCACAATGCAAACTTGAGTGGATGAAGAGTCAGATCCAAATCTTGTATGCAAACAAATATTACATACATAAGAATATGATTCAATACAAAACAATAGATGTTAAAACAATGGAAAAATAAATGAATCAAAGTGACATAACTTGCCTTAATCAATCAATGGCTTGGCTACACCACATATGGGTTTAACCATCATCTTATATTGCTTGGTCATGATGGTTAGTGATGTGCTAGAGGCCAGAGGCCGAGTATAAGCATGAAGAGCAAAGAAGAAACAAAAAGAGAAAAAGAAAGAAGAGAAAGAGAAGCGATGTATCTAGAGCTTGAATAAAATTTTCTTTCACGCAAATGATAATGAGAAGTTTTGGGAAGTTTTTATGTGTGATAGGCAAGAGAAATTCATGACTAGATTAAAGGAATGAACGACTAAGGTAAGTAATAAAGAGGCTATGCAATAAAAGACGAGATTTTGAATGGTTCGGAAAATAAAATGGCAACACATACTTGATGTATTTAATAAAAAAAATTCTTTCTTTCAAGGGATGAAATGAGAAATGGAATAAAATGAGATATGTTTGAGGAGTTTTGTACATGAATGATAAAAGGAAATACACGGTTATATAAGAAAAAAAACAGCTAAGGAGTTATGAATACTAGGGAAACGGAAATGCATAAGTTAAGGAGGAAGAAACGTACAATATATTTTATTTTTAAATGCAAATGGAAAAATGAGAGATGAGAAATAATTTTTTTTTACGTAAATTTTCAACTTGATATGCAAGGCTATGAGTAGAGTAATTCATGGCTAGGAATGAGGAGGAAACGGCTAGAAAATAATAAAGGCCATGCAAATGAAAAAGGCAAGAGTTTAAACAATGAAACGTATGCCTCTTAAATTTCTCCAAGCCATTTATTTGCATACATTTCTTTCTAGAAATGAAATGTGAAGTAAATGTATACGTGAATTATGAAGTGGAGTGGATGGCAAGAAAAGATTTGAACGGCTAAAGAGGAGTAAATGATAGGAAAACAAAAAGGCTAGGAAATAAAAGGCAAGAAATAAGGAGAAAGAAATATATATATATATATATATATATACACACATATATATATATATGTTATTCTTAAATGAAATTGAAAAGAGGATATTTTGAGATGTTTGTACGTGATTAATAAGAGCAATTCATAGCTATGAATGGTGAATGGCTAGGATAAGTAATAAAGAGGGTAGATAAATAAAAAAGGCAAGCATTAAAGAAATGTAACGCATGTCTCCTTGATTTCTTCCAAGTCTTTTATGAAAAGATATACACACAAGTAAAATCCAATAAATAAAGTTTAGATAAACAAAACAGAAAAATAAAATAAAATAACATAGAAAATAAAATATAGAAATGAACATAGAAAAATTGAAATTGAAATACAGAAAATAACTGCGTGTAAAACGCTGTAATTTATCTAATTTAAAAGGTATAACTCAGAATTTAACGAAATGAAAAACAGAACAGATATCATAAAAATATTCTACTTCAAAGAAAAAGATTAAAATTTAAAAATTCAATTTTTTTTAAAATTTAAATTGAAAATTCAAATTTTGACCAAAATATAAAATTTTCAAAAATCGTTTATTTATTGCATTTGGAAAACAAATTCCAAACTTACATTGGAAAAATTCTAAAAATTCACTTTTAAATGATTTAAAAATCAAAATTTCAAATAAAATTTAATTAAAAATATTCACAAAATTATGGGTTGTTACACTCTCCCCCACTCAAAACTTTTCGTCCCCGAAAAGGAACGAGGCATGGAAAATAGAGACAACAGATAGAATGAGATAGAATTAAGACAATATAAAAAAAGAAGATTGAAATTATATCTTGTAACAGTAGTTATAGGTAAATTCAACAAGATGGAGATGATCTTCCCAAGATCCTCTGTAATCAAGGACACAAGCACGAAGAAGATTCTTAAAAAGTTTTCCAAAACAGACTGGTAAAGGTATTTTGGGAGGAAGAACTACAGATCGAACTTTAGGAGATAAGATCAATTTGGAATTCAATTCCCCACTTAGGATGCAGGAGAATAGGAACAACCGAAGGATAAGAGATTGGAAAACAAAATAAGATGATAAATTTTACAACCATGAAAGTTTCAACTTAAATTAGTAATTGATTTCATCCATTTGATTTTTCCTAAGTTAATTAAATCTTATCTATTTATAATTTCATTATCTTATCAACCAATTAACAATTTCTGAAATCGTGAATTTGGAATCATTTATTATACTCAAAATTTTATTCAATAAGTTTCATTTTCTTCTTTATTCCAGATGGTTATTACATTTATTCCACTTAATATATGTCCAATCACACATATTAAGTATACTTACACTTATTATTACTTACTCCAATTTATTTATAAATCCCTTAACATCACTTTATATTGTATATTATTCAATTAATTTTTTATTCTATTTACCTTTATTAATCCTTTTATAACTAAAATTTAAGTGTTTAACATTTATTGTAAACTCTCAAATTTTATTTATAAAATCCTTTTATATTGTATATTATCCAATTACATAGTTAACTTTTAAAAAATTTAGGTAAGTTATAATGAAAATGCAATAGAATATTATACAAATAAAGTTTTCTAATTCAATTATTTCAACTTAAATATTTATTCAAAAATTTTGGTTCATTTTATAATTGAAAACATTCTTTAAGGTAAATTTAAGAATTACATTTCCGATTAACTTCAAACCATTTAGAGGTAAATGAATACGTATACAATATATACCAAATCAAATTTAAATCATATATCCATATATATTATAAATCAAGTCATATTTTTGAAATTCAAATCAATTAAATTTTCAAAGAAAAACAGTAGCAAAGCTACAGAATGGTCTCTTCACTTCGAAACTCGAAAATGAATGTCGATGAAGCTGCAGTCATCACCGAAATTATTTTCCAGCGACAAGAGAAGGGCACTGATTTAAACATTAAAAATTCTTTGAAAACAATCTCTATTTGGAAAACACTTTAAATGATATATCTTTTAAAACTTTTAAAACCCAAGTTTGAAACCATCGGAAATTAAATTCTCAAGTTCTTGATTTAGATTCATTTTAGTTTCCAAATTAATTTATAGCTATGTTTTATAGTTCAGTTATTTGTATAGGAGACAAAAGCCAATGGTTACAAGATATATATAAAGTCAAATATTATTTCTTAATAACCTATTCAATTAATTATTAGAATTCAGACAATCAAACTCATACATAATATAATTATACAAAATTTATCATTTACTAAATTTTGAAATCAATATGGTGCCAGTTTGCTCCGTTCAAGTGTTTTGGAAATCCTATCGATAGCGTTGATCAGACTAATCGATCGGAAACCCAAATCAACATCAACAACTCAAACAACACAATATATAAAACATTTTAAATATAGGTTTACAAAGCAAGAATAGGGATTCAAATTTGATTGACTCAAATCAAGAGAATTCTGATTCGAAGATAAGTTGGAAACAAAAGATAAGATGATTAAATTGACAGAATAAGGAATGGATAAGATTACATAAATCGTGGGTAACCTTAACCGAGTCAACCGTGACTTCAAGAATTAAATCAATGTGGAATTCTGAGGTAATTCTACATTCAATCTTAAGAAATAGAATTCGGAATAACAAGAGGTACTAACATCTAAACGAGGATACATATAAATCTCCGGTGAATCAATGCTAATTGCAAAGGAGTTTCACCCCTTTACAAGTCATCTGAATGTTGATGAGACCGCCAATTCATTATAAAGATCATTCAAAGTGGAGTTATGGGATACTCCAGATTCAAAAAAAAGAATAGTGAGGGACAAGAATGAATTTTGAAACCGTAGGGAACGTTCCAAAACTCAAAAGAATCCCAAGTCAAAAAGGAAGTAATTCAACTCAAATGAAAGTGATTCTGTAAATAAATTTACCATATATGCTAAGTTTGCCTAGAGCCAAAGCTCTGATACCAAATGTAACGATCCGATATTTTCAACCATTCGCATCCGCACATGTCGAACTTGAATTGCTCAAAATACCGAATTGTAAAATAAATTTGGCAGAACACAGCATAAACAGTAAATAAATAAATCACAGATCACTGACACAGAGTAATAAATGCAGCGGAAGCAAAAACATAGTAGTTCATGAAGCTACTATATAAATGCATCATAGTTATACATGATACAACAGAAGTTTAATATGATAAACAAGCACAAGCTGAATGCATCACCAGAATCAACTGAATAACTGGAATCAACAGAATACTGAAATTGAAATAGATGGCTGGATCTTCAAGCAAGGGTCCAGCTCCAAAGGTGAGTCTTTAATGCTGTATCACTCAGTCTGGCCCGACCGTAAAGCAAAACACAAAACACTCGAGTCAGGACATACATACTTATACAATGTAAACCAACTCAAGTGAACTGTAACATAAAGTACAAGTAACTTAAAGGATGCTTGGGACCGCCCATCCTCTAAGGATCCGTTAAACTATTTACTATGTAGTAATATTTTGCTATTATAATAATGCCTATAGTAAAATAAACTTACTTTTTTCATAGCATTAAGGGGTTACCCATATGGCCCTTAACACGTAATAGTCCCAGTAGTCCATCCAATATCATAGTCCCTCCTGATCGGGAAGCCACCAGAGGATACCACACGGGCTACGAGAGAAAACCAAACTCGTACAAGGCGCGATAGGGTAGGTGACACGGCACAATTAGGCAATGCCAGGGTAGATATACCAATTACGCTTCTGGGTCGTTGGTAACGCGTAGCGCGGAGCTACTGCCCACCTCGAGCCACACCTCCAAATAAAAATCAAAAGTGGCCACCGAATAATTCCAAAAGTCAAAGTATAATATCGAAGGGATTTGTCCGATCAAAGGTGCTACCTCATTAACCCGTCGATCGCTCCTGTTTTAGCCACCTTATGCCAACTCATGGGAGTCGGGTCCACGTATTTACCTTAAAGGGAACGCCACCACCATCCTACTTCATTCTGGAATCTCCACCGCGTACACGGTTATTAAAGTGGTTTTCGGAGTTGGCAGAGAGTATGACAACTTCCGATCTCGGTCTCTTTAACAACCAAACGTTATTATAACCCATGGATATTTATTTCAAAATCATTTATACTTTCAAAACCAAACTAGCATATCCGTTTCAAAATCATATCATTTCTTTCAAACTAGTATATACTTTCAAAACCATATCGCAATAGTATCATTTCCATTTCAATATTAATTCAATAATATATCATTTAAATAAAACCCAAATTTCCAAATCATTGAATATTTCCTTCAATTTATTAAACTTGAAATATTCCTTTAAATTATCATAGCATTTTGGAAATGTTACCTTAAGGAATCGTAGCATTTTTGGAATGTAATACTTTCCACTTTAACATTTTATATAATCAAAGTATTTATATGCTTACAAATTTAACATGGTCATTTTATCATAGCCTTATGGTTAAATAAATTTTGTTACTGTAATATCCAATTTAAAGCTGAAATTCTTATGTTAAGCTAAAAGTACCTTATTAACTTACATTATTATTACAATAAAGAAACTTTATTATTTTAATCATTTAAATATGACATTTACATAAATTAAAACTTGCATATCCAATGTACATTATCAACTTACATTTTATTATTTCAGTAAGTAACATTTATCATTTTAATCAATTTAAAATACATCATTACATTGATTAAAACTTACATGTCAAATGTACGTTTTAACTTACATTTATTACAATAAAGAGCATTTATCATTTTAATCAATATTTCACTAATTAAAACTTATATTATCAAATGTACGTTTTAATTTACATTTCTATTATAGTAAAGTGCATTTATTAATTTAATCAATACCACATTAATTAAAACTATACATGTTTCTTTCATTAATTAGGACTTTACACGCTTCTTTCATTAATTAAAACTTTACATTTTCTTGCATTAATTAAAAACTTTACATGTTCTCTGATTAATTAGGACTTTACACGTTTCTTTCATAAATTAAAACTTTACATGTTTCTTGCATTAATTAAAAACTTTACATGTTCATTCATTAATTAGGACTTTACACGTTTCTTTTAATAAATTAAAATTTTACATGTTTCTTGCATAAATAATTTTTTTTACATGTTCTCTCATTAATTAGGACTTTACACGTTTCTTTCATTAATTAAAACTTTACCTATTCTTTCATTAATTATGAATTTACACGTTTCTTTCATAAATTAAAACATATTTCTTTCGTTTTTCGTCATTACAATACAAACATTTATTATATTAATCAATTAAAATATAAATTAAACTTACATCTCACGTGTATGTTTAACTTACATTTTTCCATTTTAAAGTCATAGCTATTTATCTTACACAACATAACATTTCACAAAAGAATATTTATCATAGTTAATATAACAATCAAATTCTTTACAAATTTATTCATTTAGACATCAATTCAACTATGGTTCCAATTTAAATAAACTTATTACAAAATGTCCCATAAAAATATATTTTATTTTATTTATTCAAAACTACATTTATTTATTATATAAAATATGTCCATTCCAGGAAATAACCTTTATTAAAATTACTAGGTTAGATTAAGATTCCAAATTAAATCAAACTTAATTATTAAGTTATTTATCATAAATAAGACTCTTTAAATTCCATTTAAAACCAAATTAACTTATAAAAAATTAACTTATAGAAAAACAATATTTCTTTACACTTTAAAGCATTAATTCAAATTAAGTTAAAATTTTCATATATTTATAATTCCAAAATACTTAATAAATTTCAAAAAATATTTTAAATACTTAAATAAATTTTTACGAAAATATCATTTAAAAATATAACCATGAGTCTGTATAATATTTTCTAACCAAGGTCGAGTGATACGGATATGTATCATTTCAATCCGTAATTTAAAAAGAAAAATCCGGGTTCTATCATTTCAAACCCGCAATCCCAAGTAAAATAAATACAATAAAAATCACTCGAGCCTATCATTTTAGCCCATAATGATTTTTCCTTATTCCAAAATCCGTTCGGGTATGTATCATTTCAACCCATAGTGATAGGAAACTTGCAGTGTTGATTAACAGAAATAAAATAACAGTATACATATAATATCATAACAAATGATGTAACAAATATATAAACGGCATTTATCATCATGCAATCACAACACAGGCATATATGAATGACATATCAATGTCTACAGATTCACTTGTCATTTTTTTCACAAAAATATAAGTACTTATGTCTAAAGTGATAAAAACTCACCTTTTTAAACTAGAATCGACAAATTGAGAAAAAAAATCCAAACCCCGCAAAGCACGAAAAAGCACGACAAAACACAATGCAAACTTAAGTGGATGAAGAGTCAGATCCAAATCTTGTATGCAAAAAAATATTACATACATAAGAATGTGATTCAATACAAAACAATAGATGTTAAAACAATGGAAAAATAAATGAATCAAAGTGACATAACCTGCCTTAATCAATCAATGACTTGGCTACACCACATATGGGTTCAAACATCATCTTATATTGCTTGGTCATGATGGTTAGAGGTGTGCTAGAGGCCAGAGGCCGAGTATAAGCACGAAGAACAAAGAAGAAACCAAAAGAGAAAAAGAAAGAAGAGGAAGAGAAGCGATGGATCTAGAGCTTGAATAAAATTTTCTTTCACGCAAATGATAATGAGAAGTTTTGGAAAGTTTTTAGGTGTGATAGGCAAGATAAATTCATGGCTAGATTAAAAGAATGAACAACCAAGGTAAGTAATAAAGAGGCTATGCAATAAAAGATGAGATTTTAAATGGTTCCGAAAATAAAGTGGCAACAAATACTTGATGTATTTAATAAAAAAAATTCTTTCTTTCAAGGGATGAAATGAGAAATGGAATAAAATGAGATATGTTTGAGGAGTCTTGTACATGAACGATAAAAGGAAATACACGACTATATCAGAAAAAAAATAAGCTAAGGAGTTATGAATACTAGGAAAACGGAAAGGCATAAGTTAAGGAGGAAGAAACGTACAATATATTTTATTTTTAAATGCAAATGGAAAAATGAGAGATGGAAAATAATTTTTTTGTATGTAAATTTTCAAATTGATATGCAAGGCTATGAATAGAGTAATTCATGGCTAGGAATGAGGAGGAAACGGCTAGAAAATAATAAAGGTCATGCAAATGAAAAAGCAAGAGTTTAAACAATGAAACATATGCCTCTTAAATTTCTCCAAGCCATTTATTTGCATACATTTCTTTCTAGAAATGAAATATGAAGTAAATGTGTACGTGAATTATGAAGTGGAGTGGATGGCAAGAAAAGATTTGAACGGCTAAAGAGGAGTAAATGATAGGAAAACAAAAAGGCTAGGAAATAAAAGGCAAGAAATAAGGAGAAAGAAACACACGCGCGCGCGCGCGCGCACACACACACACATATTATTCTTAAATGAAATTGAGAAGAGGATATTTTGAGATGTTTGTACGTGATTAATAAGAGCAATTCATAGCTATGAATGGTGAATGACTAGGATAAGTAATAAAGAGGGTAGATAAATAAAAAGGCAAGCATTAAAGAAATGTAACGCATGTCTCCTTGATTTCTTCCAAGTCTTTTATGAAAAGAAATACACACAGGTAAAATCCAATAAATAAATTTAGGTAAACAAAATAGAAAAATAAAATATAATAACATAGAAAATAAAAATATATTAATGAACATAGAAAAATAGAAATTAAAATACAGAAAATAACCGCGTGTAAAACGCTGTAATTTATCTAATTTAAAAGGTATAACTCAGAATTTAACGAAATGAAAAGTATAACAGATATTATAAATATATTCTGCTTCAAAGAAAAAGATTAAAATTTAAAAACTCAATTTTTAAAAAAATTTAAACTGAAAATTCAATTTTTGACCAAAATATAAACTTTTCATAAATCATTTATTTATTGCATTTGGAAAATAAATTACAAACAAATTCCAATCTTACATTGAAAAAATTCTAAAAATTCACTTTTAAATGATTTAAAAATCAAAATTTCAAATAAAAATTTAATTAAAAATATTCACAAAATTATGGGTTGTTACAAAAGCTTACAAATCCAAGTGTCTCTTTGAATATAGTTATCAATTGAAACTTTTCTAATAGCAGTTCAAAAAATATTAGCAGCTTGATGAGTATTTACATTCCATTTCTGATTAAAGATAAATGCTCTAAACTTTGTCATTAGCACCTCCAAGTAGAAACAAGTCATTCCAACCAAGCAGATCAATATGAGATTTTCCAAATATCCAGGGGTCAAACCATAAACTAGTTGAACTGTCATCCTTAATCTTTCTTTCTATAAGTTTTTACCATTCTCCCTACAATTTAATATGTCTTTCCAAGTATAAGAATGGTAATTTCCAGCTTTAGCAGTTCAGAAGTTTTTGTTTTTAAGGTATTATCCCTCATCCATCTAGCCCATGGAGATTTACCATCTAAAAATTTCCAAAATAACTTGTATTGTGCAGCTTCCCTCAGGTCTTTAATGCTTCTAATTCCTAAACCCCCAGCCTTTTTAGTCTATCCCAAGCAATTTTGTGTTGTTTACCTTGCCATATAAAATTAGCACATAAGTTTTCAATTTTGCAAATTGCCTTTACTGGTAATTATGGGCTTGAATCCAATATAAAACAATTGCAGCGATGACAGTATGAGTAAGTTCTAGTCTGCCAGCTAGAGATAATAACTTGCTAGACCATCCTTCAAGTTTACTTTGAATGATCTCGTATAATCTTGAGCAGTCCCTATCATTTAGTTGATTTATACTCAGAGGCAGGCCTAAGTACTTGACTGGCAAATTTCCTTCATTAAAATTGAGAATGTTTAAAATTTCTTTCTTTCATTTGCAACCTTTGCTGAAATAGACTTTACTTTTACATTCATTAACTTTTAATCCAGGAAATAATTCTAACTTTTTGAAGATGCCAGCAATAGAATTAGCATTTTTTGTATCTGCAGTAACAAAAAGAAGCAAGTCATCAGCATATAAAAGATGAGTAATAGATGGCTTGATTCTATTTGTGGCTTTTATATTCCCCTTGCTTTGCTCAGTATCAATTAGAATGGTGAAATATTCCATTACAATAGTGAATAGATAAGGAGAAAGGGGATCTCCTTGTCTAATTCCTCTTTTGCTTTGAATATAACCTATAGGGGAGCCATTAATCATCACAGAGTATGTTACATTGTTAATACATTCTTTGATAAGATCATAATTTTTCTATTAAAACCATTGTACTCATCATATGAATTATAAAATCCCTGTTTATTTTGTCAAAAGCTTTGTGTAAATCAATTTTGATACACATGACATTTTTGCTTTTCATGTTAAAATTCCTAATTAGTTATGTGCAAGCAAAGTATTTTCAGTAATTATCCTACCAGGAATGAAAGCATGGTTTTCAGAAATTAAAATTTTTAAAAACAATTTAATCCTGTTGCAAAGAATAGTAGAAATAATTTTATAAATAAAGTTGCAACATGAGATTGGTCTATAATCTTCCCTCCATTAGGATTATGTATTTTTGGGACAAGAGTTATGAAAGTATGATTGAAAGATTTTAGAAGCTTCCCTGTCTTAAAAATTAAGAAATGACTTCAAAAATATTAGAATTAATATCAGACCGACGGGTTTTATAGAATTTAGCCCCAAATCCATCAGGACCGGGGCTTTTATTATTATTAGCATTGAAAACAATATTTTTAATATCCAATAGATTAACAGGAGCTAGTAAGATTTCCTAACTCATTTATTTTAAAGAAAATTTAACATTGATGGAAGGAAATGATTTCATATAATTATTAGTATTAAATAACTCTGTGAAGTAATTAATGGCTTCTCTCTATATCATTAGAGTTCTTTAAAGCATTACCATTTGCATCAATAAGTTTACCAATAGTATTTCTATTTTTTCTATTTGTCATTTTCGCATAAAAAAATCTGCTAGCTTCATCCCCATTTGTAAGCCAGTCAACTTTGGCCTTTTGCCTCATATTGACTGAATGTATATGGAGAGAAGTAATAAGATTAGTTTGAGCTTGAAAAAAATTGTTAATAATATTATTGTCTGAGCAATCATTATCAAGAGCATTTTGTAACTTATCACATTCAACTCTAATATTTTTAAGCTCATTTTTATTTCTGCTTTTGTTCCAGTTTTTAATATGACCCTTGGAAATTTGCAAGAATTTGAAAATTTTATATTGGGCAGTGCCATGAATTTTAAATGACAAGCATTTTTTGATAACATTTTTATAATTATCCTTATAGACCCACCCATTCATAAATCTAAATGGAACGTTCTTCTCGCATTCATTATTTTCTGTGAGAAAAATTTAAATAGGTATGTGGTCACTGGTAGCTTGTGGGAGAGTGCAGCATTTAAAATGAGGAAATATATTAGCAAAATTTTGATTTATTAAAATCCTATCTAGTTTGCAGTGGATGTTTCTAAATTTACCAGACTTCCAAGTAAATTTTTTTCCTTCAATATTAGCTTCAATAATACCAGTCCTTAGAAAAAATTTATTAATAAATTCGAGTTTGCTAAAAGGGACTGGTATACCACCTCTCTTATCATATGTATGCATAGTTGTATTAAAATTTCCCATTGTGATCCAAGGATGAGACATTTTTCTATTCAAATTCTCAATATGATTCCATAGATCAAATCTTTCATTTTCAAAGTTTGATGCATATATAAAAGTAACATTTAAAACAAGACCACCTTTATTAGAAAATAAGCAGTGGATATACTGCAGATTTAATATGTAGCTATCTAAACCCCAGATATTATCATCCCATAAAACTAGAATTCTACCATTACCCCCCTTTTGATTATTATTAATACTTCTCCAATTAGGGAGATGCCTGATATGATAGTCTGTAATTTTATCATTGTCTAATTTATGTTCTAACAGACCTATAATACTAGGTTTCTCAGACATAATTAAATTAGAAACATCCAATTTTCTAATTGAGGAATTGAGACCTCTAACATTCCATGAGATTATAGACATTAATAAAAAATATAAAGTGTATATAATAAGGATATACAAAGGATATGTGGTTAGTTACAGTGAATCACTGTAACTATCTTCATCCTCTTGCACTTCCAGCTTCTTTCCCTTTTTTTGTATGCAGAGCCACTTTTAACTTTTAGAAGCTTTTCCCATTTATCATTTTCGGAAATGTATTTTTCTCTGAATTCTTCGTCTGTAGCATCTTCTACTTGCTCTGAAGATGAGATATCATTTAGGCTTTTAATTCTATTTCTAGCTTTCTTTCTTCTTTTCTTTTTGTCTGCAGATAAAGATGAAACAACATTCACCGCTGACTGAATAGCTTTCCCAGATAAGGATTTATTCTTTAGTGGAGAGAATGAATCTAAGAGAAAAGATAAATCAGTGTTCTTTGGAGGTTCAATCAAGTCTGCAAGATTCAATTTAGTAGAGATTTGCTCAACATTCATGGTGTCTTCTTCAGTATTTGCCTGAGTAGAAGCACTGATATTTGGAGTTTCTTCCACTGTTGCATTTGAAGGAACTACTTTATCATCAGCTCTCTGAGGGGGTTAACTGTTTTTACATTGCATATTTTCTTGATTGTCTGCATGATAAGTATTGTTAGGATCTATAATTGTGTCATGAATTTCCAAATCATGGAAAGAACTGTTCTCAGATTGAGTCACCAATTGATTTTGAATTCCATTATGTGTGTTCTGCACAGTTTTATTCATTGCTACATTACTGTTTTCCTCTGCAATAATCTCTGCTGCAGTATCATTCTCTCTGCATCTTTCTTTCCAGATTTTTTTTAACAGTGCAATTTTCATTTGAATGTCCAAAACATTTACAAGATTTGCATCTTGGTGGGATCCACTCACAATCAATTCTTTGCACTATACTGTCACCATCATGCATTGTGATGTTAGCTTCATTTGGTAACTCTGCATCAGTCTTTATTTCAACAAGAATTCTTGCATAACTCAGTCTTGTTTCCTTAGCAGTTGGTTCATCTAACTTTAGTGGCATACCGACCAAACTTGCAATAGCACTAAAAGCATCTTTATCCCACAATCTTAGGCTTAATTTAGGCAGCCTAATCCAAATTGGCATAGTAGATAGAAGATCCCTATCGAAATTAAATTTCTTGCTCCACTTTTTCAGAATAATCAACTTGCCATTTATAAAATATGGCCCCCACATAAATTTTTTTCACAATCTTCAAGCTTAGAAAACCTTGTTATAAAGAAACCATTATTTCTAGTATAAATCTCAAAGCTGCCTGTAGGATTCCAATTTCGAGTAATATAGGTCTTGAAATGATGATATGGAGGACGAGGACCATAAACATAAGCAACAACATAATATCTTCGCTTATTCTCTGTGTGTTTATCAATATCTTCTTTTACAGTAACAAATTTCTTATTATTGATATTGATGGGAGAAACATAATGCAAGTCAAATTCAGAATCTAACTCTCCTTTCTTGAGAAGATCAGCCCACGAGGAGGCTAGCTTTCTGCATCTTCTAAGCAATGCCAATATTGGCTGCAGCAGTGGGAATTTGATTTCTTGGATTCAACTGTTGCCCGTATAAGTTTCTTGACTGTGTATTATAATTTCTTGAATCTGCTTTTCCAGAATTGAAAGAATTTTGGACATTTTCTAGTTTTCTTTGAATGTTTCTCTGAAAATCAGAAACATAATTCTTTCTGTTTGCCTTCCTGTTGTAGACTACTTTCTGAAACCCATCATCATCTACAATTGTATTGCTCGAAATGGGGGGTTTATCTTTAAATTTGATTTGCTGTAAAAGAGGGATAGAGATAGACAATGGAGGTGAAGAAGAGTCTCCATTCTGATCAAGACTATCAAACATAGGATTATTTTGAACTTTCATAAGATCTGCCAGTACATGATTTTTTTTTTTCGTTTTTTCCTATATATATATATATATATATATATATATATATATATATAATTGCAGTTGATGATGTTTATCGAATTAAAATTCATATCTTGTAGTCTACGTAATAGTGATGTCCTTCCCAGTTAAACAATCTACGTCTTGATGCGTGAATTCGTCAACTTATTGTGTTATAAAACTAATATTGATTCAGTTAGGGTATAGTGAGGTAAGATAGAGATTAAAGATGGTAGCAATGAAAAGATGATGGATGTATACCATTTCATATATATTCACTGTTGTTTCCACTAATGTATTTTTCTGGGCATTACTGCAACATGCATCTAATCTATAACATGATTGTTATGTATAATGTAAAATAGGTAAAGAGGTCAAATCCATCGCTTTAAATTTTGTGCCAGCATCAGGTAGATCGAAATTAGCTTACGGGATATAAATGCGAAAGGGAATAAAATAACTTTATTGCTCGACGAAAAAAAAATTATCATAATAAAATGTAAATACAGTAAGTTGATTTTTTGTGTTATCGATGCAGACAGGGCCGGTTCAAAGCTTTGGGTTGCCCTAGACGAGAATATATGTGTTGCCTTTTTAAATAAAATAATCGAAGTTGAGAATCAATGTATATGAGTTATCAAATTCGGAATGAACATGTCCATTATGAATATTAATAATATGGTCTAAGAGCATATGAATTTTTGATAATTACATGCATATAGTGTTTCGAAGAGTTGGTATTCAGTATAAACGATATAATGACTTGTTGCAAATACAAGTTTACAGAAACATTCACAACTTACAATAAAAACAAATTTAGTTAAACAAATTCAGAATATAATGTATTTGAACATTCATAATAAACTACCAAAAACTCTACTCGTTAGATTCCTAAGGCTTATAGTTTGAATATGCCAATATTGAATGTTGAACCTATGAATTTGCAATTATGAAAACTTTCGATGTGCTAAGTACTCAATGTTTACAAAACATAACATAAATGTATACAATTTTAGATCTTATATATACATATACATATATATATACATACATACATACATACATACATACATACATACATACATACATACATACATATATATATATATATATATATATATATATATCTCTGGGACTACAGAAAAGGTGAGGCAAAAAAATTCTGCAAAATTTAAAGCATAAATACGATCTCATATAATGTTTTGAAAACAATTTTTGAAATTGGTACAGGTAATTGACACTCGAAAATACAGTCGAAAGCAAAACCTGTTTCAATTTTAGGAAAAGTAATGAAAAGGCAAAAAAATTCTCATGTGAGTTGAAGTCCCAACCTCACAATGAACACTCATGTACACAACCAACCAAGCTAACACATTCTTATAGAACTTTAAACATCAATACATATTTATATAAAATTCATCATTCATTACTAACCTATTTTTTTTCGATTATTGCCCCATCAAGGAGAGTTGCCTTAGGCGGCGGCCTGCTTGGTCTAGCCCCTGAGCCGGCCCTGGATGCAGAGTATCAAATGTAACGCTAATTAAAGCAGGAAAGAGTTATATAGTAGGCTCTTAAGGAAAAAACAATAACAGTGATAATTTATATGGTCAATCGTACACGCACAACAAAGAACATAATACTGCACTTTATAAAAAGAAAGTAGTCTTAAAACTTAGCAAGTAACGTTACTCTTAAGAAATGTCTATCTTTATGTTTCGCATTGTAACACCACTGGAATAACTCAAAAGTGTAATAGTTGGTTTATGCATTTTTTTTGCTGTCGGAGCCTCACTTTTCGGAATAAATTCCTGGCCATGTCCATGACCAAGTAATTTCCCCTAGCGTATGACTTAATGTTTTTCAGTATATTCTGTTTTTCAGTAGAATAAATTCACGATGCAAAAATGATTACCTGAGCAAAATGCTTCCTTTTCGGTTGCATCTTCATAATTCACTAAAGGTACAATTTTGTTAGCGGCCAAGCTCTTTCCTTGCTTTCTGTAGTCGTAGTAGAGTTTGTTTGACGTGAAATTTGAACATCATTCCACAGAGCTGCTGGAATATTTCTTTAACTTGTGTAGTTTCCATTTACTGTAGAAGTGACCAAATATTAATTAATATCATTCTACTGTTCATAGATAATCATGAATTTGTCGTGGATGAATCTTCATGTTTACATTAGTTTGAATCTGCGTAGTTTGTTAATTGTCAGTCAAAGGAAGATTGAAATGAAAATATACATGTTGAAGTGTTGTGTTCAGGGTGTTATCCTTATATTTAACAGAATAAACATTGCCTGAATCTTCCATGGTACAGTCGCAGCAGGTTAAACATTTAATGTGCTGGTGTATTCGATGGGACCGTGCAAAGTTGTTTTTAAGGACTCTGTTCCATTTTGATTAATGGTTGAAATACTAAGTTCATCTATTTGTTTTACGTCAATTATATCATTGATGGTGATGCCACTACATGATACATGCATGGAATCGACTGATTCTGTTTTAATGAAATATATTGAGATATACCAACTCTTGACCTATATAATATGATGCATAATTACTATTAATATTTAGTTTTATAATTTCTAGTAACTTCAGGAAACATATATTTCAGTATGGTTCAGGTTCCACTGCTATTAAAACTTGTTAAAATGTAGGGAAAAAAAACTAAAATGTACGATTAATATTACACTTTCGATGTGTAAAAGAAATCACCATTAGTTGTTGTGTTTATTTCATTCGTTAAAGACTGCATGTCATATAGATTGTTATTGAACTGATTGAAATTTAGAGAAAAATAGTGTAAAAATTCTTAAAAGATCTGTCAAAATTGTTAAAGGGGAAATAATTTTAAATGGCAAGTTAAAGCAAATAATTGCTCACAAAGACACGCGCAAAAAACTTTCACCGTAAGGACAAATCCCAAAGTCCAGATACAAATTAAAACAAAAGAAAAAATTATGTTCGTCTCCTACTCCTCGCTTTCATTCAGAATTTGACTCGATTTCTCGTTCAATTGCTCAGAAGCAAAATCAATTTCCACAATCACTTTCTCAAAACCAAAATCACTTTCCCAAAACCAAAATTATAATTTTCAATTTCTTTGAGTCCGTGTTTGAAGTCGCGATTGTGGTTGGTGTTTTGCAGGAGGCGGTGAGGAGAAAATTTTGATTAGGTCGTGATTTGGTCGAGGTTGAGGTCACGAGTTGTTGGCGATGATTGTGTTGGTCGAGAAAGGTGGATTGGAGTGTGGCCGTGGCAGATGAGTTGGGTTTTTGGGCAGTGAAGTCAGAGAAGCAATTTGTTGTATATGCAGAAAGGTGGAGCAATCTACTTGAAAAAAAATGATACATACTTACAGAAAACTGATACCTACTTAATACAAACTGATACCAATTACTGCAAACTTGAAATCGTTGCATATTTGACTGAAAATATTTCACTCCAGCTAATACACAACCTATTGTTACATTTCGACATAATTTGTTTCAAAAATTACTTATTGTCTTTATTTTGAAATAATAGGATGATGATAATTTTGTTAATCCACATCCAGTTTACAAGAAGAAGCTATAAAATTGGTATGAGTAATTAGTACGAGATTTCTCTTTCTTTTAAAAAAATTACTCACTACAGATAAAAAAGGTAAATATTACCGAACTTTTTAACATTTTGTCTTCATTAGAGACAAAAAATAGAAAAAATGCTCAAAGAAATCTGGAAAAGCAATAACATAGCAGGCATGGAGGTGAAACTAGATGATATGCATCAAATAAAGTGTGCACAACAAGCAGAAGACACGTAAGTTTTTTCGGTTAAAATGATATCCACTGACAACAAAATGAACAATACAATTGAAACTACTAGTCAGAATCAATTGAAAGTTGCTCATTATTCAAACTATCTGTGTTTTTGCATTATAACATTTCATACATAATTCTATACATCATTATATGCCTTTTATATTTAATTGAATTTGATTCATAACAAAATATTGAAAAATATTATCTCTCAATTTAGAAAACAGTTAGTTCAGAAATAAACAGTTACAAAACTGATACCTACATAAAAGAAAATTGATACCTACATAAAAGAAACTGATACCTATAGAAACAGAACTGATACCTATATAAGAGAAACCGATACCCACAGAAACAAAACTGATACCTGCATAAAAGAAACTGATACCTACAGAAACAAAACTGACACCTACAGAAACAAAATAGATAACTACATAATAAAAAATAAAATAAAATATTTAGCAAATATATCTTAAAATAATAGCTACAAACGCAAAAATTCATGCACAAATCGATATTAAGTGTGCTAGTAAAACTGTTAAATATTTTAATTCAAAGCATACTATACGCTTGTACCATTATCCCTGAAATTCAATGTTTTGTATTAATTGTAAACCTGATAATACAACTTATGCAAACTGATACTAACATTACATTTTGGTTTCGATAGGCTTGACTATGGAATATTTGTAATGATATTCATCGTTTCACTGAACAAAAGCAGAATACCAATAAAACTTGAAAAGAAGGAAATATTATCCACAGGAGCAAAAATTGTACATGCAATATTGACAAATGATGAACATTGCTGGAGTATATCTAAATACATATCAAGCTTAGAAGAAGAAAGAAAAGAAAAGAACTGAATTCACATTGTGATGTTTCACAATTAAATTTGATACTTATAAAGTAATGTAATTCTGTTGAAATTTTGTGAAGTAATGATGTTCTGTTGCAATTTGATACTTATGAAGTAATGATGTTATGTTCTTAAAACAAAGCTGCTATTACTTGTAAAATCAAACACCAGAACTGATACTGTAAAAACATTTAACTAATACTAAAACTGATACTATCACTTATACTAAATACTTGAAATTAAAATCAATTTGATAATATGCTATACTGAATACAAATTAATAACAAAAGGTTCAATTACAATAAACCACCAAAACAAGTCACACATCCACTTATTAATCTGAACAAATTCAAAATGAAAAATCAAATCATATCCTCTACGAAGTTTGACAATTCCATTTATTATGACCAAGCTGTTTTGCACCCGCCACATCTGTTATGCTTGTTCTGAAAATATGAAAATCCTCCTTTAGACTTAACTGATGGTCTACATGCGCCACATTATCACCATCGCCAAAAAAACATTAGTAAAAACATGTTCAGTTTAGAACATTAGTTTTTCCATTTCAGAAAACTAATACCTAAGGTATACAAAACTGATACATAGTTACTGATAATCAAAAAAATGATACTAAGAAAAAATAAAAATGATACCAGAAAACTGATCCTAAGATATGATACTTTTCCACTCTATCACAAGCTTATATACAACCCAATCAATGATACTTTTCCAATCATCACAAGCTTATATCTCATTCTTCAAATCATACAAAGAGCAATAAATAGACAATCGAGTGTTAAAAGTGTTGTTATTCAACACAAACATACAAAGAAGACTGTTATCCCCACTGCCAACAAAATAAAAATAAACATTAGTAAAAATATGTTCAATGTACAACATTAATTATTCAATTTCACAAAACCGATAACTATCGTATACAAAACTGATACCTAGTTACTGATAATAAAAAAAATGATAATAAGAAAAAATAAAAATGAAACCCAAAAACTGAACCTAAAATATGATATATTTTCACTCTATCACAACTTTATATACAACCCAAACAAGTTTATATCAAAACTTTGAAGAAAAACGAGAACACGGTAGAAGTATGAAAAGAACGAGATGAGAAAAATACGACATATGAACTGTAATTTTCAGAAGAACGAAATTGAAATGACCAAACAAGATTGATCGATATTTTAATTGCGAGAGTAATATTGAATCGCGACAGAAAAATTTGATCGAAAGGAAGAAGAAGAAGCGCGCGAAAGTGGGCTGAAAGAAAAATACGTGCGTGTGTCCTTGTGAGAAAATAATTAGCGGGCTGTTCTACATCTAAAAAAAGCCCTAAAAATTATCCTAGAGGAAAATTTCCTGATTGTTAAAAGCAAAAACTATATTCAGTGACGTTGAACTTGATGGAGTCTATAATATATTCTATGAACGGGGCTAAAACCAAATTTTTCTTGAAATTATAGCTGACAATGAATGGAAGTTTCAAAAAAAGAAAAGCAAATGAATACCATAGAAGGTTTAAAAAAAAATCCAAGAGTTCATAAATGTCCGTTTATCTTTATATCAAAGCAAGCCACTTTGGTATTCAATATATTAATTGAAAATAATATACAGATCTATAAAATTACATAGAAAGGTCCGAAGGTGGGGGAGGAGAACACTACAAGAAAGGCTGTCTATAGCGACAGCCTTTTGCGTCAGCTGGACAAGGCTAAAATAAGCAGTCGTCGCTAACGCAAGCTCTAAATATGCAGTTCGAACCCGCGAACTGGAATCATTACGTGTAACACCCCATATTCTTAACACATTATTTGAGATATTTAATTAGCTAAAATAAAATAATATGGAGATTAATGGATTGAGATTTGTTTTAGCTAAGGAAAGCCGTGCCACGATAACGTGTTAATTAATATAAGATAACCTAAACAAAGGTGCTAGGAAATTATAAGGGCAATATGGAAAATAGGTGGAGCTTATACCCTAAACCCTTAGGATATGGAATGCTCTCCTTCATTCTCATTTCTATCAAACAAAAAAATACTAAGACCGACCACCATTTTCTCTCAAGAAGAAGATTAAAGCTAGGATTCAAGAGAAGGAAAACAATCAACTAAATCAACATCAAATCTCACATCTATAATCTCAAAGCTAAGGTGAATAATTACTAAATCCCATATTCTTTTGGTTTTCTTTTTTACGACAAAGATCCGAAATATTTTTGCAAGTAGTTGCTATGCTTTGAGGATTAAAGTTATATGTATGTTTGTTGGCGAATTATGCATGTTCATACTTGTTTTAAATGATATGTTTGAAATGAAAACCCTAATTAATGACATCCAAATGTCTTGAAAAATTAAATATAGGTCAGAAATGATGTTTTAGAAATGAGTTTTAATTTTCATAATTTTTCGAATTAAGGTGGATTTTATATTAATTTAGTGAAGGAAATTGTTTATTGGATTATAAATTATTTTTGACTAAAATAATTATTATTTGGGATTGAAATTTATATGTTAGGCAACATATTAAAATAGATTTTCAAAGATTTTTCCACATTTTTCCTAAGTGTTTTGATGAGTATATGAAATTATTTAAGGTATGAAACTTAAATGTTTTATATATTTAATTAAGAAGAAGGGGTATTTCGTAAAAAAATGATTATTACTTTTGAAAATAGTGGCAGCACATTTCTGAAAATAATTTGTTAACCAACGAGAATTTGACCAACAAAGGTAGGTTAATTGAAAAGTTATCCTTTTAAGCTAAAAACAAAGAAATCATATTTATTTGCATGTTTCAGCCTATTATGGCAGTAAATCTTCCGGTCCAGACCTTTCAACAAGGTCAAAAGATTCTAAACTTTTGACAAGGTCAAACCAATGCATATGGTATCAAATTACTTGGTACATAATGAATTTGATAGAGTCGAAGGGTTTTTAGTCAAAAGGTTGATGGCTAGAGAGATTGGGGTATGGTGGTTTTATAAATTAGAAGCTTTCACCCGCTTTGCTTTCGAATTAGAGCTTTCGACTTGGTTGCTTTCGACCAGGTCAAAAATGTTTAGAAGAAAGTTTTTAAACCTTTCGACGTAACTGCTGCTGCTTTGTTTTGAAACTTTCCAACATAGTTCTAAGGTGACTACCGCTTTATATAAATGTTGTGTTTTGACCCTTCCGGCAAATTCGAAGGGTTTACTTTGATTGGATTCGAAAGGTTTGTTTGTTTGAAAGACTAGTTGCTTCTCCATGCTTACGAAAGGAAGCTTTTAACTTAGGTGATTTACCATTGTTTTATAAATTGAAATATAATCCAAAGCTTTCGAAAGAGTTGTTTTTTAAAGCTTTCGAAGTAGAGCTTTTGACTTAGCCGAAAGTTGTTTCTAATGGAGTCGAATGGTTTTAAAAGAAGGTTTTCCACCTGTTTTAAATTTGATCCATAAAAGTTTTCGAAAGGTTGTGTTAAGAAGATCTAATGCTTTCAAACGGATTTGTTTACCGAATGGTTTTAAAAGGGGTTGAAAGCAAAGCTTTCGAAGGGGTCGAAAGACAGCCTTCCAAACACTACACCAAATAGGTCCATTTGTAACACTTTATTCATTTCAATTTGTAACGATTATAACCGTTATAAACTTCTAACGAATATTTTCGTTACAAGCATTTACAACGGTTATTTCCGTTACAAAATCTGGTAATTTCGAAAATATTCAGAAGCACGGTGAACAGAATTGTCATTTTATCTATTATTATTCATTTCCCATTTCTCACGCTTCTTTCTCTCATTTCTGCATTCGCTGTAAAACAAAATTTCATTCTAGGGTTTTCACCCCCTCCATTATCGCCACCTTCACCTCTAGCGCCCCCTCCACAGGGTTAGCCTTTGCCCAAAGCAACAAAAGATCTGCAAATACCAAGGGCACAAACAAGTCTCGTTTCACTGCATACTGAATAAAGAAAATGCGGTTGCTCCTAAAAAATATCGCTTAGATCAAACTTTGAAGGCTCGAAGGGAATCTACCTCCGCCAATATGGAAGAAAAATTAAGAAACAACAACGCAGCACATGTAGCAGGAAGCAAAGATCAATGAACGCTATTTCAGGTTTGGGTTTGAAAAATTAAAATCTGGTAATTTCAATCGATAGTAATTTTGATTTCAAATTTGGTGGTTGCTGAATTTGGATGAAAGGAATTAGCTATAATTCTTAATTGATTTAGAGTTCTATATTGACACAGAATGAGTAACTATTTTCCGGTTTGGGAAGAAGGAAAATAGATGTAAGAGTAGATTTGAAGTTACGTGTTATTGAAGCATACTTATACACATTGACAGTAGTTTTTTCCCAATTTGTGAACTCATTCAATTAAAATTTAAGATTTTTAGTATTTATTTTGAATTTTAGTTAGGCTGAAAACTGATTTCATGGTTTGAACTCCACAACATCAGTCTGATTGCTAAATTTATTGATACATAAGTTTTTCTTAATGGTTAATGCATTTTACTCAAAACGATTGATTATAGATAATTTAATTTAAACCTTTATGTGCGTATAATTTTAATCAAATATTTTTTTATAAACAAAAGTTTTGAAAATAATTAATTCGGTAATATTAGTTTTTCCAATGATCAGTTTTGACAAATTCATTAGCAAAATTTTCATACCATTGTCATTTTGTACTATTATTTATGTATATTATTATTATTATTTGTGGAAAAAATATGCATTTAAATTATCTTGATAAATTGAAGATGCGTAGAATTTATTATTCACAGGTTATATTTTGAAGTATCTTAAAGGATGAGGAAGGAGCCATGGGTTAGAGTGAAGGTTGATGGAGGAAAGGAGCATAAGTGGTAGAGATAGGAGGAGGTGCAGGGTCATAGGCAAAGGAGGAGTTGCTATCGTAGAGCTCGCAGCAGTGGCATATAACACAAATGAAGGTATCAGAGAGGGGGAGAGGTGGTGGTAATGTGATTTGAATGTCGACAGTCTGGGACAATTTGCACTTAAATTTTGATGAGGGTGGGAAAGGCAAAATTAAGAATGGTAGCAGAATTAGCCTTAACACTTAAGTGAACCGTTGATTATTTGCACATATTTGCACGTGCACCCTTTCAATCTTCTGAATAAATGTAATGGTAATAAAAGTAGTCCATCATACAATGATATAGTTAAATATTTGATGAAAAACTATTGGAAATACTAAAAATTTCATTAATAAATCAAACCATCATAAAAGTATAAAAAAATGTAGAAGGCAAATAGCAAAAAGAAACACTAAACATTGAACTGTGCTAAGCCTAAAGATACTAAGATTGGTTGGGTGGATAATATGACTTAATTGGGAGAGAGATGCTATGCAGGTGAGTAATATAATATAGTGATACATACAGTGATTATTTGCAGGTGAAAAAGTTGGAGATGAATTTGGATGTTGATGTTGATATCTTGACAATCGTGAAGGATTCAACATTTAGCGATTCAGATGTGTTGCAAGATGAGATTATTTTCTTACCAACGGATCCTTTGCCAGATGTTACTAATCCATAAGAAGGTAAGGGCCCTGTAATTTCATCAAAACTTGATGATAGTGATATTCTAATTATGTCTTCATAGTTAAACCTAATCAGAACGGTTACTCTATACTTCCAATTTCAAGTCCTGCAGAAGATATCTTCTCCTTTTTATATGTATTTATTTGGCTAATTTTTACTCTAATGATAGACTATTAAATGTTTGCATCACTTGCCAGCACATTACATATCCTTAAATATCACCATATTTCAGTTATTATTTTAATCCAAATTCGTGTGCACTAGAGATCTTCTTACTCGTGCAAAGCATTTATTTTAAGTTTATCATTTAAAGGGAAATGACATGCTAATCAAGATGTAAAACTTGGAAATTGGAATAACCATGTATACATCCCTATCGATCTTTGCATATTTCTAGATAATTATCTTAGATGCCTAAATTCTTACAAACAGAAGTGGTCACCGCTGGTTCAATAACACTTTACCTTGATTGTTTCCTCAATAAACTTGGTGTCCCCCAACTTAGTCCACTGATAATCAGTAAAAACTATAGTTTCTGACATCAATTCAATCAACTTTTATCTGGTTATGTGTAAAAAATTCATATTGAAGCGCATGCATGCGTTATAAGCTAAATTTGTGTTTACAAAAAAAATAAATTGAGTTTAAACAGGAGTTAACAATATCATGTTATCTTTCTAATTGTAATACTCAAAAATGACCATTCTAATGTTCTACTTTTGCCAAACGTGTGTACTTTTGATATTACTGAGATAATGTAATTTATAATACATCATTAACCATTAAAAATACTTTTATTTAACATATAGCTATCATGCACGAGCATGAATAGAAAGTGAACCAATGTTTTTTTTTGAACTGGTACTTTATATACAACAAATCATTGGGACAACATATCCCATGTCAAATAAACGTTCGAAAGCAAGTTTCGAACCTGCGACATCCTGCACCAAAGGCGAATCAATTAACCACTTGGACAAAGGTGCTTGTCGTGAACCAATGTTCATGGCAAGGCCTGCAACTTGTGCTGAATAATTTGGCAGATATATCATATTGCTGTGCTTAGTTTGCAAGTGCGGTCCCCGGTGATTTTCTCTCATAAACCAGAATGTTGTAGTTCCTAATACTCAAATACTTCTACTAGCTACCAATGTTCCTCTGAACTTTATCATATGGTAAAAACAGAAACAAACTTGAAGTCATGGGTGACGTATCAATAGTGAATAGTTGAAGCATCCTATTTACATCACTGAAGGTTCTTATACAAACATCAAGGTTACTTCTAGCTCTTTTTATTCAGACTTTGTATTCCATAAGCCTGTTGTATGTGTATATGGATGTGTGGATTTCCTACTCGGTATCCATATTGAAAATTTATAATATTATAACCCCAAAATATTGATAGGATATGAGGTATTCCTTTTTTATTATGTTATTGTATTATTCTATGATTTTTTTATCATTTTAGCTCACTTTTCAAAACATATAACAAATTTGGACAAATTTCAAAACAATATTTTTCAACATTAACTCTTTAAGATATTTGGTAACCTGGAAAGACTTTAATGCATTTGTCTATGCCAAACCTTTTTACCTGTAAAGACTTTCCTTTAAAAACAATTCATTTCTCGTTTTTATTTTCTACATATTATTCTTCCTAAGCCTATTAAATCAGTTCTTATAACTAATTAGAAAATTAGCTTACAGTGTGTGTGGCTATTTTGTAGGATAAGCCTTATGATAAAGATGATAATCTTCTAAAAGCCACTTCATCTGAAGTTATATCAACATTGAGAGATGTTCTTAAGACAAATCCGGAAAGATCATGTTCATCTATACGCAGGTATGTTTACCATAATTTTTGGTGAAATGCCTTTTCATTTTTTCACTCTTTTTTTATTGTTAAGTTTTAGTTTCATTTTATTTGTCATTATTTTATCGTATGTGTGTGTATAAACATACTATTTATTAAAAAAACTAAGTGAATGTGTTTTCAAATTCTTAATCATCTTTGCACCTGTTTTTTCAACGATTTCACATCATCGCAAAACGTAATCCCCCCAGTCAGTTTTATCTTTTCACTTATAAGTTCGCCAGCACTGACATACATATACATGTCGTTTCGCTCGTATGTTAAGTTTATTTGTGAATAGATTTATTTCTATATTTTGATAATGTTCGATTGTGCTTAGCTGTATCGTGATTACCTCACAAACATATATCTACACACATGTATAAAAGCAACTAATGAGACACGTGTATCGTGCTTATGCTGAGTTTTTAACCGAGCTTATGCTGAGTTTTTAACCGAGCTTATGCTTAGTTTTTAACTAAGCAACCTCGCTCAATTTTAAAATGAGAAAATGCTCAGTTTTTAACCGAGCAAACACTCAGTTACTCGCTCAGTTTTTAGTGAGCAAACGCCTTAGAATCAGTTTTAACTTGCTCAGTTTTAAACTGAGCAAACTCACTCGGTTTTTAACAGAGTGTAGAATCAGTTTTAACTTGCCCAGTTTTAAACTGAGCATATGTTTAAAAAAAGTTCATGAAAACATTTCATTATACTTGCCCAGTTTTAAACTGAGCACATGTTTAAAAAAAGTTCATGAAAACATTTCATTATACTTGTCCTATGACATAAATCTTAATTTGTGTATTATAATCATTCTTTTACCGAAACTAATTATCAGTTTCCAAATAAAGTACTGTTCATTCTTCTGTTTTCAAATAAATTTCAGTTACATTGCAATAAATGATGATGTTTTTCTGAGGAATAATGTTGCATGCATTTATAGTTTTTGCTAGTAATCTATTATGAGGTATCCATTGTCGGAGCTTTTGATATCCTCTAAAAGCTTGTGTTAACTTCTAGCATTTGGGATGTGTAACACCTGATGATAAAGTAGCTGCAATAAATGATAATGTTTTTCATATATTTATTTGTTTATTCATTTTTTATGTATCGCTGCCGTCTGGTAATGTTTAAATGAAAATTTCTAGGAATGAGGTTTCTGATGATGCATTATGAAGTTGTGGTCTCTTTTTTACCTTCGTTTCTTTCTTTTTCTAGAGGTGAAACCAGTTTGATTTTGGAGACTTTTGCCAAATATTTGCTTAAATTGTGTACCTAACTAATGTATCTCAAAACTTTTGTATCTTATGGATGCTTGAACCAGTTTGATTTTGGGATTTTAATGCAAAAAGACTCTCATAACAGGAAAATAGTATTTTATGGATGCTTGAACATTTCCAGGTACACACTAAAATTAAAATATTATTGTTTATCGTTTGCTTATCCTTTAATCAAAATATGATATCTATGCCCTTTTTCCTCATACATGAATGATTACTTTTTGTAGAACTTGATGCCGAAACATTTAGCACATACTATTGTCTGTCATAATTAATGAACAATCAAAAACATTGTTTAATTCAAAAGTTAGAAAGTTGGAAGGATACGGCAAAAGAAACCATGTACGTAAGGAATTATAACGATGGAAGTTAATTAGCAATTTATTTATGACATGAAACGATTGGTGTTTAATTAAACACATTGACAAATGTGATGAGCCTCCCCATACCAAAATCAAACCAAGTATTAACTGTTTGTATGTATCATACACGTTCATACTAAGAAGTATACAGTAGATGTGATATAAGCTGTGTATCATATTCTTTTCGAAAGTTTAATTACTGTCCATGTTTGATTTATTCGGCTACGTAAAAAGAAATTGGACACCGTTAAATTCCTATATTGATTGCTATATCAGTTTCAAATATTACTTTTATGATAAGAAAATTCTTTCTATCTATATGGTTTGTGTTAATAGCATTGATTTATCTCTTGGCAATATACATTATTTAAAACCATTGTTTTCATTTCATAAATGATCCACTAAAATCATTATATGTATTATTATCTCAAATTGTATCATCTCCTGCCAATTTTGTATTGACTAATTTTGAAATCTCAAATCTGCATTCATTGCCATAGAAAAGTAATGGGGTGTGAGTACTGAATTCACCATTACCGCATTGATTGAGATAACATGACAGTCCCCTAGAAAACGGTTTGTGAACAACTTGATATTAGGGCCCTCTAATGCTTGCTTATAATTAGCTGACCATCTTCATTCTGTTTATGCTCTTCGGAGCTTACCATTTGTTTGGTACCGTGATATTTCTTTTGTCCTATTTAATTTATGTATAAATATACAAGAAGTGTATGTCATTAATTGTTTTACTACTCATTTTAATTGAAATTGTCAAACTACTCATTTGTAATAATTGAAATGTGATAAGTTTTGAACTGTAATACTTTTTGGCAGTCTGTTAAAAACTTAAAATTACTTATTTCTACAATAGTGGTTTGAAGTTATGGATGGATTGTTGGGGAAGCACTGGAGAAATGGAGGTCTTCTTTTTTAACTGTACTTTCCTACTCTTCGGTTCAGTTATTCAGTTGATTGCCTGTGCAAGGTACTAAACATTATGAACTAGATTTATTCATCTTAATAATATATGTGCGAATAAAGTATGATATACGACCTTAATGCGCATGCAGTAATATTTACCACATCAATGATAACCTGGACAAGAGAACGCGGACATTTATCTTTGGTGCCTGTTATGCCACAACAGTATTCTTCCCTTCCTTCCATAATTATAGAATGTGGTCCTTCCTTGGGTTGCTGATGACAATGTTCACTGCATGGTACTTGACAATTGCTGCCTTGCTCCATGGACAGGTACATATATATAATCATTGAACATTTACATAAGAATATTCACATAACAACATAATTGGTGTGGAGAATGTAATTCAATGTACAGTTTAACATTCAAAGTGTTGAGCTAGAAACTCTTTTTACATCATATAATTGAAGCTTGAAGGAGTGCAACATTCGGGTCCTACAACAATGGTATTATATTTCACAGGCGCAACAAACATTCTACACTTTTGGAGGCCATGCTGTCACAGTGTAAATTTATTCTTTACCACACAAGACTATTTGTTTTTTTTTTATTACCAGTTTAATTCATACTGATTTGTTAAGTTAATGGATATTATAGGGAGATTATGCATGCAATGTTGAAGCCACAGAAATTTAAGCTGATATACCTGATAGCAACTTTGTATGTGCTTACGCTGACATTACCATCAGCTGCAACTGTGTATTGGGCATTTGGGGATATGCTGCTCACTCATTCTAATGCTTTTGCTTTACTCCCGAGAACTGGATTTAGAGACACTGTTGTTATCCTCATGCTCATCCATCAGGAAAAATTCCTCATAAATTTTTCTTAGCAGTTTTATTTTTATCAAATAACCAAATGTCTTACCACATAGCTATAAGTTTAAGAATTTAGGTTTAAGTAAATATAGGATACTGGCTAGAGGATTTATTCATGAATGCGACAACGGCTAATTCAGCTTTCTGGAATGTGCATGTGCGCGGGTCCGAGTCTGAACAAAATCAATCAAGCTTGAGACAATTTAACTAAAGAAAAACAGGAAGAGTTTACATGGTAGGATTGGTTTTAGCTTGGAGATAGTCAAAGTAGGTGTTGTACTATTATAATTATTATAACATTGTAAAAATAACTTTGATAAATTCTTGTATTTTGTGTAAACTCACTAGCTTTATTGTAAGAGAATATTACTTATATTTTTGTTGGTGTCATTCAAACATTTGTGTTTTAAAGTTTGTTATATATACTATGCTTATATGCTATAATTTGTGGTGTTGGTATGAAGTATCCTTTGTGGTGTTTGTATGAAACATAAATGTTTGGTGTTGTTCTAATTATTGATCGTATGTTTTCTTAATGATAATACTATATATTTTTTGTATAGATTGTTTGTAGCTGTATAAAATATTGGTGCTATATAGTTTGTTTGATATTGTTTTAGTTATCACGGTTATAAGTGTTAGAAAATAGACTTTCGTAATGGTTATAACTATGATATAATTTGCATTTGTCACGGTTATAAGTGTTAGATTTTTCTTTTTGGTAATAGTTATAAATGTTAGAAACTATTGTTCTGTCATGGTTATAAGTGTGATACTATCTAAATTTCCCACGGTTATAAAAGTTAGTAATAACCATTTTATCATGATTATAACCGTGAGTAAACACTGTTTTGTCACGGTTATAAGTGTGATAATATCTAAATTTATAACGGTTATAAGCGTGAGAAATTACTATTTTATCACGGTTTTAACCATGAGCAAAAATGTGACTGAATTTGTCCACGGTACCTATTTTCACGATTATAACCGTGACAAACTGGTTTTGTCACGCTTATAACCGTGAGGAAATTGCCTTTATGGTGTTGTGAAAGGGGTTGAAAGGTAGCTTCCGACTAGGTCGAAAGGTTTAGTTTCTGCATGATTTCGAAAGGTTTTAAATGGAAGGATTTTCAAATATTTTCTAAGGCAATGTTTCGAGTCTTTTTAAAATAGGATGTCTAAGGTTATCTTGCTTTCGAAAGGTTTGAAGTTCAATGGGTTCGAAAGGTTTGGATTTCTAAGGATTTTGAGGATACCAATGGAAACAATAAATGAATATGACCTAAGTTAGGGATACTGATGGAAATTGGTTAATCATGGGGCTAACATGATATAAATAGAAACATGGGGTTAACATGGTGTGTATATACACACACACACACACTTGTATATGGAATCATGGGGCTAACATGATACAAATAGATTCATGGGGACAGCATGAGTCAAAAGGTAAATTCAAATAGAATCATGGGGCTAACCTGATATAAATAAACTCATGGGACTAAGATGAGACTAGTAAATTCATGGGGCTAACATGATTCATGGGCTAGCGTGAATCAAGTGGCAAAATAATGGATTCATAGTCGTCCTAGTAAAACTATGTGATGTGAGATGGATATTATACATCAACATAAGCAAAATGAATGTGGAATAAGTAGTCCCTCTTTTATATAATAAAACTTTAAACCGGGGATGGGAAAATCCTAGTTGTTTTCAAATATGCATATCACCATAATGTTTTATAAATACATGTTTTAACCATTGTGGATGCAAGAGGCACAATATATGGTTTTATGAAAGGTTTTGCAAAAGATATTTCTAAAAGGATGTTAGTGAGGGAAAACCCGTTCTGCTAAGTAGCGTGGTCTCACATAACATGTTTAACCTGGATGTATAGTACTATTCATACCAGGCTTTATGTCTGACTTGAAGTTTATGTTTTCTCCTTAAACTCTTGGGTGTTCAAAATTAATTTGAGTAGGCTGAGGGATTAAGGTCTTTTTCAGGTTTTAGTAAGATGACGAATAAGCTACCGAAGGCATGCAAGAGGCAAACAAATAGCTATTTAGGAGTTACAGTTCTTGTTGAGTTTCGTTGGATTTTCCGCTGTGTTGTTTTGTATTAAGTCTATTAGGACTATATGACTCTGATCAATCAAGAGGGTATCTTCATATACCACTCTTGGCGTATTTTATAATAATTACATTTGATCTGTGCCTGCAAACTATTTGGGATTATGTATTGTGAATGTGAAACAATTGGTTTTGAAATGTAATGAAGTAAAAATTTGTATTAAAATCTGTATTTTGTTTAATATTCAAGTGCTTCTGATATTATTGATATCATTAACATAGCCGTATTTAGTCGTTGGAAGCTAATACTATAGATGACAACACCATCTATAGCGCTTAGTTTTGGGCCTCTAGATAAGGGATACTACAGCTTGGTATCAGAGCTTGGTCTATGAAATACTTTGACTAAAAATGATTTTTGAAAACATAATCCTTAGAAATTTGAGTTAAGGTCGGGGCATGGGATAATGCTATAATAACGTGCTTGTATTTGCTATATATGTGTGTGTGTGTGTAAGTATACGTTATATCTTCAGACTCCAATCTCAGTTATGCTATTCTTCTGTATCTCACAAGGTTTGAATATAGATATGGAAGGAAGAAGAGGCAGAATAAACCTTGGATGAGATACAACCACTACTAATGGAAATGCCCAACCAAATGCTAGAAGAGGTTCGGGTCAGGCTTATGCTAAAAATGTGGGTGCAGGGGTTCCTCAAGTGGATGTGGGATTGTATTAGTTGTTGGAAAACCTTTTGCAAACAGGAGTTGTTGAAAATGTTGGTGGGAAAAATCCTATAGTTCCAGTTGGATATAACTATGCTAAACCGAGTAGAGACTATATTAGTCTAGGAGGAAAGCCATTTGCTGGAACGGAAGATGTCATTGAAGTAGAGAATTAGTTGTTGAAATGTGAAAGGATCTTTACAGATACAGGCTTGAATGATGGGGAAAGAGATGGCTAGCCTCAAGACAGTTGCAAGGGTTGGCACTACATTGGTGGAACGGTGTGACGGCCAGAGTGCCAAAGGAAGAGCTGACTTGGTCTGACTTTAGGTTGAGGTTTGAGCATAGATTCTTGTCTGAGGTGGCCAAGTCGGTGTTAATGAGGAAGTTTATAGTTCTTGTCCAAAGAAAAATGTCTGCGATCGAGTATGCTGCTAGGTTTGATGAGCTATCTTTATATGCTTATGCTTTGGTTGACGTGGATGTTAGAAGGAATGAGAGATTCATTAGAGGACTGAGTCCAAAGCTTGGCAGAATGACTATGACCCATATCTGAGATCCTTCTAATGTGGTAGTGGAGATGGCCATTTGGCATGAGGAAATGCTTGATGTTTCAGCTAGGGAGAAGCCCGTTGAATTCAATGGTCCTCAGGGGAAGAAGAGGAAGTTCTTCAAGAAGAAGGACGCCAAAAAATAAGGAGCTGCCAAGAAAGGCAAAGCAGATATAGTTTGCTACAAGTGTGATAAGAAGGTTCACTACGCTAATGAGTGTCGTTCGGGAGATGGAAAGTCGATTGTGGGGAAGTAGAATGTTCAATGCTATAATTGCAACCAAATGGGGCATTACAAGAACAAATGTCCTGAAGCCGCTAAGGTAGGAAAAGGAAAGGTCTTTGCTTTGGAGCCATCATCCTCTGAGCCAACTATTGTTGAGAAAGGAAAGTTTATGATGGAAGGTACGCTTTTGATCGATGGCATACCAATTAGGGTAATGTTTGATACTAAAGCATCTCATTATTTTATTTCTCGATGTTTGGTAGATAAGCTTAACCTAGAACCCTCATATCTAGTTACATTCTTAAGGGTTGCAAATCCAATAAGAGGACATGCAACGCTTGGGATGAGGTGTGACCATTTAGAGTTTGATTTTCTAGGCCATACATTTGAGTGCTGTTTGCATGTGTTCGACTTTGGGGAATATGGGATTATCTTTGGGATGGATTAGTTAAGTAAATATAGTGCTACGATATTTTTCCATGATAGGAAAATATCACTTAGTCACCCGGATTGTAGTGATCGTATAGTTTATACCGTAGAGAACGCTAGCTATGAAATGAATTTTTTATTGGGTATTATGGAGTTGGAGGATGAGTTGCATCGAGTCTTTGTAGTTAGAGAATTAGCAGATGTGTTTGAGGCGGTAACTGGGTTGCCATCGAAATGAGTCATTGAGTTTCAAATTGATTTTGTGCCTGAACAGAACCGGTGAGTAGACCGTCAAGTAAAATGAATCTCATTGAGATGAGAGAGTTGAAGCAGTTGGTGGATTTGGAAGTTAAGAGTTTTATCCGACCAAGTAGTTTACCATAGGGAGCTGCCGTTGTATTTTCTAAGAAGCCGGATGGATCATTGAGGCTATGTATCGATTATCGTAAGTTGAATGAGAAGACGATAAAGAACCGATATCCATTGTCGAGAATGGACGATTTGTTCGGTCAGTTAATTGGAGCCAAAGTATTCTTTCAGCTAGATTTGGCGACGGGATTTCATCAGCTTAGAGTGGAAGAGGATAATATTCCTTTGATGGCGTTTAGGACAAGATATGGATCATATGAATGGTTAGTTATGCCTTTCGAACTGACTATTGCGTCGGTGTTCTTTATGGATACGATGAATAGGATTTTCTGAGAGCACTTGGATAGATTTGTATTAGTCTTTATAGATGACATTTTGATATACTCTAAGGATGAGAAGGAGCATGAAGTTCATTTTAGAGTTGTGCTCAAAACGCTGAGGGAGCATCAGCTGAAGGCTAAGTTTTCGAAATGTCATTTTTGAAAGAAGGAAATGAAGTTTCTGGTCATGTCGTCTCAGAGAAAAGGTTGTTTGTAGATCCAACTAAGATTGAGGCGGTGAATAATTGGAAGAGACCCGAGACGGTGACCAAAATAAAGAGTTTTCTTGGATTGGCTGGGTATTACCGGAGGTTTATAAAGGATTTTTCATGGATAGCTGCACCGATGACTAAGCTTACATGAAAAGTTATGAAGTTCGTATGGACTGGTAAGTGTGAGGAAGCATTCCAGAACTTGAAACACTTATTGACCCATACACCGATGTTAGTGGTTTCGGAGGGGAATCAAGATTTTATTGTTTGTATTGATGCGTGTGGAACTGGATTAGAAGCTGTATTGATGCAAAGAGGTTAAGTGTTGCTTATGCTTCTAGACAGCTCAGACCATATGAAATTAGGCATCCAACGCATGACTTAAGTTAGCTGCCGTTATATTTTCTTTGTAGGTATGGAGGAATTATCTTTTGAGATAGAAATTTGAGCTTTATACCGATCATAAGTCGTTGAAGAGCTTGTTCTCTCAGAAGGAGTTGAATATGAGACAACATAGATGGTTGGTGTTTATTGCTGTTTATGATTTTGGAATTGAGCACACACCCGGAAAAGGAAATAAGGTGGCAGACGCACTCAGCCGGAAACATAAGAATGCAGTATTGGCTATGATTGCTGAGTGGAAAGATTTGGAAACATTATCAGCTTGTAGAGAGCATTTTAGATCCCGGTAAGGTTCTAGTACTGGAAGTGCTGCATTGTCTTGTTTAGAGGTTAGGCTGGTAATGATTGAGAAGATAGCTTCTAAGAAAGAGGAGGATCCATTTTTGCTGAATGGATCAAAAGGTTGAGAGAAGGAATGAAGAGCAATGACCTAAAGGATTTCAGTCTTGACCAAAATGGGTGGTTGAGAAAGGAATGTTGTTTGTTCCGAATGTAGAAAACATGAGGAAGGAAGTTTTGGATCAGTACCATCGATCGAAGTTCACTATCCATCCAGGAGGAACGAAGATGTATCAGGATATAAAAATAAGTTCTTTTGGGAATGTATGAAACGGGACATTAGTTTGTGTTAAAGAAGTGGTTAAATTGCTAGCAGGCAAAGGCTGAACAATAAAAACCAAGCGGAATGCTTCAACCATTGGAAGTTCAATCATGGAAGTGGGATTCTATCTCTATGGATTTTATTGATGGGTTTCCAAGATCTAATAGTGGGAATGAAAGTATATGGGTCATGGTAGATAGACTGAGTAAGAGTGCCCATTTCATTCCAGTAAAATCAACTAGAACGGCATTTATTTTGGCGAACTTATTTATGAAGAATGTAGGTAGGCTGCATGGGATTCCTAGTAGTATTGTCAGTGATAGAGATTCTTTGTTTCCTATTGAGTTCTAGAAAAGTCTACTGGTAGCATTAGGAACCAAGCTCAATATGAGTACCGCTTATCATCCGCAGACTGATCGACAAACAGAAAGAGTTAACAAGATCTTGGAAGATTTGTGAAGAGCTTATGTATTAGATTTCGGGGGATCATAGGAGGACCATCTTCATCTAGTCGAGTTCTAGTATAACAATAGTTATCAGACTAGTATTGGGATGACACCATTTGAAGCTTTGTATGCAAGACCATGTAAATCTCCTGTGTGTTGGTTAGAGACCAAGGATAGGTTGGTTCTTGCCGATTTGGTGAAAGAAGCTGCGAAGAAGGTTGAGTTAATCCGAACTAGGATGAAGAAAGCTCAATGTAGGCAGAAAGTTATGCTTATAGAAGAAGGAAAGATTTGTAATTTCCAGTCGGAGACTATGTGTTTATTAAGGTTTCACCGATGAAGGGTGTGATTAGATTCGGGAAGTCAGAAAAGTTAGCATCCAGATTCATTGGTCCTTTTTGTATTATTGAGAGGATCGGGAAACTCACTTAAAGAGTAGAGTTACCAAGTATTTTGGCTAGAATCCATGATATTTTCCATGTTTCTCCTCTTAGAAAATGTGTTAGAGACCCGAAGACTACTATAGCACCTACAATTTTTAGATGATGTAGTAGTAGAACCGAATTTGACCATAGTTAGAAAGCTAATTCAGATTGTGGTCAGAGATGAGAAGAAGTTGAGGAGCAAGACAATCAAGTTAGTAAAGCTTCAGTGGAGTGACGATGCTAGAGACTGTACTTGGAAAACGGAGAGCATGATAAGAGACAATGATCTTGACTTGTTTGATGGTATGTTTTACCTTTGTTTTGATGTGTATCTTATCGTAATTTTGAGGATGAAATTCTTTAAGGTGGGGAGTCTATAACATCCAATATTTTTATAACATTATTTGGGATATTTAATACGGAGATTAATGGATTGAGATTTGTTTTAGCAAGGGTAGCCATCCATGATAGTGTGTTAATTAATATAAAATAACCTAAACAAAGGTGTTAGGAAATGACAAAGGCAATATCAGAAATAGGTGGAGCTTATACCTTAAACCCTTAGAAGATAGAGTGCTCAGGTTTATTCTCATGTCTATCAAACTAAAAATACTAAGGCTGATCACCATTTTTACTCTCAAGAAGAAGATTAAAGCTATGATTCAGGAGAAGGGAAATAATCAACCAAATCAACATCAAATCTCACATCTATAATCTCAAAGCTAAGGTGAATAATTACTACATCTCATATTCTTTTGGTTTTCGATTTTAAGACAAAGATCCGAAATATTTTTGCAAGTAATTGCTATATTTTGAGGATTAAAGTTATATATATGCTTGTTGGTGAATTATGCATGTTCATACTTGTTTTAAATGATATGTTTGAAACGAAAACCCTGATTTATGACATCCAAATGTCTTGCAAATTTGAATATAGGCCGGAAATGATATGTTAAAGATAGGTTTCGATTTTCATAATTTTTCGAATTAAGGTGGATTTTATATTAATTTTCTACTGAAGTAAATTGTTTATTGGGTTATAAATTATTTTCTGCTAAAATTATAATTATTTAGGGTTGAAATTTTTATATGTTAGGCAACATACTAAAATAGATTTTCTGGGATTTTTCCTAAGTGTTTTGATGAGTATATAAAATTATTTACGATATGAGACTTAAATGTTTTATATATTTAATTAAGAAGAAGGGGCATTTTATAAAATAAAATGAGTATTAATTTTGAAAATAGTGGTAGCACATTTCTGAAAAGAATTGGTTAACCAAAGAAAATTTGACAAACAGGGGCAGGTTAGTTGAAAAGTTATACATTTCGCATGTTTCAGCCTATTACGGCAGTAAACCTTCCGACCCAGACCTTCCGACAAGGTCGAAAAGTTCTAAGCTTTCGACAAGGTCAAACCAATGCATATGATAAAGCTACTTGGTACATAATAAATTAGACAGAGTCGAAGGGTTATTAGTCGAAAGGTTGATGGCCAGAGAGTTTGGGGTATGGTTGTTTTATAAACCAGAAGCTTTCACATGCTTTCCTTTCGAATTAGACCTTTCGACTTAGTTGCTTTTGACCAAGTCAAAATGTTTAAAAGAAAGGTTTTAAACCTTTCAACTTAATTGAAAGGTTACTTCTGTTGCTTGTTTTGAAACATTCCTACGGTGTCGAAAGGTTATTGCCGCTTTATATAAATGTTGTTTTTTGAACCTTTCGACAAATTCGAAGGGTTTACTTTGATTGGATTCGAAAGGTTTACTTGTTTGAAAGACTAATTGTTTTTCCATGCTTTCGAAAGGAAGCTTTTAACTTAGTGATTTACCCTTGTTTTATAAATTGAACCATAAACCAAATCTTTCAAAAGAGTTGTTTTAAAAGATGCTTTAAAGCTTTCGAAGTAGAGCTTTTGATGAATAAAACTTGGGTTTTTAATTGTGATATTGTGATTATAAATGAATTGGAGGAATGAAATGTGAGTTAATATTGTTTATGTTATATAAACAATGTTTTGATGAATAAAACTTGGGTTTTTAATTTATGTGAGTTAATTTATCTCATAAGATATTATTTCAGCATATTGATGGTTGGAATAAATATAAATGAGTGAAAATAAGCTTAGAATATTTTATTTGTGAAATTGGGTTGAAAATAAATGATGTTAGTTATTTATTAAGTCAAAATGGAAAGTATTAGAATTTTATTCCAATAATAGCCTTTTATAGTGAATAAAAAGGGCATATGAGAAGAAAATGAATTTTTCGAAGTGTATTAATGATTGAAAATAGTGTTATAATATTTTAAAAAGTGTTAAAACATTTAATACGCTTATTTGAGTTAAGAAATAATTCTTATTTGACTCGGATTGTTTAAAATTGTGGTTTTTTGTCTAAAAATAACAATATTGTCAAATATTGTGTAAATTAATAGTTTATTGGGAAAATAATATTTTTAAGTGTAAAAAAAAATTATTGTGTTAATCATGTTCACCTTGTTAAAATATGAAGAATGCATTTTGTCTCATGTAAAAAGGAGTTAATATGAGAAAGTTATGTTAAAAATGGTTTAAAACCTATGTATATTAGCCTAAATAATTTTCTAAGCATGAGAATGGACTAATTGGGTATAGTAAACATCCAATAACCCAAATTCTAGAGTTTTCTGATGAAGTACGTTCCTTTTCTTCCAAAACTCATTATAGTAAAACCTAAATCAGAAAAGAAAAAGCTTTAAAGTAAAAAACAATGACAACCCTCTTCAAAATTTAATCTTCCAAGCTCAATCTTTGCAAATTTAAAAGCCTAATTCAAGTTAGAATCATAAAAGAAGGTAATCTCCAACCTATTCTATCTTAGAATCCATCTAAAACCTTCTCTTCATCAAAAATCTATTTTTATAGTGATAATTATTGATTTGCTTCTCTCCTTGTTTGCATGTACATGTTCTTAATTTTACTGGTTTGGATGCTCTGTTCTTAGCTAAAAGCATCAATCTTTGGGATCTAAATCATAATTCAATCTTCATGAAGGCAATGTGAGTGTAAAACTCACAAACCCTTGCTCTTTATATGATCAAAATATTATAATCAGTGAATTACTGAAGCTGAGACAAATTTAGGCATAACTTTCCCCTTTTTGATCCGATTTTGATAATTTTGGATGTTCCTGAAAGCTTAATTCATGTGCTACAACTTTGAAGTTTTGATTTTTTGGTGATTTTGATGTTAGCTATCTCAAAATCTAATTTTTCTACTACAAACCCGAGAGCAAAACTAATATTTGCTCTGTCATTGAAGCTGAAAAGAATTTGACTATAACTTCTTCTTTTCTTAACCGATTTTGATATTTTTGGATGTTACGGAAAGCTTAATTCATGTGCAATAACTTTCATGTTTTGAGTTTTCTGTGATTTTGAAGTTAGCTATGTCAAAATCTAATTTTTCTACTGCAAACCCGAGAGCAAAACCAATATTTGCTCTGTCATTGAAGCTGAAACGAATTTGACTATAACTTCTTCATTTCTTAACCAATTTTGATAATTTTGAATGTTTTGGAAATCTTAATTCATGTGCTACAACTTTCATGTTTGATTTTTCTGTGATTTTGATGCTAGCTATGTCAAAATATATTTTTTCTACTACCAACCCAAGAGCAAATCAATATTTTCTGTGTTTGAAACCGAAACGAATTTGACCATAACTTCTTCGTTTCTTAACCAAATTTGATAATTTTGGATGTTTCGAAAAGCTTAGGTCATGTGCTACATGTTTTATTTATTTTATTTTCTAGAATTTTGAAGTTTCCGTGGTCATAATTATGGTTATATGTTGCTGTCCTGAGAGCAAAATGACAGCAACAATAATCGTTGACCTTAGATTGTATTAGCTCGTTTTTGCTCTCATTCTCTTCGGTTTTGATGATGTTTTTGAGATATTTTGAGACCTATGATTCCTACCAATAGGCTAGCTATATTTGAAAATTTTGAAATTCAAATTTAAATAGAATTTGAATTAAATTTGAATTGACTTTGGGTTAAATTTGAATTGAATTCGTATTGAATTCAAGTTATCGGTTTTGAGATATCCCTCTTAGTTTTCATTGCTTTCGAGAACGGTTTTCACTTAACCATTTTTGATATACATGGACATTTCAAATTATTATTACATAGTATTTTTTTAATTAGTTTTCTAAATAAAGATTGATTTATTTCCTATAATAAAGGAATTTCAAATATTGGTTTTAATAATCGTTTTCGGAAAATCGTTTTAAATTTCTATTTCTCTAATAAAATTAGTTATTTTTATGAATTTCGGATGTACTATGGAACACATGGATTTGCTTTATCGCTTAATATCGGACTTATACGATCGAAACCCTTTCGATGAACTGTTTGAGATGATTTAAGATTTTATTAAATTTTGGGTAGATTATTTGGTCCAAGAACTCCAATTTAGGAGTATATTCGATGAAGGACCATTTTAAGTTGTGTTTCTTAAACGCTGATGAAATGAGACGAATTAAGAGCTAGATATTCCTATTTGGAATTATGGTTATAAATAACCATCTAGATGTTATTTTTACTTGCCAATGAGATAAGGTAAGCTTCTTTATGATGATTTTACGATGTTGAGATGTATTATGATAATTTTTACTTGTCGATGAGAAGAGACAAGTCACGATGACCCTACTACTCGTTAATGAGATGAGACGAGCATAGTATTGTATTTACTCGCCAATGAACGAGGTCGAGTATATTTTCTTGATGTTTATGATGTTTTACTAGTGTGGTACCAACTAACATCTAGTAAACCATTAGGGGCGAATGTATGGTATGTGTCGTATGTTAACACCTATTGGGTTCCTATCCGAGAAGTGAGACACATTCACGATGTGTACTAGTACTACAGACCACGTGTACTCGATTGGAGTCATTACGATGTAGTTGCTACTCCGATCATCACGATGTTATTAACTCGGGTCTTTGTGACTACGAGTCATTATGATGTTATAGACTATAGTCATTCACGATGTTCAAATGTTACGATGTTATTTGACTCCTGTCATCACGATGTTTATGGTACCAAATATTAGTACTAGTCACAATGAAGCGCGCGTAGCATTGCTTCGGCATGCAATCGAGGATTTGGCTAATCCGGGATTTCTTTGAGTTTTGATGTTTTAGACTTCACCGTCTTTAGATGATTATCATATTGATAGCCTAGTGCTAGATGAAATGTATACATATATGGTGAAATCATTTATGATGTTACTCTTTGATTGAGTTATTTGCATTATGGATCGATGATTTGATGATTTTATAGACTACTTGATGTTAAGATGGAGTTGAGATGTATTTATAAATTTATACCAATGAGATGAGGTATAAATGATTATGAAGAATCTTTTATGATGAGTTTTAGTGATGGCTTTGAGATGTATCTATATTCATACCGATGAGATGAGTATGAATAAGTATAATGCTTCTTTTATGATTGGATTTTATATTTCCTTGAATGATCCTTCGGATGTGCCAATGAGATTACGCACATCCATATGCGTTTTATTCTATGTATGAAGGATATGTACATTGGATGTATTTTTATATTGACAACCACTTCTAAGAAGATAATTGAATCATTTGAAGTCATTATCCATATTCCTTTATACCGCCGATGATATGTGGAGAAAGCGATATTTATTGAATCTTATCTTTAAAACTTTGCTCATCTGTGTTCCATTTGCTTAAGTGTCAGTTATGCCACTTTAGTATGACTTTATCATCATTATCTCTTCTAATTGCCAAGAAGAGATGTTGTCCTTTCTTATGATGTTGAAACCCTATTTAAGGCATGGCATGCTTTAAGAAAAATGATACCATAGCTTTCACCTACTTATCCTTATCGATTATCTTGTTTAACTGATGATTTTAGCTAGCCTGACCCGTGTGTTTTCACTCGGGTCAGACCGAGTTGTTTCAGGTATTATCTATTGGACTTAGCTTGAAGTTGACGATGGATATCAGCTCTTCTTTTGCTTGAGTAGTTTATTTCTTCCGCATACTCTGATGTTTTTACATTTGATTTGATGTATATGGTGTGGTCGTGTACCACCTTTATTGTATTCATATTGTATTGTACTGAACGTGTATCAATGTATATGTATATATATGATGTTGATTACTATTTTGTGATGTGATTTACATTCAGTTATTGTATTTTATTCCGATAGATCCATTAGCCACCTGTAGTTTTGGATTAAGCATTTATTGGGTATGTCGACCCACTTGAGATAGAAAAAAAATTATATTGCATTTATCGACGTATTCATTAGATGTTTAAGACAAAATTATAGATGGTCGCTCTTAACCAGCACTATTCTCCGCTTTAGTAGATAGAATTACTTTGTTAATTCTCTTTGCTAAGATGGGTCTCGGGGTGGCGCGTTACAATTAGATTCATAGGCTAGCATGAATCATGTGGCAACATTATGGGTTCATAGTTGTCCTAGTAAAACTATGTGATGTGAGATAGTTAGTCCACATCAACTTAAGTAAAATGAATGTGGAATAGGTGGTCCCTCTTTAATGTAATAAAACTCTAAATTGAGGATGAAAAATCCTAGTTGTTTTCAAATATGCATATCACCATAATGTTTTATAAATAATGTTCAACCATTGTGGATGCAGAGGCACAGTATATGGTTTTATGAAAGGTTTTGTGAAAGATATGTTTTAAAAAGATGTTAATGAGAGGAAACCCGTTGCTCTAAGCGGCATGGTCTCACTTAACATGTTTAATCGGGATGTGTGGTATTATTCATACCAGGCTTTATGTCTGACTTGAAGTTTATGTTTTCCCCTTAAACTCTCGGATGCTCAAAATTAATTTGAGCAGGCTGAGGGATTAAGGTCTTTTTCAGGTTTTAGTAGGATGACGAATAAGCTACCAGAGGCATGCAGAAGGCAAACAGATAGCTATTTTAGAGTAATAGTTCTTGTTGCGTTTTGTTGGATTTTCCGCTTTGTTGTTTTATATTAGGTCTATTATAACCATATAACTTGGATCAACCAAGGAGGTATCTTTATATACGGCTCTTGGTGTATTTTGTAATAATTATATTTGATCTATGCTTGGGAATGATTTGGGATTATGTGTTGTGAAAGTGAAACGATTGGTTTTGAAATATAATGAACTAAAAATTTGTTTTGAAATCTGTGTTTTGTTTCATATTCAAGTGTTTCTGATAGTATTGATACTATTAACATTGCCATATTTAGTTGTCGGAAGCTAATATTATAGATAACTGCAGCATCTGTAGCGCTTAGTTTTGGGACTCTATATAGGGGATGTTACAGTATGGTTTTTCCCCAAAACCTAAAAAACAAACAAACTTTTGCCCCCTCCCCCAATCACCGGCCTCCAACTGCCTCGATCGTCTTAACTCTCTAAAGCTCGTCGATATCTTTTTCCTCCCAATTTTAGCATAATCTAGGTATGATTAGAACCCTAATTTCAAAAGTGGGTTGATTAAGGGTTAGAAATTGTTGATTATTTTGTATTAATCGATGATAATAATGTATCGGTTGATTTAGGAATATAATTAAAACCTTAATTTCAAAAATTAGTTGTTTACGGGTTTGAAATCGATCATTATTGCGTATAGTTGATGATAATAGTGTATTAGTTGATTTAGGAATATTAATTAGTGGTATGATTGCTTAATTTATAATTAAAAATTAAAGTTTATTTTAAAATCCAACATTTTATGTATAATTATTGGTTAATATGCTTATTGATAAGTTTACATGAACGTTTGTTATAGTTTAGAACAATGTTTATTATAGTTTACATGAAAATTAGTGTATAATTATTGATTAATATACTGCTAGATTGGTACAGTTAAACATAAGTAATATTTTTTAATTAATTAGTGTGTTTTAATTATAAGTGTTAGTGGTTCGTATAAAATAACTTTATTTTAATTTACTATAAGTGCAAAATTCAAATTTTAGTTTACAAAATCGGTAAATTAAAATTTTAAATAGTTAACTGAATTGTAAAAAATGTTTTAAAAATTCAAATTTAGTTTGTAAAATATTTAAATAGTTGAATGAATTATAAAATTAAGAAATGAAGTGAAGTGAAATAATTAGTTAAGAAATAATAAATTTTAGTTTGAAATAATAAAAAAAATTGAAACAAATATTCTATTAAAATCGATGCTAGCCTTTTGCGTCAGCCCACGATGGCTAGAATAAGCGGTCAACGCTAGCCGTCGCTAGTCGATGCAAATCTGTGCACACTGGTCAAAACCTGCGAACCTAAAAACTTTTCATTCTTTCACACTAAAAAGTAAGGTTGATTTACAATTCAAAAATTAGTTTATAATTATTGATTAATATGTTTATTGATAAGTTTACGCGAATGTTTAGTATAGTTTAAAACATTGTTTGTTATAATTAGCGCAAAAATTATTGTACAATTATTGATTAATATGCTGCTGGATGGTTAAATGAGTTGTAAAATATGTTTTAAATTTAGTGTATAATTATGGATTAAAATAAGTACAAAAATTAGTGTACAGTTATTAATTAAATTAGTGCAAACTGTAAATTTTTGTTTACAAATTCGGTTAAAAATTTAAATAGTTAAATGAATTGTAAAATATGTCTTAAAATTTCAAATTTAGTAAATAAAATATTTAGATAGTTGAATGAATTATAAAATTAATAAATGAAGTGAAATAATAAATTAATAAATAATATATTTAGTTTGAAATAATAATTTTTTTGAAACAAATATTGTACTAAAATTGATTTTTTTAAAAACTACGAAATGAAGCGTTAAGTATTATTTTAACAAACACAACAATAACAAATTAAAGCCTTTAGTCCCAAAAGGCTTTAATTTATTTTACAAAATACAATAGTAACAATATACCACTTGGATGCGAAGTTATGCATAGAAGAGAAGTGAAGTGATATCGAAATTAGACAGAAGCGTGGTGTATGAAGTATTTAGTCCCAAAAGGCTTCAATTTTGATTTATATAAAATTTAGGTGTTGTTGAAATAACTAACATATATTTTTAAATTAGAAACAATGTTTGATTATTTTCTCGACCGTACTTGGATGTATGTAGTTAGAACTGGTATGAAAGGTTCGATGAAGGATCATTTCTACAATGATGTATACGAATTTATTAGATTCGCTACATCTAATAGTCGAAATAACGAAGAACTTCATTGCCCATGTAGTAAGTGCCAACATTTGAAGCATTGGAAACCAGATAAGTTAAAGTACATTTGTATAAATATGGTTTTGTGCCAAATTATTACTTTTGGGATCGTCACGAAGAACTTGCTCCACGTACACCTAATCTTGTAGTGTCAGAGAACGATTATGTTATGACGAATCCAATAGAAGATATGGTGGAAGATGCAACACGATTAATGTTCCATACTATTCAAGTTGACGATGAAAACGTAAATATCGAAGAAGAACCGAATGTGGAAGCGAAAAGAATTTATGATTTATTGGATACTGCTAAGAGACCGTTGTGGAATGGTTGTAAAAGTGAAACGAATTATCAGTAACTGTTGAATACCTCACTATGAAATCAAAATTCAACTTTATAGAAGCTGGCTTTACAGCAGTTGTATAAGCTGCAAAACGACATACGCCACCCAATATTTTAATGTGTGATAGTCATTATAAAGTGAAAACATTTATGTCGGCTTTCGGTCTGCCGTACCAAAAGATAAATACATGTATAAAAGATTGCATGTTGCATTGGAAAGAGGACATTAACCTTATAAACTGCAGAATATGTAATGAGGAAAGATACAAACGAAGAAAAAAGAAAGGAAAGAAATCTCCATACAAGATAATGCATTATTTACCCATCGCTTCCAAACTTCAAAGGTTATATGCGTTTTCAGCTATGGCATGTCAAATGCGATGGCATTATGCGAGAACACATGAAGATGGAACTTCGATACATCCATTTGATGGAGAAGCATGAAAACATTTCGATAAGACGTATCATGTGTTTGCTGCAGAGATCCGTAATGTCAGACTTGGTTTATGTATGGATTTTCGTCATTCTCTCAGTTTGGTAGTAAATATTCATCTTGGTCTATTATCTTTACTCTTTATAATTTACATCCGTGGATGTATATGAAAACTCCATATATGTTTCTCGCTATTATAGTCTCTGGCCTTGATGATTCGACACAAAGAATTGATGTTTATTTACAACCATTGATTAAAGAGTTGAAAACATTATGACATGAAGGAGTTGAAACATACGACATTTCAACAAAAAGGAATTTTCATATGTTCATTTATTTGTTATGAACTATTAGTGATATTTTCTATATAAGTAATGCTTTTAGGTTGAAGTACTACCGATCGTCTAGCTTATCCTTAAACACGAGCATTTTCTTTATGGCATAGAAAGAAAATTTCATGGTTTGGTTGTCATCGATGTTTCTCCATCTCAACCATACTTTTAAATGAGATAAAGAAACTTCAAAACTAACAAAGATGAGAGAGTTCTACCACCAAAGATTTGGTCAAACGAAGAAATATATGAAATCGTAGAGGACTATCCAAAGATACATGAAATTGGAGTACATACCCAAATTCCAAGTAAATCAGAAATTCATAATTGGTGCAAACAAAGTATATCTTGGGAGTTGTCTTATTGGAAAGATCTCTTAATTCGATATAATATTAACATGATGCACAATGAAAAACGTATTTAATACAATTTTGAATGTTAAGGGGAACATTAAGGACGGTCTGAATTCATGACTTCATATGATACACTTTTGTAAATGTTCCGAACTTCATATGAAGCCCAATAACAGTAAAAAAAACTCAAAGCATGCTATGTGCTAGACAGTAAGCATGTAAAACTCGTACTAAAGTGGATGGAATGACTAAGATGTCCTGATAGAATTTCTTATAATCTCCATAGACGTGTTGACTTTAAAAATAATAAATTGATGGGACGAAAAGTCATGATTGCCATATCATGTTGGGATATTTATTATCCGTGGTTTCCAAAGAGCTATTGCCAGTAAAAGTATGGAGTGTCATAACATAATTAAGTTTATTTTATTAACAGCTTTGTTCGACCACGTTAACATTCGACCGTATACATAAACTTGAAATAGAAATCCATATACTGCTATGCAAACTGGAGAAAATATTTTCGCCAGATTTGTTTAATGTTATGGGGCATGTTCATCCTCCATTCGAAGCACTTCTTCGAGGTCCTACGCAATAAGGATGGACATATCCATTTGAAGGAAATACCAAATATTTGTAATTTTTCCTTGTTAATATATGGAAGTGATATGTACTCTTTTTCCTTGTAAGGTACCCGATTAGGTTAGGGGGGTTGCAAGGTTTTGATGAGGCATATCATGGAAATATATGCTCTTTCTTGTTAATAAAGTACCTGTTTCAAAAAAAAAAAAAAAAAAAAACAAAAAAAAAAAATATTTGTAATTTTTATTTTAGTTTAAAATTCAGATTTACATCATTTATATTGAGTTAATTTTGTAATAAATACTTGACTCATCTAAAGAAAAAAATTAGACAAAAAGCACAAGTTATAGGTTCAGTTTGCAAATTATATTATGAAGAAGAAGCTTCATTATTTTTTTTCTTCTCATTACTTCAGTGACTATGTGAACTTATCATTTATAAGTGTTCCTCCTAATGATGAAGCCGTTGAACAAGATTCTTCTCAAGCATTGTTATCTATTTTTAGATAACATGACTGACCTGTTGGAAAATATGTGAAAATATAGCTAGACGATAGAGATTGCCATGTAGTACACTCTTAACTATGCTAAAGTTGCATCATTTGTTAGGTAATAATAAATTCATATTTATTTCAAGTATACTTACGTATTAATTATACTGGAACATATAATATATATGTGCAGTATTTACAATCACAACATCCATCTAGTGATCTCGGTAAAGAATTTGCTAAACAGTTTTCGAACTACGTTTATGATCCAAGAAATTGTGTCATTGATGAAGGATTGTACTTCTTGTGCTCATACCCAAAAAAATGTTAAAGACTTATCCAATATCTTCGTCAATGGATTTAAATTCGACACCAATGTTTATGGTGCTGAAAATTAACATATAACATGAGTGTATTTGTCAAAGATAGTGATGATCCAGATGACCATATAAAATATTTTTACAGCGTATTAACGTAGGTTTTAGAATTGATGTATTATATACAACCTGCAGAAAAAGTTATTTTATTCAAATGCAATTGGTTCAACAATTTTCCTGATTCTGAAATCAACGTGCACAAAGACTATAAGCTTATTTAAATAAAGCATACCTCACATTACTATAAGTATGATCCTTTCGTATTAGTCAAGCGCGTTGCAAGTTTATTTTGCTCCTTATCAATCCTTAAAAAGAGATAAAATGGATTGGTCAGCTATTTTTAAAACAAAGGCAAGATTTATGTTTGACGGAAATAATATTCCAGGTGAAGCAGCACATCAAGCGAATCTTAAGCCAAATAATAAAATAACAATAACTGATGATATTAACCAATAGGCTAGCGACGGCTTGCTATAGCAATTTACCCAGCTTTACGTCGACTGGTGTTAGTCAGCGACGACCTATCAACCACTTAAGATTTACCACGTGCTTAACGTAGCGACACTAGCCATCGTTAAACTTGCGATGATGCCATCGCTAAACCTATTGGTGTCGACTGTTTTTGCATTGCCTTTTAACGACAGCCAGTGACGGCTAGCGTTGCTTTATATCCGTCACTAATGGAAATGCCTTTTGTTGTGGGAGGGGGTAAGGATTATACAAAAAGACATTGTGATCTTGGTGAATGATTAAATGTAGAAAATATTTCAAATTATTTTAGTAGAAACAAATCTAATTCTATGTGATAAAGACATATATTTTTCTCCTTCTGCTACCATTACAACCATGTTGAATATATTAGTATAGTGGCAGAAAGCACAAGCACATCATGTGTACACCAAACGAAATGTTTGACAAAGCATCAAAAAAGGAAAAAACCTAAGCTACTGTACACCGCAAAATTCAGAAAGTTCAAGAGTAGGAAGTAAAAGCGATTTTTACTGCATAATAGGAAATAAATTTGATTTTTTTATAGAAAATCCATATCAAACATATCCATTGCTTGAAAAAGGGAAAGAACCGAGAATAAGTGAAAAAATGTATTTCCATATTAATGAGAAACAATTGTTTTCATTTCTGAAACATGACATTATCTAGAATTAGATAAAAAAACAAATAGACACACACACCCCTCATAAAATCTGATTGTGAAATTCTAGTACATATTATCAAAATTAAGTATTAGTTAAGAAATCAACATTAATTCATAACAATACAATGCAAAATTTAGGAATATGGATGCTAAATTTGTGCAGTACTTCAAAATCTAATGCAAAAACTAAGGAATGAGATAGTGGTGAATGTTGAATGAAGAAGAAGATAGCCAGATTATGGCCGTGAACCTTCCATTGGCTTAATCAAACTATAAATAGCAAATATTAAATAAACAAATAGATTACATATGAAAGAAACTATGGAAATCTATATTACATCAATCATATTCTACTTTATATTGAAAAAAGTATTCAAGAAGTTAAAAACTTAGGACATCTATAAATAAAAAGGTATCAATATCTTACCAAGGACGGGATGACAGGGAAATAAATAATCACTTTCGCATTCTACAGTAATTAATTATTTTGAAGTGTTCAAAAATATTTAGGAACCCACTACCTTTGTGATATCATCTGTACCACCTTATAATCTAATGCTAATCTTTTTCCTTGTCTACTTTCGAAAAAAATGCTTGATGTTTATGAATATGATGATGTGTTATAGATTGTTGTATAAGCTACTGAATATTTGATACATGTCCTGTGTCGATTCTTGTTTAAAAACGTTGTCATTATTAGATTTAAAATAAACCACCTAGAAGAAACTTGCTTAGAATTCAATGTTCAAACTTCATCACAAAACGTTTTTCTATCAAAGATAGTGTAGTATTCTTAGAAATGTCATCAATAATTTTGCTAGTGTAATATACAGTTTTGAACACACTGAAGTCCTTATCATCACTGGTTACATGAATTAGTGGAGGCAAAAAAGTTGAATGTAAAATCGAATTTACTCTGTAAATCATTAGAATAGATTATTTGAGATGAGACTGAATTTGGAAAGAGATAGTATTGAAATACATAATATAATATAATTGAATAGGTTGTACCATTACAAAACAGATCACTCCGATCAAGAAAATTTTGAAGTTAAATTCACATTCCTTCTTAATTATAATCCATTGCATAAACAGATTTAAAATAGGACGTTGGAGCTTCCATTCAAGGAAAATGGAAATAACTTTGTCTTACCATAAAACTTGCCTTAACAAAAAGAATTTAAAATATTTAAAACATGTATATATAAACTATTTAAATTAGGATTTACTTCCCAACAATGCATTGTTGAAATATTTAATGGATTATTAAAATTAAACGTCAACACGTTAAATTAAATAGAAATAAAATAGATTTTACCAGATCACGAGATTAATCAGCTCAATCAGGATTCCCAATCGAGTTGCCAAAAGTTTGGAGAATAGCAACCACTTCCAAGTGAGAGCAAGTATTGAAAACTTGAAATTTTCTTGTTCCTAATGGAAGGGGGACAAAGAGAAATGATAGGGTTGAACGTGGAAGCCTCTTGTGCAGATCCAAAACTAGTCTGTGATATGTCGTATCACTGAGGAAGAGTTGGCAGCGAGGACGAGTACAATGATTCCTAACACTTTGTAACAACTGCAAGCTGTTACAAGGAAAAAATTATCAGAAAATGCATTTGGCTGCTGCTAGGAGGAAGAGGTCGCCAGAAAAGTTAGCCAGAGGTGAGCTAAAGGTGTCAAGTAGAGGCCAAGGACAGGTGATGGTTCAAAGTGATGAAATGATGGAGGCATTATAAGCTAAGGAGTTGTGTCAGTGTGTGCATGGTTGCATACATGCACACTCAGGCAAATCACCATATTTATGAGTTTGAGAATATGTGTTTGAGTCTTGGTTTGTGATAAGTTTTGTTGAGTGTGTAAGGGTTGAAACAAAACCTGGTCTAGCTTGTAAATGTTTATATATGTGGGACATAAGAAATGTATGTGCATGCTTGAATAAAAATTATGTTCTTTTTGTCATTCTGTTTGTGCAAACTTCGATGTCTTCTCACCTCCTTCTTAACTAATTCTTGTTTCCATCCTCACCTATATTCTCTCCTACAACCTTTTTGCTTGTTTTGTACTCAATCAAACCAACAAAACTCTCACCATTGCCATCTTCTCCTTGAAATCGTTCCAAGAACTTCCTGCAACTAGACATTTCCACCATGACACATAACAGAGCCCAGCTAAGATCAAGGATCCTTCCAAATTGGTATCGGAGCCAAATGAGGAGCCCACGTCTCCTCCTCATACACCACCTCATCTAGGCAATATCCACCCTATTGATAGCACATTATTCATATCAGACCTTGAAGATGAAGATGTATGGCCAAGACAAGAACACATAAATGACATAACTCACACCACTTTGATCCAACTGCAAGAAGCTCAACAAGAACTCCATAATTCCCACCAAGAACTCCTTAATTCCCATCAAGAACTTCTTAATTCTCATCAAGAATTACGTAAAATCTTGGAGGATAAGTCCACTGAAATAAACTGTAAGATTGATGAATTATCTGAAACCCTAAATGCAATATTGTAGAAACTAAAGATTAACCCACCTACACCTCACCAATCCACTTCTGACCAACCCCACCAGTCAAGAAGCCAACCCTGTCTGCCACCGTTCCAGAGAAACTCCTCAAGAACCCTTCCTGAAATAAATACAACCTCTCACTACTCCTTGCTAATATCCTTCATGCTCCCAAACTATTGCAACACACCACCATAAAACTTGAATCCACAACTTATACGGGAGACAATACCATCCTCGAATGGCAAAAAGCAAGTGGTTGAACTTTTAAATACCATCAAGCTCCAGAAATTGAATGGTGCAGACATGTGCCTTTCATCTTAAACAAGATGCCCAGAAATGTTACAAGTGGTTAACCAAAAATGTAAGGAATTATTTGTGTGGAAGTTATTCAAGGAGGAGATCATAGTGAGATTTGCCCCACTAGAATTGAGGAAACCCTTTGGAGCATTTGCAAATCTAAAACAACTCACCATAGTCCAGGCTTACTTCACCAAATTTGAGTAACACAAGGCCTCTTGACCATTTGCATCCCGACTATGTGTTTGATAAGTTCATGGATGAGCTCAAAGAGGATTTCGAATTTGATGTTGAAGCTTTAGAACCCACTAGTTTCAAGGAGGCAGTTAAACTGGCGAAAATATTTGAGAACAATTGTACCAAGAGACATACCAAAACCCTATCATATCCTTCCAATTCCACTTCCTATGCTAAAAACAACTACTAAAGAAATTTCATCCATCGAAACCTTGTCAAGAAAAGTTACCTGGATGTGATTGCTAGTAGTAAACAGTTAACCCTAAGGAGATAACAGATAGGAGGACAAAAACTTATGCTATGGTTGCAACAAAAAATGGTATAGTGGACACGTATGCAAAACCAAACAAATCCATATAGTGGAAGGAGTAATGAATCTTTTTTATCAAGAAACTGAGAATGAAGAAGGGTTAGATGATGAGATATAAGTAAAGAAACCAGAAAATCCTTATAACCGTAAATTTGGAGGAAGCTTTCACTACTTCCCTACATGCTTCATATGGTATCCCTACCCTACACACAATCATATTAAAGGGCACTCTTAAAGAAAATCCATTCAATTCTTGATAGATTCAAGATCAGCCTACAGCTTCATTAATTCCTCCCTGGCTAGTAAGATAGGACTTAGCAGTTGATCTGTCCAAGACTTATGATCTAATGATAGCTAATGGTGACAAACTACAGGGCTTAGGTGTTTGCAGATAAAGTTTTGTTGAAATGTCAAGGATGCTCTATGCCAGTGGACTTGTTGCTGCCACTTGAAGGATATCAGGCCGTATTAGGGGATCAATGGTTAAAAGAATTAGTAGAAGTAACTTTAAACTTGGACAAACTAAATTCCATTATAAAGGTAGAGACTACTTGTGGAAAGGGATGACTAATGAAGACTATAAGCTAGTGAATGGAAAAACAATTAATAAGGAAAATCATCACTACCAATTGCAATGATTATTTGCAGCCAGAAACTCCCTATGACAAACCGCACCCCTTCCAATGAAGATATTCCCCTTGAAATCCAAACCCTCTTGCAACAGCATCCAGAAGTCACAACCTCAAAAAATTCCATACCCCTCTCAAGACCTTGTGATTATAACATTCCCTTAGTTAAAGTTGCAAAACCAATATGTCTTAGACCCTACAATACTCCTATCACATCAAGAATGAATTAGAAAAGATTATTAAAGAAATGTAGATGTTGGAATAATAAGGCCAAGTACAAGCTCATACTCCTCTCTCCAGTGGTTACAGTGAGGAAAAAGGATGGAAGTTGAAGATTATGCATTGATTATAGAAGACTCAATAACCAGACAATTAAAGACAAATTCCCATTTCCCCTTGTTGAAGACCTATTTGATGAATTACATGGAGCTAAGTACTTCACTAAGATTGACTTGAGGTTTGGGTATCATCAGATCAGAATGAATGAGGTGGATATTCACAAAACTACATTCAAGACTCATGAAGGACATTATGAGTTTGTGGTCATGCCCTTTGGACTTTCAAATTCTCCATCCACATTTAAGGCGCTAATGAATCAGATTTTCAAACCATATTTGAGAAAGTTTGTTTTGGTGTTTATTGATGACATGCTAATTTAGAGCCAGACTTGGTCTGAGTGTATGTTGCATTTGAAGCTTGCCTTGTAGGTCCTTTAACGGCATCAATTAATTATTAAGCTATCCAAATACAAATTTGCTTCAGAAATTATTGCATATATGAGGAATGTTATCTGTATGCAAGGGATAGAGTGGATGAAAGCAAGGTGCATGCAATTAGAGATTGCCCAATTCCTAAAACTATCAAAGCACCGAGGGGATTCCTAGGCCGGCACTATAGCTAGACCTCTTACTAAGCTATTAAAGAAAGATTCCTTTAAGTGGAATGAATCAGCAACTGAGGCCTTTGAAAATCTAAAGCAGTGCCTCATTAATCCCCTAGTTCTCTTCATGCTTGACTTCAATAAGGTATTTGTAGTAGAATGTGATGCTAATGGATGTGGTATTGAAGTTATGTTGCCGCAAGAAGGCAAATCAATAGCATATTTAAGCAAAGCTTTGCATGGTAGAAATTTAGCATTATCAACCTACGAGAAGGGGTTACTTTCCTTGATACTTGCAACTATAAAATGGTCACAATACTTATTGGGAAGATAGTTTGTAATAAATACAAACCATCAAAGCATGAAACGTCTTTTATCATAAAGATTACACACAGGAATCCAAGGGAAGTGGTAGCCAAGCTCCATGGCATTGATTACAAGGTGGTATAAGAAGTGGAAAGGAGATCACGGTGGCAGAATCATTGTCAAGAGAGGAGATTATGTGTCTACTGATAGTCCAGATCATCAAAGCATAGCCATTTCAGTCGTGCAAACTCCTTGGTTGACTAGCCTTAAGGAAACCCTAAATCAATCCACCCATTATCAAAACTTAATCAAATAAATTCTATAAGGCAAAAGGGGTAAGATAAATATCAAGCTGTGGATGGCTTACTTTTTATAAGGGAAAAATGGTTATAGATCACTAAATTAACAAAGAACTGATGGTTACCTTGCTTTAGGAATTTCATTCCACTCCTTTAGGGGGTCATTCAGGTATTAGAGGAACAATCGAAAGGATTAGGCAAGTATTCTATTGGAAGAAGCAAATGAGAGATGTGGAAAATTATGTGAAGGACTGTGAAGCGTGTCAAAGGAGTAAGAGTGAGAATATAAACATCCATAATCTGCCACAACCTTTGCCCATACTAGAATAGGTGTAGACTGATGTCTCTATCGATTTTATCATTGGCTTGCTTAAGAGTCACAAATATATAATTATATTGGTGGTGGTGGATAGGTTAACCGAATGTGCCCATTTCTTTCCCTTATCACACCCTTATATAGCAAAAGAGGTAGCCAATATATTCTTTCATGGAGTGTTTAAGTTGCATGGAATGCCAAGGTCTATAGTAAGTGACTAGAACACACTGTTTACAAGTAAAGTTTTTTGGCTGGAGTTATTTAAATTACAAGGTTGTACACTTAAATTCAATTCCGCATATCATCCCCAGTCAGATGGGAAAACTGAAGTGGTAAACAAGATATTAGAAGGATACTTGAGGTGCTTTGTTTGCCACAAAGCTCAAGAATGGTCTAAGTGGCTCACTTTGGCAGAGTTCTAGTACAACAATACCTAGAAGGCTTCGATTACTACTACTCCATTCAAGGCAATATATGACACTGATCCACCGACCCTACTGACTTACATTCCAAATACAACAAAGGTGCGACAACTAGAGGAGGAGTCAAGCTTAAGGGATACAATGTTGCAGTTCTTAAAAGATAATTTAAGATTAGCTATGAGATAATGAAGAGATTTGTGAATTTGAAGAGGACTGAGAGACATTTTGAGGTAGGGGGCTGGGTGTTCCTTAAACTATTGCTTTATAGGCAAATAACAGTAAGAAATCAGAGAACCTATAAGCTTTCTCTAAAATTTTATGAACCATATCAAGTATTGGAAAAGATAATTTAGGTTGCTTATAGGTTGAAGTCTCTAGAAAATTCTAAAATTCATCCTGCATTTCAGGTTTCGCAGCTCAAAAAAAGGTTGGGACAAGACTTTTTGTTCAGGAGAGTGACCTACATATAAAGAGGAAATAGTGGATGAACCTAAAGCCATACTTGACAGGAGAATAATTCCAGGGAATAATGAAGCCGTGGTACAAATTTTAATCAAATGGAAGCGAAGACTGGTTGAGGAAGCTACATGGGAAGACTATTGGCCAACGATTCGATGATTTCCTACTTTAGACCTTGAGTCGAGGTCCTTGATTGAAGAGGGAGGGAATTGTAACAACTGCAAGTTGTTACAAGGCAAAGACTATTAGAAAATGCACTTGGCTACTGCTGGGAGAAAGAGGTCACTAGAAAAGTTGGCCAGAGAGGAGCTGAAGGTGTCAGGTGGAGGCCAAGGACAGGTGATGATTTGGAGTAATGAAATGGTGGAGGCATTATAGGTTGAGGAGTTATGTTAATGTGTGCATGGTGCACACAAGCACATATGCACACTTTGACAAATCTACAGATTTATGATTTGAGTATATGCATTTGGGTCTGGGTTCGTGATAAGTTTTGTTGAGTGTATAAGGGTTACACCCAAACCCGGTCTAGGTTGTAAATACCTATATAGATGGAATGTAAGAAATGTATGTGCATACTTAAATAAAATTCTATTCTTTTTATCAATCTATTTTTTCAAACTTCCATGTCTTCTCACCTCCTTCTTTACTAATTATTGTTCTCATCCTCAACTATATTCTCTCCTAAAACCTTTCCACTTTTTCTGTACTCAAACAACCAACATCTCTCACCACTGCCATCTTCTCCCTGAAACTATTTGTAACGGCTGCCTTTTTGGACGTTTTAAGGAAACACATACGTCAGACTCAAACCATTCAAAAGGCAGATTGCTATGGGGTAAATAAGAAAAAAGAGAAAGAAATAAAACAAATACAGAATCTCGCAGTGTAATGACAAAATATAATAATCAAATAACAGTTCATGAAGCTGTTTACAAATAAATTTGATTATACGAAACAGTAAAGAGTCAGAATTACAGACAACAAGAATGAATAAATAAATAAATGCAGCAGAACAACGTGATGCAGTGGAATAATTATAATAAATAATAATAGTACAAATCCAGGAATTAAGGTCTTCAACCCTCAAATGCTCAGGCTGACCCAGGCGAACTGAAAAGACAAAACACTCGAGTTAGAACTAAAAGATCTTATGTAAGTTAAATCAACGATAAATATGAGTGTGATGGCGTCAGAGATGTTTACGAGGTTTGACATCTCATATCCAGTGTCTAACGTGAGTGTAGTAACTTAAGAGATGTTCGGGATTTCCATCTCCTAAGGATCCATTAAACTATCTACTATGCAGTACAATACGCTATCATAATATGTCTATAGTAAAGTAAAATTATTAAAATAGTGTTAAGGCTTACCATCCCCCTTAACACATTTTATATATTCCCATAGTCTATATAGTACCGTAACTTCTCCGTAAACTGGAGGATATCAAAGGCACTCCATAGGTATGATACAAAACAAACTCGTAGAAGGCGCTCTGGGGCATCTGAACATGGCACTCGAGGCAATGCCAGGGTAGATATACCAATTGCAGATCCGGACTGGTGGTAACGCATAATGGCTACTACTGCCCACCTTGGACACACTTCCAAATCAAATCAAGTGTGGCCACCAAATCAATCACAAAGTAATAGAATGGTATAAAAGGAATGTGCCCGATAAGAGAAATGACCTAACTTGGCCCGGCAAGGCTCCTGCTTTAGTCACATCTAAACCGACTCACGGGAGTCAGGGTCACGTCATACCTCATACAGAAATCGTTTTCCAAACCATCCTACTTCATTTCTGAAATCTCCACCATGTATATAGTTGTTAAAGTGGTTTTCGGTATTAGTAGAGAGTATGATAATATCCAATCTCAGTCTCTTTAACAACCAAACGCTTATTTCACACCGGATGGTTCCTTTACATTTCAAAGAGTCAATTTACAATTGATATCAAAATATCATATTCTCAAACCATATCATTTTCGAATCATATTCACTTTCAAAATCACATTTACTTCCATAATCATATTTACCCGAATGTCATTTTCAAAAAGGTATCAATTTCAAATTATAACTTAGTTTGTACCATCTTTAAGGATTTATAGATAAGTACTCCAACTTACACAGTCTGAAATTCTAGGTAATAGTTTATATAGATTTTAGAATAGTTTAAATAGATTTAAAATAGTTTAAATAGTAAAATAGATAAAAATATATTTAAATTAGATTTAATTAGATTTTTAAAATGATCTATATAGATTTTTAAAATAGATTAAATAGGTTTAATTTACCTTAAATAGGTTTTAAATGGATTAAATAAATTTAAAATACATTAATAATTTAAATTATATTAAATGGATTTAAAATAGATTAAATAAACTCAATTCGTTTAAAAATGGAAAAATACGTTAAATTGGATTAAATAGGTTGCAATAGATTAATATAAATCAAAATAGTTTAAATTAATTTAAAATAGTTAATTTAATTAAAATAGTTTAAATTGGTTTAAATAGATTTTCCAAGCTATATCCAAACATTTCAAAAACCCAATTCTAATAAATCCATTTATATTGACACTTTAACTTTGAAATTCAAATTTAAATTCTTTGAGCATTCATTATGCCAATTCCCATTTTCACATTTTTAACACTTGGATTTTCGAAAATAATTCAGTTTATATAAATCGATTTCTATTTCAAAATGCTAATTAACTGAATTCAAAATTTCAAAGATTCAAAAATCATTTCCGTTGTTCGTATAAAATTTTCTATCCTCGGGTCAAGTGGTATGGATATTTATCATTTCAATCCGCAATTTAAAATTTTATTGTTATATATCAATTCAAACCGCAATCCCAAATTTAATAAAATTTATAAAATCGCTCGAGTCTATCATTTCAACCCATAATGATTTTTCCCCAATCTATAGATCATTCGGGTATGTATCATTTCAACCCATAGTGAACTTGCAGTGTTATAACATATAAAATACACATCCAGTCATCCAATATCAACAATCAAACATTCATCACAATCATCATCCAAATCAATCAATAAACATCAAAAGATAACCGATAATCAATGCTGGTATTAAATTGACAATTTAAAATTTAATATTAAATTTAACGAAGATTAATTGCAATAAAGTCAAATTTAACTAGAATGACAATTTAAGTATATCAAACACCAACTAACAATTTCCAAACACATCATAAATTTAATTTAATTAACATAAGATAATTTAGTAGTTGTGAGTGGGTTAAACCACTCGTCTTTGGATTTTAAATCAAAGTAAAATTCAAAATAGGGTCCATAATTCAACAGTCTTAGAATTCGACCAAACCAGTTTCAAAATGTCTAGAATTTCACAATGATCGCAGCGGAACGAATCGGCGTGAAATAGACCTCATATGAAAAAGTTACGTCGATTAGAACATTCAAAAAAATTTGAAATAAAATTAATAAAATAAATGATGCAAGCATACACGTCGCCTTCACCTACCCGGTTAACCTTAGACGCACGCTGACCACAAGAGCCGCCAGCTCGCCTTCGAATTCAGTGCCGCCTCGGCCCCCAAACCATCACAAAAGCTGTGTCCAAGTTCCCCGTCCTCCTCGACCCACACGCCTATCGTCGCGACCCCCATCGGCCTTGGTGAAGCCAGCCGCCGCCAATCCACTTTGAAACCCTAATCTACAAATTTCGGTCGCTATAGGCCGAACTACCTCAAGCGATCACCCCAAGCGATTACCAACCCTGACCTCCTAAAGCCAAGCACTACAAAACCCCTAAATCAATTTCACCGATTGATGCCGATTTGCGTTCGCGATTTCATCACTTTGACCATGGTCTTCTATTGATTTGATCGCTATCCTAGAAAAGAACGCTAGATGCCAACTCGATTAGTCGAGATCTTCGATTTTATAATTTTTTCGAATTTTTTTGAGAAGTTTGATTTTTCAATTTGATTTTGTTTGATATTTAAATTTTGAATTTGTGTTTCTGCCATGGAAAAAGAGATAGCCTGAGATGATTTGTACATACAGACAAATGGAATAAGACATACCAAGGATTTATAATGGACTATCTATAGGCAGATCCGAAATAGAAATGAATGGACAAGATTGATTTGAAAGTTGAATGATAGATGACCCGAAAAGTCCGTCGTTCCCGAAAGGAAAATGGATCATCACATATATCAAAATAAGTGTTTTTGATAATTTTAAACTCAGAACAGGTATCAAATCCTAATTCCATCGTATGAAGAAGTTAGCTTAAAAACTGCTTATTTCAAATTGATTTCTATTAAATTAATTTCTACGCGCTTTGAGTCCGTACGATCAAACATCAACTCCGATCATTATGAAACTTGAAATCCTACAATAATTCACTGTTACGAATCTAATGAAACTGCTTTCATCGAAATCCGAGCCAGTGGCCAAAATGGCTATTTCCACGTTAATTAATTAAATAAATATTAAATTAATTAAATCACATTTTTATTTCAAATTTAATATCTTACAATTTCATCATTTTTTCCTTATACGTTTATAATAACTTGAAGCAACTTTACATATCAATTCAGTGTTAATTATTTCACTAATTACAGTGTTCAATCTCAACTGCAATTAATCCATTTAATTATAATTTAATTCCAATAAATTGATTAAAATTGATTTCAGTCTTTATATTTAATCCATTATTACACTAGTAACATAGTCAACATTTGTTTATTTTTCATCACATTAATATTCATCAATTTTTATTCTTTATTTGTATTAACTAATATATTTCCATTATATTGAATTTTTGTCAATTTTACACATTAATTATAATTTAAAATCCAAATTAATTTATTTATCTTGCTTTCATTCTTTTATTAAATCCATTATTACCTTATAAATAAAATTAACATTTCTGTTCATTTTATTACATTCACACTTTTTCGTTATTGTATTAACTCATATTAATGTAACATTTATTTACATTTAATTGTAATTGATTTCCAATTTGAATTAGTAACAAATAACAATTGTAACCATTAAATTTATTTAATCACATTTGCATGTTTGTTATCTACACACAAATGTTATAATTATTTACACAACATTTATTATTTTTCCAATTACAATTTATTACATACTATTTAATTAATACAATATTTAATTATCAATTGCTCTTTTAATTCAGTCATCAGTAAATACATTCATTATTATAAATAATTTACAATTTATAACCAATTATAATCTTTAAATTATTCCAATTAATTGGACTTTCATAAATTTGTTAAAAATTAACTTAAACTAATGTTATTATATTTTTCTCTTGTTATTATTTCATTAATAAATCAGAAATTTTTATTTCTCCAAATCTTAAATCACAAAATCTTATTAAATTAACTATTTTTAATCATCGAAAATTAAGGGTCGTTATACTCTCCCCCACTCAACTTTTCGTCCCCGAAAAGGTAAAAGAAGGGAAAAGAAGGAATTAAGAAATCAATATATCTCATTCAAAATATTAACTTTATAAACAATTAATTTACAAAATTAAATAATTTACATAAAATATATCAATTTATAACAATTAAATCCTTTATATCTAAGTTAACAAAAGTTTGGAAAACATTCCATAAAATTTTCTGACTCCAAAATTCATGGAAAATTTTGGTAGAGTCTCCTTTGTATGATGAAGTCTGAGAGAAATAGTAATATCAATAATAACAAAATATATCATTTATACCCCAAACCACGAGAAAAACAATATAATATCGCTAGAAAACCATAATCCGAGAACGTACCTATTTGTCTGGCAATTAATACTTATTTTATGAAATTAAAAGCAGTAGCAATTGCTTACATACCTATATTTCACTTATATAATCTAAAAGAAGTTAGCAAATTATATAAAGAGAAATATTTAAGCTGTTTCAATAAATACAAACAAAACATCACCACATAACAACAATTTCATTTGCAAATAAATAACTGCACAAACATCATTTGAACAAAGAGGCAATCATCCATCCATAGCAACCAAAAACAAATGGTTTGTTCGGGTTCAGAACTTCTAATCATATAAAATGATAAAAACCATGAAGTAAACCATACGCTCAACAGTCGTAGATAAACTTTACAGATTATTTATATATCTTTATAAAAAATAGAAGTATCATTTCCCAACCAATCCACATGTCAAACAAACAATAATTTAACACCTTTTTTAGTTTACTCTATTTATCTTTTCACAACATCTATTGTTCATAATTTCTTATTTTTCATTCTTCTTTTTTTTTGGCTCATACAATGATTTTTCTTTAATTCTCCTTCATTACTTACAAAATTTTAAATTTCATTCATTCTTGTAAGACTTATTTCTTTAATTTACATTTTTCACATACATAAGTTATAACCATTTCAATTATTTGGTCACAAACGAATTCATTATTGAAGTATAGCATACATTTCATTTCAGTTTACTTCACATTACTATTTAGTTTATTTTTCCTTTTTTTTCATTTCATCATTTACTTTTATCTTCTCATCCATATAATGTTTGTTTTCGTTAATTTACATTCATTATTACTTACAAAGTTCATTTATTCTTTATTCATATAGTGTCGTTTTCTTTCATTTTGTTACTTTATATTCATTGCTTAAATAAGTTATTTTTTTTATTTCAATTATTGAATTATACATTTTTAGATAAGTTTCTTTACAATTTAATTCACCATTAATAGATTATTTCTTTTTCACATTCATTCTTCCATATATATAGTATTATTGAGTATTAACTCTATTTCTAAATCATTTCAATGGTTTCAAAAGTTATAATCATTCAATTTATATAGCATTCATTTTATTTATATATGGTTACAATATACTTCAAGTTTATAATTATTTACTTACAATGTTCACCTCTTTACTATTTAATCTGTTTATAAATAGCTTTAAAATGTCAATTAGGTTTATAATCATTTTTCTTATATTATACACCTTTTTCCATTTAATTAGTAGCATTTCCAACTATTAACTTCAGTTTATAACAATTTATAACATTAGAATTCTTATTTATAAAAGTAATTCCATTGAACACTTTCATTTTTCAAGTTTTACTCGTGTAATATTCCATTACGTATTCTTACTAACGTTTCAACTTTTAATAATTTGGTAAGTTATATATATGTTTTTAAAGAATGCAATTGAATATTACCCAAGTTCCTTTTATATATTTAGTCAATAAATGTTCAATAGTTACCATTTCTTATTTTTATCTACTTTTAATTAATTGTTTACCAAATTTAAATTTCTAATCTTTTTCATTAATCATTTTAATATTAAATTCCTTATTTTCATTTTAAAAGTTTCCAATTATTAATGCAGTCAAAATTCCATTCATTATAATACTTTCAAATTTTAATTTACAGAAACTTAAGAACTAAACAACCGGGTTTCCTTTCAATTATTTAAAAATAATAGTATATATAATCATATCTTTTATACATATCAAATCATATTAGAAATTTGAAATTAAGATTTATTTATCAAAACAAATGTGTAGCAAACTACTACAAGGCCTTCCCACTTTGAAACTCAAAAATGAATGTCGATGATGCATGCACTCATCACCGAAATTATTTTCCAACTACAGAGAGGGGAGTACAAACTTATTTCCTTCCAAAATTCTTTTAAACATTTCTTTCAAATCATATTGAAATATTTATATCAGAAAATACTTCCAAATAATATTAATCTTATATTCCAAAATCATTTGAAAGAAATTTTCAAAATCTCGGAACTTAAGTTCTAAATTTTCCAGTTTATATTTATTTTATTTACAAATCTTATTTTCAACCAATATTTATAAATTTCACTACCTAAAAACAAATATATTACAACCAAATATATCATTTGTAAATTTTTTATTTTATATATATATAAAAATAAATAATAGGCAAAATTATTTCATTTACCTATATTTCAAAACAATTACTATGTCGCTCTGTCCTGTTAAATGTTTAGAAATCCCTACTGATGTCATAGCGTCCTATGTACCCACCAGAATTTATAAATACCAAACGACAATTAACACAATAAAAGACATTTTATAACACTAACAAATACGCTCTCTTCATATATACACTCAGTGACTCATTCTAGGGTATTACTACCCTATTTAATACGAGTCTGACTCCACAAAGCTAAGGTTATCGCTAAACCAAAGTTCCGATGCCAATTGTAATGACCTGCCTTTTTGGACATTTTAAGCAAACACACATTCAGACTCAAACCACTCAAAAGGGCAGATTGTTTTGAGGTAAATAAGAAAAAACAGAAAGAAATAAAAAAATACAGAATCTCGCAGCAGAATGAAAAAATATAATAATCAAATAACAGTTCATGAAGCTGATTACAAATAAATTTGATTATACTATACAATATAGAATTAGAGTTACAGACAACAAGAATGAATAAATAAATAAATGCAGCGGAACAACATGAAGTAGTGGAATAATTATAATAAATAATAATAGTATAAATCTTCGTCTTCGTCTTCCAGAAATAAGGTCTTCAACACTGAAATGCTCAGGGCGACCTAGGCAAATTGAAAAGACAAAACACTCGAGTCAGAACTAAGATCTTATGTAAATTAAATCAACGGTAAATATGAGTGTGATGGTGTCAGAGATGTTTACGGAGTTTGACATCTCCTATCCAGTGTCTAATGTGAGTGAGTAACTTAAGAGATGTTCGGGATATCCATCTCCTAAGGGTCCATTAAACTATCTACTATATATCCAAACATTTCAATAACCCAATTCTAATAAATCCATTTATATTGACACTTTAAATTTGAAATTCAAATTTAAATTCTTTGAGCAATTCATTAAGCCAATTCCTAATTTCACATTTTTAACAATTGAATTTATGGAAATAATTTAGTTTCTATAAATCTATTTCTATTCCAAAATGCCAATTAACTGAATTCAAAATTTCAAAGATCCAAAAATCATTTAATTTAATCAATCCGGTGTCCGTACAAAATTTTCTATCTTAGGGTCAAGTGGTACGGATATTTATCATTTCAATCTACAATTTAAAATTTTACGCTTATATATCATTTCAAACCACAATCCCGAATTTAATAAAATCCATAAAAACACTTGAGTCTATCATTTCAACCCATAATGATTTTTCCCTAATCTATAGATCATTCAGTTATGTATCATTTCAACCCATAGTGAACTTGCAGTGTTATAACATATAAAATACACATCCAGTCATCCAATATCAACAATCAAACATCCATCACAATCATCATCCAAATCAATCAATAAACATCAATAGATAACTGGTAATCAATGTAGGTATAAAATTGACAACTTAAAATTCAATATTAAATTTAACGATGATTAATTGCAATAAAATTCAAATTTAACTAGAATGACAATTCAAATATACCAAACATCAATCAATTAATTTCTGAACACATCATAAATTTAATTTAACCAACATAAGATAATTTAGTAGTCGTGAGAGGGTAAAAACACCCACCTTCGGATCTTAAATCAAATTAAAATCCAAAATAGGGTCCAAAATTCAACAATCTTAAAATTCATCCAAACCAGTTTCAGAATGTTCAAAATTTTGATACGATTGTAGCAGAATGAACCGCGCGTAAAACGGACCTAGTATGAAAAAGTTACGTTGATTAGAACATTAAGAAATTTTTGAAATAAAATTAATAAAATAAATGATGCAAGTATACACGTCACCTTCACCAACTCGGTTAACTCTAGATGCACACTGACACAAGAGCCACCACCTCGCCTTCGAATTCAGCGCCGCCTTGGCCCCCTAGACCATCACCAGAGCCGCGTCCAAGCTCCTCGTCCTCCTCGACCTGTGCGCCTACGGTCGCGACCCCCATCGGCCTTGGTGAAGCCAACCGCCGCCAATCCACTTCGAAACCCTAATCTACAAATTCAGGTCGCTACCAAACGATCACCCCAAATGATCACCAGCTGTGAACTCCTAGAGCCAAGCACTACAAAACCTCTAAATCAATTTCATTGATTAACTCCGATTTAGGTTAATGATTTCATCGCTTTGACCGTGGTTTCCTATTGACTTGATCGCTATTCCAGAAAATGAACACTAGAAGCCAAATTGATTCGTCGAGATCTTCAATTTTATAAAAAAAAATTTTGAATTATTTTGAGAAGTTTGATTTTTCAATTTGATTTTGGTTTGAAATTTGATTTAGAATTTGGGTTTCTGCCATGGAAAGAGAGATAGCATGAGATGATTTGTGCATATAAACAAATGGAATAAGATATAGCTAGGGTTTATAATGGGCTATGTATAGGCATATCTGAAATAGAAATGAATGGACAAGATTGATTCGAAGGTTGAATGATAGATGACCAGAAAAGCCCGTTTCGTTTTCGAAATGAAAATGGATCATCCCATATATTAAAATAGATGTTTTCGATAATTTTAAACTCAATGAAACAAGTTTCAAGTGCTAATTCCATCGTATGAAGAAGTTATCTTTAAAAAAGCTTATTTCAAATTGATTTCAATTAAATTAATTTCTACGCCTTATGAGTTCGTACGATCGAAAGATAAGTCCGATCGCTACGAAACTTGAAATCCTACAATAATTCACTGTTATGGATCCAATGAAACATCGAAATCCGAGTCAGTGGCCAAAATGGCTATTTCCACATTAATTAATTAAATATTAAATCAATTAAATCACATTTTTATTTCAAATTTAATATCTTACAGTTTCATCATTTTTTTCTTATACATTTATAATAACTTAAAGCAACTTTACATATCAATTCAGTGTTAATTATTTTACTAATTACACTGTTTAATCTCAACTGCAATTAATCCAATTAATTATAATTTAATTGCAATAAATTGATTAAATTCGATTTCAATCTTTATATTTAATCCATTATTACTCTAATAACATAGTCAACATTTGTTTATCTTTCATCGCATTAATATTCTCCAATTTCCATCTATATTTGTATTAGCTACTGTATTTCCATTATATTGAATTTTTGTCAATTTCACACATCAATTATAATTTAGAATCCCAATTAATTTTTCTATCTTGGTTTCATTCTTTTATTAAATCCATTATTACCTTATGAATAAAATAAACATTTCTACCATTTTATTACATTCACACTTTCCAATTATTGTATCACATTAGTGTAACATTTATTAACATTTATTTGTAATTGATTTCCAATTTAAATTGGTAACAAATAACAATTATCACCATTAAATTTATTTAATCACATTTGCATGTTTGTTATCTACACACAAATGTTATAGTTATTAACACAACGTTCATTTTTTTCCAATTTATAATTTATTGCATACTATTTAACTAATACAATATGTAAATTATCAATTGCTCTTTTAATTCAGTTATCAGTTAATACATTTATTATTATAAATAATTTACAATTTATAACCAATTATAACCTTAAATTATTCCACTTAATTGGACTTTCATAAACTTGTTAAAAATTAACTTAAACTAACATTATAATATTTCACTCTAGTTATCATTTCATTATCAAATCATAAATTTATATTTCTCCAAATCTTAAATAACAAAATCTTATTAAATTAATAATTTTTAATCATCGAAAATTACAGGTCGTTATACTATTCCAAGAACTGCCTGCAACTTGACTTTTCCACCATGATACATACGAGAGCCCAAGCTAAGATCAAGGATCCCTACACTTCTGACCGAATAAACAAGAATAGTGTGCATTAATAGGTGTAAAGAGTGAAAAAGGGCGGTAGTAATGGCACAGATCACCGTTGTCGACGATAAGGAGAGAGATCTGAAAAACATGGGAGATACCACAGAGCAGGAATTAGATTGGAGAAGAAGAATGAGGGCTTTGAAATTGTTTTTGGGGTTAAGTTTAGTAGGAGAAGGGGAAGACGGCGTTATACAATTTGTTTGATTTAGGTTTCCTAAATTTTTGATCATGTTAATATTTGGGGCAACTGTCGTTATCTGGTTTTTTAGGTGCGTTGAAAATGAAAGATCTTGAAGATATAAATTGAGCTTTCATATAATATAAGAATAAATAGATAAATTTCATACTACTATGCACTTTTATACGGTAATACATTGTATATAATGTTTTAGGCTTATTTTTATGAACACGTGCATATACAAACATGTTTTGATCCATAATTTTTCCCTTTTTTTCATTAGTCCCCGCTACTCTAATATACGTGTCGTACCATTTTTAATAATTTTATATGCACTAAAAAAAGTGTAAAAAAATTCAAACATTACCGAAACTTATTTGAATTTACTCAAATATCACTTGAGTACATGCTATTAAGTACAAACTTTGTATCAACGTGGATGCATATCGTTCAAATAAGGTAAAAAGCATCAAAACACATGCACATTGTTGGACAGATCCGTACTGCCAATGGGTGAAATGAGTAAATTAAAAAAAAAAGAAATCCCTTTTTGAATTTTAACAAACCTATGTAATATATTAATTAGCATCAGATCTAATCTATAAATTAAATAAAATAAAATATTACTATAAAGTATTTTATATTTATTTAATTAATACTATTAATTAAATTTATTTAATGATTATTTTGAATATATCTCATATATTTATAACATGACATGATAAATATAGTCATATGGGGATGCGTGTGCGTATGCGCATGCGTATTTAACCGAGAGATTTGTTTTCTATAATTTAGATTATGCGAAAAGTCATATTCTTATTTATCGGGTATAAATAAAAGGTCATAAATGTGACATATGTGTAATTAATTAAGAGATTTGTTTTATCTCCTTTGGGTATGTGACATATAAGATCTAAGTATCTCATAGACATAAATATATGTATGTGATATATATTGTTACACACACATAGATACACACACACACACATATATATACATATGTATGTATATATACATATGTATGTATGTATCGGTGAGGATCAACTACTCCTTATTTTTCTACCAAACATTTATTCACTCCTGATTTCAATTACACATTTCGAATTAAATAATATACTTTATCTCTCTTGTCACCTTATTATAATATTTAAATCGGAATGTGTGTTTGAAATTAGGAGGAAAGAAAGGTGTAGCAAGAATGAGGTGCACCAATCCTTGTTATATATATATATATATATATTTGAAAATTGCTAAAATAAATTTCCTAATCATCTCTTTTATAAGTATTATCAAATTATCTTAATTTAAAATTTAAATTAACTTAGTTAAATATTTAAATTAAATGGCATCTCACTGTTTCGATCAATATAAAGAGATTAATGAAATCCAATTTTGAATTATTCAATTTTAATTATACTAAAGTATGGAATTTATGAAATTAATATATCCAATTTATTTCGGTCTAAAATGATTTAGTAACCAAGTATATATTTTAAATCTAATTTACACTATAAAATAATACATATAAATAATTTTGAATAAAATTTGCATAGTTTGAATCATTAATAAATAATTATTGTATACATGTATGTATGTATGTATACACTCACATATATAAAGGTGAGATTAAATAAAATATGATTTGTATGACATAATTAGCATGATTAACATAACTTAATGTATAAATCAAACTTTATTACATATACATGTTTCATTTTGAATTTCATTTAAAAAATAACATATATAACAATTTTAAATTATATCAAATCAAAGGCAATTAAAACATATCACATACACTAACACAGGTCATGCATGGGCATTATGAACATGTAATATATAATGAGAATCATACCTAATTAGATCCAACTCTTCATGACATTAGATTTGAGAATAGTCTTTTTGTTCGCTTGTATCACCACTCGATGTTTCTAGGATCGAATGAACCACCTTTATTAGATTTTATTTTGATGTTGTATGGTGAAAATAAATTATATTTATCGGTGTTATGTTTAAGAGGAGGCCAACCATGGTTTTAAGGAGGAGGAAGCCTAACAAAGAAGGACCTAAAAAAGAAGTAATGTGGAAGTTTTTGTTTTTAAAGAGATAAATGAGACCCTTCACCTTCCTCACTTTAAAACCACCTTTATTCAATTTCATTTATGTTTAGATCAACATCTAACCACTTCATTTCATTACATGATCGGCCATAATAAGGTCCTCCTCATGGACCAAAAAAATCTAAAGCCCATTAAATAATTAAATATATTTAAAATCTGTTTAAATATATATATATATATATATATATATATATATATATATATATATATATTGATATAGTATATCGATACATGCTTATATAAATTTTATATACACATCTAAATAATTCCTAGTAACTCCCAGAATATTTTTAAAAGCTATATCAACTTGCCAAAAACACCCTAAATATCAAATGCATCAATAATTAATATTTCTTAAGCATTAATTAATTTATAACACTTCATAAACTGATTAAATCGTGTGTTTTACGTAGAATTCACAAATGCGGTTATGAGACTCTAATGTGTGAATTCAATCAGCGATTAATATTAAACGATTCAAATATTAGCATTTATAATTCACTTGCTAGTGGTGTAACAGCTTGATTGAATTCATCGTTTACATGTCTTTTGGATGAAATTATATTTTACATCATTTTTAGTGGTACCGGTGACAATAATTTACATACGTTCTCTTTGCCAACACTATATCATTTTATGATGTGTTGAATTTGTTATTGGTCAAGACTCGTATATTATCCACATTCAACTCAAAAAGTCCACAAACAAAGTTGTCGGTTCATTAATAACATTTATTATTAATCCTTCTATTCCAGCCAGAGATTTTGACCTAAAGTTGACTACATTTGATTGTGATACTTAGCTCATACAACTGAGGTGATGAATTCTCTATTAAATAACGCTTCACTCCCAATCGATCGATGTTATGTCATGATTTGATTATAACCAAAGTATAGTATCCATTGAAGTTCCACAATATTCTTAAGTTGTGGAACTGTGTAACATTGTTATACCGAGATTTCCTGTTTTACCTAGTTGTTATCAACCAAAGGAAAACTTTCGAAAGGGTCATTCTGTAATTATCCAATAACTATGCGTATCTAACCCCTTGATGCCCAACAATTGGTGAGCCCTGCATCTTTAATCTTAATGGATGCATCGATATCCTTTCACAAAACATCTTGACCATGAATATTTAAAACAAAATGTTGTTGTAAATAATTACTCATAATCGCAACTACTTGCAACTATAGTGACATGAAATTTTATTTTAAGGATTTGAAATGTGTACTTTAAATTAATTAATTATTTAATAATATCTTAATATTACGAAACATATAATATAAAACAATTACCTTTATTACAAATAAGATTGATTATGGAGTTAGATATATGTAAGAAATTAATAATCGCCACACATTTCGATTTCAATCATACATTCCGATTTAAATAATATACTTTCTCTCTTTTGTCAACTCATTATAATATTTAAATTGGAATGTGTGTTTGAAATTAGGAGAGAATAAAGGTGTAACAAGAATGTGGTGTAGATGGTTCTTATATATATATTTGAAAATTACTAAAATAACTTTCACAATCGTCTCTTTTCTAAGTAATATCAAATTATATTAATTTAAAATTTAAATTAACATGGTCAAGTATTTAAATTAAATGGCATCTCACTGTTTCGATCAATATAAAGAGATTCATGAAATCCAATTTTGAATAATTCAATTTTAATTCTAATAAAGTATGGAATTTATAAAATTAATATATCCAATTTATTTCAGTTTAGAATGATTTAGTAACTAAGTATATATCTTAAATCTAATTTACACTATAAAATAATACATATAAATAATTTTGGATAAAATTTGCAGAGTTTGAATCGTTAATAAATAATTATTGTTTACATGTATGTATGTAAATATATACACATATATAAAGGTGAGATTAAATAAAATATTATTTGTACAACTAAATTATCATGATTAACATTACTTAATGTGTAGATCAAAATTTATTACATATACATGTTTCATTTGAATTTTATTTAAAAAAATAACATATATAACAATTTTAAATTATATCAAATCAAAGGCAATTAAAACATATCACATACATTAACACAGGTCATGCGTGGGCATTATGAACATGTAATATAAAATGAGAATTATATCTAATTAGATCCAGCTCTTCATGACATTAGATTCGAGAATAGTTTTTTTATTTGCCTAAATCACCACTCAATGTTTCTACGATCAAATGAACCACCTTTATTTGATTTTATTTTGATATTGTATGGTGAAATTAAATTAATTTATCGATACTATGTTTAAGAGGAGGTCAACCATGATTTTAAGAAGGAGGAAGCCAAATGAAGGAGTTAAAAAAGAATTAATATGGAAGTTTTTGTATTTAAAGAGGTAAATGAGACCCTTCACCTTCCTCTCTTTAAAACCACCTTTATTCAGCTTCATTTATGTTTAGATCAACAACTAATCACTTCATTTTCTTACATGGTTGGTCATAATAAGGTCCTCTTCATGGACAAAAAGTTCTAGAGCCCATTAAATAATTAAATAAGTCTGTTTAAAATATATAGTGATATAGTATATCGATACATGCATATATAAATTTTATATACACATCTAAATATTTCCTAGTGACTCCCAGAATATTTCTAGAAGCTACATCAACTTGACAAAAACACCCTAAATATAAATACATCAATAATTAATATTTCTTAAGCATTAATTAATTTATAATGCTTCATAAACCAATTAAATCATGTGTTTTACGTAGAATTCACAAATACGTTTATAAGACTCTAACGTGTGAATTCAATCGGCGATTAATATTGAACTATTCAAATATTAGCATTTATAAGTCACATTTTCTAGTGGTGTGATAGCTTGACCGAATTCATCACTTACATATTTTTTGATAAAACTATATTTTACATCATTTTAAGTGGTGCCAGTGATAATAATTTACATACGTTCTCTTTGCCAAACCTATATCATTTTATGATGTCAGGAATTTGTTATTGGTAAAAATCATATATTTTCCACATTCAACTTGATAAATCCAAGAACAAAGTCCTCGGTTCATTAATAACATTTATTATTATCCTTTTACTCCGGCCAGAGATTTTGACTTGGAGTTGAGTATATTTGACTGTGATACTTAGCTCATACAACCGAGGAGATGAATTCTCTATAGAATAATGCTTCACTCCCAACGAATCAATTTAAACCAACTTTATTTATTTAGTCGATGTCATGTCATGATTTAGTTATAACCAAAGTATAGTATCCATTGAAGTTCCACAATATTCTCAAGTTATGGATCTATGTAAATTGGCATACTGAGATTTCCTGTTTGACCTAGTTTTTATCTACCAATGGAAAACTTTGGGGCATTCTATAATTATCCAATAACTATGAGTATCTAACACCTTGATGCCCAACATTTGGTGAGCGTTGCGTCTTAGATCATAATGGATGTATCGATATCCTTTCACGAAACATCTTGACTATGAAAGTTTAAGACGAAATATTATTGTAATTAATTACTCACGATTGTAACTGCTTGCGACTACAATAACATGAAATTTTATTTTAAGGATTTTAATTATATACTTTAAATAAATTTCTTAATCAATAATATCTCAATATGACAAAACATATAACATAAAACAATTACCTTTATTACAAATAAGATTGATTATGGAGTTAGATATATGTAAGAAATTAATAGTCGCCACCCATTCCGATTTCTATCATACGTTCTGATTTAAATAATTTATTTTCTCTCTCTTGTCAGCTCATTATAATATTTAGATTGCAATGTGTGTTTGAAATTAGGAGGGAATAAAGGCGTAACAAAATGAGGTGCAGTTGGTTTTTACCCTATATGGATGTGTGTATGTGTATACACACACACACATATATGTATACGGTAATTTAAAATTTGCTAAAATAAATTTCACATTAATCTCTTTTCTAAGTAATATCAAAATATCTTAATATATAATTTACATCAAGTTAGTCAAATATTTAAATTAAATGACATCTCACTATTTCAATCAATATAAAGATATTTATAAAATCCATTTTTAAATAATTCAATGTTAATAATACTAAAAGTACAAAATTTATCAAATTAATATATCAAATTTATTTCGGTCTAAAGTGATTTGGTAACTAAGTATAAATTTTAAATCTAATTTAGACTATAAAATAATAATACGTATAAATAATTTTATATAAAATTTGCATAGTTTGAATCATTAAATAAATATCAGACACGCACGCACGCACATGCACGCACGAACACACATAAATATATTTATACAAATTAATATTAAATAAAATATAATTTGTATAACTTAAATAATATGATTAACATAACTTTATTTATAAATCAAATTCAATTACAAATACATATTTCATTTTGAATTTTATTTATAAAACAACAGATATATACATACATACATATATATATATATATATATGTGTATGTGTGTATGCATATGTATATGTATGTTTATATAACAAACTTAAATTATATCAAATCCAAAGGAAATTAAAACATATCACATACATCAACATGGGTCGTGGGTGAATTAGCATATACGAACATGTAATATGAAATAAGAATTGTGCCTAGTTAAATCTAGCCTTTCATGACACTTTTAGTTAAGAATAGTCGCCTAGATTATTTGAGTCACCACTCGATGTTGTTAGGATCAACTGGACCACCTTTATTTGATTTTATTTTGATGTTTGTTAACTAGAGATTTAGCAAATCTCAAAATTAGACTAGTTCACAAACATTACTTGCTAGCAATAGGTTAAAAGGCTGAAAATGAAGAAAACATGAGAAGTAAATGACACCAAATATATAGTGGTTCAGCAAGCTTGCCTACATTCACTATGAAGATCTCTTACTATATGTCTCTCTTACAATAAATGAGAATTACAAGAGAGTAGTAAGAAAATAAAGCACTCAAGACTAAGAAACGCTAGCTAATCTTAAGTTTTTAGGGTTTGATCTGTTGTGTGAAGAGCTTTGGATTATGCATGGTACTCGGAATTCTTATGCTTTTCAAACCCTTTGAAGTGCTAATGCATGGGGTACTTATAGTAGCTGAATTGGATGATAGACGATCGAGATCGTGTTGTAAAATGCCCGAAAAGAGTTCTTGACCGTTGATCTGGTGTAATGGATAATGGAAGGCCACAATAAAGCAGCAAAGGGGGTGTGTAACCAAGTAAATATACTCATTGACCCTCTATACCATATGCAGTCTTAGCATTTAATGCACATTTAATATCAATCTAATATTGATAGAACCACATCAGTTCAGCCGCTTGGCCATAGTGCTTTGTATATATGGATGGATAACTTGTTTACTCTTATGTGCTTATGTGGCAATCCTTGCTGAGGTGACCCGTTGACCGCTAAAGGAGTGAAGGAGGTTGAAAGTAACGGAAAATCCAATTGAGATAACACTAAGACGAAAGTAAGGCGACAAGGAGCTATTGTAAATAGTCATGGGCGGATGTACTATAATCGGGTCAAGGATGGGTCATGCTTATACCGGCCTTGTCAATATGTTGATTGTCTTAAGCGACCTAGAGTGTCGGTCGGTGGTTGTGGCGATGCTGAAGTAAATAGGTTGGCCTGAGGTCTGGATTGGTGTGGATCAGCATAAAGGAGTCGACCGTCATCAAGTAGGGTCGAAATGAACCAGGAATTATCGGGCTTAGTATTGCTTTCATGAGTAGTTTGTAAAGATTTTCTAGATATAAGATAGCCGAGCTTCATCTTAAATGCATTAAGATAATTCGATCATGATAATAACGTTTTTATTAATAGTTCATCTCAAATATTATTCACATTCAACTTGATAAGTCCATAAACAAATCCTTAGTTCAATAATAACATTTATTATTAATTGTTCTACTCTAGCCAGATATTCTGGTTTTGAGTTGACTATAGTTGACCATGATACTAACTTTATATAGCCGAAGAGACGAATTCTCTATTGAATAATGCTTCATTCCCATTGCTTCAACTCAGATCAACTATGGCCACTCGTTTGTTGCCAAGTCATGATTTAACTATGACCATAGTAGATTCTCCACATTGGACTTCCATGGTATTTTAAAGTCAAGGGAACTATATAATGTTATCACATCGAGATTCCTTATTTGACCTAGTTGTTATCAACCAAGAGGAAACTTCTGGAAGATTCATTCCATAATTATCCAATAACCATGAGTATGTAACCCCTTGGTGCTTCCAACAGCCATAAATAATGCACTACGAAATATTTAGTAAGCGTTAAGTGCTCTGGTTTCGACGGATGTGTTAATATCCTTTCTTGAAACATCTTAACTAGAAATATTTAACATAAAATTTTATTTTATATTATAATTAATTACCACAATTGCAACTGCTTGCAATTACAATCAAATAACATTTATTTCAAGGATTTCTTAATTATATACTTTAGCTAATTAGTTTTCTAATTATATCAAAATATAAAAAAGTATGTAACAGAAAACAAACACCTTTAATATGAACAAGAATGATTATAGAGTTAGATATGTAACAAATTACATAATTTCTACTAAGCATACCACCAATTCTTCAATCTTCCACTTGAATTTGAGGTCAATTATGGAATCTTAATCTCATTCCTTTGATTGATTTTCTCAAAACTCATCGCCTAGTCCCTTAGTGAACGGATCCACTATATCATTTTATTATCTATCAGCTAACATCCCATCGTCATTGATAAACTTCCTTTATCATATGAAACTTTTGAAGTAAATGTCTAGATATCTTGTGAGTCATTGGTTCTTTTGCGATCTATATCGAGAAATTGTTTCCACATATCAATGTCATGAGACTCTCAGCACTTGGAATCACTCCTAGCCCAGAATGGGGAGGGTTTGTAATAAAGGGAGGAGATGAGGAAATTAGAGAGATGCGATCCGTAGTATTTAAATAGGATCTAGGAATTCCAAATCGTGGTTTCATCAGAGATACATCTCCAGATCCATTTGGCTAGGAGTGCCAAGTTGAAGAGCTTGATGTTAGGATTCCTTAACCTCCCAGCAAAGTGGATTTGCAAACAATGTGCCGGCTCACTAGGTTGTTAGCAGAAGAACCATACTAGAGAAAATTACATCGAAGTTGTTCAATCTTGAAAATAACCTAGTAGGAAATTTATAGAACAAGAGCCAGAAAGTAGGAATAGAAGAGAGGACAAATTTAACAAGGATGAGCCTCCCGGCCTTAGACAGCGAAGAGGCTTTCCAAGTACAAAGGCGATTAGAAATTTTAGAGATAATCAATTACCATTCATCTCACAGGATCTTGGAAGGACTAATAGTGATGTCAAGATAATATTTGATATACATATAAAGATGATCTTTCTTCACTTGATACATCTACTAATAAGTGTTATATGGTATGCTCCCACTATCACTACCATTACAATAACAATGCATGAAATATGAAGCTCCATTCAATCACTTAATATATGCTATTTAGTTCATCCACTAACCAGTTTATATTTGAGAGTTTTAGATAAAACTTTGTGTCAAAGGAATAAATCTCAAAGAAACCAATTTTCTATAATTTGAATAGGAATCTCATTTCTCATTACATGTTAAGTGCAGCAACCCGAAATTTCGAACACTTCATCTTCACATATCGTAATATTTTGAACTATAATTAAATGTTATAGATATGATTTTCTAACCTTATTAGACATCATTTAATCAGTGAATAGTGATAAGAAACTTGTGTTTTAAATTTTTCTACAAAATATATTCTTTGAAGAAAAATCAATAATGTGACCGAAAATCGGTTTACCGATAAATAGCTTTTCGATCGATATAAGTTGTTCGAACTCTTGGAAAATTATCTAATGATCAAGTGAACACATTAACAACTAATTAACATGCACCCTTCTTCATGAAGCATGTAACATTCTAGAAGCTTCCATTAGGATAAGAGATATTACCATGAGAGGCGTATAATGGTAATTAGCATAAGGAAGAAGTGATAAGAGGTGAGTCTTGCACGGCATGGTGGGGGTCGATGGAAAGCTCATGAAAAATCAAATGGAGCCTATATAAGGAGGGGCATACCCTTAGGAATAAATCACAAACAAAAACCAAAACCAAGCTTCTTTAACGGCTTCTTCTTCTTCTCTTATGTTATGAAGAAAATATTTGCAAATCTTGTCCAATCATCTCAAATTTGGAGTGGATCCTTAGGGATATATTATAACACCTTCCACCATGTTATAAATTGAAGAAGTGAAGCCAAACTCTTAAAGGAAGCAATGGCCGTCAGATATATGGGATGTTTTGGGCTAGAGGAAGGTAAAAGCAAAGAGAAGAAAGGAAGTGAAGGTGGTTACAAGGTGGAGGTTTTACTCGGTTAGCTTGGATCTTGGTCATTTTGGGTTAAAGAAAAGATAACTCACCTCTTTGATTGAAAATATAACCCATATTTATAGGGTTTTGCTGTGTTTAAGTTGGTTGAGTTGTTGTTGACATATGTTAAAACATTGGTTTGAATTCTTGCTTTGAAAGTAAATGGGATATGCGATCCATGTCTTTGGACTTGGAATTAACTTGAATGGACTTTTATGACTTGTTACAAGACCTAAAAAGAAAAGCACATAGGTTATAAATGGACTTTGGTTTAGATTGGACTCGTATTTGAAAGTGCACTTACAACGATAGTCGCTATAGATGTAGTTGTGAATTGCCTTGTTTTTGATGATTTTTATGGAACCTTGTAAAGAGATCCTTAGGGTTTTCTCACCATATTTGTAATGTATTATACATATTTTATTTCTATTAAAAGATTGGATAGCAAAAGGTTAACTAATATCTTGAAAAAGTCTAAAACTTCACTTGAGCAAAACTGCCCTATTTAGCCATGATTTCTGGACTTTAAATGTTCGAAAAGATATTTAAATTTGATTATTTTGTTTCATTATTTTTATGAGTTTTTACTAACTCATATTAGAGTATTTAAAATGTTTTTTGAAATATTTATGAATTTTGAGAAGTAGTTGTGAATTTTTAAAGAAGGAGATTTTATAATAAAAACTTGTTTTTCAAGTTTTTAAGGAAATTGTAAAGCTGTTATTTTCATATAATATTTAGAGAAAATGTTTTAAAACTTATTATAGGTATTATGAAGTATTTTAAAAGAAATTCTAGATATATATAATTTTTAGAAAATATGTTGTCTATTTTATTTTATGGAATAAAATATCTTTTAGACTTGTTTATTTACATATCAAGTTTTGGTAAACATATTATTATACATGTATATCATTTTAAAAAAGGTTTTTAAAAGTTTGAAAAAAAGTTTTAGAAAGGGGTTAGAATTGCTCAATGGCCAAATGGTTGATTGTTCTATTACTTGTTTGAAAATAATTAACTATGTTTACACTAAAAGCCGACGAAGCAAGGCTTATTTATTTATGAGAGTTAAGATTGATGTTCGAGTAGGGATGGAGAAATAGAGCTCTATCCTACCTGCTTCCCTCTTGACCGAGGAATGGTAAGTTGGAAAATGTCAAAAACGTGTTAATTATGTTGATTTCTATTTGTTTATGGAAATCATTAATACTATAATTAACACTAAAAGCCGAAACGAGGTAGACTTATCTATTTATGAGATTTAAGAATGAAGTGTCTAGGAAAGACTTTGATGCAACCGGTGCTTTAACTTACCTAGCTTCACTCTTGAATGAGAAATAGTTAAGATGGAATGTTAGAAATGAGTTAAGCATAAGAATATTGATTTGTATAAGCAATTTTTTTGACTGGATAATTAATTAGTCAACTATCGAACTTGACCTAATATTGACTTAAGAAGTCATCGAAAGGCTTCGAAATTTCATACCAATGAGAATCCCTAGGGATGAGCACCTTAGTACGAAACATCCCAAACTTTCACTTACTTTTGAAAGAACCGAAATTGAGTTTACAAGAAATTCATCGATTGGTTTTAGAGAGGTCAACATTAACATTTCAAACGATGCTACCATGTGGGACTGTCTATCTTGAGGAGTAATCCAAGGGAGAGGACATCATTAGCATTTGTCGAAGGACTTTTGCAATAATCTATGTAAAGATTCGAGATATGTTCAAAATGCTCAAATGCATGTCGTGATTCGAGATCAGTTCGAGAAGTGGGAATCCATTTGGGGATTCATGTTCTGTTTGAGTGATGAAGAATCAAGTGAGAGATGTCGAACATAGCATCGACATCAAAAATGACTAAAACCAGAGACAGGATGCATAGCTAAAGGAAACGTAGCATATTAGCAATCCCAAGGGTGCCGGAGACTCCATCCAATATTACTTACGGACATGCATGTCGGAGTGATGCTTTTAGAACCACAAGTGTTTCGATATTGACCTGTTACGTATTTCCTATAGTACACTCTCTAGGCATGTACATTGATCGGAAAAATATCTTTGATCCTTTTGTAGGAATTCGGATTCAGCTTGATTCGAGGAGATCTCCATGGAAAATCCATTATGCAAACGCGCCTTAACGATATTGATTGTATACATATTATTGGCGTGGCGTTCACACGACAGCTATTTGATAAATTTTATATGTTAGACCCTATACATTATCTATCATATTACTATATGTTAAATTTAATGAATGGTTGGTTTCTTCAAAGGAAAAATGTTATAGGATTCCGTACAATCTTAGTAGTTACCGTTATATGTCACTCTTATTTCTTGAGTTTTTCATGTCGGTTTACTAGATTGATCCAGGTGTTATTTCCTTATAATTCTCGAGTCAGCCCCGTGTATTTTTCCATATTTAGTACGAATACTTTAGAGCTTATGAAGAAGAGCTAGATGATTACCTTTTGTAGTACGCTGCATTTTTGTATTCTATATCAACATTGTGTGGACATACAATTATAATTGTCTAGGCCGACGATAGGACTTCGGTTTTAGTAACTCTAAAATTACTATACTTAGAGTGACCCTTTATGATGTTCCCTTGATATTATATATTATCGTTCCATCGTGAGATTCTAATGTTGTATTCTCACTTTCTTATTGTATTATTTTTTTCGTTTTACCCTAATTTTCTATCTTTCTAGCACTTGGGTGCTCGACACACGAATACCGTGGATGTATTTAGTGTCGACGTTCGATGGTTGAAAAGTTAGAGCATTACATTTGGCATTAGAGCTTAAGGTTGAGTGAGGCTTTGGTCGTGTATGGCTTATTAGATATAGGTAAGTGACAACCTAGAATGAGTCGAGTGTATTATACATATGAGAGCACATTTGTATTTTGAAAACTAAACTTTTAAAAATTTCTTAGGAATATCTCTTCCTTAGTAACTCTCTCTTTGAAATAATTCTATAATGTTGTGTCCTAAAGAAGTTTTGCTTTGATTAGTTAGTAAAAACTATGAGTGCTAGAGCTGCCAATGCTAGAGGTGGTCAGAGTAGTATTGTCACGAATGGCGGGAATCAAGCACTGATGAATGTTGCTCTAGTTGAGGAACAAAAGGTGAATGCCGTAGATGAGATCATGCAAGTTAGGCCTCAGATGAGTTTTGCTTCGCTCTACCAGGATTATAAGAGGTTGGGGGTAATAGGTTTAGTGGCATAGAGACTATTATAGAAGTCCAATCTTGGCACATACTATGCGATTGGATATTTGAAGATATGAAGCTGGAGGATGCAACAATGCTTCGATTGTTATCACGGCGTCTAACGGATGCAACCATGGATTGGTGGAGCTCTATTACAGCTGATGTCCAAGAGAAAAACTTGTATTTGGCCCAATACAAAGTTGAGTTTGAGATGAATTTTGTTTCGAAAGTCGGAAATACTTTGTTATTTAGGAGCTTCTTAGATTTGAAGTAGAGAGCCATGATCATGGAGGAGTATGACATCTGTTCATTGCATTATCTTGATTTGGTTGGGGCTAGCAGACACGCCGCTGAAGAAGAACGAGATGTTCATTGTGGGTATGCACCCTAAGTTCTAAAGGGATATGACTAATCACGTCATGGGATCTTTTATTGGTTTGACGAACATGGCTTTGAGGTTTTAGAGCTAAATTCCGAAGCCGTCTATTTCTACACCAATTGGGGACAACAAGCGGAAACTTCAGCCATCGATAGATATTTGTAGTGTAGTTTCCATAAGCGTAGGCAGACAGGACACTTTGCTTGGAGTTGTAAGTCGTGAAAAGAAGGGCCGGTGGCTAGAACACAGATAGTGAAAGCACTGGTTGAATATTTTTCGAAGCTTGAGGCACAATTTGCAACAAAAGGCTATTACGATTGCCATCAACATGGCCATTTTGATAGAAATTGCCATATGCTCAAGAAATGGGAGCAGCCTAGGGTATTTTCTATTTCTATAGTTACAAAGGAGAAGGGGATTCTTGAGGGTATACTATCTATCTACTGCTTTCTTATTTGTATTTGTTTGACTCTAGTGCTTCTCATTGTTTAATATGTCATAATTTTGATTGTTTAGTCATGCTCAACATGTTAGGAACATTGAGTATTATTTGTTATTGATTTCTGCTCAATCAATTTATGAGAAGCTTTACCTTTCTACATCATGGGTTGAGTAGACAGTAATTATAGGTATATTAAAATGAACACCTTGTGAATTAAATTTCACGGTTTGACTGTAAAGCTTTCGGTGATAATGTTGATTAGAAGTTAAAATTTAGTAAAAGATGTTTGCTATAATAAAAATGAAAGAATATTTTGGAAATAAATATTTATGGAAAGATTTATATAAGAAAGTGATTTTATACCAGTATAGCTTATAAAATATGGTTTATAAACAAAAAGGATTTAAACCAGGAATTCAAGAACTTAAATCTCAGTATCTTTGAATTTTTTTCTCTCAAGATTTTGGAGAAAATAATAATAGTATTATTTGAAAGTAAATAGTTGGAAAGTTTGTTTAGGAAATTAAGATCATGATACTTAGTATTATTCTACGAAGTATTTTGATATCACTTTGAAATGATTTTGGTTAAATACCAAAAGTATGGTTTAGATATACTGAACTCACTTTTATCGCTTGAAAATAATTTCGGTGACGACTATAGTATCATCGGCGAAAGTTTTCGGGTTTCTGAGTATGATATGCTAAATTTTTTTTTTTGGTAAAATGGATTTTGATCAAATTACGAAAGTATGATTTGATATACAAAAGTTATATGTATATATTATTTCAAGATGGTTTGAAATGAAAATCGATGTTTAGTTCTAAAGTTCTTTTGTTAATTTATTTCATCGATATATATAGTCTATGCATTAGGAAATTATGGTAAGTGCATCATAATATGTTATGTTTTTGATAGTTTTCATTTGTTAAAATGAAATGGAATTTTCGCCGATTTTGGACGGTCGAAAACTTCCGAATCATTATAGAACTAGTAATTAAGTTTTCTTGAAAATATAAAGTTGGATTTATATGACACTTGAATTAAGAAGGTAGTGTGTTAAACAAGTTTAGATTATAGATCACCCTTATTAAGTAAAATAAATTTGATCTTTTGATATATTCTCTTGGGAAGTAATGGGGAGTATGAACTTACGTTATATAATGATTATAAACTTGAAGTTACGATTTTTGAAATGATGCATACTTGATTTAGTTTTGAATGACATACTATTTGTATAAATGAATGTGATTCAAAAAGGAATTAGCACAGTTAAGAAACCAATAGGATAAATACGTAAGTTATACGTAGATCATTTTATTCACATGATTGTTCTTAATTCAATATGTTAGTACATGTTTTTGAGGTGGTTTACACCGATCCAATTAAGAATTTTTCACTCGATTCTTGATGGTGAACATTTGGCATAGATTCATGATACAATCCCAATACTATTAATTTCTTGGACCACTTTTATTTTCAATAAAAGTGATCCAAATTATAAATAGCCTTTATATTCTATCAGGCTATATAAAGGGAACATAGGTTTCAAAACAAGTAACCAAATCAGAGTCCGCACTAAAGAGGACAAGTGATCTATAATAGTTTGGAAGTGATTTTATGTAATCGAGTAAGTGATAAGATCAGATATTACATACGGATGGTCCATATGCATTGTACAGACTTTAATACATTTGTATACTATATTTGTTGGCTTCTGAAGAGTTTAGGGAATGACTCTTTGATTTATTAAGAGGTAGAACGAATAATTGTCTAAGTATTGACCTGAGGCTATTAAGCTTAAGGTATTCTTAGTAGATTGTTTATCGTCCTTCGATGATGTGAGAGTTTTGAACCTGAGCGAACCATGAGCATTGGTTGCTAGTATTTATGTATTTGAGAATTTGTGTGCTTTTTCCTTTGTTATGGTTAGAAGTGGCGTGAAGCGAAAAATCCACGGAGTGATACCAAGAAGATGGAGGGCGGTTTGAAGGAATTCTATCCAGGGTTGCTTACTAGGGTTTCCTTCTTAACTTTGTATCATGTAACTTTTGAAGTGTACTCACCGCTTGAGGTGAAGTCCCTTGGTATGCATTTCAGTCTGCAGTCTTGCATGTATATTGTTTCAGTAGTATGGTATATATATATAACTTGTTCTTTCATCCCCATTGATTGTTGTTATTGTTTGAATTTCGACCCATTGATTGTTGTTATTGTTTGAATTTCGAGGACGAAATGTTCTAAGTGAAGAAGAAAATAGCGACATGGAAATTCAAACACTTCGTCTTTGAATATCGTAATGCTTTGAAATATAATTAAGTGATATAAATATGATTTTATAACCTTGTTAGATATTATTTAATTAATGAATAACGATAAGAAACTTGTTTTTGTAAATTGTTTACAAAAATATATTATTCAAATAAAAATGGATAATATGACCGAAAATCGGTTTATCAATAAATAGCTTTTTGGTTGATATAAGTTGTTCGAATTCTTATGTGCTTGCCTGATGATTAAATGAACACATTAGCAACTAATTAACACACACACCTCTTCATAAAGCATGGAACATTCTAGAAGCTTCCACTAAGTCAAGAGATATTATCATGAAAGAGGTATAATGGTGATTAACATAAAGGAGAAGTGATGGGACGTGATTCTTTAATGGCATCATGAAGGTAATGGCAAGCTTAGACAAAAATAAATGGTGCCTATATAAGGAGAGGCATACCATTAGGAATAAATTAGAAATACACAAACTGAAACGAAGCTTCTTTAATGGCTTCTTCATCTCCTCCTCTTATGTTCAAAATAAATTATTTGCGAACCTTGTCCAAATCATCTCAAATTTGGAGTTGAGCCTTTGATCAATATTAGAAAACTTTCCACCATGTTATAAGTTGAAAAGGTAAAGCCAAACTCACAGAGGAAGCGATGGTCGTGAGCTATATGGGATGTTTTTGGCTAGGGGATGGTGAAAGCAAGTAAAGGAAAGGAAGGGAAGGTAGTTGCAAGGTGGAATTTTACTTGGTTAGCTTAGATCTTTCTTGTTGGGTTAATGTTAAGATAACACACCATATAACCCAATATTTGTTGGGGTTTGATTGTATTTAAGTTGGTTGAATTGTTGTTTGCATATGTTAAAATCTTGGTTTGGATTCTTTCTTTGAAAGCAAGTCATACACGTGATCCATATCTATGGACTTGCAATGGACTTGAATAGACTTGTATGACTTTTGAATAAACATTGAAACAAAGTACATAGGTTATAGTTGGACTTTGGTTTTGATCAGATTCATAATTGAAAGTGCACTTATAGCGATAGTCGCTATAGATGCAGTTGTGAATTGCCTTGTTTTTGGCAATTTCTATGGAACTTTGTAGAGAGATCCTTAGGGATTTCTCACTATATTTATCATTTTACATATATAGGTTTATTACTATTAAAATCTTTGACAGTAAAAAGTTAGGTAACACCTGAAAAGTGGCTAAAGCTTCACCTATACAAAACTGCCTCATTTAGCCTTGATTTTTGGACTTTAAATGTTTGAAAAGATATTTAAATTTAAGTATTCTGTTACATTCTCTTTACAAGTGTTTACTAATTCATATTAGAGTATTTCAAAAGTGGTTTGAGATACTTATAAAAAAATTAGAATTAGTTGTTTATTTTTAAAGAAGAGGATTTTATAATAAAAACTTGTTTTTTCAAGTTTTTAAGGAAATTATAAACTTTATTTTCAAGTAATATTTTGATAAAAAATTTTAAAATCTATTATAAGTATTATAAATTATTCTAAAAGATATTTTACATATACATATTTTTTAGAAAATATGTTGACTGTTTTATTTTATGGAATAAAATATCTTTTAAACCTGTTTATTTACATGCCAAGTTTTGGTGAACAAATTATTATACTACTATATAATTTTAAAAAGGGTTTTAAAAGTACGAAAAATGTTTAGAAAGGGTTAGATTTTCTTAGTGGCCAAATGGTTAGTTGCTTGGTTACTTGTTTGAAATGTAATTAACTATGATTAACACTAAAAGCCGATGAGGTTGACTTATCTATTTGTGAGATTTAAGAATGAAGTGCCTAGGCAAGGCTTTGATGCAACTGGTGCTCTAACCTTGCTTCATTCTTGAACGAGGAATAGTTAAGTAGGAATGTAAGAAATGGGTTAAGCGTACGAATATTGATTTATACAAGAAATTGTTCTGACCGGATAATCGATTGGTTGATAATCGAACTTGACCCAATTGTTGACTTAAGAAGTTATCGAATGGCTTCGCGATTTCATGCTAATGAAAACCCCTTGGGAGGAGGATTGGTACGAAACATTTCTAGCTTTCCTTACTTTTGAAAGAACCATAATTGAGTTTACAGGAAAATTCATCGATTCATTTTGGAGAGACCGGGATCAGTAAGTGTTTTACTTATCGAATACCACTCCAAATCTAGTATACGAGTTCTATGTTTTGGAAGCGGTTGTGAAGTGAAATGTTATAGAGTTCGACTTTCAATCCTAAGTTTAAGTCCAAGGGAGTAGTCGGCATTAACATTCCAAACGATTTATCACATGGGACTGTCTATCTTGAGTAGAATTCCAAGAGAGGACAACTTTAGCATTCGTCGGAGACTAATTCGAGTATCTATGTAAAGATTTGAGATTTGTTCGAGATGCTCGATTCTATGTAGTGATTTGTGTTCTGCTCGAGATGTGGGATCCATTTGGGGATTCGTGTTCTGTTTGAGTGATGAAGACTCAAGTGAGAGATGTCGAACATAGCCTCAACGTTGAAAACGACTAAAACCAAGAATAGGACGCATCGCCAAAGGCAACTTAACATTTTATCAATCCCAAGGGTGCATGCGACTCCATTCAGTATTACTTGCGGACATGCATGCGGGAGTGATGCATTTAGAATCATGAGTGTTTTGGGCATGGGCCAATTATATATTTCATATAGTAGATTCCCTAGAGATGTACGTTGCTCAAAAGGATATATCTGGTCGTTGTGTAAGAGTTCAGATTTGGCTTGATTTGAGGAGATCTCCATCGAAAATCCATTATGCGAACGAGCCTTGGCGGTATTGATAGTATACTTATTAGTATTGTAGCATGCACACATCAACCATTTGATATGATTTATGTGCTACACTCTATACGTTATCTATCATATCACTATATGTTAAACTTAATGAATGGTTGGTTTCTTTGAGGGAAAACCATTACAGGATTCCTTACGATCTTAATGGTTACTATTATATGTCATTCTTATTTCTTGACTTTCTCACACTGGTTTACTAGACTGATCTGGGTATTATTTTCTTATAATGCTTAAGTCAACCCCATGTATGTTTCCATATTTAGCTACGGATGCTTTGGAGCTTATGAAGAAGAGCTGGATGATTACTTCCATAGTATTCTTATATCCTCTCATTTCTATATTATATATCGGCATTGTGAGGACAGGCAGTTATAACTGCTTATGATGATAGTACTTAAGTTTTAGTAACTCTAAAATTCCTGTACTCAGAGTACCCTTTGTACCATCCCTTGATATTATATATTAACGTTCCGCTGTGAGATTTTGATGTTATGTTCTCTCTTTATTGTTCTATTCTATTTTTTTTAATTTTACTCTAACTTTCTTTCTAGCACTTGGTGACACACGAATACCATGCATGTATTTAGCATTGACATTTGAGGGTCGAAAATTCGGGGCGTTACATTAAGTATCTATTAGTATTTTATACAATTTTCATTTCAGGTATCTTTTTATGAAAAAGAGGTGACAATTCACTTTCTTCATCCCAAATGTGCCTATGTTACATCCACTCTCGAAAATTCGCTTTCCTTCCAAATGGTTGAACCATTCGAAAGGAATCTCTTACTACAAGACTGCACAAATGTTGAAGCTGGGCAAGCCCACGGTGGACCGATTGGGTAATTTTTAGTTTTTACCTATTTGGATCTTTAATGGGCCTAATTTAGTCTAATTCATTTAGAACTTTTCAAATTTTGTTTTATTTTATGTAATTGTATTATCTATGTATATCATATCATATACGCATCTGTGCATGCATGCATGTGCAGCAAAATAATGTGTACATGGTTTAACATGACCGTGTATAGATGTTGGGATTTACACCGCAACAGATATGTTAGCCCCTCTTGTATTCAATTCGCCGTCTAAATGTGTATATATATGCCTCACAATTTTGTATATAAGTAAATACATAATGTGTGTATAAATATATTAAATGTTAATTATAAACAATTTAAATGTATAACAATTACAAAATTTACACACACACATACAGATATATATATATATATATATATATATATATATATATATATATATGATAACCATGTCACTAACTAATTAGATATTAGTTTGTCTTTTAACATATAAATATGTACGTAATATATAATATGAAAGCCAAAAACAATTTATTAAAATAATATTTATTTAATTTTAAATTAATTTATATAATACATATAAATATATATGATGATATATATATTAGTATAAATAATAGAATTAAAACTAAAAAAATTACGCTTCTATAAATTTTTGCTCTTAGCCATATACAATTTTTTTTCTTTTCGATTTTGCATTTTGATACATTTTAAAATTAAAAACCATGTAAATTTGAATAAAAATATTATTTTCGAAAGTTTTCTATATAATACATTTTATGTAATATTTTTATGCCAAATTTTATTATTTGTAATAAAAATATATGTATATAAAAGTATTTAAAATTACAAAAACAATTTTAGGTTAAATAAATAATTAAATATATTTATTCAAAATAAAAAAATACTATCAAATATATATTATATATGGAAAAAAATTTAAATTTTAAAATTTATGATGTATACACATATAACAATATGCACAACCAATAAATTTGTGAAAACATTTCAATATACAATAATCACAATATAATCTAACATCCTATTATATAAATCAGTTTCATAAATATGATATAAAAAATAAATCATAATCTAATTTCCATGTGATTCCCTATTACTACTGGTAAATAGAAATTCGTCCATGCTATATTTCTGAACCTCCAAGTGTAGAAGGTGTAAGGACCCACAAATTTATCAATTTGATAAATTTTATTTATTTATAATTATTTAAATATAAGGCTTTTAACATAGATTATGTTGTCTTGAAAAATAAACAATAATAGTAATCTTATTCTGAATAAGTATTTACAAAAATATATACTTTAAAAAAATATCGATAAAATGGTTGATTTTATCAATAAACAACTCTATAATTATCAGAAGTCATGCACGGAGCTGGATACATATACTTATTACCCGTTTAAACAAGAATACGTATTTTACTTTTAGGAAATAAAATGCGTTTATGACATCATCGATATGGCATCGTATTTAATAATTGACATATGAATTTAAATTGAGATTTAATAATTATTCAAATACTTGTTTATAAATGATAGTAATTCATTTTAATTAGTTATAAAGTGATAATAAGTCATTTATAATAGTTTTATAAAGATATATACTTGATTAGAAAATATAAGAAAATTCGTATCGCTTTATCGATGTAACAACACTATTTTTAAACCATTGTTTAATATTAATTTATATGCTTTTATAAATCAAATGTGATCATTTTAATTAGGTAAAAAATGATAAGAAATTATTTTTCAAATTTTTTCTATATTTATATGCAAATTAATTTATAAGTGAAAACGTAATCGGCAATCGGCTTCTCGATTTTCAACGGTTTAACGAACGAAAGTTGTTGCAACCTTGTTTATATGTCTTATGCATATATATAACATACACATGCACACCTTAACATATACATGAACACATGTATACATATAATTATCCATATACACCTACAAAGGGTCTAAGATATTTTACATAAACTTCATCCTTAAGCAAACCAAAGTCCAAAGCAAATATCAACTCACTTACACACCATCATCACCTAACACATGAAGGATGACACAGGAGAGAGCCTTGCGCCTTGATGGTGATGGAGGAGGCGTGGGCAAGGGCATTTTGGTCCTTACACATTTTGATATTTATTTCCAAAGTTTTCCTATAAATAACCACCTATATTCACACATTCTGCGATGCCCCACCCCAAGACCTACATTAACAAAGAGTATTATTGGGTAATACTGTCTACTAATGCAGAGAATAAGGCTGGATAGGAGCGACCATCTATAGCCTTGCCTTAAATATTTATCGAATACGTCAATAAATGCCATATTTTTTTCCTATCTCAAGTGGATCGACATATCCAATAAATACTTAATACAAAGTCATATGTGGCTATATGATCTATCAGAATAAAATACAACAACTCAAATGCAAAACAAATCATAGATAGTAGATCATCATATATATATATATATATATATATACATATAAAGATAAATCATAGAGTATCCTAAATGATACGTGTCAAGTGGTATAGCAACCACAATATACGGGCAAGTCAAAAGAATATACATATCAGAGTTGCAACCAAAAAGGACTACATAAAAAGCTTTAATAAAAGGAGCTAGAAAAATAATCCATGCAGAAGCAGAATATGCTAAGTCCAAATGTACCTAACCTGAAACACCTCGGTCTGGCCCGAGTATAAAATACATGTGTTAGTCTATCTAAACAAATCAGTTTACAAGGATAAGCGATAATATGAGCGTAAGGATAGTTTGATAATATACTCAAATGAGAAGGGACAATTTAAGTGTATGATTACCTCAAGTGATAATATGGTATCTCTACACAAACATATAATCTCGAAAGAGATAAAATAACGCATAAAACGCTAAAAGTAGCGAGCCTCATATCATCAGCATTCACAAAACATCAAATATGGTTTTAGGGGAAAACCTAAATCCACCATCTTGGCAAACCCAAACATGCATAAAGAGATCCCATCTCAAACACGCCATGTGGCAAATATATCTCCAAAGAGGAGAATAAAATCCCAAGTAAACGCCAAAAGGAAAATCTCATATAATTCCAGTGTAGGCAATTCAAATCTCTAAAATAGAACTTCCAAGAGTTCAAAGGAACAATTTTGGAAAAGGGTGATACACTACGAAAATCACAAACATCAATGAAATCATCTCAAAGATATAGCACGTGCTTATGGCCGAAGCCCGCGAAGTACTATTCTTCCAAAATAAGGCATTACTTCTTTTAGAAAAACGTCCCAAAAGACAATAAATACGTCTCTTAGACAAACATCCCAAAGGACAACATCCTAAAGGAAAAATACGTCGCAATGTACAAATACGTCTCTTAGACAAACTTCCCAAGGACAAATGACCCGATGGTCCAGTACTCGCAAATACGTCTCTTAGACAAGTATGTCATAAACTTTCGGATAGGAACCAGTACAGTATTAACGTGTGTCCCATACCACGCGTTCGCACTAAATGGTTTACTAACCACTAGTAAATTTCACAATCAAAGCGGTAAAAAGTTTACCTCATCTCATTAGTAAAAACGACCCGTAGGTCAAAACGATTAAACGGACAAGTCGGGAATTAACCGATAAGACGAACGCACGTGTCTCATACCATGTGTTTTATCAAACCGTTTAATTCTCCTTTGCATTCGCTCGAATAGTGGAAAAACGTATAATATATATATAAAACAATTTATTTGAGAAAACAAGCTTTTAATACCAATTTTTGAAAGCCATATTTGAAAATTCCCTTTTTATCGAGAATAAATAGATTCTGTATTTGAAAATACTTTAAAAATATCATATATTAATAATTTAAAATTCCCGTTATTTTTAAAATTATTTCAAAGAGTTTCAAAAAAACCCTGCTCGAAAACGAATAAAAACCCAAGAAATCGCTTAAATCGATAAACGAATAAATTCAAATTTAATTCAAAATTTGAATTTAAATCACCAAAATTTGGCTAGCCTACTGATAGACATCACGGCCTCACAACAATTCAGAAATATCACAAAACATGAAGTAAAAGTCAAAAGTTGGACGAAAAAAGAACATAAAAACGCATAGACAAAATAATACCTAGGTCTGAAATCTTCTCTGGATTCAATTTTAGGACATGGAACAAGTGGCCAAACGTTGTCTGGTTGAACTAAAAATTGATGTGCATATAGTAGAAAACTTCATCTTAAAAAAAAAGAATGAATGAATTTCGATGGAAAATGAAAAAATTACGCTGTCTCAAACATGGACTCGGACCATGTTTGTAACAGTTCAACAAGGATGTGCCCAGACCTGAGAATCCATCTAGTTTCAACTTTTAGGCAAGAAACAGAGGAACAAACGACCTCTGATTGAGCTAAAAATTGATAATCATATAGTAGAAAATTTTATCTTTCAAACAAAAAAATAATTATGCAATTTGAACATTGAGAAAGTTATGATATCTCGAAGTTGAACCCATGCAGTGTTTTCACTGTAAAAATCTGGGCAAAAACATGCTTTGAATCAAAGTTCGATAGCATATTTCTATAAGCTATATAGATCGAAATCACTTGAAATTTGGTATGCTTATAGTACTAAAATTCTGCTTTCAAACAAAAAATAATCGATGAATTTCGACTGGAAGTGTAAAAGTTGTGCTGTCTCAAACATGGCTCAGGCCATGTTCACAGCAACTCAAACAATTTTGCCCAGACAAAAATTTGGGTTTTTGTTGATTTTGCAACAATGGTTTTAACACTCAAATGACAATATTTTTCAACCAAATTTTGCAGAAACAAAGTTCAACACATAAACTTGACTCAGAAAAAGGTCCTACAGCATTTCATTGTCGGAGATAAAATTACGGACAGCCAAAGTTAGCACTTAAGGCAAGAAACGAAAATAGAGTTTGTAGTGAATAAACTTCTGTAAAGCAGCGGATTCAAGCAATTTTTCAAGCGATTTAGCTAGTATTTGTGAGATATTGTTCTCACCTTTTTCTACTACTGAAATACCAAAGATTTTGTAAGCAAAGCGGCGACTTTAGCTCGAATTGGGGCTGGAAACACCTTAGATTTTTCACTAGCTTGCAAAAAGATTTGAATTTGGTGAGTTTAATTGAAGATTTGAGCTTGATTTTAAAATTTGAGAAATTTGTTTACTGTATTTTTCTTTTCAACTGAAGGAAGAAGAAGGAGGTAAGCAAATAAACGTACAACAACTCCTGTTTATCCTTCAAACAGGCTTAGTGAGGTAATGGGCTGAATTTGACCCAAATTAAAAAGAAAATAAGGTGGCTTACGATTAAAATCAACACTTAGCTAAAATAAGTGTGCATATCACATATACACACAAATAAAACTCATTTTCTCACAAGTTTTACACAAGAAGATTATGAAAACTTGTATACATATAAAATAAAATATTTTCCATCATATGAAAAGATTAATTTATATTTTTAGAACATTTTTATTATTAAATTCCTAAATTTAACAAAAATACACCATTTACTCAAATAAATGAATAAAACATTGTTTTTAACTTTTAAAATTCCACAAAATTTATTTTCTCACTAAGAAAAATATTTCAAACTATTTCCAAACATAATTTATAGCCAAAGCTTATTTTTAAATCAAATTCCACCTTTTTATTTATAATAAACACATTTTTAAACAAATACTTCTTTTAAAAATTATTAAACGAAGCAAATGAGCAATAATCAATATAATTATTGCATTTTCTCTAAAAAATCATTTTCATTATTTAAAGCCCATATTTCATTTATTATCACTCCAAACAAAATAAAATAAAGCTTGGAATTTCGATTTTCTCATTTTAAACTCCAAAATTCATTGTTTATTCCAAATAAACAATTTAATTTCTCCAATTTTAATTTAAATCACAATATTAAATTATAATTATCATTATAATTCAATATTGACAGGTAATCTCTAAACCAAGGTTGTTACACATTTATTTACACAATTCTCTTCTTCTTCCTCCTTTCCTTGAAGCTCATTAATGGCTTCTAGTTCATCGAAAAATGTAGCGAAGCTACGACGAAATAATCCAAAATAAAGTAAAATATATACACATGTATATACCATGTCAATCCACCTCCAAAACCAAGCCAAACATCTCCTCTTCACCTTCCAAACTCATGGCCAATCCATCCACCACCCAAGGTCGAGCCTATCTCCATTTGCAGGCTTAGACTGAGCCCATTCAAAGGTCCAATGCTTGAGCCTTTGATTCAATCATAGCGAAGCTATAGTCCATTTTTCTATGTTTAATATCAAATGAAGCCGAGAAAACTCTGTGTGTGTGTGTGTGTATATATATATATATATATATATATATGATGTGATATGACTGCTATGGATGTTTACTATGCTTTGATCATCAAGTTTTGGTTATTTACTATAGTTGTTTAGTGGTGATAACAAGTCACGTTAAATATACGTCGAATATCACAAAGGAAATCACTTTCCTTTAATAAATGAAATGATGTATATGAGATTGTTAAACCTCTTTGAAATGATTTAAAATGGTTTATAAATGTTTTATAAACACTAAAACCTAATTTGATGAAGTTTGGACAAGTTATAAAAGTTGAGTAAAAAATAGGCACGTCACGTAATGGCAGCTCATGATTTTGTGCCATAATTGTTTAAATCCATTTATACGATGGATTCGTAATCAGAATTCTTTGTTATAAGAATTTTCTGAACTCTTATAATCATGGTTTTCAAAAAAGAAAAAGATTGAGATTTATTTTAGTAGATTTTGAAATGTGAGCAAATCAAGTTTTCAAAATAGTTGCGCTTTGGTAGTTCGGAAACCAAAGCGATAAATTCTTTAAAATTGATATTTCTAATTCTTTGAAAATAGGGAATAAATTATATAAATATGTTAATTTTTTTTAAAAGAGATTTGTACTATAAAAATGGATGTCTAAATAATAGAAAGTTTTTTTGATCAAATATTCCATGAAAGCACTATTTGCAGCATTTTTTGCGGCACTTTTAATAACTTTTGAAATATGGATATAAATTACGTATTCTTTTCCAAATATTTTTTAAACGTTTTCAAATAAATAAGTAAGTATTTCAAAGATGATTCAGAGGTTTCATAATTATTTTAAAAGTAGTTTAAATGAATGATTTAAAGAAAAGCTGTTATAATCAAGTGATCTTAATTTTGGCTCTAAAAGCCGATGAGTAGACTGGAATATTCTACTCGTGAGATCTAGATGGGGTGCTTATACTAAGGAGATGTTTAGAAGCAGCCTGTGCCCTAGCTCACCTGGTCTCTTTCCTGGGAGAGGATAGAGAAGATCGAAACATCGAAAATGAGACAAGTATAAAAGGTTTAATTTTTATAATTAATTAATTGCAACTTGGATTGAATAGAGATAATCTTTGTATACTTGGTATTAGATTTTTAGGAGGGAACCATTACTAACCGTATGAATTTATAAGGTGATTTCACCGTTATTCGACGGATAGTAAAGATTTAATATGGAAATTGATATTTAGTAGAATTGGTATAATTTCTATCGTCCCTTTTTACTCAACAAGGTTTTACCATATGGTTTATAAGAAATAATTTTGGTTTGGTATTTCCAAAGTTAAAGAGAGGTTTAATGATGTCGAGCATAATTAGTGTAATTTCTATGGATCCTTTTACTTAAAATTAATTGTTTTGGATTTACAGTAAACGATGTCATAAATAACATTATTTTTTACCCGTTTAAAGTTATGTTTTGGAAATGTGAAATCTTTGTTAAGATTTGAATAAATGATTTGGAGATATTTTATTAAGTAAAGGATGAAATGATTTGGAATTACTCCAAGATTTAAAAAGGTTTTAATTAAAAAAATTTGATAAACGAGGTTTAATGATTCCGTATATACCGAAAAATAACGTTTTAAAGATATATTTCTCTAGAAGATATTTTTGATAAAGAGAAAGTAATTAATCAAATGATAAGTACCTATTTACTTATCTTTTATCGATGATTGGTTAAAGGAAGCAGAGTCGGATTTAGGAGATTCTTATCTGAAAACCACTTCGAACCGATTTATGAGTTCGAAAGTGAAGACATGTTAAAAGCAATGAAGTTGAAGGCGAGGATCTTCATAATGGAAAGATTGCTTGTTGAGAATTTTGGAGCGGCTCCCGATATAAATAAATAGCAGTGGTCCCCTTGTTCTAGGATCTTCATATGCAAGATACTCGCTACTAATACCATGGGCAATGCCGATAGGATGTGGTAGGAGAGTGCCTTCGTTTTGTCCTGTTCCTGGACAAGTTGTATGGATGAATGTCTAACAATGCATTTCTAAGATCATGATGCATTGATCTCTATAAACGTACATCTGTTCGGTGGTGTAAGAGGTAACCCCTCTTATGTTTAACACCCTTCTCTGAGACGTATGAACTCAGAGTTGTTCTTTTGTTCGAATCAATAGTGTGTTGTTGGAAATGGCAATGTGGCATTATAAGTAAAAATGTTCTAAGAAAGGTAAACGTTACCTCAAGCCTCACGCCAAGGGAATTGTGAAACAGGGGTTACATTAAGGCTAAGCGGTTCACAACCATTAAGGTATAATATTACCTTTCTAAATTTATTTATTTTTACCAGCTATAAAGTTAGTTTTAAATTTTTTGGTGTATGCTATGAGACATCTTGGAGAGGTCGGGAACAGGCGGGGTGATATCATATTCGGTGTTATGCGTACCATATATTGGTCTCTGGTAGGCCAGTCTTACTTTATAGAGGACCATCTATTTGGTGGCCTCGATGCATTCCTTTAGAAATGTACTATATAAGAGGTAGTCCCTTACCTCGCTATTCGTTGGAAATCCATCCTCCAATAAGTGCCTTCGGACTTAGTTGTAAACCTATAACGCCGTCAAATTTAACCAATGTAACAATTTTGGCTATTTGAACATGTTTAGTTAAAAGGTTTTCAAAGAATGTCATTAAAAATAATATCACTACATTTTACGTAGAAATGAATTGGTTATCATAAGGTAAAAACCCATTCTGTGTTCATGTGTGACGTGATCCATATGAGACACCTTTTGTTTTCAAATACTTGTATTTTGAGTTTCTCATAACAGTCCCATGACTGATCCGAAGTTTATTTTCTTTCCCTTAAAATCCAGGTGCTCATTTCTTTTGGACAGCCTAGTAGTCAGGTTTAGTTTGGAGCATTTTAAAAGAGCTCGAAGCAGGGAACTAGAAGACTTTTTTGAAGAATGTTACCCGTTTTCACCACACTTATGTGTTATTGTATACCACATTTATAAGGACAGAGATTTATAACTATCCATGTTGATATTAATTTAAAATCTGATAAATGTATTTAAAATTTTCTACTCTAAAATATTTTGCGATTAATAATATATGATTATCCCATTGAAGTGAGATTCTATTTATGTTCTGTTCTATGTTTATTTTCTTTTCTCTCTAGATATTTTCCTTTTCGTTCAAATTAGGTTGGACATGTGTGGTTTATTGTCAACTTAAAATGTATGGAATTGTTGGTCATTACAATTGGTATCAATGCTTAGGTTAAGCGAACACCTGAGCCTAGTTGGGGCGTGCCTCATCAGAGATAGGGTTAGTAATACCCTAGGATAACTAACTCATTAAAGATAGGGTAACACCCTGTAATGAGTTGAGAGTATTATATATGAGCTCGTATTTGTTAATGCTAAAAATGATTTTGTTTTGGAAAATTTGGATAAATGAAATAATTTTACCTAAGATGATATTTTATATATGAAGAAATAACTTTCACAAATGTATAGTTATTCATAGTGTGGTAGTTTGCAATTAAGGAAATAATAATATTCAATTATTATCATTGATTGATTGTTTGTTTGATTTAAAAAATAGAACACCTAGTGAATTAAGTTTCACGATTTGACTGTATGGTTTTTGACAATAACATTAGTTTAAAGTTAAGAAATTCATTTAAGATAAATAAATTTATTAGCCTAAAAATGTAAAAGCAAAATAAATGTATAAATCAAGTATTATAAATAAAGGAATTGAAAAGAAGAATCTTATGATGACTAGTTAGAGTGGCTTGGAAGTAATTAAAAATGGGTAGGAGATATGTTTGTATGGTAAATACTTCTCTTAAGTATTACCCTTCTAGTTAAGAGGATATATGATACTATTGATAGTACCCAGTTCCTTGGTATTAATTTAAAGTTACTCGATCTATAAAATATTTTAAGATTAAAAGATAATGCGAATCATCAATTGATAAATTGATTAGTAATTATAAACATCTTTATAAAAGTGTTAAACCAAAGATAATTTGGATCACCAATTGATAAAATATAACAAAATTTCGACGATTTTGGACAGTCGGAAATTTCTCAATCTCACCTAACCCAGAACTAAGAAAATTTCAAAATATAAAAGATAAAAAGTTAAGAAATGTTTTTAGTAAATAAAGTTATATAATTATAATCTATAAATAGAAAGGATTTAAAAGCTGAGAATTTAAATCTTGGAGATTTTCAAAATTATTCTTCAAATTGAGAAAATAATAGTAGTATTATTTGAAAGTATTTTTTAATAAAAATATAAGAGATAAGTTTTATAATTTATGAACTTGAGATGATAGTAAATTACAACAAGTTTGAAATTTGTCAAACACCCTAAGGTATGTAAAACTAATCTAAAATTTGGGATTTCTATCTATACTCTTAGGATGTAATGGAGTACTATACAAATATAGACTTAAGTCGTAAACTATTTATACACTTAAGTAATGTTATAAGTGGTAATTCAATAATGGATTTAGTATGAAGTAAATGGTTATGAAACTTTAAACTGTTGATTAAACCAAAATTTTGTTTTATAAGTGTTTATATACTTAAGAAATAGTTTTATGAAATGGTTCATAAATTGTTAGTAATATAAAATTGATTATGATATGGTATAGTTAAGAAAACCAATTGGAATAAATACGTAAGTTATACATAGATTATTTCATTCGCGTAACTGTTTGACCTAAGATTCGAGTACAGAACTTTGAGGTATTTACACAGGTCCGAAAAAGGATTTATCACTCGATTCTTGACGGAGAACATTGATGTGGGTTTATGGTCAGATCGTTACATCTCTATCTTTGTTGAGAGCTATGCAAGGAAAATAAAAGATTTTAAGCATGACCAAAGTCCGCATTAGAGGACCGAGGGATCAATACTAGTTCGAAAGCAAAGTCAAATATTCGAATTTAAGATCAAATTAGATGGTGCATACAAATAATCTGTAAATCTAAGAACAAGTTTATATTTGAAATTTCAAAATTTATTTTGAATAAAGTAATACCAATTTTTGCATTGTAATTTCAGGGATGAAATTCTTTTAAGGAAGGGAGTCTGTAACGACAACAAATTTATCAATTTGATAAATTTTATTTATTTTTAAATATTTAAATATAAGGCTTTTCAACATAGATCCTGTTGTTTTGAACAATAAATAATATTGGTAATCTTATTTTAAATAACTATTCACAAAAATTTATACTTTGGAAAAATATCGATGAAAAGGTCGAAAAACATTTTATCAATAAACAGCCCTTGATTATCAAAAGTCGCGCACGGAGTTGGATACATACACTTTTTATCCGTTTAAAGAAGAATATGATATAAAATAATTTAATTTATTTTTCGAAAATAAAATGCATTTATGGCATCATTGATAATGGCATCATATTTAATAATTGACTTTTGAATTTAAATTGAGATTTAATATTTATTATAATTATTCAAATAATTGTTTCTAAATGATGTTAATTATTTTAATTAGTAATGAAGTGATAATAAGTCATTTATAATAGTTTTATAAAGATATCTACTTAATTTGAAAATATACGAAAATTCGCATCGCTTTGTTGATAAATAGCACTTTTTATGAACAGTTGTTTAATATTAATTTATATGGTTTTAGAAATCAAATGTGATCATTTTAGTTAATTAAAAGTGATAAAAAATTAGTTTTCAAATTTTGTTTACATTTATATGTAAATTAATATATATGTGAAAATGTGATCGGGATTCGGCTTCCTGGTTTTCAACGGTTTAACGAACGAAAGTTGTTACAACCTTGTTTATATATCTCGTGCACATATATAACATACACATGCACAACCTAAAATATACATGAACACATGTATACATACAAATATACATATACACACTTTTATCTATATATATATATACACATGCATAAACATATTACAAAAGACCGAAGATATTTTACACAAACTTCATCTTTCAGCAAACCAAAGTCAAAAGCAAACATCAACTCACTTACAAACCATTATCACCACACACATGGAGGATGGCATGGGGGAGCCGTGCACCTTGATGGTGATGATGGGGGTGGGGGTGTGGGCAAGGGCATTTTGGTCAACGCATTTGGATATTTATTTCCAACGTTTTTCCTATAAATACCCACCTACATTCACACATTCATTCGCACAATCCTCTTCTTCTTCCACTTCTTGAAGCTCGTTAATGGTTTCTTGTTCATAGAAAAAATGTAGCAAAGCTACGAAAAAATATCCCAAAATAAAGTAAAATATATACACATGTATATACCATGTCAATCCACCTACAAAACCAAGTCAAACACCTCCTCTCCACCTCCTCTCCACCTCCCGAACTCATGACCACACCATCCACCTTCTAGGGACGAGCCCATCTCCATTTGTAAGCTTAAGCCGAGCCCATCAAAGGTCCAAGGCTCGAATCCATAGCCTTTGACTCGATCGTAGCGAAGCTATGGTTTATTTTTGTAAGTTTAATATCCAATCAAGGTGAGAGAACTCTATAGAGCTATATATATGATGTAATATGATTGTTATGGATGTTTACTATGCTTTGATCATCAAGTTTGGTTATTTACTATAGTTGTTTAATGGTGTTAACAAGTCACGTTAAATACACTTCAAATATCATAAAGGCAATCACTTTCCTTTAAATAATAAAATGGTGTATATGAGATTGTTAAACCCTTTGAAATGATTTAAAATGATTTATGTTTCATAAACACTAAAACCTTAATTGGTGAAGTTTGGATAAGTAATAAAAGACGAGTCAAAAATAGATGTGTCGCATAATGGTAGTTCGCGATTTCGCGCCATAAAAGTTTAAATCAATTTATACGATGGATTCAGTGTCTGAATTCTTTGTAATAAGAATTCTCTAAACTCTTATAATCATGGTTTTCAAACAAATGAAAACGATCAAGATTTTGTTCAGTAGATTTTGAAATATTAGCAAATTAAGTTTTCAAAATAGTCGCACTTTGATAGTTCGGAAACCAATGCTATAAGTTCTTTAAAATTGATATTTTTCTTAAAAAATACGATATAAATTTTATAAATATGTCAAAATGTATTAAAATAGATTTATGTTTACAAAAATGGATTTCTAAATAATTGAAAATTTGTTTTAATCAAATAAGCCTTAAAAGCATTATTCATAGCACTTTTAATGTCTTTTGAAATATGGTTTTGAACTTAAGTTTTCTATCCCAAATCTTTAATAAATGTTTTCAAACAAATAATTGTATTTTAAAGATGATTCATTGGTTTCATGATTATTTTAAAAAGACTTTAAATAAATGATTTAAAGAAAAGCTGTTATAATCAAGCGATTTAACCTTGGCTCTAAAATTCGATGAGTACACTTGATTTTTCTATTCGTGAGATATGGACGGGAGATGCTTAAACTAAGGAGACATTCAGGAGCAACTAGTGCCCTGGCTCACTTGGCCTCTTTCCTGAGCGAGGGATAGATAAGGTCGAAATGTTGGAAATGAGACAAGTATAAAAGATATAATTTTTATAATTAATTAATTGCAACTTGGATTAAATAGAGATAATCTTCTTATAATTGGTATTAAATTTTGAGGAGGCGCCCATGCTATATGTGTGAATTTTGGATTGAATTGATATTGAGTAGAATTAGTATAATTTCTATCAACCTTTTTTTACTCAATAAGGTTTGGAACAAAACTTATGGGAAATAATTTTGATTTGGTATTTCCATATTTTAAAGAGAGGTTTAATAATAACGAGTAAACTTAGCATAATTTCTATGGTCCTTTTACTTATTTTTTTTGTTTTGGGTTTACGGTAAACGACGTCTTAAATAACATTGTTTTTGACCCGTTTAAAGGTTATGATTTGGAAATAAGAAATCTTTATTAAGATTTAAATAAATGATTTGGAGATATTTTTCTAAGTAAAGGATGAAATGATTTGGAATCACTCTAATATTTAAAAAGGTTTTAATTAAACAAAGATTTGATAAATGTGATTTAATGATTCTATATATACCAGAAAGAAATGTTTTAAAGATATATATCTCTAGAAGATATTTTTGATAAAGAGAAAGTAATTAATCAAATGATAAGCACCTATTTACTTTACTTTTTTTTATCGATGATTGGTTCGAAGGAATTAGAGTTGGATTTTGGAGATTCTTATCTGAAAACCACTTCAAACCAATTTACGTGTTCGAAACTAAAGACATGCTAAAGATAATGAAGTTGAAGGCGGGGATCTCCATAATAGAAGAACTGCTTGTTGATAATTTCGGAGTAGCTCCCAAGATGAATAAATAGCATTTGTCCCTTCATTCTAGGATCTTCGTATGCAAGGACTACTCGCTACCAATCCTATGTGTAATGCCCGATAGGATGTCGTAGAAGAGTGCCTTCAGTTTGTCCTGTTCCTATACAGCTTGTATGGATGAATGCCTGACACTGTATTTTTGAGATCATAGTGCATTAATATCTACAAATGTATATCTTTTTGGTGGTGTAGGAGGTAACCCCTCTTATATCTAACATCCTTCTTTGAGACGTACAAGCTTAGAGGTTGTACTTTTGTTGAAATCAATAATGTGTTGTTGGATATGGAAATATGGAATTTTAAGTGAAAACGCTCTTAGAAAGGTAAACATTACCTCAAGCCTCACACTTGGGGAATTGTGAAACAAAGGTTGTTTTAAGGCTAAGTGGTTCACAACCATTAGGCTATGATATCACCTTTCTAGATTTATTTACTTATTTCTACCTGCTATAATGTTGGGTTTAAATTTTATGGTATGTGCTATGAGACATCTCGGAGTGGTCGGGAACAACCAGGGTGATATCATATTCGGTGCTATCCGTACCATCTAGTGGGCTCGGGTAGGCCGGTATTAATTTGCATCGGATCATTTGTTGGTGGTCTCGATACATTCCTCTAGAAATGTACTGTACGGAAGGTAGTCCCTTACCTCGCTATTCATTGGAAATCCATCCTCCAATAAGTGCAATGTAATAATTTTGGTTATTTGAATATATTTAGTTGAAAGGTTTTCTAAGAATGTCATTAAAAATAATATCGTTGGATTTTATGTAGAAATGATTTGGTTGTCATAAGCTAAAAACCTGTTAAGTGTTTATGCGCAGCTTGGTCTTATGAGATACTTTTTTTTATATACTCATATTTCGAGTTTCTCACACCAATCCCATGATTGACATAGAGTTTATTTTCTTTCCCTTAAACTCTAGGTGCCCTATTTTTCCTGAGAACCTACTAGTTAGGTTTTGTTTGGACCATTTTAAAAGAACTCGGAGTAGGGAGCTAGAAGACTCTTCTGAAGATTGTTATACATTTCCATCATACTTATGAACTTTTGTATTCCGCATTTGTAAGGAAAGAGATTTATAACTATCCATGTTGATGTTAGTTAAACTCTGATAAATATATTTAAAATTTTCCACTGTAAAAGATTTTGTAATTAATAATATATGATTATTCCATTCGTGTGAGATTCTGTTTCTACTCTACTCTATCTTTTTTTTCATTTCCACCTGACCATCCGCCTTTTCGTTCAAATTGGGTTTGACATATACGGTTTATTGTCAACTTAAAATGTACAGAATTATAGGTCTTTACAGAAGGCATTGTTCAGGAACTGTCCGAGAAATTGGCTAAAGGTACACAACTAGTATGAAACAAAAAGGCTGGGACTTAGTCCCACAAGGATAGTGATTTGTGCTTCCACTCGAATTGGAGAATTTTCGCTAATTGGATTTCAGATGATGAGAAGGATGTGCGGGAACTTTTCTATAGGCTAATGGATGGCAAGCTTGTCCTCTACAATAATGGTGAATTCGGTGCCAATAATGAATGGATTCTGGCTGCTTCGGACTAGATCGGAAATGCATCTTCCCACCACGCACTCCCATTTATTGCCCCGAGCTCATTAGATGGTTCTATTAATGTGTAAGAATTTAGTTTTGTTGCCTCCCTAGTTATATTTTGAGTGGTTTGTTCTAATATTTTTTGTATTTTCTATAGTGATTTTTTGTAATTGGGCATAGTTCGTTATGTTGTGCTTATTTGCTGATATTTGCTATCTGGTTTGGCATGTTGGTAGTTATTATCTACTGTGGGCTTCTTGCCCTTGACTTATATACCTTTTACTATACTATATATATTCTTAGTATAGCTGTATGATCCTTGGATCATACATTATTTATATATAAAAAAGAAATAACTTTCACAGCCCTTGCATACATGTTTACACGTTGAGTCAATCCCTACGAATCCATTCATAAATCAGAAGTTGCTGAATTGCCGAGCCACCAATGATTGAATTGAAGAGTTTTGATGTAATTTTATACTTTGATTTTTGGGGCTTGGAGGAGGAGGCTGTTGGAAGAAATTATTAGAGAAAGAGGAGAGCAAAAGTTATCAAGATGTTATGTAAAGAGGTGGCACATAAATAGGAAGCCAAGAGAGTGAAAAGTGGATCTCATCCTATTTTCTCTCTCTTACTATTTCCATTCTTTTTAACCTCTTAAATTCCTCCCTTTTTGCCATCATATTATAGGCTTAAACACCCTTCTATAGCCAAAAATAACATGCAAATATGGGCCTAAAAAAGTTATCCAATTTCGAATAATATTCAATGCAATTTTAAATCTTATTTAAATGGGTATCGATATCGTATATTGATTACCAGTATAAACACACCATTTAATAATTTTTTAATATACATCAAATAAATTTTTATAATTAACATTTCATAAATATTATATAATCCAATTAATTTAATTAATGTACAATGATTTATAAATTTATTAAATCAAGTTGTAAAAGGAATATTAAACGTTTTTGTTATGTGACTCTTAGACGTAAATTTGGTCAACAATTAATATTGAACATTTAAAATATTAACTTTCACACGTTACTTTGTAGGTAGTGTGACATTATGACTAAAGTTATCGCTCACTTGGTTGTGGTAAAATCCAATTTTACTTTATTAGGTGTTACTCGTAGTGACAATTATTTACATCAATTCTCTTCATCAAAACCATATCACTTTGGACTTATGGAATTTGGTGAAGTTCAAATAGTACCATCCATATTCAACTCTATAGTCCAAACACAAAGTCATTGGTTCAATAGTAGCAAATATTATTAACTAAACTACTCCAGCCAGAGATTTTGACTTTAGGTTGGCTTCAGTTGACCGTGATACTAACCCTATATAGCCGAGGAGATGAATTCTCTCTTGAATAGTGTTTCACTTCCAATACGTCCACTCAACCCAAGTATAGTCATTGTTGGACATCATGTCATGATTTGACTATAATCAAAGAAGAGCTTTCATATTGAAATCAACAATATTATCAAGTTGAGAGGATTGGGCAAATTAGTCACTTGATATTTTTGTTTGACCTTAGTTATATTAACTAAAAGAAAAATATAGAGTGAGTTATTCCATAATTATCCAATAACCATCAGTACATAACCCCTTAGTGACCCCAATAGTCATGAGTAATACGCTATCCAATAACCGGGAGCATTACATAATCTAGTCTCATTGGATGCATCGATATCCAATCTTGATGCATCGTGACCAGGAACATTTAAAACGATGCATTTAGTATGTTGTGATACAATGCTCATGATTACAACTATTTGTAATAACTATCACAAACACACCATTTATGGATTTTCTATTAAATATATTCTAATTAATAATTTAATTATTTATAACACATTATAAAAAATATATAACAGAAAGGAAACACCTTTATTACGAATGAAAACTGATTAAAAAATTAATAGTTTATAGAATTACTCCTAAGACATATCTCTAATTCTATCAATCTTCCATTTACACTTAGGACCAATAATGGAATCTCAATCACAACCCTTAAATCAGCTTCTTGAGAGCTGATTGAGCTAGACCTTTAGTGCATGCATCTGCTATATTGGCTTTGGTATCTGCCCTTCGTTTCACGATCTCTTTCTTTTCGATGAATTCTTTAATGAGCTGGAACTTTCAAAGAATTTTCCATGATTTCTTCTATGCTCTGGCTTTTTTGCAATCAGTATCATTGCATTACTATTACAAAGCAATGCTATTATATTCTTGTTATTAGGAATCACTCCAAGTTCACTAAATAATTTATGCATCCGGATTTCTCTTTAGCTGCTTTATTAAGGGCAATATACTCGGCCTCCATCGTTGAATCAACTGCTGTTTCTTGTTTAGAATTTTTCCAACTGATGGCTCTGTCTTTAAACATAAACCACAACTAGACACTAACTTACTATCATCAATATCGCTCTGCAAGCTCAAATCTGTATACCCCTTCATAAGGTGGTGTTCATTCTCGTAAATGAGTAATAAGTCCCGAGTATTCCTTAAATACATCAGTATACATTTTATAGCCGTCTAATGTTTTTTCCAGGGTTAGACTAGTATCGGGCTATGGACCCTAACGTGTATGCTACATCTGGTCTTATTACATAACATAAGGTGCATTATGGACCATATGCCTGAAGCATAAAGGTTCCTCATCATACCGCAATACCCATGATTTTATGACAATTAACTAAAATGAAATTTAATAAATAAATAGCAACGCTAAAAAATATAATTATATTTGGCTCTGAAACTTATATCGTTGGGTTCTTGGCGACTTTCTGATACATAAAGTTTTTCGATTGGAGTTCAAACAAAAAAGTTACTACCATTTGAAGTTGTTGAATAAAAAATAATTATATATGTAATTATGGTAATAAAAATTAATTAAACATTAATTAATGATGTTAATGTAGGCTTACACTTTAAGAAATGTTAACATTAAAAATCAAATCACAAAATATGTGCAAGTGGAAATAAAGGAACGCAATTGGTTAAACAAGGAACAGAATTAAACATATCAAACAACGTTAATTAACAGCAGCTAACGAAAGACACAGGTCGACCCAAGATGCACCCAAGGTGCACCCAAGTTGACCAGTAGCAATTGACCATATGCAAGGGGTGGTCGACTCATGTATTGCAAAATTCGACAATAAATTATGTCGAAATGACTCGGTTTTAATAAATCATTTATTAACGGATAAGATTGATTCTAGAGCCTATAAATATAGCCCAAAGTTCTCACTTCTTCTCTCATATTTTTTGGGTCATAGAGCGGAGTTTTTCCATTCTTTTTTCTCTAAAATTTCTAGAATTCTAAAAGTAAAAACTATTATATTTTATGTACATACACACACATGTAAGTAGAGAAAAGCATTGAATAAGAGAAGAGAAGATTACGATCGATTCAAACACAAAAACAATGGTAAATCCTAAATCAAATCTAAATTTAATTTAATCCTTTCCCTAGATTTGTAATTCTAATTGGTGTATACCCATTTATATTTTGGATTCAAAGTAAGAGGGACTCAAATAAAAAGGGAATGAATCTAGATCTAGAGAATTGGAAAGCTAAAGCAAAGGGAGTGGAAAATTAAATATTTTGTAATAATACTGGATTTATATCGTTGTAGATCTGTTTCATTTATGCCTAGATATAAATCATGATTTGGATGTTTATGTTATACGCATAAGGAATTGATATAAATTACAAATGGAATATTTAATTGTATACGCATAATGATTATGGAAAATATGCCTATATGTTATGGAAAACCATAAAGTTGAAAGATATTGTATGCGTTTGGATTTGGAAAGTTAAGGTAAGACATAGTCCCCAAATTTATAAATAACTTGTTAATGAAATCATATTGGGATTACAGATTTGGTTAGTTTATATAGATTATTGAATATAAATTAGAATTGATTACAGATAAAATTGGGATCAGATAAAATTTTAATACATTGGAATGAATTGTGTAGCAATGTGAATTTCTATAAATTGTCTAAAAATACAAATAAAGTGTATCGGTTGAAATAACAAGGAATGTAAAAAAGGAAGAGATGTACAAAATAAGGGGATCACCATATTTTGTACTGTCTATTCTAGTAGAAAAATAAAATATAATTCCTTGTTATTTCACACATAGCTCTATTAAGTATTAAATATAAAATATAAGTGCTAACAATTTCCTTTTAGGGAAGAAGTAATTCCAATGTTTTAAGATATAAAAATTCTTAAGTATCACCAAAGTAATGTACGTAGGAATAATAATAATAATAATAAGGAAAATCTAAATTATGTAATTTAAAATGGTGTAGGAAATAAACGGTAAACAAATAAGATATAATTAAATGAGTAGGGAAGCAGTAAGTCTAAACAGGCAACTGAAGGGTGATATTAGTTAAAAAGGAAACATGAGGTTTCATTTAATAATGTTGAATGAAAGGTGTTAAACAAAAATATAATCTAACACCCCAGACAATACTTGTGATAAGTTAACCCTTAATTGATTTAATCATGTATGAAGGACCGGTTTATCATTTAGTATCCAATGTGTGATTGAATTGTTCAAGAGTGGATTCATGGCGTCATAGACTCCTTTTTAGATTGGCCTCCTTAAATTCATATGATTTAACAGTGCATTGTCCCTATAACCATATGAGATGATGACCGAAGGACGTCCTTATGGGCATAGATCACCTTAAGGTTCCAACATTCAAATGGATTCTATGACACAATATATGTTTATAGAGAGTTAAGGAGATAAGCATAAGTCTAGTGCAATGGTCATTGGGCATGCTAATTGTCATGTAGATCATTCTTATGCTCGAAGTCAATATATATATATATATATATATATATATATATCTGTGTGTGTATGTGTGTGTATGTGTGTGTGGGTGGGTGGGTGTGTTCATCCATTCCCACAACATTTGAAGAAGCATAAGTAAGGAGATCACAAATGATCAAGCTCGTATCCTTGATTTTATTAAGTGAAAAATGGTTGCAAATTGGTAGGTTTTTTTCCCCTAAATCGATTTAGGGTTACAAGAGTTTGGGATTAGAAAAGAAGGATGGAATGGGAAACCCTCCCTCAAAATGTGATCCCTAGGTTCCTATTTATAGATGCAAGTCCAGGTGCTTCTGCCTCCTTCCTTCCATCATCGTCGGAAGGAATGCCTTCATTGACTTTCGCCATTCTTCTAGCTCTACTCCAACACTATCGGTGGCAATCCTTTCATTCCAATGATGTTGGTGCTGAAGCATCTTTATTCTTCTTGTACAATGCTTCTGCCACACTTAAATGGATGCTTTCATCATTGTTGGGAGCAGTGTCTTTAAGGATATTGGCCAGACATTTTTTCAATGCCACTTTTATATGTGAACTAGGTGCTTCTGACACACCGAAAGAAACTCTTTTGAGAAGCAGAGGGGAACCGATGCGGCACTATGCTGCCAAAGGCACATCGATTCCTTTCGTTGTTGTTGAGCCATAATGGCGCCACAGGTGGAGTATTCTTTGAAGAATTGCGGAGGGCTTGTAAGGAGTGTGATGGAAGGACGATACTTGCTTATGGAAAGACGACTATTTCGAAGGCTTAATGATTGCAGCAAGGAAGTCTTTAGCAACACTTGCGGAAGGGAGTATTTCAAAACTTGAGGAAAAGATGGCTTCAGTAGAAGAATTGACTCTTGTGGAAGCATCTCCTTTGATGCTTACGGAAGTATCTCCTTTGATGCTTGCAGAAACATCTCTTCAACCTTGATGGAAGCATCTCCTTCCATGCTTGCGGAAGGGAATCAACTAGCGTATTATGGCTTCTTCTTTCATACTTTTAATCTTGAGAGGATTTTGTGGATAACATTTAGTCCCCCTCCCCTTGTATGAAAGCAACTTTTGTTCTTTAGGACAAAAATCCAAGAATTTCTTCGCTATTTTCCTGCAGAACACAATGTGAATAATATTTATTGCTATTAGTTTTGGACTCTATATAAAAAGTATTTAGTAATATCATTAGGAGTTCCTGTTAATAGATATTTGAGAACCCAAAGCCGAAAAAAATATAATTTTAGAAATCCAAATTTGATAAGAATAATAGAAGTTTAGAGATCATAATCATTAAATAATAGTAGATAACAAGTATATGCAACTGAATGTAACAATAGGAGGCTGGAAATCCATATATAGTGATGGAAGCTCAGAAATTACTATCTAAATGTAAAACCAGAGATTTGGATCGGGAGATAATAATAGAAGTCCAGAAACCGCTTTCCGGAGGTAATAATAGAAGACCAAAAATCCCAAATAATAGAAACTAGAAATTTACATCTAGTAATAACAGAAGAACAGAAATCTATGTTTGGCAATAATAATTGAAGACCTGAAAACTACATCTGAATACTAAAAGAAATCAAAAATTACAATAATAGAACATCAGAAATCCATATCTGCTAATAATAGAAGACTAGAAATCCACACTTGATAATAATATAAGACCATAAATCCATATCCGACAATAATAATTGAAGACCATAAAATCATATCTGAATAATAATAGAAGACGAGAAGTCCATATATGGCAGTATTACAAGAAGTCCAAAAGACCATATCTGAATAATAGAAGACCATAATTCCATATCTGGCAGCAATAGAAGAAGTTGGGAATCAACATCCAGAAATAATTGAAGTCCAAAAAAAATACTATAAATTCCCCTCTGGTAATAGTAAGTGAAGTCCAGAAATCATTATTTAGAAATAATAAGAGAAGTCTAGGAATTATCATCTTGAAATTAGAGAAGTCTCGGAATCATCATTTGGAAATAAGAAGAAATCTTTTATCTTGTACCACCTTTCGGGCCTTTGAGTGTTTGACTTCTTAATTTGCACCACTCTTTGGGCATTGAATGTCATAATCCTTTATTTTATGCCACTCTTTAGGCTTTGTATGTCTCAATCCATTATTTTGTGCCACTCTTCTGGCTTTGGATGTCTTAATCCTTTATTTTGTGCCACTTTGGGCTTTTGATATCTTAATCCTTTGATTTGACACCTTACCACCATCTGAGGTGATGCACCCAGTAGTCTAGTGCGTTGGGTAGCTTTCATCAAGCAGGACCAAAGACTTACATGACCTCCCTCTAAGAGGCACTTAAAACAAACCTTATATGTGGCAAAGGTTGGTTCGGTGCATTCACCTGGCTATCTTAGGCGGGGACCAAAGGCTTACTCCATCCTTCCTCTAGGAGGTGTTTTAGACAGGCCTTATAGGCGGGAATAAATATTGGTCGATGCTTTGACCTGGCCGTCTTAGGAGGGGATCAAAGGCTTACTCCGTCCTCCCTCTAGGAGGTGCCTTGATCTGGTCACGTAAGCACGATCAAGGGCTTGCAGATGCTTTAGCCTAGCCATTTTTGGCGCAACTAAAGACTTACTATGACCTCCTTCTAGGAGGCGCTTTGACCTGGCCAGCTTGGCTTGGACAAAGGCTTTCTACCATCCTAGGTAGTTTCCAAATTTGAGGAGAATCTTACTCCCGACCATGTAGATACGCTTGAAGATTATTCTTTTATTCATCCACTGTTTGGAAGTACGGTTGTTCCTTGTTCTAGGGGCTATGTTGCCATAAGACGATAAGCTCCTGGAGGAATCAATTTGTGAATAATTAGGGGAACTTCTCAATTTGGTCCAAATGGTCCATCTGCTAGATTCTTAGTATTTTCCATTACCCTTTGGAGTACTAGGTCTCCTTGAAATGACCTTGTTTTTACTTTCGAGTTGTAATACTTTGGTATCTTCCGTTGATATTCAGTAGTTCGAATTGCTGCTTCATCTCTTAGTTCATGTATTAAATCAAAAGACTCTTTCCTCAATTCTTGATTCGGATCAAATGCATATGCAATTCTTCGATGAAAAAGTATTCAACTTCAACTAGTAGCATTGCCCTACATCCATATGTTAAGGAATAGGGATTATAACCAGTTGTAATTTTGGAGGACGTTCATATGCCCATAGCACAAGTGGTAACTCTTCCATCCAGTTTTCTTTGGCTTTGTTTAAGCACATTTTGAGAACAGTTTTGATAGTCTTATTGGCTACTTCAATGGCTCCATTAGTCCTTGGATGCGATATAGAAGAGAAACTCTTAATAATTTCATTGTTACTATAGAATCAGGAAAACTCTTCACTCTTGAATTGCATTCCATAGTCGGGTATGATTTTACATGGAATCCCAAATCTTATGGCAATGTTCTTGATCACGAATTTGAGTACCTTCCTTGAAGTGATGTTCGAATGTGGGTCTGCTTCCACCCACTTAGTAAAGTAGTCAGTGGCAACCACCGCATATTTGGCCCCTTCCTAATGTATTGGAAAAGGCCCTATGTAATCAATTCCCTATACATCAAAAGGCCATGGACTTGAAATTGTAGTTAATTGGCTTAATGGTAACGATGAATTTTGGCATACTTTTGGCGTCTTCCACATTAATTTACATAATGCGTAGCTTGATTGGTCATTTGGGGCCAATAGAAGCCTTGTCTCATGACCTTCTTAGCTAATTTTATACCATTGGAGTGGTCTCCACGCAACCCCTTATATGCTTCCTTTAATAGTCCCAATCCATTTTTCAGACTCATATATTTGAAGTATGGAATGGCATATCTTTTCTTATAAACTATTCTGTCCATCATAGTGAAGGTAAGGCTTGATGTTTGATTTTTCTAGTCTTTATCTTATTATTTGGTAGTGTTCCGTTAATAGGATATTCCACTATTGGTGTCATCCAATTATTTTTGTAGCCATAATTTTCTTTTCAATTAGTGACTTCCTCAACTGGCCAGCTTTTCCAATGAATCTGCTTGTGAATTCTTTCCTCTTGGGACTTGATGTATTGAGAAATCTTCAAATTGAGTCAACATTTTTACTACCTTCTTCACATATCAAACTAATTTGGCATATTTTTTTTGATATGACTGCTTTAGTTGGTTTACCATCAACAGAGAGTTACTGAAGATTTTAATCCTTGTAATTTTAAGCTGCAAAGCCAAAGTGAGACCTACTACAATTAATTCATATTCTACCACATTATTTGTAGACATGAAACCTAGTTTCATGGCATAGCGTAAGTGGTGTCCATATGGTGTGATTATAACATACCCTGCTCCAACATCTTGTTCATTTGATGCCCCACCCACAAATAATTTCCATTTGGGCTTTTGATCCTTTTCTTTTTCTAACTACTCTTTGACAAAGCTTGTGCATTCATTGATGAAATCGACTAAAGTTGAGTTCTGCTCACCATTTCACTAACCTTCCCGAAGTTTTCGGCTTATTTAAAACTTGCTTAAGTGGAAAGTTGTTTAATACCATGATCGGATGTGACTTAAGGTAGGCTCTCCATTTTCGCACTATGAGTATCAAGCAATAAGCCAACTTTTCTATGAATGGATATCTGATATTAGCATCCTTTATCTTCTGCTCACATAATAAGTGGGAAGTTGAATCCAGTTTCCTCTCTGATTAGTACTGATCTCACTGCATGCTCGAAAACTACCATTTAGAGGTACACGTTTTCCCCTCCCACGGGATTATATAATATCAGTGGCTTTTCCAGATGGCCATTCAGTTCTTCGAAGGCTTTCTGACAATCTTCTCCCTATTCAAAATTCATTTTCTTCTTGATTACATCAAAGAATGGGATGCACTTACCAATAGCTTTGGAGATAAACCTACTCGATGGTGCTACCTTTCCATTAAACTCATCACATCTTTGCTACTTTAAGGCTTCGTAATATCCTTTATAGCTTGAATTTGGTCGGGGTTGGCTTCAATTCCTCGAGCGCTAACAATATATCCAAAAACATTCCAGACTGAACTCCGAAAAAGCATTTTTTGTGGATAAGTTTCATCGGATGTCTCTATAGCACTTTAATCATTTCTTTAAGATCCTTAAATGACTGCCTTCCTCTTCAGACTTCACTAACATGTCATCCACATAAACTTCTATATTCCGGCTGATCTGCTCTTTAAACATTCTATTCACTAGTCTTTGGTAAGTGGCACCCGTGTTCTTCAACCCAAAGGGCTTACCTTATAACAATAGGTTACTTAATCTGTGATAAAGCTTGTATTCTCTTCGTCTAGCTTGAAAATGGGAATTTAATTATATCCTGAATAAGTACGCATGAAAGACATAAGCTTGTGTCTGATGGTTGCATCAACCAACTGATCTATTCCTCGAAATAGGTAATAATCTTTTGGACATGCTTTGTTTAAGTCGGGGTAGTCGACACAAGTCCTTTGTTTATCATTCGACTTCTTAACCAATACTGGATTAGCTTGCCGTCTCGGATAGAATACTTGTCTAGTGAATCTATTTTCAAGCAACTTCTTAACCTCTTTTTTCAAGGCATCAGATCAAATTTTATTAAATTGCCTTTTCTTTTGTCAGATATGAGTTATACTCGAATCGATGTTCAAAGCGTGACGCATAACTACTGGGTTGACTTCGATCATTTCTGAATGAGTCCATGAAAATACATCCTTGCTGGCTTGAAGGAATTGAATTAAGTCCGCTTTGAGGTTCCTTCTAATTCTTTCCCAATTTTGACCTTCTTTGGCAGATCAACTGGATCCACACATATTTCCTCAAGATCTTCAATAGGCTTTATTCTCTCCATTTCTCCGCGGTAGTTTAAATTGGTGACAATTTCTTCATTATCCACTTCTTCCTCTACCAAGTTAGTATAACTTCCTTTCCCTTTTAGATTAATTATACTTCTTAAGCCTAGTTTAGTCATATTATTGGGTATTTCTTTCGCTTTGGATGATAGATGCAAAAATCCCTCATCCAAAAGTTGAAAAATATTAAACGAATCATAATAAGAAGCATGTTCCCTTTTATATTGTTCCAGGGTAGCAAAGCATATTTCATGAGAGCTGAATTGCCCCCCTCAATAGTTCCCCAACCCCTCTTGGTCAAGAACTTCACTATTGAGTATTTGGGCGAGACAAAAGCATCCACCTCATCCAGAGAAGGATGACCAAAGAAAGTTTTGTAATATGAAGGCTGATTGATGGGCACGGATAGTGTGTCGAAAGCCTTGGAGCATTGTACCAAGCCCATCTATAGTAGTAACTTCAAATGTCCCACTGGAATTGACCCTCTGTTGTTAAACCTAAAGGTAGGCTCAAGACTCGGTCCTATCTTTTCTTCAAGGATCCCCATTTGATCAAAAGAATGTTTGAAGATACCCTTAAGAGCACTTCCAGTGTCTACGAGGATCTTGGTAACTATAGATAGTCACACTTGAGTACTGATCATAAGTGAATCGTTATGAGGGTGTCTGATTCCCTTCTTCTCTTGCAAGGTGATGGTGAGAGTACACATTTGGATGTTATATCAAGGGTTTTTGAGTGGGGGCTACTCTTGAATAGAGAACACTCCCTCTTTAGCTTCTCTGATATACCTATTTCTAGCTCCTTTGTTGCTTCCAACTAAATGCGGTCCTCCGTAGATCACATCAATCCTGTTAAGAGGCGGGCTTAAATTTAGCTGATCTTCCTCTACTAGGATGTCCACCACATTGTTAGAAAGTTTTGTGGCATTTTTCAATTCGTGGAACCTTGTGTGCGTTCTTGATGAATCCTTTCAAATGTCCTTTACGAATCGGCTTTTGAATTATGCTAGCCAACACACGGCACTCATCCATCTTGTGACCATTCGCCTTATGATAGGTATAATGGTCACCTCCTTTCTTCTGCTTGGGAAACATCTTGGCTTTGAATGAGGTTGGGAAACTAACCTTCTCCTTAGTCATAGCATAGATGTAGGATAAAGGCTTATTCAGGACAACAAAGTTGGTATTTCAGTTATCTTCCCACCTTGCCCTCTTATGACCGTGATCGAAGCTAGCTCTCCCCACCTCTCTCTTAGGCAGTGTCTTTCTCCTAGCGTGGTACTTTCATCCATTCTAATGAATTTTTCAGCCTGAAAGTGAAAGTCTTAAAGTTCCTTACATCCATGGATGTAAAGCTCTTTCTAGAGTGGTGTGTGCTCTATAAATCCAGAATGCACTGCAATTAGCTTATCACTGTCATTCATGTCCTTGGCCTTTAGTGCTTCCATATTAAATCTTTTGAGGTAGTCTCCTGGTAGCTCCTCTGGTCTTTTTCTTATGTTTTTCAGCATAGTAAAGTCCATGGTCGGATCCTTGCAGATACATAATTGGGCAGGGAATTCAAAAGAGAACTGCTTCCAAGATAGATAGTTTTCTCGTGGTACTAGCGGTACCATTTAGTAGCAGCTCCTTTGACGTCACAGGAAAGAGTCTGCCTCAAACCATACTGGATGCATTATACATGTTAATTTGGCACTCAAACGCCATTAGGTGATCATCTGGGTCTGTGGTTTCGTTATATCTCAAAGAAGAAATCTTGACATGCGTTGGGATTCTTGTGGACATAATCTCATTGGTGAACGGAGCTTCTCAATGATTATTGTTAGCTCTTTCATCCAAGGTTTTCTTTCCCTTATCATTAAACATAATTTTCGTTATTTTCTCAACCATGTCCTTTAAGCAAGCTTCATCATTATGATAATTGTGTCTAGCAAGTTGGTACTCTTAGAGGTTGAGCTTCCAGACCGTTCTTTAGATTTGTCATCTGCTCGTCCTTGGTAATTCATCTTAGAACGTTTATTACCTTTCATCTTTTGCATTGGTGAGTTAAGCTTAATTTTACTTTTGAGTGGAGATGTGTTTAAGTTTCTTCTTGGAGAGTTCACTTCTTCCCCAACAATTGGTCCGATAGTTTGGAACGACTTCTGAGTGAGCACCGCTTCTAATATTCCCTTCACTTCCATTAACCATTATTATAAGCTCTTTATTTTAGCTTCATTGTCGATGAGATATACTAGTTGTGATGGTTGATTGGGCTCCGAGCTTGTAATGTTGAAATTAGGAGTCACATTTTCCTCTAGATTTGTTGTATGCACAGCTACTTCTTTGTTTGGAGATCGACTTTCTTAGATCTCACCATTTTCCTACAACAAACTTTATGTAATTAGTTTCTAGATAAGGAAATAATGAGTTGGAGGTTCGAGCTCTCCTTCTAGGACCTAAAATGTTAAACCAAAATATGGTCTAACACCCCAGATTCCACTTGTGATAAGTTAACCCTTAATTGATTTGATCATGTATGAAGAGCCAATATATCATTTAGGATTAATGTGTGATTGAATTGTTAAAGAGTGGATTCACGGCATTATAGACTCCTTTATAAATCGGCCTCCTTAAATTCATAGGACTTAAGGGCACTTTGTCCTTATAACCACATGAGATGAAGGGCGAAAGGTGTTCATGTAGTTATATATCACCGTAAGGCTCAAACATCCAAATGGATCTATGACATAATATATGCTTATAGAGAGTTAAAAAGACATGCATAAGTCTTATGCAATGGTCATTAGGCATGTTTATGGTCGTGTAGATCATTCTTATGCTCTAATTCAATACACACACACACACATATCTGTGTGTGTAAGCGCGTGTGCATGCATGTGTTCATCCATTCCCACAACATTTGAAGAAGCATAAGTGAGGTGATCATAAATGGTCAAACTCGTATCCTTGATTTCGTTTAGTGCAAAATGTTTACAAGTTGGTAGGTTTTTGTCCCTATATCGATTTAAGGCTATAAGAGTATGAGATTAAGAATGATGGAATGGAAAAACCCTCCCCTAAAATGTGACCCCTAGGGTCCTATTTATAGATACACGTAGGTCCTTCTGCCTCCTTCCTTTCACCATCATCGGAAGGAATGCCATCATTGCCTTTCGCTATTCTTTTAGCTCTACCTTCGTCACTGCTGACGGCTATCCTTTCGTTCCATTGATGTTAGTGCCGAAGCGTCTTTATTCTTCTTGTACAATGCTTCCACCACACTTAAATGGATGCTTTCGTCAATGTTGGAAGCAATATCTTTAAGGATATTAGCCAAACATTCCTTCATTGCCGCTTTTATATGTGAACTGGATGCTTCTAACACCACCAAAAGGAACTCTTTTGAGAAGCACACATTGAATCCCTACGCTGTTGTTGAGCCAAGGCAGTGCCATAGGTGGAGTATTCTTTGAAGAATTACAGAGGGCTTGTAAGGAGTGTGATGGAAGGACTATACTTTCTTTTGGAAGGATGACTATTTCAAAGATTTAATGATTGCGGTATGGAAGACTTTGGCAATACTTATGGAAGGGAATCTTTCAACACTTGCGGAAGGGATGGCTTCTGTAGAGAATTGACTCTTGCGGAAGCATCTCCTTTAATGCTTATGGAAGCATCTCCTTTGATGCTTGTTGAAGCATCTCTTCAACCTTGACGGAAGCATCTTCTCGATGCTTGCGGAAGGGAATCATCTCTCATATTATAGCTTCTTCTTTCATACTTTTACTCTAAGGATTTTGTAGATAACAAAAGAGAAATAAAAAATTTCACTATAGTTGATAAATTGGAAATGGATAACAAATGATAGTAAATGAAAAGAATAAATCAAAAGAACGTTATTTAAGATTTATTGGACAACAGTGATTGAAAAATTTATAGGATATTATTAACAGTTGGACATTGAAGGCATAATAATTAAGCAAATATGGACACACACACACACACACACACACACACATATATATTTATGTATGTATGTATGTATGTATATGTATATGTATATGTATATGTATGTATATAAGTATGCATTTATGATAGTTGTGAATTATTAAAGTTAATAAATAACTTAAATGGATAAGAATGAAACAGTCATTAGAATAGGTTGGACTGCAATGTAACGACCCGTGAATTTTAACTGTTTTAATAATGTGGCTAATCGAATTTTCGTGAAATTTTAAGAATAAAATTTTGAAATAAAAATTTAATATTTGAAATGCGTCTATTAAACATAGCAACCGGTAAATTTTCATCCGAAAATATGAAAGTTTATTTTCGTGTGTAATTTTATTTCAATTTAATCAGTTAGGAATTGGTGAAAATATAATGTTTTCGAAACCTAAATATTTTTACATAAAAAAATTCTAAATCATATTCTGACTGAGACGTCATTTTTCATTTTTCAAAATTCGGACTTCTTTAGCTCCGTCGATCTTATTTTTCCACGTTTTTGTTGCATTTTCCGCTAGTAGAAAATTCGAATTTTTATAATTCAATTGTACCATTGATATCCGTATACCGTTTTGATCCTCTCGTCGTGCCGATCTCTATGGTATATTTATTTCTCTATTTCGGAGCCCGTTGTGCGGTGCAATCCACGAAATGTCTACCGTATCGGTTTTGAAATTGGGCTTTTGAACTTCTGGTGACTAACCATTTTTTAGCGTGTTTAAGCCAACAACCACCTGCCTTTAAAATTCCCATATATTAATGTCGAACTCTTGCCATTCCATCGGTTCATACTTTGCTTTTGGAAAATTTTTCTAGTTAAGAATATTGTATAATATATTAAATTATATTTGTATTAGCTGTAGCTTGGTCTTTCATCATTTCCAAGCACGCAAAGTCTTCTCCTCTCCCCATACTTCATCTTTCCTTCATTTATTCTTCTCCCCTCTTTCCTTTTCTTTTGTTATTGTTTTTACAGAAGAGAATATATAGTGTCACCATGTCACCTTCATTCAACCATCCACCGCACGCGCATCACAACATCACCATCTCCCCGTGCTCTCCCACCTCAAACCCACCACCTCCTTGACTGCCGCACTAGTGCTTACACGTGGCCTCCCATATCTCTGACCCCACCAAGCATGAGAAACAACGCACGTACAACCTCCACCAATTGACCATGTAGCTCCACTTCCCACTCGCGCATCAACGGACCCACTCCCCTCATTTACAGATCCAAATGCCAGCCACAAACCCGAAGCAACTAGCCCCTACCTTCCCATCACCTGGTGCCGAGCTCACCCAGAAGGCAGCCACCGAGACCCATGAACCCCTTCTTCGCCTCCATCTCCATGACTGCTTGCTCCACCCTATCTTTGGCCACAGTCTCCGGCCTCCACCCTGACTCCAACACCACACACCAAAACCCCGACCTCTTTCTTTCCTCTACCTGCCTCAACCCGCGTCCGTGCCTGCTCCTCTGAAAAAAAGGCAAGTTATATATGTAAAGTTTTTACAGAATTGGTTTGCGTTTAGTATATACATATTAGTATGTAATTTAAAAAGTTTTACTTTGTGAATCATAACTAGAGTACATATTTTATACATTAACAATTTTGTTGGACAGTGGTATGATATGTATGGTTAACGTTTTTTTAGGTTATGTATTGTTTTAAATTTTATATATGTTTATTTCAAAAGAAATTTTCGCTTGATATGTATTAGAAGCAGCCAAGTCTTTTGCAAGTATTTTATGCACTATAATATACCATACGCTTTTCCTACTAGCAGCTTATATCTTCTAGTATGCCAAAGTTATACATTAGTTATACCTGATATAATTTTTGTGTTTACAGTATTATTTCACTTTTGGTTTTAAATGTTGTATGTAGGTTTGCAATATGCATTGGTTATAGTTTTTATATATATTTATATATTAGTTAATATGTTTAGGAAATATAGATAACAATTTTTGATTTTGAAGTTGTATATTTATATATACATATAATAAGGAAATATGTTAGAATAGCTTTACAACATAATATGTAAGTCGGTTATATATAAGTTGTCGTTATACTTATATAAAAGTTTTGCACCCCATTATCTGTTAAGATATATAGGTTTGTTCGATAAACTCTATATATTGCGTGAGTACACTTTTATATCTATATATTAAGATATGTATATTAGTATATATACTGTTTATAAAGTTATAGTTTGGGCCTATAATATATTTGTAGAGGTGTTGTTATAGAAGTGAAATCTTGTTGGTTTTAAATATATGGTATAATTTTGGGTTGCAGATTTTTAAACAAGGATATATAACAGTTTGTTTACTATGTATATTTGGTTATATATGTTATATATTTTGTTTTGAAAGAAGTGTGGGTAAACCGGTTGGTTATAAAGTGTTGTTCATATTATATATATTATATATATTAGTATTTTAAGGGCCTGTTGTGAGTTGAGACTCAGCTCTGCCTTTTTCTTTTATATACATTATATTTGTATACTTTATGTAAATAGATTTCATAGGTTAGTATAGATTTTTTTATATGACGTTTATATATATTTTCTATTGTTCAGTACTACATACATAAACTTATATTTGTTATGTGACTCGGTTTATATATATAATGTATTACTTATATATGCAAACCTATGTGTTATATAGAAATTTTAGTTCGTATATTTATATTGGTGCATACAGTACCTGATATGTAAAGTTGATATATATGTTTAAGCTTATGAGTTATGTGTTGTTAAATTTTAGTACTGTGTATTTTATTTTAAAGGTAATATATATGCCTTGTTCATAATATAAATGTCTTTACTATATATATACATTAGATTTTATATGGTATATTGGATATGAAAGTTTATACAAGTCACTTATATCAGTGATCTTCATCGATCCAGTTCTGATTTGATTTATTCTATTTCGTATCTATCAGCTTGACCGTCGAATCCGTGTCCATCGCGCTTTGCTTCTAAATTCATACTGGATTCATAGCTCATTTCTTTGTCAAATCAAATCTCTAACCTCGAAAGGTGAGCAATCACTCACGATTAATGTTCTTTTATTTATTAAATTTGATTTCAATTGAAACGACAATTGAAATATGTGGCTGTTAGTTATTTACACCGTATATATATGTTATTACCTGTATCAGTTCACCTGTGACATCTGACACCTTTATTTGTTATTTATACGATAGTAATCCAGTTTGATTGATAATTGATTGATTGTTGATGTTTATATTGGACGTTAAATTGTTAATGTTTAAGTGATAAAAATAAGCAATTGAATTTGATATAGGATAGTTAATAATTTAAATTGATATATGCGTTGAATTTGATTAGCTAAATTTGTATAATATGACCCCCTTTAAATGTTAAATAATTGACACGTAGAAATAGTGTTAACTACACCTTGAATCATTGAATGTATATGGTATAAATTGATGTAGTATAAATTGAATAATGAATATCAAGTGAAGAACCATATAAATATTAATGTAATAATCTTTAATCTACATGAAATAATAGTATAGATTCTAGAAATAATTATATTAATTTGCATAAACAACAAATGTAAACTAATACGATTATATCGGGATTATTTAAACAAACTATTGTATTATTATTGATTGTTGTTATTGCTTGTTTATTTACTTTGACACCATCCCAGTTATCACACTGCAAGTTCCCTTCGTTATGCTCTGATTTTTGAATTGAAATGGAATCGGGTTGAAATGATAGATACCCAAATAAAACTTTGACTTAGGATAGAGATTTAAATAAAACCCGATTGGTCAATAATTTGATTTAAAAATAAAATAAAGATTTTATTTGAATAAAACAATAAGGGTTTTAAATGAAGTTGGAATTAGAATTCTAGTGAAATTTGAATGTTAATATTTAATAATTTGTAACAAAATATTAACAAAGAAATTGATGAAAGAACGTCGTTTAATTTAAGAAATGATTGAATTAAGTTTTGAAATTATTTAATAATTAAGTTTGAAACTATTTAATAATTAAGTTTTGAAAGTATGTAATAATTTAATGAGATTGAATTATTTAATAATTAAATAAAATTGAATTCTTTGATAATCAAAATTTGACATCTTTAATAAGTGAAATTGAGTTCTGTAATAATTAAGTTTTGGAAATTTGTTTAAATTAAATAAGTAAATAAGTGAAATCGAATTCCTTCAACAAGAAATAAAATGTGATTTATTGAAACTAATATAAGACTTAAAATTTAAAGAATTTGATTTGATGAATTTAAATTAATTAAATTTGGAGGTTTGATGTGTTATAGGAAAACTTAAATTGATTTAGTGAATTGGAAATTAAACAGAATTTTTTTTGAATGATAAATTAACTTAGCGACTAATGAATGAAGTCGATCAATGAATTTAAATTGATTTGAATGTTAAATTAAATTTATTTAAATGATTACGGAATGAAACTTATATACAAGTTTTAATAAATATTTGAATTGTTTTAAATCAAATTTTGAAGTTGAATCATAGCGTTTTGAAATTATGAATTTGGAAGTTGAAAGTAAATTATGGAAATTGATTTAGAAAGACAAATGAAATGTTGGTTTACAAATTCTAATTGAAATTTAATTTGATTGGTTTTGAAATATATTAAACGACCAATTGGTGTAATAATTACGAAAGTTATTAAAGAGACTGGAATCGGTTATGGACATACTCTCTGTCTAAACCGAAAACCATTTTAATAACTATACGCGGAGTGTGATCCAAATGAAATGGTTGGAATGATGTTCGTGATGATTGAAGAAAGAGAACGATAACGGATAGCCTTGACACTTGTGTCAAATTGGAAATGACTAAAACAGGAGCCGTGCCGGGCCAAATGGGGTTAGCCACCTCGAGCAAACACAATTCTTCGTAAACTACTCATTACTTGTTATTGATTGGTGTGCATCCTAGAATTTTGGGAGTGTTGTTTCACGGTGTTGCGATCGTTGCGGCGATGTGTTCTCACCAGTCCGGATCAAGCATATGGTAGTTTCACTACCTTGGGTATTGCCTCATGTGCCTTGTCATACTTGTATCCCTATACGCGACCACTACGATCTGTTTTCAGTTATACCTATGGAGTACTCCCTGATATCCCACTAGTTTACGGTGGAGTTTACAGTGCTGTATAGTCTATGACACTTATATAAAATGTGTTAAGGGGGATAATGGTAACGCCTTAACACTATTTTGATACTTTATATTACTGATAGGCATTATCTACTTAGCGTACACTACTACATAGTAGATAGTTTAACGGATCCTTAGAGGATGATTATCCCAACGTCCTTTGAGTTACTTGTATTTTAGTTGTTATTTCACTTGAATTGGATTTATTGATATAGGAATGTTAATCCTGACTCGAGTGTTTTATGTTTTGTTTTACGCTCGGGTCAGACAGAGTGTACCAGTATTCGAGACTCACCTTTGGAGTTGGAGCTTAGCTTGGAGATCCAACTATCTATCCAGCTTTCAGATGATCAATTGATCCTAGTGATGTATTTTGATTCTTGTATTTGACTATTGTATTCGAGACTTCTGTTGTACCTTATTTAACTCTGATATGTATAATAGCTTCATGAACTACTATCTTTTGTATCCGCTGCATTTATTACCATGTGTCTGTGATCTGTGATTATTTATTTACCGTTTATGTTCAGTTTTGCCAAATTTAAATTAACAATTCGGTGTTTTGAGTCCGACATATGTGCGGATTCGAATAGTCCAAAATAGCTGTCGTTACATGCAAGGTCAGTAGCGGTACACAGTAAAAGTCTACTTACCGCAAGGGGCTGCCAGCAGTTATGTATGCATTATACTGATATGAGATATATCCACTACAAGAAACTTTTCTTTTAGTTGCATTTATTGGTAGCGTTTCAAGGTTATGCAACTGTTTGTCAAGTTAAGTCATAAAAATGAACAAATAAACGTGGTCAATTGGTTTCCGCCAAATATTCATGAAATTTTTCCTAAAATTTTACATGGCCTCTCCTTTTCTCTTTTAAACACTTAATTTTTTTTTTCACGTCGCTGAAATTCCATGGCCGCTCCTTATAACCTATCTTTCTCATTTTCAATTTCTAAATCACCCATCTTCGTCATCACAAAATCCCTCGACTTCGTCTTTCAAATCTTCCCTCTTTACCATCGATCATCCTAAATTGATTTTCGATGATCTATTTGGCTACGAACTACTGGAAATTACACTTGGAAAGCTAAATCATCATCTCACCAGCATTGGCAAGCTTTTCGATTGACCGACTCAACCTAAATATTGAATTTAACTTTTTTCTTAGTGATGGGTTATTGTTGTTAATAAGGAAACTAATAATTTATAGCAGAAAAAATTATTTAGAGTTTCATTACTTGATTTAGGTTTGGTTAGTAGAAGCTCTTATGTATCAGTTGCTTAGAAGCCTATGTATTTATTTCTTACGTATAATAATTGGTTTCCTCAGAATTTGTTATTACATGTGCTTTCAGTTTTGATTTACTGAGAATTGGTTTACCGAGTTCACATCCAATATATATCCTATGTTCTTGGGTGGATAACTAATTACAGGAAAGCTTAATTTATTTATGGTTTGATAAACTTATTGGTAAAGTTTGATTAGTATAAGAAGACGTGCCCAGGAGTGGACGAGTTTCTGTATCATGATGTTGCTGGACCGGGCGGTTTGGTGCTTACTTTGAAAGAGATAGTGAAGATGACGTTTAAGAAAGAGGAAGAGATGAAGCTGATAGCAAAGGAAATGGTTCTAGCCTTTGAATCCGAGTGGTTGGTGAAATTTGACGAGTACAATGAGTTGGTTCTATTGAATGGTATGAAGCTTGCTGAGCTTGAGAAGAGTGTAAAGTGTTTCAAAGAAAGGATGGCTGAATGCAAAGGTAAGAGCAGTTAACTGTTTATTATATATTCCAATGTCTTAAGCCAAAGCTTTTTTCAAACTTTTGGTCTTTTTAATTTTTATGTTGATGTGTTTGCAATGTTTCAGTTGACTGGATCTATGAATTTCAGTTACTAGCATTATATTGTGTTATTTGGTTCTAGCAATCTGCTGCAGTATCGTTTACCTGCATTAAGTAATGCTATAATAATTTTATTAGGTGTACTGAAAATGAATCCTCTTAATTTGCTGAACTTGTGCATATTACTATGTAGTCTTACTTCAATTTGCGGTGGCCTATGCTAGACCTGTTAAGAATCAACTAAATAGATTTGTGGTGTATTTCCTTTTTTATTTACCTGTGTTGTGCAGTTAGTGCATACCTCCTCAAAATGTTCCAAATGGTTCACAAATTAACACCTGGTTTATTGGAGTTCAAAAAAAAGTTAAAGAAAATGGTCGTTTTTCTTCTTTTAGTTTTGCTTATTTATCAGGAGATCGTAACCTTGTAGTGTACGTTAATGTACCCTTGAGTTTCAGCTGAAGACTGATTATGTATGAGTGTATTTGGTAACCTGGTCCTAGTGGGTTCAGACACGAATCAATCTTGTATTCTAGCATAGTGTCATATTTAGCTATTGCCTTAGTTAATGTTGGTGACCTGGAAATAATCTCGGAATCTCCCAATGAAATCAGATATAAAAGGATTCATTTTTGTGGGTAAGGTGATATAAGATGATGCTCTTACCCTTTTTTAAAGATTGATAAACAATAACTAATATACTACTTCTTACAGGAACTTGGAATTCAAATTTTCAGGATTCTTTACAAAATATAAACAAACGAAGTTCGAATGTTTCAAAAATAGAAGTTTTACTTTTTTGTTCTTTTCTAATTATAACTCTAAAACAATAAAATGTTACACCGTGGTTTATTCTCAAATCTCTTTTGCCTCTTTCAAAACATAAATTGGCTCCCTGAAGTATAAAGTGGTTCCATATTTTTCCTTAAAAAACAAACTTCATATTTTGCATATTTAAAACACAAAGTAAAAAAATAAAATAAAATAAAATTATTTTACCAAAATTTCTTTTGATATATCATGAAATGATTTATTATGATGACTGGTATAAATTATCAAATATTCAAAATTATGCTGATTTTTTATAGATTTGGTTGATTGCTACGTTATACATTGCAGTTTTACAATTAAACTAACTGAAACTTTTGAATTTATTTTTGCAAAACCGTCTTCCATTTTGTAATTAAAATGATATTTTAAATAAAGGTAAATGTTAGATACTAGTAAGTGTCCATTATAATGTCTTTTTGTTACAAGTTTAATTGTTTGTACTGTATTTTGTATTTTTTACAGTCCAAACCATCTGTCACTGTTTAGTTATTTGCATTATTATTATAATAATGAAAGGTATGTAATGATAACAAATTTGTCATTTTGCAAAATAATAATTGAATCATATCTATTAGAAATCGTATAGTTCACTCATTTGTGATCGTTAGCTTCATTATATCTTGCATTTTAATTGGTGCAAACAAGTTGATACTACGCAATATCATTATGATTGCACTTAATTTAAAGATTTAGTATTTGGATACCTGATTTGAATTACTAACTTTTCATTGTGGTGAAATTATATCGTGATTTTGTCATTTAAAATTTTAGGAGTATAATTTAAAATATCAATTTGAAAGTGATAAAAAATACTTTTAGATAAATAATAATGAGCTAACACACATAAATTTTCCTTAACAAATGTACAAAAATGGTATATTCTACTGTATATTTTGACTTTAAGGGAAGAGTTATGGTGCTTAAAAATATAAAGACAAAACCATAAACTTACAAAATATTATCCGTGATGAAGTGGTCATATGATTTGACCATCTTTTGTTAGCTATGCGCTGCATGTAAGATTCGGTACTCGCTCCGACTGGTCTTTATTGGTCATTTATTTGTCATTTATTAATATGCTTTATAAACTTGTGTAATCTTGGATCAGTTTAAATAACTAATTTCTTTGATGGGTGACCCTTTACCGTTTGATGTGCTCTAAATGGTGAGAAAATAACAATAGTTGAAGGTCCATTCCACCGTTTAGGAGATGAAAGAGTGCATTGGGAGCTTTGGACTTACCACTGTAAATAAATTTAGTAGGAAAAATGTCTGTATTTATAAAATTTATGAAAATTAAGTCTTTGTAGGCTCTTTTTTCTTTAAATAATAATATTGGATTAACAAACCAGTTTCACCATTGAAAATTTTTCAATTACATGCGTTATGCATATGTAAAAGTCAAAATTTTAAAATTCAACTTTTTTTTTGAAAATTCATTAACCCTTATTATGAATATTGTATAGCGAGCTTCGTAGAAACATATTTATCAATATCTTTCAAATTATATAAATTGACATACAAATTGCTTCAAAGTTTACCTTGAAAAGCTTTAAAATGCTTCAAAGCAATAGTAAACGATGTAAGTGCTTCCTCTTTTTTTCCTTTATGCGATTCGAAATTTTGTGAGGAGAATCAATGCTACTTTGCTACTCTTTTGATAGATGCATGCCTTGTTTTATGTTGCCCATCCAAATAATTTGGCATATGCATAGAAGATGCACCAAAAATTTATGGTTAAAGTATATTTGTTTAGAATAAACTAACACTGGAGCACGAAGATAGATGTGATAAGGAGAAAGACATGAAAGTGAGAGATAAAAAATTGGTAAGGAGAAGGAGAAAGTGGCAATAGAGAAAGAATGAGAAAATGTACAAGATAAGCAATAAGACTATAATAGTTGACAGTTGATGTTAATTAGAACTTGAAATATAATTTAGCAGGACTAAAACTAATCAATTAGTTGAGTGTCTTATACTCTATGTATAATTATAGGTTGTTAACAGTTGACAGTTGTTTTGTCATTTGCCAGGCATTAGGTAGTTAAATCCTAAAGTGTATAGACTCAACATAATGATCCATAAATAAAACTTATTTAAGTGTTATCTTAAGACAAAAAAATATGGTATCAACAAAACTGTATACTTTCATATTTACCTTAAATCAAAATCACAGCAAATATGCATACAAAATTTGGTTCCATGCCTCTTGATAATTTAGCGTTCACGCATGTATGAAGAGATATTGCGATTCTGTCAGTGGTGGTGCACCGGGCAGGTAATATTTTGACTTTATTAGCTAAACTTGTTAGTTTATATGGAAACCATGTATTAAAAAAACAATATTTGTTTATAGATCTTTAATTAGCATTCTTCTTTAATGTGCATCCTACGTATGCACTGTACCGTGTAAATAATATCCTACTCCATTTTTTCACATATGTTATAAAATGTGAGTTGTGTTCTTATCATGTTCTTGAAATTTCACCGTAAGCACTTATTTGAATTTTACTTTGTTATCTTATAATATTGGTAATTCTAAACTGGTGATATTGAATCTTTTGGATGCCCTATTTTGAGGTTCAGTTGTCAAATCTAACATTGATCGAGGAGAAGCCTGCATCATATGGAATATGTGTGTTGCAAATAGTACTATGTTGCATCGTTCGTTGATTCGGAGATGAGTGTCGATATGACTGCCTGATTGCATTTACAGGTACCTTAAATTGAACTGCCTCTTGAACTTTTTGCCTAAGATGAACGATGTATTGTTGTGGTTCTAGTTGTTAATTGTGATAAGATAATGATGTTGTAGTTCGAAGGTAATGCTGAGAGGTATACCATATCATTATAACTTTGATTAGTTCGAAGGTATGGTAAGATTTGACTGCCTTATTTCATTTCGTTTATAACTTTGATTATTTATATGAAATTATTTATCATATGATATACCCATACAATGTTGTAGATGTTTGATATTAGATTTGAAGTCCTACGAATTAACATAATTGTTTGACTATATGTTGTGCTTTCACTTATGCATGCATTGGATTTCTGAAGAGAGTAAAGTTGAACATTTATGGTACTAGCTTTCACTTGTGCATGCGATAAAGAATTGTGGGTAATCAAGCGTTTTGTTAGTACCAGTTTGGTATAACATTTTATTAGTACTAGGTGTGTAAATTTGTGTATGAATGGTTATTGTATGTGAGTTTGGTCATTTTATCAAAAACCTATTGTATTAGAATGGTTACGGATATCTTATTTGATTATATGATTAATATGTTTTTCAATTGTTTGAATATGATGATTATGTGAGTGATTGTTGATTCATATAAAAAAATAGACCATGAACAGAAAATAATAGCACGAAAAAATGGTGCAAAATGATCAACAACTTTTAGTAGCATTTCAAAAACACTACTGAAATACATATAGTGGCGTTGAGTAAACGCAACCGTAAAGTAGGGTAAATTTGGAAACTCTATTGGTAGCACCAAAAAAACTTTTGGTGGCGTTTTTAAAATGTTACAAAAAGATTTTTGGTGGCTTTTAAGAAACGCTACAATAAAAGGATTTATAGTGGCGTTGAAATAAATGCAACTAAAAACCATGAATTTTTAGTTGCAGGCTTTATCACGACGTTTATCAAAACGCTACCATAAGGTTTGATAGCGTATTTTGTGCGCCACCAAAAATAAAATTTCTTGTAGTGTTCCAACCGTAGGACCCATGGAGAGTATACGCTTGTATGTAGATAAAAGAATTCTCCAAAAGGAAAGGGAGTCTGCTTCAATAAATTAAGAAAGGGGGTATTGCCTTGATTGCAGTAGGCATTCTAACTCGGATAGTGAGCAAAGAGTGACCTTATGTCAGTATATGTTGGTGCAAAATTTTAGAGTAGGAGCTTCACATAGGTTGAGAATACCATCAAACCTTAGTGGTCGAAGAAAGACAAGGATTACACCTAACATGCTACACTGCCTACTAATGTATGGCCCACGTTAGGTCATGCATCGCCAACATTAGTTAGCTAGTTTATTTATTAGGAGGCAATGCTAACAAACCTTTTTAGAGAAGTCTTTCAACGTGCATGAGATAGTCTATAGTGCTGAGACCACCATACTTATAGTGTTTAGAGCTTAATCTACAACCAAGAAGTAGAGAAGTTGAAAATCCCCAAAAATGCAACACAGAGTATGGCTAAATTATTAAAAAGTCATTATTAGGCACTACAGGTGTTTCTCGATATGTGCAACGAGGAAAACGTGATGCAGCGAGGGTGATGGATCTCGACGAGGTGTTGAGTTATGGATACTAGCCGGGATAACATCTTGGTCCATTAGGGGATTATTGTACACACACACACACACACACATAGCTACAGTCTACTATGGGTAGAAGGGGTGAATTGTACGCGTATGTGGAGTCGAGCCAACTAATTAAAAATAAAGGACATAACATTTGATAGAAGGCAATCGACATAAACTAGTTTTATGTATAAAGTGTACAATTTATCAATCATTAGAACTTTATTCTGACCCCTTCCTCATTACAACCCACATGATATCTTAGAAGGATAGGTATTGGTATAAGGCAGGAACGGCAGAAGGACAGGTTCCCTAGTGCATTCTAAGCACTGATAAGGACACTGTACATTGTAAGTGTCAACCTTGGTCAGTAACTATATGTTCTATTATACTTTACTATTTCGCTATGAGTTATATATATCGATAGTGCTCTGATATGCATATATTTGAAGGATACCAAACCAACGATCTGTACTTTGGTGGACTTAGGTTTTCAATTTAGCAAAAGTTCAGGCCCATTGGTGTGCAGATTGTTACATTTGATATTGGAGTTTAGGTTAGTTGATCTTGTAAAATTAGAAAAGGTTGATTGAACGTATTTGTATTTTTCCAATACACATAAGTACACATGCGCCAAATCCTAATAATTCAAACTATTGATTAGTTGCAACTATACATTGAAATAAGAAATAGTCAATTATGATTCAGAACAATGGACAAAGTTAAAGATATACACCTACCCCGATTACCTCATTGGAGATAGCTCATATGGAAAGCTGTTAACTTATGAAAAGCGCATGAGTGCAGCATATGGAAATTCTCTGAAGCTGGATAGTACGTGATCTTCTAGTTGGGCCTTGATAAGCCGATAGTAGTAGATCCTCATATGATTACCAATTAATGATGTACAGTAAATTTTTAAGTCCACTCTGAGTTCAACCCCATATAGAAGAATTTAATATAAAAGTTCGAGAAAATATATAAATGATATACCTTAAATGATTTTCAAAGTTTTTATTTAAAAATTAAAATTTCAATAAATGGGTTTTTATAAAAAGGAAAGTTATTTGGTTTGAAAATATAGAAGAGTGTATGTAGCTCGTAGATTTTTCTAGGATAAAAAATTTTTAAGTTGAAAAATTCTTTTCAGGGATGGTCAATAGGAAGAGGTATAAGTTTGAAATAAGGTAAAAAAAGAACGAGAAAGAAGGTTATAACCCGAAAATAAAGCAGTAGGCGAATGCACTACAATGATTTAATTAAGGAGGTTGTCAATTTGGAGTAGAGCTATGTAAATATAAGCCATTCAAATAAGAGCAGTTTAGGTGGAAGAAAGTATAATAGTAGTAACATTAAGAAATAATGTTAATGTAGGATCAATTTCACCCTAGAGGGGGTGAATATGGTGACATTATTAATTATAAAAATTTATTGTAGAAGTAAATAAAATATTTCAACACAGACAATACCAGAATAATAGCAACACATATAATAGCAGAATAAAAGCAGAAAATAGAACACACAAATTTACCCAGCTTCGGCAAAACCTTGCCTACGAGCCGCCCTTAAGGTTTCTACTAGAAATTAAGTAGTCAGACGCTTACACACATAAACTCACGTCACCCGCTATCGACTAACCTAACTCTATGCTCAAAACCCTGCCATAACTCAGCCACTTAGTTGCGTAGTCTTGAACTGCACCACTGTAAGTTCGTCCCCTAGTCACACGACTAGAAAGTACAATCATTTAAAAGAAATATACACAATTTAGAAACAATTTAAAAGCAAAAACCCTAAATTAAATATACTAAGCCCAAAAAGTAAACCGGCCCAATTAATATTAAAAAGAAATCCCTTTTCTTTTGTCTTATGCCTTCGGCCCGCTATTTGTTGCTTGACAATGGCTCTTCGTTCCCTTTCCAAATTTAGGGTTTTGCTTTATTGAAGCTGCCGACTTTAGTTGGTTGATCGAATATGTGATTTCGCTTTCCTTGTTCTCTGTGGATCGACCGTCTCCTTATAGCTTGCTTCGACTGCTTCAATCGAGTTCGATTTTACTGGTATGTTATTTCTTGCTTTTCTGGTTGATATGCTTGAACTCGATCTTGATTCGAGTTGAAAGATTATTCTTTGTTGCTTGAACTCGAATGGTTTTTACATGCCGATGATGATTAAGTTTTATAGGATTCGAATTTCTATATTTTCATTCGTATAAATTCATTTGAATTCGTCAATGATTTTGCTCGGCCATTGATTTTGGTTTGTTTGCTTGTAATGATTTCTGACTTCTTCAATTTCGTATATTTTGTTACTTACAATTTACTTACAGTTTTGTACTTTTGCACTTGATATTTTCATTTGTGCATGTCACTTTACCTTATTGTCACTGCCTAGTTTGACTATATTCATATGCACTTGAGTCATGTTGATTATTTGATGTTAACTGGATTGTATCAGGTACATGTCCGTATGTCGGATATTGGACTTCATGTTGCATTTGTATCCAAGTGTACGTGCTTTGGTCTATGCATTCAATGCATGTAGTCCTTTATGTTTGATCTACATGTTGTTTTAAGTTTGGAGCTTGTGAGTTGCATCTTCATGTCGCTTGTCTGGATGCTTTGTTGACTTCAAGTGTATAGCACTGAACTTTTTGGTCGAGGCTTGTTTTAGTTGTCTTGACCATTTTCTTGAACTTGTACATTTTTAATTTGCACTTATGTTGAATCCAGCTTATAGCTCAGGTTTGACCTTGTGCTCGTATCCTGACTTAACTTGAGTTGAACCTGGGTTTTAATTGGGTTTGACCTTGTGCACACCTGTCCCTGTAATTTTATCAAGTGTATATCGGTGTGCACGGCCTTATGGCATGTACAGTGATATATTGTGCATGTCACAAGTTGTTCGTGTTTGATGAATTCAAATTTAAATGATGATGAACAACCCAAATAACCGAGGCAAATAATATTTTCAAAATGACATTTTATTTTACACTGCAAAAATATTTCATTTTCAATTTTAATGCATCTATGTGTATTTTTGCAGATACTCAGATGCTGGATTCAATCTGGAATGGAGTTGAAGACAATTACAAGTGAACAAGTGATATGTAGTGAGGTACAAACGTATAGTGAAAAATGTGATTGAAATTGTAATTGAAAATTGTATATATGGCGAGAGCTTAAACTTATACTATTCAAAATTGCAATAATTATTTGTTTGAATAAAATATCCGTTTGAATTTAATTCCGTGTTATTTATTTTATTCAGCAAATATTTATTTGATTATGTGAAAAAATAAAGTAGTACATTAACAAGTACATTTAAACGTTTATTATCATCAAACAAAAAAATCATATACTTGCATAGTCAATAGTTTGGAATTAATATGAAGTAATGCTAGTAATATAATTAAGCAATCTAGGAAATTTAATGCAAAACAAAGGAAAATGGACAATTTTCGTTGTTTTGTGCATTTATTACAAGTATCTTTTGGAAGTTCCCCTAATGTACTACTAGTAGAGTCTCTGCTAAGGATGAAAGCGTTGATAGCATGAGTGATAAGAAAATATTAGAGTGAGAGTTGTCCTTATCCACTTCATTTTTTACGGTTTAAAATTGCAAAAGATGTTTTAGAAATATTGTAAAGTGCATTGTTAAAGAGAAATGGTTTGGTGTAACAAATGAGATTTTAAATGGAAACTTAATACATAGTTTGAATTAGAAGTTCCAATTTTGAAGAAGTAAAAATTGAAAAGGTCTTTAGAAGGAAAAGTTGATTTGAAGAAGAAAAAAAAAATTTAAAATTAAATTTGCTAACATTTTCTTTTTGTTTTAATGAATAAGATAAATGCAAAAAATTAAAATATAGTTTAAAGCTAAGACACCAAGTATTTTTTTTTAATTTAATAAAAGGTTCCTAAGTTGCAATTTTAAAGACAAAGGTTTTGTGATTAAGAATTTCAAAATTTTGAAGTTTGTTATTTTTTTTAAAAAAAGGGGCGAAGACCAAACTAAAATTCTAAATATGGAGTAGTTAGGAATGACTGCTTAGGTAAAACATAGTAAAAGATAAGTCTATGAAAAATATAGTGATGACTACTCATAGATTAGCAAAAGGAATCCCCTTGGAATGTAAAAAAATATTGGTAAAAGCTTAGAAATGTTTTGTTAGATATGTGTGTAAGCCATAAGAAGAACCGAAAAGGAATGATAAATGGTATTAAAGTACATTTCTATAAGTTCTAGGATATCTTCTATTAATAACAAAAGATAAATGAAGTAAACACCAAGATTTGGAAGTATTATCAAGGGATATGGATTAAAATAAGTTGGTAACAGAGGGTTGTGAGATGGCAAATATACATAGAGAACATTGGTAGACTCAAAGTTAAGGAAGGTAAGATAGTGATGAAAAAATTGTCCCGCTAAGTCAATTGCAAATGAATTATTCAAAAGGATGCATAGTTTATTCCATAATTCAGTGTGGTAATGGAAGTAATGGATATACCTTATTCATCAGAAGCCTAAAAGTTAAGATATGTGAGTTGGAGAAAGATAACACGTTAGAAAGGTCCATTTAACTACCAGTAAGAAGTGGATAAAGCCGCAACATCATAAATGTCAGTTGATGTTGAAAGGGCAGCTTCCAGTAGTTATTTCTTTTAAGGTTCGGGTTGAAAGCATTAATTGTCTCTATTGTGATAAAAATGTGTATAATGTTATGGATATGTTCATTTTTATGTGTTTTCTATGTGGACCGCAATATTATTTAGAAACCAAAAATACTAGAAAATTTTATGAGAGATAATTAACTAGTGCAAAAGGAAAGAAAATAGTTGAGTCTGGAAGTTAAGGAATAAATTATGATAATTAATTTAATTAGCTACTAAGATAAAATGGAAATAAGATTGTTATCCCCAAAAAAATTAGGGAAATAAATTTCAGTGAGCAGAGGATGGGTAAGGAATGTTATGTAGTATCAATGTCCATGTAACTTAAAAAGCTAAAATTTATAATTGAACTTGTTTGCTAGTTGCTGCCATAAATAAAAGATAAGTTTTGAAACTTAAAATTTAACGCGTAATATGTGAAGTCCGGTATGGATGTTAGACTGTTGACAAAACCCTGATTTCATGTGTTCGCATAAATTATTTTGAATAAAATATATAACATGTATGCTTTTGAAAAATTTTATTCAAAATTCTTAGTTTTAAAAAGTAAAATAACTTTATGAAAAATTTTGAAAATTTTGTGATGGATTTTTTTTAAGGTTTAAAATTTTTACAATTATTTTAAAAAGTGACATAAAAATATTTTTAGGCAGAAAAGAAAGAAATCAAATTTTGAAAATGCCACATACATGACATGGGGGAATAGTTGATAGGATGGTTAGTATGGATTTTACTATCCAGCAGAAGTAGTAGTAAAATAAAATATAGTTAGTGACGAGGAAGTTGTTTTAGCTATGAAATCTTTTCCTATAATACCTTGACGACAGGCGAACAAAAAAGTTGATTTTTGAATAAACCATGTTTTAAAACTTTAAGATAAAAATTATCTATGCAAACTGTACTTGGAATAGTTGGAAAAGGATTAGAGGCAAAGAGAAGGTTCCAAAGTGGAGTGGGAAGTTAGGTAACCAAGAGAAAAAGGATGAAAAAATAGAATTTTCTATCTAAACCATTTCCCGACATAAAGAAAATAGGTTTAGAAAATTGGATTTTTCTAAACTTGGATGTTGGCAATAGTGTGCTGTGATTTTGAATGATAGGTATTGGATGCAAAATTGGTTGAACTATACTTCTATTCATAGAAGTGTAGGAAAATTTGGATGTAAAAACAAGTTTTTGGTTTTCAAAAGTTGCATGCATATAGAACTGCCCGTATATTTAGTGTGTTTGCACCATATTTTCGAAATTGATTTAAAAGTATGCATTCATATAGGAGGTGCCAATTAGGATTACTCAAAATAGATATCATATGTGTTGTGATACACCGAGCACTTGTACACGATTGGTTGCAAAATTATTTGTATACTAATTGATTTGTTAGTTCAGAATGGTTATGCGTTATTCTACGTTGTTCAGTCCTTGAGGAATTACATAGGTGAAATTATTTTATGGAGGATGGATGTAACACCCCACGATTTTACAATAATTAATTAAAACGAAATTTAATAAATAAATAATAGTAATGAAAAATATAATTTTTGCAAACTTAAAAATTTGGGTATGGAACTTATAGCGTTGGGTACGTGAGATGTTCTGATCAATTTTCATATATAAAGTTTTCGGATCGGAGTTCAAATGGTAAGGTCATTAGCATTTGAAGTTTTGAATCGAAAATAATTATATGTATAGTTATGGTAATAAAAGTTAATTAAAAATTGATTAATAATGTTAATGGAAGCTTAGACGTCAAGAAATGATAACGTTAAATATCAAATCTCAGAAGATGTGTAAAGTGGAAAATTACAAAAGAACACAATTGGTTAAATATGGAACAAAATTAAACATACCAAATAACATAAATTAATTGCCGCTATAGCAAGACACCGGTCGACCTAAAATGCAGCTAGGTCGACTAGTAGGCAAGGGGCGATCGACCCTTATGTTGTAAAAGTCGGCAGCAAATTATAGCCAAATCGTCTAGATTTAATAAATCTTTTATTCGCAGATATGATTGATTATAGAGCTTATAATACTTGCCTAGTTTCTCACTTCTCTTCTCATATTTTCAAGGTATTCTCTTTTCTCTACAATTTCTAGAATTCTAAAAGTACTAAAATTATTACACACACACACACACACACACACACACACACATATATATATATAAGTAGAGAAAAGCGTAGAATAAAAGAAGAGAAGAATATGATCGATTCAGAACATAGAAACAAAGATAAATCATGAATCTTAAACTCAAATCTAAATTTAATTCAATCTCTCCTTAGATCTGTAATTCTAATAGGTGTACATCCTTTTTGTATTTTGCATTTAAAGTAAGAGAGAGACAAAGAAAAGGGAATGGATTTAGGTATGGAGAATTAGAAAATTAAAGAAGGGTGAGTGGGAAATTAAATATTTTGTAAAAATATTGGATTTATATCGTTGTAGATCTATTTCATTTATGCCAAGATATAAATCACGATTTGGATATTTAATTTTATAGACACAAGGAATTGATATAAACCACGAATAGGATATTTAATTGTATACGCGTAATGATTATGGAAGATATGCTTATATGTTATGGAAAACCCTATACTTGATAATATTGTATATGTTTGGATTTGGAAAGTTAGGGGTATAAATAGTCTGAGATTTATAATTTGTTAATGAAATCTTATTTTGATTTCATATTTGGTCAATTTATGTAGATTGTTGAATACAAATTAGAACTGATATAGATTAGATTAGGATTAGACAATGTTTTAATACATTGGAATGAATTACATAGCAATATGAATTACTATAATTGTCTAAAAATACAAATAAAAGTGTATTGGTTGAAATGATAAGGAATTTAAACAAAAAGGAAGAGATGTAAAAAATAAGGGAATTTCGATATTTTGTACTATCTATTCCAATTGAAAACTGAAAGATAATAATTCCTTGTCATTTGACACATAGCTCTTTTTAAGTAGTTTATAAAAAAATTATAGTATCAATAGTTTCTTTTGGGAAAGAAGTAATTCCAGTGTACTAAGATATAAAAATCCTTAAGTATGACTATGTAATGTAAGTAGGAATAATAACAATAATTAAAAAGGGGAAATCTAAAGTATGTAATTCAAAATGGCGTAGAAAACAAATGGTAAATAAAGAAGATACTGTTAAATGAATAAAGAAGTGATAAGTCGAAATAAGCAATCAAAGAGAGATATTAGTTAAAAAGGATACAGGAGATTTCATCCAATAATGTTAAACTAAAGGAAAACACCAAATGACACATAAGTCAATAAATTGGATATCGACAACAAATGATAGTAAACGACAATAATAAATCAAAAATAAGTTATGTAAGACTTATTAAACGATAGTGATTGGAAAAGTCGAAGAATATTATTAAAAGTTGAACATTGAAGGCATAATAATTATGACAGGTGTGAATTATTATAGTTAATAGACAACTTAAATGGATAAGAATGACATGGTCTTCACAATGTGTTGGGATGCAAGGTCTGTAGTGTTACACAATAGAAGCTTACCCGGTGCTAGGGGATGCCAACAGTTGTGTATGGATTATATCGATGTGAGACTTATCCAACCATAGGATCCATAGAGAGTATATGCTTCCGTATAGATTAAGGAATACTCCAATAGGAAAGGTAGCCTACTTCAATAAAATAGGAAAGAGGGGTATTTCCTTGATTACAATAGGCAATCTAAATTGTATGGCGAGCGAAGAACAACCCTATGTCAGTACGTGTTGGTACCAAATTAAGGAATAAGAGCTGCACATAGGTTGAGAGCACCATCAATCCTTAGCAGTCAATGGGTAAGACAAGGGTTATACTTAATGGGCTACACTTTTTACTGGTGTACAGTCCATGTTAGGCCATGCATCGCCAATGTTTATTTCCTAGTTTGTTTGTTAGGAGGAAAGGCTAGCAAGCCATTTTGGAGAAGTCTTTCAACGTGCATGGGGTATTCCGTGGAACTGACCCCATAACTAGTGGCACCGAGTCCACCATACTTATAGTTCTTATAGTTTGTTGAGTTGAGTTTACAACCAGGAAACAGAAGTGTCGAAAATCCCCAAAAATGCAACTTAGAGTGTGGCTAAATTATGGAAACCATAGTTAGGCGCCATGAGAGTTCCTCGGTATGCATGGGGACGAAAATGTGATATGCCGAGGGTGATGGACCCCAACAAGGTGTTACGTCATGGATCTAGTAGGGATAATATCTTGATCCACTGAGGAACTGTCGTACTTATAGACACACACACACATGCACGTATACAGTTATAATCTACTATAAGTAGATGGGGCAAAACGTACGCGTACGTGGAGTCGAGATGACTAATTAATGATAAAAGACATAATATGTGATAAATGGAAATCGACATAAACTAGTGCTACTTATAAAGTGTATAATTTATCAGTCGCCAGAATGTTGTTTTGACCCCTTCCTCATTACAAACCACAAGATATCTTAGAAGGACAGGTGCTGGTACAAGGTGGGAATGGTAGAATGACCGGTTTCCTAATGCATGCTCGACACTGACAAGGACACTAGACATTGGAAGTGTCAACCTTGGTCAGTAACTATATGTTCTATTATACTTTACTATTCTGCTATGAGTATATCAATAGTGCTCTAATATGCATATATTTGATTATTTGCAGGATACCAAACAATGATCCTTACTTTGGTGAACTTAGGTTTTCAATTTAGCAAAATCCAGGCCCAATGGGGTGTGGGTTGTTACACTCACAATCTTTCTTCTCATCAGTATCAGAAGCGTCATTCTTTTAAAGAATGATCTTATATGCACTGGAATGTTTTCACGCTTGGAATTCTCCATATTGAACCTTTTCGGTATGGTACCTATGTACAGGGATTGAGACAGTCCCAACAACCTTTTAGGTCTATCTCTATAAATTTTTATATCGAGTATATAGGTTGCTTCTCCTCAATCCTTCATAGAGAAGTTCTTGGAAATCTAAGCTTTCACTAATTGCAATAACGAAATGACATTGCCAATTACCAGAAGATCATTGACATATAACACTAAGAATATGATAGCACTGAAATGTTCCTTTATATGTATGCACATCCTTTATATTCTGACAAAAACCAAACTACTTGATTACCTTATCAAAACACTTATGCCAACTCATAGAAGCTTGTTTGGGTCCACAAATGGACTTTGACAACTTACAAGCCTTGTTCTCACTCCCACTTATCACAAAACCCTCGGGCTGCGACATATAGAGGTTTCTTCTAAATGACCATTTAGAAATGCCATCTTTACATCCATTTTCCATATTTCATAGTCATGGAATGCAACAATGGCCAGCATAATCCAAATCGACTTATGCATGGGCACGGGTGAAAAGGCCTCGTCATAATCAACACCTTGAACTTAACGAAATCCTTTTTATAACTAGTCTAGCCTTACAAGTCTCTACTCGTCCATATGCATTAGCTTTTTCTTAAAAGTCTGTTTGTAGACGATAGGTTTTATCCCTTTGGCTACGTCTGACAAAGACCGTACTTCGTTTTCTTACATGGAATCCATCTTGGATTTCATTGCTCGATGCAGAGTCTTTACTCTACAGTGCTTGATGAAAGGACAAAGGAGCGTCGTCATCTAAGAGACAGTCCTCCTTCTTGCTATCCACGAGAAAACCATAATATCTCTCTTGTGTGCGAGATTCCCTATTGGACCATCTAATACGCTGCGTGTTTTCATATACGGGTGAACTTGGTTCTCCTATTGGTTCAACCTCAGTGTTAGTTTCTCGGTTATCATCCAAGTCTTCAACTTCGCTGTTAGTTTCTTTTGATAGAAATTCGTTTTCTAAAAAGGTAACATATGTGGAAACAATAACTTTTTATCCCCTTATGTTGTAGAAAATATATCCTCAAGAATTCTTGGAATACCCTATAAACTTATACAAGGCCGATCTTGCCTCAAGTTTGTGAGGGCCAAAGTTCTTAACGTAGGAGGAACAACCCTATACCTTCAAATAAGTGAAGCAGAGTTTCTTCCTATGCCACATCTCATATTGTGTCTTAGGCATGGATTTAGTGGTAAGAAATTCCCCATATTTTTTGCGGTTTCCAATGCATATCCTCAATAGGATAGAGGTAACTCAGCCGTACTCATCGTGGAGCAAACCTAATAGGGTTCTGTTCCTATGCTCCAAAACATTGTGTGCTACATGCAGTGGAGTAAACTGAGAGATAATACCATTATCTTTTAAGTATTGCTGTCGTTATTGTCCAAAGTACTCACCTCCATCGGATCGAAGAACCTTTATCTTTCGGTTCGTATGATTTTTGACCTCATTCTTATATTTAATAAATTTCTCGCAGACATTGGATTTGTTCTTCATAAGATACACATATCCTAGTTTTTAGAAATCATCACTGAAGGTATGAAAGTAAAAAACAATTATCCTTGGTGTTTACAAGCATGAGGCCACATTACATCACTATGTACTAACCCTAGTTTGATCAGCTCTTTCATTGCTCACACTGAAGGAGTGCCTAGTAATTTTACCTTTGAGACACGGTGTCAAATGATTCAAAATCAAGTGACTGGAGAAAACCTTTGGATTTCATTTTGTGTAGTCGTTTCTCACTAATATGACCTAACCTAGAATGCCAAAGATAACTATCATTTATATTGATAGAAAGACTACTCATCGAACATACATAATTAGTATTTATCATATAAATGTCATTTTCAATAACACCATTGCAGACTTTATTTCCATTTAAACTAACGTCCATAACCTTATTCGCACAATGAAATATATATCCTACTTCAGAAAGTTTAGAAGCAGATATAATTCCACAAATAAAGTCTTTTAAAAAAAGAAATTATGTAATATCAATATACTCCACTAAGGAAACATAAATGATCATCTCCTACTACTCTACGATAGATCCATCAAAAACTTGTGCCTCATCTCTCCTTTATCCATAGAGCAACAGTTCCTACACCCATATAACCAATTACATATGAGTTCATATACAGTATCTTAAACCTAATACGTTTTATTGATTGTAAAATAATTTTGAGTAATAGATGTACCTGATGGAGTTGCGGAACTATTTTTCTTTCTTTATTTAACAATCTTTAGGTATTCGGTAAAGTTTCTTTTCTAGTGATCTTTCTTCTAGTAGTGGTGGCATTCACCCTTGTTATCGGTCTTCTTAATTTTCTTATTCTTCATATCTTCTCTTTTCTTCTTCTTCGAACCTTTCGAAGAGATTACACTACCCTTTACAGCAGGTACAACCCATTAATCCTTGGATATAGACTTGGCCGACCTTAACATATTGAGCAGCACTACGAGACTCACATTCAACTGGCTCATATTATAAATAAGTATGATCGGTTCATGGTGAGGTGTAAGGGAAACAAGGATCAAATCAACTTGTAATTCATTGCTTACATGTACATCCAATTATGAAAGCTATCAATATAACGCTTCATCATCAATATTTAACAGTCCACTTTCAGTACTTTAGTTATTTTGGCACTGAAAAGCTTCTTCGTAAGCTCGTACTTTGCAAAAAATGATTTTTCACCAAATAGGAGCCTAAGACTATCAAATATACCATGGACGAACATGTTTTTGTGCTACCTCTTCACCGACTTGTCTAACCTTGGCAACTCTAGGTTCGAAAGTCATTTCTCATAAGAAAGTCTTAGTTTGGGGTCCGCATCATCAGTGCATTATTCTTTAGGATCGCAGGTAATAGATGAGCAAATACGCTCGTATGTCAATTGTGACGACCCGGAATTTTCGAGCATTTAAAACTGGAATATTTTATTAATTTTAAATATTGAATAGAGTAATTTTAACTCGAATTCGAATATCACAATTTATTTGATGATTTAATTATTGGATTAAATAATTTGAAGTTGGGAAAATTATCGAATCTAGAATTTTAAGCCGATTAAAAATAATTTGAAGGCTTATAAAATTTATATTGATGATAGTGAAGATAGTAAAAGTGTTAAAATTGAATTTCGAAGTTGTTTTTTCATTTTTGAAATTTATATCGTTTAAATTGAATTTAAAAAGAAAAAATAGCCTTCCGAAGCGATGTCTCGGAATTTGACGAAACCAGTTCTAATGGATCCGTAATATTATATTATTATCGGATTTCAAATGTCGTAGCATTCGGAGTCAGCGTGTGTTCGTACGAGATAAAAACGCTTAGACAATAATTTATCATTTTAATTTAAATATAATATCGTTTCTTTTGCCGACCTATTCTTCTCTGTCTTCTGAAGAAAGCCGATAATTTCCTTTATTAAATCGCGTATTGTCACCTCTTTCTTTCCAAATCAAATCTCCAGAAGAAAATCTCGTTCCAGTAAATGAAACAAACAAACAAAACTATAGGCTTCGCTTCTTCCATCACAATTACTTCCCACCTTCTTTTTCCATCAACAGCCGAACATATTATAAAAAAAGAAGAAGAGGGGGAAACGGAAATCCCATACAAAGCCGAACGCGAGATCCCCTTTTCGAAACACCTTATTCGAACGCCTTTCCTCTTATTCGACATCACAGCTTCATGAGATTCACGAAGCGAGTGGCGCTGGGCTAGGGGGTTGATCGCGAGCGTGATGGAGGGGGAAAAGCACGAGTGATGGCGTTGACCTAGGATTTTGGGCTCGATCTCTGATTTGCATGTGCACCCGTGGAAAAATGGGAACCGTGGCGTCGCTGGGTGGATCGCGTACGAAGGCGCGAGGAGCGGCAGCCGATCGTGGTGGTAAGGGCTTGGACGTGAGTTTAACAAAGTCGGTTGGCAATGGAAGCAGGCACTTGGGGCCTCCGGTCAATGCAATGTCGGCTAGGGTTTGGGAACTGCAGCACATCGACATCGTGAAGGTGAAACTTTTGAACTGATTTCCCGAATTCTAGAGAATTACAGATGTTTAAAATAAATGTCTTATGCTAATGATTAGCTTACTGTTAATTAAGCAAAAAAGAAAAAAAATAGAAATTTTTATATATAACATTGATTTTGGAATCACTATGAATTATGTTATACACCTATATGATGTTTCAAAGGTTAAATGATATGCAGTTATAAAGGATTTTTATTTCCTCTACTAGCTTATTTTATTAAAGGAAAGGGTTGATAATTAAACTGTTTTAATCAACTTATTGAATTTATTTTAGTTTTAAAAGGATTTTGAAAGGGAAGATTTTATTTAGTTAAAATCAACTGATCAGTTCGTTTAATTTATTAAAAAGGGAATCAGTTTAAAATTTTAATTTCTAGGTTAAAACAAAATCAGTGGTAATTAGATTTAGCAAATGGAAAATATTTGTTCGATTTATTCGAATATTAACAATGAATCCAATGTTTATTCAAGGTAAAAAGTCATGAAAACGGGTCGAGACGGTAATGGACTGCAAACGAAAATATAAGGTGAGTTAATCTCACTCAGTTAAATTTATTTTAAATGATTAAATTTAAATAATTGATTGTATGGTTGAATTGATTGATGTGATATAGTATGGTGTAATTTGAAATTGGCATATTATGTTGTGCTAACATCTGTGGATGCAGGGAAAACAGGTTGGAGGGATCCAACTGGACCCCTCAATTTTTATTTAAATTATTTAATATTCTTTGTTCTGATTATTTGATATTCTATGATGAATTATGTGGAAGTATTGAATGCTATGGTTGGGTTGATATAATCGGGTATAATGAATTACCAAACATATATATTTGATTTTGGAATGAGAATAAAAGAAGTGAAATTGCAAGTAAAATAATCATAGAATAAATTTAAGAATGACTTGGAAAAGAAATAAAGTGACTTTAAAATTCTAATAAATGAATCCTGAGAATGGAAAGGAAAATTTGAATAAACAGAAAGTTAATGATTTTTTAAAAACAAAAAAAATGCAGTATTATTAATTAAAAAGAACAAACATTTATTTAGAATTTAAGATTTGAATTATTGAAAGAATAAAGACGAAATTGGGAAAAGCTGAAATTTGTATATTTCAGTTAAAAGATTTAAAATCAAATGGAAAATAATAACAATAATAATTAAGGGCATAATTAATGATTTTTGAAATAAATTGAGAAATTAAAGAAACTTATTTCAAATAAAATAAATTGGAAATCAATTTGGGAAAATTGATTTAAGTGCTTGAAGTTGGAATTTTCTCTGGATGGCCAAGTACACGTTTTTAAAAGTAAATTTTAAATATAAATTAAATGTTTTAAAGTTGTTTTTAAGAAAAAGAAAGTTTTGTAAAATTTGTTATTTCTAATATTTAAAGTCCTAAAGTAAGTATTTTCCTTTAATTTATTTTAGCAGTAATTATTAAGAAGTAACTTAGTATTTTGTTTTTTTTAAAAGTAGAAATCTAGTTTTATATTTTATTAAGTAACCTTATTTTCAAATATTCATATAGTATGTATTTTTAACAAATTATTAAAGAAATTTTTAACTTGAATGTTTTAAAGTATATTTTTAAAAGTAAAGTGTTTTAAATTAATTTAGCAAAATCTAGTTTTGCGCTTTTGATTCCAGTGAAAATAGAAATACTTGAAATTTATTTTGAAGAGAAAGGCAAATAGTTTTGAAAACTGTTTTCAAAGGAATTTGAAAAGTGAAAATATATCTTGTGAATATATCTTTGAGATAAATAAATAATTTGGGAAATTATTTATTTTTTGATGGATGTTTGTGAATATAAGTTGATAGTTAAATAACCGACTATCAATATTGGACAAATGCGTTGATCGTTTCGAAGAAACCGGGATCGAGATTTATTTCTCGAAAACCACTTCGATCCGGTTTGTACGTTTCGTGAAAACGATTTTGGATTTGAAGATGGAGCAGTGAAGTGCAAGGGCTAGTCGCTACTAATCCTGAGGATATTTCCAAAATGGATGTAGTAGGAATAGTGCCTTCAGTTCCGTTCGAACCAGGGACGGACTTGTATGGATGGATGCTTGCGAAACATCGTCAGGTGGACGATGGGCATTCTAAGGGATATGTTCTAAAAAGGTAACGCTTAGCCTCAAGCCTCATCAACCGGGAATGACTGAAAATCAGGGGTTATGCAGCAAGGCTAGGTGGGTAGCACACAAGCAGGGTGAGATCATTCCCGTCTAGATGTCCCTTTTTATTTCGGCTTAGTGGTGCGGTTGCTGATCCCAACCGTGGGGTGATCTCATTCGGGATTATCCAGTAAGCTGTAGTCTCGGCCTTGTGTTGCAGGGGAGCGGGCGTACTCCTCGGTACGGTGATCTAGGCCCCGTACTGTAACAGGTGGTACCCCAGTGCCTTGTCATTAGTTGGATTTCCATTCTCCCTACGAGCCTTGTACGAGTTTTCTTTGTATTACCCACTCTGTGGCTAGTAGCTGGAATTTAATAGATGTAACAATTTCGGCTATTTTATAAGTATTTGTATACAGACCCTATTATAATATCAGAGGATTTTTATAAAAATATTTTAGCTATCGTAAGGTAAAAACCCGACATGTTTATTTATGGCGTGATCTTACGAGATGCTTTGTTTTCAAAAGATTTTTGAAACTTTAATAATCAATTGGGTGTGATTTTCTCACGCTGGTATTCCAGACTGACTCGGGTGTTATTTAACTGTAATGCTCGGGTCAGACCGAGTATTATAGGATACAGGATATGATGCTGTGGAGCTCAGGAGACGAGCAAGATGACGATACGTACTCGCGTACTTGTTTATATACATATATTCCGCTGTGTTGAGTTGTTGTGTATCCATTTGTATTATCTTGATGTTGAGCTGTGATTGATGTATTCTGATGATGTAATATATAAACAGAGATATTTGATTTGAGTAAAGATCATTTATTATCTATTATATTTTATTCCGCTGCGATGGTTAGATTCTGTTGTTGTTTTCAATTTTCTTCTTCTACCTCTTCTTCTTTAACCCAAATGGTTCGTATTTCTGTGCAACTTGAGTTGATTGTTGTAGAATAGTGTTGACTCAAGGAGTACGGATTTGTGGGTCGTTACACTTGGTATCAGAGCTTAGGTTGGAGATGACCTTGGCTCTGGTGGGAAATTACTCATTTAAATTAGAGTCCGTAGTACTCTAGAATGAGTTTGAGCGTATAAATAAATATGAGCGCGTATTTGTTAGTGAATATACGTTATTTTAATATTGTGTTGATTGTTTTATGGGGTGGCATATGAACCTTCGTCGACACAGTCTGCGCAACTGTATTGAAGGGGTTTCTAAACACTTGAATAGAACAATCAACACGGTATTGTTTTAAATGTGGGTAAATGAAATAATTTTACCCAAAAACATATTTGATATAAAGAATAGTTTTTGAAAACTATTTAGCTAATATATGGTTGCTTGGATGTTAGAAATGATGATATTAAAGTATTATCATTGTTAAGTGAAAAATTGAACTAGAAATTGTAAATATAATCAAAGATTGAGAAGATAAATTCAATTATGAAATGAAATTTATAAATATAAATTATAAATGTAAATTATAAATTGAATTATAATCAAATGGGAAACTATGCAAATGAATTATAGATAAAATTGATTTAAGCAGGATTTGAAAATTTAAAATCCTGAAGATTTTGGAAGTGTTTGTCGAAGTGTTTTGAAGATAAATGATAGTACAGTTGTTTTGGAGATATTTCTGAATGGAAATATGTTTTAAATGGATTTTGAAAGTGAAATAGCATTGAAATCACTTGGATTATTAAGGAATAATTCTGATGATGACGGCCGCATCATCAGTATTCATTTTCGAGTTTCTAAGTGATGGATTGCTGCCCAATTAATTTGTTCAGAAAAAACTAGTTTGTTTTTGAAATTTCAAAGGATTTCTTGGGAATAAAGCCAGGATTGGTTTAATTTTTGAGATATGTGATTTGAGATGTTGAAGATTTCAAAATAATTTGAAACCAAAAGTCGGTGTTTGAAAATCCTGAAAGAATAGGTGGTAAGCTTATAAATTGGGATGATTTTTAAATCAGGAAGGAAGTATAAGCTTCGAATGATGGAATTTGAATTTTAAGAGAAAAGTTAAAAATGAAATTAACTTGGATTGGGAAATAAAATTTAACTGGGTTAAAATTAATTGGATCAGCTTGTAAATAATATCCAGTTGTATTCGATTCAAGTTGAAATCGAATTGAGTTAAATAAACCGAGTTCAAATAAAATTGAATTGGAATAAAAAAAGAATTTCAATTGAGTTATTGAATGGAAACAAATGGAAAATAAGATGAATAAGGATTGGATTGAAATAAATAAATTAGAATGACATGTAAAAGAATTCAAAATGCATGGAACAAAATATGCTGGGATTATAGATAAGCATAAGGCATGAGTTAAACATAAAAGAAGAATATATTCAAGACTATGATGGGTGGAATTGTGTAAAATAATATGTTATGACTTATAAAATTTAAAAAAAAAAGTGGGATAGAAACCCAAAATAAATATTTTTGATGAATTGAAAAATAAAATGAAGATCAAAACTTGAATTATAAAATAAATTTGAACTTAAGAAAATTTAAGTGAAAAGATTTTGAGATTAAAATCAAGTTCTGGATTATAAGTTGGAGGAAAAGACTAATTAGATAATAAATTAGTTAATGAAATTGAATTGTGAGTTTATGATGAAGTTTGGAAATAAAACTCAAGTTATAAATTGAATTCGACTTAAAATGGTTGGTGAAGAAAATGTAATTGAACTGTGAGTTCATAAAATTAGGTGGTAATTTGAAAATGGATAGTGAATTCAGAACTTGAGTTTTAAATTAAAATTTAACGTGAAGTGTTAACAAATTAAATATAATTGGAAAGGTATCGAATAAACTTGAAAATGGATTAAAATAATAATGGTTTGTACTGAGAATAAAATCCAGATATGTGGGAATAAATTGGATATGGCCTTGGAATCAATCGAGTTAAGTTGAGTAATAAAAGAGAAAAATTTACTTGTAAAATGAAAATGAGCTTATGTATAACATTTGGAATAAATTGAAGTAAATTGACTTAAGCTGAATATATGGAAGAGAGTTGAATTTAATTCAACTTAAACTAAGCTTAATGATATTGGGTTGGATTTAAATCAAGCGAAAATAAATTTAAATCAAAATAAAATTGGTAGGTTATTAATAATATTTAACGAAATGAAAATTCCTAATGGATTGTGTGGATAAACTAATTATGTTGAATAAATAAATGGATAGAATGAATAAGAATCAAAATGAAGTATGGTTTAAATAAGTTGAGAAATGGTTATGGAATGCAATAGCTTTGTGACGCCCCACCTCTATACCCACGCTAGCCAAGAACACTACGGTGTAGTGCTGTCAACTAGCGCGGAGAATAAGGCTGTTGAGGAGCGACCATCCGTGTAATTTCTTATCACACGGTGGCTATAAAATGATCTTCGGAAACAAATATAGAAGTAAGCATAACATGCGAATCAATCACAGGTATCCATATCACAAAGGCGGAAAGAGATATGAATATATATCACATAAAAGTGTACATCAGAGTAGTGGTCTAAAAAGATCCACGATAATACAAAAGAATAGCAACGCGTGCTATACAAAAGAATACAACTATGAGTCTATATCTCAAGTGTAAACAACAAAAGCTGCTAATCTAAACAAGTAGCCAAAAGTCTGAGTAGTGAATCACTGGGGGAGGAGTCAAGCAGTAGCACCTGTAACATCTCGGCCTGACCCGAGTATTATTTATAAGAAAATAATAAACGGATCAGTCTAGCTATAAATATCAGATGACATGATATAAAATAAAAGATATGGCATAAACATAAAATATCCATACTGACATACTACTATAAGTATGCAATTAATGATCAACAGGAGATCAACCGATAAGAGATAAATCAATATCACAAGAATCTTCTCAAAGATCCAAAGAGGGCATCATACCCTAAACTTGTACTCATGACAAGTCAAAGAGATAAATTCCAGAAATCAACACAAGAAATCCAGAAATCATAAAAAGGGAAAGAGGCCTATCACATGACGGTCCGAAGACCATGGGGAGCTACCCCACATGTGTGAATGGAATCACACAGATTGAGGTCAAGACTAACCAAAAAGCAGAAAGGTATGTGTGAATGGAATCACACAAGTGGTGTCTAGTCTAACCTTCCAATGAAAGAGACATCGCGCAATTGCTAGTCTAATTCATAAAGCGATCATCAAGATCAACGAGAAGTGTCAATTACACTAAGCTAGTAAATATAGAAGTTTAGCTTCATGTCCCATAACCACTTGCTTAACTTAAATATTTACGAACAAACTGTAAATCTTCACTAATAAAATTGTCACAAGAGGTTCAATCGAACAAGTCCAAGAATTAACCGACGAAGTGAACGCAAGCGTTTCATACCACTTGTTTTACTAAGTCGTTTAATTAGATTTGTCATCCGAGTGAGGTAAAGGCTTGTATATACTAATAGATTGGAAAACGGTTTAAGAAAAGAGCTTTGTTATTAAAAATAGAGTTGAAATTGTTTGTTAAAAGAGTTTTGATATTTACTACTAGTATTGAAACCTTTATATTATAAAGTGACAAAACACATAAGCAAGTGTAGAAACAATCAGTCACAAAGATCGCATACGAAGATGCGAATAAAATCCAAGGAAATCAGCTCAATGTTTTTCAGATAAGATCCCCTACGGAGGGGGGGTCCAGGGGGGTGGCAACCCCCCAAGGTGGGGGTGCGGGGGCAACGCCACCGCTTACGGGGTTCGACCTGCCCGGTCAGGTCGCGGGGGTCCAGGGGGCAGCGCCCCCGGCGGGGTGCGGGGCAGCGCCCCGACCAAAACGGTACGACCTAGTGAAGACCAAAGGAAGGATAGGATCGAGCGACTTAAAGGGTTTCGACCTAAAGAGTCACGACCTAAAGGAGTAAGCGACCCTAAGGAAACTCGCGACCTAATCATGGCCGAGCTAAGGTGAGGTGCGACTCAACCAGGTAAGCGACCTAAGGGAGACGAGCGACCTAAGGAACTCGCGACCTAACAATAGCACAGGTCAAGCGACCTAAGGGAGACGAGCGACCTAAGGAACTCGCGACCTAACAATAGCACAGGTCAAGCGACCTAAGGGAGACGAGCGACCTAAGGAACTCGCGACCTAACAATAGCACAGGTCAAGCGACCTAACATTTTAAGGCCGAGCGACCTAATTAAACTCGCGACTTAATGGTGTGAAAGGCGTGCGACCTAAAGTGTTACGACCTAAGGGTCGAGCGACTTAGTGGAACAAGGTCATACGACCTAACGGAGTAAACGGTCGAGCGACCTAACAGGTTATAGGTCATGCGACCTAGTGGGTTAACGGCCTAACGACCTAAGGGTTATAGGCCCAACGACCTAACGGGTTATAGGTCCAACGACCTAGCGGGTTAGAAGGTCATGCGACCTAAAAATGGAAGGCAAGGCCGAGCGACTTAAAGAACCAAGGCCACACGAGTTAAGGCCTAACGGCCTGACGACCTACGACCTAAAGGCCCACGACTTACAACCTAAGGAGCCAGAGCGAGCGACCTAAGGCTGTATAGGGGACTTAAGGCCAGAAACGACCTAAGTGTTTGCGACCTAACGACCTAAAAGCCCGCGACCTACGACCTAAGAGCCATACGACCTACGACCTAATTCCGAGTGCCGAGCGACCTAACGTTGTAGGCCATTTTAAGGTCGGAAACGAGCTATTTTGAGGCCGAGACTTTTCCACGCGAACGACCTAGCATAGGCAGAACGACCTAAGTGCAGAATTTCACCAAAAACACTAAAAATTGGAGTTTTTCGCCAATTCGCTTCAAACCAAATGCAAATGTGCATGCAAAAGTGATAGGGAATCATTCCCAACAGTCCAATATAGTTATAGACTAGAATTGTGAGATAAAAATCTCACCTTTGCACTAAAGTTTATGAAGATGAAGCTTGAAAGCAAGGAGAAGCAATCCAAAGCTTGAATCCAATATCTTCTACTTGAATTTGGAGTTGAATGTTGGATTTGCAATTGAATTTGTGCTTGGAGTTTTAATTTCCCATTCTTTTCACCATTAATGCCCAAGCTTGAGTTAGTTAGGAAATTTATGAAGAGTGAGGAGAAGGGGGTTGGAACTTGGGCTTAATAGGCTAAACTAACTCAAAGTCCAAAGCGGGAAAAGTTAGTGAAATTTCGCTAATTCCAAACCTATCGATGTTTATACTTAAAAATTTGTAAACGGCATTTCGAACTCAATGGAAGTGGTCTCGAGTCCTAATTTGACCGTTTGCAAAAAGTAGCTTTTCGGACCAATATCCGATTAACGACCTAATATTTAAATAAAATATTTAAATATTAAATCGATAAATATGCAGGTTGTTACAAGCTTGGATTGTCTTCGAGCTAAATATAATATTTTGGAATAAACAAATTTGGAATGGGATGTAAATGAATGGATTGTGAATAAAATTGAAATGGAATGTGTCGAGTTAAATAAGTCGTGAATGAAATAAAATAAAAAGGAAATTTAGGTGGTAATGAAGATGAACCACCCTTGTTAATGGTTTTGAATAGACTGGTTTGGTTAATAAAATGAAATGCAAGTGAATGTATTCAAAATTCAAAATGCAATGTAAATGAGAATATATGGATTGTGAATAAATTGAAAATGGAATAGCATTGTGTATAAATTGAGTTGAAATCCATTTAAATTGGTTATAAAACATAATACTTATTTATTCACATAGATCTCGTCAAATTGCATGGAGTAAATTGTCATTGGATGAAAATGGAAGTAATTAAAATTCTATGTATTGATAAGAGTAAAATAAATTGATTTTGAGAGTAATTGAATTAAATATGAGTTCAGTTTGCTTAAAAAAATGAATAAATGTAAGCGATTGAGTTTTAAACCATTCAAATTGATGAAGTTGTATACGAATGGATTGAAAACCATTCAAATTGAATGAATATGGATATGAATAAGTTGAAACAGTTGAATTAGTATGAAAGTTGTAAAAAAAAAATTCTTACGGAAAATGTTGGATGTGCATTTCTTTAGAATTCATATGTTTTAACCATTGAAACTAAGTGAAATATAGTTAAACTGCATATATATGGCACTTACATGTTTAAATTGAGTAAGTACAGGTACTTGGAAGCCGTGTGGCTGGATTTGGTTGTGCTATTTGCTAAAAATAATAAGCCGCTTGCTTAAAATGCTAAATAAGGTACGCCTACGTAATAAAAATAGGAAATATGAACTGTTTTTTATTTTTCCGACCGTGTGGGTCGATGTATATATATTTATATTTATTGTCAAATTGCAAAATCTCCTCCGTACAAAGGAGACTCTGCCAAAAATTTTCAGAAATTTTGGGAGTTAGAAAATTTTTGGAATTTTTGGAAAATTTTGTTAACGACAAAACAATTTCAAATTGGAAACTAAAATAAGTTAGTAAATGAAACCAATTTAAAATAATGACATAAATTAGTTTCAAATGACAAATAAAATTCAATATTTAAAGTTAAAGATAAATTGAATTCGTACGGAAATGAAAGAACCAATGTAAATAGAAATAGATATTAACTAAAGTGGTGAAGTGAAAACAAACAAAGAAGCATATAGAATGCTTATACTAAACTTAAGTAAGGTATGGTGAATTCTTAATTGGAGATTGATATTACAAATATATTCCAAAGTTGATATTTGAATGAGTAAATAATTGACACATGTAAGGAAGCCGATAAAATATTTTTGGAATTTTGTGATTGGATATTGTTGTCATGTAGAATATGCAGGTAATATAAAGGGAAAAGAGAATTGGTTTTTGAATTCAAAAAGATAAATTTGAAATGCTCGACAGTAAGGTATGTATTTAAATTTGGTGTGAATTTGATTGGGAATTTGGATTGAGCCACTTGGCCTTTTGTTTTCGTTTTGGATTTGGGAGGCCGTAGAGCAATTTTGTAGTTGTACCGAGCTAGCTGCGCAAAGGAGTCGCTGGCGAAATTTTTCGGAAATTTAGGGAGTTAGAAAAATTTTGAGAAAATTTTGATAAGTCAAAATTTGGTTTTGAATTATAATTTGAATAGTTGAACAAGTACGTTATTTGAAAACTATAGAAGGTTTTGGAAAAGTTTGGGAAGTTAATAAGAATAATAATGGGTCTTTTATAAAAAGATAGTTGGTAAGATGTCGAATTGTCAGAAACCGTTAGGTTTCGGGGAAAAAGTAAACGGGTATTGGACCATTCTTCCTAATTAGTAATTTCGGGGACGAAATTCTTTTAAGGGGGGAGGAATGTGACGACCCGGAATTTTCGAGCATTTAAAACTGGAATATTTTATTAATTTTAAATATTCAATAGAGTAATTTTAACTTGAATTCAAATATCACAATTTATTTGATGATTTAATTATTGGATTAAATAATTTGAAGTTGGGAAAATTATCGAATCTAGAATTTTAAGCCGATTAAAAATAATTTGAAGGCTTATAAAATTTATATTGATGATAGTGAAGATAGTAAAAGTGTTAAAATTGAATTTGGAAGTTGTTTGTTCAATTTTGAAATTTATATCATTTAAATTGAATTTAAAAAAATAATAGCCTTCCGAGGCGCTGTCTAGGAATTTGACGAAACCAGTTCTAATGGATCCGTAATATTATATTATCATCGGATTTCAAATGTCGTAGCGTTCGGAGTCATCGTGTGTTCGTATTGAGATAAAAACACTTAGACAATAATTTATCATTTTAATTTAAATATAATATCGTTTCTTTTGCCGACCTATTCTCCTCTGTCTTCTGGAGCAAGCCGATAATTTCCTCTATTAAATCGCGTATTGTCGCCTCTTTCTTTCCAAATCAAATCTCCAGAAGAAAATCTCGTTCCAGTAAATGAAACAAACAAACAATACTATAGGCTTCCTTGGTATGCTTCTTCCATCTCAATTACTTCCCACCTTCTTTTTCCATCAATAGCCGAACATATTATAAAAAAAAGATGGGGAAACGGAAATCCCATACAAAGCCGAACACGAGATCCCCTTTTCGAAACACCTTATTCGAACGCGTTTCCTCTTATTCGACATCACGGCTTCATGAGATTCATGAAGCGAGTGGCGCTAGGCTTGGGGTTGGTCGCGAGCGTGATGGAGGGGGAAAAGCGCGAGTGATGGCGTTGACCTAGGGTTTTGGGCTCGATCTCTGATTTGCGTGCGCACGTGTGGAAAAGTGGGAACCGTGGTGTCGCTGGGTGGATCGCGTACGAAGGCACGAGGAGCGGCAGCCGATCGTGGTGGTCAGGGCTTGGACGTGAGTTCGACAAAGTCGGCTAGCAATGGAAGCAGGCACTTAGGGCCTCCGGTCAATGCAATGTCAGCTAGGGTTTGGGAACTGCAGCACGTCGACATCGTGAAGGTGAGACTTTTGAACCGATTTCCCGAATTCTTGAGAATTACATATGTTTAAAATAAATGTCTATATGCTAATGATTAGCTTACTGTTAATTAAGCAGAAAAGAAAATAGAAATTTTTATATATAACATTGATTTTGGAACCACTATGAATTATGTTATACACCTATATGATGTTTCAAAGGTTAAATGATATACAGTTATAAAGATTTTTATTTCCTCTACTAGTTTATTTTACTAAAGGAAAGGGTTGATAATTAAACCGTTTTAATCAACTTATTGAATTTATTTTAGTTTTAAAAGGATTTTGAAAGGGAAGATTTTATTTAGTTAAAATCAACTGATCAGTTCGTTTAATTTATTAAAATGGGAATCGGTTTAAAATTTTAATTTCTAGGCTAAAACAAAATCATCGGTAATTAGATTTAGCAAATGGAAAATATTTGTTCGATTTATTCGAATATTAACAATGAATCCAATGTTTATTCAAGGTAAAAAGTCATGAAAACGGGTCGAGACGGTAATGGACTGCAAACGAAAATATAAGGTGAGTTAATCTCACTTAGTTAAATTTAATTTAAATGATTAAATTTAAATAGTTGATTGTATGGTTGAATTGATTTATGTGATATAGTATGGTGTAATTTGAAATTGGCATATTATGTTGTGCTAACATCTGTGGATGCAGGGAAAACAGGTTGGAGGGATCCAACTGGACCCCTCAATTTTTATTTAAATTATTTAGTATTCTCTGTTCTGATTATTTGATATTCTATGATGAATTATATGGAAGTATTGAATGCTATGGCTGGGTTGATATAGTTGGGTATAATGAATTACCAAACATATAAATTTGATTTTGGAATGAGAATAAAAGAAGTGAAATTGCAAGTAAAATAATTATAGAATCAATTTAAGAATGACTTGGAAAAGTAATGAAGTGACTTTAAAATTCTAATAAATGAATCCTGAGAATGGAAAGGAAAATTTGAATAAACAGAAAGTTAATGATTTTTTAAAAACAAAAAAATGCAGTATTATTAATTAAAAAGAACAAACATTTATTTAGAATTTAAGATTTGAATTATTGAAAGAATAAAGACGAAATTGGGAAAAGCTGAAATTTGTATATTTCAGTTAAAAGATTTAAAATCAAATGGAAAATAATAACAATAATAATTAAGGGCATAATTAATGAATTTTGAAATAAATAGAGAAATTAAAGAAACTTATTTCAAATAAAATAAATTGGAAATCAACTTGGGGAAAATTGATTTAAGTGCTTGAAGTTGGAATTTTCTCTGGATGGCCAAGTACACGTTTTTAAAAGTAAATTTTAAATATAAATTAAATGTTTTAAAGTTGTTTTTAAAAGTAAGCAAGTTTTGTAAAATTTGTTATTTCTAATATTTAAAGTCCTAAAGTAAGTATTTTCCTTTAATTTATTTTAGCAGTAATTATTAAGAAGTAATTTAGTATTTTGTTTTTTTTTAAAAGTAGAAATCTAGTTTTATATTTTATTAAGTAACCTTATTTTCAAATATTCATATCGTATGTATTTTTAACAAATTATTAAAGAAATTTTTAACTTGAATGTTTTAAAGTGTATTTTTATAAGTAAAGTGTCTTAAATTAATTTAGCAAAATCTAGTTTTGCGCTTGTGATTCCAGTGAAAATAGAAATACTTGAAATTTATTTTGAGAAAGGAAGATAGTTTTGAAAACTGTTTTCAAAGGAATTTGAAAAGTGAAAATATATCTTGTGAAGATATCTTTGAGATAAATAAATAATTTGGGAAATTATTTATTGTTTTGATGGATGTTTGTGAATATAAGTTGATAGTTAAATAACCGACTATCAATATTGGACAAATGCGTTGATCGTTTCGAAGAAACCGGGATCGAGATTTATTTCTCGAAAACCACTTTGATCCGGTTTGTACGTTTCGTGAAAACAATTTTGGATTCGAAGATGGAGCAGTGAAGTGCAAGGGCTAGTCGCTACTAATCCTGAGGGTATTTCCAAAATGGATGTAGTAGGAATAGTGCCTTCGGTTCCGTTCGAACCGGGACGGACTTGTATGGATGAATGCTTGCGAAATATCGTCAGGTGGATGATGGGCATTCTAAGGGATATGTTCTAAAAAGGTAACGCTTAGCCTCAAGCCTCATCAACCGGGAATGACTGAAAATCAGGGGTTATGCAGTAAGGCTAGGTGGGTAGCACCCAAGCAGGGTGAGGTTATTCCTGTCTAGATGTCCCTTTTTATTTCGGCTTAGTGGTGCGGTTGCTGATCCCAACCGTGGGGTGATCTCACTCGGGATTATCCAGTAAGGGGTAGTCCCGGCCTTGTGTTGCAAGGGAGCGGGCGTACTCCTCGGTACGGTGATCTAGGCCCCGTACTGTGACAGGTGGTACCCCAGTGCCTAGTCATTAGTTGGAATTCCATTCTCCCTACGAGCCTTGCACGATTTTTGTTTGTATTACCCACTCTGTGGCTAGTAGCTGGAATTTAATAGATATAACAATTTCGTCTATTTTATAAGTATTTGTATATAGACCCTATTATAATATCAGAGGATTTTTATAAAAATGTTTTAGCTATCGTAAGGTAAAAACCCGACATGTTTATTTGTGGCGTGGTCTTACGAGATGCTTTGTTTTCAAAAGGATTTTTGAAACTTTAATAATCAATTGGGTGTGATTTTCTCACGCTGGTATTCCAGACTGACTCGGGTATTATTTAACTGTAATGCTCGGGTCAGACCGAGTATTATAGGATACAGGATATGATGCTGTGGAGCTCAGGAGACGAGCAAGATGACGATACGTGCTCGCGTACTTGTTTATATACATATATTCCGCTGTGTTGAGTTGTTGTGTATCCATTTGTATGATATTGATGTTGAGCTGTGATTGATGTATTCTGATGATGTAATATATAAACAGAGATATTTGATTTGAGTAAAGATCATTTATTATCTATTATATTTTATTCCGCTGCGATGGTTAGATTCTGTTGCTGTTTTCAATTTTCTTCTTCTACCTCTTCTTCTTTAACCCAAATGGTTCGTATTTCTGTGCAACTTGAGTTGATTGTTGTAGAATAGTGTTGACTCAAGGAGTACGGATTTGCGGGTCATTACATCAATGCTATCTTAATCGCTCTTAGCTTATCAATATTGTTGGGTTCGATAAGCTTGTCGCTTTCAGAAAACAGTTTTGAAGTTGACATTTTCTGCAAGTTCTAATTTGTAGATTATTAGGATAGTATCATATTAGACTTCTTATACTATTAGTAAAGTTAAACTTAATGTTTCAATTTACTAATAAGCACCCACTAGTCTTTTATGTTTCCCCAAACGCCGCATCAAAACATAGAAGTCTTTGGACTTCACCAGTAAGTTTTAAGACTCATATATCTTAGGATTCTAACCTTAAGAAAAGTTCAACAAATCATACTTCCATATACGATGGATAACTCCTTGTTGGTTGTATCATATACAACTCCTAACCATGGCTCCTTATGCTAATCTCGTTTTTACCTTGAGGAAAGCTCAACAAGTAAAAGAGATTATTCACTCGTACTCGATCATGACGGCCTAAGTATACTATACATACCTTGAGGAAAACTCAAAAAATATATATAAGTATCTTACGTTCTCTAGTCTATATATTAATAATACTGCACGTAATATCTCTAGCTTGAGGAAGGCTCCACAACTAGAAAGTAATCGAGTAATTTATTAATGTATAAGGATAACTTTATATTAAAGATTCATAACCTTCAATATATTATATCGAGTGATATCGACTTATGGAATAATACATTTCTTATGAAATACCCTCGTGACTCAAGTGTCGGACACATCAGGAATCACAGTATACGTACATTTATGTATCTATTTATTCCTTAAGTCTATTTAGGGTTTCTAAAATGTTCCGCTTTTTGTTTATACATTCATATTATATAAGTTTCCTTATTATAGAACTTTTATATATTAATTACCTTATATAACTACCCAATATATTACAATATATTAATTAAATCATATTTAACTAAATTTTAATTAATTTACTATTTATTATTCTGTTTTAATATATTGAATTGAATATTTATATCATATAGCCTTTATAGTGATACATACATACATATATATATATATATATATATATATCATATGTATATGTATTTTAATTTTTCTAATTAAATTTTTATTTGTACAATTTTAATTAAATTTTATTAATTTCGAAAGTTATTTTATATACATGCATGCATATTTATATTATCTTAAACATTTCAAGACAACATAACGTATATCATTATACATCATATATGCATGTATGTATATTATTTAATTAACTTATTTATTTAATTTAATTCTTTTTTTAATCTTGTTGATAAAATTTGATTTGATTTGGAAATTAACTTACATTTATTTTCAAATATTTTGAAAATTTTCATTATTACAACTTTTATAATACACACAAACACACATAAATATCTTATTTTATATTTAACTTTTAAAATTAAAATCTATATTTTTAATTTTAAAATTTATTTGAAAATTAGCCAAAGGCCCAATTCAAATTAGGCTTTTTCTAATATGGACATCCTTCGGACTCACATACATGCCTTGGCCAGATAGAGCAGAGTAATTAGTTACCCAATCTCAATCCTTTGATACTACCTTTCTAGACACCATACTACTTGGGCTGTGAGCTTAATTGGTTAACCCTAACATGACTAATTTAGACCGTATAGGCTATTGGGCTACAATACCATTGTTGGAACTGGGTCATCCTATAGTGGAGTTATTGGGTAAGTTTAATTTTTTTTTTGGCTATTTGGATCTTTAATGGGCCTATGTAGTCTAATTAATTTAGAACGTTTCCAAATTTTCTATCAAATGAAATCAATATTTTATTTGAATATGAACATAAAATTTTATCTTATATACTTTGTATTATATTATATATATGTGTATCATATACAAGTAAGTGTGTGCATCCGCGTGTAATAGAATAATGCGTACATGATTTGGCATGCTCGTGTATAAATGATGTGATTTACATTACAATGGTTATGTTAGCTCCTCCTGTATTTAATTCGATTCGCTATCTAAATGTGTAGAAATATATGTGCATCAATATATATATATATATATATATATATATATATAAGTAAATATATAATGTAAATATAAATACACATGCACACACATATATATTAAATGTTAATTATGAATAATTTATGTACAAAACATTTACAAAATTTATATTTATATATATGTACATAGATATATATACATTAATTAAATCATTAAAAAAAAATTAAATATTAGTATATAAAATAAGTTCTAATATATATAATACAATATAAAAGTCGAAAATAATTTATTAAAATAATATTTTATTTATTTTGAATTAATTTATAATATATATACATATATATCATTAGATATATATGTTAATATAAATAATAAAAGCATATTAATTTTTTTATAATTTTGCTTCTAGAAATTCATGCTCTCGACCATATATAATTTTTCAAATATCTTTTCAGCATTGAATTTTATTACATTTTAAAATTAAAAATCATGTAAAATTAAATATAAAATTATAATAATATTATTTTTGAAAGTTTTGTGTATAACATATGTTATGTAATATTTTTATGTAAAGCTTTATTATTTGTAATAAATATATATAAATATATCTATATATATATACAAGTATTTTAAACTGCATAAACAATTTTAGGATAAATAAATAATTAAATATGTCTATTCAAAATAAACAAAAATATTTACCGTTGAATATATATTGTACATAATTAGTTTTTTTTCAAAATTTAAAGCATATGTCATACAATGTATATCTATTAAACTTGAATTTTCATTAATTAATTCATTTATAATATTATTTATATATAAAATATTATTTTTCAATTTGTTGGTCGTAAGCATCTAGTAGCAAGCATACAAAATAATTCTTTATTATTATATACAGATATAATAATATACACAACCAACCAATTTGCGATAGCATTTCGATATATAAGATTCGTAATATAATCTAGTATGCTGTTATAAAATTACTATATATAAATATGGTATAATAAAATAGAACAGATAATTACTTTCATCAAAGCCCTTCCATACACGTAGAAACATTGAATCGATCCCCTTAAACCCATTCGCAAATATGAAGTTGCTAGCTCATGAACAGCCCAACACCGATGATCGAATGGAAGAGTTTTGATGAATTTACTTGGGTTTTGGGGGCTAAGAGGAGGAGCTTGCTGGCTGAAATTATCAAAGAGAGAGGATAGCAAAAATTTCCATGAAATGATGTAAAAAGGTGGCATATCAATATGAAATCAAGAGAGTAAAAAAAGGATCTCATCCTAATATCTCTCTCTTACTATTCACACTCTTTTTAATCATCCAAACTCCTCTCTTTTTGCCATCATATGGATGGCCTAAACACCCTTCTATAGCCAAAAATAACATGCCTGTGACAACCCTGGTTTGGGGATTACCTGACAATATTGAATTATTACAGTAGTTATAATTTAATATTAAAATTAGGGATTTTATACTGTTTATTTTGAATAAACAATGAATTTTGGAATTAAAAAATGAGAACATAAAGTTTTGAACTTTGTTTTATTATGTTTCGGTTGATAATAAATGGAAAATGACTTATTTTCTTTATTTGGATTGGTAATAATAGCATATGATTTATTTTAGAGGAAATGCAATAATTATATTAATTATTGCCAAGTTACTTCTTTTAATAAAAAAATTTAAGAGAAGTATTAGATTTTTATAGGTTATTTACTTAAATAAAAAGGTGGAAATTGGTTTAAAATATGTTTTAGGTATAAAAAAAATTTGGAAGTGGTTTGAAATATTTTTCTAAGTGAGAAAAGTATTTTTGTTGAATTTTAGAAGTTGAAAATAAGGTTTTATCTATTTATTTGAGTAAATAGCGTATTTTTATAAATTAAAGGATTTTAGTAATAAAAATATTTTAAATATATAAATTTATCTTTTTATATGGTATAAAATGTTTTATTTTATATGTACAAGTTTTTGTATTTTTATTATGTAAAACTTGAGAGAAAATATATTTTTGTTTTGTGTATGATGTGATATTTGTTCATATTTTAGTTAAGTTTTGGTTAATAAACTTAAGCCATCTTATTTTCTTTTGATTTTGGGTCCATTAGCCCATTAGTGTTCCTTAGCCTAATTAAGGAAATGAGAAACTTACTATACGTTCATTTTTACACTATCTTCTTCCTCCATTAGGCAGAAAACAATAAACAGTAATCCCACCTTCTCAAAATTAAAAATCCAAGCTTTTCTTCAATTAAATTCAACAAATTGCAATCTTTTTCAATCTGAGTGATAATACAAACATAATCAAACTCCAAACTAACAGTTTCATCAAAAAAAATTGGTTTATGATAGTGGTTTCTAATCTACATTAAAATTTCGTTTTGCATGATATTTTCTCTTGCTGTACAGGTTCCTAGAGGCTATTTCTCAAGGAAAGCTTCAGTCTTTCTTCATAATCCAAGTCTTTGCATTCATAAATCTATATGAGTTACAAAAACTCACAAATACTAGCTGAGAAAAGCTCAAGTCGCCAAAAACAGTGAATATTTTGCTTGCTGTACAAATTTCCTGTAGTTGATTTTTCCATGTTTATAATATGTTCTCTGTTGCTTCTTTGAAAGCTTATAACTTTTGGTTCCGGCAATGAAATGCTGCCAGATTTCTTGCATTTGGTAGCTTGCATGTTGAACTTCATCTCTTTATATTTTGTTGGAAAATATGGTCATCTGAATGCTTAAATATGCTTCAGAAAATCAGCTTGCGGCATAGAAATTCGCTGCAAATAAAATCACGTGACAAGGCTTGGCTAGGTCAAACATGCCTTCACATAGGACGACCGTACGTTCGACCTATAAAGAGGAGGGGTTGACTTGGCGATCGATCTAGGGGGCAATTTCTTCTTGTGTAATTTTGCGTTGGCTCCTTTATTTTCTGATTCGTTTCCAGCTAGTTTTTCTTGTCTTTGCTTCTCATTTTTGAGTTATTTTTGTGATGTTTTGAGAGCTATGATGCCTATCAATCGGCTAGCTAAATTTTGAAGATTTTGAAATTCAAATTTGGATCAAATTGAATTTAATTGGAATTGAATTTGAATGTCAGTTTGAGTGATTACCTTCGTTTTTCTTCGTTTTCGAGCATGGATTTTTTCAAACTGCTTTGAAATAATTTTTAAATAAATGGGGATTTTAGATTATTGTTATATGATATTTTAAAACTATTTTCAAATGTAAAATCTATTTATTCTTGATAATACGGGAATTTTCAAATATGGCTTTAAAAATTGATTTCGAAAATTGGTTTTAAAAACTTGTTTTCTTAGATAAATTATTTTATATATAATACACGTTTTTGCACTATTCGTATGAAGGAGAATTAAACGGTTTGGTAAAACATGTGATATGGGACAGGTGCATTTATCTTATTGGTTAATTCCTGACTTGTCCGTTTGATTGTTTTGACCTTCGGGTCGAGTTTACCGATGAGATGAGGTAAACTTTTTAGTGCTTTGAGTGTGAAATTTACAAGGGGTTAGTAAACTATTTTGTGCGAACGTGCGGTATGGGACATACATTAACACTGTTCAGTTTCCTATTCGAAAGTTTGTGACACATTTGTCTAAGAGACGTATTTGCCAATACTGGACCTTCGGGTCATTTGTCCTTCGGGACGTTTATCTAAGAGATGTATTTGTCCATTGAGACGTATTTGTCCTTGGGGATGTTTTCCTTCGGGATGTTTATCCTAGAGATGTATTTATTTTTCCTTCGAGATATTGTCCTTCGGGATGTTATCTAAGAGACGTGGCACTTTATTTTGAGAGAACGGTACTTGGCAGGCTTCGGCCAGTGTTATATCTTTGAGATGATTTCATTGATTTCTTCATGATTTTTCAAGTGTGTCGTCTTTTTACATTATTGGCCAGTTGAGCCGTTCAAGATATTATATATGGCGGTTACATCTTTGGAAATTGAAGTTTTTATCGAGTTTTATATTTGAGATTTAGGTTTGCCAACACCTGGAATTTTGCCTTTTGGCGTATTATTTGAGATTTTTCTATTGGCGTTATTATACAAGATTTGCCTTTTGGAATTTATTTGGGGTTATATTCTTGTACGTTGGATATTTATATTTGATTGCCTTATGGCGGATTTTGAGATGGTGATTTCTTTGAGATTGTTTTGAGTTGCCGATATGGCGGGTTTAGGGTTTCTCCTCTTTGGAGTTATGTTTTTCTCCGAAACCATATTTAATGTTTTGTGATACGCAAATGAGATGAGGCGAGCTTTTATTGTGAATTTGTTATGAAGTTTTATCGCCTTTGAGTTGCATTCATATTAAGTGATATCCTTATATCACTTGAAATTACTATACCTTCTTAATTGTGCCTTGTGAAGTAACCATATACCCTTGAATTATTCCTTCTCACTTGAGAAGATTATCACCTTGCCTTATGCTTATGTTATCGATTATCCTCTTAAGCTGTTTTGTTTAGCTAGACTGACCCATGTATTTTATTCTCGGGTCAGACCGAGGTGTTTCAGGTCAGATGCCCTTTGGACTTAGGCTATTCTGCTTTCGTTTGGACTTTTTTGCTTGCTCTTGTTGTTACAGCTTTTGTGTAGTCTTTTTGTTGCTACTCTTATCGGTATATTCTTTTAACTCGAGTTTATATTGTGGTCGTCATACCACATATGTGATGTATCATTTTGTATACTCTGTGTTGTAGATATATATGTGTGTGTATGGGATTATATGTTGTTCTATGATGTGTTTTGCATTTGAGTTGTTGTACTTTGTTCTGATAGATCCTATAGCTACCTACGGCTTTGTATTAAGTTTTTATCAGATATGTCGATCCACTTGAGAGGAAAAAAAATATAGAGCATTTATCGACGTATTCAATAGATATATAAAACTACGCCATAGACGGTTGCTCCTAACCAACCCTATTCTCTGCATTAGCAGATGGTATTACCTAGTAATACTCTTTGTTAATATGGGTCTTAGGGTGGGGCGTCATATCTTGGTATCAGAGCTGAGTTCAAAATAAAATATGATAAACACAGAAGTGAAACACAGATTACGGTACATCCAAGTATGATACAAGTGTTACCAATCCCTTAATTATCATATCCTATACCTTATCATGTCCTTTGAGATAGAAGTTTGGTATATATCTAGGAATATATTTTATTCCATAATATTCCACAATAGAATTTATAATATCTTATCTTAGGAATAATCCTAATTGTGAATTTTCTTCTTTGAAGATTGCGAATCGTATTGAAGGGATCCGCAATATTTGACTTGATGAATGAGGATTTTGGGATTGTTCCTTGTAGCTTATCTTTTCGTGCGTATTAGCATGTTATTTTCTATCTGGAGTTGGAATGATTTGAGATGGAGTGGCTTGCATATTATCAAGCCATATTCTGTGATTCGAAGGGTCCTATATCAGGTATCCTAATTCGGCTGATTTGTTATTTCTTGTTCTTCGGAACGTTAATGATGATTTCAAAGTCTTTGTATTCACTCTTGAGTTTCGAGATATTGAAGATATATCTCGAATTCCATTCATTATGACTCTGTTGATTTCTATGAGTCCATTCGGGTATTTCACCCAATTGGACAATCGAGTATTGTATTGACCTTATTCTCGGTTCTTGGCCTTTCGGTCATCCTTCCACGAGGATGTCCACTAAGGAAATGAGGTGACTCATTGAATTTAATTGACATTGCCATTCTTACCCCTTTTGAGATAACCTCTTGGGATACTCGATTGTTGGTATACTTTGTGATATTACTTCAATTGAAGTAATAATGTATTGTAAGTGTAAATTCTCCTCATTCGGGAAGATGTCTTGCCATTACTTTTATATCTTATCGATTTCTTTTAATCTATTGAGTGGTGTTAGGGTCATTCCGCAGCTTTACCTTACACCGATTTTCATGAGCTACGAGTCACGGAGGATAGCGTTCCTCTTACCGCAATTTGCACTCGTATAATTTTTGTCATGGTTCGTTATACTGTTCGGTTTGACGAACGTTGTGGTCTATTCATCAATCTTGTGAATCGGTATTCTAGAAATATCTTGAGGAATCCTTCTTGTGTTTTTTTATTTGAATGTAAACAATAAATTGGGTTTCAAAATCTATAAAATTGAAGTTATGTTTTAAAAGAAATTGGATTTTGTTGTGATAAGTAAAGAATAGTTTGTAAATCATATGTGAGGCATTTCTTTTTATGGAAAATGATATTTGTACTGGGTTGTCCATGAAGTGCTTTAATAATTCTAGTCAATGTGCTTGATCAAAGTTATAGATAGGAATTTCCTAAATACTATGATGAGACGGTCAGAAACGGTAAATTGGGTTTTGATAAGTAAAGTTTGGAAATAACTAATATGGTGGAGTGTTAATTTTTATTTTAAATTTATAATGAAACCATTGAACCATAGTGAGTGTTGGAGGAGTGGCGAGGTAGTTTTGATCATTTGATCAACTCTGTAGCCAATCGATGGGGTCATTTACTATAAATCAATGGCAAAGCAATACACTTATATTATTTGAAATTTTAGAAATTGAATATGATAATTTTGGTAAGTAAAAGTGAATAATTCTAACAAGGGGATGTCTTAATTAGAAGAAAATATCATTTGATGCTTTGATTAATAAAATGACGTATGTAAGGTAAAAGAATACATTGGTTTGAAAAATTAAAATATTAATTGAATATTTTAGCATAAGTTATTAATGATGACTATAAAATTAGTTTTGACACAGTTATTTGAGCAATAGTAGAAGATAGATATAAAACTCTATCTTAAGAAATGCTAATTTTAAACTTTTAGCATAAAGTTGTAAGCAAATTTTGTTTTAAATTTTGGTTGTATTAAAATTGGTTGGTGTTAATTGGTAAAACTCTTTTGAAAAAAGTTTGAATTAATTATCAACTTTAATTAGTTTTATGTCGATAGTTAGATGGAAATTAATTTTGTGACGAATGAAAATGTGAATTTTAATTGTTTTGACAAAGAACCATTTATGTAGTATAATTATTTTAATTGTGAGAATGATTTTAAACTTTTTATATATATATATATTCCAAAATTTATTGTATGGATAATCAATAATCATCTTTCAATAATAGAGGAGATCAGTTATCTCTCCCAAAATGAGTTTTCAAGTTAATTATTTTAAAGTTAGATTTTGGAAAGTAATGAAAATATTTCCACTTAACAAAACATTTTATGATGATTACATAAAGTTGATAATAATTTTGTATGTCTTAGCTTTCCAAAGAAAAAAAATCATTTAATAAATGATTTAGCAAAAAGATTGTTTGAAAATGTAGTTTGAGATTAAAATGGTTGGGAAAAATTTCAAAATTTAAATTGATTTAAAAGATGAAATTTGGTTTGGAAAAGTGTTGTACTAAAACAGTGATAACCTGAGATTATAACTCCAAATGAGTTCAATATTTTTTTAAATGAAAAATATTTCAATAAGCTATAAATTTTCTTTTTACCACTTTGGAAGATTTTGATTTTAGTTTAGCTTAAAATAGGTTAGAAAGTGGATAGGCATTTCTACCCTATTACAAAATTCTCTACTATTTAAGCTGAAAGTCAATTTAGCATAACTTTAAAATATTAAATCATATTTTGATGATCTTTATATTGCTGGAAAGCATAGACTTACCAGAAAAACTTTCATGTTATAAAAGTTTTCAGATTTTATGGTTTGTTGTGTCAAAACTTATCTTCTTTACGGCAGGTCTGAAAAGAAATTGATTTATTTTCCTTAATAGTTAAGTGCAGTACTTCTTATTTATGAACATGAACTATTATCATCTATTTGAGTTAACTACAGGTGAAAGAGGATACTTGGAATATATTTTGAGCAAAAGGAATTTAAATAAGTTTGTGCAAACTCGCTTTAAAATGCTAAAAGTGAAGGTATGTTTTCGGATTAAAATTTTAAAGTGTTAAATGATGATATATATTATGTTTCCGACCTAATGGTCGATGTATGTTATATAAATCATTTTTTTAATATTGTATACGGCCTTCTATACAAAAGAAGACTCCACGATATTTCCAGAAATTTCTAACACTTAGAAAATTTAAGAAACATATGTAAGAATATAATATGTTGCAAATTAGAGAATACCTATGGAAGAATTAGAGAATAAACAACTTAAAATTTATTTACTCTAATGAAGAGTAATGAATTTAAATTTAAAATCTAAGTAAGAAGCTTTGGAAATTTTCAAGCGTTGAAAATTGAGAATTTTAAAATTGGAAGATAATGAGTGGGAAAACTATAAAAATGTTTGATCAGTAAGGGAGAATTTAAAAATCTAATCATGGAGCCTTAACTTGCCTTTATGCAATTATTTTACGACTTGCATTTATGCAGTCGTATGAGTTTGATGGTGTTGGGGGAGAAACCGCCTATCTTGTATTGGGTTTTCTTTCTGTAATAGTTGTCAATATAATATCATTGTGACTCCCTTCGTAGTGCTATACGGAAATTCGTATCAATAATCATCTTGTGGATTGGATTCCGGGATAAAGTTGTTACTAAATCTCAACTCTGTTCGTGAAACTTCTGAGGAATCGATCTCACTCGATTTGTCTATTTCAAAATCTACTATTTGTGTTTTCCTTCGAAGGTGAGGCGCCTTTGAAATGACGATGTTCCGCTCATAAAATTCAATGGTCCGTTAAGACTAATGCTTATACTTGGGAAACCATAGAATTTATTGAGCTACCTTATTCGAGTTTTCTGTCATCTTGTGTTGAGGGTGAGAAATTTTAAACTCGAGCTTATCTATCTTCTTTTGCTTGATGAAATTAATATTTTGAATACAAACTCTTCTCCAAAAATTGCGAGGACGCAATTGTTATAGGAGGGAGTCTGTAACAATCCTGGTTTGGAGATTACCTGAGAATTGAATTATAATGATAGTTATAATTTAATATTGTGATTTTAAATAAAATTGGGGATTTAATATGGTTTATTTGAAATAAAAAATGACTTTTGGAATTAAAAAATGAGAAAATAAAGTTCCAAACTTTGTTTTATTTTGTTTCGGCTGATAATAAATAGAAAATGACTTATTTTCTTTGTTTGGATTGGTAATAATAGAATATGGTTTTATTTTAGAGGAAATGCAATAATTAAATTAATTATTGCCAAGTTACTTCTTTTAATAAATTTTTTAAGAGAAGTATTAGATTTTTATAAGTTGTTTACTTAAATAAAAAGGCGGAAATTGGTTTAAAAATACGTTTTGGCTATGAATAAAATTTTGAAATGGTTTGAAATATTTTTCTAAGTGAGAAAAGTATCTTTGTTGAGTTTTGAAGTTGAAATTAAGGTTTTATCTATTTATGTGAGTAAATAGTTTATTTTTGTAAATTAAAGGATTTTAATAATACAAATTTTAAAAACATCATAAATTTATCCTTTTATATGGTAGAAAATATTTTATATTATATGTGTACAGGTTTTCATATTTTTCTTATGTAAAATTTAAGAGAAAATGTATTTTTGTTTTGTGTATAAAGTAATATATGTTCAAATTTTATTTAGGTGTTGATAAATAAACTTAAACCATCTTATTTTCTTTTGATTTTGGTCTACTGGCCCATTAGTGTTCGTTAGCCTGGTTAAGGGTGTGAGAAAACTTACTATATGTTCATTTTTACACTATCTTCTTCCTCATTCATGCAGAAAACAATAAAAAGTAAACCCACCTTCTCAAAATTAAAAAATTATAACGACCCGCTATTTTGGACTATTCGCATCCGTACATGTCGGACTTGAATGATTCAAAATACCGAATTGTTAATTTATATTTGGAAAAACTCAGATACACAGTGAATAAATAATCACAGAATCACAGACACAGAGTAATAATATGCAGCGGAAGCAAAAGATAGTAGTTTATGAAGCTACTATATATATAACAGAGTTAAATAAGTTACAATAGAAGTCTCGAATACAAAAGTCAAATACAAGAATCGAAATACGTCACTTAAATCAACTGAATATTTGAAAGCTGGATAGATAGCTGGATCTCCAAGCGAAGCTCTAACTCCAAAGGTGAGCCTCGAAAGCTGGTACTCTCAGTCTGACCCGAGCGTAAAGCAAAACACAAAACACTCGAATCAGGATTAACATTCTTATATCAATAAATCCAACTCAAGTGAAATAAAAATTGAAATGCAATAACTTAATGGATGTTGGAATAATCACCCTTTAAGGATCCGTTAAACTATCTACTATGTAGTAGTGTACGCTAAGTAGATAATGCCTATCAGTAATATAAAATATCAAAATAGTGTTAAGGCGTTACCATTATCCCCCTTAACACATTTTATATAAATGTCATAATCTATACAGCACTGTAAACTCCACCGTAAACTAGTAGGATATCGGAAGTAATCCATATGTATAACACAAAACAATTCGTAGTGGTCGTGTATATAGGGATACAAGTATGACAAGGCACATGAGGCAATACCCAAGGTAGTGAAACTACCGTTTGCCTGATCCGGACTGGTGAGAACGCATCTCCGCAACGATCGCAACACCGCGAAACAACACTCCCAAAATTCCGAGGGTGCACCAATCGATAACAAATAATGAGTAGTATTCGAAGAAGTGTGTTCGCTCGAGGTAGCTAACCCCATTTGGCCCGGAACGGCTTCTGTTTTAGTCATTTCCAATTTGACACAAGTGTCAAGGCTATCCATTATCGTTCACTTTCTTCAGTCATCACGTACATCAATCCAACCACTTCGTTCTGGATCATCACTCAAGTGTTTTCGGTTTAGACAGAGAGTATGTCCATAACCGATTCCTGTTTCTTTAATAACTTTCGTAATTATTACACCGATTGGTCATTTAATAAATTTCAAAACAAATCAATTTCAATTTCAATTTCAATTAGAAATTGGTAAACCAACATTCCATTTGTCTTTCTAAAACAATTACCAAAATTTACGCTTCAAAACTTCCAAATTACAATTTCAAACTCTTATAATTCAATTTCATTTTATTTAAACAATTCAAATATTGATTCAAGTTCGTATATAAGTTTCATTTCATAATCATTTAAATTAATTTAATTTAATATTCAAATCAATTTAAATTCATTGATCGATTTCGTTCAATATTCGTTAAGTTACTTTATCATTCAAAACAATTTCTATTTAATTCATCATCCATTAAATCAATTTAAGTTTTCCTTCAATATATCAAAGCTTACAAATTGAATTAAATTAAATTCGTCAATTAAATTCTTCAAATTTCAAGTCTTACATTATTCACATTTTATTTCTTGTTAAAAAAAAAATTCAATTTTACTTATTTATTTGCTTGGTTACAAATTTCAAAACTCAATTAATAAGGAACTAAATTTCACTTATTCAAGACGTTAAATTTCATTTAATGAATTCGATACAAATTAAATTATTAAACAATTCAATCTCATTAAATTATCAATAATTTCAATTTCTTAATCATTGCTAAATTCAAAACTTAATTATAAATCATTTCAAAACTTAATTATTAAAAATTTCAAAACTTAATTATTAATAATTTCAACTTAATTATTACTAATTTCAAAACTTAATTATTAATCAATTTAAATTTTAAACAATGTTCTTTTGTCAATTACTACGTTAATATTTGTTTCAAATTTCAAATATTCACCTTTCCCTTAATTTAAATGTAAGTTCCAATTTTATTTCAAAACCTTATTATTGTACAAATAAAATCTTTATTTTATTTAAATCAATTTATTGACCAATTGGGTTAATTTAATTATCTATCCTAAGTCTAGTTATTTGGGTATTTATCATTTCAACCCGATTCCATTTTAATTCAAAAATCAAAGCATAGCAAAGGGAACTTGCTGTGTGATAATTGGGATGGTGTCAAAGTAAATAAACAAGCTATAACAACAATCAATAACAATTCAATAATTAATTCCAATAATCCCGAAATAATCATATTAATTTACATTTGTTGTTTATGTAAATTAATATAATTATTTCTAAAATCTACACTATCATTTCATGTAGATTAAAGATTATTACACTATTATTTGATGCGGTTCTACACTCGACATTTATTATTCGATTTCATGCCATAAATTCAAATGGTTCAAGGGTAATTAACCATTTTTCTACATGTCAAATAATTAAACATTTAAGGGGGCATATTCTACAAATTTAACTAATCCAATTCAACACATATGTCGATTCAAATTTTTAACTACCCTACGTCAATTCAATTTTGCATAATATTTATTACTTTACACATTTCACTTTTAACATCCAATAAAAAAACAATCAATCAATCAATTATCAACCAAACTGTATTATCACCGCATAAATAATTAACAGATAATAGCGTCAGATGTCAACGGTGAACAGATACAGGTAATAGCATATATAAAAGTGTAAATAACTAACGGCAGCATATTTCAATTGTCGTTTCAATTGAAATCAAATTTAATAAATAAAATAACATTAATCATGAGTGATTGCTCACCTTTCGAGGCTAGAGATGGATGTGGACAAGATGAAAACGGACACGGATAAGCATGGATAATTAACAAAGCTAGAAGACTGTTGTTGGAATGCGGATTCGGACAATGACAATTAGAACGGCTGCGACAAAATTCGATAGTAGGAAACCAGTCAATATGGACAGAATTTCAAATCAATATATATATTTTATATTACATACATAGTACATGAAATCATTTACTAACTAATATTACAGTATACTAATATAGCTGTTCAAGTAAACATTGCAGAAAATAAATATTTGTATGCGTACATGCAATTGAAATACAATGCTATCACCATGTATAAAAATTAATATAACTAGTACATCGAAACTTAATATATGCGCAAAATATCATTTATACCAACATATATATACTAAAAATATAGACAAATTCTGATATTCTTACCTTTTTTATGAAATCTCAAACAGATACTTATTACAGCCAATATAAAATCGAAAAATGGTATAGTTCAGACTTACAGGAATATATATAGAAAGTTACAACTTATATAAACTATCACTTTAACTATACAGTGACCTACAAGAACATATTCAACAGCCAAGCTTATAGTATGTAAAAAAAAGGTACAGTTATAAACTTACTCTATCTATTGTCACAATCCAACTTGCCTCTTACTACATCAAATATTATAATGTAATGACTGGTTATACTATAACATACCCTATTTACTGACATATATAATATATAACAAAATGTATAACATATATACACTTCATTTAAAACAACAGACATATATATAATTTAATTTGAAATCAGTACTTTATAGTATAATAAGCCGTAAGCATCATTACAACAAACGCATATATAACTACACGTTTTACCATTTAAACATATATCTGGTATAAATAAATCTATATATAGCATCCATCATACAATTAAATTATTAACAATAGCTGTATGCAAGTACGTTTTTGAATCAACATTAAAATATATAACAAATATATATAGGTATAACTCTTGGCAAAATGAATAAAATAACGTAATAGCTTTCAAACTTTTATATTAATAAACTTATATATACACAACACATATATATATTTATTTATTTTATACTTAACTATCCACGAACTCTTCTGTCATATATATATTATAAAATATATTAGAAGCTAAAAGAAGCACACATACATTTATATATATATATATATATATATATATATATAGATTATAATAAAATACATATACAGGCGACTATGCCAATTCTAACCTACATACATAGATTTATACTAAAATATGCGTATATACTTATATGAACTGCAAAACAAAAGAAGGAAACTGATTATATATGCATCTATTACCCAAGAAAAATACAACTTATTTATATTACTACCTACTGTATCATGATTACGCAATATAAAACTAACCAGCCCAAAACAACTTTGGAAAAGCATATGTATAGTATAAAATAAATAATATAAACTGTATATATATTACTACTATAAAATATATAACATATATATACCGCACCTTTTATTCATATGCGGCAGAGAGGAAAAGAAAAGAAGGAGCGACCGATGACTATAGGGCTCGGCACTTGGATTTACATCCGAACTGAGTAGCTTGCAGCCGAGGGTGTTGCGGAAGTGGGAAGAGAGCAGCGCACGAAGGCAGGTGGTTGCAAGGAGCAAGTGATGGTGGTGGATCGGATGTGGGAAGGGCGAACGATTTTTGTTGTAGCTGTGTGTTTGGGTTCGCGTGCAGCTTGGCACGATAGTAGAGATTCGTTAGGTGAGATGGTGGTGGGGTTTGTTAGGAGGCTCGGATGGTGAGCTCGTCAGGGAGATGTGGGTTGCGGCCTGAGGCGGTGGCAGACGTGGGCGACGGCGAAGCAAGGGAAGTGGGTCATGCGTATGTGGGAAGGAGATGGTGAACTTGCGTGCATGTATTTGGCTGAGAAAAATGGTGGGCGAGCAGGCGCGAAAAGAAGAGGGAGAGAGGGTTGCTGTCGAGTAGGTTGGAGGAAGAGAAAACATGCGGCCATGCCAAAGTGGAGGGTGGTGATGGATGGAGCATGAGGGGAAGAAGGGAACTGGAATTGGCTAAAGAAAATTTGAGGAGGAGGGAAGAGTAGAAGGCTACATGCTGAGTTTGTCTCAACTTCCAAGTACGTGTGCAACATTATACAATGGAATTTGAACAGTGAATAAATGCATAGAGATTGAAATGAACGAGCTGACAAAAATAAGATAAAGTTATGGACTACAGCTGTGCTTTGGGAATTATAAAAGCCAATTGAATTGAATTCAGTGAATACTTTTAATAACCCGACCATTGGAATTATATAGTGAATTTTAATGGTCATCGGAACCGAAAAGGTTAATATTGAGTACCGATACGAATGACGTTTCGCAAAGTACAACGTACGCCGGACTCCGAATTTGAAAATCGAATATACCGAAGAGATCAGCACGATGAGACGATCACAACGGCATACGGATATCAATGGTATGATTGAATTATAAAAATTCGAATTTTTTATACTAACGGAAAATGCATGAAAAACATAGAAAAATAAGGTCGACGGAGCTAAAAATGTCCGAATTTGGAAAAACGAAAAATAGTATTTGCTCAAAAGATGGTTTAGAATTTTTCTATGTAAAAATATTTACGTTTCGAAAACGTTTTGTTTTCATCGCTTTTTAACTGATTAAATTGAAGTAAATTTACGCACGAAATAAACTTTCATATTTTCGAACGAAAATTTATCAGTTGCTATGTTTAACTAGACGCATTCCAAATATCAAACATATATTTCAAAATTTTATCGTTTAAATTCCCATAAAATTTCAATTAATACGTTATTAAAACCGGTTAAATCTACGTGTTGTTACAAAAAATCCAAGCTTTTCTTCAATTAAATTCAAAAAATTGCAATCCTTTTCAATCTAAGTGATAATACAATGCTAATAAAACTCCAAACTTACAATTTCATCAAAAATTTCTGATTTGTTATAGTGGTTTCTAATCTACAGTAAAATTTCCTTTTGCATGTTATTTTCTCTTGCTGCACAGGCTCCTAGAGGCTATTCTCAAGGAAAGCTTCAGTCTTTCTTCATAAATCCGAGTCTTTGCATTCATACAATAAGATGAGTTACAAAAACTCACAAATACTAGCCGAGCAAAGCTCAAGTCGCCAAAAATAGCGAATATTTTTCTTGCTGTACAAATTTCCTGTAGTTGATTTTTCCTTGTTTATAATATGTTCTCTGCTGCTTCTTTGAAAGCTTATAACTTTCGATTCCTGCAACAAAATGCTGCCAAATTTCTTGCATTTGGTAGCTTGCATGTTGAACTTCATCTCTGTATATTTTTTTTGGAAAATATGGTCATTTGAGTGCTTAAATCTGCTTCAGAAAATCAGTTCGCGACATGGAAATTTGCTGCAAACAAAATTGCGTTAGAAGGCTTGGCTAGGTCGACCGCTAGGTCGACCATGCCTTCACATAGGATGATCTTACGGTCGACTTATGAAGAGGAGGGTTCGACCTAGTGGTCGACCTAGGGGCCAATTTCCTCTTGTGTAATTTTGCATTGGCTCCTTTGTTTTCTGATTCATTTCCATCTTTTTTTTCCTTTGCTTCTCATTTTTGAGTTATTTTTGTGATGTTTTGAGAACTATGATGCCCATCAATGTGCTAGCTAAATTTTGGAGATTTTAAAATTCAAATTTTGGATCAAATTTGAATTTAATTGGAATTGAATTCAATTATCGATTTGAGCGATTTCCTTCATTATTCTTCGTTTTCGAGCATGGATTTTTCAAACTGCGTTGAAATAAATTTTAAAATAAATGGGCATTTTAAATTATTGTTATATGGTATTTTTAAAGTATTTTCAAAAATAAAATATATCTATTCTCGACAATACGGGAATTTTCAAATATGGCTTTAAAAATTGATCTCGAAAATTGGTTTTAAAAGCTTGTTTTCTCAAGTGCATTATTTTATATATAAAATACATGTTTTTGCCATATTCGAGTGAATGAGAAGGAGAATTAAACGGTTTGGTAAAAGATGTGGTAAGGAACACGTGCGTTTATCTTGTCCGTTAATTCCCGACTTGTCCTTTGATCGTTTTGACCTTCGGGTCGAGTTTACCCGATGAGATGAGGTAAATTTTTTACCGCTTTGAGTGTGAAATTTACTACCGGTTAGAAAATTATTTAGCGTGAATGTGTGGTATGGGACGCACATTAACACTATTCGGGTTCCTATCTGAAAGTTTGTGAAAAATTTGTCTAAGAGACGTATTTGCCAATACTGGACCTTTAGGTCATTTCTCCTTCAGGACGTTTGTCTAGGAGACGTATTTGTCCATTGAGACGTATTTTTCCTTCGAGATGTTGTCCTTCAAGATGTTTATCTAAGAGAGATATTTATTTGTCCTTCGAGATGTTGTCCTTGGGGATGTTTGTCCAAGAGACGTGGCACTTTATTTTGAGAGAACAGTACTTGGCGGGCTTCGGCCATAAGCGTGTGCTATATCTTTGAGATGATTTCATTGATTTCTCCGTAATTTTCCAAGTGTATCACCTTTTTACATTATTGTCCATTTGTGCCATTTGAGATATTATATATGGCGATTACATCTTTGGAAATTGAACTTCTTATCAAGTTCTATATTTGAGATTTGGGTTTTCCAATACCTGGCATTATTTGAGATTTTCCTTTTGGCATATTGTTTGAGATTTTCCTATTGGCGTTATTATATGAGATTTACCTTTTGGCGTTTATTTGGGATTATATTCTCCTATGTTGGAGATCTATATTTGACCCCTTATGGCGTATTTTGAGATAGTGATTTCTTTGAGATTGTTGAGTTGCCGATATGGCGGATTTAGGGTTTCTCCTCTTAGGAGTTATGTTTTTCTCCTAAACCATATTTGACGTTTTGTGATACGTCAATGAGACAAAGCATGCGTTTATTGTGAGATTTGTTATGAATTTTTATCGCCTTTGCATTCATATTAAGGGATATCCTTATATCACTTGAAATTACTATACCTACTTAATTATGCCTTATGAAGTAATCATATACCCTTGAATTATTCCTTCTCACTTAAGAAGATTATCACCTTGCCTTATGCTTATGTTATCGATTATCCTCTTAAGCTGTTTTGTTTAGCTAGACTGACCCGTGTATTTTATACTCGAGTCAAGCCGAGGTGTTTTAGGTTAGGTACCCTTTGGACTTAGCCTATTCTGCTTCCATACGGACTTTTCTGCTAGCTTATTTTGTTGTAGCTTTTGTGTAATCCTTTTGTTGCTAATATGATATGTATATTCTTTAACTCGTGTTTGTATTGTGGTCGTCATACCACATATGTGATGTATCATTTTGTATAAGCTGTGATGTATCTGTATATGTGTGTTTATATCTGATTATCTGCTATTTTGTGATGTGTTTTGCATTTGACTTGTTGTAGTTTGTTCTAATAGATCCTATAGTCACCTATGGCTTTGTATTAAGAATTTATTGGATACGTCAATCCACTTGAGAGGAAAAAATATAGAGAGCATTTATTGATGTAATTCAATAGATATTTAAGATATGGCTACTGATGGTAGCTCCTAACTAGGCCTATTCTTTGCATTAGTAGACGGTATTACCTAGTAATACTATTTGTTAATATAGGTCTCGAGGTGGGGCATCACAATGCCCATATGGGACTCCGATTTGGTCTAAGTCCAAACAAATTCAGTGCAATTTTAAACCTTATTTAAATGCATATTGATATTATATATCGATCGGTATATTTATACCTATTATAAACATACTGTTAAATATTGTTCAATATACATCAAATAAAATTTCACAACTAATATTTCATAAATATTAGCCAATTTTGATTAATTTACAACAATTTATAAATTAATTAATTCAAGTGGTAAAAGTAATATTCAACATTTCTGTTGTGTGACTCATAGGTGTAAAATTTGGTCGTTGGATAATATTGAACATTTCAAATATTAACATTCATACGGCACTTAATAGGTGGTGTGACATTATGACTAAATTTACCAATTATTTGGCTTTGGTAAAACATAATTTTATTTTACTAAGCATTACCCGATCATGACAATTATTTACACCGATTCTCTTCATCAGAGTTACACCACTTTGGACTTATGGAATATGGTAACGGCTAGAATTCCTTTATCATCCATATTTAACTCTATAGTCCAAAAACAAAGTCCTTGGTTCAATAATAACAACTATTATTAACTAAACTACACTAGCTAGAGATTTTTTACTTTTGGTTGACTTCAATTGACCGTGTTACTAACCTCATGTAATTGACGAGACAAGTTCTCTCTTAAATAGTGCTTCACTTATAATACTTTCACTCGACCCAACTATAGTCATTCAATGGACATCGTATCATGATTTGACTACAGTCAAAATGGAGCTTTTATACTGAAGATCGACAGTTTTCCCAAGTCGAGAGAACTACCTAAGTTAGTCACATCGATATTTTATGTTTGACCTTAGTTACATTAGCCAACAGAAAACTATCAAGTAAGTCATTTTATAGTTATCCAATAATTATCAGCATGTAACCTATTGGTGCCCCCAACAGTCATGAGTAATACACTGTCCAACCTTTGGAAAGCGTTACGTACCCTAGTATCCAGTCTCGATGCATCTTTACTAGGAATATTTAAAACGATGTGTTTATTATGTTGTGAAACAATACTCATGATTACAACTATTTGTAATTACTATACAAACATACCATTTATGGATTTTATTTTAAAAATATTTTAATTAATTATTTCATTATTTATAATACATTATAACAAATATATAACAGAAAGAAAACACTTTTATTATGAACGAGAATTGATTGCCGAGTTAATAATTTATAATAAATTACAGAATTGTCCATAGGGCATATTCCTAACTCTATTATAGAATACTTTACAAAAGCACATTCAAACATTCTTAACATTTTCATGGTATCGAATAAGCTGCACTTAAAGTAAACTGATCGAAACTTGTATTTCAGCGATGAAATTCATAGGTCGAACTTTAGCCCTTAGTCTAATGTTGTTTTGAGTGCAATAAGATTCTCGTGGTATTCAATCGGATTGAACTCATAACCTTGAGATATGGTTCCCTTGCTCTTTTGAATGAAATAATTTCAAAAGATTTAGTATGTTATGAATGCGACTATTCACCATATAGATTTTGTACATGTTGGAATATCGATCAAATATCCATATTCTAATATTACTTTAGAGTTCAAAACACTTAAAGGACAGTACAAATTCTTGGGAAAATACACACTTAAGTGACTAAGGTACCAACGTATTTAATAGTTCATAATTCAGCTCTTGTATTGGTCTTATAGTGACTACAAAGAAAAAGATTTATTGATAAGTATATTTTATATTTCTTTGTCGATCATAATTTAGTTCATTAGTATATTTCAATTGGTGAAATTTTTTATCAATTATATTCATTGCAAAAATTTATTGAGGTGGATATTTTAATTTGTATAGATGTGTTCATACAATATTAAAAAGGTCAAATCTAATCATTTAATTTTCCTAATATGGCTTCCACTAGATTTGTATATTCCTTAAAACACTAAGAGAAATATAGAGAACTTTCGATTTCTCTTGTGAGTGTTAGGACTCTCTTGTCTTACGATTTTGACCTCGAATTTGCTCAACAAATCTTACGTATTGGAACCGAATAGGTCAGAAGTCGAAGAAATAGGTAAATTTCAAAAAAAAAAAATCCAATTTTAGATTATATTTGGCCCCGGAAGTCTAACAAGTTATAATAGATCCAATCTAATTAATTTAAATAAAATCATATTTTATTGAAATTTGATTTAATCGATTAATAAATTTTAAGTAATTTGTAATAAATATATTTAATGTTACATCATCATATACCCGCGTATAATGTGCATGCACAACATAACAAAGGGTGTACATGCTTAGGTTTATGTATAGTGGATATTGGAATTTACATCTACTATATATACACACACTTTGCTCTTACATATACATACATACATATATACACACAAACAAACACACACACATACATAGCCTGATTAAAATATTATTAATAAGATATATATATTTGTGTATACATAATTCCAAAATTAGTATTTGAAATATTTATAAAAATATTCAAATATAATACAAATTTGACTAAATCTTAATTTTAAATTTCAAATTAAAACATTCATTAGACTAGGTAAAAAATTCAAATCCTAATCTAAAATATTAGTTCGAAGTTTCAAATTTCATGGTTTGACGTAGCAATATATCAAAATTATATATATATAGTCAAAAATAAATTTACAAATATGTCTTTTAATTTTTATTAATTTTTATATATAAATACTTTTAATTAAATTATTTTTGGCTACATACATATATATATATATATATTTTGTCAATAGTTTTTTCAAAATGCAAAATAAAATTTTATTATTTATAAAATAAATGAGTTTACTTATATAATTATATATATAGTTATATATGTATAATTATAAAAATTAATTTGGCCAATTTTTTTATCTTCAGAATCCTTTAATGAATAAAGTATTTACATACTATTTTTTACTTAATCTAATTTATAGAAAATATGTTTATTAATTTTTATATATAAATACTTTTAATTAAATTATTTTTGGCTATATATATATATATATATATATATATATATATATATATATTGTCAATAGTTTTTTCAAAATGCAAAATAAAATTTTATTATTTATAAAATAAATGAGTTTACTTATATAATTATATATATAGTTATATATGTATAATTATAAAAATTAATTTGGCCAATTTTTTAATCTTCAGAATCCTTTAATGAATAAAGTATTTACATACTATTTTTTACTTAATCTAATTTATAAAAAATATGTTTATATATACATATATAATTATTTTAAATTAAAATTTAATTTGGTCAAAGGTGACTTTTTAATTTGCAAAATTTTTTAATTAATAAATAAAAATGTTTATTTAATATTTATACTATAATTAATATATAAACAAATTATTTAAAAAACCAAGTTATACTAAAGTTGAAGGGATTATACATATCATATACATTAAACAGATTAAGCTGAAAATTATTTTTTTATTGTCGAAATAAAGATGTACATATATACATAAAAAGATAAAAAATTCTTTTTTAATAACATTTTATAATTTAAAGGTATTTCACACTGATCAAATACTAAATATCAAACAGATATACGAATGACAGGCAATAACATACGTATGTACATACGTACGTACGTGCGTGTGCGCATGCATCTATACACACACACACATATCAAAGGAGATATATAAAATTTGAAATACACTAACCATTATACAATGTTAAATGAGTTTTACATTGAGAAATAAGGTTGGTTAAACAGACGTTGATTTAGATAATCTCTTTGATCTATAAGATCTACATCTTTTATTGTAAACTGGAGCATGCAAATACCAGATCTACTAGTATTTAATTGTTTGGATTTGATTGAAGTAAGAAAAATGGAGTGGATGAGGGTTACTTGCGTCTAAGATGGGAGAAAAAGGGAGCCAAAAAGTAAACCAGAGAGGGGATGCCAAAGTCTGAATATATAGTGTGGTCTGGAGAGAAATATCTACATGATCCGCTCTTACTACATAGAATAGGCTCTGACAGCCCAGAATAGGGTCCACAGTGGACCAAAACACCCACTCAACCCATTTAATAATTTATTCAATTTAAATCCTTATCGATATTGTATATCGATAAGCACGTATATAACTTTTATATATGCATCTAATAAATTACTAATAGCACCCTAAATAATTTTAGAGGTTATTTCATTTTACTAAACACAATCCATACAATAAAAATAATAAAATTAATATTTCATAAATATTAATTAATTTATAACCATATAAATTAATTTAATCAAGCGGTGCTTTGAAGACTGACTAGATTTAGTTGTGCATCTCATAAGTGTGAATTTAGTTAGAGATTAATATTTAAACAATTTAAATAATAAATTCACACCTCGCCTTAGCTAATGGTATGACAATTTAACTTAATTTTTCACTTACAAATCTTATTGATAAAATCTAGTTTTACAAATTTAAGTAGTATCTTTAAACAATTATTTACAGCAATTCCGTTCATTAACACTAATCACTCTGGGATTTATGGAATTTGGTTTTGGTTAAAATTCCAATAGCATCCACATTAACCTCTATTAGCCCATAATCAAAGTCTTTGGTTCAATAACAACATTTATTATTAATAGTATTACTCTAGCAAGAGATTTTGACTTTGATATGAATACAGTTGACCGTGATACTAACCTTATACAATTGAGAAGGCCAATTCTCTAAAGAATAGTGTTTCACTTCCAATTTTTTCAACTCAGACCTAACTCACTATGCTATATGTGTGAATTTGCAATGCTGCCATGTGGAAAATTCACAACGGCTCTAAGCCATTGTAAAATACTTAGCAATGGCTATAGCCTGTTACAATTTTGCAACGGATCAGGACCGTTGGAAACACTCCCTATTTTTGTTGAAATTTCGTGGCCTTCTCATGCCCAAAATAATGCACCCCCATATCGTAATTCCACCTCTCACTCTCTCTCTTTCCTTCGACCTTCCACTAACATGCCCTATTCCAATGTAGATCTCCGGACCAAAACTAATGGGAGGTAATCTCACTTGCTATAAAATCAATTAGTCAGCCGTCATTTTCTACTTCGTTGCCTAATCTCATCTAGAGAAGAAGGAGCTCCAACCCTAATATTGCTTTGCAGTCATGGTGAGTTCTCCTATAATTTCACAAATCTAATCTTCTTTTCTGCTACTCATTGCAGATATAATTTATATTTGGTGAAATGTTTATTCAGCATAAATTATATATTAACCTTTTGCAAAACTGTGGAACTTCTCTTGTAAATCTGTGCAATAGTTCAATGTCAACTATTAAACCATTTTTTCTGAATATTTTTGTAAATTTCTAGTAAATTATGAGTTTTATTTAGTTGTGTCATGAACTTCTTTGGTTGCTCATTAAGGGCGATGTATTTGATCTCCATCATTGAATCAGCTACTATTCCTTGCTTTGAACTTTTCCAACTGATCGCTCCACCATTCAATGTGAATACATAACTGGATATTGATTTACTATCATCGATATTACTGCAAAAGCTGGAATCTATATACCCTTTTATAAGGAGGTCTTCAATCCCATATATGATGGATAAGTTTTTATCTTAAATACTTAGGAACATATTTCACTGTCGCTCAATGTTTTTTCTTTGGGATTAGACTGATATTGGCTTACGCATTCTAATGCATAAGCCACATCTAGTTTAGTACATAGCATAGCATACATGATGGAACTAATTTGATGCACATGGTATCCTCTTCATACACTCTTTTTCCACATCAGTATGGCAGCATCCATCTTTGAAAGGACGATTCCAGATTGACTCGGAATATTTCAATACTTGGAATTTTCTATACTGAACCTTTTTAGTATGGTACCTATGTATAGGGATTAGGAAAATCCCAATAAACTCTTGGATCTATCTCTATAGAACATTATACCAAGTATATAGGTTGCTTCTCACACTCCTTTATGGGGATGTTCTTTGACAACCATTCTTGCTCAATTTTATCATAAGAAAAAGATCAGCCGATCATAAGACATTACACCGACCCAATCCAAGTGAATTCAACACACAAACAAGAAATTGTCAATGAAAAGCCTAATAGTTCATATAACCCTAACCCAATCCATTCTAGCAAATGCGCCTAAGGTCGACCCAGTCTGAGCCAACCCACACTCCTAAGCATGTCCCATCCCAGCCAATGCACTCAACACACTCTAGAGCTACAATCATCCAGCTCGTCTCAAGAAGACATATAGCGAACTCGTCTAGCTTGAACCGGTTCAAAAGTGACTAGTCCTTAGCCAGGCTTTATCTCCGCCCACCTACAACCGGTCCCATGTAGCCTGTCTCATCGTCATATGAGTGACTCGGTTCGTCCCTTGCACTTTGTCCTTAGCAGTATTCTTCTTTATTCTTAGCAGTCTTTAGTAAAAAGCAACCGACTGTTACTATGTATGAAAAGCTTCTCTCTATCATTGTATGCTAGAAAAGCATGCAACATGACAATGGACAACCTAGTACACAAACTACTATGGCATGTCTGCCAAAAGCACAATAACTCCTATGCTATGCCACCTTGCTCTATGCAAAGTATGATCTAATACAGATCCACAACAGGCACGCATCTTAACCACTTGTTCATACCACCTTTTGGCTATCCTCCACCGCCCCATGTGACTAGATTAGCAGCCAGAATGATCCCCGCCTTTAAACCATGCAATCTCATCCATCAAATGATCAACATCAATCGCTACAAATATCTCTTATTGTACAACTTCGTATAGGTTGAATTCTTGCTTCAGTATTCCTTCTCCAGCATAGAAATATAAAATCTCTTGAGTTTAGAAACATTTTAATCTTAAGTGCTTATTTCTTATCATTCTCTAATAATTCCTTGTAATTGTGAGAGATAAATATAGTAAGAAATATTCATAGTGCACGTATGCAAGCTTAGCCGAACCACTCTACATCTTAGTTTATTTACTTTAATTGCTCGTTATTCCTCATTTTCAATTTTTAAGCTTAGTATTAGTAAGTTACCTTTGCTAAAATAAACGGATTATCTTAATTTCGAGGTTGTCTAACTTTTCAGTCAATATTTTGGCACTAGAATAAGTGCCTCTCCTAAAAGCTCTCACCTTAATTCACATTTTCTCCTTTACTAAAACTTCTTATAGTTGTTACTGATAGAGTTATAGGTATATCCTAGGGGCAATTTTGTAATTTATTGTAAAATATTAACTCTGTAAAAAACTTGATAGAAATTAAAAGTGTTTTTTCAATCTATTGTATATTTCTTATCATGTGTTATAATGTAACATCCTCATATTTAGAGGTCCAAAACTAACGGCTACGGATGCTGCAGTCATCCCTAGTTATTAATCCTTAGCGACCAAACATGGCGATATTAAATACTTTGATACACAGAAGCATAAGAATATGGAAAAAATTAAAATAGTAAAACAAATTCCATATTCCATTTAAAAGTATTCCAAATTGATTACATAATCCCAATTCGCAGATAATGCTCAAATAACATATAATTATTGCAAAACATGCCAAAGGCGACATATGAAGATGCCCTTTTGGTAGATCGAAGTACATAGATAGGAAAGGAACAATTTTCCTTTGCAAACAAAACCCACAGCGGAAATAAAAAGAACTCTAAATAACAATATTCCCTCCTGCATGTCCTCGAAAATTTTATTCGTATAAAGGAACATCTGGAAACCTTAACTCTCAATTTATTCAAAACCAATTGAGTACCCAAGAGTTTAAGAGGAAAAAAACTTCGAGTCGGACAAAAATCCTGGTATGAATAATAATTTACCATCTCAAACCATTTGGATGTCTAGTGAGACCATGCCGCTTAAAGGAATGGAGTTTCCCCTCACTAGTATCCTAAAACATTTATAAAACCATATATTGTGCTCCTGTATCCAAAGTGGTTGAAACATAGTATTTCAAAACATTATGATGATATGCAAAACAATTAAATCAATTCTGGGCTACCCGTCCCATTCATTCTGTATATCTATCTCAATTATAGTTTCTAGGGTCATTATTAACCTATAAATTTTTATAGACTATCTGTCCAATTACTTAGTTTTCATGGGATTACTAAGAACCTATTGGTATCTCCAATATCATATTTCTTATTCTAGTTTTCATGGGCTAACTAGGAACCTATTGGGTGATGGCTAATATCTTAATCCGGATATAGTTTTCATAGGCTAACTACAAACCTACCGGCCCCTACCAGTATCAAATCATAGTTTTCATGGGCTGACTATGAACCTATTGGCCTATGCCAATATCATACAGTTTTCATAGGCTTACTGTAAAACTATTAGCCCCTGCCAATATAATTAGACTTAGAATTTACTAGGTTAACCTAACCGTTTATTCTGCCCTTTCCCCAAGATAAAGTTATGGTTTATTAAAAATGTGAATAGTATTCCAAAAATCTTTATTTGTTCCATTGTTATTACCTTTTAAAAGTGAGATTGGGTTGTGTTTTAAAATCATAAAAACATGTCTTTCGAAAACCTGGATAGCCTCCTTCGAAAGCAAAGACTTCTTTTCAAAACATCGTATACATACCTTTCGAAACACTTGAAAAATATCCTTGTTTGAAACCATTGGTACCTTTCGAAAGTACTAAGTCATCTTTTAAAACGTAAAGCTTCAAAACACACAAAAGTACCCCTTTCGAAAGCATTGAGTTTACTTCTAAAAAATCAATTTGGGCCAAATTGGTTATATGCGAAAGTATCTCTTTTGAAACGAGCAAAAAATAGAATTAGAAAAAATTGATGGGTCGAATCCATTTAGTTTAAAAGCAAAAGACTTTAAAATTAAAACTTCGAAGGTCTGAGTCGAAACCTCCTTTCGACTCTATTTCCTTCGAAATCCCAACCCCTTTCAAAGGAAAAGGGTCTGGTTTAAGGTAAAACAAATGAAACCATTCGAAAGCATTACTGGTCAACATGGTCAAAAAGTAGAGAAGCGGCTAGGCTTCGACTAGGTTGAAACTAACCCCTTCTGAAAGCTTTTATTTAAAGAAAAAGATCTACTTCGTAGGCTAGTACTTTTAGTATAACATGGCAACCTTCTTTAAAAGCTAAACATATACCCTTCCGAAAACAATAAGTTTCGACTAAGTCGAAAGTTTTAAGCAAAACAAGGCAAGGACTTTGACTTATAAAAAAAGTAGGGTTTCGACCCCATCGGAAAATTCCCTTTTGACACCAAGGTTTTTTCCCATCTTCCAATCCACTATATATCTTCCAGGAGATACTATGTGTATTGGTTTCGATTTTTGATAGTTTCGACTATGATCAGGCGGAATTAAGGGAGTCGAAAGGTACTTTCCTTTAAAGGCGAGACACTTTTTTCTGACTAAAGGCAGGTAATCTCTTTTTAACAACTTGCCAAGTTGTAAAACACTGGTTAATAGCCATAAAACTTTCCGATTTCTTTACTTTGGAAACTGGTGCATTAATTTAGATCCTAAATTAAAGGATTTAAAAGCTAAAGCCTTTCCATATATCCTTATACCGACATTTTCGGAAAAGTCCTTGTTTTAACATAATTTATTTCCCTAAATAAATCAACTAGGAAAAATCCCCAAAAATCACGAAAAATTGAATTAACCACGTAATCAAATACATTAAAATTTTAGATCCAATTTCCTCCTGAAATTCACAAAATAAATATTTAACCCGATTTTAGTATATTTTCCATCAAAAATTCATAGTAAAATATTCATAACTTAGAAAATTCCAAAAATCAAAATCCTTCTCCAAAATCGTGTTTTACTAAAACATAAAAAATTTCCATGGCGTTTTAAAATCATTTTGATCGTAAAATCATATGGATTTTCATATTATTTAATGGTTTAGATCAAACAATATGTAAATTAGAACATATCATCCTTTAATATATCATGTGAACAAAATAAATATTCAAATCTGAAATCACATGATTATAAAACCAAAAAGAGATGGTAAGAATTATTATTCACCTTAAACTTTATGAGGAACTTGAGATTTGATGTTGATTAACCATTCCTAGCTTGATTCTTAGCCTTAGATTAAAATTTCTCCTTCTCTTCCATGGTAATGATCGGCATTTGGTTTTAGGTTTTTGTTTGCGATCTTGAGAAAAATGAAACATGAATGGACACAATGAGAAGAATAGCCGTGCAGAATAAGAAGGCTATTTTACTAATATGCCCATGTGTAAGTTAATTAACCAATAATCCAAATCAAAGCCCATTTATCTTATTGGTAAGCATAGCCATATGTTAATTTAATCAAATCTTAATCTCCTTATGTGACAACCCGGATTTTCACACTCGAAAATTGACATCCATACTTCACTCGTATTCGAATGTCACAGATTCAAACATTCGAATCCGATTCACTGGAGCTTATAGCACATTAAGTACAACAACATAGCGGAAGAAAAATGAATATATCATTGATATACAACATTCGATACAGCAAAGATACAACTGAATATCACATTTATCAGAGATACAAGACAACAGCGGAAGAAATAACATCAACAATGAAAAGATATCTCCAATAGAATCTCCAAAATAATCCAACACCAAAGATAGCTTGAACCAAAAGCTCGAACCACCATCATCGATGCATTAAGCAAGGTCAATCATGAATGTTGAAGAGAAACAAATGCTGTCGCCAAAACCAAAGGCTGGATGCTATCGAATCTACTCCTGCTATTTGATTATCTGAAAAACCCAACTCTACACTGCTCGTGTGGAAAATTGTGGGTACCCAGAGTTTAGGAAGGGAACAATAAACTACGGGTCAGTCATGAAACTGGTGTGAGCAAACGAAAACAATTTTATCTTTTAAACAACAAACAACAAAAGAAATACAAAGGAAATCCACTATGCTTTTTGGAAAATGAAACTGCCATAAGGCCTCCCGCCACACACACAATGCAAGCGCACACTTGGAGGAGAGTTCTCCTTATGACAGTCAAAAATGCTTGATACGCGAAAAACCATTGGATATTATTATTAGTGCATAGTGCAGAAAACATTTGCAAGTATAATATTAATCTTAGCCAGCATACGTACCATTATAGTATGCCTACTATAGCCACCATATTAAATGGCAGGTTATACAACTAAAACTGTACAGGGCGCGTATTGGATGATTGGATTTCTAACAATGGTCAGACATAGGAACTTCCTACCGAACGGAACGCCTCTGGAGAGACGCCCCTAAGAACCTAACCGGATCTCTACCAACACAAGGTCGGGTTACCCCTTCCCGGAAGTAACACCTACAAGTATGCCATTCTCGGTTGTTATCGATCTTTATCCGAGGGCCCTCAACCAACAACCACAAAGCAATAGATTTGCAGCAACCACACAGGTTAAATATTTGGGCTCCATACCATGATACCACCTTTTATCCAGAAGGAAATTGACATACCCAAGAGGCGCGACCCCTAAAAACCTTGCCGCAACATTCCTGTTTCGACCATTTTCGGGTTGTGAGGCTCGACGAAGTCTCGTCCATAATGCTACGCTTTTCACAAAAGCCGTGCTTTGATTAACAAATGATTGGCACCACTTCGTATGCCACATTACCAAATTGGGAATGTATCACTAGTAACCATCAACTACATAACATCTGAGCTCGTACGTCTCAGAGAAGGGTATCAAGCTAAGAGAATAAATTCTCCGCCACCGAACAGAAATGTATTTTATAGAAACCAGCTTTACATTTCAAAATGTAATGTCATACACACATCCATACAAGTCTGTTCCGGGTTCGAACAGAACCGAAGGCACTTCACAAAGAAGCCCTTGCAAATTCGGATAATACCTAATCACGTCCGGACTCCCCATCAAAAAGGATGATCAAATCTCTATACCGGGGATCAGCCGGTGTAGAGACATTCGATGAGTTATCCTTTCGCTTTCGAAAATATCCGGTCTTCACCACCGATCTTCAAATGCTATCCATAACGTCGTATCACTATTCGGAATGGTTTATATGACACAAAGTCCTCTCCCGGCTAAACGGAATAATGAGCGCAATATTTAAAAACCTTATGGATAATAGGATCTCAGTTAAGTCACAACTTATTACCCAAAAAACCCTTCTTCGAATGGTTTAAACAAATTATCATTTTCAAATCTTTTAACAAAAAGATTCATTTCATAAAGTTCACCAATCTTTCACAAAGATTCATTCATATCCTTTCTAAACAATTTCCCTTTCAAATTGGATTAACTATCTAATCTTTAAATCAAAGATTCAATTCATAGCTTTCAAAACCATTTCCATTTCAAATCTTTCATACAAAGGATACACCTTTTAGATCCTCTTCAATTTTGAAACAAAGTTCAACAATCTTTCACAAAGATTTATTCATAGCTTCCAAAACAATTCTATTTCAAACTTGAAACCTTTTCAACATACATTGGAAATCCTTTCTTTATATGAAAGCTATTATTATTTGAAAATAAATAGTTTTCGTTCGGAAAAACCCGATTACATTTGCACAAATTAAAGCCCTTCAAGTATAAAACTTGGGTTAAATTCAAATTCCTAAAAACGATACTTTTAAAATGGTTTAAAACCCATATAAACACATTTATAACTTGTATAACCTTTTTAAACCATAATTCCCAAATATAGAATTCAATTTCAAATCTTGAATTCAAATTCAAATCAAATGATTTAAATTTCAAAACTTTATCATGTTATTCAAAATAACTTATATCTTCAAAACTGCTTTTCAAAAGCTTTTCATATTTAACCCAATTCCATTTCCAAAACCATTTGGATTCAAACTTCAACTTTAAAAACCATTTCATTAAATTCAAATATCTGTGACTTAACCAATTCCCTCATGCAATCCATATTTGTGCGTGTAAGGTGTTGTCCGAGGGTTTACACAATAGTGCAACAACATCAATCATCATAGATTCAATCATATCAATATCGATAAGCGGTATAATCTATAACACTTATATTCATTCATAGATTCACAGATAATATAAATTCGTCACAGATAAATAAATTACATTCATCATAGCTCAAATCAAAACAATTCATATCACAAAGTAGTACACACCAGAGACATCAACAATTCAAACATTCAATAGAATCCAAACATTCATAAGTAGGATAAATTAATTATTTGATTAATTTAAATCAGATAAATTACTTATGTATAAACTACTAATCCTGGTTAATTAACATTAATTAATTACAAACCATCTTAGTTAATTAACCTTTAATCGTAAATTAATTAACCTTTTAAAATTAATCAACTTTTAATTATTAGTTAATCAACCTTGATTAATAAATAAATCAACTTTTAATCATTAAATAGTTAACCTTTACTTATGCAATTATCCTTTAATTAATTACCCTTAATTAGTTAATTAATTAACCCTTAATTAATTACCATCTAATTAATTATCCTTAATTACTTACAGTAAGTGATTATCCTAATCACTTATATAAATAAATCATAAATTAATTTTAATCACTTGATTAATCAACTTTAATCATTATTTAATTACTTTTAATTAAGTAATTATTTTTAAGTAATTAAATACCCTTAATTAATTACCTTTAATTAATTAACCTTTAATTAATTAATTACATTAATTAGCTCTTATTCAATTATTATTCCTTAATCACCTTCATTAATTAATTAACCTTTATTAATCTCAATTAATCTTTAATTAATCTTAATAACCTTAATTAATCTTAATAACCTTAATTAATCTTTAATTTGCTTAGACTATGTAATTATTCTTTAATTACTTTAATTAATCACCCTGTTAATTACATTAAGTAATAAACCCCTTAATCACCTTTATTAAGTAATTATCCTCAAATTAATTACCTTAATACATTATTAAATTAATCATCTTGATTAAAACAAATTAACCTTTAATAATAAATTAATCAACTTTTTATTATTAATTAATTAATCAAACTTTAATCACCTAAGTCTTTAGTGATAAGTTATTACTTTAATTAATTACTTGATTATTTTTTAAATATTTGATAAACCTTTCAAATAATTTATCTTAAAAACATTTAATTTTAACAATTAAACGTTGAAACATGTTTAAGATCTTATAAAATAATCTTACTTTGGGAAAATCTTGTTTACAATCTTTTGAAAACTTATTTATTCAAATAAACTTCAAAACTTGATTTAGATAAATTTGTTCGAAATTTGTTGAACCAAACTCGAGCCCATAGCCATTTTTCTCGAGGCCATCCCTGGGTAAAACCCCAAGCAAATTTCCCTTCTTCCTTTGTTATGTTAAAAAGTTCTTTTGACTGTTAAACCATATAACGTTTATGTGAATAAACACGAGAACGAACGTGAGTCTTCATCCAAATTTCCTAGGTCCTCCTTCGAGCCAACACACTTCCCAAACCCACTGACACATCCAGCCTCGCCCTGCACGTGCACGATCACCAGAATGGCTGCCGACCATCGCCGAGACTCTCCACATATAACTGATGACCTCGACGGTCAACTAGAACACCCAGATCGTCACTTCCAACTAAAAATCCAAATCGAGCCAGTCAAGCTCTACCTAAATCCCAATCTCCGATCATCTCGACCTCTTGGCGCCACGCAACCACGTCCTCGACTTCATCATTGCTTGGATCATCTTGACGGCGACGCAGTTCCACTTCAAACACAGACAAGCAAAACTAGCTTTAAAACACTAAATTTATGCCTTGCCGTCACTATATTGATCAAGAAATTTTTCGATCATTTTTCCTGCAATCTACATCACATTATCCTCCTCCAGATTCAAACTCGAAGCTCGATTATTCTTTGATCGACGGAAGTTGACATTTTTCACAATTTCGTTCAACTCGAAAATCCACCTTTATTACAATCTTTAAAATTGTGATTTTATTATCAAAATTCATATTTTTCCATTATAGATTTAGTGGTACGATCTAAACTTGAAATCATGATCGTCAAATTTGGACTCAAATCGATTTCTTACTGTAATTTCCTATTTTAAATTAAATACTTAATATACTTTGTTTGAAACCATTTTTTAAATGGTGTTATAGTTTTACAACCATCTTTTATTTAGATATAAGAACCTAAAAAAGATTAGGGGATAAGTTTTGAAATTTTTGAAGTTGATTTTAACCTGTAAACTAAGAACAGATTTATATACAGACATTCATACACATGAAACTCATACATATGCACATACAAACATTTCCATATTCATGCAATCATTTTCCATTACTTCTCATGCATTATTAATCACAGATATCAAGATTAAAGTGGTATTTTTCTCACCAGTCATGTAAAGAACAAAGGACCTGGAATTTGATATTTGAAGGCAGAGAAGAACAGAGAAGACAGACTTTCTTTGAATCTGGAATAAACTGAAACTTGACTCCAGATTTTAAGTTTGATTGCCTTTAAACTTTGCTTTGATTGCTCTGATCTGATCCTAAAATCTGGTTTTGATGTAAATCTTTGATTTTTTTTGTTTAAGTTGCCTGAAGCTTAAACTCAGGTTGAACAGCTGAAGAATTTGAATTGAATCAAAATCAGGACTTTACTTTGGTTTTCCAGGCTTCAAAATTTGTTTTCAGGTTAGACTTTTCTTGATTGTTTAAATTAGTTGCTTCAGATTTGGTTTCTTTTTAGTTTTCTTTTTTTTAACTTTTCTTTCCTGGTTTCTGATTTGAGAAGTTTTTACTGAGAAAAGTTGGTTTCTTTTTAATTCATATTTGTATAATTCAATTTCAAAAGAAGAGATGATGTTGCCACATGTTTAATTAGTGAACACTTATGAGTTTACATTAACACTTGTTTTACAAATGTCCTTTATTATTTAAATTGTGTTTAAACCCTCTTCTCAATTTTATTCACAAGCTATATTTTAGCCCTTGTTTAATTAAGTATTCATATTTTATACCTTTTTATTTTATAAATTACTTTTGTTCTTAAATTTAAATTAATTAAACAAATTTTTATTTGTCTCTAGTTAAATTTCAAAAGAAAATATATTAAACCCTTTTATCAAATCTAATAAATATTTATTTATATACATTTTCCTTTATTTATATATCCATATATATATATATATATAAGTCTTTTAAAAAATATAAATTTTAAATTTAAACAACTTTTTTTAAATTAGTTATATCAAATTAAAATTTAACTTTCAAATATCTTTTAAAAATTTACTATATTAAATTCGAATACATCTTCAAAATATATATTGCATGTGTATATTATAAATTAGAAAACAAATTTCTATTAATTTTGAAATAGAGCTTTTCAAATATATTATTCAAAACATTTATTTTTAAATTTCAAGTTCAAAAATTAATATACAATCAATTTGTATTTATAAATAAACAAACAATATCTTTTTATAAATATTTTACTTACTCATAATCTATAAATATTTTTTTTCAAATATTTTTTTTCAACATATATGTATTTGAATTTGAATTTCAAATTCAAATTCCAAATTATAATCTATTTATAAAATATTTAGATCTCCAAATCAAATCCTTTATTTAAAATCTTATATATATTTTTATTTCCACATTTTAAATTCAAAATTTTATATTAACTACCAATTTAAATTTTCTCAAAACCGGGATCGTTACAGATTCCTCCCTTAAGAAAATTTCATCCTTGAAATTTGCTAGACAGAGAGACAACAAAGGATGGATACACAAAGATAGAGAAACAGTTTTCCAGATCAAACTGAATATCTATTATGTATTTGGCTTACCAAATCAGAACATCATCAATAATTATGAGAATAAACTCATACAATCTTCACGAAAAATTCGGGTCATCAGTTCTACAAAATATGCAGAAGCACCAGTTAGTTCAAAGGGATAACTAACCATTCGTAGAATATATCTAGACCCGAAAGAACAAATAAATGGATTCAACCTTCCACAATTCTCAAGCACTAGATATGGATTCCGAACTCAGGTCAGAATACTCCAAAGTATATATAACTTGTCCCTCTTCGTACTTTGATACTCACAAGAAATTACAACAGAATTTCAATTTTGGTTTAAATCAAAATCGTTTTATCTATACAAATCTTCATATTTTATTCATCAATTCATTTTAAATATAATTTTAAATTCATTAAAGTTAAGACAGAAAGATTGATAAGAAACTGATGATTTGAATACAAAATAGGAATTTATCTACACGATTCGCATGGCCACCATCACACCAAAGCTTCTTTTGTAGATGCCAAGAAATCATCAAAGAATCGAAATCGAATGATGATCAAAAAGAGAATTGATAGAGAAAGTTATTTCCGTTGTTGCAGGGTACTGACCATTTGTAGTGGTACTCCCCTGTCCCCTATCTCGTTCTCTTCTTGCACACATACTCACTATTAGTGAATAGCAAGAGAATTTACTAAGGTATGCAGATGGATATCTTAGGGATATACTCATTCTAGGGAATTCTTCACACTATCTCTAATGAGTTATCTAATGTGCTATACTCTAAAAGCTAAAGTTCAACCTTGAACTCTGATAAAATCCGAGTCGTCACACCTTATCATCATTATTCCATTTAATTTATCTAATTAAATCTTCTGAACATTGTTATCAAAAATTAGGGATGTTACAGGCTCCCCCATAAAGAATTTCGTCCTTGAAATTCAATAAGGACTAAATACCAAAAATAGTAATCATCTATAACAACTCCTAACAATCATACTAGTCTAACTGACTAGCAACTATCTATATAGATCTAATATATACATGCCCTTAAAGAAAATCAGGATAAGTATCTCTAATCATGTCCTCTGTCTCCCAAGTACAGTCCGTCTCATGTCCCTCCACTGAACTTTCACCAACTTGATTGTCATGTTTCTTAATCTTTTCTTATCTCTAGCTATAACCTGAACTGGTTGTCTAACAATAGTCATATTAGGCTCTATCACTAAATTATACAACACTATCGGAGGAATAGCAGTCGTGGATAATGCACATACTTGCAGAGATGAGACACATGAAATACATTATGGATACCTGCCAAACTGCTTGGCAACTCTATTCTGTACGTGAGCTTTCCAATCCTTTTTATAATCTAGAATGTACCAACATATCTTGAGGCTAACTTCCTTGACTTTACAAATCATATCACGCCCCTCATGGGTGATACTTCAATGAAAATCTTATCCCCAACTGAGAATTCTAGGACTTTACGCCTCTTATCTACGTAACTCTTCTATCGAGACCGAGCTTCCTTCATCTTCTCTCAGATTAACTCAATCTTCTATGATGCCTCTTTGACCAAATCCGGACCTAAGACTACTCTGTCTCCAGTCTACAACCAATATGCTCGTGATTTAATGGTCTTCTATATAAAGCTTTAAACGGCGTCATTCCTATACTAGTCTGATAGCTATTATTATAGGAAAACTCAACCAAATGTAGGCGATCTTCCCAAGATCCACCAAAGTCCAATACACAAGCTCTCAGTAAATCCTCGAGTACTTTGTTGACTTTCTCTGTTTGCTCATCTTTCTGATGGTGATATGCAGTACTCATATTAAGCTTGGTACCCATTACTTCTTGTACACGTTTTCAGAATTCACTAGTGAACAATGCATCTCTGTCATTGACTATACTACTATGAACTCCATGCAGTCTAACTATGTTCTTCTAGAACAACTTTGCCAAAACAGGTGCCGCTTTGATTGACTTAAATGGAATGAAATGGGAACTCTTAGTCAATCTGTCCACTATAACCTATATATTTTCATTACCTCTATTTGATCTTAGAAACCCGTCTATAAAATCCACGGATATCAAATCCTATTTCTAAACTGGAATCTCTAAAGGTTGTAGTAACCCACTTGGTTTTTGATGTTCAGCTTTCACTTGTTGACAGTTTGCACACTGTCTAACCAACAAGCCGACATCCTTCTCCATGCCTTCCCAATAGAAACTCCTCTTCATATCTTGATACATCTTGGTTCCGCCAGGATGAATTGTAAACTTCGATCGATGACATTCTCCAAGAACTTCTTTCCTTGAGTCCGCCACATTCGAAACACACAACCGTCCGTTCTTTCTTATCCATCCTCTCTAGTCAAGGATAGAATCCTTTACATCATCGACCTCCATTCCAACCCCAAGTCTTCTGGTCCTCTCGGCTAATACTAGATCCTCCTTCTATTCAGAAGCAATTTTCTCAATCAATCCTGGTCGAACTTCTAAACAAGACAACCTAGCGGTACTCTAGCTAGAACCAGTTGTCAATCTTAACTGCACGTCACAACCGACTAAAGCTTCTAAATCTCTCCATTTGGCTAACATAGTTAACACCGCATTCCGATGTCTTCTGCTAAGGGCAACTGTCACCTTATTACCTTTCCTTGGCGTATACTCTACACCAAAATCATAAGCAGCCAAAAATTCCAACCACCTCTATTGTCTCATATTCAACTCTTTCTGGGAGAATAAATACCGTAAAGACTTATGATCGGTATCAAGCTCAAATCTCTCACCTAAGAGATAATGTCTCCAAATCTTCAATGCAAAGATCACAGCTTCCAACTCCAAATCATGAGTAGGATATCTAACCTCATGCGGTCTAGGCTACCTAGATGCATAGGCAAGGACTTTACAACCCTACATCAACACCGCTCCTAATCCAATTCCACACACGCATCAGTATACACCACCGATTCTTGGTTTCCATCTGGACCTACTAATACTGGTGCACTAGTTAACAAATGCTTTAGCTTAAGCAATGCCTCCTCACATTTGTCGGCTAAACAAATCTCACCTCCTTCCCATTTAACTTAGTTAAAGGTGCTGCTATCCGCGATAAATCATTAATGAATCTCCGGCAGTAGCCAGAAAGTCCAAGAAAACTCCCGATCTCAGTTAACTTATCTGGCGTCTTCTAATTATTCATAGCTTCGATCTTATCTAGATCGATTGACAATCTTTTTCCTGAAATCATGTGACCAAGAAATTTTACCTCCTTCTTCAGGAAATAACACTTGGTAAACTTTGCCTTTGGCTGATTCTCCCTCAGCATCTCAATCACCACTCTAAGATGAACTTCATGCTCTCTCTCATCCTTAGAGTATACTACAACGTCATCAATAAATACTAGTATAAACCTATCCAAGCACTCTCAGAAAACTAGGTTCATCAAATCTATAAAGAAAGCAGGTGCATTCGTCAATCTAAATGGCATTACCAACCACTCATATGACCCATATCAAGTTCTAACAGTTGTCTAAGGAATATTATCCTCCGCTACTCTTAACTAATGGAAACCTATCGCCAAATCCAATGGGAAAACACTCTGGCTCCACTCAACTGATCAAAGAGATCATCTATTCTGGGCAAAGGACACTTATTCTTGGTTGTCCTTTCGTTTAACTTATGATAGTCAATACACATCCTCAACGACCTATCTGGTTTCTTTACAAACACGGTGGCCGCTCCCCAAGGTGAACTGCTATGTCCAATAAAATTATTTTTTTAGATCCATTAGTTGCACCTCCAATTCCATCATCTCAATTAGTGTAATTCTGCTAGGTTGTCTACTCATAGGTTCAGCTCCAGACACAAGATCTATTCTAAACTCAACAACTCTTTTAGTGGGTAATCCAGTGACAGGCTCAAAGACACCTTTAAGCTCTCTTGCTACCTGAACCTGACTTAACTCATCATTTCGTACCTCCATAGCATTAAGTATAACACTAACACTCTGGTCATTATTTTCTACTGAGAATATCACTCGATTATGACTATCAAGGTGTCTCAGTGATATTTCTTTATCCTGGCAAAATATTCTAGCCTCATACCAACTCAAAATCCTGAAATCTATGAAATCAATAACATATAAACTGCATGTAAATTTATGACCTAACAAGTCAAATTCTAACTGGTCACATATTAATCCTAGAGTTGCATACCCTCGTATCGGATTCGCAACCCTTAAGGAAGTAATAAGGTAGGTGAGTTCTAAGCATAATCTATCAACCAAACACCGAGATATAAATGAATGTAATGCATCGGTTTCAAAAAGTACTCTAACTGAAATATTCTGAATCAACCTTCCATCGCAATCCTTTCCTTATCTGCTGCAGTAGGCCTAGCTGGTCCTATAGCAAAAACTTTTCCTTTGCCCTCCCTAATTGGCTCTGGACACTGATTCTTGTAATGCCCAACTTGATGATAGTTTAAGCATTTCACATTCTTCTATACTACAGCCTTGCTCCCATTCCCTAATTGGAATTCATTAGCAAAGTGACCCTTCTTGTCACACTTATAACAACCAACCTGAGCCTTTGACATCTTGGCGGAATCTCCCTTTTGGGTCCCTTTCTTTTTAAAGAATTTCTCTTCTTCCCTGAAGAATTCTGGGTTTCCATTGACTTCTATTTAGCTAAATCAGCAAGCAAATCCTCAGGGGGAATAGCCATCTCCACCATTGTATTACAAGGATTACGGACATGTGTCATGGCCACTCTAGCAAGTTCGGGCCTCAGTCCCTGAATGAACTTCTCATTCATTTTGATGTCAGTACCTATAAGAGCATACCCATATCTAGACAGCTCTTCAAACTTAGTAACATACTCAACCACCGATATTTCTCCTTGCACTAAATCCATAAATTTCCACGTTAGCTCAGACTTGGCAAACTCAAGTACAAATTTCTGCTCAAATCTCGTCTTAAAAACATTCCAAGTTAACCGTTCTTCTAGAACTCCAATATTGACACTATTCCACCAATGCAGTACTGACCCCTGCAACTACCTAGAGGCCAACCACCTCCTTTGTCCATCATTCAGACCCAAATCAGTAAATATATCCTCACAACGCAACAGTCAATTTTGAACTTCTACGACACTCTCCGCTCCTAAGAATGGCTTCCCATCTAAACAGGTGTAACCTCTACTCAACAAAGCAATATTCTCAACTGGAGCCATAGGATTTTCTCTTCCTCCATATCCAGCAACACCAGCTTGCATCAAGCTGGCTAAGAACGGATATATCACCCTGTATCTACTGGTGGATTTCTAGCACCTACATTGGCTTCAGTGTTATGGTTGCTAGCATTAGTCGGTCGACCCTGGTTTCTCCTTGTAGTGGATCGAGAATTCACATTAGTTTTGGTGCTCCCTCCATCGAGATTTCCTCTTTCATTTCCTACTTCCATATCTCCTTTCTCGTAAATATGCTTATGAGTCTTAGTAAGATACAGAAGAACGGTCTAAGAGAATGGACTAATATATATAACTATATATATAGAAATACAAGTACGTTGCTATAGCGTTAACCCCAACCCAATCTTATTATCTGATTCATTGGATTATATTTGAAAAATCTTTTACGTTTAAGTTTCTTTAAAAATTTCATAAACCTATGCTCTGATACCACTTGTAACATCCCACTATTTAGAGGCCCAAAACTAATGGCTATGGATGTTGTAGTCATCCCTAGTTATTAATCCTCGGCGACCAAACACGATGATATTATATACGTTGATACACAGAAACATAAGAATATGGAAGAAAATTAAGCAGCGAAACAAATTCCACATTCCATTTCAAAATATTCCAAATTAATTACATAAGCCCTATTCACAGACTTCGTTCAGATAACATATAATTATTGCAAAACACGTCAAGAGAAACATATAAAGATGCCCTCTTCGTAGATTAAAGTATATAGGTAGGCAAGAAAACAATTTGCCTTTACAAACAAAACCCACATCAGAAATAAAAAGAACTCTAAATAAAAATATTGCCTCCTACATGTCCTCGGAAGCTTTATTCATCTAAAGGAATACCTGGAAACCTTAACTCTTAACCTACTCAAAACTAATTGAGTACCCGAGAGTTTAAGGAGAAAATAAAAGGTTCGAGCCAGCCAAAAAGCCTGGTATGAATAATAATTTACCATCTCAAACCATTTGGATATCTAGTGAGACCCCGCTTACCAGAATGAGTTTTTCCCTCACTATTATCCTAAAACATTCATAAAACATATAATGTGCTCCTGCATCCACAATGGTTAAAACATAGTATATCATATGATGATATGCAAAATAAATAAATCAATTCTGGATTACCCATCCCCATTAATTTCGAATATCTGTCTCAATTATAGTTTCTAGGGTCACCATAACCCATTAAATGTTTATGGACTATTTGTCCAATTGTTTAGTTTTATGATATTACTAAGAATCTATTGGTACCTCTAATATCATATTCATTATCCTAGTTTTCATGGATTAACGAGAAACCTATTAGTTGACAACCAATATCTTAATCCGGATGTAGTTTTCATGGGCTAACTACAAACCTACTGGCCCCTGCCTGTATCAACTCATAGTTTTCATGGGCTGATTATGAACCTATTGTCCCCTTCCAATATCATACATTTTTCATAAGATTACTGTAAACCTATTGTCCCCTACCAATATCATTAGATTTAGAATTTAACATTTATTAAATTATATTCACTACTGGGTCAACCTAATTGGTTATTCTGCCCTTTCCCCAAGTTATAGTTATGGGTTATTAACAATGTGATTAGTATTTCCAAAATCATTATTTATGCTGTGGTTATTACTATTTAAAAGTGAGATTGGGTTGTGTTTTGAAATCATAAAAACATCTCTTTCGAAACTTGGATAGCCTCCTTTGAAAGCAAAGACTTCTTTCAAAACATAGTGTACATACCTTTCGAAACACTTAGAAAATATCCTCGTTCGAAACCATTAGTACCTTTCAAAAGTATTAAGTCATCTTTTAAAACGTAAAGCTTCAAAACATACGATAATACCCCTTTTGAAATCATTGGGTTTACTTCCTCAAAATCAACATTTGGGCTAAATTGGTTATATACGAAAGTATCTCTTTCGAAACCAACAAAAAACTAGAATTGGGAAAAATTATTGGCATCGAAGCCGTCTAGTTCGAAAGCAAAGACTTTAAAATTAAAACTTCGAAGGTTTGAGTCGAAACCCCCTTCCGACTCTATCTCCTTCGAAACCACAACATATTTCGAAAACAATTAGGAAAAAGGTCTAGTTTAAGGTAAAAACAAGTGCAACCCTACGAAAGCATTACTGGTCAACATGGTCAAAAGGTAGAGTAGCGGCCAGGCTTTGACTAGGTCGAAACCAACCCCTTTCGAAAGCTTTTATTTAAAGAAAAAGATCTTCTTCGAAGACTAGTTCTTTAGTATAACATGGCAACCTTCTTTGAAAGCTAAACATACACCCTTCTGAAAACAATAATTTCGACTAAGTCAAAAGCTTTAAGAAAAACAAGGTAACGACTTTAACCAATAAAACAAACTTGGGTTTCGACCCCAATGGAGGCTTCCCCTTTGGCACCAAGGTTTCTGTCCATCTTCCAATCCACTATGTATGTTCCAAAAGATACTATGTGTATTGGTTTCGATTTATGATGGTTTCAACGGTGATGATTTCAACTATAATGGAACGGAATTAAGGGAGTCAAAAGGTACTTTCCTTTAAAAGCGAGACATTTTTTTCTGATTAAAGGCCGAATTATAGCAATTTTTAAGTAATCTTCTTTTAACAACTTGCCAAGTTGTAAAACCCTGGTTGGCTGCCATAAAATTTTCCAATTTCTTTACTTCTAAAACCGCTGCATTCATTTAGATCCTAAATTAAAGGATTTAAATGCTAAAGCCTTTCCATATAGCCTAAAATCGACATTTTCAGAAAAGCCCTTGCTTTAACATAATTTATTTCCACAAATAAATCAACTAAGAAAAATCCCCAAAAATCATGGAAATTCGAATTAATCATGTAATCAAACATATGTTCCATCAAAAATTCATAGTAAAATTTCCATAACTTGGAAAATTCCAATAATAAAAAACAATCTCCAAAATCATGTTTTACTTAATATAAAATTTTTCCATGCCATTTTAAAATTAGTTAATCATGGTTTTGATCCTAAAACCATACGGATTTTCATATAATCGAATGGTTTAGATCAAACAATCCATAAAATCGAGCATATCATCGTCTAATATATCATAGGAACAAAATAAATATTCAAATCTGAAATCACATGATTATAAAACCAAAAAGAGATGGTAAGAATTATTATTCACCTTAAACTTCATAAGGAACTTGAAATTTGATGTTAATTAATCCTTCCTAGCTTGATTCTTAGCTTTAGATTAAAATTTCTCCTTCTCTTCCTTGGTAATGGCCGGCTCTAGGTTTTAGATTTTTTGTCATCTGGAGACATGAAACATGAGTGGACAAAATGAGAAATAATAGCCGTGTAGAATAAGAAGGCTATTTTACTAATATGCCCATGTGTAAGTTAATTAACTAATAATCCAAATCGAAGCCCATTTATCTTATTAGTAAGCACGACCATATGTTAATTTAATCAAATCTCAATCTTCTTATCATCGTTATTCTATTTAATTTGTCTAATTAAATCTTTTAATAATGTTATAAAAAATAATGGATGTTATATATAATTAATTGATTTTTCCTAAATTATATATAAAAATCCATAAATGGTGTATTTTTGATAGTAATTACAAGGTATTGTAATCATAAGCAATTTATCACAATATAATAAACACATCGTTTTAAGTATTCCTAGCTAAGATGTATCAAGACTATATATCGATGTATCCGTTGAGACTACATAACGCACTTTGAATGTTAGGTAGTGTAATACTCATGACTGTAGGGTGCACCAAGGGTTACATACTGGTAGTTATTTGGTAACTATAGAATAACTTAGTCGACAGGTTTTTTGGTTAATGTAACTAAAACTGGACAGAAAATATCGAAGTGATAATATTACCCAATTCTCTCGACTTGAGAATACTATTGAGTTTCAATGTAGAAACTCTGCTTTAATTATAGTTAAATCATGATACGATGTCCATCAAAAGACTATAACTGGGTCAAGTGGATACATTGGAGATGAAACATAATTCAATAGGGAATTCAACTCCTCGGTTATATGAGGTTAGTATCACAATCAACTAAAGTCAATTCAAAGTCAAAGTCTCTAGCCAGAGTAATTTGGTCACTAATGAATGTTATTATTGAACAAAGCACTTCATGTTTGGATTATAAAGTTGAATATGGATGATATGGGAATTTTCACCATTACCAAATTCCATAAGTCCTAATGTGATATAGTTTTGACCAAGAGAATTGGTAAAAATAATTGTCACTACTTGTAACGCTTAAGCTAAGTATAATTAGACTTTATCGAAGCTATGTAAGCAATAAATTTGGCCATAATGTTACACTACTAGCTAAGTAATGTGTGAACACTAATATTGAAATTGTTCGATATTAACCTCTAACCAAATTTACACCTAAGAGTCTCATAACTAAAATGTTGAATACTCCGACTACCACCTGATTTAATTAAATTATATTTTTTTATAATTAGTTGAATTAATAAATATTAATGAAATATTAGTTATAAAAATTTAAATGATTTATGTTGATCATTATTTAAAATAGCATGTATATAATAGCCATATAAACATGTATCAATATAAGACATCGATATGCGTTTAAATTAGATCCAAATGCCTATTTATTTTATCGAGTTAGAAGTATCATGGATGCCTAAATATGGGCAAGCATGGCTGGCCATGCGGGTGGTTTTAAGAGGGGTGAATATTGGTTCAAAATGGTTTGAAATAGTAGGAGGAAACAGTGGATCTGGATCCACTTTAGCTACTCTCTCTCTCTCCGCTATTTAAATGATTTTTACCCCTACTTTTGCATCTCTAATTTTTGGTTCCTCCTACTTCCTTCTTTGGCCAAAACCATACTCCACCCTCCTTTACATTTTCAAGAATATAAACACATTTTCAAATAAAATTTAGACATTGGTGCATGGTTCCTTCAATCTATTAGCTCTCTCTCGAATGAATAAAATTCTAATTCAATTGGAGTCAAGCGATTCAACGTTTAAGATGTTAACACTATCCCATAGTAAGGTGTTAACTCTATACCATAGTAAGGTGCTAACTTTTTTATAGTTATGTATACAAATAATTATTTATTATATCCTTCTTTTGCTTTAGATTGTATGTATATTATCATAAATCCATACACACGCACACGTATATACATACACACACACACACACACATATATATATATATATACAGATATATATACACAATATATTTGTATTTGTTGTCGACATTCAATGAATACATACATACATCAACATTTAGGGAATACATACATGCATACATACATATATCTTTGTGCCTATACATATGTATTATGTATATATATATATATATATATATATATATGAATGTATATTGCTCACTGCCATAAAAGAAATATAAAAAATCAAATTAAATATTATTTTAAATTTTTTTTTACAAAATAGATTTTTTAGCATGTAACAAAATATATAAATTACATATAAAATTTTGCTAAATATATACACAATAATATTAAAAAAACATATGTATTTTTATTTATAAAACTATATATATTTATTTATTTATTTAAAATATTTTGTTTTACATAGTTTAATGTATATATACGCACACGCGCGTATTTTATAGTAATAAAATATCTACACATAATAAGTTAAAAAATTATAAAATTTTGAATGTTATAAAATTATAGTATAAAAAAATTGTATATATCTTTAATAATTACTGTAAGAAAATTATTAAATTATATAAATTTTAAAACCGTATATTTGAGAAATTTTATTTTATTTAGGTCTTGAGTATATATGCATAGATATGCGTGTATGTGTGTGTTTATTTATATCTATATCATTTTATATTTATTTTGAACATAAATTTTAGTTTATACATAAATATATATATATATATATATATATTTGTACATTCACATTATACACATTCATATAGTAAAATACGCATACATTTATTTTTGTATATATGCACACATTTATTATTCACATTTATTAAATATATTTATTATAAAATAGTTTTAAGTTTGAAATTATTAGATATTTTAAAGTTTATATCTAGATCAATAATTTGAAATTTGAAATTTGAATTTAAATTTAAATTTAAATTTAAAATTACATATATTTTAGTTTACAAATATTATAATTATACAAAGTTGTATATCCATATATGTTTTTACAAATTTTGTATTTTATAAATGTATTCTTGTATCATATTAAACTATTATATATATTAAACATCACACATACACACGCGTGCGCGCACACATACATATATATAGGCTAGTATGTTCGTTGCAATGCAAATCCCAGCACATGTATACAGGCATGCTAAACAATATATACTGTATATGTTGCATGTGCACGTGCACGTACATGTGTATATGATAGAAGGTTATATATTATATAATACAAATACAACATTAACATTAAACTTTATTTACAAATTAAATAAAATATTGATTTTGTTTAAAATTAATTAGATCCAATCTAAATAAATTTAGAATTCATAGGCCTAATAAGATCTAAAATGAAATAATATTTTTGAAATTCATCATTAACTTGATGCGTGATGGCTAAGATCCAACAATGGTATCAAAACCCAATAGCATATGCAATCTAAATTAGTCATGTTAGAGCTAACTAATTAAACTTATTCATTTAGTACGGTGGCTAGAAAAGTAATGTATAGGTTGGGTTTGGGTGATCAACTACCCTACCCTATCTAGTTATTGGCCTGGCCCAAAAGGCAAAATAAGCCCAAAGGTTTCCCCTAATAGAAAATGCCTAATTTGAATTAAACCTTGGGATAAATTTTTTTTTGAAACTAATACAAAATTATAAATTTAAATTTAAAATAAGAAATATATTTGAAATGTTATAATAATATTTTAACATGTTTACAATATTCAATATAAAATGTTTAATTTAATAATATAAAATGAATTGAAATGTTAATTAATTAAAATTTTAATTAATTAATATAGTGTAATACATAAGGCTATTATACAAGTAAATTAAATGATAAAAGTTAAATAATATTTAAAAGTACATAATATGAATGTATAATTAAATGTGGAACAATACGAAACCCTATATAGAATTAAGGGATAAATACATACGTAGTATGTATACCATGATTTCTGATGCATCCTACACTTGATTCACGAGGGTATTTTATAAGAAAACATTATTCCATAATCAATATCACTCAGTTCAATATAATACAAATTATGAATTTTTAATATAATGTTGTCTTCTACCATTTATGTAACGATCACCTTTTCGAATCCTAGAAGTCAACGCTACTACATCCACGGTGTTCACGTGCCAACAACTAAGTACCAAAAAGATAGATTGTTGGGGGAAAGAAAGAAGATAGAAGATAAGAACAAATTAAAAAAATAACAGAATCTCACAACGCAATGGAATAACATATCTTAATCAACATAATACTTTACAAAATCATTTCCGAAATGATACATCAGAGTCATACTAATATAAATCTACCCTGGGACAGTTATAACTGCTTGTCCCTACATAATAGATATACAACAGATATAATACAATGGAAACAAGATAATAACTAGCTATCGATGAAGCCGTCTGCTCCAAGCTCCTCCAAAATGCATCCGTAGAAACCTGAACTACTTGGTTGCTCATAATAATTTGAGCATCCAAGAGTTTTAGGGAAAGAAAATAAAACTCCGGGTTAAACATGGGTCTAGTGTGAGTAAACTCAAACAACTTGAATTATTACATTTAAACTTTGTTTTTAAAATAAGGGTATCTCGTAAGACCACGTCATGCATAACATGGATGGTTTTTACCTTGTGATAACCAAAATACTTTTGTATAAAATACCAGTGATATTACAATAATGTCTAATGGTTCAAGTAAATAGATAAAATAGTCAAAATTGTTACGTTAATATTTCCAGCATAATAGGTATATAACTAAAATCAATGGAACTTATTAGAAGTTGGGTTTCCATACAATGACTAGGTTATTGGGGTACCGGTTGCTCGATGCATCTCTAGATAGCACATCGAGAATTTCGCCTAGATTCCTTACCAACACAAGACTGACCAACCCCTTGCTGGATAGTACCGAATGCATCACCACCAAGGTTGGGATCAACAACTGTACCGAGGCATACAAAAATGGGTCAAATATCAATTCTAGATTTGGTGTTGACATACCATAATAGGTGCGACCCACATAGGCCTGCTGCATCTCCCATGTGATAATTCCGGTTGATGAGGCCTGAGGCTACGTTTTACCTTTCGTTTTGCAAACCTACCTAGAATGCTACACTGCCCTCCAAGCGTCATTGTAATGATTGCATTCATCCATACAAGTTTGTTTTTGGACTAAACAAAACCGAAGGCACTACTTACTGCATCCATTTTGGGATCACCCTCAAGATTAGTAGCGAATAGCCCTTGCAATTCAAAACTCCACACTCATAAGACGTCTTCAATTTGAAATGTTTAAGTTGGATCGAAGTGGCTTCAGATAACATATTCGATTCCAGTCTCTTCGAAACAACTTTCAAAAAATTTCAGTAAACTCAACCCCCCATTTTTAGGAAATATGCAGACAAAAGATAAGAGTGGAGTTCACCTCTTAATCGTTTATGGATGGATTTCCTTATCATTTACCCTAGAAAAAAGAAATAAGATTTATATGCACAGTACAACATCATTGAGAATGACTTTTCCATATAACTCACGTGTTTCTACTAGATATATCCAAAGTTACGTTTAGATCTAGATTTTGATAGTTGGTTATTTAACTATCAAATGAAGCATCATTCAAACATTGATTCAATTCCATATAGGATCCACTGAGCCTTTACTAATTAATTGCTAATTTATATACTCACTTTATAAAATTTGATCAAAAGATCTTCTCAAAACACTGTTCCCAAACCCCTTACATTTCTTTTATACTTGGAAAACTTTTATACTTATCTTAACGGTATAAGTGTATTGTCAAAACGTTTGGCAAATTTCCTCCTTTCAAATTCGTTTTTGAAAATAGTACTTACTAAAAACCAATCAACTTATCCTTATAAAAAGTTCCCTTTTAAAAGCTCATTTCATATTTGATTACGTTTATAAATTTCTAAATCATATTATAAAATACTTTTATAAGTCTACAAGTCAATTTACAAAACCTTTTTACAAACCTCTAAATCATTAATAAAACATTTCCCTATTCAAAACTCGTTTGATAAATCTTCTTGAAGAAAAATCCTTTAGAAAATATCTTTTGCAACTCATCTTTTTAAAACACTTTTAATAAACTTTTTACTTAGTTAAACCCATTTTTACAAACAAGTTATTATTTATAGATACCTTTATAAAATAATAGCAAAACTTGAAAAATCATTTATAAACCTTAAACCCCAAATTGATTAAAGAATTGAAGTGAATTCAAAACCTTGCTTTATAATTTAAAAAAGAGGCTTAACAATCCCAGTGGTAGTAATTTAGGTTACCATTTAACATCAATTTCACATCCTAACTCGATGCAAACTCTTTTGAAAACTTGAAATACTTAAGAACTTGCAACGTTGGAAAACTACAAAAATCGACTCGAAAATGGGTCATCTTCTACTCCATTTTTGGCAATGTTACTCTCGAAATTTAGAAAAGTGGTATAAATAAAGTTCTTAAAATTTCTTTTTCTACAATAAAAAAAAGACTCACTCAATTTCAATTTTATTGAGAGAGATATGGTGAAAAGAAGGAGTGCCATTTTCGGGCTTGAAAATATGGGTTCGAAAATGAGTCAGAAACAAATGTATTTTTAAGCCACAAATTTTCAAAATTTGAAAAAATTGTGTAAATGAAAATCTTATCCATTTCAGTTCTCTTGAATTTAAAACAAATAATTTCTTAATATATTGTAGTTTAGAGGAATTTATTGTCGGATAACGTGTGAGTAAAAATGGAGGAAGTGGAGTATTGAAATGGAGAAAGGAGATATTCAAAACAAATTTGAAAACATTTTAAACAATTTTAAACTTTTGATTTTCAAAATTTAAGACTACTAATAAGAAGCCATGGAAATTGTTTAAAATCATTAGGAAGTTTTGGAAAATGAAGAAGAGAATGAGAAGAATGGAAAAGAATTTAGAAAATTTAGTTTTATATGAAGTGAACATGCTAAATTACCTAACTAACCCTCCAACACTACCCTCCATGCCCCTCGTGCCATGTTACCACCCTCCACCTAACCATGTACCTCACGGCACCTTATGTCCCCCCCATCACATCAAAGGAAACATGTTTTTATGACTTGTAATTTATATTGCACAAGGAATCTTTATATCATATACTTTTTAAAATAAAAACTTATCTTATTTAGAAATACATACATACTTAAATGTACATACATGTACATGTACATACAAACATTTCTAAAGTAATTTATAAATGTGGTTATGTGTATAAAAAAGTGTTACAAAAATTCTAACAAATTTTAGCTGTTGAAAAGTCGAAAATACAAAAAAAGAATACTGGACACATTTTCAATCTTTTTTGAATTTATTGATTTTGTAAACAAAACTTGAAAATGATTTCACCATCATTAATTATTCTTTGAAAGTTTTTATTTTAATTATAATATCTATTATTTGAATATTAAAAATTAAGTAAATATTCGCAAACCAAGGTAGTGAAATTCTGGGCCGCTACACTCTTCCCCCTTTAAAAAAATTTCATCCTCTAATTTCACCTCATACTCACCTAAGACTATTCATAAATCTGCATAAAGTTCATAGATTATCCATATGCAAAATCTGATTCGATCACTACTCGAATACATAACTTTATATCCAAACTAGTATCGCTCGCCCGACTCCAATCAGGTTCCTTGATTTGGAACCTCTGTTCTCCTTACATAGCTGTAACCATGATAGAAAACACTGGTCCTATAGCAAAAATCCTCAAGTGCTCGCCGTAAAAAAAAGTAACATATCCTTATCCAGAATAGTGTGAAACACCTCAAAGCCATGTACTCGAATCTTAGATCAATCTAAATGGATACGAGAGATGATCTACTTCCAACCTACCCATTTCTTTAATTGGTTCCCCATAATACCAATTCTATTTCCACTAAATTATTTATGAAAACATTTCATAAAACAAAACCTAGGTTCAACTTGTATAATACTCCACTACACCCTAAGAGTAATACGATTATTAGATTCAACCATTCCATTTTGCATTTTATTTTCCCTAAGAAAACTCAAGATCCAAATACTCTATCTTATTTCAAAAACTTTTTGAAATTGATACTATAATTTAAATTCTTATAAAATTTACATATAGTTCGAGTAACTCCAAAATGATACTAAGGAACTGGGTACTACCAAACAGTATCATACATTCCCTTACGAGGAAGGGTAAACTCAAGAGAAGTGTTTGCCATCCAAGCACATTTCTCCCCCAATTTTAACTTATGTTCGAGCCACTCGAACTAGTTAATTTAAAATATTACTTTTATTGCAAATCTTATTTTTGAAACAAGACTTTGCATCTCTCAACAAACATTTAACATTAACTCGCTTTTTTTTATTTGGATTTAAACTTGTTTCAATTTTACAATGATAAAGAGAAAATTTACTAAGTGCAACATAACGTTCACGTAAGCAAACATCCGGTCGTCAATTAGAAGATTATTCAGATCATCAGAAAAACTAATAGAGGCCCTCTTCCTTAACCAACCCAAATAAAGCACCTCATTCTTAACATTTTCATTCCCAAAATTTCCTTAACCCAACTTTTTAAAAATAATACATTATTATCTTTCAAAACCTTGAAAATCATTTTTCAAAAGCACTGGGATTTAAGTCCTTAGGTTTTCAACTTAAATTCTTTCAACTTAAAAGGCACATTTTTATAAATCCATTTTATAAATAAACTTTTATAAAACATTTTCAAATATTTATTTCAAAATAGTCTAACTTTTAATAAACATATTTTATTAAATCAAATTTAACCCCACACTATCATTCGAATGTTTTATAGTCAAATTATGAAACTTAAATCACAAGGTTTTCATTTCATTGTTTTCTCTATTTCTATTTACCTACCCAAAATATTAAAAAGTGAAGCTACTGACACACAATAATAGTCAATGCACAACTGGACAAGCATGACTAACAAAATCCTAATTGATAATAATAGAATATTATTATCTCCTAACAAACAACATCTTGACTAACTATGCCATACCATACTATAATATTTCGAAAATTACTCTTTATATATAATATATATCCTAGATAAAATGATTTCTTTTGCCCAATTTCAAAACAATACTACGTCGGTTAGCATTTTTAAGTGTTTAGTGATCCCTATCAATAATGTAAGCTACTCATATTGACCAGAATCCGCAAGCCACTCAACTAATCAATCAACACAATATAGAACATTTTATATCATTAAATATTCGCTCTCTTATATATATACACTCAAACTTATAATAAGGCATTCCATTACCTTATCTCTTAATGAGCTACCCCACCAAAGCCAAGGTTATTACTTAATGTTTGCTCTAACACCATGTTGTAATGACCAGGATTTTTCCATGTTTTAAATAAAAATTTAATGACGATTTTGAAATATATTTATTTTTTAAAATAAATATTTGGCAATGAAAACTGGATATTGAAATGCGTCCATTGAAACATGACTAGTAAAGTATGTTTTACGTCAAAATTTGTTTGAAACTCGGTCAGCATATTTTTTAGTGCAAATTATTAAATTTTAAAGTATGAATATTTTTACATAGAAATGATCTATAAAATTTTCTGATAAAAACGTCAAAGTTCTTTCCATCCAATTCCGACCTTTGTAGCTACGTTTATCAAGAATTGTCATTGTCGTTCATATTCAAACCGGTAACAGCAACGACAGATGAAGTTTTTCCACGAATGTCGTAACTCATATTTACGTATATTGTTGGATTCGTCTCGTCGCGCTGATCTCCGTGGTATATTTGTTTTCGTATTTTGGCTTCCGTGGTAAAACGTAGATGGTCAAGATAGTGGCCGTGACCGTACCCCGGAGTCATAATTACATACATTCTTTCGCAGCCAACATTCCTTCTTTTCATTCTTTTCAGCCAACAAAACTTGCATGTGCATCCTCATTTATTAAATGCTGCATTTAGTTAGCCTTCTCCGTGCATTCCTCTCCTTCTATTATTTATATGTGTACTTGGCCTTCTTCCTGCTCCTCATCCCAGTCTTGATTTTCAGTAACCTTTGCTTGAAAGTATATATATAAAACCAACTATATGTATAAATTTACGTAACTCCCTCGCTCTCTTCTTCTCCCCTGCCCTATCGCATTCCCCACCCAGTCACCGCTCCAACCGCCATATGCCTCGCCCTCGGCTTCGACCGCCCCACCACCTCCGCACCTTGAACCCGCCACTTGCTACCAACCCATGAGCCTGCCTCCTCCACCTGAGCAACCAATCCACCTGCACCCTGAACTCATCGAACTCGAAACCCACGAACCATCCAGCCCTCACTACTCAACCATCTTCCAGCTGCACCCCACTTCCCTACAACCCGACCACCACCCTCCATCCCTCCTACCCTCCGCCTCGCACGGCCTGACCTGCACCCAGTCGAACTCCTCTCCGCCCAAAGCCACAGCCTCACCTACCCGAAGCCGCCCATGCTCCCTGACCTGCCTCGAACACCACCCGGACCCCGTTTCAGCCACCCACAAGCCCATTCCTCCATCGAACCTCACTTCATCGAACTCGCCTAACCCACATTCTGACCGAAACCGTACACCGAAGCCTTGCTCCGTACGTCATCTACTTCACCGAAGTTTCCGTATGTGACAACGTCCACCAAAAGTAGTCCTCACCCTTTTTCTTTAGTGTGTGTGCACATGAACATGAATCCGGATCCGTACCGCCATTCTCGTTTTTCAAATCCACGAAGGTGAGTTATTTTAAACTCACGACTAGATTTTCATTTTTCCAGTATCCTGCGAGTTTATAAATAATTAGTTGATAAAAATGATTGTTTTTAGGATTGGAAATCATGGATTATCGACGCTGTGATATAGAGCTTTACTGAAATAGTTTAAATTATTGATTGGTATCCCAAATTGCATGTGAAACCCATGAACTATGGAAAATTTTAAATACTGGATTTGATTGATTTATTTATAGTTTGTCACCTTTATATTGTTGTTGTATGCATTGATTTGGACACTGAAATTTGAACTGGGATATAGGTTGAAATGATATATACCTAAATCAAATCACTTGTCTGAGGATAGAAAATTAAATAATAAACACCGATTGGTCAACTGAAATTTATTTTGGATATTTAATATTTAAATTTGAAATTAAGGAATAATTTGGAAATTTAATATGAATTTATATTTTATATTGAAGTTAATATTTAATTTTTGAAATTAATTAAGTAAATGAAGATTTTAAAATGAAATATCAATTGAACTTTTATAAGTTATGAAATTGACTTAAAATGTTTATGTTAAATATTAATGATATTTAAACTCATCGAGTTGATTATTTGAGATTTAATAAAATTGGTTAATATTATATATGTAATTAATTTTTGAATAAATTTTTGATCTATTTTAAAAGAGAATTTTAATTATTATATTGAATTGAAATATAAAGATTGAACTAAATTGTTTTGAAGTAAAGTTTAATTAAAGTGTTAAATTAAGTAACTAAGTAAATTGATTCCAAAGTTCAAATTGAATATTTAATGATAAAACTTTTTTTAAAGACTTAATTAACATTGTAAATTTGAAAGTAATGTAATTCGGCTAATTTTGTAAAAATGAAATATTTATTTAAAAGTTGATTCTTTTGATTTTAAATCCAAATTTATTGAAGTCAAATAAGGATATGTTATTTAAAAATAAGAGATATTTTGATTTAACAAAAATACCCAATCGATGTGAAAATGACGTTGGTATTAAAGAGATCGAGGCTAGATATAGGCATATCTCTGTCGATACCGAAACCACTTTAATAGCTACATACGTGGAGTGATGATCCAGAATGAAGTGGTTGGATTTGGCGACGTTTGCTGGATTTGAAGAAAGAGGACGATGATGGATTAGCCTGACACTTGTGCCAATTTGAAATGACTAAAACAGGAGCCGTACTGGCCAAACGGGCTAGCTACCTTGAGTGGACACACTTCTTCATATGAATATCCATATTTCAGTTGTTGTTAGTGGTCACCCTTCGATTATGGGAGTGGTGGACGATCATGGATATGATGCGTTACCACCATTCGGCAAGGTTAAACTGGTAGTATCCTACCTTGGGCATTGCCTCACGTGCCTTGTCATACTTTTATCCCTATACAAGACCACTACGATTTTGGTTTAATGTTGTCGTATTACAGCGCATCCCTATCCACCGACGGTTTGCTGGTGTTTTATATGCAAACTGTATGATAATGCTTGAAAACATGTTAAGAGGGATCAATGTAAAGCCTTAACGCTATTTTGATATTTTATAATTACTGATAGACACTACATATATAGCGTATTCTACTATATATGTAAATAATTTGATGGATACTTAAGAGATGAAAAATCCTGTAACATCTCTTGAGTTACTTGTACATTTTCACTTGAGTGGGACTACTTACATGAGAACTTCTAGTCCTGACTCGGTTTTACTTTATGCTTGGGCTAGCTTGAGTATTGTAGTGTGTGAGCAGTGCTTTTTTTTGGGAGCCGAAGACTTAGTTGAAGACTCCATTCTATCCAGTATTAGTTATCTATTTCATTTTGGCTTGTAATAGTAAACTCCTATGTATCTCTAGTATTGTATAATTAAAGTCTGAAACTCTAATGTATTTTGTGTAGTAGCTTCATGAACTACTATGTATATTATTTATTTCCACTGCGAGATTCTATATTACTTCTGTGTGTGATGCTGTGTTGATTCTATGTTTAAAACCCCAAATTGATAATCTATCTAATTTGAATGGTTTATGTTGAACAAGGATGGTTTATTGTTAGCTTAAGTTGTTCGAAAAAGGCGGGTCGTCACACACGCTGTAACGACCTTCCTTTCCAAACCCTAGAAGTTGACACTAATACGTCTATGGTGTTCACGTGTCGAACAACTAAGTGCAAGAAAGATAGATTGTTATAGTAAAGAAATAATATAGAAGATAAGAAGAAATTAAACAATAATAGAATCTCACAGTGCAATGGAATAACATATATAAATCAATATAATACTATAAAATCATTTCCAAAATGATACATCGGAGTCATACTAATACAAATCTACCCTAGGACAGTTATAACTGCATGCCCCTACATAACAGATATACAATACATAGATACAACGGAAACAAGATAATAAGTAGTTATCGATGAAGCCACCTGCACCAAGCTACTCCAAAATGCATCCGTAGAAAACCTGAAATACTTGGTTTCTCATAAAAATTGGAGCACCCAAGAGTTTTAGGGAAAGAAAATAAAACTCTAGGTCAAACATGGGTCTAGTGTGAGTAAACTCAAACAACTTGAATTAATACATTTAAACTCTTTTTAAAACAAGGGTATCTCGTAAGACTATGATGCATATAAACACGGATGGGTTTTTACCTTGTGATAACCAAAACACTTTATATAAATATCCAGTAATATTATAATAATGTCTAACGGTTCAAGTAAATATATAACACAACTGAAATTGTTGCATTATTAAATTTCAACATAATAGGTAAACGACTAAAATCGATGGAACTTATTAGAAGTTGGTTTCCACACAATGACTAGGCTACTGGGGTACCGCCTGCCTTGGTGCATCTCTAGATAATACACCAAGAACCTCGCCTAGATTACCTACCAATACAGGACTGGCCTATACCTTGCTGGATAGTGCCGAATATGTCACCACCAAGGTTGGGATTAGCAACTTTACCGAGGCATACAAAAATGGGACAAATATCGATTCAAGATTTGGTGATGACATACCCGAATGGGTGTGACCCACATGGCCTTGTTGCATCTGCCTTGTTTTAGTCATTCCCGGTTGAAGAGGTCCGAGGCAATGTTTTACCTTTCATTTTGCAAACCAGCTTGGAATGCTACACTGCACTCCAGGCATGATTGCAATGTGCTGCATTTAGCCATATAAGTTCATTTTGGGACTAAGCGAAATCGAAGGCACTACTTACTACTTACTACATCCATTTTGGGATCACCCTTATGATTAGTAGCCAAAAGCCCTTGCACTTCAAAACTCCATCTTCGATTCCATACTCATCAAGATCTCTTCAGTTCAATCGAAGTGGTTTTCGGATAACTTATCTGATCTAGGTCTCTTTGAAGCAACTTTCAATAATTTCAGGTAGACTCAACCCCGGTTCTTAAGGAAATAAGTAAACAAAAGATAAGAGAAAAGTACACCTTCTAACTGTTTATGGATGGATTTCCTTATCATTTACCCTGAAAGAACAAAACGAGATTTATACACATAGTACTGCATCATTGGGGATGACTATGCCATATAACTCATGTGTTTCACCTAGATATTTCAAAAGTTATGTTTAGGTCTAGATTTTGATAGTCCGGTATATAAGTATCAAATGAACAATCATTCAAATATAGATTCAATTCCATATGGAATCCACTAAGCCTTTATTAATCAATCTTTAATTAACAAACTCACTTTATAAAAATGTGATCAAAAGATCTTCTTAAAACACTATTCACAAACCCCTTACATTCGTTTTATACTTGGAAAAGATTTTTACTTATCTTAATGATATAAGTATATTATCAAAACATTTGGAAAATTTTCGCCGTCCAAATTCCTTTTTGAAAACATTACTTACTAAAAGCCAATCCACTCATCCTTTACAAAAAATTCTTTTTTAAAAGCTCATGTCATATTTAAATACATTTATAAATTTCCAAAATTGATTTAAGAAATACTTTTATAAGTCTATAATTCAATTTAAAAAACCACTTTACAAACCACTAAATCATTTATAAAACATTTCCCTCTTTAAAATTCGTTTGATAAATCTTCTTTAGAAAAATCTTTTGCAACTCATCTTTTTAAATCACTTTAAATAAACTTTTTACTTAGTAAACCCCATTTTTATAAACAAGTTATTATTCATAAATACCTTTATAAAATAATAATAAAACCAGAAAATTCATTTATAAACCTTAAACTCCAAATTGAATAATGAATTGAAGTCAATTCAAAATCATACTTTATAATTCAAAAGGAGGCTTAGCAAACCGATTGGTTGTAATTTAAGTTACCAGTTAACATCAATTTCACTTTCAATTCGCTTAACCATTTACTTACATAAGTCAACATATATGTAAATGCAATTCATATCCAAATCAGAGAATAATATGTCAATACAACTCTACTAGCATATATATATATATGTCCAAATAACATAATAGTAGGATGGTGATTTGTCCTGCTGAATAGATATCCAAAAGATTCACTACGTATAGCAAAATGGAAATTTATTCTACTAAATATATGTTCACACAATAAACAATTACATTATAGCAAAAAAGAGATTATTCTGCTATCATATGTTTAAACAATCAACTTATAGCAGAACGAGGATTCATTCTACTAACACACGTCCACATAATCAAATCATTTACATAATTAATTCATAATTGTTGTCCACTTAATGGTAATGGCATTTAAATCCCTTGTGTTCAAAACCATCTTTGAAAAAGAATTACCTTTAAAACAATTTGATTCTTGGAAAACAAGGATTAAAACTTAAAACTCCCTTTTAGAATAATTACTTACAAGCTAAACCCTTTACTAAACCATAATTAAACTTAATTAAATCTTAAATTAATTTAACTAAGAAATAATAACCCTTAAATAAATAAATAATTATAAATTTAAACCCTTAATTAATTTATAATTAAAAATAAATCAAATATATGATTTAATAATTAAAAATAATCAACCCAATAATTAACTAAAAATAAATCATGTACGTAACCCATAATTAATTAAAGATTAATCTTGCTTACTCAAAAATTTATTTAAAATAAATCTTACTTTTAAATGATAATTAATTAGTACTAATCTTTAATTAATTAAAATTAACAAACCTTGTTTAATACTTAGTTAATTATTAGTTATCAAAACTAATTAATAATTAACTATTATATTCTTACCAACTTTCCTTAATCATTATTATTAATTTTTCAAAACATTTTAAATATAAAAACTTAACTTTTCAAAAATTGGACATTTTATCGAACTGCATCCATAGCGACTATTGCTATGCATACCATAACTTTCAAACTTGTTTAGCTTGCTTACTTGACAACTCGAGTTCAATACTAACTTCACTCATTAGTTTAGTTCACTAAATTTACTAACTCGTTTAGTTCACTAACTTTTAGCATACTAACATTTAGCTTACTAACTTAACTTCTCAAATTTAGTTTCTAACTTAGTAATTAGTTTACTTCTCATTTAATAATTAATTCCCATTTGCTAACTAACTTTCCATATCATTTTCAGACACAAAACAAAGATCACAACTTTAACATTTCTTAAACCATCGATTCAAAGTCTAATGCTAAATCACAAGTTAGCACATACATATACATCCAAATCGTACCATAATTCAAACAACAACATCATATATACAACCACATAACAATAATATGTATATAAGTAAATTCTTTCCCAAAAATTAGAAGTTTATTCATCAAAACTTACTAACTCGATGCAAACTCTTTGAAAATTTGAAATCTTAAGAACTTGCAAAGCTTGGAAAACCACAAAAATCAACTCGAAAATGGGCCATTTTCGAGTCTATTTTTATCAATGTTACTCTCGAAATTTGGAAAAGTGGTGAAAATAAAAGTTCTTGAAAATTCTTTTCTCTAAAGTTAAAAAAACTTATCACTCAATTTCAATTTGTTTTGAGGGAGATACGGTCAAAAGAAGTAGTGCTATTTTCAGGCTTGAAAATATAGGTCCAAAAATGAGTCAGAAACAAATGTATTTTTGAGCCACAAATTTTCAAAATTTGAAAAAGTTGTGTAAATGAAAATTTGAACCATTTCAATCCTCTTGAATGTAAAAAAATAATTTCTTAATTTTGTGTAGTTTAGAGGAATTGATTGCAGGGTAAAGTGTGAGTAAAATTGGAGGAAGTGGAGTATTGAAATGGAAGAAGGAGATATTCAAAATAAGTTTGAAAACATTTTAAACAATTTAAAACTTTTGATTTTTTTTTTAAAAAAATTAGACTAAGAAGAAGCCATGGAAATTGTTTAAAACCTTTAGGAAGTTCTGGAAAATGAAGATAATAATGAGAAAATTGGAAAAGGATTTAGAAAAATTAGTTTTATATGAAATAAACATGCTAAATTACCTAACTAACCCTCCAACACTACCCTCCATTCCCCTCATGCCACGTTACCACCCTCCACCCCACCATATACCTCACGACACCTTATGTCGCCCTCCCCATTGCATCAAAGGCAACATATATTTATGACTTGTACTTTATGTTGCATAAGGTATCTTTATATTATATGATTTTTAAAATAAAAACTTACCTTATTTAGAAATACATACATACTTTTTTTAGCAAAGCTAGCCGACTTGATAGAGGGTCGTGCCACTGTAAATATAATGTGAAAAAGGTGTTCTACACATGCACAGAACGGTTAAAAGGGAGTAATCAGCCCAACCGAAAAGAATAAATAAAGTAAAGGAGGTAGGCAACTAGAGCCTAGACTATTAGATAATAAGACTATGCACCATTCGAAAAAGAGCGAGTCATCGCTAACGTCAGACGACGGGCCAATAACATGCACAAATCCAGATAAGAGAGCTGCCAAATTTGGATCATAACTATCAGACGAAGGTAAGTAAATGAATTTCCTATCCCAAGTGACATCATAGAACTTACGCTTATTTTCCTCACCAATCTCACCAGTCTTAGTAAGAGCTAAGCCCTCACACTCGATATGATACAAAAGACTGTGACTCTCACCCCAACGTCACTGATAAAGGTTTATTAGGTGTCAAATACTGGTGAGCATCGCATATTAGAAGGTACGTGAATCTAGGCTCGCTCTTCAAAATTCCAAGTAATAGAATCAAACAAAACAGCAGTGACATCCACAGACTGGCCCTTACCTATAGGATCATCAAATACAGGAGAAACAATGTGTAATGACCCATAATTTTGGATAATTATTTTTTTAAAATTCAATAAGATTTTGTGATTTAATGTTGGAAGAAATAAAAATTTGTGATTAATAATAATAATATAATTGGAAAAAATGAAATAGTATTAATGTAATATAATTGCTTTGAATGTAATTCTAATTAATTGAAATGATTAAAAAGTTATAATTAGTTATAAATGGTAAATTGATTATATTAATGATGTGTGTAAGATTTATAATTGGATATAAAGAGCAATTGATAATTTAAATGTTGATTAATTAATGAAATAATATGTAATAAATTGTAAATGGATAGAATTAGTAAAGTGTAAGTTGTCTTAACATTTGTTTGTAATTAATAGACTTACAAGCATTATTAAATATAGAAATGGTGACAATTGTTATTTGTTACCAATTTAATTAATCAATTGCAATTAAATGTAAAAATAAATGTAACATTAATGTGAGTTAAAAAAATAACCGAAAATTGTGAATGTAATAAAATGTATAGAAATATTAAGTATATTCATAAGGAAATAATTAATGCAATAAAAAGAGTGAAACAAAGATAAAATAACTCATTGAGATTCTAAATTTTAATTGACAAAAATTCAATATAACGGAAATATAATAACTAATGCAAATAAAGGATGAAATGGGAGAATATTAATGTAATAAATAGCGAACTAATGTTAAATATATAAAAAAAGTAATAAGAGATTGAATAATAAGATGGAAAGCCAAATAAATGGACTTATTGGAGTTTTGATTTGCAATTACTGAATTTATTGAAATTGAGATTAAATTCTATAAATTGTGTAATATTCAATAAAATTGATATAGAAATTTGTTTTAAATTATTATAAATGTCTAAGTATTTAAAAAGGATAAAAATTTTGGTTATTAAATTTGAAATTTAAAAAGTGATTTAATTAATTTATTATTAATTTATTTACTTAATGTAAAATTAGTCATTTTGGCCACTGTCTTGAATTTCGACGAAACCAGTTTCATCGAATCCGTAACGGAGAATTATTATAGGATTTAAAGTTTCGTAGTGATCAGACTTATCGTTTGATCGTACAGGCTCAAAACGCGTAGAAAATCAATTCAATTGAAATCAATTTGAAATAAGCTGATTTTTGTTAACTTCTTCATACGATGGAATTAGGATCCGAAACCTTTTCCATTGAGTTTAAAAATATTGAAAACATCTATTTTGATACATGGGATGACCCATTTTCATGCCGGAGACAGAAGGACTTTACATGTCATTTATCGTTCAACGTGTAAATCAATCTTGTCCATTCGTTCTATTTCTGATCTACTTATAAATAGTCCATTATAAACCCTAGCTAATTCTTACTTTCATTTGTCTATATGTATAATTTAGCTATCTGCTTCTCCTTCTCAATGGAAGAACCAAATCTAATAGCAAAACCCTGATTCCCAAATTGGAAATTCAATTTCAAATTCAATTCCAAAATCAAACTCCTCAAATCCCTAACAAATTATATACCTTTTCGAAGCTCTCGACGAGCGATCCAAATCTGTGATTTTTTTTGATTCGGATCATGGTTTGGCTGGAATTACCCGAAACAGTCACGACCGTTCATTTTGTTGCGATTGACTTCAATGGATCGTCGAGCTGTTGGTTCTAGGTTGTGGAGAGGGCCGAGGGGAGTTCATCAAGGCGGCTGGCATGACGAGTTGACGGTTGGATCGAGGGGATTAATTGCTTTAGGGTTCGAAAAACCTGTAGCGACTGAGCAATTTGGGGCCTTGATCGGCGTACGGAGGTAGACGTGGAGGGGAGGGTCGCGAGCGGAGGCGAAGGGTGACCCCTCTGGTGGAGCGGCATGGCGTGGTCAGGCATACAATTTGGTATTCTGGTGGTAGCTTTTGATGTGTTGTACGCGTACGAGATGAAGAAAGCTAACTAGGGTTTCGTTGGAAAGGTGATGGCGTGTCAGGTTATTATTTTATTAATTTATATTATAAAATATATAGTGTTCTAGTGACGATAGCTATTACATACGAGGTCTGTTTCATGCACGGTTTGCTCCACTGCCATCACATTAAAATTTCAGACATTTTGACGCTTGTTTGGACGAATGCTAAGACCGTTCAAATTTTGGGCTTAAATTGGATTTTAATTCGATTTAAAATCGAAGGCGAGTGTTTTAACCCACTCACAGCTTCTAAAATTTCTAATGTTAGTTAAATTTAATTTATTATGCAATTATAAATTTATCGATCGATGTTTGGTATATTTAAATTGTCATTCAAGTTAAATTTGACTTTCAATGCATTAAATCATTGTTTAATTTAATATTGAATTTAATTTGTCAATATAATACATGTTATTGATTATCAGTTACCTATTTATGTTTTTTGATTGATTTGGATGACGATTGTGATGAATGCTTGATTGTTGATATTGGATGACTGGATGTTGTATTTTATATTGTTATAACTGCAAGTTCCCAATGGGTTGAAATGATACATACCCAAATAATCTATAGATTGGGAAAAAATATTTATGGACTGAAATGATAGACTCGAGCAATTTTGAGGATTTTTATTTAATTCAAAATTGCGGTTTGAAATGATATATAACCGTAAAATTGTAAATTGTGGATTGAAATGATAAATATCCATATCACTTGACCCTAGGGTAGAAAATTATATACAGACACCGGATTGGTTAAATTAAATGGTTTTTTTAAATCTTTGAAATTTTGAATTCAGTTAACTATTATTTTGAAATAGAAATTGATTTATATAAACTGGATTATTTTCATTAATCCAATTATAAATGTTGAAATTGTAATTGATTTAATAGATGGTTCAAAGGATTTAAATTGGATTTCCAAAGTTGAAATGTCAATTACAAATGAATTTATTGCAATTGAGTTACTGAAATGTTTGGATATAACTTTGAAATCTATTTCAACTAATTCAAAACTATTTTAATTAAATTTACTATTTTAATCAATTTAAAACTATCTTAATTTATATTAATCTATTACAACCTATTTAGTCTAATTTAACCTATTTTACCAATTTTAAGAAAATTAAAATAAATTTAATGTATCTTAAATCTATTTAATATAATTTTAATTTATTAATCTATTTTAAATTTGTATCTATTTTAAATTTATTTAATCTATTTAAAGATCTACTTAATATAATTTAAATCTATATTTAATCTATTTAAAACTAATTAAATTAAATTTAAATCCATTTAAACTATTTTACTATTTAAGCCTTTTTAAATCTATTTAAATGATTTTAAACTATATAAACTATTTATAATTACCTAAACTATATTCTAAAATTTCAGACTGTGTAAACTGAATTATTTTTTCTAAATCCTTGATGGTGATACAACCTAAGTTGTAATTTGGAATTTATACCTTTTTGAAAAATGATGTATCTGAGTGAATAAGATGGTGTTGAATTGAAGAATTAATTAATAGAACTTATCGATAATTTCAAAGTGAATATGAAATTCGAAAGTGAATATAATTTGAAAGTGAATATGGTTTGTAGTGAATATGATTTCGAAAGAGATATGATTTGAAATTAAATATGATATTTTGATATAAATTGTGAATTGACTTTTGAAAAGTAAAAGAACCAGCCGGTGTGTAATACGCGTTTGGTTGTTAAAGAAACCAGGATGAGATATTGTCATACTTTCTGCCAATACCGAAAACCACTTTAACAGGTGTGTATGTGGTGGAGTTTACAGAAATGGGCTAGGATGGTTTGGCGAACGAGTTCTATATGAGGTATGACGTGACCCTGACTCCCGTGAGTCTACTTAGATGTGACTAAAACAGGAGCTACACTGGGCCAAGAAGGTCATTCCTCTTATCGGACACATTTCTTCGATACCATATCTATTGCTTTGTGAATGATTTGGTGGCTACCCCTTGATTTTGATTATGGTACTTTGTTCTGAGGTGGGTGATGGTAGCTGCTTTGCGTTACCACTAGTCCAGATTCGCAATTGGTATATCTACCTTGGCATTGCCTTGAGTCTAGTGTTCACATACCCTAGAGCGCGTTCTACGAGTTTGGTTTGTACCATACCTATGGAGTGCCCTCTGATAGCCCTCCAGTTTACGGAGGAATTACGGTATTGTATAGATTATGTGAACATCTAAAAATGTGTTAAGGGGGATATAGATAACACCTTAATGCTATTTTAACACTTTACATTACTATAGACATATTATAATAGCGTATTATACTACATAGAAGATAGTTTAACGGATCCTAGGAGATGTGAATCCTGAACATCTCTTAAGTTATTGCACTCACGTTAGACACTGGATAGGAGATGTCAAACCCCGTAAACATCTCTGACGCCTTCACACTCATATTTACCGTTGATTTAACTTACATAAGATCTTTTAGTTCTGACTCGAGTGTTTTGTCTTTTCAATTCGCTTGATTCAGCCTGAGCATTTCAGGATTGAAGACCATATTTTCAGAGGACGAAGATGAAGATTTGTACTATTATTATTTATTATAATTATTCCATTGCATCATGTTGTTCTACTTCATTTATTTATTTATTCTTGCTGTCTGTAACTCCGATTCTATATTGTATAAGTATAATCAAATTATTTGTAAATAACTTCATGAACTGTTATTTGCTTATTACATTTTGTCATTCATTTGCAAGATTCCATATTTCTTTATTTTTTTCTCTTTTTCTTATTTACCCTATAACAATTTGCCATTTTGAATGGTTTGAGTCGGCATATGTGTCTGCTTAAAACGTCCAAATGGGCAGGTCGTTACAGTTGATATTAGAGCTTTAGTTTAGCGATAACCTTAGCTTTATGGGGTCTGACTCTTTAGAAATAGGGTAGTAATACCTAGGATGAATCCCTGAATGTATTAACGAGAGAGAGTATTTATCAGTGTTATAAAAGTTTTTGTATTGTGTTAATCTGCTCCATTTTGTATTTGTAAATTCTGGTCGGTGCATAGGACGCTATGACCTCGATGAGGATTTCTAAACACTTAATAGGATAGACCGACACAATATTGTTTTGAAATAGGTAAATGAAATAATTTTGCCTATTATATATTTTTTGTATATAAAATAATAAAAATTAATAAATGGTATAGTAGGTTGTAATATGTTGTTTGTTAGGTAGAATATTTTTAAACGTTGATTGGAAGAAGGATTTACTAATAAAATGAATATAATTTAGAGTTTGAGAACTTATTTTCCGGGATTTTTGAAAATTTTCTTTTGAAAGATTTTTGAATATAATATTAATGTTATTTAGAAGTAGTCTTTGATATAAATATTTCAATATGACTTGAAAGAAATGTTTAAAAGAAATTTTGGAAGGAATTAAGTGTTGTACTCCCCTTTTAGTCGCTAGAAAATAATTTCCGTGATGAGTACACGCATCATCGACGTTCATTTTTGAGTTTTAAAGTGGGAAGACTGTTGTAGTAGTTTTAGTGCACATCCGTTTTGGTAAACAAAACTAAATTTTTATTTCTGAAGTTTGATTTGATATATGTATATATATATATATATATATATATATATATATAAGTTATGAGTATATATGTATTATTTTAAAATGATTTGAAATGGAATCTGACATTTAGTTCACAAATTTCTACAAATTAGAGATTTTAAATTATTGTAACGAAATGAATTTTTGACTATTTAATAATTGGAATTTCTAAAATGAAATTAAGAAATAGAATGCTATGTTAAAATGATGAACAAAATAATTAAGAAACTGAAATTTGTAAACTGTAAATAAAATGGGACTAAAAAAAGAAAATGTAACTATTGAACCATTCTAATTTAAAATAAATATGTAAACTCTTGTAACCTTTTATTGCATTCTTAAAAATATATATATAACTTACCAAAATGTTAAAAGTTGAAATGTTAAAAAGAATACGCAATGGAATATTTTACAAGTAAAACTTGGAAAAATGAAGATGTTCAATGGACTTGCTTTTTATAGGAATTCTTATGTTGTATAAATTGTTATAAACTTAAGTTGATAATTTGAAATGCTACTAATTAATGCAATAAAAGTGAATTATGTAAGAAAAATGATCATAAACTTAAGTTAACATTTCAAGCTATTTATAATCAGATTTAAAGGGTAAAGGTTAATATTATAAATAAATAATTATAAAATTTAATTAATGTTGATGCCATTTTATATTAAAATGAATACTATGTGAATTGCATGATTATAACTTCGAAAAACCTTGAAATGATTTAGGAATGGAGTTAATATTCAATAATACTTTATATGGAAGAATGAATGAAATAATCTATAAATGGTGAAGTGAATTGAAAAGAAAATTGCCTAATAATGTATAATCCAATAATTGAAATAGAAATAACTTATTTAAGCAATGAAAGTAAAGTAATAAGATGAAAAATGACATTGTATGAATAAAGGAGAAATGAACTTTTATAAGTAATAAAGAATGTAAATTAATGAAGAAAGCCTTACATGAATTTAAATTTTGTAAGTAATGAATATGAGATAATCACTATATAAATGAATGTGAATTTATTTACAAAGAAACTTATACAGTATTTTAAGAATTGATGTACACATGTTTGAATAATTGTATATGAATAACATATGTAAGAAATGTAACTAACATATGTAAATAAATAAATGTGAATGAATGAAATAATCATTGTATGAATGAAACTGAAAAAAAAAGATAAATAGTGTGGAAAAAGGGTAAAAAGAATAAAACTTAAATATTATCGAAAATTATTGTTTGTTTGGCTTATGGATTGGTTGGGAAAAGATACTTCTATTTCATATAAAGATGTATAAGTAATCTATAAAGTTATCTATAATTGTTGAGTGTATGGTTTACTTCATTGTTTATTTATCATTTTATATGATTAGAAGTTCTGAACCCGAACAAACCATTTGTTTTGGTTGCTATGGATGGATGATTTCTCACTTTGTTGAAATGATTCTTGTACAGTGGTTTGTTGCACATGAAATTGTTATTATGTGGTTATGTTTTGTTTTTTTACTTATTGAAACAACTTAAACGTTTCTCTTTATATAATTTGCAAACTTCTTTCAGATTATATAAGTGAAATACAAGTATGGAAGCAACAGCTACTGCTTTTGGTTTCATAAAATAAGCATTATTTGCCCGACACATAGGTACATCATCGGATTACGGTTTTATAGCAATATTATATTATTTTTCCCTGGTTTGGGATGATTTATTTTAAAAAATATGATATATATTGTTATTATTGATATTACTATTTCTCTCAGACCTCTCCATACAAAGGAGACTACCGAAATTTTCTATGAATATTGGACTTTGAAAATTTTATGAAATATTTTCCAAACTTTTGTTAACTTGAATATAAAGGATTTAATTGTTATAAATTGATATATTTTATTTAAATTATTTAATTTTGTAAATTTATTTATTTATAAATTTAATATTTTAAATAACATATATTGATTATATAAATTCCTTCTTTTCCCTTCTTTTTCCTTTTCGAGGATGAGAAGTTTTGACGACCCATAATTTTTGGTTATTAATTTTTTTAAATTTAATAAGGTTTTGTGATTTGGGGTTGGAAGAAATAAAAATTTGTGATTAATAATTAGATGGAAAAAAAATGAAATAGTATTAATGTAAGGTAATCTATAATTGTTTTGAAAGCAATTCTAATTAATTGAAATGATTAAAAAAATTTAATTAGTTATAAATGGTAAATTGATTTTATTAATGATGCGTGTATGATTTATAATTGGATATAAAGAGCAATTGATAATTTAAATTTTGATTAATTAATGAAATAATGTATAATAAATTGTAAGTGGATAGAATTAGTATAGTGTAAGTTGTCATAACATTGTTTGTAAATAATAGACTAACAAATGTTATTAAATGTAGAAATGGTGACAGTTGTTACTTATTCCAATTTAATTAGCCAATTACAATTAATGTAAAAATAAATGCTACATTAATGTGAGTTAATACAATAACTGAAAATTGTGAATGCAATAAAATGTATGTAAATGTTAAGTATATTCATAAGGAAATAATTGATGCATTAAAAAAAGTGAAAGAAAGGTGAATTAACTTATAAAGATTCTAAATTTTAATTGAAAAAATTCAATATAATGGAAATGTAGTAAATAATGCAAATAAAGGATGAAATGGAAGAATATTAATGTAATAAATAGTGAACTGATGAACGTATTTTTCTGCATTTTAAACCGTTTGTTTCATATATTTTTATTTTAATAAAGCGGTATTATACGGGTATTTGTTGTGGTTTTGCAGATTATAGATTCCGAAGTGCAACGTTGAAATTAATCGGTTGTGGCGTCCTTTGGTTCAAAAGACAAGCGGCATGAGTGCAACATTTTGAGCACCAAATAAATCAAAGCAATGTCACACTTCAATTTATGCGAAATGAGTTAGTTCACATTTTCACTTCAGCATATGGGTGCAAGCAACATGGGAAACAAATCATATTTATATCTCAAGTCACGTGCTCAAACTCAAAGCAAGGAACAAATTTAATTAATTCAAGCAAGTGGGGACCAACCTCAATCAATGATGTGGCAAGCATGCACATACTTTGATTTAGTAAATATTGGCTGCATATTTTCAAGGTAGCAAACATCAATTCAAAGCAATATGGACCAATTCAAGCAATGATGTGGACGTATATATGTTCTCTTTCACCAAATCAAGCAAAGGACCAGTTCCTCCTAAAAAGTAGCATAATACATAGCCATGATATGAAGCAAAATGAGACACATTCAAAAGTAGCTTATGTATGAATTTGGACCAATTCACATATAAAAGTATTTCAAGCAATGACGTGGCAACTTGACTCTTCACCAATTCAAGGAATGGACCCAGTCAATACAATTATCTTGGCAAATACTAAGAATAGAACCGGTCCTATTGCTAAAAAGATGGACTGATTTTAGGGCTGAGGCCTATATATACAACATTATACAGCACCTTCAGATCATCTCTTACCTCATCACTTTTCTTCAAGTTTAGATTTAAATTCAGCACTGGTTTTTATTTTCGAACAGAATACGTAGGATTGTTGATTAGATTTAGCAATTTATTTATTCTTGTTCTTAGTTATTTTCTGCACTCTTTTCAGTTAGTAAATAATTATTTCAGTTGTTTGCTCCATTATCTTCTTTTCCGCAATATCAATTTCTATTCTAATTTTTTTTACAATTCTATATTTTGGTTGCAATTTCGATTAGTTTCGAAATCGATTCGGAGTATATTATTGTTTTTATTTTCTGTTCAAAATTCACCGTCGAATTCGTTTAACACGCCTAAGATTTAACTATGGATTTTAATTGTTTTAAAATACAATTCCCTGTGTTCGACCTGCATACTACACGCCTGTGCGCTTGCAGAATTTATTAAAATTTGTGCTTTTCTAATCAATAGAAAAGTCGCAACAAGTTTTTGGCGCCGTTGCCGGGGAGTTGCTATTTTGAAATTTTCGATTTTTCGTTTTTAAGTCTATTCGTGTTAATTTATTTGTTTTTGTATTAGTTTTCGAAAAAAAAATCGTTTTTTTCGTTTTTCAGTTCCTTTCACCAAAGTAGCGTTTTACTTAAAAAAAAATCGCATTTTGTTCGTTCGCTGCATTTGCTTTTTCCGTTACATTTTGCATGTGAGTTGCATCTCATTTAGTTGGTTTCTGTTCACATACCCAGCTTACGTTAGTTTAAATTGTGTTTCTCACGTTCATGTGTATGCTATCACATATAATCTCATTTTAAGCATTACTAGCTGTCACATATACGTGAACTTCTCCTTTCATTTTTGTGTGTCAACTTACTGCTGCTACACGTTATTTAGTTGCATTGCTATTTTGGTCTATTTTGGTTTCCACGTAACCAAGAAAAAAATTACTTTTTTTTTTCTCGTTTTTCAAAAATCACGTTTCACATAGCCACACTTTCGGTTTCTAATCATTCAAATTCTCTCACTGCTGCATTTTTCGCATTGCTTTGGTTTGCGACTCACATTGCTTCATTTTTCAAACTTACACATTACTTGCATTTTTCATCATGTTGCATTCGTCGCATTTTACTTACGCATTTTCCTGTTAGTTTGCATGCAGTAGCCTGTTTTTACTTAACCATTGTTTTCACATAACCATCTTGGTTCACTGCAGTAGCTTAGTTTGTTTCACATAACCATTTTACTGTTTCAAGTTGCATGCAGTAGCTTAGTTTTCATACTTGCATTAGTTTGTTGCTTACATTAATTCAGTTGCATTAAATCAGCTCTTTGTTCACATTTCCATTCTCATACTCACGTAATCACGTAACCATCTTTTATTTAGTTCACGAATAAATTTTTATTTTGTTCAAATATTTGCACGTAAGTTTATTCACACGTAAGTTTTTGTTCAATTTTTTTTACAACTCCCGCAGATTGTTTGCACGTCACTGTGTTTTCACTTTGCTCCCACGTTCATGCACTTTGCACTAATTTTCACCACATGACACGTTAGTTCTATTTTACTCACACATTTTTCAGTGATCACTGCAGTACACATTTTCATGTTTCCTTATTTCATTCATACATAGTTTTTCACATAACTAAGGTAATCAAAGCATACTTCATTGCATTATTTCATCAAGTTACATTCCATTTTGCTTATTTCAGTCATGTTTCATTTATATATACACAGTTGCAGTTTAATTTTTTCTAAGCTTGTCATCTCTTAGATATCTGACAGGTAGCAACAACATAGCAACCACAAACTTTGGAGTTTGATCCGCTAGCGCTACTCAGCTGCATTGGACGGGCTATCATACACCTCTGTAAGTAATTTTCAACTCTACAGGTGCCCAACTGAAAACTGATTTAATTTACTTTTGCCTGTGACACCTTGATTTGTTTATGCGTGTTTGGGCAAGAAATAATTTTAACCGTTTAGAAAGCCAAAATATTTCATTAAACAAATCAACGGAAATTTCAAATCAAACAAATATGAGCAATCACGGTTCACAACACAGTTCACAACACAGTTCACCGAAATTATCACCTAAATCACATGTTGGAAATAATGAATTTCATGAGAACCGACCATTATCCCTTAGAGACCGATGTTATCCAACACGGACTGTTCAACCTTCGGTTATTTCATTTCCACCTGCCGAAGGAAATAATTTTGAGCTAAAACATTCTTTTATCCAAGGGGTACCAAAATTCACTGGGTCTGAAAATGCATATGAATTTCTTAGTGAATTTGAGTTATATGCTTCTACAACTAAAATGCAACAACTTTCTAATGAATCCATCAAGCTAAGACTTATTCCATTCGCACTTCTAGAAAGTGCGAAAAGATGGCTTAATTCTCTTTCTAAAAATTCAATTAAGAGTTGGGACAATTTCGTTACTATATTTTTGAAAAAGTTTTTTCCTTTCCACAAAACTCTTAAAATTCGAACTGAAATCAACCAATTCTCCCAGAATGAAGGAGAAACTTTTTCAAAATATTTTGAAAGGTTCAATCAATTGTTATATAGTTGCCCACATCATGCAATCCCTAAACACGTTTTGTGCCAAATCGTTTATGAAGGGCTTAACTATCAAACAAGATCCCAACTCGAATCAATGTGCAGAGGAGAATTCATGGCAAAAACAGACGAGGAAGCTTGGGAATTTTTAGAAGAGTATTCGAAAAAGGATATGCAATGGGAAACAATTCGTGCTCTAAATAGAGGAGTACATGTCATTGACCCATCACATCTTCCTATAGATGCCCAAATTCCTCAAGAAGGAGAAGGGCTACCTCATTACTACACACAAGACCAAATCAATGCTATAGCTCAAAGCAGTCCTTATTCGTCCACATATAATCCTAACTGGAAGCATCACCCCAATTTTTCATGGTCAAATCCTAACAACGTGGCTAATCCATCACATATGTATCCAATGATACCAAATCCGAATTATTGAGCCCCAACCTCTAATGCTCAAAATTCTCAACCCGCTCCTCAAACGAAACCTTCGAATCAACCGTACAGGCATCCTAATTTCAATCCATCAACCCAACCTTCTTAGCCTTCACAAGAAATTGCTCGATTGGAAAAACAACTCTCTAAACAAAATGAACAAATCACTAACCAAGATGCAAGAATTGAGCAAATCACCAAACAAAATGAACAAATGTTGATAATGATGAAGGATCTCATGAAAATTAATGAGAAAGGTAAATTGCCTAGTCAAACCGAAGTGAATCCAAAGTATAACTCTCGAGGAGTAAATCTTTGTGAGAACGAAGATGTAAATCCGGTTAATGCTGTCACCACATTAAGGTCTGGAAAGAAGGTGGACAACCATGTCGGCAACCCCGACATCCTTCTTAAATCTTCCCATGTTCCAAATTCTGAAACTCAGTCGACAACCACGGTTGTCAATCAAAACGATTCTAATTCTTCATCTAAGGTTGGCAATCCCGACCACTCTTCACCTTCTGATGTTGGTAACCCCAACATTCCAGCTCCCTTATCTTCACCCTCTAATATAACACCTTCTTCTTCGAATGAAAAAACTTCCGAACGAGTCTATAAACCCATAGCTCCATTTCCTCATAGACTCAACAAAAAGAAGAAGCCCGCTAATTTTGACCAAATTCTTGAAATCTTCAAACAAGTTCGAGTCAATATTCCACTTCTTGATACCATCGAGCAAATTCCTCAATATGCCAAATGTCTGAAAGAGCTATGTACTCAAAAACGTGCCACTAACGTTCCTAAGACTGCATTTCTAACTGCAAACACTAGCTCTGTTCTTTCAAATCCCTCCCCAATCAAGTATAAGGACCCCGGTTGTCCTACGATCGGTTGTAAAATCGGTAACACTCACATTAGTCATGCCTTACTCGATCTTGGAGCGAGTGTGAATCTTTTGCCTTATACTGTGTACTGTCAACTTGGACTAGGGGAATTAAAACCTACAAACATCACAATTCAACTAGCTGATCGATCTGTCAAAAAACCATTGGGCACAGTTGAAGATGTTTTGATACAAATCGAGCAATTCTATTTCCCAGTCGATTTCATAGTCCTAGAGACTGCACCTGTCTCAAATCCCAATAGTCAGATTCCTTTGATATTAGGTCGTCCATTTTTAGCAACATCAAATGCTATCATAAATTGTAGGAATGGTCAACTCCGACTTTCCTTTGGGCACCTAACCATTGAACTAAATATCTTCAATCTTAACAGACAACCAAGGGATTTTGAAACAGAAGAAGTTGACATGATCCAAACAATTGTTGAAAATGATTTTAGTGATACTACGGAGTCTCTTAGCATGCGCCTAGATCATTTTAATTCCAACTTCCATGAAGATGAATACATTTATGAATTAAATGATATGCTATGCTCTTTTCATAATTCACTAGAATTCAATCAGTTGATGTCTACTGAAGCCTCAAAAGAAGTACGCCCTAAATTAGACCTCAAACCTCTTCCAAACGATCTTAAGTACGCATACTTAGATTCTTCGGAAAATTTCCCTGTAATCTTGGCATCCGATCTCATTAAGGACCAAGAAGAACAACTTTTGAAAATTTTAAGGGAAAATAAAGAGGCAATAGGATGGGTAATCGCTGACATTAAGGGAATTAGTCCATCAATTATTGAACATCGAATACATTTAGTCGACGAGGCTAAACCCACTCGCGAAGCTCAAAGGCGATTAAACCCTAATATGAGAGAAGTGGTAAAGGAAGAAATTATCAAATGTTTAGACAATAACATTATCTACCCTATCTTTGACAGTACTTGGGTAAGTCCGGTACAAGTTGTACCAAAGAAGTCTGGAATCACTGTGACAACAAATGAGAACAACGAACTTGTTCCGACAAAGGTCAAAACAAAATGGCGCGTTTGCATCGACTATCGAAAACTCAATGCAGCAACAAGAAAAGATCATTTTCCCCTCCCTTTCATTGATCAAATGCTCGAACGCTTAGCCGGTCATGAATATTATTGTTTCCTTGATGGTTACTCTGGCTATATTCAAATTCCCATTGCGTTAGAGGACCAACATAAAACAACATTCACATGTCCCTTCGGAACTTTCGCTTATCGTCGCATGCCCTTCGGTCTTTGTAATGCTCCTACTACCTTTCAAAGATGTATGATGAGTATATTTTCTGATATGGTGGAGGATTTCTTAGAAATATTCATGGACGATTTTTCAATCTATGGGTCATCTTTTGATCAATGCCTCCTTCGTTTAGAACGTGTCTTAAAGCGATGTAAGGAGAAATCCCTTGTTCTTAATTGGGAAAAATATCATTTTATGGTTAAGCGAGGAATAGTCTTAGGTCATGTTGTCTCTAAAAATGGCCTAGAAGTTGACAAATCTAAAGTTGATCTTATTGTTGACCTTCCTCCTCCAAGGTCCGTAAAGGACATTCGCTCGTTTCTCGGCCACGCAGGATTTTATAGGAGGTTCATTAAAGATTTTTCAAAAATTTCAAAACCTCTTTCAAATCTTCTGGATAAAGACGTCAAATTTGAATTTTCCAATGAATGTAAAAAGTCTTTTGAAACCCTCAAATCGATCTTGACCACTGCACCTATCATCCAACCTCCAAATTGGACTTTGCCTTTCGAATTAATGTGTGACGCTTTTGATTATGCCATCGGAGCCATCTTAGGTCAACGAATCGATAAACTTCCTCGAATCATCTATTATGCTAGCAAAACTCTTAATGAAGCTCAATTGAATTACTCAACCATAGAAAAAGAGTTTTTAGCAGTTATCTTTGCCCTCGATAAGTTTAGATCATATCTCGTAGGTTCTAAGGTCATAGTTTACACCGATCATGCCGCCTTGCGGTATTTACTCACGAAAAAGGATACCAAACCCCGCTTAATCCATTGGATTCTCCTTCTTCAAGAGTTTGACCTAGAAATATGAGATAAAAAGGGTTCTGAAAATGTCGTAGCTGACCATCTTTCTCGTATAGTTCATGAAAACTATGATAACTCTCAAATCAACGATCATTTTCCCGATGAACAAATTCTTTCACTCTCTAGTGCACCATGGTATGCGGAAATTGTAAATTATCTTGTCACAAATGAAACACCTTCCCATTGGTCAAAACAAGATAAACAAAAATTTCTCTCCAACGTTCGAAACTTTTACTGGGATGATCCTTATCTTTTCAAAAAATTGCACCGATCAAATCATTCGCAGATGTGTCCCAGAACATGAATTCCATAGCATCCTCTTTTTTTCACATAATCAAGCATGTGGAGGACATTTTGGAGCAAAGAAAACTGCTGCCAAGGTGTTACAGTGCGGTTTTTATTGGCCTTCTCTTTTTCGTGATGCCCACGAATTTTGCTCCAAATGCGCTAGATGTCAACAAACAGGTCGTATTTCCAAACGTGACATGATGCCCCTAAATCCGATCCTTGTCATCGAAATTTTTGATGTTTGGGGCATCGATTTCATGGGTCCTTTTCCTAATTCTTTTGGAAATCTCTACATCCTACTTGCAGTAGATTACGTGTCTAAATGGGTTGAGGCCATTCCTACCAAAACGAATGACAATAAAGTTGTTGTCAAATTTTTGAAAGAAAACATATTTTCCCGTTTTGGCACACCTCGAGCCATTATAAGTGATAACGGTTCTCATTTTTGTAATCGTGCTTTTGAATCTCTTCTTAAGAAATATTCTATCACTCATAAACTATCTACTCCATGTCATCCACAGACCAACGGTCAAGTCGAGATTTCCAATAGACAAATTAAACAAATTCTTGAAAAGACGGTGAACTCCAACAGAAAAGATTGGTCATCTAAATTGATAGACGCCCTTTGGGCATTTCGCATAGCTTATAAAACCAATCTAGGAATGTCACCATACCGATTAGTCTTTGGAAAAGCATGCCATTTACCCATTGAGCTCGAGCACCGCGCACTTTGGGCAATCAAATACCTTAATTTTGACATAGAAAAAGCCGGATCGCATCGTAAATTACAATTGTCAGAATTAGAAGAACTAAGAAATGAAGCGTACAAAAATGCAAAGATTTATAAAGAGAAAACCAAATTCTATCATGATGAATCCATACTTCGTAAGACATTCGAAGTAGGTCAGAAAGTTCTCTTATATAATTCCAGACTTCATTTATTTCCGGGAAAATTGAGATCCCGTTGGACAGGTCCATATATTGTGAAAACAGTATACCCTTATGGCGCAGTTGAAATTGAAAATCCTAGGGACGGTTCCATTTCAAAGGTCAATGGACAATGCTTGAAGCCATTTTAGAGTTTGAACAGCACGAGGACGATGAGTTCGTGGATCTTCACGAACCTAGCTATTCGGCATGAGCCGCTCACTATCTTGCACGTATCAGATTGTATTTTTTTTAGTTTTTTTCTTCTATTTTGCATTTGCATTCTATTTGACAGTTGGGACACTGTCTCATTCCAATGTGGGGGGGACGCATATCTCATTCTGTTTGTTCATATTTCATAGTGTAGCATCATTTTTTTTTAAAAAAAAATCATCTCATTATTTGGTTTCAAATTTCCTTTCAATTTTTTTCATTTCCCAATATTTTTAGGACTTCGATTTATTTTTAATTAGTCAAGACAAAGTAAGTAAGCAGTTGAAGTCAATTGATGAAGATTTTTGTGAATCACTAATTTCAAATGTAAAATATAATGAAAAGTTGAATTACAAGCGATAATAGTGAGGTTAGTATATAGGGGGATTCATAGGTGATGGTTATGAAATCTTTTCTAAACTGTAGTCTTTGTTTAAAAAAAATGGCAGATTTAAAGTACATGCGTTGGCATCTCAAATCATTAAAGTTAAGTGGTGCTAAGTTGATTTGCATAACACTCTTTAGCTCTTCTCAAAAAAAAAAAACTAATAAGAAACGCCTACAGTCGATAGGTGTGCACACTTGTGAAAGTGTGTGCACTCGCCACGCTCTATACTCTTCTCACGTAAGCCCGCAAGGCAGTGGATGGATGGTATATCTGGCCTCAGCATTCTGAGTTAGGTGTATAAATAATTAAATAAATAATCACCTAAGGATTACCGACCTTTTCTGACATAGTCAGCGTCGGTTTGCACAATCCGCCAAGCCCTGTCCCAACTCTCACGTAAGCCCGCGAGGCAGTGCATGGGTGGTATACCTTGGTCCAAAGGATAGGTGTAAAAAAAAAAGTGAAGAAGAAAAAAAACTAGTAAAGAGAGACTAAGCTTTGAAACCCAAACACTTCTTGACTTTGTTGATTTGGCTTGTTATACAAATGGAAATGAAAAATACCATTTTGAAAAAAACTGTTATCAACAGTGAAGAATTTATTTCATGGCTGCACTATGTTATCGACCGAAACAACTGGCCAAACTAGAATCTAATGTATGAAAACTTGAGTTACATTGAAATTTGTGATTAGTGAGGAACCAAAAATTTGAAGAAGTTGACTAAAACTGATATACATTATTTTGTTGCAACTATTTTGAAGTAAATCGAGTCTCCATTTGTGTAGAATTTTGCATTCATGTAGTACATTAGAATCATCACATACTGCATTTGGATTTTGTGGGTAGTATCCGCTGAAAACCCTCACGAGACACCACTCGTCCTACTAGTGACACCTAGAGGTTTAACGGCTTGTTGCATACGCTCAATGCAATCGTGTTTCCTATGAAAAAAAGATTTAATTAGTTTTTATTTTCTCGTTTATTCGAGGACGAATAAAGTTCAAGTGTGGGGGTATTTGATGAACGTATTTTTCTGCATTTTAAACCGTTTGTTTCATATATTTTTATTTTAATAAAGCGGTATTATACGGGTATTTGTTGTGGTTTTGCAGATTATATATTCCGAAGTGCAACGTTGAAATTAATCGGTTGTGGCGTCCTTTGGTTCAAAAGACAAGCGGCATGAGTGCAACATTTTGAGCACCAAATAAATCAAAGCAATGTCACACTTCAATTTATGCGAAATGAGTTAGTTCACATTTTCACTTCAGCATATGGGTGCAAGCAACATGGGAAACAAATCATATTTATATCTCAAGTCACGTGCTCAAACTCAAAGCAAGGAACAAATTTAATTAATTCAAGCAAGTGGGGACCAACCTCAATCAATGACGTGGCAAGCATGCACATACTTTGATTTAGTAAATATTGGCTGCATATTCTCAAGGTAGCAAACATCAATTCAAAGCAATATGGACCAATTCAAGCAATGATGTGGACGTATATATGTTCTCTTTCACCAATTCAAGCAAAGGACCAGTTCCTCCTAAAAAGTAGCATAATACATAGCCATGATATGAAGCAAAACGGGACACATTCAAAAGTAGCTTATGTATGAATTTGGACCAATTCACATATAAAAGTATTTCAAGCAATGACGTGGCAACTTGACTCTTCACCAATTCAAGGAATGGACCCAGTCAGTACAATTATCTTGGCAAATATTAAGAATAGAACCAGTCCTATTGCTAAAAAGATGGACTGATTTTAGGGGCTGAGGCCTATATATACAACATTATACAGCACCTTCAGATCATCTCTTACCTCATCACTTTTCTTCAAGTTTAGATTTAAATTCAGCACTGGTTTTTATTTTCGAACAGAATACGTAGGATTGTTGATTAGATTTAGCAATTTATTTATTCTTGTTCTTAGTTATTTTCTGCACTCTTTTCAGTTAGTTAATAATTATTTCAGTTGTTTGCTCCGTTATCTTCTTTTCCGCAATTTCAATTTCTATTCTGATTTTTTTTACAATTCTATATTTTGGTTGCAATTTCGATTAGTTTCGAAATCGATTCGGAGTATATTATTGTTTTTATTTTCTGTTCAAAATTCACCGTCGAATTCGTTTAACACGCCTAAGATTTAATTATGGATTTTAATTGTTTTAAAATACAATTCCCTGTGTTCGACCTGCATACTACACGCCTGTGCGCTTGCAGAATTAAATTTGTGCTTTTCTAATCAATAGAAAAGTCGCAACATGAACCAATGTTAATTATATCTATAGATTAATAAGGGATTAAATAATAAGATGGAACACCAAATAAATGGATTTATTGGAGTTTTAATTTGTAGCTACCGAATTTATTGAAATTGAAATTAAATACTGTAAATTGTGCAATATTCAATAAAATTGATGTAGAAATTTGTTTTAAATTGTTATAAATGTCTAAGTAATTAAAAAGGATACAAATTGTTGATTATTAAATTTGAAATTCAAAAAGTGATTTAATTAACTTAATATTAATTTATTTATGTTAAAATAGCCATTTTGGCCACTCTCGGATTTTGACGAAACCAGTTTCATCGAATCCATAACGGTGAAATATTGTAGGAATTCAAGTTTCGTAACGATAGGACTTATCGTTTGATCGTACGGGCTCGAAACGCGTAGAAAATCAATCCAATTGAAATCAATTTGAAATAAACTGATTTTCGTTAATTTCTTCATACAATGGAATTAGGACCTGATACATGTTCCATTGAGTTTAAAAATATTGAAAACATCTATTTTGATATATGAGATGATCCATTTTCGTTCCATAGACAGAACGGGCATTTTGGGTGATTTATCGTTCAACGTGTAAATCAATCTTGTCCATTCATTCTATTTCTGATCTACCTATAAATAGTCCATTATAAACCTTGGCTACTTCTTACTTTCATTTGTCTATACGTACAATTCAACTGTCCGCTTCTCCTTCTCAATGGCAGAACAAATCCAATAGCAAAACCCTAATTCCCAAATTGGAAATTCAATTCCAAAATCAAAGTCCTTAAAACCTAAACAAATTATATATTGTTTCGAAGCTCTCGACGATCGCAACCCAAATCTGTGATTTTTTTCCGATTTGGATCATGGTTTGGCCGGAATTAGCCGAAACAGTCAGGCCGTTCATTTCATCCCGATCGACTTCAATGGATCGTCGAGCCGTTGGTGTTGGGTTGTGGAGAGGGCCGAGGGGAGTTCATCCAAGTGGTTGGCGTGACGAGTTGACGGCTGGATCGGGGGAATTAATTGCTTAGGGTTCGAATAACTAGTGGCGGTGAGCAATTTAGGGGCCTCGATCGACATACGAAGGTCGACGTAGGGGGAGGGTCGCGATCGGAGATGAGGGGCGACACCTCTGGTGGAGCTGCGTGGCGTGGTTGGGCGTGCGATTTGGAATTATGGAGGCGGCCGTTGATGTGTTGTACGCGTACGAGACGAAAAAAGCTAACTAGGGTTTCATTGGAAAGGTGATGACATGTCAGGTTATTATTTTATTAATTTATATTATAAAACGTATAGCGTTCTAATGACGATAACTTTACATATGAGGTCTGTTTCATGCATGGTTAGCTTCGCTGCGATGGTATTAAAATTCCAGACATTTTGACGCTGGTTTGAAAAAATTGTGAGACCGTTCAAATTTTGGGCTTAAATTAGATTTTATTTCGATTTAAAACCAAACGTGAGTGTTTTAACCCACTCACAACTTCTAAAATTTCTTATATTGGTTAGATTTAATTTATTATGTGACTAGAAGTTTATTGATCGATGTTTGGTATATTTAAATTATCATTCTAGTTAAATTTGACTTTTATTGCATTAAATCATCGTTTAATATAGAATTTAATTTGTCAATTTAATATTGAATTTAATTTGTCAATTTAATACCTGTTATTGATTATCAGTTACCTATTGATGTTTATTGATTGATTTTGATGATGACTATGATGAATGTTTGATTGTTGATATTGGATGATTGGATGCTGTATTTTATATTGTTATAACTGCAAGTTCCCTATGAGTTGAAATAATACATACCCAAATAATATATAGATTACGGAAAAATTGTTATGGGTTGAAATGATAAACTCGAGCGATTTTGTGGATTTTTATTTAATTCAGGATTACGGTATAAAATGATATACAACCGTAAAATTGTAAATTGCAGATTGAAATGATAAATATCTGTTTTACTTGACCTTAGGATAGAAAGTTATATACAGACACCGGATTGGTTAAATTAAATGATTTTTTTGAAATCTTTAAAATTTTGAATTTAGTTAACTGGTATTTTGAAATAGAAATTGATTTATATGAACTGAATTATTTTCATTAATCCAAGTGTAAATGTTGAAATTGAAATTGATTTAATGAATGGTTCAAAGGATTTAAATTGGATTTTCAAAGTTGAAATGTTAATTGCAAATGAATTTATTGGAATTGAGTTACTGAAATGTATGGATATAACTTTGAAATCTATTTCAACTAATTCAAACTATTTTAATCAATTTGAAACTATGATAATTTATATTAATCTATTACAACCTATTTAATCCTATTTAAACTATTTTACCAAATCTAAAAAAATTAAAATTTATTTAATCTATTTTAAATCTATTTAATAGAATTTAAATTTATTTAATCTATTTTAAATTTATTTAATCTATTTAAAGATCTACTTAATATAATTTAAATCTATACTTATTCTATTTAAATCATTTTAAGACTAATTAAATTAAATTTAAATCCATTTAAACCATTTTACTATTTAAACTGTTTTAAATCTATTTAAAAGATTTTAAAATATATAAACTATTTATAATTACCTAAACTATTTTCTAAAATTTCAAACTATGTAAGTTGAAGTATTTATATCAAAATCGTTGATGATGATACAACCTAAGTTGTGATTTGGATTTATACCTTTTTGAAAAATGTCGTATTCGAGTGAATATGATGATTTTGAAATGAAGAATTAATTAACAGAAATTATTGATAATTTTAAAGTGAATGTGAAATTCCAGAGTGAATATGATTTGAAAGTGAATATTGTTTGCAGTGAATATGATTTCGAAAGAGATATGACTTGAAATTGAATATGATATTTTGATATAAATTATGAATTAACTTTTGAAACGTAAAAGAACCAGTCGGTGTGTAATAAGCATTTGGTTGTTAAAGAGACCGAGATCGGATATTGTCATACTCTCTGCCAATACCGAAAACCACTTTAACAACTGTCAATGTGGTGGATATTCCAGAAATGAAGTAGGATGGTTTTGCGAACGAGTTCTGTATGAGGTATGACGTGACCCTGACTCCCGTGAGTCAGCTTAGATGTGACTAAAACAGGAGCCACGTTGGGCCAAGTGCGGTCACCCCTCCTATCGAACACATTTTTTCGATACCATATTTGTTGCTTTGTGATTGATTTGGTGGCCAACCCTTGACTTTGATTATGGAAGTGCGTTCTGAGGTGGGCGGTAGTAGCTGCTACGCGTTACCACCAGTCCGTATCCGCAATTGGTATATCTACCCTGGCATTGCCTCGAGTGCCATGTTCACTGCCCTAGTGCGCCTTCTATGAGTTTGGTTTGTACCATACCTATGGAGTGCCCTCTGATAGCCTTCCAATTTATGGAGGAATTACGGTACTATATAGACTATGGAAATATATAAAAATGTGTTAAGGGGGATATGGGTAACGCCTCAATGCTATTTTAATACTTTTACTTTATTGTAGACATATTATAATAGCGTATTGTTCTACATAGTACATAGTTTAACGGATCCTCAAAAGATGTGAATCCTAAACATGTCTTAAATTATTGCACTCACATTAGACACTGGATAGGAGATGTCAAATCTTGTAAACATCTCTGACGCCATCATACTCATATTTACTTTTGATTTAACTTACATAAGATCTTTTAGTTCTAACTCGAGTGTTTTGTCTTTTCAATTCGTAGGGTCAGTCTGAGCATTTCAAGGTTGAAGACTTTATTTCTAGAGGATGAAGACGAAGACTTGTACTATTATTATTTATTTCAATTATTCCACTGCATCTTGTTGCTCCATTGCATTTGTTTATTTATTCTTGTTGTCTGCTAATTATGTGTTGTATAAGTATAATCAAATTCATTTGTAAACAGCTTCATAAATAGTTATTTGATTATTATATTTTGTCATTCCGCTGCGAGATTCCGTATTTATTTTATTTCTTTATCTTTTTCTTATTTACCCCATAACAATCTGCCTTTAGAATGGTTTGAGTCGGCATATGTGTCTGCTTAAAATGTCCAAAAGGTAGGTCATTACATAATGGCAGGAGTCTCATCATCAAGAACTACACCAGGAACTACAATAGGAGAACAATGCAAAGACCCGTAAAATTAACTATTTTTATAACGTAATTAACTGAAACTTTGCTCGAAAATAACAATTAAATTAAATTTTGAAAATTTAACATTTGGAATGCGTCTATTTAAACATGGCAAATGGTAAATTCTCATTGGTAAATATGAAAGTTAATTATGTTATGTAATTTTCAGTTTCAATATAAAATCAATTAATTTGATGAAATTAAAATGTTTCAAAATCTAAATATTATATATATATATATATATATATATAATAAAATTGTAAATGATTTTATGAGTGAGACGTCATAATTCGATTCATCAAATTTTCACTTCTCTAGCCCTATTTCTCTTATTTTCGAAGATTTAGCAGCATTTTCGGCGCCGAATATCGAGTTTTGATAGAATGGTCATATCGCTGATATCTGTGTACCATTCTGTTCGTCCCATCGTACTGATCTCCGCTATATATTCATTTGTGTGTTTCGTAGTCCGGTACGTGGCGAAATCAGTATAACAATTAGCCGTATCGGTACCCAATTTTAATTTTTTGGTTTACTGTCCCTTCAGTTGTCCACTATGAATCAAATAGCCATCAACAATAAATATTTTTAGCTTTTGACTTTCAATATTCTCTGCTTTCAATAAAATATTTTCTGATTTGTCCTTTCGTTCTTAGTTCTCTCTTTCCCCTTTTTTTATTTTGTTGGTTCATACGAAAGAAAATAGTAATATATATAATAAGTATGCAAACTCATATTCATTTGTTTCCAGATAAGTAACTCGTCGCTTCCTCTTTCTTCTATAATTATCTTCTTGCTTTCGTATATAATTGTTGGAGCATGTTCTTCTCTTTATTGCCAAAACTCAAATCCACGTTCAGATTGAAAAAAAATTATTTATTTATTTTTGTACCATTCCCATATTACATCTTCATGCTTCTCTCCACTGTTACCCTTCTCTACACGCAACAGCTCGCCTGCCTTCTCACCTCAAACCCAAATCCTCCACCGAACAAGCAGGCCATCACTGACCTCCTCTGTCTTGAACTCATCATCTCCTCCCACCGTCGAGACAAGTCACCATCGGCCTCCACTTCTAGATCCACGACCACCGACCTGTCTCAAACAACTACCGAGTTCAGGACCCACTGCCGAACCCATCTATAGCCAACTCACCCCTACAACGACAACCCTTCACATCTGCATCCCCACTGCTTGCCAGCCCACGCCGAAGCCAAGTCCGCCACTGTAGCCTCCTCGATAGCCAAACCCTCATCGCCGACAAGTCCTACCTTCTACCTAAGCACATGCCGAGCTCTCATAGATTCGACCCCATCTCCACACCTCGTTCACCAAGCCTGCATCAGAAACCCTCTTCCCCTGGCCGCAGCTGCCTCTTCTCCGAGCACTTCTCCTTCTTATGTTGCTAATCCCATGTCTAAATATAGTATTGATGTAAGTTAGTAGATATGTATATATTGTTTTATATATAATATGTAGATACTATGATTTTATCGAGTCTGTATATTTTAGATTTAAATTATAAATTTTAAGTTTAAAACTATATATATATATATATATATATGTATATATATATATATATATATATATATATATATATATATATATAAATAGGTAGAAATAATGGCGGCTGGAACAAGTATTCCCGAAACCCTAGACGTAGATGAAGATGACGGTGGTGGCTGGAAGGAGGTTAAAAGTAGGGGAAAAGCGAAAATAACGTTTGCTGAAGCTCTTAAATCCAACAAGGAAGCAACTAGAGCCAGATCTTGGATCGAAGCAATCGGATCTAATATTGAACTCAAAGGATCTGCGAATTTTTATGCTCCACAGAAAAATGGGGAAGAGATCTATCAATTGATAGATGATGAAGACTATGAAGAGTCTAAAAAGCTATGGCAACACTCGATTTATGCGTATATGGCTGGGAAAAGGCCTTACTTTGTTCACTTCAATGCCTATATCAAACGAATCTGGAAGCCAAAGGGATCTTGGGATGTTTTCCCCCGTGATAATGGATTCTACTTAATTAAATTTGAATTAGAGGAAGATTTTCAACGCATTATCAACGGTGGCCCTTGGTTCATGGACAGCAAATTAATTTTGATGAGGAAATGGGAAGCAGATTTCAATTTCGAACATGTTATGCTAACAACATATCCAATTTGGATCAAATTCAATAATCTGGACCTTGCTTTATGGAATATGAGATGCATCAGCAAACTTGCAAGTATAATAGGGAGGCCAATTGATATTGATGAGAACACAAGGAAACTTAAAAAAATTAAATTTGCAAGGGTACTGGTAGAAATCTCAGCTAATACAGTGCTACCAAAAACAGTTAAAGCTATTGATAAGCGGGGATTCATTTACAATCAGGAGGTGGAATATGAGTTCGTTCCACCAAAGTGTGGTGAATGTTTTTGTTTTGGTCATACAAATTTACAGTGCCAAAATAAAGTTACTGACAGACAAAAGATTTGGGTTGAAAAACCAAAAAACACATCATTTCCATTTGAAGCTAGTAACCCAAAAAATCAGGAGGATACTACAAAAAATTTACAAAATATATCCCCCATCATCATACCTAGTGAATTGCAAAATGTCACTATGGTGTCGGACTGCGTAACAGAGCAAGAATCTCATCTATCTCTTGCTCAGAAAGAGAAGACACCCTGTTCAAAGGATCATCTGAAGAATGCTGAACATGATGAACCACTTCATGATCAAGATCAAAATCTGGTACTGCAGGCTGAGGTACCTCCAATTGTTGAACATAATAAGGAGGAGGAGGAGCTTCCAAACTCCCTAACAGATATCCACAAGATGGACATTGATTTGGAATCAACTGATGAAGAAAAAGAAGAAGAAACATCAGAAGACATAAGTAAGTATACAAAATGCAATACTGAATATGGCAATCAATTCATTCAAATTGATAAAGGTAGACTCAAATCAGTCTCGGTGGGTAATGCTCCGGTTACACGGAGTAAATCTACCAAAAAATAATGTCTATCATATGCTGGAATGTGAGAGGTCTCAACAATGAAACACGTAGGTTAGACCTCCACATTTTAAAGGCTTATCATAAGCCTACTATTGTTGCTCTCTTGGAAAATAAACTAAATAACTTTAATTTGGAGTTACTGAAAAGTCAGTTTGGTAATCAATGGCAATTTATCACATCTCAATATAAAGGCAGAATTATTGTAGGATGGGAGACTAATTATTGGAATGCAAACATTGTTGATAATGGTGAACAACAAATCTCTATTAAATTTCATAACAAAGGGGGATTACAAATAGCAACCACGTTTGTGTATGCAAAAAATCTAGCATCTGAAAGATTGAGTCTATGGAAACAAATTACTGAATTAGCTAAAGATATTAACATTCCCTGGATAGTTACTGGTGATTTCAATTCTGTTCTTAAAACTAATGAAAAAAAAGGAGGACTTACACTGCGTGTTTCACAAGTGGCTGAATTCAATAATTGTGTATTATCTGCGGGTCTTGTTGAAGCTATCCACTCTGGCCTAAAATACACATGGAGAAGTGGTAAGTCAAAGAAAATTACTTCTAGATTAGACAGAGTTCTGGGTAATGCGGAACTATTTACAAAAATTACAAATTTGAAAGTGACTGTTCTACCTTGTTCAACAAGTGATCACTGCCCCCTTTTAGTACAATTCAATGATGATGACAAAATGCATAAAGGAAAACCTTTCCGATATGCAAACCACTGGCCTCTTATTGATGGATTTGATGAAGTGGTGAACTTTAACACTGTTATAATTCCTCCAGGTAACCACATGTACAGTTTTGTAATGCTCATTAAAACCATGAAAAATAGACTCAAGGAATGGAACAAAAACAGACCCAAAAACAATGATAATATCACAAAATTCCATCAACATTTAGAGGAAATACAGCATAGACTTGATGAAGATCCGCTAAATGAAGACCTAAACAATGAATTCCACACGGTTCAAAAATGCCTTAAAGAAGAAATACACAAGAAAGCTGTTGAACTGAAGCAAAAAGCAAAAGAAAAATGGTTGATGCAGGGAGATGAATGCAACAATTTCTTCTATGCGAAAATGTCCATTAGACAACATCATAACAATCTGCTTAACTGCATAGACGAACATGGTGATACATCAAAATACATACAAAATATAGAAGAACAAGCTATATCATATTTTACTAATTTATACAATGGGGACAGTAATGATCACTTACCTCAGGTCAACTGCAGAAGGATCATTTCCACTGAAGGAAGCAGTATGCTGATTGCACCAATTCATGAAAGGGAACTGAGAGAAGCTATTTATTCCATCCATAATGACTCCTCCCCCGGACCTGATGGAATGGGGGCAGCTTTCTTCAAACAGCACTGGATAAACCTGAAGGATTTAATGTTAAAAGCTTATAATGAGGCCTTACAAACAGGTAAGTTTATTAAAGAAATTAATCATACTTTTATCTCTCTTATCCCTAAAGTTAAAAAACCAGACAGAATTGAAGAATATAGACCAATTGCATGCTGTAATGTGACATACAAAATCCTCAGCAAGATTATTTGTACAAGATTGAATAAAGTACTGCCAGATCTGATATCTCAATGTCAAAGTGCATTCATCAAAGGAAGATGTATTTCAGAAAATTCTCTTTTGGCTCATGAGTTGATAAGAAATTTTAATAAAAAAGGAGCTGAAAAAATTTGTATAAAAGTTGACCTCCAAAAAGCTTATGATAAAGTCAATAGGAGCTTTATTATTCATATGCTAGATTCGATGGGTGTTCCAGTGAAGCTTTTAAAACTGATAAAATACTGTATAGACACTCCAACTTTCTCTATATTGGTGAATGGCAAACCTATAGGTTACATACAAAGCAACAGAGGGATTAGGCAAGGTGACCCCCTTTCACCATATCTCTTTGCAGTAGCAATGGAGTGGTTTACTCTCCAAATGGAACTGGCACACAATCAGGGCTTAATACAACCAGTTTTCAATCATCAACCATATGTAACTCATTTACTTTATGCTGATGATTTACTGGTAGTAATAAAAGGGAACTTAAAAGCAGCAGAAAAAATCAAAGATATATTCAGAGATTTGGAAAGTTTTGCAGGGCTAAAATTAAATGAAATGAAAACTAAATGCTACTTCAACAAATTCTGCTCAAACAAACAATCAATGCTAGATAAACTGGGATTTACTGAAGGTTCCCTCCCAGTCAAATATTTGGGAGTACCTCTATCGAATAATAATATTACTGATGTGGAGTGTGGTAAACTTATAAATGAAATCAGGGATAAGCTACAAGGATGGAGATCAAAACTTCTGTCTTTTGCTGGAAGAGTGGAGCTAGTTCATACAGTTATAACATCTAAGGTCAGATTCTGGCTTCAAACTTTCCAAATACCTGATTGTTCTATTGCAAAGATTAACTCTGTTTGTGCTAATTTTATTTGGAGAGGAGGGATACACAAGATTAAATATTCAGACCTATGTAGGAAAAAGAAAGAAGGTGGAGTTGGATTGAAAAATCTATTTGAACTCAAAAAGGTATATTGCCTTAAACAAGCCTGGAAAGTATTAACATCTAATAAATTATGGGCTACTTGGATGCGAGCTAGATATTTGAAAGATAACTTCTGGACTACTAAAATAGACAATAATGCTTCAGTTACTTGGAAAAATATTCTTAAAATCAGAAATGATCTCCAAAAACATTTAGACAAACAAATAGCAAATGGTAGAAATACAGACATTTGGAAAGACCCATGGTTGAACTCGAAAAGTTTCATTGATAGACTTGGTTGGGATATCTTCTCGACATATGGTACTCCTAATTGGAGGGTAGCTGAAATAGTGGATAATGGTACCTGGAAATGCAATAATCATTCAATAACTCTTAACTATATTGAGGAAATCAGGAAGAAATACATTTATACAGATAATTCTGAAGATAAATGGGTATGGAAGGCTAGCATGAAAGATCAGTTCAAGTTCAAAGACATCTGGGAAGAAATACGAGAAAAAAATACAGAAGTTATCTGGTCTGATGTTGTCTGGAGCAAATCTATCCCTCCCAAAATGGCTCACACCCTTTACAAAGCGATAATGAGAAAACTTCCAACAAAAGACAGATTAAAAAAATGGAAGATTTTGGATGACTCAAAATGTAATTTCTGTTGCATAGAAGAGGAGACACATGACCACATCTTCTTTGACTGTGAATTTTCAAAAAGAATCTGGAACACCCAAAAATGCAGACTCCAACTCAACAAATGCGCTACAAACCTAAAAGAGGAATTAGAATACCTGCACAGTAGGAGTCACCTCTCTGATTTGATGAAGGAGATTGGAAAAATTGGCCTCGCAGTCAGCTTGTGGTTCATTTGGAAGGAGCGGAACGGCAGGACTTTTGAAAACAAAAAGCAAGACACTTTAACTATTACAAAGCTAATCAACAGAGAAATTGCTACTGTAATTGGAAGAATTCCGACAAAGAAACTTACCATTGCATCGGAACAAGAAAAACAACTACTGGAGAAGTTGAAGAAGATGGAATTGATCGAACGAACTCCACCAGGGAATTGGCAGCCGCCATAATCGCCCCAATTTGGAAAGTTTGGAAGTTATATTGACTGATCTATGTTATGTCGGCCTGTGTTATATTTGTAATGCTATTGGGCCGCAAAGCCTGTTTAGTAATTCAATTAACCAATTTTCAAAAAAAAAAAAAATATATATATATATATGTACGTATGTATCTGCATAATTTAGATTTAAACTATATATCTTAAATATAAAGTATTCTTGCATTCCACTTTTAAAGTATATATTTTAGATATAAAGTATACCTGCTTTTCACCTTTGCAGCTAACATGAGATACACCTTTGCTTTGTTTTGATTTTGGTCCTAGCCTTCTCTGTTTATATAAAAATATATACATATATATAGCTTATAAAAATAAGCTTAATTATATTATTGATTTTGAAAATCTGAATTCTATGTTGTCTTGAAATTTGATTTCAAAAGGAAATATTGGTTTTCAATTAGATATTGATTCTAACATATAATATACATACATACATACATACATACATATATATATATATATATATATATATATATATATATTGTTTTAGCTTAAATCCAGATGGTTTTGATTTATTCTCATCGATTCCAATCTATCAATTTTGCTCATCGAATTCGTGTTTATCCTGTCGTTCTTTGGAATTTGTGCTTGGATTCGTTGCATCTTGTTCTTACTCTTCTCTAGCCTTGAAAGGTGGGCAATCACTCATAATTAACATTCTTATATTTAAAAAATTTAATTCACTTTGAAATAACAATTGAAATATGCTGCTAAATTTGAACTGTTAATTATATAATTGCTATATATGATATGCCATTATTTGTAACCGTTCACCTGTGACATATGACACCATAACCTGTTATTTATATTATATTCAAATTTGTTACTAATGATATATGTCTGTTATTGATATGTTATATTATTATCATATTTGATCTCACTTTACAAGGTCCCTATTAGTTTAGAAATCCTTATGGGTTGAAATGATACATACCCAAATGATATTATAGATTGGGGAAACTCGTTATGGGTGGAATGATAAACTCAAGCGATTTTCACTGATTTTGAAATTTTTGGATTGTGGGTTGAAATGATACACACCCATAAATAGTAAATTATTATGGATTGAAATGATAAATATCCATATCACTTGACCATATGTTAGAAAACTATATACGGACACTATCGGTCTATATTTTGAAAATGATTTCCAAAGTTTGAAAGGAATATAGGTTTTAATGAATATTGATTTTAAAAAAATATAATATATAAATGCTATCTATATATATATATATATAATTTATATTTTTAAGATAACATGTTTTAGAAATTTTAATTTATAAGTTAGTTTTGAAAATATAAATTTTAAGATTTTACTTATAATTTTATTAATTTAAAAATATATAAAATACGATTTAATATAAAACAAATTTAATAATAAAATTTGATTTAATAAAATTTAATTTAATTGGTTTATCACATGTTTAAGTATTTATTTAAATTTATATCAATATTTTAAAAATAGATTTTTAATAACTTTATTAATAGAGGTTAGGAAGATAAATTAATGTTGACTTGGAATTTAAAGTAGCTAATAATTGAATTAAAATATGTATTGATTTTAATTTATTGATTTTCAATTTTTGAAACATATGATTTATAACTCGATTTGATAAAAAGTGATTAAATGAATATTCCCAACTTTAACTAAAATTGAGACTGAAATTTAATTTTAGTTTAAATTTATACATTGAAATTTTATTTAATTGTATTAAAATGATTAAGTGAATAATTTCCAATTTGAATAAAAATTAATGTTAAACGTTGAAATATAAATGAAACTTATATTGAAAATGTTTGAATATTTAAACTTTGAACCTTATTGAAATTGAAATGATAGTCCAAACCTAGATTTGAAATCGATAAAAATTGAAATGTTTGAGAATTTGAATTAAATCTTTAACCTTTTAAATTGAAAGTGTTGAATAGGGATTGATTTAAATTAAATTTTGGAATTTAAGTTGATTTTAATCGATTTGCGGAATTGGATGAAATAATTCTAATTTGGAAACTATTTCAGTATAATCTCTTTAAATAAATATAAATTATTTTTAATTTACAACCATTTTAATACATAAATTATTTTAATATAAAAATTATTCTAATTTGTAACTATTTTAATAAATATACTATTTTCAATATCTAAACTATTTAAGTTGGAAGGGTTATGATTCCAAAAGTGTTATGATTTCAAAAGGGCTATGATTTCAAAAGTGTTATGATTTCGAAAGTGATATAATTTTGAAAGTGTTATGATTTTGGAAATAAATATTATTTAAAGTGAATAATAATACCGAATTGATATGGTTTTGAAATGAATATGATATTTTTATATGAAGTGCGGACTATATGAAATAAAATGACCACGGTGTGAAATAACCATTTGGTTGTTAAAGAGACCGACATCAGATATTGTCATACTCTCTGCCAATACCGAAAACCACTTTAATAACTATGTATGTAGTGAAGATTCCAAAACTAAGTAGGATGGTTTGGCGACGATTCTCTATGAGGTTTTAGCACAGCCCTGTCTGCCTTGAGTCGGCTTGATGTGGCTAAAATAGAAGCTATACCAGGCCAAGTGGGTTCATTCCACCTATCGGGCACATTTCTTCGATACCATTCTATAGGTTTTATGATTCGAATGGGTGCACCTTTGATTTCGAAGTGTGTCCTGAGGTGGGCGGTAGTAGCTGCCATGCATTACCACCAGTCTGGGAGTGCAAACAGAATTTCTATCCTGGCATTGCCTCACGTGCCATGTCACATGCCTTATCGCGCCTTCTACGAGTTTGTTTTGTACTATAGCTATGGGGTGTCCTCTGGGTTAACCACCGGTTTGGTGGGACGTACGACACTGTATAGACTGCGGGAATATATAAAATGTGTTAGGGGATATGGATAATGCCTTAACGCTATTTTAATACTTTACTTTATTGATAGACATATTATAATAGCATATGTTACTACATAGTAGATAGTTCCACGGATCCTTAAAGGATGGGAATCCCAAACATCCTTTAAGTTACTTGTATTTCAATTGACATTTCACTTGAGTAAATTTACAAGTAAAAGAATGTTAATCCTAACTCGAGTGTTTTATGTTTTGCTCTATGCTCGGGTCAGACTAAGTGTTACATCATTTGAGACTCACCTTTGGAGTTTGGAGCTTTGCTTGAAGATCGGTCTTTGTCTATTCAACTTTCCAGTTACTTCAGTTTATTCCAGTTGTTTTGTTTAGACTTGTCATTGTCATTTGTATTAGTAACTTCTATGCATTCGAGATATCTATTGTATTTACTTTAAACTCTAACGTTTATATAGTAGCTTCATGAACTACTATTTATCTATTCCGCTGCTTATTGTTATATTACTCTGTTTCTGTGATTATGTGACTGATTTATTTACTGTATATGCTAAGTCATAGAAAAATATAAATCAACAATCTATTGTTTTGAGCAATTCAAGTCTGACATGAGTGGATGATTTTCGATTTGAACGGTTTGAAATATTAGGTCGTTACAGTTGGTATCATAGCTAGGTTTTTACAAAACTTAGTATATGGGGTAAAAAATTAATTTTAAAATCACCTTCGTTCGAGCTTGAATTTCTTCATTTTGATTCAGATTTCTTATTAAATTCTAGAGCTATTCAATCTTTCTGAATTCCTTTCTGCTCTCTTCGTGTTCGTGTTCTTTTGATACCGGAGCATCCCATAGCTTCAACCTCAATCGTCAACCTCGCCCTTAGGTGTGACTGATTCCACCTACAGTCCCACCAATATTATTTTGATTTGTAAAGTGGTGAAACTCCTTTACAGCAAGCGTTGATTCACTAAAGGTTTCTACATCCTCGGTTTTGATGCTTTTATCTCTTGTAATGCCCGAACTTTCTCTCTAGTAGAAAACTTGGATAATTCTCTTGTGATTAAATGTAGATTGCCTCAGGATTTGCAGGCAGCCCTATCTTTTTTCTCAATGCTCAGCCTTCCGATCTTGACTCCACCCGATTTTTAGGGATTATCCTGATGTGTTTGGGGAAGTCACTCTCTCCTTCTCAATGGGAATTGAATGTAATTACCCACAAATCCGTACCCCGTTGAGTCGACAATATTCTCCATCAGTTCAACTCAAATTTGACGAAAATATAAATCATTAGGGTTAAAGAAGAAAAGGGTAGAAGAAGAAGATAAAAACAACACTAGAATCTCACAATCGCAAAAGAATAATATATAGTAGGTAGCAACGGATCTTTATACGGAAAGGACTATTACTGTTTTATACACTACCTCATCAGAGTACAACACTATTAATAGCACAATATTGGACAGTTACAATAACTTGTCCTCACAAAACTGAATACACAGTATACCATACACAGCGAAATATAAGTCAGATACATTATATACGTCTCCCTCATCCAGCTCGTCTCCTAGGCTCTATAGCATCCTATTTTGTATCAGTGATACTGGGACTGACCCGAGCATTATAATAAAATAACACCTGAGTCAGTCTGGAAAACAGCGTGAGAAAATACACTCAATTGTATTATTAAAGTTTTCAAAATCCTTTGAAATCAAAGGTATCTCGTAAGACCATGCTACAAATAAACATGTCGGGTTTTTACTGTTTGCGCCAAAATTGACCACAAACACTCGATATCGTGAAAGCACCTGTTTATGAACACAAATCACCAACAATCAATATAGAACTCAGATTTAAGCAATAACAATCACAATAATTCACAAATAACAATCACAAACATAGGATTTATAGTGGTTCGGCGATCTTGCCTATGTCCACTCTGAAGCTTATGTCTTTATTCATTAACTTGATGATTTCCAATCGATTACAACGGATTACAATTGACGACAGCTTTCAAATATGATTACAACAGCGATAATGGAGTATGGAATTGAATCCGACAGAGTCTGGACGTTGAATCACCAAAAGATCCCCTTTCTGTAGCCTTCAGGGTGCTATTTATAGGCGTTGGAGGCCCAGATCTCGCTCAAACTTCGGGAGACCTTTTCTGGCATGTGAGTGGGCCCACGCAACCGACCCCACCAAGTTTCGACTCGATCTGAGATCGATTCGAACTCCATTCGAATCGATCAAAAAATGACCCAATCGAGCTGAAACTTGGCAGGAACAAACTTTACCTTGTATGGAAGCTTCTATGAAAATTTCGTTGCATTTGGCCTCATGGTTTGGGAGATATGGTCGATTCGAGTTGATATGTTTCGGTTGGCTGTTTGGTTCGAACCGGTTACTTCGAATCCATCCATTCGAATCGATGGATGCACGTGCCTTCGAGATGACATGGCGTGCACATCTCGCATTGATCCGCCTTTTGCTATGAGTTGACCGCTTCGACTCCATGAGTTTCGCATTGTTTGTATCAATGACCGTTGTATTGCCCGAATCCACCAATGACGTGTACTTCGTTTCGGTTCATAGTTCGCCCACTTCGTATCGATAGAGGTGGTGTCTTTCGTATCGATGGAAGTTGTCTGCATTCGATCGATACGAACAATCGTACTTGGGATGGATACGAAGTGAGAACAACTGATGGATACGAACCAAGGTTCTCTGATGGATTCGACCAAGTGCCTCGATACGAACCAAGATTTATGGATGGTGCATCGATGGATGCGAAGCGATGTGGGTTGACCGATGCGAACTTCATCGATTCGAACCTGGTGGATACGAATCTGATGGATTCGAATAGCTCTAAACTCAATGGATACGAACATGCTGAGGTGATGCCTATTTGATCGATTCGAAACCGATCGATTCGAACTGACCGATATCGTGCCTGATCGGTTTGAACTCGATCGACTCGAAGCATACGCAAACCGATGGATTCGAACAAGATGGATATGAATCCTATGGGTTCGAAACGAGCATCTCCTCAACTTTTTGATGGGTTCGAACAGCATATTTTGGCTAACTTGCATCGATCATATCTCGTTTATACAAACTCCGATTAACCTGAAATTTGGAACGCTGGTTCCAATGACTTTGCTTGCCTTGTTCTATCAATCATAGCCTGATCCGGGCTAGGACAAAATTCATTGATATCCATAGCGAAGCGAAGTGCAAACAATTTCTGAGACGAACTGTCTTTTGTATCGACCAATCTTTTGGTATCACGGCTTTGCCAAAAAGCGGGATAACATTTGCCCCCTAAAATATGTCTTGCGGTAGGAAGGCGTGTTTTGTAATGCCATGAGCTGGATGTTCATATCCTGTTGATGTCCTGCAAAGGAATTTACAGTTTTATGTGACCTCAAATGACGACCGTTCGGGATCGAGATATTTGAGATGAAGTGCGACTGTTCATGGTCAAGTGCCTAACTTCAAATGACGATCGTTCGGGATCGAGCCATTTGAGGTGAAGTACGACCGTGCGCGGTCAAGTGGCGGACCTCAAATGACGACCGTTCGTGATCGAGCCATTTGAGGTGAGGTGAGTTGTGCCGCTAGGGGCGAGTTGTGACCGTTCGAGGTCGGGTGCCGTTCGAGACGAATTGTGCCATTCGAGGCGAGTTGTGACCGTTCGAGGTCGGGCGCCGTTCGAGGCGAATTGTGCTGTTCGAGGCGAGTTGTGACCGTTCGCGGTCGGATGCCGTTGGAGGCGAGAAAGTGTGCCCGGGAGGGCTTGGTATTATCGATGCCAGGGTCACGTTCGGGTGAGTTCCTGGATCGTTTGTGTGCTTATTGGAGGCGAATAAGTGTGCCCGGGGGGGCTTGGTATTATTGATACCAGGTTCACGTTCGAGTGGGTCCCTGGATCGTTTGTCAGGACGACATATCGCCATGTCAGAGCATGCCTAAGGACCGCTCGCGACCCCGTACATGTGTAAGTAGCTTAGCCATTTCAGAATTATCCGAACCAAATATCCATTCAACTGATGAGCTTTAAAATAGAAATGTCCAAACAAACAAAGTCTAAATGTTCAAATCAAAACGAAACAAAAACAAAGCAAGGATGTCAAAGTGTAAATTTTCACAACGATAGGGTTAATAGCCACTCAGAGCATGCCTGTGGACCATTCGTGATCTCGTACATGTGTAAATGATTAACCCACGTTAGTGAGAGGTTTACTACTTGTTCATCGTTATTTCAATTAATTGATAACCATACGATGTCCTAGTTCAGGGTCACCCCTAGCTGATGTAGACGGTGGCCGCTCTGGCTCTACCGCTGGAGCTCGTCTCCTCACATACTGAAGCAGCATACCGTTCCTGATGTGCCCTTCTACCTCATCCTTTAGATGCCTACATTCGTTAGTGTTATGACCGTTCAGTTCGTGGAATAAGCAATATCTGTCTGATTTTCTCTCGTCAACAGTGGGGTCCCTTCGCATTGGCCTATGGTATGGAACTTGCTCTCGTGTATCTCGGTAGATTCGCTCCAAACTCTAGTTCATCTTTGAATAGGTAGTGAATCGTGCCTCTCTCCGTAGTCTCTTTGACCCGTTACCACTATCTTCAGCCTTTCGTTTTCCTTTATCCTTGCCTGAGTCCTTTTTGAGGGGCTTTTTGTCTTTAAGCACATAAACTTCTATTCCCTCTCCTTCTTCTCTTTCTGCATTCGCATCCTATAATCATAAAAACTTTTCTGCCTCATCGTAGAATTCCCCTAGATCCACAGGCGGATCTTTAGTTAATGAATTTTTGAACTCTGTGCCATCAGCTACTCCAGACACAGCTGCCATCACCACCATAGATGGATCTTCTCGATCCACCGAAGCTACTGCTGCATTGAATCGCGTTAGATAACTCCTCAAAGTCTCTCCGGCTTTCTGCTTTAGGGTTGCCAAAGTCATCACATTCTTGGGTCTTGTTATGTGAACCCTGAATTGCCTCATGAATCTCTCAGTTAAATCATTCCATGTTCCGATAGATCCACTCTCTAGTTGTCTTAACCATAACGCTGCAATATCTGCAAGGTACAATGGAAAGCACCGGGCCATAACCTCCTCTGATGCCCCCAGCACTTCCATATGCCTCATATACTTTGTCAGATGAACCGTGGGGTCCATTCTTCCGTTATACATGTCCAACGATGGTAACTTGAAATCCTGTGGGTTCCTAGCTCGTCTGATTGCTGGAGTAAAAGGACTCCTATTAACATCCTCCAAATCTTTGTTTACCAAACCGTGTCTCATAGCTCTTCTAACCATCTCCGCTAATCTGTCATTGTCTCCGAGACGCAATCTTCGTTCATCACTTTCAACCTGCCCCCCGAGTTCACGAGGGAACTCTGGGATCTGCCCCCTTGACTGAGCGTTCACTCCTCTGCTACTCCCAGGTTGTGAAGATGTACCTCTCTCTCTCCAAGATTGGATCAACATTCTCCATGTGCGTGCCCCCTAGTTCAGGTGCTATGCCGAATGGTCCTACCCCGTTCTGTACTCCATCAGCTTCTCTATTCTGTGCTCCAAGTTGTCCTATCTGCCGAAATAAACTCTGGATCAACTCCTCTTGTTTCTTCATCATCCTCTCCATATCGTCCCTAGTGATGAAGACTAAAGCTTGGTTCGCTCCTGAAGAAGCCTCTTGACTCCCTTGATGTTCACTTCTCTCTGGCCTTTGCCTCTTACTTGTTTGTCTCGTCATGGTTCTTAGATCTAAATTCTTAAGTCTTCAAATTCAACTTGTCCTGAGTTCAGCTCTCAATGAAAGCACCAAAATGTTTACGCCAAAATTGACCACAAACACCCGATATCGTGAAAGCACCCGTTTATGAACACAAATCAGCAACAATCAATATAGAACTCAGATTTAAGCAATAACAATCACAATAATTCACAAATAACAATCACAAACACAGGATTTATAGTGGTTCGGCGATCTTGCCTACGTCCACTCTGAAGCTTATGTCTTTATTTATTAACTAGATGATTTCCAATCGATTACAGTGGATTACAATTGACAATAGCTTTCAAATATGATTACAACAGCGATAATGGAGTATGGAATTGAATCCGGCAGAGTCTGAACGTTGAATCGCCAAAAGATCCCCTTTCTGTAGCCTTCAGGGTGTTATTTATAGGCGTTGGAGGCCCAGATCTCGCTCAAACTTCGGGAGACCTTTTCTGGCACGTGAGTGGGCCCACGCGACCGACCCCACCAAGTTTCGACTCGATCTGAGATCAATTCGAACTCCATTCGAATCGATCAAAAAATGACCCAATCGAGCTGAAACTTGGCAGGAACAAACTTTACCTTGTATGGAAGCTTCTATGAAAATTTCGTTGCATTTCGCCTCGTGGTTTGGGAGATATGGTTGATTCGAGTTGATATGTTTCGGTTGGCTGTTTGGTTCGAACCGGTTACTTCGAATCCATCCATTCGAATCGATGGATGCACGTGCCTTCGAGACGACGTGGCGCGCACATCTCGCATAGATCCGCCTTTTGCTCCGAGTGACCGCTTCGACTCCATGAGTTTCGCCTCATTTGTATCGATGACCGTTGTATTGCTCGAATCCACCAATGACGTGTACTTCGTTTCGGTTCGTAGTTCGCTCACTTCGTATCGATAGAGGAGGTGTCTTTCGTATCGATGGAAGTTGTCTGCATTCGATCGATACAAACAAGCATACTTGGGATGGATACGAAGTGAGAACAACTGATGGATACGAACCAAGGTTCTCTAATGGATTCGACCAAGTGCCTCGATACGAACCAAGGTTTATGGATGGTGCATCGATGGATGCGAAGCGGTGTGGGTTGACCGATGCGAACTTCATCGATTCGAACAAGGTGGATACGAATCTGATGGATTCGAATAGCTCTAAACTCAATGGATATGAACATGTTGAGGTGATGCCTATTTGATCGATTCGAAACCGATCGATTCGAACTGACCGATATCATGCCTGATCGGTTCGAACTCGATCGACTCGAAGCATACGCAAACCGATGGATTCGAACAAGATGGATACGAATCCTATGGGTTCGAAACGAGCATCTCCTCAACTTTTTGATGGGTTCGAACAGCATATTTTGGCTAACTTGCATCGATCATATCTCATTCATACGAACTCGGATTAACCTAAAATTTGGAATGCTGGTTCCCATGACTTTGCTTGCCTTGTTCTATCAATCGTAGCCTGATCCGGGCTCGGACAAAATTCATCGATATCCATAGCGAAGCGAAGTGCAACCAATATCTGAGACGAACTGTCTTTTGTATCGACCAATCTTTTGGTATCACGGCTTTGCCAAAAAGTGGGATAACATTTACCATACGATAACCAAAACATTTCTATCAAATCCATCTGATATTATAATAGTGTCTATAGAAAGTAAAATAGAATATAGCTGAAATGCTTGCATCTCATGTTCCAGCATAGTTGGGCACAATCAAAACCATACGGGCGCTTATTGGAAAATGGATTCCATATAATGGCAAGGCTATTGGGGCATCGTCCGTCACAGTAACTGGTCTAGATCAGCATACCGAGGACCACTTCCCATCCCCTGCAATATGAGACCAGAGCTACCCCTTACTGGATAGTCCTAATAAGATCACCCCGCATTTGGGATCAGCAACCGCCCACACAACCGAGATCAAAAGACTCTAGACAGGGATAACCTTACCCAAATTGGGTGCTACCCACTTAGCCTTGCTGCACCTCTCCTGTTTTAGCCATCCTCGGTTGATGAGGCTTGAGGCTCAGCGTTACCTTTTAAGACCGAATTTCATTTAGAATGCTCATCGTCCTCCAATGACGATGGTCTAATAGCATTCGTCCATACAAGTTGCCCTGGTTCTGGACAAACCGAATCACCATCTTCGTCATCTTTACGGTATTTATTCGCTACAAAATTTGAAATCCAATAATATACGTTATTACGGATCCAATGGAATTGGTTTCGTCAAATTTCAAGACTGTGCCTCGGAAGGCTATTTTTAAATGTCAATTTAAACGATATATTTTTAAAAATGAACAAACCACCTTCCATTTCAATTTAAAGCTTTTATTATCTTCAGTATCCTTAATATTAATTTTATAAGCCTTCAAATTATTTTTTACAAGCTTAAAACCCAAGGTTCACTATTTTAACCAATTTCCAATAATTTAATTCAATAATTGAATTGCCCAATAAATAGTTATATTTGAAATTCAAGTTAAAATTTACCTTTTAAATATTTAAAACCAATTAAATATTCTAATTTCAAATGTCCAAAAGTCTGGGTCGTTACATTCCTCCCCCTTATAAGAATTTCATCCTCGAAATTGCTAGTTAAGAAGAATGGTCCACAACCCGATACTATTTTTCCAAAGCCAAACAGTTTTTAACAACTCCTCTAAGCAATCTTTTTATTCAAGACACGCTATCACTCTTACTAACTTTCCAAAATCATCCATAGGTTCCCAAATAATATTCTCCTCTCAATAATTCAAAGTTTAAAACCAAATTTAAACTATCGAAATTTTCTTCAAAATTTTTCTAACTCCCTAAATTTTCGAAAATTTCGCCAACGTCTCCTTCGCGCCTATAGGTTGAAACAACTACAAAATGCCACTACAGGCTTTAGATTTTCGAAGAAAACAAAAGCCAAATGGCTAGATCAGAAACCATCAAATTTCATATGACAATTTAAATGCACACCTTTTTGTCGGGAAATTCAAATTTGTCTTCTGAAATCAAAAACATCAGTTTATCCTTTGCTTTTAATTACCTGTATCTTACTTAACAATAATGTCCAATCACAGAATCCAAAATCAATTTATTCATTTCTTTTCACAAAGTTTGATATCTATTTCATTCAAGCTCGTACGATATGCATATATCATCTGTATGCAATATCAAATATGATCACTCATTTGATCACACAGTTTCATTTCCAAACTAGTATCGTTCACCCGACTCCCTAATGCGGACTCAGATCTGATTCCTTGATCAAAAATCGTCATCCTCCTTGCATAGCCATATACTATGATAGAGAATTTCAGGATCAATCAAAAATTCATATCTAGGGTTCGCCATCGAAAATCGAGTGAAAAATCCCAACTCGGGTCGATATAACTATCTCGAAATTCTGTGTTCGAGTCTGGATCAAATCTCTATGCAAATAAAATAATATACGTACATCCTACATATTTATCTCAATTGATTATTAGCTATACCAATTTCTTTTTATTCACATTTATTTTGATTTCCGTTCACTTATTCACAATTTCTCTTTTCACCACTTTTATTAAATCTTCATTCAAATACTTACTCAGTATTTTCCCGATACCAAATCCACTTAAGAATTTCTCTCAATTTTCTTAAGTTTACCATAAATATTTTATACGACCTTTTATAGTTTTTTTCCACTTCACCACTGATGTTATATCCTTTTTTATTTAATTTATATTTCAATTCCATTTGTTTTCAATTTTCCTTCCAACAACTAATTTATTTCCAAATCAAATCAAATATTGACTTCTTTTACTGGCCACCTCTCAACCACATTCAATTAACCAATTCCTATAATTAGTTCCATTAACTCATTTATTTATATCTCAATCAATTTTTATTTCCATACCTTTCATTTTATTTAGCCCATTTGAAATAATTTTCCGATTTCACTTTACTTACAAAATTTAAATTAAATAGCATTCTAATATTCAATTTCAATTCATTTGCTTACCCATTTAAATCAATTAATTTACTTACTAATTTTGTTTTTAATCCTTTTTTTGTCTAGTCCAACTTTGGCTAAATTTCCAGATCCCTCTTAGTTCAAGTTAATTCCCTTTTCAGTTAAATTTCCATATTTTATATGTTCAAACATACTAACATTGTATTCACCCATTCCTTCCCATTTTATTTCACTTAATTGGTTTATTTTACTCATTCATTTCATTATAACACTTACCTTCATTTAACTTTTCTTAAGTTAGCTTTGATCCTACCAATTCCAAATTCTAATAAGATTTCAGACTCATTTATATTCCACAAAATTTATTAATTAAACTCCCAGAGTTTTCAAATAATCACTTAGGTATTTCAAAATCTTCTTTGAAATCAACTGCATCCTAAAATTCTTTAGTATATCGAATTATTTCTTTGAATTTCAAAACCAAACCCAGTTTTGCAAACAACTCTAATTTAAAACATTCAGGTAGCAATTCCTCCCTTGTAAACACGAAAATGAATATCGATAATGCAACAGTCATCACCGAAATTGTTTTCCAACGACTGAATTGAGTTTAGTGCTTTTATTCCTTTTCAAAAACATTTCAAATATTTTTATTTCCAAATCCTGCAGATTTCATATCCAATTCAAAAATATTTCCCAAATAATATCATTATTATTCCTCCAAAGCCTTTGAAAATCATTTTCAAACTCAAAGGAAATTATTTTTTCCAAATTTTTGAATTTCAAATCCTTTCAATCTATATTTAAATATTACTCTAGAATATAATACCATTTCAATTATAAATCACATTTATAATTCACATTTACAAATTCCATTCTGTTATATGTATTAATTTCCTTAACTTTTGTATATAATTTCAATTCTTATTCAATTTCCACAACAATAATTGTAATAGTTGATATTATCATCTCCTAACAACCAAGCAACCGTATATACTTATAATAATTTACAAAAAATTATTTCTTCCATATAAAATTAATCTGGGTAAAACTATTTCATTTACCCTATTTAAACAACACTATGTCTAATTGTTCTGTACAAGTGTTTAGAGATCCCCATCAATAACGTTAATTACTCGTATTGACCAGAATCCGTAAGCGACTCAATCAACAAATCAACAAAATATAATAAAAAATTTGTATTCACTAAGAAATGCGCGCTCATATCTATTAATACACTCAAACTCATTCTAGGGCACTACTGACCCTATCTCTAATGAGTAATCCCCACCAGAGCCAAGATTTTCGCTTAACCTTTAGCTTTGATACCAACTGTAATGACCCACAAATCCATACCCCCTTGAGTCGACAATATTCTCCATCAGTACAACTCAAATTGGACCGAAATATGAATCATTAGGGTTAAAGAAGAAAAGGGTAAAAGATGAAGATAAAAACAATGTAACGACCCGCCCTTCATTCCACAGAGACGCATCATCATTAAGAAGGAAAGGGATAAAAAAGAGAATAGATAGAGAAGAAAGAACAAAACAAAATCAGAATCTCACAACGGATCGAATAAAATATATTAATCACATAGATATTACATGGTATCACCATACATCAGAGTTACACATATTATACATCTCAAATTAGACAGTTATAAAAGTCTATCTATTATATAACTCAAATGCATCAACATAGAGATATAGTCACAAACGCTAGTTCGGCGGAACAATAATATCTCTATACGCTGAAGCCTTGTAACAACCCGGGGTTTTAAAACAATTAACTATCGTTGTTTGACGATTATTATTGTTTGCTAATTTCAATTTAAGTTTTGATTCCAGTTTGAATTCTTTGAAAAAAAAATTATAGAACACTATCTCCTTTATAAAAATTTGGCCGTTCCCTTTTATTCCAATCCCTTTCTTTCCCTTTTTCATTCTAAAACCCTACACCAAAATAAACAAAAAAAAATTAATAAATGGCAGCTCGATTCTTTCCCTCGTTCGATCAAAAATTAGGGCTTTGGAAAATTCTTTGAAGTCGCGCCTTCTGTTGATCGATTTTTGGCGTTCGCGTGTAGCTTCGTCAATCATTCGCCTTTGGAGATGCTTGCGGCTGCTAGGTTGAAGTTTGCCTTTGCTTGAAAGTTGTTGCTTTCGTCGATTGTTTGGCTGCTCGTAATAGGTGAGTGATTTTAAATTTTCACTCACATCTCATTCAAATCTCTGTGATTTAGAACTTGCGATTTCGTAATTTCCTTGGCTTACTTTGATTTTGTTAAATTGCTTTGCTGTGATGATGATTCCCTAGTACACTTGTTTCGAATTTCTGGCAATTGATTTTGTGTTGACTTCCGCATACATTGTTTCACACAGTCATTGACTTTGTACATTTCCCTGATTGTCATCGGCATCAACTTTTAAGCTTGAACTTGGATTTGTGAAAGTATTTTGAGTTGGGCACTGTTTTGATTCTGCAAGGCACTGCTTATTTATTCTTACGTGTCTTCATATATGTTCATACATACAATTGTATGTGTGTATGCACGTATTATTGAATTTGCACTGCAGTTATCTTGGTTTAAAACTGATACTATTGCTGGCATCGATTATGGTAGCTTCGGGTTGAATTGTGTTGGACTTTGAGATGAAAGTGGACGTTGTTCATTCATGTCTGATTTTGATTTATATTTGTTCGAACTTGCCTATTCCAGAACTGCTGTACAACTCGTCTGCATTTTTGGCTTGTTCGAATTATTGCTTGTGCTTTTTTTTTATGTGTTGAGCCACCGTTGTGTACTGAGAATTGCATTTTGATGTTCACCTGGCATCTGTTTGCTTCGAACTTGATTATCTTCTGCATTGTTGCTATTCTGGAACCTTATGTATGCCGTACATTGCACCATACATCAATTGCATCCATTGTGGTTTGCTGTGTTTCGTGATATTTAAGTCAGTCAGCACTTTTGTTTCATACATGTTTGCTACCTGGCCTTTGCTACTGTGTATCCATATCTTTGGTGCACACACTCATTTGAGTTTGTATATTGCTCACTTGATAGCAACTAAGCTCGAACTACTTCATTTACTTAGGTTTGCTTAAGTTTTTGTAAGTCAGTTTACATTTGGATCTTTCCATGTTGCAATTGTTTTGGGTGCTATCATTCTGTAGTTGCTGTTAACAAGCATCACTGGTGCATGTTGCAGTGATACTACTCTCATTCGGTTATGTTCTATGTTGCCACTGCCTTGTGATTTCGAACCTGTAGCCTTTGTGTTTACTTGTTCACTGGACTGTAGTATCACTTAGGCATTCCATTATCATGTATATATGTGCATTCATGTATACTTGGTTTGTGGTCATCATGTCTGGTGCACCACTTCATTTGTGCACTTGTTTTGGTACAACTGGCTTTGTGCCTTGATGCTATTCCTTTATATGTATGCCGTGCATTGTTTTCAAGTACAGTTGCAACCTGTTGATTATTGCAGTTTGTATCTACTGTACCCTTGCTTTCATGTGTCACTGCAGTTTCGTTGTATGCAGTGCCCTTGTCGGTTTGCGTTGCATCGATGTAATTGGATTTGTTTTTGAAGTCACTTGAGTTGAATCCAGTATTTCGGATTTGACCTTGTGCCCGTTTGTGTACATCATCACTGTAGTGGCAAGGCAGTGCACGCAAGCGTGAACTGCAGCCACACGGTATGGCTTTTATGATATTCTATTTTGTTTTGATTTATTGATCTTTTGCATATTCCATATGCTGTAGTGGCGAGGCAGTACACGCGTGCGTGTACTGCAGCCCTACTCGAGTTGACATTTTAATTGATATTTCAATATGTTTTGGATTTTTATTTTGATTTGGTTTAATTTAATGATTTTGTTGATATCTAATTATCTTTTTGATAATTAGATTATAAGTTTCTAATTATTTATTTAATAATTAGAATTTTTCGTTAATTGTCGTTTAGGCAATTCTGTTGTTTTCTAAATTACCTTCATTAATAATCTTTTAAAATTTATCTTCGTTGATAATTTGAATTTGCTGGTTTGTTGTTTAACACTGTTACGTGTTATATTTATCGTTATCCGATTTCTTTATTTAAGGATCGGATAGACACAATTTATAGTGACTGTCGTCTATTTGTTACTTACTTATTATTGCTTCTGTGCTCTAATAACTGAGTTTGAATTAGATTGACCCGTGTATTATTTTCTTTTGAATTTAATACTCGAGTCAGACCGAGTTATTACAGGTTTTAGATATCTTACTTTGGGTTGCTGCTAGAGCTATGAAGTTTCTTTATATCATTTGGAGTAGATGTTGTCACAGTATAAGATGTTGTATATTCATGTATATTATTCACGATAATGTACTTGTGTATATAACTTCCTGAGTCGACAGTTGTAGTTGTATCATATGTATTGTATCACTTGTATTGTAACTGACATCGGTTATTATATATATATGAGACATTTTTGTTTTATCTGTGTTCCGCATTTATATTATCTGTGTTAGTATTATATCTATTGTCCTAAACTATTATGAACCATCGTAGTTTGTTTTATACTGTAGTTGGATAAGTTGATGGGAGTAAATAAATAAGAGATGAAAAATAAAAATATATACCACTCCTATCGAGATAACCAATACTAGTGTAAGGCCTAACTACGGATGGCCACTCCTATCCAGCCTTATTCTTCATAATAACGGACAATATTTCTTTTAATACTCTTTGTTATTGTGAGCATAGAGGTGGGGCGTTACAGTTGGTATCAAAGCTTGGGGTTTATGGACATAATATAAAACATAACTTAGATGGAACATGTGTTACAACTATTAGTCGATGTTTTATTGTGCTTTGAGTCAAACTAAAGTTTTGAAAATATGTTGAAATTTTTAGATATCTTTATTTAAAAATAAAAAGTGAAACTGTGTTTTGATGATTGGTTAATTCGTGTTTTGTTTATCAGAGTGCGCAGCGAAAACAGTGAGGCTGTCTTCGCTGAGTACGGCTGATAACCTTTTTGATTTGAAAATCAAAATATGAAATTGAAGTAAATTTCATTTGTTGTTTACATAGCTGTGTTTAATTTGTTTTCTTTGAAAATTTCTAATCCGATTTGGGGATTCGAAGCGATTGCAGTTATGTGATTTTGTTGAGATTTTTGTTGTTTTAAATTATCTTCATTGTAGATATATTTGAATGATTTCTTTGTTCATTTTGGCGGTATACGTGCAAATTTATGTTGCACGTTACTGCATTATTTTTACGTTGAACCGATGTTTGGTTTTAAACGTATTTTGTTGCCGTTATTTTTATAACGGGATTTTTACACCAATGCAAAATTTTTGAAGCGCGGTGTTTTGTTGACATTTTAATAAATGGAAATCCACTGATATTATATTCTGATGTAAATTATTGTGATGAGATTTTGACGTTTAAAAATTAGTGTCGCGTTGACTTCAGTATCCGTCATATTTTAAAATGGATTTTCAAACGGTTATCCCGCAATGCTGATTTTGAGATCCGTTTCTACGGTGTTTTGAGAAGTGCAATTTCCTTGTCGAAATTGTCATTAATGTTGCTGTTTTTATCACGGATTTACAAATCGTTTTAAAAATAAAATTGTTTTCTAAATTTTTATAGTTTACACTTTCAAAGGAATGAGGAAGCGATTTCAACGATTCAGCAAAATCGAGGACTATGAACCCTTTCTTTTACTGATTCGCTTAATTCCGGATTTGTTCGTTTGAGAATGTAGATTATTACTTTTATAAAATAAATGAAATTGTTTTTAGAAGTTTTGCAGTTTGCGTTTTCAAAAGAATAAGAAAGCGATTTAAACGTTTCAACAAAATCGAGGATTATGACCCCTTTCTTTTACTGATTCGCTTAATTCCAGACTTGTCCGTTTGAGAATGTGAAATGTTATTTTGAAATACACAATTTTGCACTTTCAAGGAAACGATGAAGAGAATTAAACGATTTAGTAAAAATCGTGGTTATGGGACATGTGCGTTTGCTATTTTGGTTAATTCCGGACTCGTCAATTGAAATATTTGATGATTTTCATTTGCTTTCGAGCCACTATGAGGACCTTCGGGTCATATGATGGACCTTCGGGTCAAATACCAGTACCAGACCTTCGGCTCATTTGTTGGACCTTCGGGTTATATGATCGGCGCCAAAATTATGATGACGGTACTTGGTAGGCTTCGGCCATATGAGATGCACGTGCGGCGTAGCTAAAACTCGCCATATGATGGGATCGATCCACCTTTTATGTTGATTTTCTAGAGTATCTTAATTGATTTCTAGATATTTATTGAATCTAATTATCTGAAGGTAATTAGATATTTGATGTTATGAGTTCTGATTATCATTTTTGATAATCAGATATTTGTTGTTTCTGATTATCGCTTGTGATAATTAGATATTTGATGTTATGAGTTCTGATTATCGTTTTTGATAATCAGATATTTGTTGTTTCTGATTATCGCTTGTTATAATTAGATATTTGATGTTATGAGTTCTGATTATCGTTTTTGATAATCAGATATTTGTTGTTTCTTATCATCGCTTGTGATAATTAGATATTTGATGTTATATGTTCTGATTATCGTTTTTGATAATCAGATATTTATTGTTTCTGATTATCGCTTGTGATAATTAGATATTTGATGTTATGAGTTCTGATTATCGTTTTTGTTAATCAGATATTTGTTGTTTCTGATTATTGCTTGTGATAATTAGATATTTGATGTTATGAGTTCTGATTATCGTCTTTGATAATCGAATATTTGTTGATCTGGTTATCGTTTTTGATAGTCGAATATTTGTTGATTTGATTATCGTTTTTGATAATCGGATATTTGTTGATTTGATTATCGTTTTTGATAATCGAATATTTGTTGATTTGAGATTTGATTATCATTTTTGATAATCGAATATTTGTTGATTTGAGAATTCTGATTATCGTTTGGTGATTAGATAAGAATTGTTTTTAAAAAAATTCTGGTTGATAACTAGATAAATGCAGATTTGCGAATTTTGATTTATGTTTTCTAATTATCTTCGTCGATAATGAGATTTTGCTGTTTTCTAATTATCGTATCGATAATTAGATATAGCTATTTTGTGATTTCTGTATTCTGATTATCTAATTGATAATTGAATATTGCTGATAATTGCATTTATTCAGTTTTGTTGTTTTCTGATTATCTATTTGATAGTTAGATTTTGTTGAAAATTTGTGAATTTCTTTTACGAAATTAGAAGATTTCTTTGGCGTTTGTATTCCCAACTTTTATTTTTCTAGCTTAACCAGTTTACGTTAGAAAAATAATTGTTATTGACGCCCTTAATTATGAAAATTAAAGGGACGCAATTTTTATAAGGAGGGGAGTCTGTAACAACCCGTGGTTTTAAAACAATTAACTATCGTTGTTTGAGGATTATTATTGTTTGCTAATTTCAATTTAAGTTTTGATTCCAGTTTGAATTCTTTGAAAAAAAAATTATAGAACACTATCTCCTTTATAAAAATTTGGTCGTTCCCTTTTATTCCAATCCCTTTCTTTCCCTTTTTCATTCTAAAACCCTACACCAAAATAAACGAAAAAAAATTAATAAATGGCGTCTCGATTCTTTCCCTCGTTCGATCAAAAATTAGGGCTTTGGAAAATTCTTCGAAGCCGCGCCTTCTGTTGATCGATTTTTGGCGTTCGCGTGTAGCTTCGTCAATCGTTCGCCTCTGGAGATGCTTGCGGCTACTAGGTTGAAGTTCGCCTTTGCTTGAAAGTTGTTGCTTTCGTCGATTGTTTGGCTGCTCGTAATAGGTAAGTGATTTTAAATTTTCACTCACATCTTATTCAAATCTCAGTGATTTAGAACTTGCGATTTCGTGATTTCCTTGGCTTACTTTGATTTTGTTAAATTGCTTTGCTGTGATGATGATTCCCTAGTACACTTGTTTCGAATTTCTAGCAATTGATTTTGTGTTGACTTCGGCATACTTTGTTTCGCACAGTCATTGACTTTGTACATTTCTCTGATTGTCATCGGCATCGACATTTAAGCTTGAAATTGGATTTGTGAAAGTACTTTGAGTTAGGCACTGTTTTGATTCTGCAAGGCATGCTTATTTATTCTTACGTGTCTTCATATATGTTCATACATACAATTGTATGTGTTTATGCACGTATTATTGAATTTGCACTGCAGTTATCTTGGTTTAAAACTGATACTATTGCTGGCATCGATTATGGTAGCTTCGGGTTGAATTGTGTTGGACTTTGAGATGAAAGTGGACGTTGTTCATTCACGTCTGACTTTGATTTATATTTGTTCGAACTTGCCTATTCCGGAACTGCTGTACAACTCGTCTGCATTTTTGGCTTGTCCGAATTATTGCTTGTGCTTTTTTTTATGTGTTGAGCCACTGTTGTGTACTGAGAATTGCATTTTGATGTTCACCTGGCATCTGTTTGCTTCAAACTTGATTATCTTCTGCATTGTTGCTATTCTGGAACCTTATGTATGCTGTACATTGCACCATACATCAATTGCATCCATTGTGGTTTGCTGTGTTTCGTGATATTTAAGTCAGTCAGCACTTTTGTTTCATACATGTTTGCTGCCTGGCCTTTGCTATTGTGTATCCATATCTTTGGTGCACACACTCATTTGAGTTTGTATATTGCTCACTTGATAGCAACCAAGCTCGAACTACTTCATTTACTTAGGTTTGCTTGAGTTTTTGTAAGTCAGTTTACATTTGGATCTTTCCATGTTGCAATTGTTTTGGGTGCTATCATTCTGTAGTTGCTGTTAACAAGCATCACTGGTGCATGTTGCAGTGATACTACTCTCATTCGGTTATGTTCTATGTTGCCACTGCCTTGTGATTTCGAACCTGTAGCCTTTGTGTTTACTTGTTCACTGGACTGTAGTATCACTTAGGCATTCCATTATCATGTATATATGTGCATTCATGTATATTTGGTTTGTGGTCATCATGTCTGGTGCACCACTTTATTTGTGCACTTGTTTTGGTACAACTGCCTTTGTGCCTTGATGCTATTCCTTTATATGTATGCCGTGCATTGTTTTCATGTATAGTTGCAACCTGTTGATTGTTGCAGTTTGTATCTACTGTACCCTTGCTTTCATGTGTGACTGCAGTTTCGTTGTATGCAGTGCCCTTGTCGGTTTGCGTTGCATCGATGTAATTGGATTTGTTTTTGTAGTCACTTGAGTTGAATCCAGTATTTCGGATTTGACCTTGTGCCCGTTTGTGTACATCATCATTGTAGTGGCAAGGCAGTGCACGCAAGCGTGAACTGCAGCCACACGGTATGGCTTTTATGATATTCTATTTTGTTTTTATTTATTGATCTTTCGCATATTCCATATGCTGTAGTGGCGAGGCAGTGCATGCGTGCGTGTACTGCAGCCCTACTCGAGTTGACATTTTAATTGATATTTCAATATGTTTTGGATTTTTATTTTGATTTGGTTTAATTTAATGATTTTGTTGATATCTAATTATCTTTTTGATAATTAGATTATAAGTTTCTAATTATTTATTTAATAATTAGATTTTGTCGTTAATTATCGTTTAGGAAATTCTGTTGTTTTCTAAATTACCTTCATTAATAATCTTTTAAAATTTATCTTTGTTGATAATTTGAATTTGCTGATTTGTTGTTTAACACTATTACGTGTTATATTTATCGTTATCCGATTTCTTTATTTAAGGATGGGATAGACACAATTTATAGCGACTGTCGTCTATTTGTTACTTAATTATTATTGCTTCTGTGCTCTAATAACTGAGTTTGAATTAGACTGACCCGTGTATTATTTTCTTTTGAATTTAATTCTCGGGTCAGACCGAGTTATTACAGGTTGTAGATATCTTGCTTTGGGTTGCTGCTAGAGCTATGAAGTTTCTTTATATCATTTGGAGTAGATGTTGTCACAGTATAAGATGTTGTATATTCATGTATATTATTCACGATAATGTACTTGTGTATATAACTTCCTGAGTCGACAGTTGTAGTTGTATCATATGTATTGTATCACTTGTATTGTAACTGACATCGGTTATTATATATATATGAGACATTTTTGTTTTATCTGTGTTCCGCATTTATATTATCCGTGTTAGTATTATATCTATTGTCCTAAACTATTATGAACCATCGTAGTTCGTTTTATACTGGAATTGGATATGTTGATGGGAGTAAATAAATAAGAGATGAAAAATAAAAATATATACCACTCCTATCGAGATAACCAATACTAGTGTAAGGCCTAACTACGGATGGCCGCTCCTATCCAGCCTTATTCTTCGTAATAACGGACAGTATTTCTTTTAATACTCTTTGCTATTGTGAGCATAGAGGTGGGGCGTTACAAGCCTCCTACTCCATTTCACCTCCAAAATTCGTCAAATGTAACGACCCGATATTTTCGACCATTCGCATCCATTATAAGTGTATAGTTAGACACTCATGCCGGAATTGAATTGCTCAAAATACCGCGTTGTAAATAAAAATTTGGCGAATCTCAGAATATACAGTAAATAATAATCACAGATCACAGACATAGAGTATATAATAATGCAGAGGAAATAAAAAGAGATAGTAGTTCATGAAGCTACTATATAAAAATAAGATACATCAGAGTTAAATAAGATACAACAGAAGAGTAACAAGATACATCGGGTACAAATCAGAATACATCACTGAAACACTGGATACTGAAACAAAATAGATGGCTGGATGTTCAAGGAAAGCTCCAACTCCGAAGGTGAATCTTGAATGCTAACTCAATCAATCTGCCTCGAGCGTAAAGCAAAATACAAAACACTCGAGTCAGGACATAAATACTTATGAACTGTAAATAAACTCAAGTGAACAGTAACAAAAATGCATCAGTAACTTAAAGGATGCTTGGGATCGCCCATCCTTTAAGGATCCGTTAAACTATTTACTATGTAGTAATATTGCGCTACTATAATAATGTCTACAGTAAAATAAACATACTTTTAAATAGCGTTAAGGCTTTACATTTTCCACCTTAACACAATTAATGCCAATAGTCTATATAGTACCTGCATATCTCCTGATCGGGAGACTATAAGAAGATACTGCATAGGTACGACACAAACAGAAACTCGTAGTAAAGGCTCGGTATGGTAGGTGACACGACACACAAGGCAATGCCAGGGTAGATATACCAATTACGCACACGGGCTGGTGGTAACGCAGCAGCCACATACGCCCACCTCGGAACACACTCCCAATCAAAATCGGAGGATGGACATCTAATCAATCACCAGTAAGAGTATAGTATCGAAGGAATGTGTCCGACCATAGGTGCTACCTCCTTTATCCCGAGATCGCTCCTGTTTTAGCCACCTTATGCCAACTCATGGGAGTTGGGTCCACGTAATATACCTCAAGAACGTCGCCGCCATCCTACTTCATTCTGGAATCTCCACCGCGTATACGGTTGTTAAAGTGGTTTACGGAGTTGGCAGAGAGTATAACAACTTTAGATCCCGGTCTCTTTAACAACCAAACATTATTATAACGCCGTGGTCATTTCAAAATAGTTTATACTTCAAAAGGATCAAATCATTTCATTTCAAAACTATATTCCTTTCAAAATAGTTTACACTTCGCAACCAAAACCATTTTTATTTCAAAACTATATTCAAATCAAATAGTTTATCATTTCCATTTCAAACATATATTCACCTTTAAAAAAATTCATAATACTTTCAAAGTATAACTTTTCCGAAACCAAAATACTTGAAATCATTACACTTTGAAAATCATAACATTCCGAAATCATTCATTTGAAATCAATCTTTTAATTCTTTACACTTTACAAATTTATTCCATGAAACCAAAATTTTCAATTTCCAACTTAATTCAATTCAAACCATCAGTTTCAATTAAATTTGCCAATAACTATTTCAAATCATATCAATTTCAAATATAGATTTGATCCATAAATTAAACTATTCAATTTTTAATATATTTCAAAGCTTTCATATCCCGCATTTCAAAAACTAATTTTTTTTATAATTTCATATATCTCAAATCTAGTTTCATTATTACTTAGTTTTGAAACATTCATTTCATAAATCCAATATTATTTAAATAAACTTACATTGCAATTAAACCAATAACTTTTCATACAAATATAAACTTCAATATGCCTTTATCAAATAAATCAAAATCAAATATCATTCCACATTCACATTCTTTGCTAAAATAAAGATCAAATCATTTCCAATCATTTCAAAATCATTAAAATATTACATCCTTTCAAAACTTCATAATCAAATCATTATTTGAATTCAAATCCAAATATTCAAATTTAAATATCATTTAAAAATCAAATATTTCATTCATTTATTATTTCAAACATCATTACAAAATACATTTCTAAATTCCATTCAAAAATTCATTTATCTCATTACATCTCATTCCGTTTAACACATAACCAAGTAAACTTTATTTAAAATTCAAATTCAAATTTAAATTCCTTAAAATTCAAATTTAAATATTAAAATATATTCAAAACTTCTTAAATTTCACAATTAATCAATTTCCAAAAGTTAAATCATTTAACACTTTAAATATAACTCAAACAGTGTTAAAATCTATAGCATTTCAAACATTGTCAAATTATAGCGACGACGGCATTTATAAAGTGCTATCGTAGCTTATAGCTTTCAAAAATGGTTTAGATCAATAATAACGGCATTTATAAAATGTCGTAATAGATATTTAGTTATTTCAAACATTGTTAGATTCAAAACAATAGCATTTAAAAATGCTGTCAAAAGACTACAACATTTTGAAAATGCTATAAAATTCCAGATTTAATTTTAGCTTTTCAAAAATAAAAATAAAAATCCAAATTTTTATTATAACTTAAAAATCATATTTCTAGACTTCAAAATTTCACATTTAAAATCATTTTAACATATGATTTAACACAACAAAATTTTTAGATCAAATATTCAATTTAAAAACTCCTTTCATTTATTAAGTCAAAATTCACTGTTTATTAACATATAAATTAAATAAAACTTAAAATTTTACTTCAAATACAATTTCAAAACTTTAAATTTAATTTCCATTATTTATTTACATTTTAAAATAAAATTTAAAGTCTAAAATCACATTTACTCCAAATTTACATACTTGAATTCACTTAAATTCACAATTTCAAGATTTAATATTTAACTTTCTTAAAACCATAATATATATATTTTTAAATCAAAATTTCATACTTTTGAAAATACATATTTTTAATAAAGATCATTTAAAAATATACCACGGGGTCTGTATATAATTTTCTAACCTAGGTCAAGTGATACGGATATATATCATTTCAATCCGCAGTTTACAAAGAAAACCCGGGTTCTATCATTTCAAACCCGCAATCCTAAGTCAAATAAAATACAATAAAAATCGCTCAGGCCTATCATTTCAGCCCATAACAATTTTTGCCTATTCTAAAGTCCGTTCGGGTATGTATCATTTCAACCCATAGTGATTCTATTCTAATAGGGAACTTGCAGTGTGAATATATGCATAAACAATGTCAATGTCACAATATAATGTCATATATCAGATGTCAGGTGATAATTAACAGTTTTAACATGGTAATAACATGGTATAGCATATCATATGATCAACATTAACTTGCGTAACATTTTATATTACTAAACATTTGTCATCAATTCACTATTTCATAAGTATAAATGTCAGAGTGAGAAAGACTCACCTTTTACGAAGCTAGAGACAAACAACACACACAAGAGCGATTCCAAAGGCACGAAAAGCACGATTTAATTTGAATGGATGGAGAGCATTGTAAACAATGCAAAAAATATAACAAACATAAGTGCAAAATATAATTATTTTACATACAAATATAATCAACAACTTAAGTTTGCAAAACAATGGTAAAACATGAAAGATAATCGAACCTTAGAAGCAACAGACTTGCACAAGACACATAGGCTTGGCCTAAATGCAAAAGGGCTTGATCTCATTACACCTAGGCTCGGCCTAGGTCATGTGTGCTCGGCCATGAGTCATGAGATATGGTTATGTACATGAAAATGGAAGGCAAAGGCATGGAGAGGCAAAGGTAAGCAAAGGGTCAATGGATGGAAGGTTTTGGAGCAACATAGACTCGACCTATGTCAATATTTGGCTCGGCCATGCATTGTTTCAGGTCAGGTCAGTAGAGTGGCTGATGGTCAGAGGTGATGTAAGCAGGTGGTGGTGGATGTAGGGGTGGCCAAGGCAAGATATGGAGGAGATAATGAAGATAGGCCTGGCTAGGCAATGTTTTCAAGGAGTGTTGCAATGTTTTGTGGAGTTTTGTGGTTATGACTTCATCCAATGGTCACAGCCTGATCTGGAGGAGGGGATAGGTGGTGGTTGCTGCTGCTGGTGATGGTGGAGAGTATGGTGGTGATGGTGGGTGGTAGAGGCCAAGCAAAGTTAGGTAGAGATCTAGGCAAAATAATGAAAAGAAGAAGGAAAAGTAGAAGAAGAAGACCATGAACTTGCCATTTTTTTTTATCAAATTGAAATGCCGTGAGTTTTTGATGGTGGGAAGAATATTTTCACGTGAATTTCTGAAGAAAATACATGACTATAGGTAAGTAGTGTACGGCCAAAAGAAACGAGAGTAAAAGCCAAAAGAAAATGAAGAGACAAGGAGATGAAAAGACTAGAAAATGAAAGGTCTAGTCTCTTTGAATTTCTAATTTCTTTTAAAATTTTAAATACATGTAAATATGTATAAATACAGATAAAACACGAAAATATAGTAAATAAAAAAAATAAATAAATAAATATTAATTAAATATAATTAAATTAAGAAAATTGCAAAGAAAATGTAAATTAGGCTTGAAAATTTGAAAATAAATGAAATGAACTTTGGAAAAATTGTATGTACATGAAACATATTTATAAATAAAGATAAAACATAAAAATAAAATGCGTACATAAAAATGAATAAATAAATTTTTAATTAAATATAATTTAAATAAAGAAAATAACAGAAAAATGGAAACTAACCTTTAAAAATAGAAAATAAATTCAATGAGCTTTAGAAAAATTCAAACATCACTTTAAAAATATTTAAAAGGTAAAAATATATGTAACATAGCATATAATACAATTTAGAATAAGATATGACAATTAAAAAGATTATCTATATAATTTAAAATAAACAATTTTGTTAAATACGGCAAATTTCACACAATAGTTAAAAAGGCATAACTTTCACATTATAAATCAGATTTCAACGAAACGAAAAGCAGTGTTCTTTAAATTTTATTTACTTTCATAATAAAATATAAAATTCAAATTTTCAAACTTTCAAATTTTAAATTTAAAAGTCAAAGTTTGACCATTTTGACCAAAATTCACTTTTCTGGAAATATTCAATTTATGCATGATTGAAATTCTAATCCACATCAAAATCAACATTTATATTTCAATTAACAAAATATATTCATTTTAATAAATAAAATAAAGTTTTTAAATTAGGAATTTAAATTAAAATAATTAAAATATACAATTACAATAATCAGAAAATACAGGGTTGTTACACTCTCCCCCACTCAAAACTTTTCGTCCCCGAAAAGGAATGAGGTACGGGAAAGCACAGAAAAAGATAGAATGAAATAGTATTAAGACAAGATGACAAGAAGATTAAAATTATACCTGATAACTGTTGCTATAGGTAAGTTTAACAATGTGGAGATGATCTTTCCATGATCTTCCAGAATTCAAGAACACAAGCATGGAAAAAAATCTTTTAGAATCTGATTCACCCTTCCCGTTTGACCGACGGTCTGTGGATGGAAAGTAGTGCTTAGATTCAAAGATGAGTACCAAAGATTATTAAAGATTATAGAAAGATCTCTAAACAGACTGGTATATGCAGTAGCCTCCCATTCTGTAGCAAGATCAGGGAAATTAGGACAACCAAAAGATAGTTTGAAAAATAAAATAATAAATTTGAAACCATAAAATTTCAACTTAAACTGAAAATTAATTTTACATAAGTCAAATAAATCTTAAGCATCTCTAATTTCATTATCTTATCATCCAATTATCTTAAATTAACAAATCCCTAAAATCATGTATTTGAAAAATCTTTTATTATACTCAAAATGTACCAAATAAAATTTAATTCTTCTTCATTTCTAATTAAAATTAAATTTATTTCTCTCAATATATCTTATCACCCATGTTAAATATATTTATACTAATTATAACTGCTTTAATTTATTCTCAGTTTCTTTAACATCATTTTATATTGTAAATTATTCCATTACCCTTTTCTTTATTTACCTCTGTCAAACTCTTTTATAACTAAAATTTAAGTATATAACATTTATAATAACCACTCAAATTTTATTTATAAAATCTTTTCTTTATATTGTACATTATCCAATTACATATTCAACTTTTGAAAATTAAGGTAAGTTATATTGGAATGAAATTGTGTATTATACAAATAAAACTTTCTAATTAAATTATTTCAGGCTTGAATATTTATCCAAATCTTGAAATTATACTTAGAAATTATCTTTGAAGATAAAATTTAGAAATTAAATTTCCGATAAATTCCAAACTATTTAGAGATAAATAAATGCTCATATACTATATATATATATATCCATTCAAATTTAAATCATATATCAGCATATGTTATAAATCCATTCTTATTTTAGAAATTAAAATCAATTAAATTTTCCAAAAACAAAACTGTAGCAAGACTACAGAATGGTCACTTCACTTCGAAACTTGAAAATGAATGTCAGTGATGCTGCAGTCATCACCGAAGTTATTTTCCAGCGACAAAGAGAAGAGCATTAGTTTTAAACGTTAAAATTCTTTGGAAACAAATTTCTATTCCAAAATACTTTAAATAATATATCTTTTAAAACTTTAAACACTAAGTTTGAAATCCATCGGAAATTAAATTCTCAAATTCTTGTTTTACATTCATTTTAAATTTCCAAATAAATTTATAACCATGTTTTATAGTTCAATTAGATATAAGAAACAATAGAAAATGATATATAAAATCAAATATTATTTCTTAACAACCAATTCAAATAAAACCCAGATAAAGATATATAATAAAGGTACAAAATTTATTTCACAAAAATTTATTTCATTACTAAATTTTAAAAACATATTGTGTCAGTTTGCTCTGTTCAAGTGTTTTGGAAATCTTATCGATAGCGTTGATCAGACGAATCGATTAGAAACCCAAATCAACATCAACAACTCAAACAACACAATATATAAAACATTTTAAATATTTGTTTACAAATACACTTCAAGAACGATTTGAAGATAAGATGGAAACAAAGATGAGATGATTAAATAACAGAATAGGGAGATGGATGAGTTTATATAAATCGCGGGTAACCTTAACCAGGTCAACTGTGACTTAAAGAATAAGATCGATGTGGATTTCTTGGGTAAATAAACATTCGGTCTCAAGAGATAGAGTTCGGGATTATAAGAGGTACTAGCACCTAAACCGAGGATATGGAATCTCTGGTGAATCGATGCTGTTGTAAAGGAGTTTCCCCCTTTACAAATAAATTTGAGGTTGGCGAGACCGCCGACTCATTATAAAGATCATTCAAAGTAGAGTTATGGGATACTCCAGAATCAATTGAAAATGAATAGTGAGGGACACGAAATGGATTTTGAAACCGCAGGGAACGTTCCAAAATCAAATGAATCGAGTCAAAAGGAAGAGATTTAAACTCGAATGGAAGTGATTCTGCAATTTCATTTACCCTATATACTGAGTTTTTCCTAGAGCTACCAAAGCTCTGATACCAACTGTAACGACCCGATATTTTCGACCATTCGCATCCATTATAAGTGTATAGTTAGACACTCATGCCGGAATTGAATTTCTCAAAATACCGCGTTGTAAATAAAAGTTTGGCAAATCTAAGAATATACAGTAAATAATAATCACAGATCACAGACACAGAGTATATAATAATGCAGCGGAAGTAAAAAGAGATAGTAGCTCATGAAGCTACTATATAAAAATAAGATACATCAGAGTTAAATAAGATACAACAGAAGAGTAACAAGATACATCGGGTACAAATCAGAATACATCACTGAAACACTGGATACTGAAACAAAATAGATGGCTGGATCTTCAAGAAAAGCTCCAACTCCGAAGGTGAATCTTGAATGCTAACTCAATCAATCTGACTCAAGCGTAAAGAAAAATACAAAACACTCGAGTCAGGACATAAATACTTATGAACTGTAAATAAACTCAAGTGAACAGTAACAAAAATGCATCAGTAACTTAAAGGATGCTTGGGATCGCCCATCCTTTAAGAATCCGTTAAACTATTTACTATGTAGTGATATTGCGCTACTATAATAATGTCTACAGTAAAATAAACATACTTTTAAATAGCGTTAAGGCTTTACATTCTCCACCTTAACACAATTAATGCTAATAGTCTATACAGTACCTGCATATCTCCTGATCGAGAGACTATGAGAAGATACTGCATAGGTACGACACAAATAGAAACTTGTAGTAAAGGCTCGGTATGGTAGGTGACACGGCACACAAGGCAATGCCAGGGTAGATATACCAATTACGCACACGGGCTGGTGGTAACGCAGCAGCCACATACGCCCACCTCGGAACACACTCCTAATCAAAATCGGAGGATGGCCATCTAATCAATCACCAATAAGAGTATAGTATCGAAGGAATGTGTCCGACCAGAGGTGCTACCTCCTTTGGCCCGAGATCGCTCCTGTTTTAGCCACCTTATGCCAACTCACGGGAGTTGGTTCCATGTAATATACCTCATGAACGTCGCTACCATCCTACTTCATTCTGGAATCTCCACCGCGTACACGGTTGTTAAAGTGGTTTTTGGAGTTGGCAGAGAGTATGACAACTTCCGATCCCGATCTCTTTAACAACCAAACGTTATTATAACGTCGTGGTCATTTCAAAATAGTTTATACTTCAAAAGGATCAAATCATTTCATTTCAAAACTATATTCCTTTCAAAATAGTTTACACTTCGAAACCAAAACCATTTTTATTTCAAAACTATATTCAAATCAAATAGTTTATCATTTCCATTTCAAACATATATTCACCATTAAAAAAATTCATAATACTTTCAAAGTATAACTTTTCCGAAACCAAAATACTTGAAATCATTACACTTTGAAAATCATAACATTCCGAAATCATTCATTTGAAATCAATCTTTTAATTCTTTACACTTTACAAATTTATTCCATGAAACCAAAATTTTCAATTTCCAACTTAATTCAATTCAAACCATCAGTTTCAATTAAATTTGCCAATAACTATTTCAAATCATATCAATTTCAAATATAGATTTGATCCATAAATTAAACTATTCAATTTTTAATATATTTCAAAGCTTTCATATCCCGCATTTCAAAAACTAATTTTTTTTATAATTTCATATATCTCAAATCTAGTTTCATTATTACTTAGTTTTGAAATATTCATTTCATAAATCCAATATTATTTAAATGAACTTACATTGCAATTAAACCAATAACTTTTCATACAAATATAAACTTCAATATGCCTTTATCAAATAAATCAAAATCAAATATCATTCCACATTCACATTCTTTGCTAAAATAAAGATCAAATCATTTCCAATCATTTCAAAATCATTAAAATATTACATCCTTTCAAAACTTCATAATCAAATCATTATTTGAATTCAAATCCAAATATTCAAATTTAAATATCATTTAAAAATCAAATATTTCATTCATTTATTATTTCAAACATCATTACAAAATACATTTCTAAATTCCATTCAAAAATTCATTTATCTCATTACATCTCATTCCGTTTAACACATAACCAAGTAAACTTTATTTAAAATTCAAATTCAAATTTAAATTCCTTAAAATTCAAATTTAAATATTAAAATATATTCAAAACTTCTTAAATTTCACAATTAATCAATTTCCAAAAGTTAAATCATTTAACACTTTAAATATAACTCAAACAGTGTTAAAATCTATAGCATTTCAAACATTGTCAAATTATAGCGACGACGGCATTTATAAAGTGCTATCGTAGCTTATAGCTTTCAAAAATGGTTTAGATCAATAATAACGGCATTTATAAAATGTCGTAATAGATATTTAGTTATTTCAAACATTGTTAGATTCAAAACAATAGCATTTAAAAATGCTGTCAAAAGACTACAACATTTTGAAAATGCTATAAAATTCCAGATTTAATTTTAGCTTTTCAAAAATAAAAATAAAAATCCAAATTTTTATTATAACTTAAAAATCATATTTCTAGACTTCAAAATTTCACATTTAAAATCATTTTAACATATGATTTAACACAACAAAATTTTTAGATCAAATATTCAATTTAAAAACTCCTTTCATTTATTAAGTCAAAATTCACTGTTTATTAACATATAAATTAAATAAAACTTAAAATTTTACTTCAAATACAATTTCAAAACTTTAAATTTAATTTCCATTATTTATTTACATTTTAAAATAAAATTTAAAGTCTAAAATCACATTTACTCCAAATTTACATACTTGAATTCACTTAAATTCACAATTTCAAGATTTAATATTTAACTTTCTTAAAACCATAATATATATATTTTTAAATCAAAATTTCATACTTTTGAAAATACATATTTTTAATAAAAATCATTTAAAAATATACCACGGGGTCTGTATATAATTTTCTAACCTAGGTCAAGTGATACAGATATATATCATTTCAATCCGCAGTTTACAAAGAAAACCCGGGTTCTATTATTTCAAACCCGCAATCCTAAGTCAAATAAAATACAATAAAAATCGCTCAGGCCTATCATTTCAGCCCATAACTATTTTTGCCTATTCTAAAGTCCGTTCGGGTATGTATCATTTCAACGCATAGTGATTCTATTCTAACAGGGAACTTGCAGTGTGAATATATGCATAAACAATATAAACAATGTCAATGTCACAATATAATATCATATATCAGATGTCAGGTGATAATTAACAGTTTTAACATGGTAATAACATGGTATAGCATATCATATGATCAACATTAACTTGCATAACATTTGATATTACTAAACACTTGTCATCAATTCACTATTTCATAAGTATAAATGTCAGAGTGAGAAAGACTCACCTTTTACGAAGCTAGAGACAAACAACACACACAAGAGCGATTCCAAAGGCACGAAAAGCACGATTTAATTTGTATGGATGGAGAGCCTTGTAAAAAATACACAAAATATAACATAAATAAGTGCAAAATATAAATATTTTACATACAAATATAATCAACAACTTAAGTTTGCAAAACAATGGTAAAACATGAAAGATAATCGAAACTTAGAAGCAACAGACTTGCACAAGACACATAGGCTTGGCCTAAATGCAAAAGGGCTTGATCTCATTACACCTAGGCTCGGCCTAGGTCATGTGTGCTCGGCCATGAGTCATGAGATATGGTTATGTACATGAAAATGGAAGGCAAAGGCATGGAGAGGCAAAGGTAAGCAAAGGGTCAATGGATGGAAGGTTTTGGAGCAACATAGACTCGACCTATGTCAATATTTGGCTCGGCCATGCATTGTTTCAGGTCAGGTCAGTGGAGTGGCTGATGGTCATAGGTGATGTAAGCAGGTGGTGGTGGATGTAGAGGTGGCCAAGGCAAGATATGGAGGAGATAATGAAGATAGGCTTGGCTAGGCAATGTTTTCAAGGAGTGTTGCAGTGTTTTGTGGAGTTTTGTGGTTATGGTTTCATCCAATGGTCACGTCCTGATCTGGAGGAGGGGATAGGTGGTGGTTGCTGCTGCTGGTGATGGTGGAGAGTATGGTGGTGATGGTGGGTGGTAGAGGCCAAGCAAAGTTAGGTAGAGATCTAGGCAAAACAATGAAAAGAAGAAGGAAAAGTAGAAGAAGAAGACCATGAACTTGCCATTTTTTTTTCTCAAATTGAAATGCCGTGAGTTTTTGATGGTGGGAAGAATATTTTCACGTGAATTTATGGAGAAAATACATGGCTATAGGTAAGTAGTGTACGGCCAAAAGAAAGGAGAGTAAAAGCCAAAAGAAAATGAAGAGACAAGGAGATGAAAAGACTAGATAATGAAAGGTCTAATCTCTTTGAATTTCTAATTTCTTTTAAAATTTTAAATACATGTAAAATATGTATAAATATAGATAAAACACGAAAATATAGTAAATAAACAAAAATAAATAAATAAATATTAATTAAATATAATTAAATTAAGAAAATTGCAAAGAAAATGTAAATTAGGCTTGAAAATTTGAAAATAAATGAAATGAACTTTGGAAAAATTGTATGTACATGAAACATATTTATAAATAAAGATAAAAACATAAAAATGAAATGCATACATAAAAATGAATAAATAAATTTTTAATTAAATATAATTTAAATAAAGAAAATAACAGAAAAATGGAAACTAACCTTTAAAAATAGAAAATAAATTCAATGAGCTTTAGAAAAATTCAAACATCACTTTAAAAATATTTAAAAGTTAAAAATATATGTAACATAGCATATAATACAATTTATAATAAGATATGACAATTAAAAAGATTATTTATATAATTTAAAATAAACAATTTTGTTAAATACAGCAAATTTCACACAATGGTTAAAAAGGCATAACTTTCACATTATAAATCAGATTTCAACGAAACGAAAAGCAGTGTTCTTAAAATTTTATTTAATTTCATAATAAAATATAAAATTCAAATTTTCAAACTTTCAAATTTTAAATTTAAATGTCAAAGTTTGACCATTTTGACCAAAATTCACTTTTCTGGAAGTATTCAATTTATGCATGATTGAAATTCTAATCCACATCAAAATCAAAATTTATATTTCAATTAACAAAATATATTCATTTTAATAAATAAAATAAAGTTTAAATTAGGAATTTAAATTAAAATATTTAAAACATACAATTACAATAATCAGAAAATACAGGGTTGTTACATCAAAGCTAACCTGAATCCTTAGCTACTTGTAAAAACTTGAGTACCCAAGAGTTTAATAAAATAGAAAATAAACTCTGGGTCGGACATGGGTCTGGTGTGAGTAAACGGGTTAAAGTTGCATAATTTTGAAAATCATTTGAAAGAAAGGTATCTAGTAAGACTTCCCACACATAAACATTGAAAAGTTTTTACCTTATGACAACCAAAACATTTAATAGGTTATCAAGTGATATTGTAATAGTGTCTAGGGTTTTCAAGTAAAATACAGAAATAGCTTGAATGCTTATATATCACGTTCCAACATAGTTGGGCACAATCAAAACGCACGACACTTACTGGAGATTGGATTCCATACAATGGCAGGGCTACTGGGGTACCGCCCGTCACAGTACGTGGCCTAGATCACCGTAATAAGGATCCACCATGATCCCCTGCATCACAAGGCCGGAACCATCCCTTATTGGATAATTCCGAATAAGACAACCTCGCAGTTGGCGTGAACAACTGCCCACACAGCCGAATAAAAAAGGACCTCTAGACAGGGGAAATGTTATCCTACTTGGGTGCTACCCACTTAGCCTTGCTGCACCTCCTTTTTTTAGCCACTCTCGGTTGATGAGGCTTGAGGCTGCGATTACCTTTTAGAACACATCTATCTTAGAATGCTCATCGTCCTCCTGACGATTATCTGAAAGCATTCAATCCATACAAGTCCGTTTCGTGTTCGAACGAAACCGAAGGCACTATCTCATTACACTCATTTTGGAATCACCCTCAGAGTTAACGACCATAGCCCTTGCACTTTGAATCTTCATCTTGAAACTGAAAGCACAACTCTGTTAAACTCGTTTTGGAATCACCCTCAGAGTTTTAACGATAAATAGTTCTTACACTTCAAGTCTTCATCTTCACTTGAGGTTTCACGACCTATCATTTAATTTGGATCGATGTGGTTTTCAAATATCCAATTCGGAAATCCAATCCCGGTCTCACCGAAATCCAAAATGCTGTTTTAATATCCAAGTTGTTTAAATTTTTAAACAATTTAAAAGATATTTAGAATAACATACACACACAGATAGATGATTCACATTATCATACATTGATAATCCATATTATCTTAATTCAACCATGCATCTCATATCACAAAGCAACACATATCACATATCAGATGATATCACATAATCCAATTCATCCAATATCATTCAATCATCCACAAGAAAGATTGATTTTATTCTTAATCACTTTAATTAATCTCCAATTAAATTAATTACCAACTTTAATCACTTGGATTACCTTAAACCTTGCTTACTTAAAATTAATTTCAAACCAGTTAATTAATCATTCATCCATTATCTATCTTAATTAATCATCCTTGATTAATTATTCTTTAATTACATTAAGTATTGGTCCTTTAATTAATCACATAGATTAATTATTCTTAACCATTCACATTAGTTAACCTTTAATTACCCTCATTAACTAATTAATTCATTAATTACCCTTTTAATTAATTAAATTTAACAAGTTATCTTTAATTAATCACATTCATTTATTTACCCTTAATTAATAACATTCAGTGATTAACTATTACTTGCATTAATTAATCCACTCTTTAATTAATTATATTAATTAATTAATCCTTTAATTAATTACACTAAGTAATTAATTCTTAATTGCTTTCATTAAGTTATCATCCTCTAATTACTTCCATTAAGTAATTTTCCTTTAAATAATTACATTTATTAATTATTCATTAATCACTTACAAAAATCATTATACTTAGTAATTTACATTAAGAAATTTACTTAATCACTTCCATAAGTGATTATCCTTAATTAATTTAAAATAATTAATTTACTTAAATTAATTACATCAATTTATCATCTCATAATCACTAGTTAATGATCTTTATGTTAATTACAATCATTAACTATCCACTAATTACTTGTACCAAGTAATTATCCTTTGATTATTAACATTAATTAGTTAAACTTTATTACTTTCTTTAAGTGATTAACTATTAATTAATTCCACTAGTTAATTATCTTTAATTACTCACATATTTAATTAATTAATCTTAATACATAATTTAATTACATCATTAAAATTTATTAGAGGAAAATTTAGGAATTAATTAATTACGTAATTAAAATATATAATTTACTTTAAAACAAAACAATTTATCATTTAATTTTAACATTAAAAATATTTAAAAATCGTTCAAACTTGTTTAATAATTTAAATAAATTCTTATTCTCAGGAAACTTAATTATCAATTCCTTTTAAAACTTATTCTATTTTTAAACATATTTAACTTGGTTAAACATTCTTTGAATACCAAATTATCTTAATAACCTTTAAAACTTTAACTTGTTAAACATTTGCATTTATACAACTATAAATATATTTTCTTTAAAATTTTGAAATCTGTTGGCTTATCAAAAATCAAACCCGAGCTATCAAATAAATTCCCGAGCAAAACTCTAAAACCCTCGTGACACTCGCTCTTCTTCTTCGAGGCAACATCGCAAAAATCTTGAGAACAACCCGAGACAAAGCTTCTTCCCAAACCTTTACAACACCAGAAACACACAAATGCATCGTGCATGTGCAAGGTCGAACGACACACCTCCGACCATCTCTTCGGCCCTCGATAAATCGGTGACATCTTCGCTGACCCTTACGTCCACCCAGATTGACGAAATCGACCACCAATCGAAAACGATATATTCGACGTAAAAACTGGAAAAATCCGATCGGAAAATCGCCACCAGCCATCACCTCTGACCACTGGATCACACGCTGACCAACCCGGAGCTAATCCACGTCACCACGCTCCGATCCCACCACTCGCGGTCGAGTCCGGTCTCCCCACAGCGACGCATTCGCCTCGAACACATCGACAACCCAAACTATCGACCAAACCATATTCCAATGATCCCTGGCCACCATGACCAACGATAAAACACCCACTATTTTTCCTACAACCACCAGGCTGCCCGCTACCTCTAGCGTTGATCCCGACGGACTTCATCACACGATCATCGAAAATCGACGATCAACCCAAATTCGAACAACTCCGATTATCTCAACAATTACTTACCTAAAAATCATGATCTTCACATCAAAATTCAACATTTTGCTCAATGTTTCAGATTATATAATCAAAGATTGAAATTAGCTTGATCGATTTTAACCCTTGTTTTGATTCTCACCGTAATTTATAAATTTTTGAGATAAATGACCAACCATTATACTTGAAATCTATTTTATAAATGATGTTTCCTTGTTTCAAATGTTTTCTCTACAGAAATCAAAGTCCAATATGATTTCAATTGGAAGATATAAATTTTTTTGTTTTTAGTTTCAGGCTGTGATCACAACAGGAACTTAGATATATACACACTGTCAAGTTCACAAATAAACAGAGCAATACAAAATATATTCCAGATAAAAGAACAACCATGCAAACTAAACTGCAACATTTTCTATACAAATTTATCACATGCATTAATATAAACATAGGTTAAAAACTGTTTTTAAAGAAAAGGTTTACTCACCCCCAAAAATTAAACAGAGGACGGGTTTTATTTATGATCTGCAGTTTGAATTTGATCTGGACTTTTTGCATTTGATTTGAATTCTTTGATGTTGAAACTGAAACTGATGTTGACCTTGTTGCATGCTTTGATTCAGGTTGCAATATGTTGAAGATTTAAAAAACTGAAATTGTTTGAAGCTTTGATTTTCCTTTTTTCTTTTTTCTTTTTTTTTTGAATTTAGATTTTAGTTTTAGGAAGAAGAAAAGAAGGATGTTGAACTGTAAAACTTTGAACTGGAAACAAAATAACCAGGTTTCTTCTTTAAATCATTTATTTATAAATAAATTTTAAAAGAGACAAATGTCGCCACTTGTTAATTTAAATTTTCCTTGGCTTAGAGATGTACAAAACATCATATTATTATTACAAATGTATTTGCATGTTATAAAGGTCTTACAAGTGTTAAATATGTGTATTATTATGTTTCTCATGTATTTAAAATTTGTGTAATATGTATATATTTTTAAATGTTTATATTAATTAGCCTATATGCTTATTTCAAATAAAATTTTAAAAGAAAGAATTTTAAAATCAAAAGAATTGAACCTTATATTAAATAATTTTCTTATGCTTTATATGCTTTAAACTGTTTGGAATAAATTATGTTTTAAACTTTCATATACATTTACAGATCATATTTAGATCAAGCGATATTTAAAAAGAAAGTAAAACAAACCTTTTTGTTAATCTTATTTAAACTTTAAACTTAAGTTAAATATTTTAAATATTTTGTTAATCATATTTAAAATGTTTGTTAAGAAATATAAAGTTTAATTTTAAATAGCCTTTGAAAAGTATTAAATTCAATCATAACTCCCAAATTACAAAATATATATTAAAATTTGAAAGCATGTCTTTATTTATTAAACTCAAACCAGAGCTTTCCTATTTACAATGTATATACATATATACATATTATAAATAGAATATATTTTTATTAGCTTTGAAAAAAAGAATTTTTCACCTATTAAATATTATTACCTTTCAAAGATTAATTTTGCCAAATTAAATATTATAAGCTTTGAAAAGAATAAAATTTGCCAAGTTGAATATTATAAAATAAAATTATCAAGCCAATATTACCCAATTTAAATGATTATTAATAAAGATTATTAAATTGTTATTGCTCAAAATTTCATGTCATCACATTCCTCCCCCCTTAAAAGTATTTTGTCTCCGAAATTTAAAAGCAAAAGTAATTTAATAATCTAGCAGAGGTTATTATTTTCAAACAGCAAAGCATACATATCAATAATATACTAACAACCATAGCAACTAATTCATTCAAACAAACAAACCTAACTATTCTGACAAAATTCAGAATTGGCCTTCCTAATACTATCTACAGTTTTCAAGGTACAAATCACTGGGATCCTTACTCACTGAATCCTAACTATCTTCACCACTCCTAACCTAAGTTCCTTCTCATCTAGATCTATACTCTAAACAAGATATCAGTCCACATTCAAGTCCAGCTCAACTACCAAATCCTTCTGAACTGCTAATTCCACAACCAGTGATGGATCATACGCGTACTCCCTCAAAGATACATGAAATACATTGTATCCCAGCCATCCAACCTGGCAATTCAATCCTAAAGGCCAAAACACTTATCCACAAAACTTGTCAAATGATCCTAGGCAGCCTCCATCCTTCCCTTGAAGTAGAAAAATCTTCGCAGATGCCTCTCGAAACAAATCTAGACCAAGAATAAGATAAACTCCACATCCTACCCAACAAGATTGTCTTCCCAAAATCCTTCGAAATCCATAACACAAGCTCTACTCCATAAGAAATAGAAGACTTCAAACTTACTTATCCCACCCGAAATAGCCAGAATAGGTGCACTTGACAACCTAGCCTTCATACCTCTGAGTCCATTAGAACTTCCTGAAGTAACCCTCTAACCCAAAAACACTGCAACTTCTGGTTGCTTCCACTCTAGAACAGCTGCTACCTTGCTTCCGCTGCACAACTCTGATTTGGAGATGACGAGAATGTCAATGATGAACACGAGCACCAACTTGATCCACACAACCCGAAAAACACGGTTCATCAGATCCACAATATCTAGAGTGTTGGTTAATTAAAGGACATAACCAACCACTCAAAATAACATATGAGTCCTCAGTCAAGGGTATTCTCTTCAGCTACCCTTAGCAGGAGAAAACTCGAAACTAGATCCAATAGAGAAAACACAGAAGCTCTATGAAATCCTGAGTTGCTTCATCAAATCCTTGCACTAGGTTGAACCATCGATATTACTCCCGGAACCAAGTCGATATGGAACTCAATCTCCGATGCGGGTACAAACCTTTGACTTCTTTGAAGACATCCACAAAATCACTAACCACTTCGATAGCTTCTAGCTCCTCTTGAGAAGCCTCAATCCCATGCAAAAGATTACTCAGAGAACTTATGAACTATTGTAAGTCACTTTTGCAATCCTACCCAGTTCAGTTCCAAAGAAACTGTTCTCTCTTCACAACTAGAACAACTTATGACTGACTAACCAATCCATCCAAAACAAGGTCAATCCTTCAAGAATGCCTTACCTAGCAGAAGAAGAATATGATGGTCTACCTTCAAAACAAACACCCTGTCTGATGAGTTACTGAATAAGTAGGCAAATCTCACCACATACCGAAGCTGATGACAACTAAAACTTAAAGACTCTGAACCATCGAAGAAATGGATCCACTCTGCTGCTTCTAAACTCTACCTCTATGATACCGCTTAGCCAAAAGACCTTCCTGCTGGCACACATAACACTCCGAGCTACACTGATGCCCCCAGATGCCAAAGACTTCTTATCTATAAGCACCTTGAACCTCAAAGCAATATATATCCAATTCCACCATTGAACCTTCGAGATGGCAGTCATCTCTCAAGAAACTCGGGCCACAAACATCTGTACTTCTTAAGCGGGTGCAATGAAACCATGTCCGTAGCGTGGCAACTTAGTCTCATACTCCGATATAGACAAACTCCCAGAAATATTCCTATATAGCCAATTCTTTTCTCCGAGATAGGTGAAATCCTAACACCATGCTGTAAAGCTTACTCGAGGCGATATTAGGTTTACAGCCTCGATGGATACTCTTCCAACCTCAACATATGGGCTTCTTCCACTAAGGGCAGTTGTGCTACATACATCACCACTCCTCTACTTCTAGAACTCAAGCTGCCAACCTAACTCACGTTGTTCAGGCTAACTCATGTGGTTGACCCGAACAGGTAACCCAACAAAATAAGATAGGAAAATAGTTATATATATATATATATATATAAATAGAAGTACGCTCTCTCAAGAAAGATAGAAATAACTCTAAAGCTTAGGCATTCACTCAACTTGGCTCTGATACCAACTATAATGAGCCGCATTTCATTCCACAGAAAGAAGGATCATCCTTAAGAAAGAAAGGGATAGAAAAGAGAATAGATAGAGAAGAAAGAACAAAACAAAATCAAAATCTCACAACGGAACGAATAAAATACATTAATCACATAGATATTACATAGTACCACCATACATCAGAGTTACACAGATTATACATCTCAAATCAGACAGTGTCTATTATACAACTCAAATACATCAACACAGAGATATGGTCACAAACGCCAGCCCAGCGGAACCATAATATCTATATACGCTGAAGCCTCCTGCTCCATTTCTCATCCAGAATTCGTCAAAGCTAACCTGAATCCCTTGGCTACTCTTAAAAAATTGAGTATCCAAGAGTTTAATAAAATAGAAAATAAATTCTAGGTCAGACATGGGTTTGGTGTGAGAAAATAGGTTAAAGTTGCTTAACTTTGCAAATCATTTGAAAGAAAGGTATCTCGAAAGACTTCCCACATATAAACATGGAAAAGTTTTTACCTCACGATAACCAAAACATTTGATAGGTAATTTATTGATATTATAATGGTGTCTAGGGTTTTAAAGTAAAATACAGAAATAGCAGGAATGCTTACATCTTACGTTCCAACATAGTTGGGCACAATCAAAACGTACGACACTTATTGGAGATTGGATTCCATACAATGGCAGGGCTACTGGGGTACCGCCCGTCACAATACGTGGCCCAGATCACCGTACCGAGGATCCGCCCTGATCCCCTGCAACACAAGGCCGAAACCATCCCTTACTGGATAATTCCGAATAAGACAACCTGCAGTTGCAGCGAACAACTGCCCACGCAGCAGAATAAAAAAGGACCTCTAGACAAGAGAAATCTTATCCTGCTTGGGTGCTATCCACTTAGCCTTGCTGCACCTCCCCTGTTTTAGCCATTCCTGGTTGAAGAGGTTTGAGGCTGCGATTACTTTTTAGAACACATCTATCTTAGAATGCTCATCGTCCTCCTGACGATGTTCTGAAAGCATTCAACCCATACAAGTCTGTTCTGGGTTCGAACGAAACCGAAGGCACTATCTCATTACACTCATTTTGGAATCACCCTTAGAGGTAACGATCATAGCCCTTGCACTCTTAATCTTCATCTCAAAACTGAAAGCACTACTCCGTTAAACTCGTTTTGGAATCACCCTCAGAGTTTTAACGACAAATAGTTCTTACACTTTGAGTCTCCATCTTCACTTGGGGTTTCACGACCTATCATTTAATTTGGATTGATGTGGTTTTTGGATATCCAATTCGAAAACTCATCGAAATCCAAAATTCTGTTTGATGTCCAAGTTGTTTAAAGGTTTAAACAATTTAAAAGATATTTAGAATAACATATACCACAGATAGATGATTCACATTATCGCAGATAGATAATCCATATTATCTTAATTCAGCCAAACATTTCATATCACAAAGCAGCACATATCACATATCGAATGATATCACATAATCCAAGTCATCCAATATCATTCAATCATCCATAAGCAAGATTGATTTTATTCTTAATCAATTTAATTAATCTCCAACTAAATTAATTACCAACTTTAATCACTTGGATTAACTTAATCCTTCCTTACTTAACATTAATTAATTTCAAACCAATTAATTAATCATTCATCCATTATCTATCTTAATTAATCATCCTTGATTAATTATTCTTTAATTACATTAAGTAATTGTCCTTTAATTAATCACGTAGATTAATTATTCTTTACCATTCACATCAATTAACCTTTAATTACCCTAATTAATTCATCAATTAATGATCCTCTAATTACTTCATTTCTTTTAATTAATTACATTTAATATGTAATCTTTAATTAATCACATTCATTTATTTACCCTTAATTAGTAACATTCAGTAATTAACTATTACTTACATTAATTAATCCACTCTTTAATTAATTATATTAATTAATTAATCCTTTAATTAATTACACTAAGTAATTAATTCTTAATTACTTCCATTAAGTAATCATCCTCTAATTACTTCCCTTAAGTAATTTCCCTTTAAATAATTACATTTATTAATTATTCATTAATCATTTACAAAAATCATTATACTTAGTAATTTACATTAAGCAATTCACTTAATCACTTCCATAAGTGACTATCCTTAATTAATTTAAACCAATTAATTTACTTAAACTAATTACATCAATTTATCATCTCATAATCACTAGTTAGTCATCTTTATATTAATTACAATCATTAACTATCCACTAATTACTTATACTAAGTACTTATCCTTTGATTATTAACATTAATTAGTTTACCTTTATTATTTTCATTAAGTGATTAACTATTAATTAATTCCACTAGTTAATTATCTTTAATTACTCATATCTTTAATTAACTAAAGATAAATTCTTTTATCTTAATATATAACTTAATTACATCATTAAACTTTATTAGAAGAACATTTAGGAATTTATTAATTATGTAATTAAAATATATAATTTACTTTAAAACAAAACAATTTAGCATTTAATTTTAACATTAAAAACCTTTGAAACTTGTTCAAACTTGTTTAATAAATAAATAAATTCTTATTCTTATAAAACTTAATTATCAATTCCATTTAAAACTTATTCAATTTTTAAACATATTTAAACTTGGTTAAACATTCTTAGAATACCAAATTATCTTAATAACCTTTAAAACTTTAACTTGTTAAACATGTGCATTTATACAACTGCAAATATATTTTCTTTAAAATTTTGAAATCTGTTTGCTTATCAAAAATCAAACCCGAGCTATCAAATAAATTACCGAGCAAAAATCTAAAACCCTCGTTACACTCGCTCTTCTTCTTCGAGGCAACATCGCAAAAATCTCGAGAACAACCCGAGACAAAGCTTCTTCCCACACCTTTACAACACCAGAAACACACAAGTGCATTGTGCACGTACACAGTCGAACGACACACCTCCGACCATCTCTCCGGCCCTCGACAAATTGTCGACATCTTCGCTGAACCTACGTCCACCCAGATTGACGAAATCGACCACCTATCGAAAACGAGATATTCGACCCAAAAACTGGAACAAACCCGATCGGAAAATCGCCACCAGCCATCACCTCCGACCACTGGATCACAGCCGACCAACCCAGAGATTCTCCACATCACCACGCTCTGATCCCACCACTCGCGATTGAGTACGGTATCCCCACGGCGGCGCATTCGCCTCGAACACATCGACAACCCAAACTGTCGACCAAACCTTATTCCGGTGATCCCTGGCCACCACGACCAACGATAAAACCGTCCACTATTTTTCCTGCAACCACTAGGCTACCCTCTACCTCTAGCATTGATGCCGACGAACTTCATCACACTGATCATCGAAAATCGAAGATTAACCCAAATTCGAACAGCTCCGATTATCTCAAAAATTACTTATCTGAAAATCATGATCTTCACATCAAAATTCAACATTTTATTCAACATTTCGGATTATAAAATCAAAGATTGAAATTAGCTTGATCGATTTTAACCCATGTTTTGATTTTCACTGTAATTTATATATTTTTGAGATAAATACCCAACCATTACACTTGAAATCATTTTTATAAATGATGTTTCCTTATTTCAAATGTTTGCTCTTCAGAAATCAAATTCCAATATGATTTCAATTGAAAGATATGGATTTTTTGTTTTTAGTTTGAGGCTATGATCATAACAGGAATCAAGATATATACACACAGTTAAGTTCACAAATAAACAGAGTAATACAAAATATATTCCAGGTAAAAGAACAACCATGCAAACCAAACTACAACATTTTCTATACAAATTTATCCCATGCATTAATATAAACACAGGTTAAAAACTGTTTTTAAAGAAAAGGTTTACTCACCCCCAAAAATTAAACAGAGGACAGGTTTTATTTATGATATGCAGTTGGAATTTGATCTAGACTTTTTTGCATTTGATTTGAATTCTTTGATGTTGAAACTGATTGACGTTGTTGCATGCTTTAATTCAGGTTGCAATATGTTGAAGATTTGAAAAACTGAAATTGTTTGAAGCTTTGATTTTTTTTCTTTTTTTGAATTTAGATTTCAGTTTTAGGAAGAAGAAAAGAAGGATGTTTGAACTGTAAAACTTTGAACTGGAAACAAAATAACCAGGTTTCTTCTTTAAATCATTTATTTATTAATTAATTTTAAAAGAGACAAATGTGGCCACTTTCTAATTTAAATTTTCCTTGGCTTACAAATGTACAAAACATCATATTATTATTACAAATGTATTTGCATGTTATAAGGGTCTTACAAATGTCAAATATGTGTATTATTATGTTTCTCGTGTATTTAAAATTTGTGTAATATGTGTACGTTTTTATGTGTTTATATTAATTAGCCTTTATGTTTATTTCAAATAAAATTTTAAAAGAAAGCATTTTAAAATCAAAAGAATTGAAACTTATATTAAATAATTTTCTTATGCTTTATATGCTTTAAAATGTTTGGAATAAATTATGTTTTAAACTTTCATATACATTTACAATCATATTTAGATCAAGCAATATTTAAAAAGAAGTAGAACAAACCTTTTTGTTAATCTTATTTAAAATTTGAACTTAAGTTAAATATTTTTTTAAATAAATATAGATATTATCTTTGTTGTTAAGAAATATAAATATAGCCACTGAAAAGTATTAAATTCAATCATAACTCCCAAATTAAAAAATATATATTAAAATTTGAAAACATATCTTTATTTGTTAAATTCAAACCAACCTTTCCTATTTACAATGTATTTACATATATACATATTATATATATGACATATTTTTATTAGCTTTGAAAAAAAATGAATTTTTCACCTATTAAATATAATTAGCCTTTGAAAAGACTAATTTTTCCAAATTAAATATTATAAGCTTTGAAAAGAATAAAATTTGCCAAGTCAAATATTATAAAAGAAAATTTTCAAGCCAATATTACCCAATTTAAATGATTATTAATAAAGATTATTAAGTCGCTATTGCCCAAAATTTCGAGTCATCACAAACAACATCAGAATCTCACAATCACGCCGGAACAATATATAATAAATAACAACAGATATTTTATACAGAAGGACTATTACTGTTTTATACACTAACTCATCAGAGTACAACACAATCAATAGCACAATACTGGACAGTTATAATAACTTGTCCACACAAAACTGAATACATATCATACTATACACAGCGGAATACAAGTCAGATACGTGATATACGTCTCCATTATTCAGCTCGTCGCCTGAGCTCCATGGCATCCTATTTGTATCTATAATACACGGTCTAACCCAAGCGTTATAATAAAATAACACCGAGTCGGTCTGGAAAACCAGCGTGATAAAATACACTCAATTGAATTATTAAAGTTTTCAAAATCCTTTGAAATCAAAGGTATCTCGTAAGACCATGCCACAAATAAACATGCCGGATTTTTACCTTACGATAACCATTTTTTTGTCAAATTTGTCTTATATTATAATAGTGTCTATAGAAAGTAAAATGGAATATAGCTGAAATGCTTACATCTCATGTTCCAGCATAGTTGGGCACAAATAAAACCGTACGGGCGCTTGTTGGGAAATGGATTGCATATAATGGAAGGGCTACTAGGGTATCGTCCGTCAGAGTACATGATCTACATCAGCGTACCGAGGACCACTCCTAATCCCCTACAACACAAGACAGGAGCTACCCCTTACTGGATAGTCCGAATAAGATCACCCCACATTTGGGATTAACAACCGCCCACACAGGCGAGATCAAGGGACTCTAGACAGGGATGACCTTACCCAAATTGGGTGCTACCCACTTAGCCTTGCTGCACCTCTCCTGTTTTAACCATTCTCGGTTGATGAGGCTTGAGGCTTAGCATTACCTTTTAAGACCGAATTTCACTTAGAATGCTCATCGTCCTCTAATGACGATGGTCTGATAGAATTCGTCCATACAAGTTGCCTAGGTTCTGGGCAAACCGAATCACCATCTTCATCATCTTTACGGTATTCATTCGTTACGAAATTTGAAATCCGATAATAATACGTTATTACGGATCCAATGGAACTAGTTTCATCAAATTCCAGGACTGTGCCTGGAAAGGCTATTTTTAAATGTCAATTTAAACGATATTTTTTTAAAACTGAACAAACCACCTTCCCATTTCAATTTAAAGCTTTTATTATCTTCAGTATCCTCAATATTAATTTTATAAGCCTTCAAATTATTTTTAACGAGCTTAAAACCCAAGATTCACTATTTTAACCAATTTCCAATAATTTAATTCAATAATTGAATTGTCTAATAAATAGTTATATTTGAAATTCAAGTTTAAAGTTACCTTTTAAATATTTATAATCAATTAAATATTCCAATTTCAAACGTCCAAAAGTGTGGGTCGTTACATTGAATTTCGTATCGACCCTATTACTGGAGCTCGACCTATTGTCCTCCCTCCCAAACGAATGGTTTCAATGAATGGTTACTTATTCCCTTTGGATTAACCAATGCTTCTGTCTTCTTTGTTTATCTCATGAATCGCGGTTACCGTGATGTCCTCTACCAGTTTGTCCTAGCTTTCGTTAATCATATTCTCGTTTTCTAAATCTCGGTTGACCTGGTTAAGGTCAGTTGCAATTTGTATAAGTCTATCCATCTTTCATCTATTGTGATATACGTATCTTATATTCCTATCGAGCCTATTTTCTTAGTTAGAATTCTCTTTGATTAAGCTCCCTCTAAATTTGAATCTCTATCTTTATCCAAACCCTTTCTTGAATCATCCGGTGAGGGAGTTTATTTGTAATTGATATAAAAATGTTTTATATTGTGTTGTTTGAGTTGTTAAGTTTGATTTTGGGTTTGGATCGATGCGTCTGGCCAACGCTATCGATAAGACTTCCAAAACACTTAAACAAAGCAAACCGACACAATATTGTTTTCAAAGTTAGTAAATGAAACAATTTTATGTATGATTATATTCTATATATAAAAGTAAAATTTTCTGGATTTTGGAAGTTAAATGAATTGGTTGTTAGAAATGGTAATACTAGATTATCATTTATTGTTTTGTTAAGAATCCTAAACCATTAACTATTGTTGTGTGTTATAAGGTGTTGAAATTCTATAAATATGGTTTCTAAATCTGATTAACCAATGAACTGAATTCGAATTAGGAATTTGAGAATTAAATTTCTGGTGCTTTTCGAAGAATTTTTTTTGGTTTTCAAAGTTCTAAAAATATATCATTTGATTTTCGAATGGAAATTGTTTTCAAAGAAATTTTAAAAGTCAGTACTCTCCTCATTTATCACTGATAAATAATTTCGGTGATGACTGCAGCATCATCGACATTCATTTTCGAGTCTCGAAGTGGAGAGACCACTTAGTAACTTTGCTACACCTTTTTTTTGGAAAATAAAGTTGATTTAAATTTCTTAAATATGATTTGATTCAATATATATATATATATGTATGTATGTATGTATGTATGTATATTTTAAAATGGTGGGAAGTGAAACCGGAAATTTAATTCTTAAATTCTGTGTTAAGTTAGGGTTTTCACTTATTAATATAAATTAAAAATTTGAAATGTTTGAAGTGTCTAAAATTTAAATTGGAATTTAAAATAACTTGAAACAGTTGAACTAGGATAAAATTTATTTGTATAATAATCAATTTCATTCTAACGCATCTATATAACTTACCTGAAATATTCCAAAAAGTTAAAATATTAATGTGGATATGTAATTGAAGGTTGTACAAGAGAAATTTAAATAATAGAAGCATTCAAGCTAAATTTTGCCTACTAAATGTTGTAAATAAAAAGGTAAAGTTTGTATAGTGCTTAATTACACTTAGAAATTTAATATAACTTACTTAGAAAAAGATAAAATGTGATGAGAACATATAATTGAATAAAATACAATATAAAATGTAAATAATAGAATGTCCAAAATGAAATTTCGATTAAAGGAAATTATAAATAAAAATGAATTTGTTATAATAAATGATGATACACTAAATTTATGTTATAGGAAATTGTAGTGAAATAAATTGAATAATAAATAGAGAATGATACTTAAGTAAATGAATCCAAACTTAGGAACAGTAAAACTGAATTATAAATGGAATTAACTTAAGTAAAGTCAAATTGATTAATAAATAGGTTAAATAAAAAAACATTTGTTTTCAAAATATGGAATGTTAGTAAATTTAAAGTAAATAAATTTAATATAAACAAATTGAATATTGATTGATTTAAATAAAATGGATTGAAACCAAATTAGTTGAATATAATTCAATTTATATGATTTTAAATTATTTGTTGTATTTTTTATTTCAAACTATCCTTTCTTTCTGGTTGTTTCTATTCTCCTATCTTGTTCCTTTTTGGTGGCGGAATTTTTTGAGTGGGGGAGCATGTAATGGCCCGTAAATTTTAACTATTTTTATAACGTAGTTAACTGAAATTTTGCTCGAAAATAAACAATTAAATTTAGTTTTGAAAATTTAATATTTGAAAATGTGTCTATTTAAACATATCAAATGGTAAATTCTCATTGGTAAATATGAAAGTTTATTATGTTATGTAATTTTCAATTCCAATATAAAATTAATAAATTTGATGAAATTAAAATGTTGCTAAATATAAATACTTATATATATATATAATAAAATTGTAAATCATTTTCTGAGTGAGACGTCATAATTCATTTCATCAAATTTGAACTTCTCTAGCCCCGTTTATCCTATTTTGGACGGTTTAGCAGCATTTTCGGCGTCGAATGTCGAGTTTTGATAGAATGGTCGTATCGCTTATATCTGTGTACCATTCTATTCGTCCCGTCATGCTGGTCTCCACAGTATATTCATTTTTTGTATTTCGGAGTCCGATACGCAGCGAAATCAGTATAACGATTAGCCGTATCAGTATCCAATTTTAACCTTTTGGTTAACAGTTCCATCAGTTGTCCACCATGAATCAAGTAGCCATCTATATTTTCTGATTTGTGCTTTCATTCTCAGTTCTCTCTTTCCCATTCGTTGTATTTTTTTGTTCATACGAAAGAAAATAATAATATAATAAGTATGCAAACTCATATTCATTTGTTTCAAGATAAGCAACTCTTCGCTTCCTCTTTCTTCTGTCGTTATCTTCCTGCTTTCGGATATAATTGTTGGAGCTTGTTCTTCTCTTTTTTTCCAAAACTCAGATCCACGTCCAGATTGCAAAAAATTTATTTATTTATTTTTGTACCATTCATAGATTACATCTTCCTGCTCCTCTCTACCATTACCCTTCTCTACACGCAACAGCTCACTTGCCTTCCCACCTCAAACCTAAATCCTCCATCAAACAAGTAGGCCATCACCGACCTCCTTCACCTTGAACTCATCATCTCCTCCCACCATCAAGACAAGTCACCATTGGCCTCCACTTCCAGACCCGCGACCACCAACCTGTCTCACACAACTACCGAACTCAGGAGCCACTGCCGAACCCATCTATAGCCAGCTCACCCCTACAGCGACAACCCTTCACAACTGCATACCCACTGCTCGCCGGCCCACGCTGAAGCCAAGTCCGCCGCCATAGCCTCCTCGACGGCCAAACCCTCATCGCTGATACCTCCTCCCTCCGACCTAAGCACATGCCGAGCCTCCCATAGCTTCGACCCCATCGCTACACCTCGTTCAGCAAGCATGCACCAGAAACCCTCTTTTCTTGGCCATAGCTGCCACTTCTCTGAGCACTTCTTCTTATGTTGCCGATCCAATGTCTAAATATAGTATTGATGTAAGTTAGTAGATATGTATATATTGTTTTATATATAATATGTAGATACTGTGATTTTATTGAGTTTGTATATTTCAAATTTGATGTATAAATTTTAAGTTTAAAACAATATATATATATATGCGTATATGTATATTTTAGATTTAAAGTATATATTTTAAATATAAAGTATTCTTGCATTCCACTTTTAAAGTATATATTTTAGACATAAAGTATACCAGCCTTTCACCTTTGCAGCTAACATGAGGTACACCTTTGCTTTGTTTTGATTTAGGTCCTAGCCTTCTCTGTTTATATACAAATATATACTTATTTATATATATAGCTTACTAAAATAAGCTTAATTATATTATTGATTTTGAAAATCTGAAATTCTATGTTGTTGTTTTGAAATTTGATTTTGAAAGGAAATATGGGTTTTAAATTAGATATTGATTCTAAGAAATAATATATATATATATATATATATATATATATATATTGCTTCACTTTGTATCCAGATGGTTTTGATTTATTTTCAGCGATTCCAATCTATCAACTTTGCTCATCAAATTCGTATTTATCGTGCTGTTCTTTGGAATTTGTGCTTGGATTCGTCGCATCTCGTTCTTACTTATGTGAGGCTGGAGTAAATCCCTTTTAAACAAATCAATTTCAGAATTTGATTGATCTCCCAACTTTAAATTTTTAAATCCAATCTTTTAAACAATTCTGGTTGATAAATTCATTTTTAACATTTTAACTTAAGTTCAAAATGATTCCATTTTCCTAAATTCAATTTTATTTCTAAGAATCAAAATCTTTAAATGGTTCCTAAATAAATTTTTATTTCCATTTTGTTTCAGCAATGGATGCATATCATTTAATCCACTTCTTAATTTATTTGAGATAATCCACTTCACAGTTTTATATATACTGTTAATAACAACCAGGATGATAACAGGATGTGTCAAAGTAAATAAACATCCAAATTATCTAAAGCACCAATCAATAACATTCATTACCGATTTCCAGAATTCAAAACCCATTTTTATTCCAATAGCTGTTTGAAATTATTCAAACATAACCTCTTATCAAATCCATACTTCTCTTTTCGATTTAATCCATTTAACTTCCTTAAGTTAATTTTTTTTCTTCTAAATTTTCCAATCTAGGTTGTACGTTCAAAACTTATTTAACTTCCTCTAAGTTAAATTTCCCATTCATTCAATCCATTTAACCTTACTTCATTTAAATTTTCCACTCCAAATTTAAATTTCTTATCAATATCACTTTCCATTTATAAGTTCAAAAACTTACTTCCCTTTTGGGTTATACATCTCATTCTCGGGGGGATTCCAGAATTCAACACTTAGTATTTATTTCAAATAAATTTTGGAATTATATATATCCACATATATATACACCCATTTATCCCATTCACCCATCAAGTCACACTTTTAAAATTTAAACCATTCTTGGTTTTTAATCCAAAACAAATTCATCTTCCAACAACTCTTATTTTTAAAACAAAGATTCCTATATTCAAAAATATTCCAAATAAAATTACTTATTTTTTTTCTTAACACTTTGAAACAATTCCAAATTTCTTTTGGGCTTAGATTTAAAACTTCACAATTTTATAAATTCAGCTTATAACATTTCACTCTGTCTCATCATTGTTTATGTATAACGAACATCAACAACCAATTTATGAAAATAATCAACATACTATATATTACGTCATAATTTACTGGAAAAATACAATCAGGGTAACTTATACCTTGAAAATTCTTTTGAACTTTCCGGAAATTAAATTTAGGTTTTGAATCCATTTTTAACTTAACTTATGTGTATAGTTAATCCTTGCCCACATTTCTATTTGGTTATATGTGTTTTACCACTTAAATCTTATAATCTTATTTAATTTTGATAACAACAATTAATTTCCTTAGTATACTATAATAACTAGAAAAATTATTGCTTTATATATATATCAAAATATAAGCTTATATAAAAATCATTTTTAAAATCATTATATAAGAAAATAACAAGTACGCCCTCATATAGTACTCTAAACTCATTCTAGGATACTACTGACTCTATCTTTAATTAGTAATCCCCACCAGAGCCAATGTTCTCGCTTAACCTTCAGCTCCGATAATACGTGTAACGGCCCGAAAATTTTCGACCCAAAAAATTAACACTAATACGTCCACTATATAGAGTGCCGATCAATCGAGTGTTGGAAATCCTAGACTGTTAGGGTTAAGAAGAAAAGGAGATAGAATAAGAAACAGAAACTACAGCACATAATCTCACAATCGTAGTGGAACAAGGTATAATAGCAGCTATACAAAGAAAAGCTGTAACTTTCAATATATATACACGATACCAGAGTACAACAAATCTGGACACTTACAATAACTTGTCCCTAATACTGAGATACAACCCACAATATGTAGCGGAAAATAATCTATATGACCCTACCATCCATCTCATAACTTGAGCTCCAAGCGTCCTAACCTAAACTCTGTAATACTCGGTCTGACCTGAGCATTACAATAAACACCCGAGTCAGGCTGGAAACCAGCGTGAGTAAACCCATTTAATTTGAAATTCTTAAGTCATAAGCTTCTTTGAAAATCAAGATAACTCGTATATCCGACGAGTTTTTATGAGATTATAACCAAGCATTTTTACCGAAAATCCATCGATATTGTAGCAACGTCTAGATACAACTACTTGTTTAAAATAATCCAGTTTACTAAATTTATTCAATCCCAGCTTATTGGATCCTATAATCAAACCAGTACAGATTTGTAGTGAACATTTAATCGAAGTGGTTTTGGATAACGTAGATATCCGATCCTGGTCTCTACGAATCCAAGTGACAATTTTAAAAGGGTAAATTGTTTAAAATAACAATTTATTGATTTGGGTGAAAATATTCAAATAGGGTAATTTATTTCAACTGGTTATTTCAAATAAAGCATATCATCATTTAAATCTCATTATCTTAATTTGTCTAACCATTTGTTGGCGCAGACAAAATAATTCAAAAAGTAAATATCTGATAGAATTAAGCCAGAGTATAGATTGTTATTAATTTAACGATCGATGACAAATATCATACAAACCTCACATTTGGATTTTATTAACTTTACCAAACCGAATCCATCTATACCTTTATCCAAATTTACTAAAATTAAATTTTTTTTTATAAAACAACCTATTATTAGTTAATCGAGGCTCACAATCTATTTAATGTTAACTAGGCTAATTTACATAAGTTTCCAATCCAATAATAATGTAATTAATTACCATTTAAATTTATGAAATATTATTGAACTTTAAATTTCAGATTTAAGTTAAAAATAGGTTTTAGCAAAATAGAAGAAAATATAAATTGTCATATGATATTTACGTGGATCCTATTTCTTCTTCTTTCCCTTTTTCTTTCTTTTTCTTTATGTTATCTTCATTTTCCTTTCTATTTTTTCTATTTATTTATTTCCTTTTTCCCTTATCTTTCTTTTTCTTTTTATTTCTATTTCTCTAATTTTCCTTATCTTTCTTTTTTCTTTTTATTTCCATTTCTCTTTGCTTTATTTTTTTCCCTTTATATTTCTCCTGCTCCCTGTGGCCCATAACCGGCCCAAACTTTCCCTACTTCTTTTCCCTTACCATAATTCCAGTCCTTCTTCCCCTCTTCTTCAATCAATCTGAACACAATAATGTTGTGCATGTCCACGTGCACGTACATGTCGACACCGACCATGATCACTCACCACCGTTCATCTTCCTCAGTCACATTCGACCCTTAACTACGCTTTTCCTACCTAAGAACCCACGGTGATGCCCAGCCCGAAATTTCGACCTCTGGGACGAAACCCACCCCAGTCCAACTCCTCGTCGTGGTCACAACTGCCGTTTGCCTTCAAAGTTCACCAACACCACCACCATGACCCTTTTCTTCTTTTCTCCCTGGACCGCATCTCTACGACAACCCTACGTCCTCTAGTTACCCTGAGACCAAAGCCAACCATAAACCTATCCCAGCCCTAAACAATTCGAGTTCCCCGCCACCCATGCTTTTAAAAATTCCATAGCACTTTTTCCCAGACCCTCCATCACTTATTCCGCCTTCTCCACCAACCCCTTGACACTCCACCACCTCGATCGTCAGAAATTAACCAAAAACCATATTTTGGTCATCTCCCTTTTTCTCACTATATACATAATTAAAAATCTCCAAATTTCCTTCAAAAATCACCTTTTTGAATGACGATCGTGTTCATATAAGAAAAAGGAGGAAATGTGATTTTCGAATTTTACTCAGATTGGGTTTACTTACTGAAAAATACATTTTTCTCTTTAATACTTAACAATATGAAATAAAGCAATATTAAAAGTAATCTACATTCAAAAACAACCAGGTACTCTTTTGAAACCATCACCTAAAACTAACTAGAAAGTGAGGTGAGGATTTTTGAATCTTAGAAATCCTAACTTTCTCAAATAACAGAGCAGAAGAAAGATGATGTACAAGCTGTTAAGGTTTTCAGGTTATAGAACATGATATACAAACATTTATGAGCATATATACTACTGCACATGAATACTTGACCAAAAATCAAAAGCTTCCATTCAAATTTTCCTAGCATATATAGGCCTACATGGTTTACAATAAAAAGATTTCATGTTTACTCACTTCTTCTTTTAAACAGAGCACTGATTTCTTTCTTCTTGTTGGCTTCTATCTAGATCCTGCTTCAAGACTTACATCTCCTTTGTTTGCTTAATGGCAGGACTTTGTTTTATTTTTTTTGTACTTAACAATTTACCTTCTTGTGTGAGTATGAGCTATAAGCTATATATAAGAGGAGGTAAGTGTACAGGGTAAGCCATTGAGCTGAAGCTTTGTATAGGCTTTCCATTTCACACACAATCCTTATACATTTACTTTGATTTGATTTGTTATGAAAGGTTTTATTGTTTGCTTTGATTTTAATAAAGATGATTTGATCTTTTTTGGCTTGACTTTGATTTTACTTTGACATTGACTTATTATATGCTTGAGATGATGTTATTAAATGCCTTGTTCCCTAAGGTATTTTCATGTGCATATATATATATATATATATATATATTCTTACATATATTCATATCTAGCTTGACCTTATATACTTGTATAAAGCAACTCAAGTATGTTCTTACATATATTACTCTTTTTATTCTTATTTTTACTTTATCTTTGATTGGAAATATGCAGACCTGATTGGATTTATAAGGTAGATTAGATATTCTATGAAAGGCTTGATTTTTAGTTTTGCTATGATGATGTCTCCTTTGAGTTTACAAATGTTTTTATATGAATTAATATAGATGTATATGTATTCTTTCATATGTGTATATATATGGTTATGTATTTTCCATCATCATGCACATCTATGTTTATACTCATTCATATTTCATTACTTAGATATAGTTATACATATATGTTTACACTTATCATTGCCACTATTCCATATAACCCATATGCATATACATTTACTTATGCATATTTTGTTATCATACATATATTCACACTATTTTTTATTCACACATTTACCCATGCAATATTTTTTTCATATCATACATATGATATATTCTATAAATGGGTATTTTATGCGTAGAAATATATCGATATTTATCTTAAGTTTAAATGGTGGAGTTTATTTATATTTCAATAAAATTTATCATATATAAAGATTTTTTTATAATTCAATATTTAATATAGTTTTTAAATCAATTTATATATATATATATTCAAATACTTCAATTATCAGTAATTTATTTGTTCAATTAATAAGATCAATATTTCAAAAATAAAAATCAGTTAATCACCTAATATTCGATGGCCAAAAATCCGGGATGTTACAGAAACTTATATTGAAAAATGTTTGAAAATTTAAACTTTGAATCTTATTAGAATTGAAATGATAGTTCAAACCCGAATGTAAAATTGATAAAAAATGAAATTATTTATTGAGAATTTGAATTGAATCTTTAACCTTTTAAATTGAAAGTGTTGAATATGGATTGATTTAAATTGCATTTTGGAATTTAAGTTGATTTGAATCGATTTGTGGAATTGGATGAAACAATTCTAATTTGGAAACTATTTTAGTATAATTTCTTTAAATAAATATAAACTATTTTAATACATAAATTATTTTAATATATAAATTGTTTTAATATATAATTATTTTAATATATATACATACACTATTTTCAATATCTAATCTACTTAAATCAAAAGGGTTATGATTTCAAAGTGTTATGATTTCAAAAAGGTTATGTTCTCAAAAGTGTTATGAGTTCGAGAGTGTTATAATTTTGAAAGTGTTACGATTCTGAAAATGAATATTATTTAAAGTAAATAATTATATCGAATTGATATGATTTTGAAATGAATATGATATTTTGATAGGAAGTACGAACTATATGAAATAAAATGACCACGGTGTGAAATAAGTGCTTGGTTGTTAAAGATACTGAGATCAGATATCGTCATACTCTTTGCCAATACCAAAACCACTTTAACAAGTGGAAATTCCAGAAAAAAGTTGGATGGTTTGGCGATGATTTTCTATAAGGTTTTAGTGCAGCTCTAACTCCCGTGGGTCAGCTTGATGTGGCTAAAACAAGAGCTATACCGGGCTAAGTGGGGTCATTCCCCCTGTCGGGCACATTTCTTCGATATCATTCAATTTCTTTTGTGATTCGATTGGGTGCACCTTTGATTTGGGAATGTGTCTCGAGGTGGGAGGTAGTAGCTACTATGCATTACCACCAATCCAAGAGTGCAAACTGTATTTCTACCCTGGCATTGCCTCATGTGCCTTGTCACATGCCTTATCGCGCTTTATACGAGTTTGTTTTGTACCGTACATATGAGGTATCCTTTGGGTAAACCACCGGTTTGGTGGAGCGTACGGCATTGTATAGACGACAGGAATATATAAATTATGTTAAGGGGGGTATGAGTAATGCCTTAACGCTATTTTAATACTTTACTTCACTGAGAGACATATTATAATAGTGTATATTACAATATAGTAGATAGTTCCATGGATCCTTAAAGGATGGGAATCCCAAACATCCTTTAAGTTACTTGTATTTCAGTTGACATTTCACTTGAGTAAATTTACTAGTATAAGAATGTTTATCCTAAATCAAGTGTTTTGTGTTTTGCTCTATGCTCGGGTCAGACTGAGTGCTACAGCATTTGAGAATTACCTTAGAGTTTGGAGCTTTGCTTGGAGATTGGTCTTTGTTTATTCAGCTTTCAAGTTACGTCAGTTTGTTCTAGTTGTTTTGTTCAGACTTGCCATCGGCATTAGTTTGTAACTTCTGTCCATTCAAGATATCTTTTGTATTTTACTTTAAACTCTAATGTTTATATAGTAGCTTCATGAACTACTATGTACCTATTACGCTGCCTATTGTTATATTAGTCCGTGTCTATGATTCTGTGATTTATTTATTTACTGTATATTCTAAATTTTCCCAAATATAAATTAACAATATGTTGTGTTGAGAAACTCAAGTCTGACATGAGTGGATGATTGTCGATTTGAACAGTTCGAAATATCAGGTCGTTACAAGCAATAGCAGAAGTGACAACAGCAAGAGACAAAATAGAAGGAGCACCAACAGTAGGAAAAAACAGAGGGAGACGGAGCAACATTCGGGACCCACCTCCTGATAGGAGGACGAGGCAAAGGAACCCAATCAGATAGAGGAATGCTAGTAGAGGTAGAAATGGAACTCGCCTCCAAAAGATGCCTAAAAGACTGACAGACCGTACATATATCCGGTTTCCAACTGTATCGCACTCTGACCTCGGCGAAATGGCCCCCATCGATTCTGACTTTTAGCACCGAAGGAATAGGTTTGATTGGGGTTATTTCAATCACCTGATACTTAAATGTACATATTTGTACATTTACATACAAATATGTCTAAAGCAATTTATAAATGTGGTCATGCCTATGCAAAAGTGTTACGAAAATTCTGACAACTATTAGCTGACGAAAATTCTGACAATTATTAGCTGACGAAATCATTATTTATTATAAACAGAACTTGAAAATGATTTCATCATCATTAATTATTTTTAAAGGGGTGTTATTTTCATTATAATATCTATTATCTGAATTTTAAAATTAATTAAATATTCGCAAATCAAAGTAATGAAATTCCGGGTCTCTACAGTTTATATGTTAATTTAAGTCTTGCATACTTCTTAGTTGTTGAGCTTTCTTCAAGTTAGGGTTGTTATGTGCAGTACTATTAATATATCATATAGATGGGGTAAGATAAATGCATATATTTGAGCTTTCCTCATGGTATGTACATTTTACTTAGGCCGTCGCAAAATGGTAGGTACGGCCAAATAATCTCTCTTCATTTATTGAGCTTTCCTCAAGTTAAAGATGAGACTAAGACAAACATCACAAGGTTAAGAGTTGTGTATGATAGAGCAAATAAGCATTTATCCATTGTATGCGGAAGTTTGATTTGTTGAGCTTTCCCCAAGGTCGTAACTTTAAGGCATATGAGTTCTAATACCACTAATGAAGTCGAACGAATTCTATGTTTTTTCATTATCATTTTGAGAAAAATAAAAGATTAGCAGGAGCTTGTTAGTAAAATGAAATGTTTTGTTTAATCTTACTAATATTCTAAGAACATCTACAATGAAAATGTCCTAATCTACAAAGTTAAAATTGTCAAAAAAATGTCTACACCCAAGTTGTTTTTCAAAAATGATAAACTCATCGGACATGACTACATTGACTGGCTAAGAGCGATAAAGATAGCATTAACTCATTAACATCTTTGGTCGTCGATAACCAAACCATCTAAGGTTAAACCCATTGATTATGTGGACCCCAATAAGAAACTATTTAATACAAAAATGTCTTTGCCCAATTCTTCGTACTGTCTACGTTAGACAAGTCATTGCAAAGGCAACATGAAACATGTCTTTCCATGAAATTTTTAATAGTTTCAAAGCTGTATTAGGGGAACGATCTCCTTTTGCAAGGTATGAACTTATGAAGAAACTATTTAATACAAAAATGACAAAGGGACAGAACGTGGAAAATTATGTTCTAATAATGAAAGATTATATTGATAGACTCTCTCAGTTGGATGTAACGATGGGCAATGAGTTGCAAGTAGATTTGATTATCAGGCATCTTACTCCCCAGTATGAGCCATTCATATTAAATTATAATACGAACTAGTCGAATGTAACTCTCATAGAGCTTCTTAATATGTTGAGGTTGGTCGAATCTTCATCTAGAATTTCATCACTGTCACAAGATGGGTCACTAAAAATGGAACTGTCTGGAGTACTTAAAGATTGTCAAAGAGAAGAAACATAATGATTTTGTTGCTCCTATTGGTATATTTATGACTCAAAATTGTTTTGCAATTAATAAATTATCTTAGGTTTTAGATACATAATCTAGTAGTCACATCTGTAATTCATTACAGGGGCACAGGAATAGGCGTCATGTGAAAAAGGGAGAGATGAGGCTTTAATTGGCCAATGGATCTCTAGTAGATATAACGGCAGTTGGAGATTTTTATTTACGTCGGCCTAGTGGAATAATTTTTATATTAAATAGTTGCTATTATGTAAAGGACTTTATTTGTGGGATTATTTATGTGTCCAAACTAACTAAAACTGGTTATATTTTTCACTATGTTGATAAATTTATGAAGATTATGTTAGATGGTTGTAATGACCCGTAATTTTTGATAAATTAAAAACAGTTGATTTAATAAAGTTTTATGATTTGATGTTGGAAGAAATAAAATTTGTGATTTAATAATAAGAATATAATTGGAATGAAATGTAATAGTATTAATTTAAGATAATTGATAACCACTTTAAATGTAATTCCAATTTATTGAACTGATTAAAAGGTTATAATTGGCTATAGATTGTAAAATTTATTGTAATAATGTATGTATTAATTGATATTTGGATTAAAAGAATAATCAATAATTTAAATATTGTATTAATTAATGAAATAATAAGTAATATATTGTAATTGAATAAAATTAGTATTGTTTAAATAACTATAAAATTTGTGTGCAGATAACAAACATACAAATGTGATTAACTATAGAAATAGTGACAATTATTATTTGTTACTAATTTATTTAATCAATTATATTTAAATGAGATTAAATATCACTTTAATATGAGTTAACACTATAACTATAAAAAGTGAATGCAAGAAAATGCACGGAAATGTCAATTATATTCATAGGGAAATAATTGAATTAATAAAAGAGTGAAACCAAGATAAATAAATTAATTGGGCTTTCAAATTATAATTAATGTGAAAATCGACAAAAATCAAATATAACTGAATTGTTGCAGTCAATATGGTAGAATAATAATGCAATAAGATATAAATAAATGTCAACTATGTCTATAGATTAATAATAGATTGAATAAAAGATTGAAATCGAATTAAAACAATTTATTGAAATTAAATTATAATTCATTGGATTTAATTACAATTGAAATTGAACACTGTAATTAGTGTAATATTTAACACTGAATTGATATGTAAATTTTTTTAAATTATTATAAATGTTTAAGTAATCAAAACTGATAAAATCTGCTAATTATAAGATTTGAAAATTATAGGTGATATATCCAATTTAATTATAATTTATTTAACTAATGTGAAAATAGCCATTTTGGTCACTGTCTCGGTTTAAACGAAACGAGTTTCATCGGATCCGTAATGGTAAATTATTATAGGATTTCAAGTTTCGTAGCGATCGGACTTGTCGTTTGATCGTAAGGACTCGAAACGCGTAGAAATCAATTTAATTAAATTCAATTGAAATCGATTTGAATAAGCTGACTTTTAGCTAACTTCTTTATACGATGGAGTTAGCACTTAAAACCTATTCCACTGAGTTTAAAAAGAATGAAAACATCTATTTTGATATATGGGATGGCCCACTTTCATTTTGGAAGCGAAATGGGCTTTTCGGGTCGTTATTGACAATTCGAACCAGTTTGATATAATATTTATTCTTATTGGGCTTTGTTAGTATACTATAGTTCTATCCAAACTGTAGTAGTCTTTTCTTTCCTTATTACTGTACGTACAATTTCATTTGTGTACTTTCCTGCTTAATGGAAGAAACAGATTCAATCTCAAAACCCTGTTCCAATTTCAAATTCAATTTCAAAATTAAACTCCTCCAAACCCCAACAAATTATATACCGACTCGAAGCTCTCGACGAGCGCATCCTAGATCTATGGTCCGTTTTTTGATTCGGGACTCCATATGTCTAGAATTCGATGAATAGTCCCCGGCCATTTATAGAGGGTTTTGATTTTTAATGGCGGATCGTCATCTTGGCGACGATCAGAGGGTGTGAGGTGGTAGAGGTCGTCGAGTAGTGTGCATCAGCGTAGCTGGTTTGTCCTAAAAGTAGTCGATGTCGCCAGAAAGTGGCTCGAAGGCTTGCGGCGGCGAATGTGCCAGGCAACTACGGAGCGTACGGCGACTTTAGGGAGAGGGCGGCGTGAGCGAGGCGGCCAAGTGGTGATGGTTGATCGGGGCGCAGTGGCCTTTGGTGGATGGCGGCGACGAGGATTTAGTGGCGACTGCCTGTTTGAATGATGGAAAGGTTTCCAGAGTAGCGTGCTAGTGTTCGGTAGGAGAGGTGACGTGTCTTTGTTCTGTTGGTAACTAATTTTTATATTTTTAATGAATTTCAAATGTTCTAACTCGAATATCTTTTGCATACGAAATCACGCCGTTTTATTTCGTTAGGATCGTATTGAAATTTCGGACATTTTGGAACTGGTTTGGATGAATTCTGATACTGTTGAATTTTAGGCCTTTATTTGGATTTCAAATCGACTTGAAATCAAACGTGAGTGTTGTAACCCACTCACAACTACTAAATTTTCTTATGTTAGTTAAATTAAATTTATGATGTGACTAGAAATTAATGGATTGATGTTTGATATGTTTAAATTGTCATCCTAGTTAAATTTGACTTTTATTGCATTTAATCATCGTCTAATTTAATATTGAATTTAATTGTCAATTTAATACCTGTTATGGATAATCAATTATCTATTGATGTTTCTTGGTTGATTTGGATGATGATTGTGATGTATGTTTGATTATTGATATTGGATAACTGGATGTTGTATTTTATATTGTTATGATACTGCAAGTTCCCTATTGGTTGAAATGATACATACCCGAACGATCTATAGAGTAGGGAAAATCGTTATAGGTTGAAATGATAGACTCGAGCGATTTTATGGATTTTATTAATTCGAGATTGCGACTTGAAATGATATAAAACCGTCAAATTCTAAATTGCGGATTGAAATGATAAATATCCACATTACTTGACCATAGGGTTGAAAATTATATACAGACACTGAATTGGTAAATTAAACGATTTTAATTCTTTAAATTTGAATTCGGCTAACTGGCATTTTGAAATAGAAGTTGATTTATATAAAATGAATTAATTTTCAATAATCCGAGCGTTAATGCTGAAGTTGGAATTGATTTAATGAATTATTCAAAGGATTTGAATTGGAATTTCAAAGTTGAGATGTCAAATATAAATGAATTTATCAGAATTGAGTTATTGAAAATGTTTGGATATAACTTTGAAATCTATTTTAAACTGTTTTAATTAACATAACTATATTAATCAATTTAAACTATTTTAATTATTTTAATCTATTATAGCCTATTTAATCCAATTTAATCTATTTTACCTATTTTAAAATAATTAAATTTATTTAATCTATTTTAAATCTATTTAATATAATTTAAATCTACTTAATCTATTTTGAATTTATTTAATCTATTTTAAATCTATTTAATATAATTTAGATCTATTTAATCTATTTCAAATTTATTTAATGTATTTAATATAATTTAAATCCAGTTTAAATCTATTTAAATCATTTTAAATCTAATTAAATCAAATTTAAATCTATTTAAAATTATTTTACTATTTAAACTATTTTAATCTATTTAAACTAATTTAAACTATTAAAAACTTATTATGACTATGTAAACTATTTTTTAATAATTTCAGGCTGTGTAAAATTGAAGTATTTATATTTAAATCCTTGATTTAAAGACGAATCTGGTCAAATGAAGTTATAACTTAAGTTAGGAATTGAAATGATATTTTCTAGCGAATCAATATATTTGAATAAATATGATGATCTTGAAAAGAGGATTTAACCTATATTTTCAGTATGGTTTTGAAAGTGAATATGATTTCGAAAGTGATATGGTTTAAATGATTTTTTGATATCAGTTATGAAACGGTTTTGGAAATGTAAAAGAACCATCTGGTGTGAAATAAGTGTTTGGTTGTTAAAGAGATCGGGATCGGATATTGTCATACTCTCTGTCAATACCGAAAACCACTGGTGGAGATTCCAGAATTGAAGTAGGATGGTTTGGCGAATGATTCTGTATGAGGTATTTACGTGACCCTGACTCCTGTAGGTCAGCTTAGATGTGAGTAAAATAGGAGCTATACCGGGCCATGTGAGGTCATTTCTCCTATCGGGCACATTTCTTCGATACTATATTTTGACTTTATGATTAATTTGGTGGCCACCCCTCGATTTGATTTGGCAGTGTGTTACGAGGTGAGCGGTAGTAGCTGCTATGCGTTACCACCAGTCCGAGAGTGCAATTGATATATCTACCTTGGCATTGCCTCGAGTATCGTGTTCACATGCCATATCGCGCCTTCTATGAGTTTTTTTGTACCATACCTATGGAGTGCCCTCTGGTAAACCTTACGGAGGAGCGTACGGTACTGTACAGACTGTGGGAATATATAAAATGTGTGAAGAGAGATATGGGTAACGCCTTCACGCTATTTTAATACTTCACTTTGTTGTAAACACTATTATAATAGCGTATTGTACTACATAGTAGATAGTTTAATGGATCCTTAGGAGATGGAAATCTTGAACATCTCTTAATTTATTGCACTCAGGTTGACACTGGATAGGTGATTGCCAAACCTCGTAAACATCTCCTATGCCGTTACACTCATATTTATATACTATTGATTTAACATACATAAGATCTTTTAGTTTTAACTCAAGTGTTTTGTCTTTTCGATTCGCTCAAGTCAGTCTCAGCTTTTCAGTTTATCGATGACTGCTTTTGTAAGGACCCGAAAATTTTAACGGTTTTAATAACGTATTTAACTGATTTTTTGCTTCAAAATAAACTATAAAATTTTGCAATGAAAATTTGGTATTGGGTATGAGTCTACTTAAAAATAGAAAATGGTAAATTTTATTGGAAAATATGAAAGTAAATTTTGTTATGTAATTTTCAATTTAAAATCAGTTAATTTAATGATAATAAAATGGTTTCGAAATCTGAATATTTTTATATAATAAAAATGTATACTATTTTCTAAGTGGGACGTCATAATTTATTTCGTTAAATTTTGTAACAACCCGCATATTTTACGATGGAATATTTAAATATTTTATTTAAAATAATTCATCGTTAGTCGGATTATGGTTTGAAAATCTACTTTTTGCGAATAGTCGAATTAGGACTCGAGACCACCCTCATTGAGTTCAAAATGACGTTTGCGACCTTTTTGAGTATAAACTTTGATATGTTTGGAGTTAGTGGAATTTTGCTACTTTTTCACTTAGGGCTTTGGTTTTGTTTCAGCTCAATAGACCCAAGCTTCACCCCTCTTCCCTTCATTACTTCATTTATATTTCCTAATACTCAAGCTTTAGCAACAATGGAGAGTGGAATGGGAAATTAAAACTCCAAGCCCTAGTTTCCATTTGCAAATCAAGTTCTAGCTCCAAATTTATAGAAGAAGCTTTGGTAAGCCTCCACTTCTTCTTCTCCAACTCATTCTCTTACCAATTTCAGAAATTCCTAAACCTAATTTAGGAAATGTTTCTCTTTTAAGCTTAGATTCAAGCTCTTTGAGTTGGAATTGAAGAGTGATTGTCCTTTCCATTTCTCTATAGCTTCTTCTTCATAGTTTTGGGTTCAAAGGTGAGATTTTTATCTCATATCTACGTCTTTAACTATCTTTGATTGTTGGGTATGAATTCCTAACAATTATTCATGTGCATTTGCTTTTGGTTTGGATTGGATTGGTATATCTATTCCAACTTTTGGTGTTTTGAAAGCAAAATCTATGAAAATTCTTTTATGGATGTTTGAACATGTTTTTGGTGATGCATCGAAGAGCCTATAGGGCCGGGTTGCCGATTGGCATAAATCCCTAGCGCCATTGCTCATTCGGTCGCGAATTGGATGTGATTGCACATCAATTATATAGGCTAGAAAACTCCCCAGGCACCAGTCAGTCGACTGACCTTTGCAGTCAGTCAACTGGCTGTAGCTAATAAGCATTTCGAAGGCTGTCTACAAAGGCTTGTGGGCTCTGTTTCCTGCAGTCAGTCGACTGACTCTCTGAGTTCAGTCGACTGATCTGCTCCTATTTGCCTATTATGCATATTTTTGTCTATTTTTGTTGGGTTTCCAAATTTAATCGATTCGTATTATTCCCACTTGTTGTTATCATTTATAATCCACTTTGATGACATTTTCTCCGGGATTTTTGTGAAAATACATTTTGATGGATTTGCTATCGATTTCTTTGGATTCTATTCACGTCTTCGAACGTGAAATTTTGGTGATTGATTGTTTGTACAACCATTTTTGTGCTTTGTCACTTTAAAAATATAAAGATTTCAATACTAGTAGTAAATATCAAAACTCTTTTATCAAAACAATTTCAACACTATTTTATTACAAAGCTCGTTTCTTAAACCGTTTTCCAATCTACTAGTATATACAAACCTTTATCTCACTCGTATGAGAAATCTAATTAAATGACTTAGTAAAACAAGTGGTATGAAACGCTTGCGTTCACTTCGTCGGTTAATTCTTTGACTTGTTCGATTGAATCTCTTGTGACAATTTTCTAGTGGAGATCTACAATTTGTTCGTAAATATTTAAGTTAAGCTAGTGGTTATGGGACATGAAGCTAAGCTCATATATTTACTAGTTTAGTGCAATTGACACTTCTTGATGATTGATGATGATCATTTTTGTGATTTAGACTAGCGATGTGCTTTGTTTCTTTGACCACGCAGGGGACGGTACCTCGTTTTATTAAGTTTCGTCTCATTTCTTTTATAGGCTAACGACCTATGTATTAGTTGAAGTTTCGACTCAATTTTTGTGGGCTAGCGACCCATGTTCTTTTATGGAGTTCGATCCATCGAACGTACCATTGTACTACGTTGTTGCACCAGCTTATCAGGATCATCGGGCGTACCGTTGTACTACGTCGTTGTTCCGAATTATTCGAGTTTCAGGTTCCTTGGGCATACCGATATTGTACTACGTCATTGTACCGGCTCTATGTTAGCGACTATGGGATAACGTCCCGTTTGTGATACACGTGTTAGTGAGTTTTCATGCTCCCGTTTTGTGATACGCCTCCCCCCTTCTTGTGATTTCTGGATTTCTATTGATGATTTCTAGAATTTGTGTTTCACCGGCTTTTATGATTGGCGTCGATATGATGTCGATATTTGTGACTTGGTGAATAAAACTAAAGAGTATGACGTTCTTTTGATCTTTGAGAAGATTCTTGTGATATTGATTAACCTCTGGTTGTTTTCCAATTACATACCTATCATAGTATAGCTCTATGGTTATCTTACGTTTTTGTCATATCTCTTATTCTACATCATTTTATCTGATATTTATAGTTAGACCGATAAGTTTATTATTTTCTTATTAAATAATACTCAGGTCAGACCGAGATGTTACAGGTGCTTCTGCTTGAATTCTCATCTGGGATTATTATCCTGACTTTTGGCTAACTACTTAGATTAGTAGTTTTTGGTTGTATACATTTGAGATATAGACTCATTGATGTATACTTATTCTTTTGTGTAGCACTTGTAACTATTTTTTTGTGATATTATGGATCATGTTTGACCATTACTCTGATATAGACTTTCATGTGTAATATTCATATCTGTTTCTGCCTTTGAGATAGGAACTTCTGTTACTGATTTATGTTATGTTTATTTCTATATTTGTTTCCAAAGATATTATAGCCAATGTGTATTAGCTTTGAGTTTGCATGGTATGTCGGAATTCCCTCTTGAAATGCAAGTTATATTTTTATCTGGCATATCGGTACTCGCACAAAGCAATTACACGGTTGGTCGCTTCTCAACAGCCTTATTCTCCGCGCTAGTTGACGGCATTACCCCGTAGTATCCTTGGCTAGCGTGGGTATAAAGGTGGGGCGTCACAGCTTGATATCAGTGCCAAACTTCGGAACTATGTAGAATAATATAACAATGATCATCGTCCTAAGTTCATCTTAGGAGTCATGCCTTAGGATTTTATTCGGGTCTTCGAACCGTTCTATCCTATTTTCTTGACGCCTTGTTTTATCAATCATGATTGTTTGATAATTATTTTTTGAATAACCTTTTTCTTCTTTCTTTCTTTCTTAAAGAAGAGAAATGGTTAGACCTGGTCGTCCCAGCGCCGGTCAATCTAGTGCTACTCCCCAGGATGGAGTATTTATGTCTGCACAACAACTTCTTGATCTAGTAAAGAATGCTCAAGCTGTCGGACCCAATCCAGAGCCTACTCACCCTAAGTACGAATTTGCACGTTTGTGCAGTGACTATACCAACTTGGATGGGAAGCCATTTCGGGGTTCCGAAAGCGTCATTCAAGTCCAAGCTTGGCTCAAAACATGCGATCGCATCTTTACTCGCATGAATCTAATTGATCTTCACCGTGTCCAAGTGGCTTCAAGTATGCTCCAAGAAAGAGCATTAGATTGGTATGAGCTTCTTATTTTTGTAATTATTGAAGCGGATCTTACTTGGGAGAAATTCCGGGAACGATTCGAATTAAAATTTGTGCCAGAAGCTGAGAAGGTGACATTGGCTCGTCGTTTCATAGACCTTGTTCAAGGTGAATCCTCCGTGGAAGACTATGTCGCATCACTCGAGTCACTTTCTAAATACGGGGTCGAATACATAAACACCCCATTGAAGAAGAACCAAAGATTTGTCTATGGCTTGAATAAAAATCTCAAGAAGCCATTACTTCTAAAGTTAGAAGTTTCTTTTGATCAACCCATTGATATCGCTCTTCGTCTTGAAGAGGCAGATAGGGAGAGTGGCGTTGAAGTTGTGGGTGCCAAACCAAACTTCAACAACAAGAAAAAGCCTAGTAAGTTCAAAGGTCCTTATCCCAATAAGAAAGGGAAGCAAGCAACTCTGATGGAAAAGACTTCTGCCTCTGGTAGTGGGCAATACTACAATTGTGATTCTAAACACCATTATGCCAATAGATGTCCGAAACCTCTCTTTTGTCGCTATTGCAAAAGTTCGGGTCATCTTTTATCTTCATGTCCCAAACTTCAAGGCAAGAAGGAGGGAAAGTTAAATGTTGCACAAGCTCCTAGAAACACTTCTCGTGGTCAAGGTATTTCTCATCCTATCCTTGATGGCATTATTTTATTGCGTGATCAACCTATTCGAGTTCTTTTTGATACGGATGCGTCCCATTCTTTTATATCAAAAGAACTTGTTGATACTTTTTCTTTAAGTGTTGTTGCTTTAATGAGTTCTTTGAGAATTGCGAATCCGGTTGGTGGATCCTCAACAATTAGTTTGCTTTGTAAAGATGTCGAGATTATTTTGTGCGATTTTTCTTTCCGAGCCGATTTGCATGTTATGTGCTACTTAGGCTTTGGAATGATTTTGGGAATGGATTGGCTTAACTGCTATGAAGCTCAAATCCTATGTCCTGAGCAGACTATTCATCTTCGACATCCTCAATCTGTTAACAAGATTTCTATTGATCTTAAAGATTCGGATTCCAACGTGGCTACATGTTTATATTCTTTAAATCCTCATGATGACGATAATGATGATGAGGAAGATGTCATTTCTCTTATTAACGTTGTTCGTGAATTTTCCAATATATTTGAGCCCGTTTAGGATTACCACATAAGCGAGTAATTGAGTTTAGAATTAATCTAGTTCCTGAAGCTCTACCTATCACTCGTCCTCCTTATCGTATGTCCAATAAAGAAAATAAGGAGATGCACAAACAATTATCTGAATTGGAGACGAAGCAATTTATTCGCTCCAGTTCCTCTCCTTGGGGAGCTTCGGCTATTTTTGTGAAGAAATACAATGGTACACTTAGGCTTTGCATTGACTACCGCAAGCTTAATGATCTTACTATCAAGAATAAATATCCTTTACCTCGGATTGATGATCTATTCGATCAGCTTAGTGGTGCTAGAGTCTTTTCACAATTAGACTTAGCAACCGGTTTTCATCAGCTTCGTATTGCAGAGGATAGCATTCCTTTGACATCGTTCCATACTCGTTATGGATCTTATGAATGGCTTGTTATGCCATTTGTTTTAACGAATGCTCCGGCTTATTTCGTTGACCTTATGAGTAGAGTTTTCAAAGACTTCCTCGATCGATTTGTTCTCATCTTTATTGATGATATTCTTGTGCATTCTAAAACCAAGGAGGAGCATGAAAAGCATCTTCGGATTGTGTTGGAAACTTTTAGGAGTAATCAATTAAAAGCAAAAAATTTAAATGCCACTTTTGGCAATCTCGTGTGAAGTTTCTTGGTTATATTATTTCCGAATCCGGAATTTTCGTGGATCCTTCAATGATTGAAGCGATTCAAAATTGGAAGGGACCGGAGAGTGTGATGGAAATTCATAGTTTTCTTGGATTGGCAGGTTATTACCGCCGTTTCATAAAAGACTTTTCTAAAATTGTCGTGCATCTTACTAGATTAAGAAAGAAAGGTGTAAAATACATTTGGTCGGACAAATGTGAAGCTTCTTTCCAGAAATTAAAAGAACTCCTTTTCGATGCTCCTATTCTTGTTATTCCCGAGGGGAATCAAGATTTTATTGTTTATACCGATGCTAGCCGTGTTGGTTTGGGAGCCGTTATCATGCAACGAGAATGTGTCATTGCTTATGCTTCTAGGCAATTGAAGCCAGCCGAGACTAGATATGCCACTCATGATTTAGAGCTCACGGCTATTGTTTTTGCTTTTAAAATTTGGCGTCATTATCTTTTGGGAGAGAAATTTGTTCTCTATACCGATCATAAATCTTTGGAGTATCTATTTTCTCAAAAGAAACTTAATTTGTGTCAACAAAGTTGGCTTGAATTTCTTGCATCTTATGATCTTGATATTCTTTAAACTCCCGGAAAGGGAAATCGTGTAGCTGATGCACTTAGTCGTAAGCAGCAAGCGGTTGTTTCCATGATGATATCCGAAAGGAATGATTTCGGAATTTTATCCACTTGTGAGATTCGAGATCGTGAGTCCGATTTATGTTCATCTTTGGCTTTATGTAGCCTTGAGGCTCATCCTTCTCCTTTAGACACATTCTTGAAGCTCAAAAGCTAGATCCTGGATTGGCTCCTCTTAGCGAAAGTTGTAGGGATAAAATTGGTATTGAAAGTTTGAGAGACTTTGATATTGATTCTCGTGGCGGTATTCGAAAATTTGGTAGACTTATCATGCCAAATATTAGTGATCTTCGTAAAGACATTTTAGAAGATTCTCATCATTCTAAATTTACCATTCATCCCGATAGTAGTGAAATGTATGCGGATATGAAGCACTTTATTATTGGGATGGAATGAAATCTGATATTGCTAACTTTGTTAAGCGTTGCATGACTTGCCAAATCGTTAAGGCCGAGCATCAATGGCCCGGTGGGTTATTGCAACCTTTACACATTCCAATTTGGAAGTGGGATCAAATTTCCATGGATTTTATAGACGGCCTTCCCCGTTCTCGTTCAGGTCATGATAACTTATGGATGATTGTTGATAGACTTACTAAATCCGCCCATTTTATTCCCGTTCGGTCCAATCGGACCGTTCCTCTTTTGGCCAAGTTCTTTATTAAAGAAATTGTTAAGTTACATGGAGTTCCTACTTCTATTGTTAGTGATCGTGATCCATTGTTTACTAGTGGATTTTGAAAGAATCATCAAAAAACTTTGGGAACGAAGCTTAATTTTAGCACCGCTTATCATCCTCAGTCCGATGGACAAACCGAGCATGTGAATCAAACTCTTGAAGATCTTCTTCGTGCATGTGTTCTTGATTTTGGTGGAAGTTGGGAAGATCATATTTCTCTTGTTGAGTTTTCCTATAATAATAGCTTCCAATCTAGTATTGGTATGGCACCTTTCAAGGCACTCTATGGAAGGCCATGCCGATCTCCTTTTTGTTCGCTTGAGGCCGGTGAGAAGCTGGTTTTAGGTCCAGATTTCATTCGTGATTCCACAGAAAAGATTGACCTTATTCGTCATAGGATGAAAGAAGCCCAAAGTAGACAAAAATCCTATGCCGATTACCGAAGAAGAAAATTAGAATTTTCTGTGGGAGATTTTGTGTTTGCTCGTGTTTCACCTATGAAGGGTGTTGTGCATTTCAGTCGATCGGGAAAGTTAGCATCTCGATATATTGGTCCATTTCCCATCACCGAACGCATTGGTTCCATGGTCTATCGCCTCTTATTACCGGCTCAATTTTCTTCTATTCATGATGTGTTTCACGTTTCTTAATTACGGAAATGCCTTCGAGATTCCGATTCTATTCTTGAGCCCGTTGTTGTGGAAGAAATTGAAGTTTCGCCTAATTTAACTTATGAGCAACATCCTATTCGTATTATTGCTTCGAAGATTAAACGCCTTCGAAATAAAGATGTTCCTCTTATGAAAGTTCAATGGTCCTCAAATCCTAAGGATTGTTCTTGGTAATCCATAGAATTCATCGAGCGAACACATCCGGACTCACTTTCTCGTGCTCTTTGAGGTGAGCTTCTTATTCCAAATTTCTTCTTTTGTGTTGATATGCTTTTATGGTTGTTACTTTTTGTTCATTTATTTCTTATGATTGCAAGGACGCAATTTCTTTAAGGAGGGGAGTCTATAACAACCCGCATATTTTACGATTGAATATTTAAATATTTTATTTAAATTAATTCATCGTTAGTCGGATTATGGCCCAAAAATCTACCTTTTGCAAACAGTCAAATTAGGACTCGAGACCACCCCCATTGAGTTCAAAATGACGTTTGCGACCTTTTTGAGTATAAACTTTGATATGTTTGGAGTTAGTGGAATTTTGCTACTTTTCCACTTAGGGCTTTGGTTTAGTTTCAGCTCACTAGACCCAAGCTTCACCCCTCTTCTCTTCATTACTTCATTTCTATTTCCTAATACTCAATCTTTAGTAACAATGGAGAGAGGAATGGAAAATTAAAACTCCAATCCCTAGTTTCCATTTGCAAATCAAGTTCTAGCTCCAAATTTATAAAAGAAGCTTTGGTAAGCCTCCTCTTCTTCTTCTCCAACTCATTCTCTTACCAATTTCAGAAATTCCTAAACCTAATTTAGAAAATGTTTCTCTTTTAAGCTTAGATTCAAGCTCTTTGGGTTGGAATTGAAGAGTGATTGTCCTTGCCATTACTCTATAGCTTCTTCTTCATAGTTTTGGATTTAAAGGTGAGATTTTTATCTCACGTCTACGTCTATAACTATCTTTGATTGTTGGGTATGAATTCCTAACACTTATTCATGTGCATTTGCTTTTGGTTTGGATGGATTGGTATATCTATTCTAACTTTTGGTGTTTTGAAAGCAAAATCTATGAAAATTCTTTTATGGATGTTTGAACATGTTTTTGGTGATGCATCGAAGAGCCTATAGGGTCGGGTTGCCGATGGGCATAAATCCCTAGCGCCATTGATCGTTCGGTCGCGAATTAGATGTGATTGCACAACAATTATATAGGCTAGAAAATTGCCTAGGCACCAGTCAGTCGATGACCTTTGCAGTCAGTCGACTGGGCTAATAAGCATTTTGAAGGCTGTCTGTAGAGGCTTGGGGGCTCTGTTTCCTGCAGTCAGTCGACTGACTCTCTGAGTTCAGTCGACTGACCTGCTCCTATTTGCCTATTATGCCTATTTTTGTCTATTTTTGTTGGGTTTCCAAATTTAATCGATTTGTATTTATTCCCACTTGTTGTCATCATTTATTATCCACTTTGATGACATTTTCTTCGGTATTTTTTTGAACATGCATTTTGATGGATTCGGTATCGATTTCTTTGGATTCTATTCACGTCTTCGAACGTGAAATTTTGGTGATTGATTGTTTCTACAATCATTTTTGTGCTTTGTCACTTTAAAAATATAAAGGTTTCAATACTAGTAGTAAATATCAAAACTCTTTTATCAAAACGATTTCAACACTATTTTATTACAAAGCTCGTTTCTTAAACCGTTTTCCAATCTACTAGTATATACAAACCTTTATCTCACTCGTATAAGAAATCTAATTAAACGACTTAGTAAAACAAGTGGTATGAAACGTTTGCGTTCACTTCGTCGGTTAATTCTTAGACTTGTTCGATTGAATCTCTAGTGACAATTTTCTAGTGGAGATCTACAATTTGTTCGTAAATATTTAAGTTAAGCTAGTGGTTATGGGACATGAAGCTATGCTTATATATTTACTAGCTTAGTGTAATTGACACTTCTTGATGATTGATGATGATCATTTTTGTGATTTAGACTTGCGATGTGCTATGTTTCTTTGTCCACGTAGGGGACCGTACCTCATTTTATTGAGTTTCGTCTCATTTCTTTTATAGGCTAATGACCCTTGTATTATTTGGAGTTTTGACTCAATTTTTGTGGGCTAGCGACCCATGTTCTTTTATGTAGTTCGGTCCATCAGACGTGCCTTTGTACTACGTTGTTGCACCATCTTATCAGGATCATCAGGTGTACCGTTATACTACGTCATTGTTCCGACTTATTCAAGTTTCAGGTTCCTCGGGCGTACCGATATTGTACTACGTCGTTGTACCGGCTCTATGGTTAGCGACCATGGGATAGCGTCCCTTTTGTGATACACGTGTTGGTGTGTTTTGATGCTCCCGTTTTGTGATAGGCCTCCCCCCTTCTTGTGGTTTCTGGATTTCTATTGATGATTTCTAGAATTTGTGTTTCACCAGCTTTTATGATTGGCGTCGATATGATGTCGATATTTGTGACTTGGTGAATAAAACTAAAGAGTATGACATTCTTTTGATATTTGAGAAGATTCTTGTGATATTGATTAATCTCTGGTTGATTTTCAATTACATACTTATCATAGTATGGCTTTATGGTTATCTTACGTTTTTGTCATATCTCTTATTCTATATAATTTTATCTAATATTTATAGTTAGACTGATCCGTTTATTATTTTCTTATTAAATAATACTCGGGTCAGACCGAGATGTTACAGGTGCTTCTGCTTGACTTCTCATTTGGGATTATTATCCTGACTTTTGGCAAACTACTTAGATTAGTAGTTTTTGGTTGTATACATTTGAGATATAGACTCATTGATGTATACTTATTCTTTTGTGTAGCACATGTAACTATTCTTTTGTGATATTGTGGATCATGTTTGACCACTACTATGATATACACTTTCATGTGTAATATTCATATCTATTTCCGCCTTTGAGATATGAACTTCTGTGACTGATTTATGTTATGCTTATTTCTATATTTGTTTCCGAAGATATTATAGCCACTTTGTAGTAGCTTTGAGTTTGCATCGGTATGTCAGAATTCCCTCTTGAAATGCAAGTTATATTTTTATCTGGCATATCGGTACTCGCACAAAGCAATTACACAGATGACGCTCCTCAACAGCCTTATTCTCCGCGCTAGTTGACGGCATTAACCCATAGTGTCCTTGGCTAGCGTGGGTATAGAGGTGAGGCGTCACAAATTTGGAGTTCTCTAGCCCAGTTTATCTTATTTTTGGCGAATTGGTAGCAGTTTGGCAACAGAATATCGACTTTTGATAGAATAGGGTATCGCTTATATATGTGTACCATTCTGTTCGCCTCGTCCTGTTGTTCTCTATAGTATATTCTGTTGTGCATTTCGGAGTCCGATACGTGACAAAATCAGTAAAACACTTAGCCGTATCAGTATCCGTTTCGAATCTTTTGGGTTTGTTCCTGTAACCATTCAAATTTTCTAACGGTTGAAAAACGAATAGCCAATTGCTTATGTTACTTCCTGAATTATCGTGCCTTGATTTTCACTATTTCACTAATTTACTTTGTATTTATGGTCCGTCCTTTCCTTTGCCCTTCCATTTTCGTTCTATTATTTCATCTAAAAAGAATATAATATTTATATATAATGCAATTATATATCAGAGAACCTTCCTGCGCGTCCTCTTCTATTTTTGCAAACTGTGCTCTCGTTCAACCCGTCCGCGCTTCCTCTTCCACCTTGCTTCATTCTTTGCTCCATCTCTTGACAACGCCCGACGGCTCACCCTAAGCCCAGCAACTGAAAGCAACAGCTTTCTACGGCCTTTGCCACTCCGGCGACCTAACCCAGTGCCTCGATCACTGCCCCTGTCGCTAGCCTTGTCCCCCTCTCAGCCCACTTATTTTCCACCACAGCACACCACCCGAGCATAACATCTCCCCTCTGCCTTCCCACTCCATCGACCAGACCCAAGCACCAAACTCTACCATAACCGAAAGCAAACTGCTCCGATCACCCTTCCCTTGCACCACCAAACCTAATCCACTACCGACTGCTTGTGCTCCACCTATAACCACCTAACCTTTTCCTTCTTCGATCGGCCGATCCACCAACCACCTGCCGAAGCCTTGGCTTGCCTCTTCTTGTATGTATATATGCAGAAATATATATATATATATATATCTTAGTTTATATTTTACCTAGTTATATATTTTACATGATAAAGCTATATTATAAAGTTGCACACTTTTGATGCTTTTACTGCTATCGTATAATTTGGTAGCCTATATATATAATGTATATGTATAAGTCAGTGGATCTGCTATTTGATCATACATATATCATATATACATGTCTTTTAGTCAAGACTGGATATATATAATAGGTATGGGATATTATATTTTGTATTTAAAAAGATATATATATATATATATATATATATACACACTTATTCGTCATCAAAGTAGCTTCGCTATTTCGGAAAGCAAGTAAGCAGCAGTTGCATCCCTTTTGGAAAAAAGAATGTACATCATAGTAAGTTTATACATCTATATATATATATATAGATGTTTACAAATTATCTTGGATATGAGTTATACAATTTTTGTTTACAGTTAGTTTTATATATACACACACACATCTATGTGTGTGTATTATATTATAAAGTGTTGGGCCTGTTGTTTCTGCCCTTATATTTAAAGTAAGAAGGGTATATACATAGTAGTTTTCATGCTTATGTATATAAGTGTATGTATACATATATTTGTGTGTGTGTTGCATATATATGTGTTCTAAAATATAAAAGTGGAAATTAGCCATAAGGGCCTCCTTAGCAAGTGCAATTAGTTTCTAGGACACACATCTGAATAATTATTTTTAAGGACAAAAATGCAAAATAATTAGTTTCTAAGGCCTAAAAACCTATCAAATTATGTCCTTGAAAGTAATTGGACGACTAATTTTGTTCTTAAAAGTAATTATTCTGCTGACTTTGGCCTTGAAATTAATTTCTGTGGATGTGTGTCCTAGAAACTAACTGGACTGTAAAGTTTGTCCTTCTAGTGAAATGCCCCAATATAAAATATATAGGTATTTTGATCTTTACATTTTATATTGATTATATATATATATATATTATAGACATTGTGAGGTATAAAATACATATAATCGGTTGTGTATATATGTAAGATATTTAAGTTATAAATGAGCTGTTGGTTTATATATGAGTATATACATGAGTTTTATAATAGTTAAGGGTCTTACTTAACTGTGGGTTTAAGTAGCATTGATCTGGAATATGTATATATATAGAGATTTATTCTATTTTGGTTTAAATTAAATAATGATTTCGAGATATATATCAATATATGTGTATATATAGATTTTGATTTATATATGTATGTGTTTTAAATTTTATATTGATTTATTGAGAAAATATATAATGATATAATATACATTTCGTTTTAGTCTATATTGAGTTGATTTTAATTTGTTTCATCGGTTCCTATTATCAGCTCTGTTCATCGAATTCGTGTCCATCTTCCTTCGCTTTGGAAATTCATGCTTGGATTCATAACCCATTTCATTATCAAATCTACCTAGTCTCGAAAGGTGAGCAATCACTCACGATTAACATTCTTATAGTTAGTAAATTTGATTTCACTTAAAATGACAATTGAAATATGATATTAAATTTGAATTCCTAGTTATTTAATTGTTAAATATGATAAGCCATTATCTGCAATTGTTCACCTGTGGTATATGACACCATATCCTGTTATGTATGTTTTATTTAATTTATCACTGATGATATATGCCTGTTTTTGATATTTATATTTATCCGAATTGTTCTCACTCTGCAAATTCCTTGTTAATTTAGAATTCCCTATGGGTTGAAATGATACATACCCGAACGATATTCTAGAATAGGGAAAAAATCGTTATGGGTTGAAATGATAAACACAAGCGATTTCATTGATTTTGAATTTTTTGGATTGTGGGTTGAAATGATATTATCCGTATATATTTAAATTGCGGACTGAAATGATAAATATTTGTACCACTTGACCAAAGGATAGAAAATTATATACGGACACCGTTGGTCTATATTTTGAAATGATTTCCAAAGTTTTGAAAGGAAATATATGGCTTTTAATAAATATTGATTTTAAAATATAATTTGTATAATTGTTATTTTTATATATATGTCTAAATTTAGATTTTTAATAATAATATGTCTTGGAAATTTTAATTTATAAGTTAATTTTGAAAAAAAAATTAAGTTTGTCTTATAAATATAATTATTTTAAAAATATATAAAATAAGACTTAATACAGATACATTTAATAATAAGATTTAATTTAATAAAATTTGATTTAATTGGTTTATAATATGTTTAAGCATTTATTTAAATTTATATTAGTATTTTTAATTAAATTTTTATAACTTCAATAATAAAGGTTGGTAAGATAAATTAATGCTGACTGGGAATTTAACTTGGTTAAAAATTGAATTTACTAAGAATTTATTTAAACTTATTGATTTTGAGATTTTGGAACATATGATTTATAACGTGATTTGATAAGAAGTGATTAAACGAATATTCTCAAAATTTAAATAAAATAGAGATTTAATATTTGATATTGATTTAAATACATATATTAGGATTTAAATAAATTGTTATTAAAAATGGTTAAGTGAATATTTTCCAATTTGAATAAAAGTTGAAGTTAAATGTTGAAATATAAATGAAATTTATATTGTAAACGTTTGAATGTTTAAACTTGAATCTTTGAACTTTAAATTGAAATGGTTAAACTCGAGTTGATTTAAATTGAATTTTGGAATTTAAGATGATTTGAATTGACTTGCGAAATTAGAGGAACTAATTTTATCATATAAAGTATTTATAATATATATAAACTACTTTAATTTATAACCATTTTAATACAAATACTGTTTTCAATATCGAAACAGTCTAAGTTGGAACTGTTATCAATTTCAAAAAGTGCTATGATTTGAAAATTGTTATGATTACGGAAGTGTTATGAATTAAAAAAGTGCTATAATTTCAAAAGTGTTATGATTTCGAAAGTGGTATAAAATTTTAAAGTGTTACAATTCTAGAAATGACTATTATTTAAAGTGAATAATGATATCGAATTGACACGGTTTAGAAATGTATATGATATTTTGATATGAAGTATGAACTGTTTGAAATGAAATGACCACGGTGTGAAATAAGAATTTGGTTGTTAAAGAGACCGGGATCGGATATTGTCATACTCTCTGCCAATATCGAAAATCACTTTAACAACTGTGTATGTGGTGGAGATTCCAGAATGAAGTTGAATGGTATGGTAACGGTTCTATATGGTATTTAGATAGCCTTGACTCCCGTGAGTCAGCTTGATGTGGCTAACAGAAGCCACACTGGGCCAAGTGAGGTCATTCCTTCGATCGGACACATTTCGTCTATACCATTCTATTGCTTTTGTGATTTGATTGGGTGCACCTTTGATTTGGGAGTGTGTCACAAGGTATGGGTAGTAGCTGCTATGCGTTACCACCAGTTCGGATAAGCGAACGGTATATCTACTCTGGCATTGCCTCGCGTACCTTGTCACATTCCCTATCGCGCCATCTACGAGTTTTTTTTGTGTCATACCTATGAAGTGTCCCTGTTATCCCACTTGCGAGTGGAGTTTACAGTATCCGTATTGACTACGGCATTGTATAAAATGTGTTAAGGGGGATATGAGTAACGCCTTAACGCTATTTTAATAGTTTACTTTGCTATGGACATATTATAATAGCGTATATTATTACATACTAGATAGTTCCACAGATCCTTAGAGGATGGAAATCCCAAGCATCCTTTCATTTATTTGTAATTCAGTTGACATTTCTCTTGAGTTGAATTTACTGATATAAGAATGTTAATCCTGACTCGAGTGTTCTGTGTTTTGCTTTATGCATGGGTCAGACTGAGTGTCACAACATTTGAGACTCGCCTTTGGAGTTGGAGCTTCACTTGGAGATCCATCTATATCTGTTCAGCTTTTAGCTATCCAGTTGCTTTGATCCGTTTGTATCCGAGACTAAATTGTATTTAAGATAATCTATTGTATTTTATTTCAAAACTCTATTGTTTATATAGTAGCTTCATGATCTAATATTTATTTTTCCGCTGCTTATTGTTATATTGCTCTATGTCTGTGATTTTTGATTGATTTTATTTACTGTATATGCTAAGTTTTTCCAAATATAAATTAACAATCTGTTGTTTTGAACAATTCAAGTCTGACATGTGCGGATGCAAATGGTTCAAAATACCATGTCGTTATAGTTGGTATCAAAGCTCTGGTTTAGGAAAAACTTAGCATATAGAGTAAATTTAATTACAGAATCACCTTCGTTCAAGCTTGAATTTCTCCTCATTTATTAGGATTTCTTTCGAATTTTGAAACTTTCCCTTTTTTTCTGAAATCCATTCTTGTCTCTCCCTATTCATGTTCTTCTTGATACTGGAGCATCCCATAACTCCATTTCTGTTCCAACAACCTTAGTATGATTTGTAAAATGGTGAAACTCCTTTACAACAAGCGTCGATCCACCAGAGATTTCTACATCCTTGATTTATGATGCTGTTATTCTTGAAAATCCGGAGCTATCTCTAGCAGACGATTAGGGTAATCCCCTTGTAATTTTGACTCTACTTCGATAATCAAAAATTATCCTGATATTGGGTGAGGTCACTTCTCTTCCTCCCAAGCGAGAAATTGAATTTCCGCATTGATCTTATTCCCGAAATTTCGGTTGACCTGGTTAAGGTCGCCACGGTAAAAGTAGGTCTATCCATTTCTTCTTTTGTTATTTAATTATTTTATCTTCCTTTCGAGTCTATCTTCGTGGTTAGAATTTTCTTTGACTAGGATTCATCTAAATTTAAATCTCTATCCTTGTTTTGAAATCTATTCTTGAATCATCCTATGACGGAGTGTATTTGTAATTAATATAAAATGTTTTATATTGTATTGTTTGAGTTGTTAAGTTTGAATTTTAGGTTTAGATTGATTCGTTTGGCCAACGCCATCAATAGGAATTCCAAAACACTTGAACAGAGAAAACTGACACAATATTGTTTTTGAAATTGTTAAATGAAATAAATTTGTGTATGGCTATATTATATATATAAAGGTATAATTTTCTAAAATTTAACAGTTAAATGAATTTGTGTCTGAAATGATAATACTAGATTATCATTTATGGTCTTGAAAACCATTTACTACTGTTGTATATTATAAGAAGATGAAATTTGTAACACATGGTTTATAAGTCTGATTTGCCAATGAAATGGATGTAAACTAAAGAATTTAGAATTAAATTTTTGGTGTTTTCAAATTTGATTTTCAAAATTTTGCAAAATAATATTCTATTTGAAATATTTTCAAATGGAAATTGTTTCAATGTTTTTTAAAGAAGTAAGTCTGTACTTTCCTTTTGTCGCTGGGAAATAATTTCGGTGATGACTGCAACATTACCGACAATCCTTTTCGAGACTCAAAGTCGAGAGATCACTCAGTAGCTTCGCTACAACTTTTTTTCAAAATAGATTTGATTTGAATTTCTTGAGTATGATTTGATTTATAAAATGTATAGGTATATGTATATATTTATTTCAAATGGTTGGAGGTGAAACCGAAAATTCAATTCTTAAATTTTGGGTTTAGTTAGAGTTTTCAATTACTGGAATGGATAAAAAGTTTGAAATATTTAAAGTGTTTAAAATTAAAATTTGAATTTAGAACAACTTGAAATGGTTAGAATGAGAAAAGTTTATTTGTACAATAATAAATTGCATTCTAATATTCATAACTCACCTAAAATATTCAAAAAGATAAAATGTTAGGGAATATATATAATTAAAGGTTATACAAGAAGAAAACTTAAGTAATAAATTTGTTCAACTAAAATCTGGCTTAATACAAATGTAGTAAATTAAAGGAAAATTTGTATAGTATTTAATTACACTCAGAACCTTAATATAGCTTACCTAGAAATAGTTAAATGTTAATGAGAATAGGTAATTAAATAATATGAAATATAAATGTGAGCAATAAGATGTCCAAAAATGATATTTTGTTAAGAACTTATAAATAATAAATTGAATAATGAATTAAACAATAAAAAGAGAATTAATTCGTTGGATAATAAATGGTTATAATACATGTTTATACACTTAATATATGTTGTAAAATATGTCAAGTGGAAGAAATTAAAAAAATGTGTAAAAGAAAATTTGTATATTATTGAACTACATTTGATGCATCAATAAAAATTACCTATAAAGGGTCTGAATTACATTAAATAGTATGCAATATAAATGTAAGTAAGAAGATGTCCAAAATGAATTCTGTTAAGGGAATTTTAATTTATATCCAAAGATAAAGAATGGAAAAAAAATTAATTTATGATATAAGAAATTTTAATTGAGATAAATTGAAAATAATTAGAGAATGCTATTTAAGTAAATAAATCTGAACTTAGGAGTAGTAAAACTGAATTATAAATGGAATTAACTAAAGTTAAGTCAAATTGATTAATAAATAGATTAAATAAAATAACATTTGTTTTCAAAATATTGAATGTTAACAAAATTAAAGCAAATAAATTCAATGTAAACAAACTAAATACTGATTGATTTAAATAAAATGGATTGAAACCCAATTTACTTGAATATAAATCAATCTATATGGTTTTAAATTAATTGTTGTATTTTTTAGTTTAATCTATCTTTTCTTTCTAGTTGTTTCTATTCTCCTACCTTCTTCCTTTTCGGAGACGAAAAGTTTTGAGTTGGGGAGATTATAACGACCCAAAATTTTTAACGGATTTAATAACGTATTTAACTGAATTTTTGCTTGAAAAAAAACTACAAAATTTTGCAATGAAAATTTGATATTGGGTTTGCGTCTACTTAAACATAGAAAATGGTAAAATTTTATTGGAAAATATGAAAGTAAATTTTGTTGTGTACTTTTCAATTTAAAATCAGTTAATTTAATAATAATAAAATGATTTTGAAATCTGAATATTTTTATATAATAAAAATGTATATTATTTTCTGAGTGAGACCTCATAATTCTTTCGTCAAATTTGGAATTCTCTAGCCCAGTTTATCTTATTTTTGTTGAATTGGTAGCAGTTTGGCAGCAAAATATTGACTTTTGATAGATTGAGCGTATCACTCATATCTGTATACCATTCTGTTCATATCGTCATGTTGATCTCCATAGTATAATCGTTGTACATTTCGAAGTCCGGTGCGCGGCAAAATCAGTAAAACACTTAGTGTATCGGTATCCGTTTTGAATCTTTTGGGTTTGTTCCCGTGTCCATTCAAATTTTCCAACGGTTGAAAAACCAACAGCCAATTGCTTTTATTACTTCCTGAATTATCATGCCCTAACTTTCACTATTCCACTAATTCAATTTATATTTATGGTTCTCCCTTTCCTTTGCCCTTTCATTTTCATTCTGCTATTTCATCTGAAAAGAATTTTTTTTATATATAATGCAATTATATATCAGAGAACCTTCCTGCTCATCTTCTTCTATGTTTGCAAACCCTGCTCTTGTTCGAGCCATCCCCTCTCCCTCTTCCACCTTGCTCCATTCTTTGCTCCGCCTCCTGACAGCGCACGCAGCCCACCCCAAGCCCAGTCACCGAATGTAACAACTTCATGTGGCCTTCGCCACTTCGGCGACCTAACCCAGTGCTCTGATCACTGCCCCTTTCTCCAGCCTTGTCCCCCTCTCAGCCCACCTGTTTTCCACCACAACACGCCACCCGAGCATATCATCTCCCCTTAGCCTTGCCCACTCCACCGACCAGACCGAAGCGCCAAACTCCACCACAACCGAACAAAAAACTGCTCCGATCACCCCTCCCTTGCACCGCCGAACATAAACCACTGCCGACCGCTTGTTCTCAAACCACAACCACCTAGCCTTCTCCTTCTTCGATCGATCGATCCACCAACCACCAGTGCCGAAGCCTTCATCTTCCTCCTCTTCTATGTATATACGTAGAAATATATATATACATACATACATACATACATAGATATATATATATATATATATATATATATCTTAGTTTATATTCCATCTAATTTTTACATGATAAAGCTATATTATAAAGTTGCGCACTTTTGATGCTTTTATTGCTATCATATAATTCGGTAGCCTATATATATAATGTATATGTATAAGTCAGTAGATACTCTATTTGATAATACATATATCACATATACATGTCTTTTAGTCGAGATTGGATATATATAATAGGTATGGGATATTATAATTTATATTTAAAAAGGTATACATATTTATTCATCATAAAAGTAGCTTCGCATATTTTGGAAAGCATGCAAGCAGCAGCTGCATCCCTTTTGGAAAAAAGAATGTACATCATAGTAAGTTTATACACATGTATAGAGATGTTTACAAATTATATTAGACGTGAGTTATACAAATTTTGTTTACATTTAGTTATATATGTGTGTGTATTATATTATAAAGTGTTGGGCCTGTTGTTTCTTGTAACATCCCGCCTTTTAGTACGCTTAAGTAGACACACATGCTGACTCAAACCACACAGGAAGGCAGATTGTTATGGGGTAAATAAGAAAAAGCAGAGAAAGGAAAAAACAACTTGCAGTGGAACGACAAAATATAATAATCAAATAAACAGTTCATGAAGCTGTTTTACAAAACATTTGATTATACATATAAAATACAGAATTAGAGTTACACATACCAAAAAATAATAAATAAAAATGCAGCGGAACAGTATGAATGTAGTGGAATGATATAATAAATAATAATACAATCTTCGTCTTCGTCCTCTAGCAATAAGGTCTTCAAATCCTAAAATGCTCAGGCTGACCCAAGCGAATTGAAAAGACAAAACACTCGAGTTAGAACTAAAAGATCTTTTGTAAGTTAAATCAATGGTAAATAATATGAGTGGAACGGCGTCGGAGATGTTTACGGGATTTGACATCTCCTCTCCAGTGTCTAACGTGAGTGCAGTAACTTAGGAGATGCTCGAGATTCACATCTCCTAAGGATCCGTTAAACTATTTACTATGTAGTAATATTTTGCTATTATAATAATGTCTATAGTAAAATAAACTTACTTTTAAGTAGCGTTAAAGAGTTACCCAATCTCCCCCTTAACACGTAATAGTCCCAATAATCCATCCAGTATCATAGTCCCTCGTGATCGGGAAACCACCAGAGGATACTCCATGGGCTACAGGAGAAAACCAAACTCGTACAAGGTGCGCTAGGGTAGGCGACACAGCACGACGAGGCAATGCCAGGGTAGATACCAATTACGCATCCGGACTGATGGTGATGCATAGCGCGCAGCTACCGCCCACCTCGAGCCACACCCTCAAAAAATCAAAGGGCCCCAATCAATCACAAAGTAATAAAATGGTATCGAATGAGTGTGTCCGATAAAGGGGGCTACCTCACTAGCCCGTAAGCGCTTCTATTTTAGCCACCTTATGCCAACTCATGGGAGTCGAGTCCACGTATATACCTCAAGGGAACGCCGCCGCCATCCTACTTCATTCTAAAATCTCCACCGCGTACACGGTTGTTAAAGTGGTTTTCGGAGTTGGCAGAGAGTATGACAACTTCTGATCCCAGTCTCTTTAACAACCAAATGTTATTATAACACCGCGGTCATTTCAAAATGAATTTATACTTCAAAACCAAAATATAATATACATTTCAAAATCAGAATATAATATTCATTTCAAAACCATATAAATACAATATCATTTCCATTTCATAAACTAAATCAATACGATATTTTTTCCTTAAAACCCAAATCAATATAATATCATTCTTATTTCAAATATATCCTTTTCGAAAATCATAGCACTTTCAACGTTATAACACTTCAAAATCAAAACACTTGAAATATAACACTTCCACATCATAATACTTTGAACATAACTTCCACCACTTAAATGATTTAAATATTAAAATACTTTATAAAATAAACTAGCTTCTTCAATTTCACAAATCAATTCCAAAACAACTCGAATTTCTAAATTTTAAACTTAACCAAATCCCAAATCATAAATTTCAATACGATTCAGTTTCCAAATAAACTATTCCAAATTTTATCGATTTCAAAACAGATTTGATCCACAAAATAAACCATTTCAAATTCAAAATATTTCAAACTTTAAGTATTCAGTAACTTCGAAACTAAGTTTGGTAATTGCGATTCAACAATTCAATTTTCTATTATTTCATTTTGAAATATTTTACATAATAAATCCATTATCATTTAAATAAAACTCAAATTACGAATAACTAAATATTTCCTTCAATTTATTTATATTTGAAATATTCATTTAATTCACCTTAAACCAAAATTAAGTTATAAAAATCATACCTTCTAAAATTTCAAATTTAATAAATTCCATATCAAGTTTATTTGAGTTTAATTCTTAAATAAATTCAGTTTCAAATAAATATCAAATTTATCTTCCATCCTTAATTTAATTTAATCATTATAAACTCTATATTAAAATATAATTTAAATACTTAACAATATTATCTTTAAAGAAAAAAATCAAACTTATTATGCTTATTCTATATTAAAACAAGTTTAAACATAGCTTAAAAATCAAGGATACAACAACATTTATATAATATCTAAAGTCAATATTTATCTAAAACCACATATTTCTTTGCAAATAATTTTATATATAGACCACAGTCTGTATATAATTTTCTATCCTATGGTCAAGTGATACGGATATTTATCATTTCAATCCATAATTTAAAATATATATACAGTTATATATCATTTCAAACCGTAATCCCAAACGAAATAAAAATCCATAACAACTTGCAGTGTATAACAATATAAAATACAACATCCATTCATCCAATATTAAGCATCAAACATTTATCACAATCACCATCCAATTCAATCAATAACATCAATATAGAACAAATAATAAATAACAGTTATTTACCGGCAGTTTATATTCAATAATAAATTAAATAACTATTTTATCCAAATAAATTCAAATTAACGGAGATGATGATTCAAAATATGCCAAATAGTCATAAATAAATTTATAATCACATCATAAATCAATTTAACAAACATAAGAAATTTTAGAAGTTGTGAGTGGGTTAAAACACTCACCTTTTCAATTTAAATTGAATTTAAATCCAATTTAAACCCAAAATATGAATAGTCTCTGAATCCGTCCAAACTAGAGTTCAGATGCCTTGAATTTCAATATGATCCTAGCGGAGAAAACCGCTCGTGATATGGACCTCGTATGTAAAAGTAATGAGTTAGAACGTTCAAAGTTTAATTTAAATTAAATAACAGAAAAAGAAGTAAAACAAAATAATCTACCATTCAGAGGTCGCCACGTCAACTACCCTTCATACGCATAGCAAAACAATCGAAACCCTACGGAAGCTTACACACGTTGCTAACTCCCATCGTCGACCAACGTTCGGCCGACCCGAGCTCTGCCGCACCAGAAGCCAAGACCCTCCCCCTAGCCCGCCGCCGTCGATCACGCCTCCGGCCTCGACCCTCGTGACACACCTGAAGTCTCCTACCAACCGGACACAAGCAGCCGTCACAATTTGCGTAACCCTAATTGAATTATCGACGACGATCCAACTGTCAAATCTCAGAATGAACACCACCGATGAACCTCACTTGATGATCTCTACAAAACCCATAAGTCAATTCGTCGATCAAACAACATTCATCGATGCGCGATGAACGGCCGTGAATATTTCATCGATTTTCGGCCACTTCAAAACTCAAATTGGAAAACGAATCATATATTTAACTTGCGCTCGTCGAGAACTTCAAATCCATATATAATTCGATAAAGTTTGAGAAGATTAAATTTTCGATTAGATTTTGAATTGCAATTGGATTTGGAATTGAGAATTTGTTTGCCATTGAAATGAGGAGAAGCTAATAGAATTGTACATATAGAAATGAGAAATAGAAGGGCTGCTAGGGTTTATAACTGATATATATAGGCAGAACAAAGTAGAACAGATAGGCTCGATCGAATTGGGCTTTTGAAGGATAATTGACCCGAAAAGACCGTTTCGACTCAGAACTAAAATGGACCAACCCATATATCCAAATAGATGTTTTGAATATTTTTAAATCAATAGAATAGGTTTCAGGTCCTAATTGCATCGTATGAGAAGTTATGCTAAAGTCAATTTATTTCAAATTGATTCCAATTGATTTTAATTAAATTGATTTATAGGCCTTTTGAGCCTGTACGATCAAACAACATGTCTGATCGATACGAAACTTGAAATCTTACAAAAATCCACTGTTACGGATCCGATGAAACTGGTTTCGTCGAAATCCGAGTCAGTGGCCAAAATGGCTATTTTTCAGTTAATTAATTAAATTAATATCAATTTAATCAATTCACTTTTTCAATTCAAATTTAAATATTCACAAATTCCATCATTTTTGATTTCTTAAACAATTAAAAAAAATTAAACAAACATAGATATCAATTCAAAGTTAATTGATTTACCCATTACCGTATTTAATTTCAGTTTTAATAAATTCATTAATTATCAATTGAAATTCCAATAAATCCATTTATTTGATTTTAAATCTTGTTATTCAATAAATTATTATCGAATGGATGAAATTAACATTGGTTCATGATCTATTACATTAATATTCTTGGATTTCATTTTAATTTCTATTAACGTAAAATTTTATTATTAAATTTCATTTAATTGCATTTAGTCCAATTATTAAGTTTAAATTCAAATAAATTGATAAATCTTGATTTCCATTCTTTTTATTCAACCCACTGTCATACTATGAATAAAGTTGACATTATTCCTATTTATTATCTAGATTTACATTAACATAATATTCAATTTAGATTTATTGCAATTGATTACCAAAATTTATCTAATACATTAAATAAATAGCCAACATATATTAATTGTCACCTATTTACATTTAATTGCATTTATAAGTTTGTTACTTACCAACATAGGTTACACCTTCATATATAACACAAATTTTATTTCATTACCATTTATGATACCCTTTCATTACATACTTTAATATTTACATTCGCTTATGTTATATTTAATTCATAACCAAGTTGTAACAATTTACACTGTTTCATTATTGGTATTTCACTCCAATTGTCAATAATTAGTTTTAATTTCCATTGCTACATTTCATTTTTAACATTCACTTCATTATAAATTATAAAGTTTTTATTTCACTCTAAATTTGATTACAAAAATCTAATTAAATTAACCAATTTAATTATCGAAAATTTACGGGTTGTTACACTTTCCCCCACTCAAAACTATTCGTCCCCGGAAAGGAAAAAAGGAGGGAAAAGAAAGAATTTTAGAAATCAATATATCTAATTCAAAATATTAAATTCATAAACAATTAATTTACATCATAAAATAATTTAAGTACAATATGTAAATTTATAAACAATTAAATCTTTTATTTTCAAGTTAACAAAATTTGGAAAACATTTCAGAAAATTTTCTAAGTCCAAAATTTACGAAAAATTTCGACAGAGTCTCCTTTGTACGGAGAGGCTCGGGAGAAAATTTAATATCAAATATAACAATATATAACACATAATTTTCAATATAATATATCCCAACATGGGAAAAATAATATAATAACGCTATAAAACCCTAATCCAAAAACGTACCTATTTGTCGGGCAAACAACGCTTAATTATGAAACCCAAAGTTGTAGCAATTGCTTTCATAACCTGTATTTCACTTATATAATCCCAAAAAGGTTAACAATTATATAAAATGAAATATTTAAAGTTATTTCAACCACTAATAAACAAATCCATAATAATCACTTGCAATCCCAGCATACAATCATCATATGAAATCGATAATGTCAATCATCCATCCATAACAAATAGACAAATAGTTGTTCGGGTTTAAAATTTTATATTGTACAAAATGGAAAATAAACAACTACGTGCACCATTTACTCAATAGTCTTAGATGAAACTAAATAGATTATTCATACATTCAAGCAAATTTAAAGTATCCTTACCCAAACAACCATAAACCAAATAAACAACAATTCCAAATAATAGATCAAGTTAATTTTTATCAATTTCATTTCATAACCTTTGTTGTTTGATTTCCTTTTCATTCATATAATGGTTTGTCTTTTTAATTTACATTTATTTCTCATAGATTTTTATATTTCCATTCATTCATTCAGTATTCATTTCATTTATTATACTTACCTTTCTATTATATTTAATTAGCAGCCTTTCATCTACACATCAAATTCTTATTTATTAAAGAATTTCATTGAATACTTTCATTACTTCAAGTTTTACTTGTGTAATATCCATTACATTTTCTTATTAACATTTCAACTTTTTACATCTTTTGGTAAGTTATGTATATGCTTTTAAGAATGTAATTGAAAGTTATACAAGTTTTTCTCATTTCTTTTAACTAATTTAACGTTCAGTAGTCATATCCTTTGTTTTATAGGTTACAATTTCAACTTTCTTGTTATTTCATTTATAACTCAGCATTTAATCTCTATTGTAATTAGAGGTTCCAATTATTAATTAGTTACATTCCATTTCACTATAATAATTGAAACTATTAATTAATGGAAACTTAAGAACTAAATACCGGGTTAAATTTCATATCATTTTTTTCAAATAATAGATAAATATATATACTTACAACTTATATATCCAATTATATTTAAAACAATTAAATATTATAATATTTGTTTATCAAAAAATCTGCAGTAAAACTACTACAGTGGCCTTCCCACTTAGAGACTCAAAAATAAATGTCGATGATGCGTGCACTCATCACCAAAATTATTTTCCAACGATAGAGAGGGGAGTATAAAACTTATTTCTTTCCAGGATTTCTTTAAAACAATTTTTTCAATCATATTGAAATATTTATATCAGAAAAATACTTCTTTCCCAAAATTATTCGAAAGAAAGTTTCAAAACCCCAGAACTTAAGTTCTAATTTCCAATTTTCATTTATTTTATTTTCTTCAAATCTTGTTTCCAATCAGTATTTATAAATTTCACTACCTAACAACCAATATATTACAACCAAATATAACCTCTATAAAAATTTTATTTTATATATAGAAAATATAATAGGCAAAATTAATTCATTCGCCTATATTCAAAACAAATATTGTGTCGGTTTGTCCTATTAAGTGTTTAGAAATTCCTATTGATGTCATAGCGTCCTATGCACCAACCATAATTTATAAATACAAAACGGAACAAATTAACACAATATTAAAACCTTTTTATAACACTAACAAATACGCTCTCTCATATATATACACTCAACGACTGATCATAGGGTATTACGACCCTATTAATAAAGAGTTAGACCCCACAAAGTTAAGGTTTATCGCTAAACCAAAGCTCTGATACCAACTGTAACATCCCGCTTTTTTGTACGCTTAAGCAGACACATGTGCCGACTCAAACCATACAGAAGTGCAGATTGTTATGAGGTAAATAAGAAAAATCGGAGAAAGGAAAAAAAACAAAACAGAATCTTGCAGCGGAACGACAAAATATAATAATCAAATAAACATTTCATGAAGCTTTTTTACAAAACATTTGATTATACTTATACAATACAGAATCAGAGTTACACATACCAAAGAATAATAAATAACAACGCAGTGAAACAGTATGAATGTAGTGGAATGATATAATAAATAATAATACGATCTTCGTCTTTGTCCTCCAGCAATAAGGCCTTCAAATCCTGAAATGCTCAGACTGACCCGAGCGAATAGAAAAGACAAAACACTCGAGTCAGAACTAAAAGATCTTATGCAAGTTAAATCAATGGTAAATAATATGAGTGCAATGGCGTCAGATATGTTTATGAGATTTGACATCTCCTATCCAGTGTCTAACCTGAGTGCAGTAACTTAAGAGATGCTCGGGATTGACATCTCCTAAAGATCCGTTAAACTATTTACTATGTAGTAATATTTCGCTATTATAATAATGTCTATAGTAAAATAAACTTACTTTTAAATAGCGTTAAGGAGTTACCCAATCTCCCCCGTAACACGTAAATGTCCCAGCTGTCCATCCAGTATCATAGTCCCTCCTGATCGTGAAGCCACCAAAGGATACTCCATGGGCTACGGGAGAAAACCAAACTCGTACAAGACATGCTAGGGTTGGCGACACGGCATAACGAGGCAATGCCACGGTAGATATACTAATTACGCATCCGGACTGATGGTGACGCATAGCGTGCAGCTACCGCCCACCTCGAGCTACACCCCTATGACGGCCCACATTTCGGAAGGTTTAAATCGACAATAATCCACACGTGTCTGCTTAAACAATCCGAAATGTAGATAATCAATGGGGTTAAAATAAGAAACATAAGAAGAGAATAAGAAAACAAAATACAAAATCTCACAGCGGAAACGATAAAATATAATAATCAAATAAACTATTCATAAAGCCGTTTACTTTTTTTTCACCATCAAACTTTTTTCAATCAATAAGAAATAAATAAATTCCTTTTGGTAGCAATATTCACTCAGAAACGCGAAAATAAACGCCGGCGATGCTGCAGTCATCCCTAGAATTATTTTCCAATGACCAAGTGAGTTTAATGCTTTTATTTCCTTCAAAAATCCTTTATAAAATATATTTTTCTCGTCAAACTCTTTTAAATAATATTAATATTAAATTTTTTTTGAAGCTTCGAAAATAATTTTGAAAACAAAAAGGATTTAAAATTTTAATATTCTCAATTTTTAAAATAATTTCTATATATAAGCTATATTATAATATACTTACAAAAATTTCCTTATCTTATTATCAAAATATTCGATTAATTTACACTTGGTCATTTGAACCAACTCTTATTTTACTATTTTTTCAATTCAATTTTATTACCAATGGTTCATAAAATAAAATTCGCTAAGTATTCTTTTTATCTTTAATTCAATCAATAATCGATGATAATTAAATATCATCATTCCTAACAACAAGTTCATTAAAAATCACTTTATATATATAATATAATTTAGGTAAAAATATTTCATTTACCCAATTTTAAAACAGCATTATGTCAACTTTCCTCGTTTAAGTGCTTAGAAACCTCTATCAATAACATGGCGTCCCGCACATCGACCAGAATTCATAAACAACTCAACTGATAAGTAAACACAATATAAAACATTTATAACACTAACAAGTACGCTCTCTCATATTTACACTCAAATTGACTCATTCTAGGGTATTACTACCCTATCTCTAATGAGTCAAACCCCACAAAACCAAGGTTGTCGTGAAACCTTCGCTCTGATACCAACTGTGACGACCCACATTTTGGAAGGTTTAAATCGACAATAATCCATACATGTCTGACTTAAATGATCCGGAATGTAGATAATCAATGAGGTTAAAATAAGAAGAGAAGAAAAAAACAAAACATAGAATCTCACAACGGAAACGATAAAATATAATAATCAAATAAACCATTCATAAAGCTGTTTACTATACATTTGATTCTAATCTATACATATTTATCAGAGTAATAAATATGCAGCAAGGAGAAATAATCAATGCAGTAGAATAGCATGATATAGGGTATAATAATAATAGTAATATACCAAAACACCATCTTCGTCCTCCAAAGAATAGTCTTCAATACACTGAAAAACTTAGGACTGACCCGAGCTTAATGAAAAAAATACAAAACACTCGAGTCGGGACTAAAATACTCTTATGTAAGTCAAATCAATGTCACAAATATGAGTGCAATAACTTAGGAGATGTTACGGGATTTTCCATCTCCTAAGGATCCGTTAAACTATTTATATATAATATTATACGCTATAATAGATAGTGTCTATCAGTAAAATAAATATAAAAATAGCATTAAGGATTTACATTGATCCACCTTAACACATTTTACAATTTTAAACCAAAATCGTGATGGGCTCGTATAGGGATAAATATGACAAGGCACGTGAGGCAATGCCCAAGGTAGGATTCTACCAGTTTACCCTTTCTGGTTGGTCGTAACCCATCCATGGCCGACCACGACAATCAATCCGAACGAAAAATAAGGTGTACCCATCGAATCTGAAACCAAAATAGTAATACGAGGGATCAACGTCGCTAGAGGAGCTAACCTCAATGGTCAGACATAGGCTCCTGTTTTTAGTTATGACACGAATGCCAAGCATTCCATCATCGTTCTTTTACTTCATTCCAGTAAACGTCGCCAATTCAACCACTACATTATGGACATCATCCACCGCGTACACAGTTGTTAAAGTGGTTCCAATATTGAAAGAGAATATTTCAATAAGAGGCCTCTGTCTCTTTAACAACCAATCGTCATTTTACACACCGGTTGGTTCTTTACCTTTCGAAAACAATTTGCACTTGACATCAAAATATCATATTCTTTTCAAAATCAAATCCATTTCGAAACCATCATATATTCGCTTCAACATCAATACCATTTCGAAATTATCATATATTCAAAATTATCAATTTTTTTCCGATAAATTGATTCCACTTCCAAAATTTAATTCGAATTCAATTTAGGTTATATTCTTCACTTTAACCTAGTTCGTATTTAAATCAAAGATTTAAATATAAACAGTTTACCCTTTAACCAGTTTGAATTTAGAAAATAGTTAGATATTTTAAAATAGTTAAATAGATAAAAATAGTTTAAAAGTAGTTTAATAGAAAATATATAATAGTTTAATCGACAATAATTTAAATCTAAAAGTGGTCTATATAGTAAAATAGTTTGGAAAATAAAAAAAATTGAATATTTAAAGAATATAGATTTTAAATCGTTTATAAAAAAATATTCATTTTAAAAATAATTCCAAAGTCAAACCGGTCGACTTCCCAATTTTCTACCCAAATCAATTCAAAATTCCATTTCGATTTAATCGATCAATTCCAATTCCAACTCGAATAAATTTCGATTCCACATAAATTTCTTTAAATTTCAATTTCCGTTTCCAAATTAATTTAAATCTCAATTTTAAATTAGTTTCCAATTCCAATTCCAAAATAATTTAAATTCCAATTTCAAATTAATTTCCAATTTCAGTTCCAATTCCAAATTTGATTTCGAAATATCGATTGAAAAACTTAAATCAAATTTACTTTCAATACCAAATTTTCAATTCCAAACTCAAATTTGAAATATCATTTCATATCAATTTTTCTAGAAATATTCAAAGTTCGAATAAAAGGCCAATCTTTTAAAACAAATCAACTTCCAAAATTTACGCCGTATTTCAATTTTTAACTTAAAAATCTAAACTCCGATTAATTAAACAATTTCGTTATCAAGTTAAATTCCAACATTGCTAGCTTCAATTCAAAATAATTCAATTTCCATAAATTGGATTTTATTCCTCAAATCAATTCATTTAAATAATTTCAAAACAACTTTTAAAATCATTTAATTTAACCAACTCGGTGTCCGTATATAGTTTTCTAACCTATGGCCAAGTGGATAATTATTTCAATTAATTTCAAGGATCGATATATATATCATTTTAAAATATTTCTTAATTTATTTAAAATAATTCAGTTTACAGTTTTATATGTAATAAACAATATACAAGGTAATGGCATGATATATCAAAATAAATAAACAACCAATATCGACCAATAGCATCCATCACAACCAATCAACTATAAAGCCAATATCATCCACAAATTCCAATTTTTACCATATCAGGTAATATGCTGCTAATTAAATTTAAATTTATTTAACGGTTAATTTATATTCTATCAATTAATTCATATACCAATTCAAATGACAATTAAACCTACCAAACATCAGCCAATAAATTTTATATCACTCCAAAATATAAATATAGCTAACATAAAATTATTTTAGTCAATTGTGAGCGTGTAAACACTCACCTTTGATTTATCGACGATTTAAACCCAAATAAAGGCTCAAATTTGAACAGTCTCAGAATCCAACCAAACTTGTTCCATGATGTCCGAAATTTATATACGATCGCAATAGAGAAAACTGTACGTAAATCCGAGCTCGTATGCAAACGTTATATACGTTAGAACAATCAAACATTTAAAAATTTAAATAACAAATAATAACAAAAGCTATGTACCTTTCTTCCTCACCGCCGTTACATAGCCGAACCCATACACGTGCCGCTCCTTTCAAAACGCACGCCATCAATGGCCGTCGAGCATCGATCACCAACCACCAAAATGTGCGGCATAACCTCCTCCACCAATGCGCCAAGTCTCGCCAACTCGTTTGCCGCCATTTGCAAAAAATCTGAGAAAATACGTCCATGCTTCTAAGCAAGATTATGGAGAATCCGTGGCGTAATAACATAGATCAACCATATGGATTTGAGGAGCTCGCCGAGATCTACAACTTTGCTTTTGAATTTTTTTGATTTCGTTGAACGGATTGAGAGATATTGAGGAGGGAAGTTGGTGAATTTTCAACCATTAAAGAAAGGATGGCTAGGGTTTCAGAAATTAAAATAATAATAAAACTGTCTCGATTTGCATGTGTATTTATATAGTTAGGTCCAAAATCATCCAAACTCCAATCGAGACGTGCCGCCAGGCATTTATAATGTTTTTCCCTTATTTCGAACGCAATGGAACTAGTTTCAAAGCCTAATTCAATCGTATGTGGAAGATAGCTTTTCAAAGTCAATTTATTTTATCGTATTCCTTTAAATTGATTTCTACACGTTTTTAGCTCGTACGGCCAAACGACAAGTCCGATCGATATGGAACTTGAAATCCTACAATAATTCACTGTTACGGATCCGATGAAACTGGTTTCCTCGAAATCCGAGACAATCGCCAAAATGGCTATTTTTACTCGTTAATTTAAGATATAAAATTATCAATTTTAATAATTCACATCTAAAATCCAATTTTGAATGTTTATCATCTTCATTCGTATTTTAAATATATTTAAATCAATTTTCGAAGCCATTTCAATTCTCATTAACTCCAGATTCAATTATTCAAATAGTCTCCTATATTAAATTTAAACAATTTAAATTATCCAATACATTAACATTAACGAATCATTAAAATTTACCCATACTCATCCAAAAATTTCATTATATTTTATTTATACCACATTTGTTCAATAATTACATAAAATTTAATATTTTAAAAATAGCCAAAAATATGGGTCGTTACATACTCCCCCACTCAAAACTTTTCGTCCTCGAAAAGGCGTTTAGATAAAGAGTTTAACATACAATAGATTTTATTCAAGTAATTTACTTATAACATTAAAATCTTATTAGAAAATCTTTACTACACTTTTACCACGACATTCTGCTATCGGTTTATGGAAAATATAAATTATATAGAAAAACTAATTATAAACTTTCAAAACTTTAAAAAAATTCTAACTTCCGAATTTACGGAAAATTTCGGTAGAGTCTCCTTTGCGCGGCTCGATCGAAAAAAATTTACAATTCAATATATAACACAAATGTAACCAATATATATAAAATATACATCTCATCTCAATGACGAGGCATCACGAAGGGTAAAAACATAAAACGTGGTATGTAATCCGAGATACGTACCTTATTATCAATAATACGAGCGAGTTCGCTCGTATTAAACAAGCAATAGCATATAAACTCCCGTATACCCCCAAACGATCTTCGTATGTATCTATCTCAACTCAATTCGGAATGTTAGTCACTTATAATGATACAGAAACATGTATAAGTCTAACATAAGCGTTTAACATGGATTTTGAATCCAAACAACACAAACAATCACAAATACATAACATACAACAATCATATGCAATCAAACGGTAATAATAATGATTTGCAACAAAAGAAAACATTCAACCATCAATATTTGTCCAATTAATCCAGTTTAACTCATAACCATGTGGATTTACGTTATCCAATATCAATTTTTTTTTTCATTCTTATTAACATTTATTACATTAACATTTTAATTGATTCATTTCAATTTTATTTGCATTCAATAACTTTTATTCAATTAGATTCACGTTCAGCTGATTTTTCATTCAACTCATTTACTTCTAATTACTTCGCATGCACTTATCAACATTTATTAGTCCACATTCTATTAATTTACACTCATTGATAGTTACATTCATTTTTCTTTCTTCACTTTCATTATTTCATTTCAATAATTCAAATAATTAATTATACTTAAGTAATTTAATCCACACCACATTCCATATATTTAAAATTGATTCACATTCACTTATTAATACTCATTCATCAATCATACAATGGATTTATAACCAATTCATTTTCTTTTAATTGATTAACATTCGATTAATTTGGTTTCAACCCATTTTCTTTGAATCAATATTTATTGCATTCACATTTGATTTATTACAATTCAATATATTTTTACATTCCATCGATTTGTTCCAATTATTTATATTTTTTTATCCACTTTTAATTAGCTTACATTTTTATTGATTTCTTTCAATTTATCAACATCCGTTACAAATTCATTATATTCAATTTTTATTCAATTCAATTTGTGAAATTCCAAATTGTTTTACTTTTTGTTTAATCTATTTTATATAAATTCATTGGTGAATCATTTATAAAATTATTGCAGTTAACCTTGCTTGAGTTAAATTTGTTTATTTCTACTTAGTATATCCTCCTATTCCTTTTTATACTAACATAATTTATAAATTTTTCTAAATTCATTATAAATATTTTATCAACACAACTCACTTTTATTATTATTACTTCACACCTTAAGTTATTATTGATTCATCGATTCAACTCATTTATTCAATTTCATATTATTAATTTACCGAAGTAAATTTTACTTTATAACTCAATCCATATTGATAACTTTTTCTTCTTTCACAATTAATTCATTCAACTCCTCTTAAGTCCACTTTAACTTATTTTTTTCTGCAATAACTTATTCCATATTACGTTAGTTAGCATCCAAATTTTGATTTAAACTACTCCACTTGCCATTTATTTATTTATATCCAATTTAAATTAAATTCAATTAACCATATTAATTTTTACTAACATTTATTTATTTATTTTACTCAATTTCTTACATACTTAAATTTTATTTCATTTTATAAAACTATAGTTTGTATTAATTTGATTAAATCATTTTATAGCATAAATGAAATTAATCCACTTTGCTAATTTATCTAGTTTCATTTAATAACCAATTCCATTTATTTAATATTAAGCTAAACTTCATTTCATTTCAATCCTTGACTCGTTTTATTATTTATCCAATTTATTTCAATTACATTTCATATTTTACTTAAACTTCTTAAGTCCAATTTCATTTTATTTACTTAATTTCACTTACTCAATTTAAGTTAATAATGCTAAGCCAATTTAATTTATTTGTATCTCAAATTCATAACATTCCTTTGTTTGCTCAAATAATATTTAACCATTTAAAAATTTATTTCGTTTTCTATTCAATTTATAAGTTACAAAATTATTTCTTATATACTATTTCCAATTTTAAGTACAAAAATATTTTCCTATATCCATCAAATCATAACTGAATATATATATTTTTTCACCATCAATCTTTTTTTAACCAATAAGAAATAAATAAATTACTTTTGGCAGCAATATTCATTCAAAAACTCGAAAATGAACACCGGCGATGATGCAGTCATCCCTAGAGTTATTTTCCAGCGACCAAGCGAGTTTAATGCTTTTATTTCCTTCAAAAATCATTTTTAAAATATATTTTTCTCATCAAATTCTTTTAAATAACATTAACATATTGTTTTGAAGCTTCGAAAAAAAATTAAAAACAAAAAGGATTTAAAATTCTAAAATTCTCAATTTTTAAAATCATTTCTTTATATAAGCTGTATTATAATATACTTACAAAAATTTCCTTATCTTATTATCAAAATATTCGATTAATTTACACTTGGTCATTTGAACCAATTCTTATTTTTATTTATTTTTTCAGTTCAATTTTATTATCAATGCTTCATAAAATGAAATTCACTAAGTATTCTTTTTATTTTTAATTCAATCAATAATCGATGATAATCAAATATCATCATTCCTAACAACAAGTTCATTAAAAATCAGTTTATATATATATATATGTATGTATGTATGTATGTATGTATATGTATGTATATAAAATTTAGGTTAAATTATTTCATTTACCCGATTTTAAAACAGCATTATGTCAACTTGCCTCGTTTAAGTGTTTAGAAACTCCTATCAATAACATGGCATCCCGCACATCGGCAGAATTCATAAACAACCCAATGGATAAGTAAAAACAATATAAAACATTTATAACACTAACAAGTACACACTCTCATATTTACACTCAAACTGACTCATTCTAGGGTATTACTACCCTATCTCTAATGAGTCAAACCCTACAAAGTCAAGGTCATCGCGAAACCTTTGCTCTGATACCAACTGTGACGACCCACTTTTCGAAAGGTTTAAATAGACAATAATCCATACATGTCTGACTTAAACAATCCGGAACGTAGATAATCAATGGGGTTAAAATAAGAAAAATAAGAAGAGAAGAAGAAAACAAAACACAGAATCTCACAGCGGAAATGATAAAATATAGTAATCAAATAAACTATTCATAAAGTTGTTTACTATACATTTGATTCTAACCTATACATATTTATCAGACTTATAAATATACAGCAAGGAGAAATAATCAATGCAGTAGAATAGCACGATACAGGGTATAATAATAATAGTAATATACCAAAACTCTGTCTTCTTCCTCTAAAGAATAGTCTTCAATACACTGAAAAAACTCAAGACTGACCCAAGCGTAATGAAAAAATGCAAAACACTTGAGTCAGGACTAAAATACTCTTATGTAAGTCAAATTAATATCGCAAATACGAGTGCAATAGCTTAAGAGATGTTACGGGATTTTCCATCTCCTAAGGATCCGTTAAACTATTTATATATAATAGTATACGCTATAATAGATAGTATCTATCAGTAAAATAAATATCAAAATAGTATTAAGGCTTTACAATGATCCACCTTAAGACATTTTACAGTTTTAAAACAAAATCGTAATGGGCTCGTATAGGGATAAATATTACAAAGCATGTGAGGAAATGCCCAAGGTAGATTCTACAAGTTTACCCTTTCTGGCTGGTCGTAACCCATCTATGGCCGACCGCGACAATCAATTCGAACGACAAATAAGGTGCACCCATCGAATCTAAAACCACAATAGTAATACGAGGGATCAAGTCGCTAGAGGTAGCTAACCTCAATGGCCAGATATAGGCTCCTGTTTTAGTCATTTTAATCATGACACGAATGTCAAGGCTATCCATCATTGTTCTCTTACTTTATTCCAATAAACGTCGCCAATTCAAACACTATATTATGGATATCATCCACCACGTACACAGTTGTTAAAGTGGTTCCAATATTGAAAGAGAGTATTTCAATAAGAGGTCTCGGTCTCTCTAACAACCAATCGTCATTTTACACACCGGTTGGTTCTTTACCTTTCGAAAACAATTTGCACTTGATATCAAAATATCACATTTGTTTCAAAATCAAATCCATTTTGAAACCATCATATGTTCGCGTCAACATCAATTCCATTTCGAAATTATCATATATTCAAAATTATCAATTATCTCCGATAAATTGATTCCACTTCCAAAATTTGATTCGAATTCAATTTTGGTTATATTCTTCACTTTAACCTAGTTCGTATTTAAATCCCAGATTTAAATATTCCCTTTAACCAGTTTGAATTTTAAAAAATAGTTAGATAGTTTAAAATAGTTAAATAGTTAAAAATAGTTTAATATAAAATATATAAATAGTTTAATCGAAAATAATTTAAACATAAAAGTGGTTTATATAGTAAAATAGTTTGGAAAATCAAAAAAAATTGAATATTTAAAGAATATAGATTTTAAATCATTTATACAAAAATATTCAATTTAAAAATAATTCCAAAGTCAAATCGGTCAACTTCCCAATTTTCTATCCAAATCAGTTCGAAATTCCATTTCGATTTAATCGGTCAATTCCAATTCCAACTCGAATAAATTTCGATTCCACATAAATTTCGATTTAAGTTAACAAATTTCTTTAAATTTCAATTTCCATTTCCAAATTAATTTAAATCTCAATTTCAAATTAGTTTCCAATTCAAATTGCAAATTAATTCAAATTACAATTTCAAATTAATTTCCAATTTCAGTTCCAATTCCAAATTTGATTTCAAAATATCGATTAAAAAACTTAAATCAAATTTACTTTCAATACCAAATTTTAAATCCAAATTTTCAATTCCAAACTCAAATTTTAAATATCATTTCATATCAACTTTCCTAGAAATATTCAACATTCGAATAAAAGACCAATCTTTTAAAACAAATCAATTTTCGAAAATTTACGCTGTATTTCAATTTTTAACTTAAAAATCTAAATCCGATTTAAACAATTTCATTATCAAGTTTAAATTTCAACATTGCTAGCTTCAATTCAAAATAATTCAATTTCCATAAATTGGATTTTATTCCTCAAATCAATTCATTTAAATAATTTCAAAACAACCTTTAAAATCATTTAATTTAACCAACCCGTTTCTGTATATAATTTTCCTGTGACGACCCTGACTTGACCTTCGAAAATCGGCGTCGAATACGACACTCGTATTCAAATGCCGCAGATCCAAACGTCGAATCTGGTTCTCCGGAGCTTATAACACATCAAGTATAACAACACAACGGAAGGAAAAGAAATGAATATCATATACAACACTAATGATACAATATGCAAATATACAACAATGATCAATATCAGAGATACAAAGAAATGCTACAGCAGAAAACCCAATGAACTAGCAGCGGAACAATTAGAACTTGAAACTCCAGAAGAAACACTAATTAGCAATCTCCATAGATAGCTCGAACCACCTTCAAGTTGCACCAAGCTAAATAAGTCTCGTCCAAACCAAATACTTCAATATCCAAAGTCTTCAAAGAATACCAAAGAGAAAGCCAAAAGCTCCCGAATCGATATCTATATCTACTATTTGAAAAACCCAACTCTAGACTGCCCGTGTGGAAAAGTGTGGGCACCCAGAGTTTAGGAAAGGAACATTAAACTCCAGGTCAGTCATGGGACTGGTACGAGCAAACAAAAAAAGTTCGTCTTTTAAGAAACAACAAAAGAATTTAAATTGAAATTCGAAATGCTTTATGGAAAATGAAACTACCATAAGGCCTCCCGGCACACACACAATGCAATCGCACACTTGGGGGAGATTTCTCCTTATGATAGTCAAATATGCTTAATAAGCAAAATCTTTTGATATTATCATTAGTGCATAGTGCAGAAAACATTTGCATGTATAATATTAATCTTAGCCAGCATACGTACCATTATAGTATGCCTAATATAGCTACCATATTAGATGAAAGGTTCTACAACTAAAACCGTACAAGTCGCGTATTAGTGATTGAATTTCCAACAAATGGTCAGGCTAAGTAACTTCCTGGGCCATATGGGTACACCTCTGGAGGGACGTCCCGAGAACCTAACCGGATCTCTGCCAACACAAGGCCGGGTTACCCTTGCAAAAAGAGGTAACTACTGACACGAGTATGCCATCCCCCGGTTGTAAACAACCTTTATCCGGGGACCCAACAACAACAATCACAAAGTAATATATATATATATATATATATATATATATATATATATATATATATTTGCGATATCCACGTAAGTTAAGTATCTGGGCTCCATACCATGATACCACTTCTACCTAGAACGAAATGCACATACCCTAAGGTGTGCTACTCCCTATAACCCTGCTGCATTCTTCCTGTTTCGACCATTCGGGGGTGTGAGGCTCGACGAAGTCTCGTCCACAAAGCTACACTTTTCACAAAAGCCATGATTTGACCAATAAATGATCAGCAGCACTTCATATGCCACATTACCAAATTGGGAATGTATCACTAGTAACCATCAACTACATAACCTCTGAGCTCGTACGTCTCAGAGAAAGGTGTTAAGCTAAGAGAATAAATCTCCGCCACCAAACAGAAATGTATTTGATAGGAACCAGCTTTACATCTCAAAGTATAACGTCAGACACACATCCATACAAGTATGTTCCGAGATCGAACGGAACCGAAGGCACTTCCGAAGAAGTCCTTGCAAATTCGGATACTTCCTAATCACGTCCGGACTCCCCATCACAAAGAATGCTCAAATCTCTATACCGGGGATCAGCCGATGTAGAGACATTCGACAAGAAATCCTTTCGTTTTCGAAAATATCCGGTCTTCACCACCGGTCTTCAATTGCTATCCATAACGTCGTATCACTATTCGAAATGGGTTATATGACACAAAGGTCCTTTACCGGCTAAACCGAATAATGAGCGCAATATTTAAAAGATATGGATATGGGATCCCAGTTAAGTCACAACTTATTATCCAAAACTTTTCTTTCAAATGGTTAAACAAATTACCGTTTATAAATCTTTTTGAAAAAAGGATTCACTTCACAAAGTTCACAAAGTTCACAAAGTTTATCAGTCTTCCACAAAGATTCATTAATATCTTTTCAATTCAAATCCTTTATACAAAAGATACGCTTTTCAGATCCCTTTTCAATTTGAAAACAAACTTCACCAATCTTTAACAAAGATTCATTCATAGCTTTTCAAAACGATTTCCCCTTCAAATTGGATTAACTCATCCAATCAAAGATTTAATTCATAGCTTTCAAAAATTATTTCCAAAGATTCATTCATAATTTTTAAAGCCATTCTATTTCAAACTTGAAATCTTTTCATCATAATTTGGAAATTCTTTTCTTATATAAAAGCTATTATTATTTGAAATCACTTGTTTCTGTTTTGGAAAACCCAATTATATTTACACGAGTTAAGGCCTTTCAAATATAAACTTAGGTTAAATTCAAATTCTCAAAACCATACTTTTAAAATAGTTTAAAAACCCATATAAACAAATTTATAGCTTGTATAACCTTTTTACATCATAAATTCTCAATATAGAACTCAATTTCAAATTTTGAATTCAAATTTATAATCAAATTTCAAAACAAAATCAAGTTATTCAAAAATAACTTTTATCTTTGAAAATTCCTTTTTCAAAAGTCTTTTCAAATTCAACCCAATTCCATTTCCAAAATCATTTGAATTTAAAATTTCAATTTTTAAAGCCATTTCATTAATTTCAAATATCTGTGACTTAACCGATTTCCTCGTGAAATCCATATTTGTGTGTGTATAGTGTAGTCCAAGGGTTTTACACAATTAAAGTGCCACATCATCAATCAACACAGATTTAAATACAACAATATATTTGATAAGCGGCATAAACTATAATGCTTATATTCGATAAGCGGTATAAACCATAACGCTTATCTTTTATTCACAGATCTCAGATATATATAGCACAGATAATGAATTACATTAAACATAGCTAAAATCAAAACAGAGCATCACAATCAGAGTATCAAACAATTCAATCGTCCAATACAATCCAAACGTCCATCAGTAAAATCGGTAAATAGTTTGATTAATTCAAATCAGATTTAATTATTTATGAATACTAATCCTAGTTAATTAACATAAATTAATTACAGTAATCTTAATTAATTATCCTTGAATCATTTATTAATTAACCATCAATAATAAATTGATTAACTAATCACATAAATATGCGTTACAATTTAATTTAATTAAGTAATTATTATCAAATCATCCACTGATTAAATTAATTAAACCTAATTAATTAACTCAACAAATCACATTAAACCCAATTAATTACATTTAGTAATTAATTCCTTAATTACTTCCATTAAGTAATTACACTTAAACCATTTCATAAATGATTATCATTAATTAATTAATCTAATTAATTACTAAAATTAATCACTTAAATTAATTACTAAATAATCTTAAGTTAATGACCTTCATTAACTATTAACAATCCTTTAATTACTTTCTTAAGTAATTATACTTACACTAGCCAATATTAATTACAAATTGATTAATCTTTATTATTCAATTTATTAATCCTTAATTATTTAATTAATTAAGTTCTAACTGTAAATTAATTAATCCTTAATTACTTGATTAATAAATCTTTAATCATTAATTTAAAATATAATTTTATCCAATTAATGATTTCTTAATAACAATTTAATTATTCTAAGAATAATTAATCTTAAAACTTTAATTAATCAAAATAAACCATTAATTACTTTAATTAATTATCCATTTCATTAATTAAATAAATAAATTTATTTATCCATTTTAATTACCTTAATAGTTTAATGAATTACAAATCATCAAATTCTAATTTACTTTAAGACAAAACTTTGTTCTTATTAATGATTAAGTTACCATTTACAAAGTATTTAAAAACAATTTACTTTCAAATTTATTTTAAATTTCAATTTATATTTAAGATCTAAAATGAATACAAATTTAACTTGAATAAAGTTTAAAACCATTTTAAAACCTTTTAAATCTTATGTTAAAGAAATACATACCTGATAAAGAAATTTAAAAGAATTTAAACCAAATTCCCTTTTAAATTCAAACCATTTTAAAATACACTTAACATTTAAAGTTGTTTAAAACATTTTAAATTTTAAAAACTTTCTTTTATTTCAAAACTAGGATACAAATTAGATTTTGAATTCAGTTTAAAACTTTGACTTTAAACTCAGTTTAAATCCCTACTTTACATTTTAAAATTCGGTTTTAAATTTAAAACTGGCATGTTTAAAAAAAACTATAACTATTTAAATCTGTTAACAGGGTAACAGACCTATCGCTTCGAGTTTCCACTCGAGAAACAAACCCTAAAACTCGATACCTGCTTCGAGTTCAACCTTCAACCCAAAACATGGCAACCACTGACACAAATCCCTCCGATGTGCACATGCACATCGCCGGAATCACTTACCACCTCCGACGAACCCTCCATCACATCAAACATCATCCGGCAACCATCTCTGACCATCAAAACACCCTCACTTGCCTCGAATCAAAATCGATCTTTCCAGTAAAAAACTGGAACCAACTGCCATGTCCAAATCCTCCACGAAATCACATCTCCGTCCATCTGACGACTTGCAACTCTGGCCACTCCATCTCCAAACATCCACGAACCCATTCCCAAAGTTTGATACAACTCGATGCATCAGAGAAGAAGCGCTAATCCCCTTTTCACAGTTCGACCCTGTTGATACACGAAGATTTTGATCAATGACAATGAGCTTCAACAAATAGGAAGAGAATGCAAAAGCTAGAAGAAGATAGATGAAGACGAAAGTATAAACATTAGTATGATTTTCCTATGTGTCTTAGTCTAGATTATTTGTTAAAATCTATCCTCAAGAGATTTGCACGAACATTAGAACACATTCATAAAAACTTCATTCACATGTTCACTGTGCATACTTTTATACTTCAGTCGACTGAACAGACATGGACAGTCGACTGAAACTGTACACATATACAAAATTGCACAGTTTCAGTCGACTGAATTACCTGTGCAGTCGACTGAAATTATTCCTGAAATTTTTTTCTTCATATCTTCAGTCGACTGAACTCCTGGTCAGTCGACTGAATTTAAACCTGCGAATGTTCTCTGAAAATACACCTTCTTCTTCCCAAGAGTTACAACCATTCATCAATGGAAATGAAAGCATCTCTTGTTTGCAACCTTTGATAACTTATGCACCTCTTCTACAAGTATATATACATGATTCTAGCATCATTTAATTCACCGAATTCTCTTGCTTTAATCTTACTATTATCTTGTTCATATTCTCTTGATATTCTCAAAGCAATCACCAATCTATTGCTTGAATCACTGTTTTTGTTTATAACATTCTTTTGATTCATAGCAATTCACATTTCCTAAATCTTCACAAACACATTGCATATTCTCGAGGATAAGATTATAGGAATATTGTACTACATTAGACTCATTAGTGTTGACAAGAACACAACAAGTCGAATATTGTATTTTAGTAATTAAGTTGAAGTCCTCTTCGGTAGTTGAGGCAAGAAATCCCGTTCGGTTGTTCGGGTAAGTTGTAAACCTATTCCTCCGGGTGAAGTGAGGGTGCTAGTTAGTGAAATTCCTAAGTGAAGCTTAGGGATTGGACGTAGGACGAGAGGTTCGAACCAGTATAAAATCCTAGTGTCTCCTTGCATTTACCTACTTTATCTACCTAGACTATTTCATTATTCCATATTACACGATCCTACCGCATAGCCCACTCTTTTAATTGGTATCAGAGAAAGGTTGTCCTATAACCATAACACCGTTATTAGACATATTGATAATATGGAAAATAACGCAAGTACAAGCACAACATCTGCCTATAGTTCTACATTTGCAGAAGGACAATCTACCCAAGATCCTCCTCTATCCAATGGACTAAATTATAACTATTGGGCTACAAGGATGAGGATTTATATGCAAGCAACAAGTTTCGAAGCCTGGAATGCTACTCAAGCAGAGTTCGTTATACCTACAACCGATCATCCTACATGGACACAAATTCAAAAGAATGAAGCAAGTGCAAATGCCAAAGCTATGAATATGCTATTTTGCGCCCTGGATAGAAATGAATTCAACCATGTTAGCATATGTACTACTACATATCAGATATGGGAAACTCTTAAAGTCATACATGAAGGCACAAACAAGGTTAAACAAACAAAGATATCCATGCTGAAGAATCAATTCCAAAACTTTAGAATGCGACAAAATGAATCCATCAATGACATGTACTCAAGATTTCAAGACATTCATCATGCTCTAATCGGACTAGGAGAAAGATACACCGACTTTGACATTGTGTCTAAAGTTCTAATTTCACTCTCTGATGAATGGGAGAGAAAAGTACTAGCAATCGAGGAAGCAAATGATTTATCTACAATGAAACCAGAAGAATTGATTGGAAATCTTATGTCGTATGAAGTAAATATGCAAGCTAAAAAGGATAAATCTCAAGAAAGAAAGAATATTGCTTTTCATGCAGAAAAGGAAGAATCAGAGTCTGAAGATGAGGATCTAGCATTTATAGCCAAAAATTTCAAGAAATTCCTAAAGTATAGAAAAGGAAACAAAAACGGATTCAAAAAGAATTTCTTGAACAAACCATCATCCTCAAATATAGAATGCTTCAATTGTCATAAGAAAGGACATATGCAAAAGGATTGTCAAGAACAAATGAAGGAAAATCAGAAAAACTTCAACAACAAAAACAAGAAGGATAAATTCAAAAAGAATGCATTTTCTGTAACATGGGACGATTCAGATTCATCATCATCCGAAAGTGATAGTGACAGCGACAATGAACAGGCAAATGTATGCTTCATGGCTCAAGAATCTGAGGTAAATAATTTAACTTTCGACGATTTAATTGAAGTAAACACTGAACTTTTAAGCACAATAAAAATTCTTAAAAAGAAAATTAAGAAAATTCGTGAAAATCAAAACAAAGCTGGGTTTGAGAGAGATATGTTAAATGATGAAAAGAAAATTCTTGAAGAAGAACTTGAAAAAGTTCAAGAATCTTATTCAAATTCGGGAACTCAATTATCACTTTTAAGTCAAGAAATTGAAACTCAAAAATTAAAGAATGATATAATTATTTCTAAAAATCATGATTTAAAAACTAAAATTAGACAAGTTGAGTTAGAAAATAATAGTCTTCAAACTAGATTGGAGAACATCACTAAAAATGTTTCTAACTTTAACAAAGGAAGAGAAAATTTATCTAAGATTTTAGAAAATTCTCAATCCTCTTCAAATAAACATGGATTAGGATATAATAAGGAGTCAAAAATTCCTAAAAAGAAAAATACAAATTTTAAAAGGAATATGGATTCAAAACAACAAAATTTAATTAAGAAACCTATTGAAACAAAAGTACAAAACAAGGTAGTTACAATTTGGGTACCAAAAACTAACAATGTATTAATAAGAAATAAATATATTAAAACATTTATGGATAATGTTCATCATAATAAAAACTATATTTATAAAAAAGGACACTAAACCAAACTGGGTTTGGTTTCCTAAAACTCTAACTTCTTAGGACCCTATTAAAAAGTGGGTACCAATAATTTCATATTTATTTTCAGGTCCCACTTAAAAAGAAGAAATGGATATTAGACAGTGGTTGTTCAAAACACATGATCGGAGACAAAGATATGCTTACAAACATCACATACTTTGATGGTGGCTCGGTTACCTTCGGAGACAATTCAAAAGGCTATATCATTGGCAAAGGAGATGTGAACAATTACGGTACATCAAAATTACCTTTTATAACAAATGTTTCATTAGTTGATAATTTAAAACATAATCTACTTAGCATAAGTCAACTGTGTGACAAAGGTTTTAAAATAACTTTCTCGAATAATAAATGTAGTATTTTTGATCAAAACCAAAATCTTATTTTTGAAGGAAATAGAGATAGAAATATTTATGTTTTAAATATGAATATTAATCATAATTCAAGTATGTGTTTACTTGCCAAAGATAATGATCCTTGGTTATGGCACAAAAGATTGTGTCATATAAATTTTAAAACTATTAGAAAACTTTCTAAAAATGAACTAGTAAGAGGATTACCCAAAATAAATTTAAAATAAATAATTTTTGTGATGATTGTCAAAAAGGAAAATTAACGAAATCATCTTTTAAATCTAAGAAAAATATTTCAACTTTACAACCATTAGAATTACTACATATGGATTTATTCGGACCAACACAAGTCCAATCCATTAATCATAGTCGATACGTATTTGTAATTGTTGATGATTTTTCAAGATATACATGGACTATTTTTATGAAAAATAAAAGCGACACTTTTGAGCATTTTAAAACATTTGTCAAAAGAATTCAAAACATTAAAGATTTGAAAATTAAAAATATTCGAAGTGATCATGGAGGCGAATTCGAAAATGAAGTTTTTGAAACATTTTGTAAAAAGAAAGGAATTAATCATAATTTTTCTTTTCCTAGAACTCCTCAACAAAATGGAGTTGTAGAAAGAAAGAATAGAACATTACAAGAATGCGCAAGAACATTGTTAAATGGGTGTTCTCTACCAAAACATTTTTGGGTAGAAGCAGTTGCTACTGCATGTTATGTATTAAATAGAATTTCAATTAGACCTTTAACTAAAAATACTTCTTATGAACTATTCAATAATAAAAAACCAAATATATCTTATTTTAAAATATTTGGATCAAAATATTTTATTTTAAATACAAAAGATCAACTAGGAAAATTCGATGCAAAAGCTGATGAAGGAATTTTCGTAAGATATTCTGAACGAAGCAAAGCATATCGAGTATTTAATAAACGAACAAACTTAATTGAAGAAACTTTACATATATCTTTTGATGAAAACTTTAATAAAAATTTAAATATAAAATATGATGAAGAATTAATAAATATAGAAGAAATAAACCCTGAAAATAATAATGAACTAAGATCTCCTCCTAGAATATTACGAGATCATCCAACTCAAAATATAATAGGAGAAATAAATTCTCAAGTTAGAACAAGAAATCAACTAAATCAAATGGGTCATGTGGCTTTCATTTCATCTATAGAACCTAAAAATCCAAAAGAAGCATCAACAGATGATTATTGGATTATCGTAATGCAAGAAGAATTAAATCAATTTGAACGTAACAATGTTTGGGAATTAGTTCCCCGTCCTAATAATCAATCAGTAATTGGAACAAAATGGATTTACAAAAATAAAGTAGATGAACAAGGTAATATAACAAGGAATAAAGCAAGACTAGTAGCACAAGGGTATAATCAAGAAGAAGGTATTGATTTTGAAGAAACATTTGCTCCCGTTGCAAGATTGGAAGCAATACGTATACTATTAGCCTTTGCTTGTTTTCATAATTTTAAACTTTATCAAATGGATGTTAAAAGTGCATTTTTAAATGGTTTTATTAAAGAAAATTTATATGTAGAACAACCTCTGTTATTTATACATGAAAAATATCCGAATCATGTATTTAAATTAAAGAAAGCACTATATGGTCTTAAACAAGCTCCTCGTGCTTGGTATGAAAGACTTAAAAGTTATTTATTAAACTCAGGATTTAAAATTGGAAAAGTAGATCAAATACTTTTTATTAAAAATACTGCCAAAGATATTTTAATAATTCAAATATATGTAGATGATATTATTTTTGGTTCAACAAATGAAAATTTGTGTAAAGAATTTTCAGATATAATGACTAATGAGTTCAAAATGTCTCATATGGGAGAACTATCATATTTTCTCGGACTTCAAATCAAACAATTAACAAATGGAATTTTTATAAACCAAGAAAAATATTGTGATAATTTAATAAAATGATTTGGTATGGAAAACACTTCTGCTAAACCTACTCCTATGAGTACCACTACACATCTCGATCGAGATGAAAATGGCAAAAGTGTAGATCAAAAATTGTTTAGAAGTATGATAGGTTCTTTGCTCTATTTAACCGCTAGTAGACCTGACATAATGATGAGTGTTTGTTTATGTGCACATTTTCAATCCGATCCTAAAGATTCACACTTAAGAGCAGTAAAACGAATAATGCGATATCTTAACCAAACTAAAGATTTCGGTCTTTTCTATCCAAAGGAATGTTCGTTTGAGTTAGTGTCATTCAGTGATGCTGATTTTGGTGGATCCTGAACGGATAGAAAAAGTACAAGTGGTACTTGCCATTTCATTGGGAAATCACTTGTGTCTTGGTTTAGTAAGAAATAAAATTGTGTCTCACTTTCCACATGAGAAGCAGAGTATATATCAGCTGCTTTAGCTTGCACACAAGTTATATATATGCAACAAACACTTAAAGATTTTAATATAAATTTAACAAATTCTACAATATATTGTGATAATACAAGTACCATAAACTTATCTAAAAATCATGTTAATCACTCTCGTACAAAACATATAGATATTCGCCACCATTTTTTACGAGACAATATCCAAAAAGGAATAATTAATTTAGAACATATTTCTACCGAAAATCAAATTGCCGATATATTTACTAAACCTCTATTAGAAAACTCCTTTATAAAACTTCGATGAGAATTAGGTATAATATCCTTTAAAGATATCAATTAAATATAATTTTAAAATATTCGATCATTTCAGTCGACTAAAAAAATCTGTTCAGTCGACTGAATGAAAATATCCAATATTTTTTAGAAATGTTATATGTTACATTATGTAATTTTTAAACCACACGTTTTAAAACTGAATTATTAATATGAACCATACTTTTCTATCAACATTCTCCTAACCACTAAATCATTGTGCAGTTACAAATTTTAAAATAAATTATAACCATTAGTTATTTAGTAAAGCTCGACTATAAATAAACCTAAAAAAAAATTTCACATCTCGATCTTACAATTAAAAGCTTAATCAAATTTCAATACAAAATGTCGTCAAAACAACTCCTTCTCTCCAATCAATATCACCTCGTCGGTTGATAACACTCCAACATCGCCAAAACTTCCCACACCAACACCAGCACATGAGCCGGTTTACAAATGGGAAAATTATCGTACTGGTTTCACACCAGAATCTAAAAAGGAAAAACGAGGACTATTTATTTCCCCTGACACAAAAATAAAGATTGATGAAATTCATCACTTTCAACAACAACAAATAGATCTTCAACGAGAGCTATACTTCGAGCAAAAAGTTACGGCAAAACGTTTGAGTTTTCTAGAACAAATCGGTTTACGCTTCTGTGGATCAAAGAAGAACGAAGTGGCTGAACCCCTACCTCGCCCTGTTAGCTCACTTGATCCATCTTCATCTTATCGTACACCAGTCGATCCTATGAATCCTTGGGCGTCTCCTAAGACTCCTCAATATAGTCCGAATTCATGGGATATAAATTACATGAAGAATGAAGGAAAGAAGACTCCAAGTCCATCCCCAAAGAAATAGTTGAATTTTGAAATATTTATATCAATATTTTGTAACTATTCCTTTAAATAAATTGTTTAATTTCAAAAATTAACTGAAATAACAACATTGCATGTTTCAGTCGACTGGATTCCTCTGCTTAGTCGACTGAAAATATGACAGAAAATAATATATGCAAAGTTCAGTCGACTGGAAACATCTGCACAGTCGACTGAAAATTCAACAGAAAATTTCAGCAACAAAATTCAGTCGACTGAATGTACTGCTCAGTCGACTGAATCTATCACGGAACACTTCGGCCTTTGATTCAGTCGACTGAACAGAACATTCAGTCGACTAAACGCTGCTTCCCAGGCAGAATTTCCCCTTTTAACCACCAAAATTTACCATACCTATTCACTTTTACCTCCTACAAACCTTCTTCCCCAAATCTATTCGAAACCCTAGCTCTCAAATTCCTCAAAATCAAATCAATTCTCACCAAAATGGCACCAAAAAGATCAAGAGCCTCATCTTCTTCATCCTCCGAGCCAATTGATGCTCAAATAGCACAATGGCTTTATGATGGAACCGCTGTCACTCGATGGAACAAGATGAAGAATTCTCGAATTTTTGAGCATTCTTTCGTTGATTTTCAAAGCTTTCAAACCTACAACCTTCAAGCATTAACAGATCCGGCAGGTTTGACTCCACATCTAGATTTGAAAAGAAATGATCATGCCATTAATCATGTAATGGTAAAATTATTTTATGCTAATCTTAATCTTGGACACCAAACTCCAAGAAATCTAAACAATAGTGTTTAGAGTATGGTGTGTGGAAAGAAAGTTTGGTTCTCCTTGGATAGAATAGCACACATTTTAGAGTCCCCAAATGTTGGAAGAAAGCTCGAGGAGATAGAATTCAATCCACACATTCCTGACAACATCAACCATCGATTTATGGAGGATAATATCAACTTTAGGGATTTTAAGTCCACCCCCCTTCGACCTTTGGCGAGAATTCTCCATAAAGCCCTAATGAGAACAATTACACCTCGTATGGGATCGTACGAAATTGTCTACCAAAATAACTATCGAGCACTATATGCTATTTTTGGCAATATACAAGTTAATTGGGTACAACTTATTCTTGATGAGTTTCTCACTTTCAACAATGGCAAAATGCGCACTATTTACTTTGGAGAGTACATCATGCGACTTCTCCTAAATGTCGATATGCCATTACCTGAATCAGAGAATACAATGGTCCATCAGATTAACCATCGGACCATAAGCCTAATGCAACTCCCATCTCGACCTCCTCGCATAATATCACTTGCCGAATGGGAAGCAAGGCATCAAGAACAACAACAAAAACAACAGCAACAACCTCCTCAACCTCGCCACGAAGAACATCTCGAGCAAGATGATGAAATTCGTCTTGTTGACCCAAGCTTCACTACCAACCAATCCTTGGGGATATTGTCAAGAAATCAACAAATTCTTGACACTCGTCTTAAAAAGGTAGATCATAAGCTTGATAAAATCAAAGGATTCTTCAACAAGCTTTGGGATGCAATCTCATGCTCAAGCACCACTACTGCTTCAACATCTCGCGGCAAACGTCCGGCACCCACGTTTACATGGACGACATCTGAAGAGCATACAAGTAGCAGTGCAAGCGGAGCTAGTTGTGGCCAAGGAGGAAGAGCACCTAGACCAGCAATAGGAGGACCCGTCATACGTGAACCAACTGGAAGGGAAGGTTCATATGACTGGGATAAGGATGAGTGATTTTGTTATTTTGATGTCTATTTTTAAAACTTTCTACTGCTTGTATAAATAGCCATTTTATGCTTGTCTGTCATAACATTTTTATTTCTCTTAATTCATGCTATATGATTTAGTGATTGTTTTGATACATTATTACTGTTGTTAGTTCTTCCTTTTTGTCGATGACAAAGGGGGAGAAAATCTATGGTACTAACTTTGTTTTGTAGAAAAGATAGTGCATACATTCAGGGGGAGAAAGTAAGTATATGCATCTCTAGAATAGTATTATCATCAGTCAAAAAGGGGGAGAATGTTGATACACGAAGATTTTGATCAATGACAATGAGCTTCAACAAATAGGAAGAGAATGCAAAAACTAGAAGAAGATAGATGGAGACCAAAGTATAAACATTAGTATAATTTTTCTATGTGTCTTAGTCTAGATTATTTGTTAAAATCTATCCTCAAGAGATTTGCACGAACATTAGAACACATTCATAAAAACTTCATTCACATGTTCACTGTGCATACTTTTATACTTCAGTCGACTGAACAGACATGGCCAGTCGACTGAAACTGTACACATATACCAAATTGCACAGTTTCAGTCGACTGAATTACCTATGCAGTCGACTGAAATTATTCCTGAAAATTTTTTCTTCATATCTTCAGTCGACTGAATCTCCTGCTCAGTCGACTGAATTTAAACCTGCGAATTTTCTCTGAAAAGACATCTTCTTCTTCCCAAGAGTTGCAACCATTCATCAATGGAAATGGAAGCATCTCTTGTTTGCAACCTTTGACAACTTATGCACCTCTTCTATAAGTATATATACATGATTCTAACATCATTTAATTCACTGAATTCTCTTGCTTTAATCTTACTATTCTCTTGTTCATATTCTCTAGATATTCTCAAAGCAATCACCAATCTATTGCTTGAATCACTGTTTTTGTTTATAACATTCTTTTGATTCATAGCAATTCACATTTCCTAAATCCTCACAAACACATTGCATATTCTCGAGGATAAGATTATAGGAATATTGTACTACATTAGACTCATTAGTGTTGACAAGAACACAACAAGTCGAATATTGTATTTTAGTAATTGAGTTGAAGTCGGTAGTTGAGGCAAGAAATCCCGTTCGGTTGTTCGGGTAAGTTGTAAACCTATTCCTCCGGGTGAAGTGAGGGTGTTAGTTAGTGAAATTCCTAAGTGAAGCTTAGGGACTGGACGTAGGACGAGAGGTTCGAACCAGTATAAAATCCTGGTGTCTCCTTGCATTTACCTACTTTATCTACCTAGACTATTTCATTATTCCATATTACACGATCCTACCGCATAGCCCACTCTTTTAGACCCAAATAGGTTTACAACTTAGATTACATCACTACCGACGCCACGGCCATCAAAATCCTTACCTTCCATTTTTGAGTGACAGCCCGATCACTTAACAAGCTCCAACAGGAACCCCGACCTCTCCAGTCACCAAGATCATCAGAATTCGACCAGAAACTAGATTCCTGTTAATCACCAAATTCTCGTTTAATACTAATCTATAAATCATAATTTTCATCTTAAAGATCATGTTTACCCAGGCCGATTCAAGTTATACCCTTGAATCATAGAATTGCAACACTTGATTTTTAACATGTTTATATATTTTTAACTATAAATCTTGATTTTCAGATGCTTTATATATAAACATGTTTAAATAATTTTAAGATCAAGTTCAAGCTTAAACAAACTAATTTTTTTTTGAAAGCTGAGGCCTATTAGAGATCAGAGGAGAAGAAAATGGAATTTGAATTAAATTCAAACTCTGTAATATAAAACAGAGAAGAACTTGAATATAACAGACATGCACAACACAACCCATACATATGCATATATGTATACAGATAAATTTAACAACTAAGAAACATTTCATAGCAGATTCAGATACACATCAGAGAAAAGAATAAGTTTTAAGGGTTTTTCTCACCTTATAAATGAAGACAGAGGCCAGAAATTTGTAACAGAGAAGCAAGCCTAGAAGTTGATAAATTTTGAAACTGCTTTGAATTCTAGAATATGATCTTTGCATTGTTTGAGTTAAGCTTTTCCTTTTGCTTGCTGATGATCAGGTTGAGGATCGAGCTGTTTGATTTAATTTCTTTCTGGTTTGTGCTTTAGTTTTATTCCTCTGATCTTTATATTGCTTTGTTTGATTGACAGGTTGATCTTGAAACAGTTTAGTCCTGAAGCTTTAAAGTTGCATTTGATTTTCAGGTTTGAATTCATTTCCAGGTTGCACTTTTGAATACTTGAATTTGGTTTTAATTTTATGTTTCCAGGTTTGAAAGGTTGAACACTTGCTTTTTGTTTTTAGGTTTTGAGAATGCTAAAGTTTTGATTTCTTTGTTTGCATCCTTCATTTCTCAGGTTTTTTTAAGAAAGAAGATGTTTTATCTAAACATAGCCTGGTTATTTCTTTGTTTTTTTTAAATTTTAGATAAAAAGAAAAACCCTTTGCTTACCACTTGTATCATTATGTTGCATTTGTTAACCTATATTATTACTTATTAAATATTTGTCCAATACCCATCAATTTTTGTTTAAGTCCTTTATTCAAATTAATTTAAAATTTATAGTTTAAACCCTTACTTTTATAAATTATTTAATCTTTATATTTTACAAATGTTTATGTAATACATTTTATATTCAAACTTAATTTAGTTTAGTACATAAATATATTCATATTTAGTTTCCATTCATACATTTATACATTATTTTTATTTGCACAACTTTTGGTTTTTTAAAAGAAAAGAATGATTTAAAAATCTTGATTACATACTAACAATAATCATATTTATCTATATGAAAGAATTTATCTTAAAAATACCTTTTGAAAATGGTTACATTAATTCTTAAATTACAGTTTCCAAAAATCAATATATTTAAAAATTTAGAAACCAAACTTTTTATTAATTTAAAGTTTTTAATTCTATTTTATCTTCAACCTATTTATTTTTAAATCCAATTTTTTTTATAAATACTTTCCTTAAATTCCAAATCAAATTATATTTTTAATTCAAAAAATTTATTTATTCTAGAAATCTTCTTATTAATTCATAATTAAATTCACAATTTAACTTTCGAAGATTAAATTAATTATCAAATAATCTTAACTAAATTTCAGGGATGTTACGAATTCCCCTCCTTAAGAAAATTTCGTCCTCGAAATTTAAAAGTAGGGAGACAACAAAGGAATATAAAGAGATAGAGAGATGAATTACCAGATCAAGTTGAATATCTATTCTGCATTTGGCTCACCAAATCAGAATATCAATATTGGATACAAGAACGAATCAAGATACTCGGGTCACCATAACTACGGAATATACAGGGGTATTGGTTAGTTCAAAAGATAACTAACCACTCGTAGAACATATTTGGATCCAAAGAATAGACATATATATGGATACAATCCCAAGACTTTTTAGTTTAGAAACCAAAGTATACCTATCAGCCATAGCAACCAAAGCAAACAATTCATCCAAACAAACAATTCTGACCCATCTGGAGTTTGTGTCCCATGCAAATATATCAAAGCTTCTTCCTGGAGCTGCCAGGAATCATCAAAGATTTGAAAAGACGAATCAAAGGAGATTGATAGGGAAAGTTGTTTCCTTTATTGCAGTGTACCGACCATGTGTAGTGGTACTCCCCTGACCCCTATCTCGTCCTCTTCTTGCACTCATACTCAATATCAGTGGATAGTAAGAGAATTTACTGAGGCATTCAGACAGATATCTTAGGGATATACTCATTCTAGGGTATACTTCACCTTATCTCTAATGAGTTACTTAATGTGTTATACTCCTGAGCTAAAGTTTTAACCTTCAGCTCTGATACCAAATGTGATGGTCTAGGCTTTTCAACCATCGACGGCGGCCACTCTCGACTGGTAGGCTTTTCAACCGTCCCAGCCCCGCCGAGGCATACAATGGTACCCGAAACTTGCTTTTACGGCCAGTCTTTCGACTGTCACAGCTTACGCCTAACCAACCCCTTAAAGAGGACATGTGGGGGTAAGAGTCTCCTGCTCTCCACCAAACAAAAAGCGAGAACTCCCCATCACGTGTCACCTAGACAAGCAAGTCTCGTCCACAAAACTATGCTTTTCACAAAAGCCATGCTTTGATCAACAAATGATCGGTAGCACTTCGTATGCCACATTACCAAATTGGGAATGTATCACTAGTAACCATCAACTACATAATCTCCGAGCTTGTATGTCTCAGAGAAGGGTGTTAAGCTAAGAGAATAACTCTCCGCCACCAAACAGAAATGTATTTGATAGAAACCATCTTTATATCTCAAAGTGTAACGTCAGACACACATCCATACAAGTCCATTCCGGGATCGAACGGAACCGAAGGCACTTCCGAAGAAGTCCTTACAAATCCGGATACTTCCTAATCACGTCCGGACTCCCCATCACAAAGGGTGCTCAAATCCCTATACCGGGGATCAGCCGATGTAGAGACATTCGACAAGAAATCCTTTCGTTTTCGAAAATATCTGGTCTTCACCACCAGTCTTCAATTGCTATCCATAACGTCGTATCACTATTCGGAATGATTTATATGACACAAAGGTCCTTTCCTGGCTAAACCGAATAATGAGCGCAATATTTAAAACATATGGATATGGGATTCCAGTTAAGTCACAACTTATTATCCAAAACTTTTCTTTCAAATGGTTAAACAAATTATCATTTACAAATATTTTTGAACAAAAGATTCACTTCACAAAGTTCACAAAGTTTACCAATCTTTCACAAAGATTCATTAATATTTTTCCAATTCAAATCCTTTATACAAAAGATACACTTTTGAGATCCCTTTTCACTTCGAAAACAAACTTCACCAATCTTTAATAAAGATTCATTCATAGCTTTTCAGAACGATTTCCCCTTCAAATTGGATTAATTCATCCAATCAAAGATTCAATTCATAGCTTTCAAAAATTATTTCCAAAGATTCATTTATAATTTTCAAAGCCATTCTATTTCAAACTTGAAATCTTTTCATTATAATTTGGAAATTCTTTTCTTATATAAAAGCTGTTATTATTTGAAATCACTTGTTTCTGTTTCGGAAAACCCGATTATATTTGCACGAGTTAAGGCCTTTCAAATATAAACTTGGGTTAAATTCAAATTCTCAAAACCATACTTTTAAAATGGTTTAAAAACCCATATAAACACATTTATAGCTTGTATAACCTTTTTACATCATAAATTCCCAACATAGAATTCAAATTTTAAATCAAATTTCAAAACTAAATCAAGTTATTCAAAAATAACTTTTATCTTTGAAAATTCCTTTTTCAAAAGTCTTTTCAAATTCAACCCAATTCCATTTCCAAAATCGTTTGAATTTGAAAATTCAATTTTTAAATCCATTTCATTAATTTCAAATATCTGTGACTTAACCGATTTCCTCATGAAATCCATATTTTTGTGTGTGTAGTGTAGTCCAGGGGTTTTGCACAATAAAAGTGCCACATATCAATCAGCATAGATTTAAATACAGCAATATATTTGATAAGCTCTATAAACTATAACGCTTATATTTGATAAGCGGTATAAACCATTACGCTTATCTTTTATTCACAGATCTCAGATATGTATAGCACTGATAATGAATTACATTAAACACAGCTAAAATCAAAATAGAGCATCACAATCAGAGTATCAAACAATTCAATCGTCTAATAGAATCCACACATCCATCAGTAAAATCAGTATATTGTCTGATTAATTCAAATCAGATTTAATTGCTTATGAATACTAATCCTGGTTAATTAACATAAATTAATTACAATAACCTTAATTAATTATCCTTGAATCATTTATTAATTAACCAATTAATAATAAATTGATTAACTTGATTAACTAATCACACAAATATGCATTACAATTTAATTTAATTAAGTAATTATTATCAAATCATCCACTGATTAAATTAATTAAACTTAATTAATTAACTCAACAAATCACATTAAACTCAATTAATTACATTTAGTAATTAATTCCTTAATTACTTCCATTAAGTAATTACACTTAAACCATTTCACAAATGATTACATTAATTAATTAACCTAATTAATTATTAAAATTAATCACATAAATTAATTATTAAATAATCTTAAGTTAATGACCTTCATTAACTATTAACAATCCTTTAATTACTTTCTTAAGTAATTATACTTACACTAATCAATATTAATTACAAATTGATTGATCTTTATTATTCAATTTATTAATCCTTAATTATTTAATTAGTTAAGTTCTAACTGTAACTTAATTAATCCTTAATTACTTGATTAATAAATCTTTAATCGTTAATTTAAAATCTAATCTTATCCAATTAATGATTTCTTAATTACAATTTAATTATTCTAAGAATAATTAATCTTAAAACTTTAATTAATCAAATTAAAACCATTAATTACTTTAATTAATTATCCATTTCATTAATTAAATAAATAAATCTAATTATCGATTTTAATTATCTTAATAATTTAACGAATTACAAATCATTAAATTTTAATTTACTTTAAGATAAAACTTTGTTCTTATTAATGATTAAGTTACCATTTACAAAGTATATAAAAACAATTTACTTTCAAATTTACTTTAAATTTCAATTTATATTTAAGATCTAAAATGAATACAAATTTAACTTGAACAAAGTTAAAACCATTTTAAAACCTTTTAAATCTTATGCTAAAGAAATACATACCTGATAAAGAAATTTAAGAGAATTTAAACCAAATTCCTTTTTAAATTCAAACCATTTTAAAATACACTTAACATTTAAAGTTGTTTAAAACATTTTAAATTTTAAAAACTTTCTTTTGTTTCAAAACTAGGATACAAATTAGAGTTTGAATTCAGTTTAAAACTTTAATTTTAAACTCAGTTTAAATCCCTACTTTACATTTTAAAATTCGGTTTTAAAATTAAAACTGACAGGTTAAAAAAACCTGTAACTATTTAAATCTATTAACAGGGTAACAGACCCATCATTTCGAGTTCCCACTCGAGAAATAAACCCCAAAACCCGATAGCGCCTTCGAGTTCAACCTTCAACCCAAAACATGGCAACCACTGACACAAATCCCTCCAGTGTGCACGTGTACATCGCCGGAATCACTTACCACCTCCGACGAACCCTCCATCACATCAAACATCATCGCGGCAACCATCTTTGACCATCAAAACACCCTCACTTGAGTCGAATCAAAATCGAGCTTTCCAGTAAAAAACTGGAACCAACTGCCATGTCCAAATCCTCCTCGAAGTCACATCTCCGACCATCTGACGACTTGCAACTCTGGCCACTCCATCTCCAAACATCCACAAACCCATTCCCAAAGTTTGATGCAACTCGATGCATCAGAGAAGAAGCGCTAATCCCCTTTTCACAGTTCGACCCAACTAGGTTTACAACTTCGATTACATCACTGCCGACGCCACGGCCATCAGAATCCTTCCCTTCCATTTTTTCCTGACAACCTGATCACTTAACAAGCTCCAATAGGAACCTCGACCTCTCCAGTCACCAAGATCATCAGAATTCGACCAGAAACTAGATTCCTGTTAATCACCAAATTCTCATTCTATACTAATCTATAAATCATAATTTTCATCTTAAAAATCATGTTTACCCAGGCCGATTCAAGTTATATCCTTGAATCAGAGAACACTTGATTTTTAACATGTTTATATATTTTTAACTGTAAATCTTGATTTTCAGATACTTTATATATATAAACATGTTCAAATAATTTTAAGATCCAAGTTCAAGCTTAAACAAACTAAATTTTTTTGAAAGCTGAGGCCTATTAGAGATCAAACGAGAATAAAATGGAATTTGAATTAAATTCAAACTCTGTAATATAAAACAAAGAAGAACTTGAATATAACAGACATGCACAACACAACCCATACATATGCATATATGTATACAGATAAATTTAACAACTAAGCAACATTTCATAGCAGATTCAGATACACATCAGAGAAAAGAACAAGTTTTAAAGGTTTTGCTCACCTTATAAATGAAGACAGAGGCCAGAAATTTGTAACAGAGAAGCAAGCCTAGAAGTTGATAAATTTTGAAACTACTTTGAATTCTAGAATATGATCTTTGCATTGTTTGAGTTAAGCTTTTCCTTTTGCTTGCCGATGATCAGGTTGAGGATCGAGTTGTTTGATTTAATTTCTATCTGGTTTGTGCTTTATTTTTGTTCCTCTAATCTTTATATTGCTTTGTTTGATTGCCAGGTTGATCTTGAAACAGTTTAGTCTTGAAGCTTTAAAGTTGCATTTGATTTTCAGGTTTGAATTCATTTCCAGGTTGCACTTTTGAATACTTGAATTTGGTTTTGATTTTGTGTTTCCAGGTTTGAAAGCTTGAACACTTGCCTTTTGTTTTCAGGTTTTGAAAATGCTATAGTTTTGATTTCCTGGTTTTCTTCCTTCATTTCTCAAGTTTTCTTAAGAAAGAAGATGTTTTACCTAAAAATAACCTGGTTATTTCTTTGTTTTTTTTTAATTTTAGATAAAAAGGAAAACCCTTTGCTTGCCACTTGTATTCATTATGTTACATTTGTTAACCTATATTATTACTTATTAAACATTTGTCCAATACCCATCAATTTTTTTAAGTCCTTTATTCAAATTAATTTAAAATTTATAGTTCAAACCCTTACTTTTATAAATTATTCAATCTTCATATTTTACAAATGTTTATGTAATACATTTTATACTTAAACTTAATTTAGTTTAGTACATAAATATATTCATATTTATTTTCCATTCATACATTTATATATTATTTTTATTTACACAACTTTTGTTTTTTTAAAAGAAAAGAATGATTTAAAAATCTTGATTACATACTAACAATAGTCATATCTATCTATATGAAAGAATTTATCTTAAAAATACCCTTCTGAAAATGATTATATTAATTCTTAAATTTTAATTTCCAAAAATCAATATATTTAAAAATTTAGAAACTAAACTTTTTATTAATTTAAGGCTTTTAATTCTATTTTATCTTCAACCCTTTATTTTTAAATCCAATTTTTTTTAAATACTTTTCCTTGAATTCCAAATCAAATTCTATTTTTAATCCAAAAAATTTATTTATTCTAGAAATCTTCTATTTAATTCATAATTAAATTCACAATTTAACTTTCAAAGATTAAATTAATTATCAAATTATCTTAACTAAATTTGAGGGATGTTACATTTCTAACCTATGACCAATTGGATAATTATTTCAATTTAATGTCAAGGATCGATATATATCATTTCAGTCCAAACAGATGTCATAGGTATATATCATATCAACATATTTCTTAATTTATTTAAAACAATTCAGTTTACAGTTTTATATGCAATAAACATTATATAAGAAAATGGCATGATATATCAAAATAAATAAACAACCAATATCGACCAATAGCATCCATCACCATCAATCAGCTATAAAGCCAATAGCATCCACAAATTTCAATTTTTACCATATCGGGTAATATACTGCCAATCAAATTTAAATTTATTTAACGGTCAATTTAAATTCTATCAATTAATTCATATACCAATTTAAATGACATTTAAACCTACCAAACAACAGCCAATAAATTTTATATCACTACAAAATATAAATATAAATATAACTAATATAAAATTATTTTAGTCAATTGTGAGCATATAAACACTGACCTTTGATTTATCGACGATTTAAAACCCAAATAAAGGCTCAAATTTGAACAGTCTTAGAATCCAACCAAACTAGTTCCATGATGTCCGAAATTTATAAACGACCGCAACAGAGAAAACCGTGTGTAAATCCGAGCTCGTATGCAAAAATTATATACGTTAGAACAATCAAACATTTAAAAATTTAAATAACTAACAATAATAAAAAAAAGCTACGTACCTTTCTTCCTCACCGTCATTACATAGCCGAACCCATACACGTGCCGCTCCTTTCAAAACACACGCCACCAACGGCCACCTAGCACCGATCACCAACCACCAAAACGTGCGGCATAACCTCCTCCACCAACCGCCAAGTCTCGCCAACTCGTTTACCACCGTTTTCACAAAATTCGAGAAAATACGTCCATGCCTCCAAGCCAGATTCTGACGAATCCGTGCCATAATAGCATAAATCAACCGTATGGATTTGAAGAGCTCACTGAGATCTACGACTATGCTTTTGGAATATTTCGATTTCGTTGAACAGATTGAGAGATATTGAGGAGAGAAGTTGGTGAATTTTCAGCCATTAAAGAAAGTGACGGCTAGGGTTTTAGAAATTAAAATAATAATAAAACTATCTCGATTTGCATACGTATTTATATAGTTAGGTCCAAAATCGTCTGAACTCCAATCGAGACGTGCCGTCAGGCGTTTATAAGTTTTACCCCTATTTTGAACGCAATGGAACTAGTTTCGAGGCCTAATTCGATCGTATGTGGAAGATAGCTTTTCAAAGTCAATTTATTTTATCGTATTCCTTCAAATTGATTTCTACACGTTTTAATCTTGCACGGCCAAATAACAAGTCCGATCGATATAAAACTTGAAATCCTACAACAATTCACTGTTATAGATTCGGTGAAACCAGTTTCGTCGAAATCCGAGACAGTCGCCAAAATGGCTATTTTTACTCATTAATTTATAATATAAAATTTTCAATTTTAATTATTCACATTTAAAATCCAATTTTAAATGTTAACCATCTTCATTCGTATTTTAAATATATTTAAATCAATTTTCGAAGCCATTTTAATTCTCATTAACTCCGGAGTCAATTATTCAAATAATCTGCTATATTAAATTTAGACGATTTAAATTATCCAATACGTTAATATTAACGAATTATTAAAATTTACCCATACTCATCCAAAAATTTCATTATATTTTATTTATAACACATTTGTTCAATGATTACATAAAATTTAATATTTTAAAAATAGCCAAAAATACGGGTCGTTACAACCCCCAAAAATTCAAAGGGCCTCCATCAATCACAAAGTAATAGAATGGTATCGAAGGAGTGTGTCTGATAAGAGGGGCTACCTCACTGGCCCGTAAGTGCCGTTGTGTTAGCCACCTTATGCCAACTCACGGGAGTCGGGTCCACGTGTATACATCAAAGGAACGCCGCCGCCATCCTACTTCATTCTGAAATCTCCACCACGTACATGGTTGTTAAAGTGGCTTTCGGAGTTGGCTAAGAGTATGACAACTTCCGATCCCGGTTTCTTTAACAAATAAACGTTACTATAAAACCGTGATCATTTCAAAATAAATTTATACCTCAAAACCAGAATATAATATCCATTTCAAAACCATATAAATGCGATATCATTTCCAACTCAAAAACCAAATCAATACGATATCGTTTTTCTTAAAACCCAAATCAATATAATATAATTTTTATTTCAAATATATCCTTTTCCAAAATCATAGCACTTTCAACGTTATAACACTTCGAAATCAAAACACTTGAAATATAACACTTTCAAATCATAACACTTTGAACATAACTTCCACCACTTAAATGGTTTAAATATTAAAATACTTTGTAAATAAACTAGCTTCTTCAATTTCACAGATCAATTAAAAAACAACTCGTATTTCAAAATTTTAAATTTAACCAAATCCCAAATTATAAATTTTAATACGATTCAGTTTCCAAATAAGCTATTCCAAATTTATCGATTTCAAAACAGATTTGATCCACATAATAAACCATTTCAAATTCAGCATATTTCAAACTTTAAGTATTCAATAATTTCAAAACTAAGTTTGGTAATTGCGATTCAAAAATTCAATTTTCTATTATTTAGTTTTGAAATATTTTACATAACAAATCCATTATCATTTAACTAAAACTCAAATTACGAATAACTAAATATTTCCTTCAATTTATTTATACTTGAAATATTCATTTAATTCACCTTAAACCAAAATAAGTTATAAAAATCATACCTTCTAAAATTTCAAATTTAATAAATTCCACATCAAGCTTATTTGAGTTTAATTCTTAAATAAATTCAGTTTCAAATAAATCTCAAATTTATCTTCCAACCTTATTATTAAGCTTATTCTACATTAAAACAAGTTTATACATAGCTTAAAAATCAAGGATGCAATAACAGTTATATAATATCTATAGTCGGTATTTGTCTAAAACCATATATTTCTTTGCAAAACCATAGAAATCATTTCAAAATATTTTTATATATAGACTACGGTATCTGTATATAATTTTCTATCACATGGTCAAGTGATACGGATATTTATCATTTTAATCCGTAATTTAAAATATAAATGCGGCTATATATCATTTCAAACCACAATCCCGAATGAAATTGAAATCCATTACTACTTGCAGTTTATAACAATATAAAATACAACATCCATTCATCCAATATCAATCATCAAACATTTATTACAATCATCATCCAATTCAATCAATAACATCAATATAGAACATATAATTAATAACAGGTATTTAATGGCAGTTTATATTCAATAATAAATTAAATAACTATTTTATCCAAATAAATATAAATTAGCGGAGATGATGATTCAAAATATGACAAATAGTCATAAATAAATTTCTAATCACATCATAAATCAATTTAACAAACATAAGAAATTTTAGAAGTTGTGAGTAGGTTAAAATACTCACCTTTTGAATTTAAATTAAATTTAAATCCAATTTAAACTCAAAGTTTGAACAGTCTCTAAATCCATCCAAATTAGAGTCAAAATGCCTAGAATTTCAATACGATCCTGGCGGAGAAAACCGCACGTGCTACGGACCTCGTATGTAAAAGTTATGAGTTAGAATGTTCAAAGTTTAATTTAAATTAAATAACAGAAAAAGAAGTAAAACAAAATAATCTACCTATTCAGAGGTTGCCACGTCAACTACCCTTCATACGCATAGCAAAACAATCGAAACCCTATGGAAGCTTACGCACGCTGCTAACTCCCATCGTCGACCAACGTTCGCCGCCCTGAGCTCTGCCGCTCCAGAAGCCACGACTCCCCAGACCGACGCCGCCGATCACGCCTCCGGCCTCGACCCTCGCTACACACCCAAAGTCTCCAACCAACCGAACACAAGTATCTATCACAATTTGCGCACCCTAATTGAATTATCGATGGCGATCCAACCGTCGAATCTCAGAACGAACACCACCGATGAACTTCACTTGATGATCTCTACAAAAACCATAAGTCGATTCGTCGATCAGACAACATTCATCGACGCGCGATGAACGGCCATGAATATTTCATCGATTTCTGGCCATATCGAAACTCAAATGGAAAAATGAATCATATATTTGACTTGCGCTCATCGAGAGCTTCAAATCCATATATAATTCGATATAGTTTGAGAAAACTAAATTTTTGATTTAATTTTGAATTGCAATTGGATTTGGAATTGAGAATTTGTCTGCCATTGAAATGAGGAGGAGCTAATAGAATTGTACGTATAGAAATGGGAAATAGAATGGTTGCTATGTTTTATAACTGATATAAATAGGCAGAACAAAATAGAACAGATGAGCTCGATCGAATTTGGGTCTGAACAATAATTGACCCGAAAAGCCCATTTCGACTTCGGAACGAAAATGGATCAATCCATATATCAAAATAGATGTTTTTGAATATTTTAAAATCAAGGAATATGTTTCAATCCTAATTCCATTGTATGAAGAAGTTATGCTAAAGTCAATTTATTTCAAATTGATTCCAATTGACTTTAGTTTAAATGATTTCTAGGCTTTTTGAGCCTTTACGATCAAACGACAAGTTCGATCGATACGAAACTTGAAATCCTACAAAAATTCATCGTTACGGATCCGATGAAACTGGTTTCATCGAAATCCAAGTCAATGGTCAAAAAACTATTTTTTAGTTAATTAATTAAATTAATATTAATTTAATCAATTCACTTTTTCAATTCAAATTTAAAAATTCACAAATTCCATCATTTTAGATTTCTTAAACAACTATAAAAATTTAAACAAACATAGATATCAATTCAAAGTTAATTGTATACCCATTACTGTATTTAATTTCAATTTTAATAAGTTCATTAATTATTAATTAAAATTCTAATATATCCATTTATTTTATTCTAAATCCTGTTATTCAATAAATTATTTTCAAATGGATGAAATTAACATTGGTCCATGATCAATTACATTAATATTGTCGAATTTCATCTTAATTTCTATTAACGTAAAATTTTATTATTAAATTTCATTTAATTGCAATTAATCCAATTATTAAGTTTGAATTCAAATAAATTGATAAATCTTGATTTCCATTCGTTTTATTCAACCCACTGTCATACTATGAATAAAGTTGACATTATTCCCATTTATTATCTAGATTTACATTAACATAATATTCAATTTAGATTTATTGCAATTGATTACCGAATTTTATTTAGTACATTAAATAAATAATAACATATATCAATTGTCACCTATTTACATTTAATTACATTTATAATTTTATTACTTACCAACACAGGTTACACCTTCATATATAACACAAATTTTATTTCATTACCATTTATGATATCCTTTCATTACATACTTTAATATTTATATTCGCTTATCTTATATTTAATTCGTAACCAAGTTGTAACAATTTACACTATTTCATTGTTGGGATTTCACTCCAATTGTCAATAATTAATTTTAATTTCCATTGCTACATTTCATTTTTAACATTCAGTTCATTATAAATTATAAAGTTTTTATTTCTCTCTAAATTTAATTGCAAAAATCTTATTAAATTAACCAATTTAATTATCGAAAATTTACGAGTTGTTACATTTCTGCCCTTATATTTAAAGTAAGAAGGTTATATATATAGTAGTTTTCGTGTTTACGTATATAAGTGTGCGTGCGTGTGTGTATGTGTGTGTTGCCTATATATGTGTTTTAAAATATAAAATATATAGGCATTTTGACCTTTAAATTTAATATCAATTATGTATGTGTATATATATATATATATATTATATAGACATTGTGGTGTATAAATTACATATAATCTGTTGTGTATATATGTAAGATATTTAAGTTATATATGAGTTGTTAGTTTATATATAAGTATATACATGAGTTTTATTGTAGGTATGGGTTTTATTTTGACTATGGGTTTAAGTAGCATTGATCTGCAATATGTATATATATAGAGATTTATTCTATTTTGGTTTAAATTAAATAATGATTTTGAGATATATATCTATATATGTGTGTATGTATGTATATTTTGATTTTTATACATATGTGTTTTAAATTTTATATTGATTTTTAAGAAAATATATAATGTTATAATATACATTTCGTTTTAGTTTATATCGAGCTGATTTTAATTTGTTTCATCGGTTCCTATTATTAGCTCTGTTCGTCGAATTCGTGTCCATCTTGCTTCTCTTTGGAAATTTGTGCTTAGATCCGTAACCCATTTCATTATCAAGTCTCTCTATCCTCGAAACGTGAGCAATCACTCACGATTAACTCCTATAGTTAGTAAATTTGATTTCACTTGAAACGACAATTGAAATATGCTGTTAAATTTGAATTGCTAGTTATTTAATTGTTAAATATGATATGCCATTATCTGCAATTGTTCGCCTATGGTATATGACACCATATCCTATTATGTATGTTTTATTTAATTTTCACTGATGATATATGCGTATTGTTGATATTTATATTTATACTAACTGTTCTTACTCTACAAATTCTCTATTAGTTTAGAATTCCTTATGGGTTGAAATGATACATTCCTGAATGATACTCTAGAATAGGGGAAAATTGTTATGGGTTGAAATGATAAACCCAAGCGATTTTCGTTGATTTTGAATTTTTGAGATTGCGGGTTAAAATGATATATACTATATATTTAAATTACATATTGAAATGATAAACATCCATACCACTTGACCATATGATAGAAAATTATATACGACCACCATTGGTCTATATTTGGAAATGATTTCCAAAGTTTTGAAAGGAAATATATGGGTTTTAATAAACATTGATTTTTAAAATATAATATTTATAAATGTTATATATATATATATGTCTAAATTTAGATTTTTAATAATAATAGGTTTTGGAAATTTTAATTTAAAAGTTAGTTTTGAAATAATATAAATTTTAAGATTTTCTTATAAATTTGATTATTTTAAAAATATATAAAATAAGATTTAATACAAACACATTTAATAATAAGTTTTATATAATTTAATTTAATTGATTTATAATATTTTAAGCATTTATTTCAATTTCTATCAATATTTTTTAAATAAATTTTTATAACTTTGATAATAAAGGTTGGGAAGATAAATTAATGTTGACTTAAAATTTGAATTGGTTAAAAATTGAATTTAATAAGAATTTATTTAAAATTATTGATTTTGAGATTTAGGAAAATAAGATTTATAACGTGATTTGATAAAAAGTGATTAAACGAATATTCTCAAAATTTAAATAAAATTGAGATTTAATATTTGATATTGATTTAAATATATATATATATATATATATATATATATATTGGGATTGAAATAAATTGTTATTAAAAATGGTTAAGTGAATATTTTCCGATTTGAATAAAAACTAAAGTTAAATGTTGAAATATAAGTGAAATTTATATTGTAAATGTTTTAATATTTAAACTTAAATCTTTGAACTTTAAACCGAAATGGTTAGAATAGAATTGATTTAAATTGAATTTTGGAATTTAAGATGACTTGAATTGACTTGCGAAATTGAAGGAACTAATTTTATTATATAAAGTATTTTTAATATATATAAACTATTTTAATTTATAACTATTTTAATATATATATTGTAACATCCCAAAGTTTTGAATTTAAAATTCGTTAAATTATTTGAACTTTTAAATTTAATTTGTGAAATTTCAAGAAAAATAAAATATTGTTAATATTAATATTAATATTATAAAGATGTATGGAATTTAAATGAATATTGACAGTTAAGCTAAATAAATAATAATAATAATAATAATAATAAATAAATGAAATATATAACAAAAAAAGAATCGTATTAAATAATAAAATAAAATATATTTGATAAATTACATGTTAATAGTTAAACTTTAAATTGAAATAGAATTTTAAAAAAAGAATGTATGTTTGTAATAAAATTTATATAGTTATAATTATGACATACACATAAGTGTATGAAATTTTTATAAACAATAAAACGTAAGTGTGTAGAAAATATAAACAAGAGAAAAAAATAAACTGTAAAATAAAACAAGACTCGGTACTTATCAAAAGCAAATCAAACAGATTACTGTAAGTATACATGGAAGCATTACATTGCATGCTTTCATTAAATGCCGTTTACTCTCCAGCATGTATAAGATCCCATCAGCTGAATTTAAGAGCATGGGTTTGGTCAACAAAAAAATACATACATACATATATATATATAATCCAACTAAAGAAACTGTCTGAACCTGCACACCTCTTTATATACTTGAATATTGCCTCTAGTTCGTTTTAGCAAAGATCAGAAGAAGAAAAAAGAACTCACTGTATATTCAAGTTTGAAAGCAAATTTACTGAAGAAAGAAAAAGAGAAGAAGATCAAAACAGTTTCTTTTTCAAAACAGAAACATCTCTGCTCATCAATATATTCAGGTGAGTAAAACATAGATTTTGAAATTTAAGTATATTTAAACAAACTGAATAGTTGATTCTTGATAATATTGTGAATATAGTTTGTGTTTATACATATGTGTGCCCTAATTTTCTCTGTTTTGCTTGTTACAGTGTTAACAGGCTATTCAAAATCCAAATTTTTTTAATCTAGCTACTATTTAGCTTTGAGTTTAAAACAAAATATGTTGTTTAAACATAAATCAAGCTTGTAAAATTTGTTTTCAACCTGTTAGTGAAGTATATTAACTGACATCTTGTTTTACAGTACAACATCCAGTTATTATGTTAAATTCAAGTGTTTTAAAATACTAATTCAAATTTACAACTTGAATCCTTAATGCAAAACAAGTATAGAACAAAAATGAAGATTTTTAGTTGGTTATTTTAAGAGTAGTCTGTATTTGAATAAAAATTGAATTTTTACAAATTTCTGACAATCAAATCAATTATAAATCTTAGAATTTTGCTTGAAGATAGTATGATCGACAATGATCGCGAGAAAATTATCAGAAAAATTTCATTGCATAAATTTATGAATCGAGTTTGAATTAGGGTTTTAGTCGAGCTTTTGCACATGGTTGTTGACGTGATGAGTTCGTCATCTAGATGCGATCGGGTTGCTCGAGAATCTGAGGGATGATGGCTTGGGATGTTAACGTGGCATGGCTGGAAGCGTGGGTTTTCTGGTGGACTGTGCGAGGAGAATGAGGCGTTTGGGTTGGGTACGTTCGAGTTTCAGTTGCAACGAAAGGGTGAAAATTTGATTTTGAGTATTCTGTGTTGAATCGAGTTTTGGGTTCGAGTATATGGACGATTCGCGACTGGACGGTGGTCGCGATGTTCGCCATAGCGGTGGCGCGACGTCGTGCACGTGCACGACGTCGTCTTCATGTCAGCAAGATCGGGTCTGGGGAGACTCGGAGGAATTCTCTAGCGAATGGGTTTGTGACTCGGGTAGGACGCGAGTTCGAGTAAGTGCTTGATGCACGAAATTATTACTTAGTTTAAAGTTTTAAACTAGATTAAAAAAAGGAAACAGAAGAGAAAGAAGTGTAGTAGAAGAAGAAGGATGCAGGAGAATGACGCGGGGAAATTGTTGGGAACTCAAGCCCTGCTCGAGTCATTATCATGTTTGCTCGGGTTTTATTTTTAAAATGGATTCACCCCATTTGATTTCAAGTTATGATGCTTAGTAACTCTGAAGCAACAAATGTTAGATATTTTAAGTTAAGAATTCGTTTTCAAGTTTTAATTAACCAAGCAAATAGTAACAATGTTTTAAAATCTAATTAACCCTTTAATTAAGTAATTAAATTTAAAATAAGAAATTAAGTTAATTAACATTAAAACTTTCTATAACTGTAATAAATTGGTTTCCAAAGTATAAAGAAGATTTTCAAATGATAATTAAGGTAAATAATTTTTATTAACTAATGGTTTTGAAAAGAAATTAAGAATAATTGATAATTGTGATTAAAATTTATTAATAAACAATTAAGTATTTAAATTAATTTGTAATTAAGAATTTGTTAATTAGAAAAATTGAGTTAATTAATTTTAATTGGCAGTTAATTAAAATAACAGATTATGAAACAATAAATCGAGTTAATCAAGATTTAATTTAATTTATCCAAATTTAATCATTGATTTAAATTAAGAAATAAAAATAAAATTATGTGGTTAATTTATTTAATCGCACTCACATTGATTGAAAATAATTGTTCGGCACTAGATTGATATTTTTATTCTGATTGTGATACTATGTGATATAGATTGCTATGTGCTATACTGTGTTTGTGTTTGTTCTATATTGATGTGAAAACCCTGTTAGCCGTAAACGGCATTTAAACTTCGATGCGACAGGGAATCGGATTTCGGTTAGTTATCCGAAACTCACATCGAACCTATGAATTTTTGTGAACGACATATCCACATGTTTTTAAAATTGACTCTCACTATTCGGTTTAACCGGGAAAGGACCTTTGTGTCATATAAACCATCTCGAATAAGTGATACGACGAAATGGATGAGCATTTGAAGACCAGTAATGAAGACTGGGTATCTTCGAGAACGATAGGATAACCTATCGAATGACTCTACACTGAGTTGCTCCGGTATAGAGTTCTCCATATGTGATGGGGAATCCGATCGGGATTGTGGAAGCCCGGATTGCAAGGACTTCTTTGGAAGTGCCATCGGTTCTGTTCGAACCCAGAATGAACTTGTATGGATTGTATGTCTGACATTACATTTGAGATATAAAGCAGATTTCTTTCAAATACATTTCTGTTGGTGGCGGAGAATTTATTCTCTTAGCTTAACACCCTTCTCTGAGACGTACGAGCTCAGAGGTTATGTAGTTGAAGGTTATCAGTAATATATTCCCAATTTGGTAATGTGGCATGCTGAGTGTTGTGGATCATTGGTTGATCAAAGCATGACTTTGTGAAAAGCGTAGCTTTCTGAACGAGACTTCATCGAACCTCACAACCCGGTAATGGTCGAAACAAGAAAGATGCAGCAAGGTTATTGGGGGTAGCGCCCCTTAGGGTATGTGCATTTCCTTCTGGATAGAAGTGGTATCATGGTATGGAGCCCACATACTTAACTTATGTGGATATCATAGATATATATATATATATATATATATATATATATATATATTACTTTGTGATTTGTTGTTGAGGCCCCGGATAAAGGTTGGTTACAACCGGGGGATGGAATACTCGTGTCAGTAGTTACCCAGTTAGGTATAACCCAGCCTTGTGTTGGCAGAGATCCGGTTAGGTTCTCGGGTCGTCCCTCCAGAGGCGTACCCATGTGGCCCAGGAAGTTCCTTAGCCTGACCATTTGTTGGAAATCCAATTACCAATACGAACACAGTACGGTTTTAGTTGTAGAACCTGCCATTTACTTATGGTGGTCACCACTGTTTAGATGGTAGCTATAGTAGGCATAGTTCGGAATGTCTATGCTGGCTAAGATTAATATTCTATTTTCGAAATACATTCTACACTACGCACTAGTAATAATATCATAGAAATTTTCCCGTACTAAGCACATTTGACTATCATAAGAAGAAATCTCCTCCAATTCTGCGATTGCATTGTGTGTGTGTCGGGAGGTCTTATGGTAGTTTCATTTTTAAAAGCATACCGAAATTCTTTTATAAATCTAGTTCTTTAAAAGCAATTGTTTTTGTTTACTCATACCCGTCCCATGACTGGCCTGGAGTTTATTGTTTCTTTTCTAAACTCTGGGTGCCCAAAATTTTTACTCGGGCAGCCTAGTAGCAGGTTTTCCGTATTTTGGAACTTTTGCTTTGGAGATATCTTAGGAGCTTTCGAAGATCGCAGGTATTTAGCTTTTGGGAGTTAGTTACCACCTCTTTCATTTGAAAACTTTTGGATATATGATCACTGTTGTATTATTATGATGTTATATTTAGAGTTGTGGTGTATGTATTAATTCTCTAATGTAGTAATGGATATTATACTGTTGTATCTGTGATATATGAATGATATTCATCATGTTCCGTTGTTTTATATTCATCTGATGTTGTTATAAGCTCCATCTGAACTGAAATTTGACGTTCGAATCTCCGGCAGTTGAATACAAGTGAGGTATTTGATGTCGACTTTTGAACGCTGAATTTTAGGTCATGACATATATATATATATATATATATATATATATATATTGTATTCAATACCTAAACAGTTTAAGTTGGAACTGTTATGAATTTCAAAAAGTGCTATGATTTCAAAATTGTTATGATTACGGAAGCGTTATGAATCCAAAAAGTGCTATGATTTCAAAAGTGTTATGATTTCGAAAGTTTTATAAAATTTTAAAGTGTTACGATTCTAGAAATGAATATTATTTAAAGTGAATAATGATATCGAACTGATATGGTTTTGAAATGTATACGATATTTTGATATAAAGTATGACTATTTGAAATGAAATGACCATGATGTGAAATAAGCATTTGGTTGTTTAAGAGACCGGGATCGGATATTGTCGTACTCTCTGCTAATACCGAAAACCACTTTAACAACTGTGTACGTGGTGGAGATTCCAGAATAAAGTAGGATGGTTTGGTGACGGTTCTATATGGTATTTACCTTGTGATAACTCGAATTTTGGAGTATCAATTAATTAATAATTGACTAGGTTAATTATTAGAAATACTGATTTATAGATTAAGAAATAAATTTGGTAATAAATATTTATATCTGGATATATATTTATTTGATAATCTACTAAATAATTATTTATCACTGGCAAAATTTTCCTTTAGAACAAATAATGTGTTGTTAGATATATATATATACATCTATATATATGGGTTGATTTTAAATTTAATTTTAAATTGAATTTGAATTGGAAATTCAAAAGGATAAATATCTTAAAATAATTTGTATTTAAAAGTTGTATTTTGAATAAAATAATATATGTATATAGCTAGAATTGTAAATATAATATGATATTAAAATAAGGATTAATAAAAGATTTAAAAATACTTTTCTTTCAACACTTTGAATAAAACATAGTTTATATATATATATATATGCATTTGTAAACATATAAGACATAAATATATTAACATGAGAAGTATTAATAATTATTTCTCTAAAACATTTGAAAATATTTAAAAGCATGTGAAAATAAATTGTGACAAACGTTTGATAAGTAGGACATAAATCAACAAGTGTTGGTTTGTATAGACAAGTGGCATTGAAAATTTTTAGAATGTACATACACGATACATAAGAAAATAAATAGGTTGTACATATTTCTCAAACCTCATTTCATCTTTTTAAAAAAACCGTAAACAGAGAAGATAAAACCATTTCAACTAGATTAAAGCAAGATAAAAATCTAGAACCAAAACAAAGCTTGTTAACAACTTCAAACCAGAAGAAAAATCAAGAGGAAGCAATCAAATTTTCAAAATCCAGGACCTGTAGCAAGATCATTCAGTCAATTTCCAGATATTCAAAATAGCTAGAAACCTTCAAAATTCCTTTCAAAATAAAAGATCAACTAAGTTCCAATTTTATTCAAAACGTGTTCCAACCTATTCTTTGATTTCAAAAAAAATAAAAAAAATAAAGCACGTGAGTAAACAAATTTCTGTTCTGTTTTAAAAATCTTGTTGCATGCAGTAATGTGAAGTGAAGTGTGATAAATGTTTATAGAATTGTTTCATATAAAATTTATATATATATTTCTATGAATTAAATGGGTGTGTATGTCTGTTTACAGAACATTTGTTCTGTTCTTGTTGTCTAGTTTTAAGGTTTGATAAAAAAAATCATGATCTTCTTCCCTGATCTTTTTAAGGATATAATATATGAACAAGACTTGTTAGTTACACCATAATATCAATTTTAAAAATATTTTTAAGCTAAAATAATAGCTAAATTTTTACAAAAAGGAAGAAGTACAGTTAATCCTAAATCTTATCAAATTTCGACTCGTATGATTTCTTGTTTCAGGTTGATAATTTGAATTGCAACCGAAAACTATGATTTTTTAGATTTAAATCATGAATTTTAAGCTTGTAAATCATAAGAAATCGCATGATGGTCGGAATTTGGCTTTCGAGGATTCTCCACTGATCCACAAAGTCTGGGTTTTCGAGTTTTTAGCTGAAGCTTGCTTAGAAGCAGTCAATGCGGGTAAAATTAGTTGAAGAATTTTACTACAACCAAGGTGGCGGCAAATCGGTGAACTAGGGTTTAGCGTTTCTGGTGGAAGGGCGTTGGAATTATGGGAATGTCGAGTTGCTCAAGGGAAAAGGAGCGATTGGTCCAGGGGGAGATGAAGGAGGGAGAGTGGAAGCTCGAGGTGACATACGGTGGTCATTGGAATGGTGGTTCATTGTCGCGAGGCAGTTTCAGGTCATGGAAGTGTTTCCAGTTTGAACTGGAATGCTCGATTTCGATTTTAAAGCTTATGCTGGAATCTGGATGTTTGGATCCAAAGAGGGGATGACTAGTGACTTGTTGGTGGTGGTCGCGAATGCCGGAGCGTTGCCGGCGACTGGTGCACATGCACGCGTGTATGTGATTTTGTTCTGGTGCTGTGGTTTGGGAACGAAGGTTTCCCTCGGGTCGTAGCTCGTGAAAGAAAAGGATGAGCTCGGAGTTGTTTCGTGTAGTTTGCGCGAAGTATTTTTATCATATCAGTTTTAAAAGAAGATGAGAAAACTCGAGTGAGTATTGGGTTTAACGCAAAGTGAGAGATTAAGCAAGATTTAAACTTTTTTTAAAGTTTTTAAAGGCATAGGTTTTGGTATTTTAAATAAATTTGGTTTAAACTTCTTAAATAAATTTCTTTACATAAAATAAGTGTTTATTTAACTTATGATTAAAAGTTATATGATTGGTTAAATAATCTTTAAGTTGTCGTTAAACTTAATCTTAATATAATTAAGTGTTAATTGAAAGATAAATGTTCAAAACATGTGATTAGGTAATTAATAAAGATAATGTATTAACCTTAATAGCTAATCAAGGTTTTAATGAATTGAGGTTAATTATTAAATTTAAGCATAATTAATCAATCTAATTAATTAATGATAAGGGAGAAATTAAGTAATTAGTTAAGAGTAATTAATTAATTAAATGATTAATTACTTAATGTAAGTAACTAAAGGATAAATTTGTTAGGAGTTAATTAATTTCATTATTAATTAAAGGTTAAATTAATTAATGATCGAGGTTAACTAATTAAGGATAGTTAATCAATGGAATAATTACTTGATGGAAGTAATTAAAGGTTAATTGCTTGATGGAAGTAATTAAAGGTTAATTACTTAAGAAAAGTAACTAAGGATTAATTACTTAGTGGAATTAATTAAAGTCTTGATAAATTAAAGAAATTAATTATGGTTAGTTAAGTAATGAGTGTGATCAATTAAAGGGATAATTAATCAATGTAAGTGACTATAGGACAATTAGTTAGAGTAATTTATTAAGATAAATGAAATTAATATGAAGTGGGTGAAGGTTAATTAATTTTGGTAATTAATTAAAGGATAATAACTTAGTGTTATTAGAGAGGTTAATTAAGGAAGGATTAATTAATGGTTTATAATTAATCAATGTTAAGTAAGCAGGATTAAAGGTGATTAAAGTAATTAATTTAATTTATTTAAATTAATTAGAAATAGTGTGACTAATTAATCTTGCTTATGAGTTATTGAATGATATAGAATGCCATGTATTGTTTGATATTCCTAATTTGAAACATTTTTGTGATACGATTGGTTTTAATAATGATAATGTGGTTATCTATCGATGATGAATTACTGTAAAAAAATGACACCTTGTATTTAAAGATGAATTGTATTTCACTTGAATAACTTGGGTTGGGATGACATGAGACTCGAAGAGACCGGAGTCAGGTATTTGTTAATACCGAAATCACTTCGATTCTTTATAAATTGATATGTGAAATCAATAGGCTGGAATGGGATGATTTAAGTGAACTGGACCATTTAATCTATGTTTTGGAACTTATAAATTTATATGTGACATAAGTGATGTCTATAACAACTTGTGAAGTTGTAAATTGATACAAGTTACCCCAAGTTTATATAAGTTGTATGCTTTTGTATTCCATGTTAGATAGGTTTACTCACGCCGGTTTCCAGCCTGACACGGGTGTTACTTTGATGTAATGCTCGGGTCAGACTGAGTATTACAGATTTTCAGGTATGGACGTTCTGGAGCTCAGGAGACGAGCTGGATGACAGGAACATATGGAGTGTTTCCGCTGTATTATATTGTTGTATATATCTGAGACATGTTGATTGTATATGTCCAGTGTTTGTATATATGTTGTAACTCTGATGCATTAAAGTGAATTTGACAAGTATAGTTTTCCTTTGTACAACTATTATTATTTGCTATTATATTTTATCCGCTGTGAATGTGAGATGTTGGTGTTTCTATTCTTCTTTTTCTTCTATCTCTTTCTTCTTTTCCCTAACTATCTGGAATTTTTGGCATCGAAAATTCTGGGTTGTTACATTTGGTATCAGAGCGAGGTTAAGCAAGAACCTTGGCTCTGGTGGGACGATAGGGTCAATAGTGCCCTAGAATGAGTTGAGTGTAATATTTGTATGAGAGAGCGTACTTGTTATTTTCTTATATAATGGTTTTAAAAGTAAATGATTTTTATATAAGTTTATATATAAAGCAACGATTCGTCTAACCATTATATATTAGGGTAATTGGTTGTTGTATTATTTGAAAATTTTAATAATGAGAATTAAGTGGTAATAGAAATATAACCAAAATAAAATTCAATAAAGGTAAGTTTGAAATGGATTCAAAACTGAAATTAAAATCTTGAATTTAGGGAAGAGTTTCAGAATTAGATAATAATGAATTGGTTTTCAGATATGATAATCTTGGTTATTATCATAAATGATTGATTTAGTAATGATATGTGTATTAATGAGTAAGTAAAATGAAATGTTTTAAGGAAGTAAAACATTTAGATAAGTATGACTTATAAATTGGAACTGAAGGTGATTTAATTTGTGAAGTTTTAAATCTAGGACCAGGAATTTGAAAATTTTTTCAAAAAGATAAAGAAATAATAAATAATATTATTTAATGAATTTGAATGAAAAGGGTTCTATTTCAAACAAGAGTTGTTTAAAAATTTAAAGGAATTTGTTTCGAATTTAAAAACCAACGGTGGTTTAAAATTTAAGGATAACTTGGTGTGTAAAGGAAATAAATATGTATAAATAAGGGATATACATTATATCAAAGGTGATTGGAAATAAACTCTAAAGTAATGAGTTTTGATTTCCTTGTAGTGTGATGTAAAAAGCCAAGGCAAAATAAGTATTTGAATTAAGTAATAGGAATTTGAAATTTGAAATGGAGAATTCTAATTTTGAGTGGGATTAATGGGATTAAATTGAATTTAACTTGAAAGAAGTTAAATAAGTTTGAATGAACAACCTGATTTGGAAATTTCAAGATGAAATTGAGATTTAATGTAACGACCCGCCGCCCTGACCGCCTCTAGTCGGTAATTTAACCAGCTAGAAACGTTCAAAATGACGGATTGTTATTTAGTTTATAACATTTAAACAGAATCAGCTACAGAATCACAGAATAGTAATCATATTTTATAAACAAACTTTTCTTTTATATACAAATATCAGAGTTTACAATACATTACATTTTATACAGCGGAAACAATTTATAAATTCAAGTACAAGAGAAAAAAAATTTAGCTAAAACTTTAGTGGTGCTGAAATCCCCCTCTCTCTAACTTCGCTGCGAGCAAATCTCTAAGCTGCAAAAATGCTCGGTCTGACCCGAGCGTTTATGCAAAACACAAAAACACTCGAGTCAGGATTAATCTTTATTCAAGTAAATAAATTTGAAATGAACTGAATAATATGGTTACAGATATGGTGAAACAGGTAAATCAATTTAAGTCTATTATAGATTTTCACATTAACGATTCCAAATTTTTATACACATGTGTGGCTGCAGTACACACGTGTACTCATACCCATGTACACTGCCTCGCCAACACATGTGCACGAGTCAGACCAATCACTGCAAACATATTTCAACTAAAGGCCACTGAAAATAACAACAACACATAGGATTACAACAACAGGGAGTAACACAAGTACAGGAATGATAAGGAACAGCAGCAGACACGCACATGGACAGTCGAAATCAGTAAGTCCGGTGAAGTCCAGTGACATATCTCAGGTGCAACATTCAAAGTCAAGGAACATGAATGCATCAGACTGCAGGCAACTCAAATAACACAGTGGCAACCACAAGTCACAAAAGCAGAAAATTGCTTTCAACATGCAAGGATAGATACGGATTAAAGTTCAAGAACATGTAGAAGAAATTTGAAAAACCTGGAATAGTTTCTGTCTTCTGCTTTTGAATAAAGGTGAGTAAACTAAGATTTTAAAAACAGTGTTAAACTTGGTTTCAACTTGCTACTATGAATGAATATCAGGTTGTTATATGAAATATTTGTTTAAAATTGAATGCATGTTGAATTGAGTGTATTGAATCTCCTGGGTGATAACAATTTCAAACTGCAAATCTGACCTGTTGCAATGCAAAATTAAGCAAGTTCAAAAGCATGAAACAACTCAAAGTTCTCAACATCCAAGTAGAAATAGCAATCTGAAACCAAATGCAAACAACAACAACCAAGTACTACAAAGGCCAGAGATAACACTCAAGAACAACTCAAGTTTGATTTATTTTTGAAACATGGTACAGGTTCAAGACAAGGTTTTTAACTTGTTTTCAATTTATCTCAAAAGGAATAAGAGGAGAGAAAGTTGGAATATAACTATAGTTATTTCTAAAGCAAACAGGGAATACAACACTGACCTTCACAAAATACATGCAACTGCCTCAAAATCAAATATGCATTCAAGAACGGCAACCAACACCAAAGTTCACAACGCAACAGAAACAACTCAACTCGACTAACAACAAACAGTAATGTGCAGACCCAAATAAATGTCCAAGTAAATCAAGGCAAAGAAGCAACTCAGTAAAACATGCAAGTTCGAGATAAATTCAAGTCAAAAGCCCTAAACAAGTCCAAGTCGAAATCAGGGACATGGCCAAAGTTGAACAGGTCAAAAATTCCAAGCCGTGGTGGCCACTTAAAAAAAAAAAAAAAAATTCAAAGCCAAGAAAACTCAAACCAAGTCAAGTGAATGTTGAGAACAAGCTACATGATGAACAAGTGCAAAGGTGGATGCATCTATGAATGCAGACACAAAATGAAATAGCCATGTTCCAAAATAAATACAGTGGACTAAATGAAGAACAAGTATGCATAAACTTTTGAACAAGACTGCAACTCAACTAAACAGACATGAATGCAACAAACAAGCATGCAGCTGTAAGCATGCAACTCAGATTATGTACAAGGGCAGTGAGGCACAATGTAACAAATAAATGAAACTGAACAGTGGACAAAAGAACATAAACATCATCAAGCATAGCTTATCTTAACTACAACAGCAGTATACACAAAGCAATTACAAATGGTCCAGTTTAAACATGAATTCATAGGAAATGCATCAAATTTTAAAGTGGTTTATAATTATAGATTTTAAACAGAGGCTTGTAAAATAGGAACAGATATTAGTTTTGTTTAGGTTGAATTAAATCTGTGACTTAAGAACAGACTCAATATTTTCATATATGCAAACATACATATCAATGTATGCATATACATTCAAAACTGCAGGCATAATAAACAACCATATTCACAACACACCTCAAGTACCAGTCCAAAACCAAAGTATATAAATAGATTCAAGTGTATTTGTCCACATTTAAGGGTTTGGGGCAGAGACAAAGATCAGAGAATTGTTGATGCTTATCTAAAGTTTAAGGCTGTTATGAATATAACTAGAACAAGTGTGTTTACAGGCATGCATTCATATGACTACACCTAAATACAGGCATGCAGCAATATTCATCAACAAATCAACCAAATTTTCTTTTCATCACACATCAATAACAACACAAAGCAAGTCAAGTTTTTCGATAGCATCTGTGCTCATCAGTTTAAAACAAAGTACCAAGTAGAATCTGTTCTTATCAATTTTAAAAAAAAATAATTTTAAAAAAACATCAGTTGTTATCAGTTTAAAACAAATCACAAATATAACATCTGTTATTATTAGTTTAAAAGCAAATATCAATTAGCATTTGTTCTTATCAATTTAATCACAATTTCAAATAGCACCTGTTCTTATCAGTTTTAAAAAAATAAAATTAGGTAGAATCTGTTCTTATAGTTTAAAATAATTACTAGCATCTGTTTCTACCAATTTAAAATCCAAGCAAATCGAGCAAATAACAGCAACTAGCACAAAAATCCAACATGCAGTCACAAATCTGAGCATATCAGTTTTAAAAATTAAATTAGCCGAGCCAAAGATAATCAAATCACCCCCAAAACATAGCATGCAACCAAATCATTCCATCCAAACAAATATAAAAACTTGCATGAAGATTTATCGTGAGTTTAGAAAACTCACCATAACAAAATCGAAGTAGCCGAAGCCCAAATTGAATGAAAGTTGAAGCTCCAAGTTTAATTGCAAACCCGAGTTTTTTTGAATCGCGAGAGCCAAAGCCCAAATTTTATTTCAAGCCCTAACCTTGGATCGAAGGACGAAGAGGAACGAAGGCTGCCATTAATTTTTCTTCGTTTGTTTATTTCGTTTAGGGTTAAAAATGAAACGGGTAAAGTGAGATAAAGGGGAACCGGGTAAAACGAATAAGGTCAGGGGGATTTTTCCTTTAAGTTATGTTTATTTATTATTTTTTTTTAATTTTAAATTCAATTGGTTTGGTATAAATTATTCTCTTTACTTTGTTTTGTAAATTTTGTTTAAATTATGTTGTTCAAATTTTTTTTTTTAACTAAGTGTATTTGTTTATTTTATTTTGTATTGATTTTTTTTTTTTTTTTTTTTTATCTAAGCTAAAGAATAAATGTCATTAAAATTTAACCATTAATTTACTAATTTACAAGAATAAAAATTTTTGAATCCAAATTATCTTCTTAAGTTATTAGTTTGAATTTCAATTACAAATTCCATATTCAATCTCAACTCCAAAGTCCAATTTAAATTTTTATTCGACTCTTTTATAGATTAAATTCTCAAATTTGATCGCCAAATCATAGAAATGTTTTATATAGCATTGGGAATTCAATTTAAATTATCATTCAGATATTTAAAATTAATTAAATATTTTCAATTTTAAATTGTTCAAAATTTAGGATCGTTACAATCTCCCCTCCTTAAAAGAATTTCGTCCCGAAATTACAAGTAAGGAAAAATGATTGTTAAAATTTCACTAATATTTATATTTTACTCAATTTTATCAAGTTCAACACTTATTAAAGATGAATGAATATAGGATTCATTCTATTTGTTTTATCTCGCTAGCTTTGCTAATTAACTCTTTTGTCTATTATTTTCTACAATCAAGACACAAAAATCTTTACTAAAATTTTCAATTTACAAAACCCAAATTTTAAATTTGAAACACTACATTTAAGAAATTTTACATATTATAACTTTTCCAAAGCTGTGGATTTTTCAAAACCCTTCAAAAATCCTCTTCCTTAATTCATTAGGTTGGAATTATGCGAATTCTAATTCTAGATAATTGATTTTCTATTAAAGTTCGAAAATACTTGCTAACTCGAAATTTAACAAGTCTACTGTCGTTCTTAAAGACATTAGGCATACGCTGGCCAGGCGCAAGTCTAACAATCCCCAAGTACTAAATATACTTGCTTCAATTCCCAGTGAAAATACTTTTAAAAATTCTTTTAAAAATGGATATGGAAAGCACATTCCCCCATGGATCACAGTTTACTCGGCGGTTCCGCTACTATCCCAGTAGAGTCGCTTGTAACTGTGGATATCTCATCCCTTGAATTACGCCATGGTTGTTGCCAAAGATCGCGGTTCACTCGGCGGTTACGCTACTATCCCAGTAGAATCGCTCGTGACCGTAGGCATCTCGCCCCTCGAATTACGCTTTGGTTTGTAGATTGCAGTTTACACAGCGGTTACGCCACTATCCCAGTGGAATCGCTTGTAACTGTAGGCATCACGCCCCTCAAATTACGCTACCACCCGAGTGTAACTAGATCGCGGTATACTCGGCGGTTACGCCACTATCCCAGTGGAATCGCTTGTAACCATAGGCATCTCGCCCCTCGAATTACGCTAGCACACTATACCAGTCCAAAAGGACATTCCAACTAATGGAAATATAAAAGGTCATCCAACTAATGGAAATATAAATGGTCATCCAACTAATGGAAATATAAATGGTCATCCAACTAATGGAAATACTACGTAGCTACGATTTTTAAATGGATACTCATCTCGAGTTCCATCACCATCACACAGTCACACAGTATAAATGGAAGGTACCTTTCCATATCCTCAATTTTGGAAAACATAATATTATACATATATATATAATATTTCACTTCACACTTAGTACAACCCATGTACTTAAATAAGTTTTCCACAACAATTACTTTTCCAAACTAATTGGTTTTCGAATTTATCGTATTCACACATATACGTTATGAAAACCACAACATTTCATACCCATAACAAATAGAGGATTCACAATTTTCCATTTCACTAACCATTTAAAATTTTCCTCTAAGTCGATTTGGAATTTTAAGGTTATATCAAACCTAATACACATTCACAACCCAATTTATTATCGACTTCACACTCGATTTGGATTTCACGTTACATCGTCAATCCTCAACACATAATTGATATCTATCGATATATAACCTCTGAGCTCGTACGTCTCAGAGAAGGGTGTTAAGCTAAGAGAATAAATTCTCCGCCACCAACAGATATATATTTAATAGAGATCAATTGATATGTCGTCAATTCACGACGTTAGACATACAATCCAAATCATCCATTTAAAATTCAAAGTTCAACTTACTTTGTTTTGGGTGACAAAGTTAAACTCAATTTAGTTCAAATTTCAATCATTTGAAAATTTTCAAATTGAACTAATTGTTCAAATTTCCCAAAAATAATATCTTTACAAGATATATAATTTCACACTTAACCATTTGAAAACAAATTTCAAATCATTTCTTCACCTTTTAATCTTTGAAAACAAATTTCAAAGCGATTTCCTTAAACGGAAACATTTCCAAATTATCTATGAATATACGATTTTCAAATCGATTTCACCTATTCATTTTCAATTTATCTTTAAAAGATAAAATTTCAAACCATTCATTTCATATAGGAAAACATACCCATACTTATTCAATAATAAGCAATTTACAAATCCACTTATTTTCAACACTTTGAAAATATTCAATATACTTCAAACCAAAATCAAGTATATATTCATTCTTAAAAAAAACCATTCTTTTAAACACATTTTATTTGAGTCAAAACGAGTGTTGCGTAAAACATCGTTACGACGACTCAAAACCACTAGTATAAGGATTCAAATTTAAAAATAGATATGTAAATCCCAATACTAAACAAAATCATTTCCCTTTTGAAATTATTTACTATAACAACAAATGTTATAATCTACCATTTCCATTTTTCCACTCGAAAACGTCTATTTCAACAAGTGTTGAAATCTATGCTTTCGATTCTTAACACATTTCAAAATGAATTATCTTCATTTACATAATGTTTCTTCCCAAAAACATTCCCATTTAAGTTTTCAACTTCAACTTAATTCATGGTTTGAATTCCACATACACTTCAAAAATATTGGTTTTAAACCGATTTCAAATTCCCAATACTAAGTTTTCCACTCAACTTAATTCCATGCCCGTTCAAATTCAAATGCATCATTGAATCTATTAAACCTATTATGTATTTACATGTTGACAAACATCAGATTTGAAATCTAAATCTCATTTGATCTTTGCATTTTCTTTCTATTTCAAAAATAATCAACTAATTCTTTAGTAAACCACTCATCGACTTGATTCCATTAGATTTATATCTCCATATTAACTATTTTAGACATTAGTTTAAACTTGGAATATAAGCTTTCACATCAAAACTGGTTTTATTCATACAGTTAAGTTGACAAATAGATTTCCTTCCCAAAATGCTACTTTACTAGAATACTTCTTTTCCATACAAAACCATCCATAGCTTAATACTTTTATACTACATACATAGAAGATTTTGGATTACAAAAGATAGTATTACAAAATACATTGATTCCTTCAAATACATTAATTGGTTTAAGATTCAGAATTATTAAGGCTATCGATTTCCGGTCTGGTAATCCGCATCCATGCTAAACCTCCCTCTTCGGTTTGCACTATTTCGGGTTGAATTGAAGGAGTATTAACACATTCAAAGTCAACATGTCCCCAATTCTTACAGTTTCCGCAAAGATATGAGATGTCCCCATCCTTATCTATCATCCTTACACTTTTTGCTGTAGCTGATCGGGCTATAGCTTGCTTTCCATGCTGCCTTTCAGTACAGCATCTAGCTATATGTCCAGTCTGGTGACAATGATAGCAGATTGTCGATCTATCGACTGGTAAACCGAGTGCACTCTTCTTCTTTCTCACTTCAGGGCAATGACTAAGAAAATGCCCTTCCCCCTTACACTTAAAACACACAATCTCAGGACGAGCGAACCGGTCATCCACATTCCTTTTCTTTCGCTTCTCTCTGCACGTAACGGCATAATGTCCTTTCTTATGACATCGATAACAGATAACATCATCATAGGGACCAGGTCCTTGCCTTTCATTGATTTTCCTTTCGATTTCCGCATGTGATACTTCTGCTTCTCTACGGGCAATTGCTCTTTGTTCACGGCGTGCTGCCTTTTGCGCTTCGGTTTTCGCCATTATAATCAACAAGATGTTTTCGAAGTTTCCTATCAATATTTGCAATCCTTATTAGCGGAGGTTGGATTATTCAATCATTCTCCCTAAAACATATCTGTTTTATTCAATAATATATTCATTGACTAAAATCGTGAATATGCTTTGTCAACCAATTTTATCATTTCTACAACTTATTATTTATTTTTAAAGGATTACCCACTGTCCAAAATCGTGGATATATCTCCCTTAATAAGTTACAACAATTTACTTATCAAAATAAGTCATTTGCGGATTTTATAAACATCTTTAGAAATTACATTTCTATTTATAAAACTTCGTTTTATAATCTCCTTTCTTAATTTGATTCAATTCAATTTATATAACTTAGTTATATACACCAAAATCCATATTATAAGTTAAATACTTATAATCCATTTATTTACTAAATCGTTCTTCACCACATTTGAAATCAATTTTCAAAAGAATTCAAAATTAAATTTCCAAGTTATAGTTCAATAATCCACTTGATTATAATCAAATTGACATATCATTTTATTTTCCAATTACTACTTTGGAGATATTCAAAATATTTGATTTAAGCCAATTTAAACCAATTCATTAATCCACTTGACTTACATTTCATTTTCCATAACTCTCAAAGATTCGATAATGAGTTTCCGAACGATCGAAACTCAAGTCTAACGAGACCTCACCGAATATAAACTATCGCAAACCTAAATTTAGAGAGGGGAATCTCTGAAAATAATTCTGATTTTCAAAATACCTCTTATTTAAAGAAAACAATTTTAACTTCTTTAGATTTGAAAACACTTTCTTTAAAGTGATTCTAGTAACTATTCATATTAAACGCCATAAACTAAGCTTTGTGTAAACCAAAGCTCTGATACCACTTTGTAACGACCCGCCGCCCTGACCGCCTCTAGTCGGTAATTTAACCAGCTAGAAACGTTCAAAATGACGGATTGTTATTTAGTTTATAACATTTAAACAGAATCAGCTACAGAATCACAGAATAGTAATCATATTTTATAAACAAACTTTTCTTTTATATACAAATATCAGAGTTTACAATACATTACATTTTATACAGCGGAAACAATTTATAAATTCAAGTACAAGAGAAAAAAAATTTAGCTAAAACTTTAGTGGTGCTGAAATCCCCCTCTCTCTAACTTCGCTGCGAGCAAATCTCTAAGCTGCAAAAATGCTCGGTCTGACCCGAGCGTTTATGCAAAACACAAAAACACTCGAGTCAGGATTAATCTTTATTCAAGTAAATAAATTTGAAATGAACTGAATAATATGGTTACAGATATGGTGAAACAGGTAAATCAATTTAAGTCTATTATAGATTTTCACATTAACGATTCCAAATTTTTATACACATGTGTGGCTGCAGTACACACGTGTACTCATACCCATGTACACTGCCTCGCCAACACATGTGCACGAGTCAGACCAATCACTGCAAACATATTTCAACTAAAGGCCACTGAAAATAACAACAACACATAGGATTACAACAACAGGGAGTAACACAAGTACAGGAATGATAAGGAACAGCAGCAGACACGCACATGGACAGTCGAAATCAGTAAGTCCGGTGAAGTCCAGTGACATATCTCAGGTGCAACATTCAAAGTCAAGGAACATGAATGCATCAGACTGCAGGCAACTCAAATAACACAGTGGCAACCACAAGTCACAAAAGCAGAAAATTGCTTTCAACATGCAAGGATAGATACGGATTAAAGTTCAAGAACATGTAGAAGAAATTTGAAAAACCTGGAATAGTTTCTGTCTTCTGCTTTTGAATAAAGGTGAGTAAACTAAGATTTTAAAAACAGTGTTAAACTTGGTTTCAACTTGCTACTATGAATGAATATCAGGTTGTTATATGAAATATTTGTTTAAAATTGAATGCATGTTGAATTGAGTGTATTGAATCTCCTGGGTGATAACAATTTCAAACTGCAAATCTGACCTGTTGCAATGCAAAATTAAGCAAGTTCAAAAGCATGAAACAACTCAAAGTTCTCAACATCCAAGTAGAAATAGCAATCTGAAACCAAATGCAAACAACAACAACCAAGTACTACAAAGGCCAGAGATAACACTCAAGAACAACTCAAGTTTGATTTATTTTTGAAACATGGTACAGGTTCAAGACAAGGTTTTTAACTTGTTTTCAATTTATCTCAAAAGGAATAAGAGGAGAGAAAGTTGGAATATAACTATAGTTATTTCTAAAGCAAACAGGGAATACAACACTGACCTTCACAAAATACATGCAACTGCCTCAAAATCAAATATGCATTCAAGAACGGCAACCAACACCAAAGTTCACAACGCAACAGAAACAACTCAACTCGACTAACAACAAACAGTAATGTGCAGACCCAAATAAATGTCCAAGTAAATCAAGGCAAAGAAGCAACTCAGTAAAACATGCAAGTTCGAGATAAATTCAAGTCAAAAGCCCTAAACAAGTCCAAGTCGAAATCAGGGACATGGCCAAAGTTGAACAGGTCAAAAATTCCAAGCCGTGGTGGCCACTTAAAAAAAAAAAAAAAAATTCAAAGCCAAGAAAACTCAAACCAAGTCAAGTGAATGTTGAGAACAAGCTACATGATGAACAAGTGCAAAGGTGGATGCATCTATGAATGCAGACACAAAATGAAATAGCCATGTTCCAAAATAAATACAGTGGACTAAATGAAGAACAAGTATGCATAAACTTTTGAACAAGACTGCAACTCAACTAAACAGACATGAATGCAACAAACAAGCATGCAGCTGTAAGCATGCAACTCAGATTATGTACAAGGGCAGTGAGGCACAATGTAACAAATAAATGAAACTGAACAGTGGACAAAAGAACATAAACATCATCAAGCATAGCTTATCTTAACTACAACAGCAGTATACACAAAGCAATTACAAATGGTCCAGTTTAAACATGAATTCATAGGAAATGCATCAAATTTTAAAGTGGTTTATAATTATAGATTTTAAACAGAGGCTTGTAAAATAGGAACAGATATTAGTTTTGTTTAGGTTGAATTAAATCTGTGACTTAAGAACAGACTCAATATTTTCATATATGCAAACATACATATCAATGTATGCATATACATTCAAAACTGCAGGCATAATAAACAACCATATTCACAACACACCTCAAGTACCAGTCCAAAACCAAAGTATATAAATAGATTCAAGTGTATTTGTCCACATTTAAGGGTTTGGGGCAGAGACAAAGATCAGAGAATTGTTGATGCTTATCTAAAGTTTAAGGCTGTTATGAATATAACTAGAACAAGTGTGTTTACAGGCATGCATTCATATGACTACACCTAAATACAGGCATGCAGCAATATTCATCAACAAATCAACCAAATTTTCTTTTCATCACACATCAATAACAACACAAAGCAAGTCAAGTTTTTCGATAGCATCTGTGCTCATCAGTTTAAAACAAAGTACCAAGTAGAATCTGTTCTTATCAATTTTAAAAAAAAATAATTTTAAAAAAACATCAGTTGTTATCAGTTTAAAACAAATCACAAATATAACATCTGTTATTATTAGTTTAAAAGCAAATATCAATTAGCATTTGTTCTTATCAATTTAATCACAATTTCAAATAGCACCTGTTCTTATCAGTTTTAAAAAAATAAAATTAGGTAGAATCTGTTCTTATAGTTTAAAATAATTACTAGCATCTGTTTCTACCAATTTAAAATCCAAGCAAATCGAGCAAATAACAGCAACTAGCACAAAAATCCAACATGCAGTCACAAATCTGAGCATATCAGTTTTAAAAATTAAATTAGCCGAGCCAAAGATAATCAAATCACCCCCAAAACATAGCATGCAACCAAATCATTCCATCCAAACAAATATAAAAACTTGCATGAAGATTTATCGTGAGTTTAGAAAACTCACCATAACAAAATCGAAGTAGCCGAAGCCCAAATTGAATGAAAGTTGAAGCTCCAAGTTTAATTGCAAACCCGAGTTTTTTTGAATCGCGAGAGCCAAAGCCCAAATTTTATTTCAAGCCCTAACCTTGGATCGAAGGACGAAGAGGAACGAAGGCTGCCATTAATTTTTCTTCGTTTGTTTATTTCGTTTAGGGTTAAAAATGAAACGGGTAAAGTGAGATAAAGGGGAACCGGGTAAAACGAATAAGGTCAGGGGGATTTTTCCTTTAAGTTATGTTTATTTATTATTTTTTTTTAATTTTAAATTCAATTGGTTTGGTATAAATTATTCTCTTTACTTTGTTTTGTAAATTTTGTTTAAATTATGTTGTTCAAATTTTTTTTTTTAACTAAGTGTATTTGTTTATTTTATTTTGTATTGATTTTTTTTTTTTTTTTTTTTTTTATCTAAGCTAAAGAATAAATGTCATTAAAATTTAACCATTAATTTACTAATTTACAAGAATAAAAATTTTTGAATCCAAATTATCTTCTTAAGTTATTAGTTTGAATTTCAATTACAAATTCCATATTCAATCTCAACTCCAAAGTCCAATTTAAATTTTTATTCGACTCTTTTATAGATTAAATTCTCAAATTTGATCGCCAAATCATAGAAATGTTTTATATAGCATTGGGAATTCAATTTAAATTATCATTCAGATATTTAAAATTAATTAAATATTTTCAATTTTAAATTGTTCAAAATTTAGGATCGTTACATTTAACTTGGGAAGTTAAATGGTTGATTTGAATAGGGAGTTTGTGTGATCTCAAAATGGGTTTGAGATCTGAAAATTGGAAATGGATGGATGTTTTAAAATAAGTTGAATGATGCCATCCTATTGTTATTAATAATCATTAAGCTGAAATTGGATTTGTTTAAACGAATGAAGAAATAGGGTGTGGTAATATATCCATTATTAAGATAAAACGGAATCATTTTGTATTTAAGATTTGAATATTTAAGATTAAACTTCAAAATTTTGGTTTCAAAAGTGAAATTTGATGATAAATCGAATTTCAAAAATTTAGTTGTTTAAAAAGGATTTGAATTATTATTTGAACTTTGAAATAGGTTAAAAATGGAATTTGGATTGAGAATTAAATGATTTAAAGATATAAGTTGATTTGATTTAAAGGATTAAATCAACATCTAAAAATTTAACTCGAATTTATATGATTCGAGATGGTTTAAATTTGAAATTTGCATTGAATTGAATTAGTTCAAATTGAATTTGATTTGAATTAATTGGAATTGTGATTGAAGATGGATAAGTTTAAAAATTCAAATGGAAAATTTGAATTGGTTAAATTGAAATGAAATTGAAGTTGAATGAGTTCAAATTCAAATGGGAATTGGGATTAATTCAAACTGGAATTGATTCGAAATCGAAATGGGTTCAATTTGAAATTAGTCCTAATTGATTTGAATAATTTGGAATTATGATTAAAGTTGAATAGGTTTAAAATTCAACTGGAATTTGATTTGAAATTGGAAAGAAATTGAGAATTAATTCAACTTGAATTGGGGATAAATCAATTTCAATGGAAATTGAAGTTATTTAAATTGGAATTGAGTCAATTTAAATGGAAGTGGAAATTTAAATTGAGTTGATGAAAATGGAGGTTGGGACTTGAACAGTTTGACTCTGGACTATTTTCAAAATAAATTGTTTTAATATAAATCTATTTTTCCAAACTATTTACTATACAACTTTTCTTTTTTAAACCTAAACTATCTTATAATTGTTTTACGATTATTTTTGGAACTATTTAACAACTTTTCAACTGTTTTACAAACTAATTACTATTTTTCAAATACTTTATAACTAATTACTATTTTACAACTATTTTGCAATTATTTAAAATTTCTATAACTATTTGACTATTTTCCAACTTTTTTACAATTACTTAATTATTTTACAGCTATTTTACAAATTAATAATTATTTTTCAACTACTTATCTATTTTAAAAAATTTCAAGCTATTTTCTAAATTTAAAATGGACAGAGTTCGAACTATTTATGATTAAATACCCAATTGAGATAAGAATTAAGGTGATAATCCAAATGGGATTGAAACAACTGTGAATAGGTGGATAGAAATTAAAGTGAACGTGAATAGAAAAGAAGGTGATTTGGCTAATAATCAATAAAGATAATACGTAGGATGTACGTATATTATTCTATTCGCATAGAAATTTGACCGGATTCGAGCATAGAATTTCCAAATAGTTTATCGTTCCGAGTTAGGATTTTTCACCCGAATTTCGACGGCGAACCTGTATATGGATTGTTGATTGGTTCTGCATATTCTCTATCATAGTTATGGCTATGTAAGCAGAATGACGGTTTCTGATCAAGAAACCAGATCTGAGTCCGCACTAGGAAGTCTGGTGGATGATACTAGTTCGAAAGAGAAATTGTGTGATCGAGTGGGCGATCAGATTGATATTGCATACAGATGATATGTGTACATCATACGGATTGGAATGAAATTGATATTGAAAGTTTGTAGATAAGAACTGTAAAATGGTTTTTGAAGTGAAAAATATATTTTATGAAATATATAATGAAATAAAATAGAAATTGAATATTTCTATGGTAGAAATTTACTTTATGGAAGTAAGTAAACTGGTAAGTGAATTATAGAGTAATCAAATTTGAATATTTGATTTGGAATAAACAAAGTTATATATCTTTGTTATGTAAGATAAATCCCCCCTTGTTGAATCTATTACTGGAAGAAAAGGATTTTTGAAAAGTATTTTAAGTATAAAAGGAAATTTATACAAGTTTGAAGTGATCTAAAGATTTTTCCAAATTATATATATCTATGTATATATATGTAAAGGATTTCTTAAGGATGATTTTGGAAAAGGTTTTTGGAACCTATGGATTTTGAAAAGGCTTTTGATTTTTGGAAAAAATCAATATTGGAATTTGGAAAGCTTAATTTGAGAATTATCGATTTTGGGATAATCAATTTTGAGAAAGGAGATTTATATGGAATTCATACTAGGTGTATGATTTGGAAGATACTATATGTGTATAGTATAAAGTGTTTTGAAAATGGCTATGAAGAAAAAGGCGCTCCCTTGGAATGAACTTCTCAGGAGTGCCACAGGCTGGTACTGCCTTGAACCCTAAGGGAGGGTTCTAAAGTTAATCCTGTGAGGAGTCCGGACAAAACTAGTTCCTGAGGATTATAAGTAGTGTGCAGCGAAAGTCGAGGGCGCTGATGCTTACAGAGGCATTTGAGTTTTGCTGTGATGACGGTTTAATTCAATGTCACTGTGATCTACTGTAGACCATAGCAAAAGTCATGTGTGCCGTTGAGAGCCAACAGTCTACGTTTGATTTTATATCGGTAGACTGCGACCTATGGTGACATAGCGAAAGTCGTGCGTGCCACTGAGAGCCAGCAATCTACGCTTGATTTTACATCGGTAGACTACAACTTATGTGGGAGTCGAGAAGTTTCATTTTTTGGCAGCGAAAATCGAGGGCGCTGATGCCCACAGTTACATGGACTTTTACTGTGATTGCAACATAACCCTGGAATGTAACTACGATCTGTGGCGGGTCCATGGCATAATCGAGGGGCGTGGAGTGCCTACAGTTACATGGACTTTTGCTGCGATGGCAACGTAATCCAGGATGTAACTGCGACCATGGATGGGGGTGATGATTTCCAGAGCATTCTCACAAAAGACCTTTTCTCTATTTTTAAAATGTATTCTATATTTTCAATAATGTTTTCTAAGTATTTTCACTGGGTGTTGAAAATGGGTCTGCTAAGTACTTATAGATCTTCAGTCATACGCCTGATCAACGTATAACCGAATTTCTGCGAGAACAAGGATGTACTAGTTGAGACATCGAGTTATAAAAGTATTTTTATAAAACTATTTTTGTAATACAATGTATATTTTACAAGTGTTTTAAAAAAAATTCTTAAATAAAGGAGAGTTTATAGTTTCAAAAAGTAATTTAACTAATAAGTAGTATTTTAATGAAATTCTGGCTTCATTCCTTTTCGTGGACGAAAAGATTCTAAGGGGGGAGGAATGTGATAACCCGAATTTTGGAGTATCAATTAATTAACAATTGACTGGGTTAATTATTAGAAATACTGAATTATAGATTAACAAATAAATCTAGTAATAAATATTTATATCTAGATAAATATTTATTTGATAATCTACTAAATAATTATTTAGCATTGGCAAAATTTTTCTTTAGAACAAATAATGTGTTGTTAAATATATATATATATATATGTGTGTGTGTGTGTGGGTTGATTTTAAATTTAATTTAAATTGAATTTGAATTGGAAATTCAAAAGGATAAATATATTAAAATAATTTGGACTTAAAAGTTGTATTTTGAATAAAATAATGTCACGACCCGGAATTTTCGATCCTGAAAATTCCAGCTAGTTAGGGAAAAGAAGAAAGACATAGAACGAAAATAAGAACAGAAACACCAACATCTCACATTCGCAGCGGATAAAATATAATAACAAATAATAATAGTTATACAAAGGAAAACAATACTTGTTAAATTCACTTTAATACATCAGAGTTACTGTAACAACCCGCATATTTATCGATTTTATATTTAAATATTTTATCGTTCGTCGGATTTTGGTCCGAAAAGCTACTTTTTGCAAACAGTCGAATTAGGACTCGGGACCACTCCCATTGAGTTTAAAATGCCGTTTGCGACCTTTTTGAGTATAAGCTTCGATATGTTTGGAGATAGTTGATTTTTGCTACTTTTTCCCGCTTATGACTTTGGTTTGGACTGCACCCTTATTAGCTCAGCCCAACCCCCCTTCTCTTCATAACTTCTCCTCTTTGCTTAAACACTCAAGCTTTAGCAACAATGGTGGAAGAGAATGGAAAATAGAAATTCCTAATCCCTAGCTTGCTTTGCAAATCCATCTTCTTGCTCCAAACTCAAGTGAACCCATTGGTAAGCATCTCCTTCTTCTTCTCCAACTCATTCTCTCTTTGATTTCAGAAAATTCCTAAACCTAATTTAGGAAATGTTTCTCTTTTAAGCTTAGATTGAAGCTTCTTGAGTTGTTATTGAAGAGGAATTGATCTTAGCTTATTTTTAAAGCTTCTCCTTCATTAATTTGGGTTCAAAGGTGAGATTTTTATCTCACATCTTTGTCTATAATTATCTTCGATGGTTAGGTATGAATTCCTAACGTTTATTCGTGTGCAATTGATTTTGGTTTGGATTGATTTGGTGTATATTCCAATTTTTGGTGTTTTGGTCCAATTTATGGAAATCCTATTATGGATATTTGGACATTGATATTTGAGGCGTATCGAAGAGCCGTTTAGGCTGGGTTGTCGTTCGACGTAATTCCTTAGTCATCGTCATTTGCTCGTTCGATCGTTTTCGATATTCGTTTGGCCATTTTTGGCCTAGGTTCAGAGAATGCCTTGAACCATTCATTCAGACGTCTGAAACGTAATATTCAGACGTCTGAATATTGTTCTGGGAAGATTTCTATTCCCAGATTCAGACATCTGAATATATGGTTTCAGACGTCTGAATTGGTTCATTTGGAACCAGAAAGGAAATAGGCTAAAAAGTGCCTATTTCAGTCGTCTGGATTCAAGGATTCAGACGTCTGAATTCTGTCTTTGGAAAATATTTATTTTCCAGATTCAGACGTCTGAATCCTTAATTTCAGACGTCTGAATCAGCACTATTTTGCCTATTTGCCTATTTGCCTATTCGCTTGAGAATTCCAATTTAAATCGATTCGTGACGATCCTATTTGTTGTTGTCGTTTATTATGCCTTTGATGACTCCTATTTAGGGATTTTTGAATATCCATTTCGATGGATTCTTTATCGGTTTCTTTGGATTTTATTCACGTCTTCGAATGTGAATTTTAGTGATTGATTGTTCTTACAATCTTCTTTGTGATTTGTCACCTTAAAAATATAAAGGTTTTCTATACTAGTAGTAAATATCAAAACTCTTTCCTCAAACGATTTCAATACTATTTTAATACCAAATTCGTTTATAAAACCATTTTCCAATCTATTAGTATATACAAACCTTTACCTCACTCATATGAGAAATCTAATTAAACGACTTAGTAAAACAAGTGGTATGAAACGCTTGCATTCACTTTGTTGGTTAATTCTTGGACTTGTTCGATTGAAACTCTTGTGACAATTTTCTAGTGGAGATCTACAATTTGTTCGTAAATATTTAAATTAAGCTAGTGGTTATGGGACATGATGCTAAGCTCATATATTTACTAGCTTACTGTAATCGACACTTCTCTTTGATCATGACGATCATTTTATGTTATAGACTAGCATTGTGCAATGTCTTTGAGATTTGGTTCATCGGATGTCACGCTGTACGACGTCGTTGTTCCATTTGATTGTGTTTTGGTTCATCGGATGCCACGCTGTACGACGTCGTTGTTCCCTTTGATTGTGTTTTGGTTCATCGGATGTCCCGCTGTACGCCGTCGTCGTTCCCTTTGATTGTGTTTTGGTTCATCGGATGTCGACGTCGTTGTTCTCTTTGATTGTGTTTTGGTTCATCGGATGTCCCGCTGTACGATGTCGTTGTTCCCTTTGATTGTGTTTTGGTTCATCGGATGTCCCGCTGTGGTTCATCGGATGTCCCGCTGTACGACGTCGTTGTTCCCTTTGATTGTGTTTCGGTTCATCGGATGTCACGCTGTACGACGTCGTTGTTCCCTTTGATTGTGTTTTGGTTCATCGGATGTCCCGCTGTACGACGTCGTTGTTCCCTTTGATTGTGTTTTGGTTCATCGGATGTCCCGCTGTACGACGTCGTTGTTCTCTTTGATTGTGTTTTGGTTCATCGGATGTCCCGCTGTACGACGTCGTTGTTCCCTTTGATTGTGTTTTGGTTCATCGGATGTCACGCCGTACGACGTCGTTGTTCCCTTTGATTGTGATTTGGTTCATCGGATGTCTCGCTGTATGACGTCGTTGTTCCCTTTGATTGTGTTTTGGTTCATCGGATGTCCCGCTGTACGACGTCGTTGTTCCATTTGATTATGTTTTGGTTCATCGGATGTCCCGCTGTACGACGTCGTTGTTCCCTTTGATTGTGTTTTGGTTCATCGGATGTCCCGCTGTACGACGTCGTTGTTCCCTATGATTGTGTTTTGGTTCATCGGATGTCACGCTGTACGACGTCGTTGTTTCCTTTGATTGTGTTTGGGTTCATCGGATGTCCCGCTGTACGACGTCGTTGTTCCCTTTGATCGTGTTTCGGTTCATCGGATGTCACGCTGTACAACGTCGTTGTTCCCTTTGATTGTGTTTCGGTTCATCGGATGTCCCGCTGTACGACGTCGTTGTTCCCTTTGATTGTGTTTGGTTCAACGGATGTCCCGCTGTACGACGTCGTTGTTCCCTTTGATTGTGTTTTGGTTCATCGGATGTCACGCTGTACGACGTCGTTGTTCCCTTTGATTGTGTTTTGGTTTATCGGATGTCCCGCTGTACGACGTCGTTGTTCCCTTTGATTGTGTTTTGGTTCATCGGATGTCACGCTGTACGACGTCGTTGTTCCCTTTGATTGTGATTTCTGGATTTCGTGTGTTGAATTCTGGAATTTATGTTTCACCAACTTTTACGATTGGCATTGATATGTCTGTCATTTATTGTGGCTTGGTGAATGAAATTAGGAGTATGACATTCTTTTTTTATCTTTGAGAAGATCTTTGCGATATTGATTAATCTCTTATTGATTTTTCAGTTACTTATTTATCACCGCTTGGCATTGTGGTTATTATGGGTTTAGTCATATCTCTTATTATATATCACTTCATCTGATATTTATAGCTAGACTGATCCATTTATTATTTTCTTCTTAAATAATACTCGGGTCAGACTGAGATTTTACAGGTGCTTCTGCTTGACTCCTTATCGGACTTTCATCTGATCTTTTGGCTAACTACTCTAGTTTGGTAGTTTTTGTTGTATACATTTAAGATATAGACTCCTTGATGTATACATATTTTTGTCTAGCACTTGTATCTATTCCTTTGTGATGTTGTGGATCTTATTTGACCACTACTCTGATATATACTTTCATGTGTAATATTCATATCTATTTCCGCCTTTGTGATATGAATTGTCTGTGACTGATTTATGTTATATTTATTTCTATATTTGTTTCCGAAGAATATTTATAGCCACTATGTAGTAGCTTTGAGTTTGTGTCGATATGTCGGATTTCCTCTTGAGATGAAATGCATGTTATATTTTATCTGGCGTATCGGTGCTCGCACAAAGCAATTGCACGGATGGTCGCTCCTCAACAGCCTTATTCTCCGTGCTAGTTGATAGCATTACACTGTAGTGTTCTTGGCTAGCGTGGGTATAGAGGTGGGGCGTCACAGCATGGTATCAGAGCCAAACTTCGGAACAATATGGAATATTATAACAAGGATCATCGTCCTAAGTCCATCTTAGGAGTCGTGCTTTAGGATTTTATTCGAGTCTTCGTACCGATTCATCCTATTTTCTTTATGATTCCTTGTTTTATCTATCAAGATTGATTGATACTTATTTTGAGAATAACCTTTTCCTCTTCTTTCTTTGTTTCTTAAAGAAGAGAAATGGTTAGACCTGGCCATCCCAGCGCCGATCAATCTAGTGCTACTCCCCTGGATGGAGTATTCATGTCTGCTCAACAAATTTTGGATCTTGTAAAGAATCAAGAGTTTATCTATGCTTTGAGTAAGAACCCCGAAATGGTTCTACCTTTGAAACTTGAAGTTTCTTTCAATCAGCTGGTGAATGTTACTCTTCTTCATGGAGATGTTGGTAAAGGAAGTGTTTGTGATATTGGGGCTTCCAAGAAGAGGCATATTAAGTTCAAGAGCCTTAATCCCAATAAGAGAGTGAAGCAAACTACTTTTGTAGCAAAGACTCCAATCCCTAATCGTGGAGGATGCTACAATTGTAATTTTAAGGAACACTATGCGAATATGTGTCCAAAACCCCATTCTTGTCTCTATTGCAAGAAACCGGGTCATCTTTTATCTGCATGTCCCAAACTTTTGAACAAGGACATGAGAAAGCTAAATATTGTGCAAGCCCCTGGCAACACTTCTCATGGTCAAGGTATTTCTCATTTAATCCTTGATTACATTTATTTTGTGATCTTCTTATTTGAGTTCTTGTTGATACGGGTTTCACCTCACTATTTTATATCAAAAGAACTTGTCGATTCTTTTTCTTTGAAAATATTTTGGACTTGATGACTTCTTTGAGGATTGCGAATCCGGATGGTAGATCTGCAACACTCAATTTGCTTTTATTTGATGTCGAAAATTATTTTATGTGATTTTTCTTTCCGAGCCAATATTTTTACTTAGGCTCCGGAATTAATTTGTGCGATAGGATTGGCTTAATCATTAATGAAGCCTATATCCTATTTTCTCGGGTGGACTATTCATCTTTGACATTTTCAATCTGTTAAGCAGATTTCTATTTTTCCTTTATGATTTTGATTCCAACTTGATGGCATCATTTTATTCCTTAAGCCCGCTTATAAGGAAAGTGTTATTTCTCTCATTCATGTAGTTAGAGAAATTTTCCGGAATCTTTGAGCTTGTCTTAGGATTATCACCTAAGCAATATCTTGTGTGGTGATAAGGTCTTTCTAGTTCGACCTTGCCACCGATTTTCATTTGGCTACGAGTTTTGGGAGTTCGCATTCCATTTACCGCATTCCGCACTCGTTACGATTCTTATGAATGACTTATTTTGTCATTCAGTTTGTCCAGCTTATCTCATCCATTTTATTAATCGAGTATTCTATGAATATTTCGGTGAGACCATTCTTTTATTTATTGGTTTTGGATGAAAATAGAAATTTAAATTTTGTAGATCTTTTTCGTAAGATTTATTTATAAGTATAACCGGATTTTTGTTCTTAAAACGAACAAAGAATATTCTTAGATGTTTTTGAGAAACTTACTTATCCTATAGAATACGATTTTGTGATTGTATTGCCCATTTAGTGTTTTAAGAATTTTGGTCGATGCGCTTGATCGACGTTATCGATAGGAATTTCCTAAACGCTTTGATGAGACAATCAGACACAGTATATTGACTTGTAAAAATGTAAATTTATCTAGAAAGATAATTACTTAAAGATGATTGTAATTTTGAAAGTTTTAGTTTTTCGGGAAAGAGGATTATTTAAAAGAATTCTTCCTTTCGTTACTCTTATTCTTGTGATTTCTGGAGGGGAACCAAGACTTTATCTATTATGCCAATGCTTATCGTATTGGTTTGGATGCCGTTCTCTTACATAATATAACGTGCTATCACTTGTGCTTCTAAATCATTAAAAGCCGATTGAGACTAGGTATGCCACTCATGATCTAGTGCTCGCGGCTATTGTTTTCGCTTTTAGAGTTTGGCATCATCATTTTTGGATGAGAAATCTGTTCTCTACCCCGATCATAAACCTTTGGGATAATTATTTTCTCATATGGAACTCCATGTTGACTCGAGTTCCTGACATCTTATGATCTTGATATTCTTTTTATTCCTGTAAGGGAGATCGTGTTGCCAATGCGCTTTGTCGTAAGCAACAAGTGGTTGATTCTTTGATGTTGTCTGAATGGAATTATCTTTTTATCAAGTTCATCGGGCGTTCTGGTATACTTCGTTTTATTGAGCTTTATCTCATTATGGACTAGTGTCCGGTGTTCTTTTATGGTGTTCGGTTCATCGGATGTACTGTTATTATACTACATCGATGTTCTGTCTCATTTGGATCAATGGATGTACCATTATTATACTACATCGTTGTTCCGGTTTATCGGTTCATTGGACGTACCGTTTTTGTACTACGTCGGTGTTCCAAATTATTCGAGTTTGAAGTTTCTCGGGCGTACCGTTTCTGTACTACGCCGTTGCAATGGCTCAATTTTCTGATATTCTTGATGTTTTCTGCGTCTTTTAACTATGGAAATGCTTTTAGGTTTCCTATTTTATTCTTGAGCCCGGTGTTATTGATGAAATTGAAGTTTCACCAGATTTGACTTATGAGCAACATTCCATTCGCATCATTGCTTCGGAGGTTGAGCGCCTTCGGAATAAAGATGTTCTTCTTGTGAAAGTTCAATGGTTCTCAGATCCTAAGGATTGCTCTTGGGAATCTTGGGAATTCATCGAGCGATCCCGTTCAGGCTTACCCTTTCATGCTCTTTATGGTGAACTTTCTATTTCAAATTTTCTTTTGTGTTAATATGCTTTTATGGTTGTTACTTCTTACTTTCTTCTTAAGTATTGCGAGGACGCAATTTCTTTAAGGAGGGGAGTCTGTAACAACCCGCATATTTATCGATTTTATATTTAAATATTTTATCATTCGTCGGATTTTGGTCCGAAAAGCTACTTTTTGCAAACAGTCGAATTAGAACTCGGGACCACTTCCATTGAGTTTCAAATGCCGTTTGCGACCTTTTTGAGTATAAGCTTCGATATGTTTGGAGATAGTTGATTTTTGCTACTTTTTCCCGCTTATGACTTTGGTTTGGACTGCACCCTTATTAGCTCAGCCCAACCCCCCTTCTCTTCATAACTTCTCCTCTTTGCTTAAACACTCAAGCTTTAGCAACAATGGTGGAAGAGAATGGGAAATAGAAATTCCTAAGCCCTAGCTTGCTTTGCAAATCCATCTTCTTGCTCCAAACTCAAGTGAACCCATTGGTAAGCATCTCCTTCTTCTTCTCCAACTCATTCTCTCTTTGATTTCAGAAAATTCCTAAACCTAATTTAGGAAATGTTTCTCTTTTAAGCTTAGATTGAAGCTTCTTGAGTTGTTATTGAAGAGGAATTGATCTTAGCTTGTTTTTAAAGCTTCTCCTTCATTAATTTGGGTTCAAAGGTGAGATTTTTATCTCACATCGTTGTCTATAATTATCTTCGATGGTTAGGTATGAATTCCTAACGTTTATTCGTGTGCAATTGATTTTGGTTTGGATTGATTTGGTGTATATTCCAATTTTTGGTGTTTTGGTCCAATTTATGGAAATCCTATTATGGATATTTGGACATTGATATTTGAGGCGTATCGAAGAGCCGTTTAGGCTGGGTTGTCGTTCGACGTAATTCCTTAGTCATCGTCATTTGCTCGTTCGATCGTTTTCGATATTCGTTTGGCCATTTTTGGCCTAGGTTCAGGGAATGCCCTGAACCATTCATTCAGACGTCTGAAACGTAATATTCAGACGTCTGAATATTGTTCTGGGAAGATTTCTATTCCCAGATTCAGACGTCTGAATATATGGTTTCAGAGTCTGAATTGGTTCATTTGGAACCAGAAAGGAAATAGGCTAAAAAGTGCCTATTTCAGACGTCTGGATTCAAGGATTCAGACGTCTGAATTCTGTCTTTGGAAAATATTTATTTTCCAGATTCAGACGTCTGAATCCTTGATTTCAGACGTCTGAATCAGCACTATTTTGCCTATTTGCCTATTTTCCTATTCACTTGAGAATTCCAATTTAAATCAGTTCGTGATGATCCTATTTGTTGTTATCGTTTATTATGCCTTTGATGACTCCTATTTAGGGATTTTTGAATATCCATTTCGATGGATTCTTTATCGGTTTCTTTGGATTTTATTCACGTCTTCGAATGTGAATTTTAGTGATTGATTGTTCTTACAATCTTCTTTGTGATTTGTCACCTTAAAAATATAAAGGTTTTCTATACTAGTAGTAAATATCAAAACTCTTTCCTCAAACGATTTCAATACTATTTTAATACTAAATTCGTTTATAAAACCGTTTTCCAATCTATTAGTATATACAAACCTTTACCTCACTCGTATGAGAAATCTAATTAAACGACTTAGTAAAACAAGTGGTATGAAACGCTTGCGTTCACTTTGTTGGTTAATTCTTGGACTTGTTCGATTGAAACTCTTGTGACAATTTTCTAGTGGAGATCAACAATTTGTTCGTAAATATTTAAGTTAAGCTAGTGGTTATGGGACATGATGCTAGGCTCATATATTTACTAGCTTACTATAATCGACACTTCTCTTTGATCATGACGATCATTTTATGTTTTAGACTAGCATTGTGCAATGTCTTTGAGATTTGGTTTATCGGATGTCACGCTGTACGACGTCGTTGTTCCCTTTGATTGTGTTTTGGTTCATCGGATGTCACGCTGTACGACGTCGTTGTTCCCTTTGATTGTGTTTTGGTTCATCGGATGTCCTGCTGTACGACGTCGTTTTTCCCTTTGATTGTGTTTTGGTTCATCGGATGTCACGCTGTACGACGTCGTTGTTCCCTTTGATTGTGTTTTGGTTCATCGGATGTCCCGTTGTACAACGTCGTTGTTCCCTTTGATTGTGTTTTGGTTCATCGGATGTCACGCTATACGACGTCGTTGTTCCCTTTGATTGTGTTTTGGTTCATCGGATGTCCCGCTGTACGACGTCGTTGTTCCCTTTGATTGTGTTTTGGTTCATCGGATGTCCCGCTGTACGACGTCGTTGTTCCCTTTGATTGTGTTTTGGTTCATCGGATGTCACACTGTACGACGTCGTTGTTCCCTTTGATTGTGTTTTGGTTCATCGGATGTCCCGCTGTACGACGTCGTTGTTCCCTTTGATTGTGTTTTGGTTCATCGGATGTCCCGCTGTACGACGTCATTGTTCCCTTTGATTGTGTTTTGGTTCATCGGATGTCCCGCTGTACGACGTCTTTGTTCCCTTTGATTGTGTTTTGGTTCATCGGATGTCCCGCTGTACGACGTCGTTGTTCCCTTTGATTGTGATTTGGTTCATCGGATGTCTTGCTGTACGACGTCGTTGTTCCCTTTGATTGTGTTTTGGTTCATCGGATGTCACGCTGTACGACGTCGTTGTTCCCTTTGATTGTGATTTCTGGATTTCGTGTGTTGAATTCTGGAATTTATGTTTCACCAACTTTTACGATTGGCAATGATATGTGTGTCATTTATTGTGGCTTGGTGAATGAAATTAGGTGCATGACATTCTTTTTTTACCTTTGAGAAGATCTTTGCGATATTGATTAATCTCTTATTGATTTTTCAATTACTTATTTATCACCGCTTGGCATTGTGCTTATTATGGGTTTAGTCATATCTCTTATTATATATCACTTCATCTGATATTTATAGCTAGACTGATCCGTTTATTATTTTCTTCTTAAGTAATACTCGGGTCAGACTGAGATTTTACAGGTGCTTCTGCTTGACTCCTTATCGGACTTTCATCTGATCTTTTGGCTAACTACTCTAGTTTGGTAGTTTTTGTTGTATACATTTAAGATATAGACTCCTTGATGTATACATATTTTTGTCTAGCACTTGTATCTATTCCTTTGTGATGTTGTGGATCTTATTTGACCACTACTCTGATATATACTTTCATGTGTAATATTCATATCTATTTCCGCCTTTGTGATATGAATTGTCTGTGACTGATTTATGTTATGTTTATTTCTATATTTGTTTTCGAAGAATATTTATAGTCACTGTGTAGTATCTTTGAGTTTGTGTCGATATGTCGGATTTCCTCTTGAAATGAAATGCATGTTATATTTTATCTGGCGTATCGGTGCTCGCACAAAGCAATTGCACGGATGGTCGCTCCTCAACAGCCTTATTCTCCGTGCTAGTTGATAGCATTACACTGTAGTGTTCTTGGCTAGCGTGGGTATAGAGGTGGGGCGTCACAGTTACAACATATATACAAACACTGGACAGATACAATTAACATGTCACAGATATATACAATAATATAATACAACGGAAACACTCCATACGTTCCTGTCATCCAGCTCGCCTCCTGAGCTACAGAACGTCCTTACTAGGAAATCAGTAATACTTGGTCTGACCCGAGCATTACATTAAAGTAACATCCGGGTCATATTGGAAACCAACGTGAGTAAACCCATCTAACATGAAATACAAAAGCGTAAAACTTGTATAAACTCGGATAACTTGTATCAATTTACAACTTCATGAGTCGTTATAGACATCACTTACATCTCACATCAATTTCTAAGTACCAAACTTAGATTAAATGGTCCAATTCACTTAAATCATTCCATTTTGGCCTATTAATTCCACATATCAATTTATAAAGAATCGAAGTGGTTTCGGGTATTTACTAATACTCGACTCCGGTCTCTTCGAATCCAATGTCAACTTAACCCAAGTTATTCAAGTGAAATACAATTCAACTTTAAATAGGATGTCACTTATACACAGCAATTTATCATCGATAAATAACTATATTATCATTGTCCACCTAGCCATTTCATATCACAAAACATTTCTTATCAGAGGTATCAACCAATTCAGTCATTTAACATCATTCAATCATTCATAAGAAAGATTGATCACTACCAAAATTAATTTAATTAATCTCTTATTAAATTAATTTCACATCCTTAAATCACTTAGATTACCCTTACTTAACATTAATTAATTACAAATCAATTAATTAATTATCTTTTAATTGTCCATCTTAATTAATCATCCTTGATTAATTATTCTTTAATCACCATAAGAATTTAACTCTTAATTAATTACACAAATTAATCATTCTTTACCCATCCATATTAATTGCATTGATCCTTAATTATTCAAATTAATTATCTTGTAATCACTTACATTGATTAATTATCCCTTAATTAATCACACTCATTAATTAACTAACCCTTGATTAGTTTCCTTAATCAATCAATCCTTAATTAATTACATAAGTAATTAATCCTTAATTACTTCCATTAAGTAATTTCCCTTCAATTAATTACTTTCATCAAGTAATTATCTCATTTGCTAATTATCGTTAATTAATTAACCCTTTTAATTAGTTACATTAAACAAGTAATCTTAAATTAATCCCACTTATTAATTAACCTTAATTAATCTCATTTACTAATTAACTAATCTTAATCACCTACATTAATTAATCCTTTAATTACTCCCATTAAGTAATTACCCACTAATTACTTCCACAAAGTAATTTCTCTTTATTTAATTACACTCAACCATTAATTACTTACTCTATGTAATTACACTCTATTAATTAAGTAATTACACTTAATAAATTTCCTTTAGTGATTATCCATAATTAATTTACAAACTAATTATCTTAAATTAGCTATCTAATTAATCATCATAATTACTAGTTAATGATCTTTGTATCAATTACAATCATTAACAATCCACCAATTACTAATACTTATTTACTTTAAACAAATAATTTAAACATTAAATTTTATTATTAAAAATCATTGGAGACTTGTTCGAACTTATTTAATAAATAAATTCTATATTTTGAAGTTAATTATCAACTCCTTTTTTAAAAAACTTATTCAATTTTTAACATATTTAACTTGGTTAAACATTTCTTTTGTAAACCAATTTATAATTATAATAACTTTAAAACTTGTTTAAACACTTTGATTTGTAACTTATATAATATTTATCATGAAAAAAAAACTGGTTTTTCATATTGCTTTAAACCTTGAACTTTATTTCCCTTACAAAATTTTGAAAACCAGGTGCTTAATCAAATCAAACCCGAGCCCTTCACAAAAATTCTCGAGACTGTCTCGTGTCACTCGCGAACCCGCATAACTTCGAGACATCACGCCAATCCCACTCGAGTTCGTCACGACTGAAGCTTCTTCCCCAAACAAACTTTGATTCTCCTGATACATTATGCACCCTGTGCGCCTGCTCCGATCACCGGACCTTCTTCCACCCTCGTTGTGGCATCCAGCAAGTCGACGATCGCCACGCCACCCTTTCCGACCTTACAGAATGACGAATCCTTCCGCGAGACAAAAATGAACCCTTCGATCGAAATTTCGAACCAGCCCCTACGTCACAGCTCCTTGCTGGTGACGAACCGAAGCAGAATTCCTACCACCATGTCCATAGCAGCACTGCCTCACCATGCCACTAACCCTACCCTTGCGATCGAACTTGAAGCAACAAAGGCAATAAAAAATCACGACCATCAACACGATCAAAACCGCCACATAAACTGTATATCACCTCTGATTGATCGCTACAATCATCAGAAGAATCTCCATCTATTTTTCCTACGATTATCATTCTCTAGACCATCTTCGGCAACAACCATGACCTCGAAATCATCATTGATCATCGACTATAGACAAAATACCCAAATTCGTTCAATTCAAAAATTCCCAGTGATTGTCAAACTAAAAATCAAACTATTACCATTAAAATTCATCATTGATCATCATGAATTAGCTGTGACGATCAAAACAGAAAATTTAAATGATTGATTTTTGACCAAGTTTTGATTTTCACTGTAATTTTCTATTTTCAAAATATTTACTCAGTAAATATACTTGTAACCATTTTTAAAATTGAATTGCATCTTTATAATCTCTTTTTATTTAAAGATCAAATCCAAATATCAATTAGATGAGAGGATTTGAATTTTTGGTTCAGGTTTAAGATCCTGTTATTTTGAACAGAGGCTTGCCTTTCTTATTCTAGACATTGCATACAAATATTAACCCAAATATATATACTTGAAATCATCTTTAAAATAACATACACAGCATAGTACAAGTCATACCTAAATGATCATCGCTTACTAGTTCACAATATATCAGATTTTCAAGTTTTACTCACCTGTTTGACATGAACAGAGGCCTATCATCTGGAATTGATTGTAACTGAAATATTTTTGATCTGGGTTTTTGATCTGCACTTTATTTGTGTTGCATTTGAATTTGTAACTGATCTGAGATAGGTGCCTAGATTTCCTTTGATCTAAGTTGTACTTGAGTTTGAAAAGCTTGATTTAAAACTGAATTGCATTTGAATTTTTTTGAAGAGCTTCGGATTTTGGAATTATGGAGAGGAAATTGTTACTCGTTGAGTATTTTGTTACATACTATTTTTTTCTCTTTTACTGGATTGTTACAGATCTTTGTTTGAAAGAAGATAGGAAAAAGATATGAAGAGAAAATATTTTAGTTTATATAGGTTTAATTAGGATTTGTTAAAAATAAAAGAAAATAAAAATAAAGTAATGACACTTGTAAAATCCCATGCTACATGGTCTACATTTGTTAAGTTTCTTAATAAAAAACTTACACTTGTTAATTGATATATTAAATATCTAATACTTGTAATTTTGCATAAGAAAAAGTTTATATATAAATATTCATTATTTTGTTCTGTTTATGTATTATCTATATGTGTTATGTTTGTATGCAAGTATTTAACTTACATTTGTTATATGCATGTGTTAATATATATTCTTTATAGGCATTTATAAAATGTTTCCAATTTAGTTTTTTTTTTATATTTATAAATGTCTAAAGTGTATAAATATTTAAACTTCTTCTTCTTTATTTATCTTTTATAAAATCCTTTAAATAAAATCTCATAAAACAAATCATATATATATATATATTATTTTAAACTCAAATTATTTTTAAAATGTTTATAATTTGAATTCAAATTCAAATTCTCCTTTAAAAACTACTTATATACATATGTTCAAATTAATACCAATTTTATTTATCTAGGGAAAAGAGTAAATCTTATATTGTTATAAATGATTATTACATTGTTTAATTACCTAGAAATTTCCGGGATATCACATTCCTCCCCTCTTTGAATCTTTTCGTCCTCGAAAAGGAACGAAACCAGAATTTGTTAAAATGCTTAAAATCAGATAAATTTTCTTTAATTATTTTCAAAACACTTTCTAAAATTTATATAATATTATCAAAATAGTTTTTATAAAAATACTTTTATAACCCATAAGTCCATCCTTGTTCTCATAGAAATTCGGTCATACATTGATCAGGCGTAGGACTGAAAATCTATAAGTACGTAGCAGACCCATTTTCAACGCCAGGTGAAAATACTTGGAAAATAATTTTATTACAAAAATATAGAAAATATTTTGAAAATAGAGGAAATATCTTTTGCTGATAATGCTCTAGAAATCATCACCCCTATCCATGGTCGCAGTTACATCTTGGGTTACGTTGCCATCGCAGCAAAAGTCCATATAACTATAGGCACTCTGCGCCCCTCGATTACACCATGGAACCCACAACAGATCGCAGTTACATTCCAAGGTTATGTTGCCATCATAGCAAAAGTCCATGTAACTGTAGGCATCAGCGCCCTCGATTTTTGCTGCCAAAAATGAAACTTCTCCACTCCCACATAGGTCGCAGTCTATCGATGTAAAACCAAACGTAGACTGTTGGCTCTCAGCAGCACACACGACTTTCGCTATGTTACAATGGGTCGCAGTCTACCGATATAAAATCAAACGTAAACTGTTGGCTCTCAATGGCACACACGAATTTCGCTATGGTCTGTAGTAGATCGCAGTGACATCAAGTTATACTGCCGTCACAGCATAACCCAAATGCCATTGTAGACATCAGCGCCCTCGACTTACGCTAACTCTACAAAAAATCCTCAGGAACTAGTTTTGTCTGGACTCCTCAGAGGATCAACTTTAAAATCCTCCTTAGGGTTTAAGGCAGTACCACCCTGTGGCACTCTTGAGAAGTTCATTTCAAGGGAGCGTCTTTTTCCCCAGAGCCATTTTAAAAATACTTTATACTATACACATATAGTATCTTCCAAATCATACACCTACTATGAATCTCATATAAATCTCCTTTTCTCAAAATTGATTATCCCAAAATTGATAATTCTCAAACTACGCTTTCCAAATTCCAATACTGATTTTACCCAAAAATCAAAGCCTTTCCAAATCCAAAGGTTCCAAAAATCTTTTCTCAAAATCCTCATAAGATCCTTTATATATATATATATATATATATATATATATATATATATATATATAATTTTTAAAAACTTTGGATCATTTCAAACTTGTATAAAACTCCTTTTATACTTCAAACACTTTCAAAATCCTTTCCTTCCGGCAATAGATTCAACAAGGGGAGATTTATTTTATATAACAAAGATATATAACTTTGTTTATTTCAAATCTAATATTCAAATTTGATTATTCCTTTATAAAGTTGTTAACCATATTTCCTTTCTACCATAGAAATATCCAATTTCCACTTTACTTCATCATATATTTTACAAAATATACCTTTCATTTCAAAAACCATTTCACATTTCTTATCCACAAATTCTCGGTATCAATTTCATTCAAATCCGTACGATGTACACATATCATCCGTACGCTATATCAATCTGATCGCTCACTCGATCACACCATTTCACTTTCGAACTACTATCGTCCACCCGACATCCTAGTGCGGACTCAGATCTGGTTTCTTGATCAAAAATCGTCATTCTTCTTGCATAACCATAACTATGATAGAGAATATCCATAACCAATCAATAATCCATATCTAGATTTGCCGTCGAAAATCGAGTGAAAAATCCCAACTTGGATCGACATAACTATCTCGAAATTCTATGCTCAAATCTGGATCAAATCACTATGCGAATAGAATAATATACGTACATCCTACGTATTTATATCCATTGATTATTAGCCAAATCAATTCTCTTTTCTATCCACATTCACTTACTCACAATTGTTTAAATCCTTTTTAGGATTATCGCCTCAATTCTTATCTTAAATGAATATTTAATCATAAACAGTTTGAACTCTGTCCAGCTTAAATTTAGAAAATGGCTTGAAAATCTTAAATTAGATAAATAGTAGAAAAATACTTATTAGTTTGTAAAATAGGTGTAAAATAGTTAAGTAATTGTAAAATAGTTGGAAAATAGTCAAATAGTTATAGAAAATTTAAATAATTGCAAAATAGTTGTAAAATAATAATTAATTTGTAAAATAGTTGAAAAATAGTAATTAGTTTATAAAACAGTTGAAAAATCGTTTCAAAAAAATGATTATAAAACAAATATAAGATAGTTTGGCTTTAAAAAGAAAGATTGTATAGTAAGTAGCTTGGAAAAATAGATTTATATTAAAACAATTTATTTTGAAAATAATCCTGAGTTAAACTCTCCAATTCCCAATCTCCAATCCCAATCAACTCAATTTAAATTTCCACTTCCATATAAATTGAATAAATTCCAATTTAAATAACTTCAATTTCCATCGAAATTGATTTAATCCCAATTCAAGTTGAATTAATCCTCAATTTCTTTCGTAAATTCAATTCAAATTCCATTTGAATTTACTTATTCAACTTAATCACAATTTCAAATTATTTAATCAAATTTCAATTTGAACTAATTTCAAATTCAATCTCACTTTAAGTCATCTCGAATTATATAAATTCGAGTTAAATTTCAAATGTTGGTTTAACCTTTTAAACCAGATTATCCTTCATTTTCAAAGTCTTTGAACAATTTAATTCTTAATCCAAAATTAAAAATTCCATTTTAAATTACCTTTACTTCTTCATAAACCTACTTCTATTTTTTGGCAAGGCCAGCGGGTTTAGAAATGGACCCCTACCATTTTATTGATATACCAAGAGCGATGTACAACAATGAAGGAAAACAAAGCCACCTAAAGAAATAGGCAAGCAAGAAACAAAGAAACAAGAAAACAAAGAAGAATAGGCATATCGAAAGCAAGCTTAAAAAAACACAATGCAGATACACATAGACCATCTAGAATCTGGATAGAGCAGACAGAAATTCAGGTTCAAACTCATGGCTAGAATTAGTAATACCAAACTTCAATCCCTCCACAATGCTATCTTTCATTTGCATGATTGTTTTCCTTTTTGCACTGAAAATAATTGCATTTCTCTCTTCCCAAATCATCATAATGAAAATTTTCAGGGTGAACAACATAACATAGGTAGATTCACCTTTCCATCTAGTTGCCTTGAATATGAGATTCTGTTCTTCCTTACTATCAAAAGCAACACTCCTGCCAAAGGTAATAGAATTTGTCGAGCACCATAACATGTTGACATATGGACAGTTAAAGAACAAGTGAAGTGTATCCTCATCCGCAGCAAGACAAAAACTACAAGTGGTATCAATAATGAGGCCTCTCTGTCTCATCTTAGTTTTCGTTTTCAAAGCATTACTAAAAATCTTCCAAAGCAAAAGGTTATGCCTCTCAGTGTTATGATTAAGCCAAATACGTTTATGCCAGCTGAGAGTAACACTATTGTTCCGGCATACAAAATGCTTGTACATTCCTCCAATCCTGAACCTGTCTTTACAACAGGACCAGGTTATACCATCATTAGGAGAAAACAGAACATGACAACCACACAAAAGATTCCAGAGTTTTCTGACATTCAAATTACTAGAGTAAGGGAGGACAACACAACCATCAGAAATAAAATTAGATGCCAGAGCATTAATACTAATACTAGATTGCACTTTATGGTTGAAAGAAAGAAGGTGACACAGAATAGTGCCTTCCTTCACCCATGGGTCATGCCAGAATGACATACTACCATTGATACCAATTCTACTTTTAGCATAAGGAAGGATATCAGTTCTGAGTTTGAGAATACAACGCCTAGTCCAACTACACGATTGAGGAATATCCATAGTCCAGAAGTTTTTATTGCCAATGGTATATTTGTAAAACCATTTCACCCATATTCTGTCTTTATGATTCAAAAGGTTGTCAATGTGATACACCATGGCCACATAATTCCACATAAACATATTTTTAATTCCTAGGCCACCTCTGAAATTTGGCATTTCAAGCTTGGAGAATGCACAAGGAGATAGCTTATTGGAGTTAATAGATCCATGCCAGAAGAAATTAGACATAGCACTCCTAATTATTTTGATTAACCTGATAGGAAGAATGAAAGATCGAGACCAATACACAATCATGGAGAAGATAATGATTTGATAAGTGTAAGCCTACCAGCCTGACTAAGCATCCTATTTGTCCACAAAGAAAGTCTAGCTGTTATCCTGTCATACAAAGGAATACATTGAGCGAACGAAATTCTCGAAGTAGCCAAAGGGATACCTAAGTACATGGATGTATCAGCTCTTTGCGTGATGGCAGAGAAGTTAGTGATTTGAGAGATTAAGTCAGAATCCACACCAGCTATCATTAAATCAGACTTAGATAAGTTAATAGATAAGCCAGTAATTTTGAAAAATTTATCAAGGCCATCCATAATAGATCTAACAGTCAACATTGTTGGCTTGAAAAAAATAACCAAGTCATCAGCAAACATTAAAGAAGTGACGAGGGGATTCCTACATTTCGGGTGAACCAAGAAACTACCATCATGGACATGTTGGATAAGAATTTAAGTTAGAATTTCCATCACAAGAATGAATAAATAGGAAGACATAGGGTCACCCAGCCTAATACCCTGTTTACTTTGAAAATATCCCATATTACAATTATTGTAACAATCCGCATATTTAAATATTTTATTTAAATATTTCATCGTTAGTCGGATTATAGTCCGAAGAACTACTTTTTGCAAACAGTCAAATTAGGACTCGAGACCACCCCCATTGAGTTCAAAATGACGTTTGCGATCTTTTTGAGTATAAACTTCGATATGTTTGGAGATAGTGGAATTTTGCTACTTTTTCACTTAGGGCTTTGGTTTTGTTTCAGCCCATTAGACCCAAGCTTCACTCCTCTTCTCTTCATTACTTCATTTCTATTTCATAATACTCATCAAGTTCTAGCCCCACATCCAAAGAGAAGCTATTGGTAAGCATCATCTTCTTCTTCTTCAACCCATTCTCCTTTCAATTTCAGAAATTCCTAACCTAACTTTGGGAATGTTCTTCTTTTGAGCTTAGATTCAAGCTCATTTGGGTTGTGTTGAAGTGTGGTTGATTTTTCCTTTGCTTTCAAGCTTCTCCTTCATTAATTTTGTAAAAAGGTGAGATTTTTATCTCACATCTTTGTCTATAACTATCTTTGATTGTTGGGTATGAATTCCTAACACTTATTCATGTGCATTTGATTTTGATTTGGATTGGTTTTGTGAATATTCCAATTTTTAGCGTTTTGGGTTCAAATCTTTAAAGATCCTAACTTTGATGTTTAAACATGTTTTTGGTGATGCATTGAGGAGCCAATAGGACCGGGTAGCCGACGGGCGTAATCCCTTAGCGTCCGTGCTTGACCGGTTGCGAATTGGGAGAGTTTGCACTTCAATTATTAGAGCAGAAAAATGCAAGGCATCAGGTTCGGCCGACCGAACCCCCTGGGCCGATCGACCGAAGCTATAGCCGAAACTTTCTGTTTCTGGTTCGGTCGGCCAACTCAGGGAGTCCGGTCAACCGACCTGCTCCTATTCTCCTATTTCCCTATTTTGCCTATTATGCTCATTTTGCTTTGCTTTTCCAATTGTTAATCGATTCTTCTTCTCTGATTAGTTGTTATCACCTTTTTCGACTTTGATAGCTTCTATTTTTGGAATTTTTGGGTATTTCCACTTTGATGGATTCGGTATCGATTTTTTGGATTTTTATTCACGTCTTCGAATGTGAATTTTAGTGATTGATTATTCCTACAATCATTTTTGTGATTTGCCACTTCAAAATATAAAGGTTTTCAATGCTAGTAGTAAATATCAAAACCCTTTCTTCAAAATGATTTCAACACTATTTTATTACAAAGCTCGTTTCTTAAACCGTTTTCCAATCTACTAGTATATACAAACAAACCTTAACCTCACTCGTATGAGAAATCTAATTAAACGACTTAGTAAAACAAGTGGTATGAAACACTTGCGTTTACTTCGTCGGTTAACTCTTGGACTTGTCCGATTGAATTTCTTGTGATAATTTTCGAGTGGAGACTTACAGTTTGTTCGTAAATATTTAAGTTAAGCTAGTAGTTATGGGACATGAAGCTAAGCTCATATATTTACTAGCTTAGTGTAATTGACACTTCTTGATGATCGATGATGATCATTTTTGTGATTATGACTAGCGCTATGCTATGTTTCTTTGTCCACGTAGGGGACAATACCTCGTTTTATCGAGTTTCGTCTCATTTATTATTATAGGCTAACGACCTAGTTATTTCTTGGGGTTTCGACCCAATTTTTTGGGCTAGCGACCCACGTTTTTATGGAGTTTGGATCTTCGGGCGTACCGTTGTACTACGTCGTTGTTCCGAATTTTACGAGTTTCTAGTTCCTCGGGCATACCGTTGCACTACGTCGTTGCACCGGGTCTATGGTTAGCGACCATGGGATAGCGTCCCGTTTGTGATACACGTGTTGGCGAGTTTTCATGCTCCCATTTTGTGATAGGCCTCCCCCTTTTGTGATTGATCGTTTCTACGATCATTTTTGTGATTTCTGGATTTCCATTGATGATTTCTAGAATTTGTGTTTCTCCAATTTTCGTGATTTTCATTGATATGAGTTATCATTATTTGTGCAATGGTGAATTTGTGTGTCATTTACTTTTAGTGAATGAAGATATTGAGTATGACATTCCTTTTTATCTTTGAGAAGATTCTGGTGATATTGATTAATTTCTTGTTGATTTTCAATTTCATACTTATCACAGTATGGCTTTATGGTTATCATATGTTATGTCATATCTCTTATTCTATATCATTTTATCTGATATTTATAGCTAGACTGATCCGTTTATTATTTTCTTATAAATAATACTCGGGTCAGACCGAGATGTTACAGGTGCTTCTGCTTGACTTCACTTCGGGGATTATCATCCTGACTTTTGGTTAACTACTTAGATTAGTAGTTTTTTTTTTTGTTGTATACCTTTGCGATATAGACTCCTAGATGTATACATATTCTTTTGTCTAGCACTTGTATCCATTGTTTTGTGATATTGTGGATCTTGTTTGACCACTACTATAATGAACACTTTCATGTGTTATATTCATATCTTTTTCCGCCTTTGTGATATGGATGTCTGTGACTGATTTGTGTTATGCTTATTTCTATGTTTGTTTCCGAAGAATATATATAGCCACTGTGTAGTAGCCTTGAGTTTGTATCGGCATGTCGGACTTCCTTGTACTATCTGACATATTGGTGCTCGCAGAAGGCAATTACACGGATGGTCGCTCCTCAACAGCCTTATTCTCCGTGCTAGTTGACAGCATTACACCGTAATGTTCTTGGCTAGCGTGGGTATAGAGGTGGGGCGTCACAGCTTGGTATCAGAGCCAAACTTGGGGATAATGTAGAATAATCTAGCAAGGATCATCGTCCTAAGTCCTTCTTAGGAGTCGTGCTTTAGGATTTCATTCGAGTCTTCATACCGATTCATCCTATTTTCTTTATGATTCCTTGTTTTATCTATCAAGATTGCCTGATATTCATTTGGTGAATAACATTTTCCTTCTTCATTCTTTCTTTCTTAAGGAAGAGAAATGGTTAGACCAGGCCGTCCCACCGCCGGTCAGTCTAGTGCTACTCCCCCGGATGGAGTTTTTATGTCTGTCCAGCAGCTTCTTGATCTAGTAAGGAATGCTCAAGCAACCGATTCTAATCCGAAACCTACTCACCCTAAGTCTGGATTTGCACGCTTGTGCAACGATTATACCAACTTGGGTAGGAAGCCATTTAAAGGTTCTGAAATCATTATTGAAGTCCAGGCTTGGCTAAGAACATGCGATCGAATCTTTTCTCGCATGAATCTTATTTATCTTCACCGAGTTCAGGTGGCTTCTAGTATGCTCCAAGAAAGAGCATTAGACTGGTACGAGCTTCTGATTTCCGAAATAATTGAAGCGGATCTTACTTGGGAGAAATTCCGGGAATGAGTCGAGTTAAAATTTGTGCTGGAAGCTGAGAAGGTGACATTAGCTTGTTGTTTCATCGACCTTGTTCAAGGTGAATCCTCCGTGACAGACTATGTCGCGTCTTTTGAATCTCTTTCTAAATACGGGGTTGAATACATTAATACCCCATTGAAAATAATCAGAAATTCGTCTATGGCTTGAATAAAAATCTGAAGAAGCCATTACTTATAAAGCTAGAAGTTTCTTTTGATCAACTTGTTGATATCGCTCTTCGGCTTGAAGAGGCAGATAGGGAGAGTGATGCTGATGTTGTGGGTGCCAAACCAAAATTCAACAACAACAAGAAAAGGTCTATTAAATTCAAAAGGTCTTATCCTAAGAAAAAAGGGAAGCAAGCAATTCCGGTAGCAAAGGCTTCTGCCCCTAGTAGTGGGCAATGCTACAATTGTGGTTCTAAAGACCATTATGCAAATAGATGTCCGAAACCTCTCTTTTGTCGCTATTGCAAAAGTTCGGATCATTATTTATCTTCTTGTCCCAAACTTCAAAATAGGAAGGAGGGAAAACTTAATGTTGCTCAAGCCTCTGGCAACACATCTCGTGGTAAAGGTATTTCTCATTCTATCCTTGATGGCATTATTTTATTTCGTGATCATCCTATTCGAGTTCTTTTCGATACGGGTACGTCCCATTCTTTTATATCAAAAGAACTTGTTGATACCTTTTCTTTGGATGTTTTGTGTTTAATGATTTCATTGAGAATTGCAAATCCGGTTGGTGGATCTGCAACAATCGGTTTATTGTGCAAAGATGTCGAAATTATTTTGTGTGACTACTCTTTCCGTGCCGATTTGCATGTTATGCGTTACCTCGGCTTCGGAATGATTTTGGGAATAGATTGGCTTAACTGCTATGAAGCTCAAATCCTATGTCCAGAGCGGACTATTCATCTTATACATCCTCAATCTGTTAAGAAGATTTCTATTGGTCTTAAAGATTCGAATTCCAGCTTGGTTGCGTCTTTATATTCTTTAAATCCTCACGATGACGATAATGATGATGAGGAAGATATTATTTCTCTTATTCACATTGTTCGTGAATTTTCCGACATATTTGAGCCCGTTTTAGGATTATCACCTAAGCGAGCAATTGAGTTCAGAATTAATCTCCTTCCTGGAGCTCAACCTATTACTTGTCCTCCTTATCGCTTGTCCAATAAGAAGAATGAGGAGATGCGCAAACAATTATCCGAATTGGAGACGAAGCAATTTATTCGCTCTAGTTGCTCTCCTTGGGGAGCTTCGGCTATTTTTGTGAAGAAATCCGATGGTACACTTAGGCTATGCGTTGACTACCGCAAGCTTAATGATCTTACTATCAAAAATAAATATCCTTTACCTCGGATTGATGATCTATTCGATCAACTTAGTAGTGCTAGAGTCTTCTCACAATTAGACTTAGCTATTGATTTCCATCAGCTTCGTATTGCAGAGGATAGCATTCCTTTGACATCGTTCCGTACTCGTTATGGATCTTATGAATGGCATGTTATGCCTTTTGGTTTAACGAATGCTCCAGCTTATTTCATTGACCTTATGAATCGAGTTTTCAAAGACTTCCTCGATCGGTTTGTTCTCATCTTTATTGATGATATTCTTATGTTCTAAAACCGAGGAGGAACATGGAAAGCATCTTCAGATTGTGTTGGAAACTCTTAGGAGCAATCAATTGAAAGCAAAATTTTCTAAATGCCATTTTTGGCAATCTCATGTGAAATTTCTTGGTCATATTATTTCCGAATCCGGAATTTCCGTGGATCCTTCAAAGATTGAAGCAATTCAAAATTGGAAGAGACCGAAGAGTGTAACGGAAATCCATAGCTTTCTCCGATTGGTGGGCTATTACCACCGTTTTATTAAAGACTTTTCTAAAATTGTCGTGCCTCTTACTAGCTTAAAAAAGAAAGGTTTTAAATACATTTGGTTGGTCAAATGTGAAGCTTCTTTTTAGAAATTAAAAGAACTCTTTCCAATGCTCCTATTCTTGTTATTCCCGAGGGAAATCAAGATTTTGTTGTTTATACCGATGCTAGTCGCGTTGGTTTGTGTGCCGTTCTTATGCAAAGAGAACGTGTTATTGCTTATGCTTCTAGACAATTGAAGCCTGCCAAGACTAGATATGCCATTCATGATTTAAAGCTCGTGGCTATTGTTTTCGCCCTTCGTATTTGGCGTCATTATCTTTTGGGAGAAAAATTTATTCTTTACACCGATCATAAATCTTTGAAGTATCTATTTTCTCAAAAGGAACTTAATTTGCATCAATAACGTTGGCTCGAATTCCTTGCATCTTATGATCTTGATATTCTTTATACTCCCGGAAAGGGAAATCGTGTTGCTGATGCACTTAGTCGCAAGCAACAAGCGGTTGTTTCTATGATGATATCTGAATGGAATGATCTCGGGGTTTTATCCACTTGTGAGATTCAAGATCGTGTTTCTGATTTATGTTCATCTCTTGTTTTATGTAGCCTTGAGGCCCATCCCTCTCTTTTAGACCGCATAATTGAAGCTCAAAAACTAGATCCCCAATTGGCTCTTCTTGGCCAAAATTTTAGGGATAAAATTGATATTGAAGTTTTGAAAGACTTCGATATTGATTCTCATGGCGGTATTCGAAAATTTGGTAGACTTGTCGTGCCAAATATTAGTAATTTTCGTAAAGACATTTTAGAAGATTCTCATCGTTCTAAATTTACCATTCATCCCGGTAGTAGTAAAATGTACGCGGATATGAAGCGATTTTATTATTGGGAGGGAATGAAATCTGATATTGCTAACTTTGTTAAGTGTTGCATGACTTGCCAACTTGTCAAGGCCGAACACCAAAGGCCAGGTGGGTTATTACAACCTTTAGAAATTCCAATTTGGAAGTGGGATCAAATTTCCATGGATTTTATAGACGGCCTTCCCCGTTCTCATTCGGGTCATGACAGCTTATGGGTGATAGTGGATAGACTTACTAAATCCGTCCATTTTATTCCCGTTCGGTCTAACCGGACCGTTCCTCTTTTGGCCAAACTCTTTATTAAAGAAATTGTAAAATTGCATGGAGTTCCTTCTTCTATTGTTAATGATCATGATCCATTATTTACTAGTGGATTTTGGAAGAGTCTTCAAAAAGCTTTGGGAATGAAGCTTAATTTTAGCACCGCTTATCATCCCCAGTCCGATGGACAAACTGAGCGTGTGAATCAAACTCTTGAAGATCTTCTTCGTGCATGTGTTCAAGATTTTGGTGGAAGTTGGAAAGATCATATTTCTCTTGTTGAGTTTTCCTATAATAATAGTTTCCAATCTAGTATTGGTATGGCACCTTTCGAGGCACTCTATGGAAGGCCATGTCGTTCTCCTTCTTGTTGGCTTGAGGCCGGTGAGAAGCTATTTTTAGGTCCAGATTTTATTCGTGATTCCACAGAAAAGATTGACCTTATTCGTCATAGGATGAAAGAAGCCCAGAGTAGACAAAAATCCTATGCCGAAACCGAAGAAGGAAATTAGAATTTTCTGTGGGGGTTTTTGTGTTTGTTCGTGTTTCACCTATGAAAGGTGTTGTGCATTTCAGTTGATCGGGAAAGTTAGCACCTTGATATATTTGTCCATTTCCCATCACCGACTGTATTGGTTCCGTGGCTTATCGCCTTTTGTTACCGGCTCAATTTTCTGCTATTCATGACGTGTTTCACGTTTCTCAATTACGGAAATGTCTTCGAGATTCCGATTCTATTCTTGAGCCCGATGTTGTGGAAGAAATTGAAGTTTCACCTAATTTAACTTATGAGCAACATCTTATTCGTATTATTGCTTCGAAGGTCAAGCGCCTTCAAAATAAAGATGATCCGCTTGTTAAAGTTCAATGGTCCTCAAATCCTAAGGATTGCTCTTGGGAATCTAGAGAATTCATCGAGCGAACACATCCGGACTTACTTTCTCGTGCTCTTTGAGGTGAAATTTTTATTTTAAAAAATTTCTTCTTTTTGTGTTGATATGCTTTTATGGTCGTTACTTTTTGTTCATTTGTTCCTTATGATTGCGAGGACGCAATTTCTTTAAGGAGGGGAGTCTGTAACAACCCGCATATTTTACGATTGAGTATTTAAATATTTTATTTAAATATTTCATCGTTAGTCGGATTATAGTCCAAAAAGCTACTTTTTGAAAACAGTCAAATTAGGACTCGAGACCACACCTATTGAATTCAAAATGACGTTTGCGATCTTTTTGAGTATAAACTTCGATATGTTTGAAGATAGTGAAATTTTGCTACTTTTTCACTTAGGGCTTTGGTTTTGTTTCAGCCCATTAGACCCAAGCTTCACCCCTCTTCTCTTCGTTACTTCATTTCTATTTCCTAATACTCAAGCTTTAGCAACAATGGAGAGAGGAATGGGAAATTAAAACACCAAGCCCTAGTTTTCATTTGCAAATCAAGTTCTAGCTCCAAATCCAAAGAGAAGCTATTGGTAAGCATCATCTTCTTCTTCTCCAACTCATTCTCCTTTCAATTTCAAAAATTCCTAAACCTAACTTTGGGATTGTTCTTCTTTTGAGCTTAGATTCAAGCTCATTTGGGTTGTGTTGAAGTGTGGTTGATTCTTCCTTTGCTTTCAAGCTTCTCCTTCATTAATTTTGTAAAAAGGTGAGATTTTTATCTCACATCTTTGTCTATAACTATCTTTGATTGTTGGGTATGAATTCCTAACACTTATTCATGTGCATTTGATTTTGATTTGGATTGGTTTTGTGAATATTTCAATTTTTAATGTTTTGGGTTCAAATCTTTAAAGATCCTAACTTTGATGTTTGAACATGTTTTTGGTGATGCATCAAGGAGCCAATAGGACCGGGTAGCCGATGGGCGTAATCCCTTAGCGTCCGTGCTCGACCAGTTGCGAATTGGGAGAATTTGCACTTCAATTATTAGGGCAAAACAATGCAAGGCATCAGGTTCGGCCGACCGAACCCCCTAGGCCGGTCGACCGAAGCTGTAGCCGAAACTTTCTGTTTCGGTCGGCCGACTCAGGAAGTCCGGTCAACCGATCTGCTCCTATTCTCCTATTTCCCTATTTTGCCTATTATGCTCATTTTGCTTTGCGTTTCTAATTGTTAATCGATTCTTCTTCTCCGATTAGTTGTTATCACCTTTGTCGACTTTGATAACTTCTATTTTTGGAATTTTTGGGTATTTCCACTTTGATGGATTCAGTATCGATTTCTTTGGATTTTTATTCACGTCTTCGAATGTGAATTTTAGTGATTGATTGTTTCTACAATCATTTTTGTGATTTGTCACTTCAAAATATAAAGGTTTTCAATGCTAATAGTAAATATCAAAACCCTTTCTTCAAAACGATTTCAATACTATTTTATTACAAAGCTCGTTTCTTAAACCGTTTTCCAATCTACTAGTATATACAAACCTTTACCTCACGCGTATGAGAAATCTAATTAAACGACTTAGTAAATCAAGTGGTATGAAACGCTTGCGTTTACTTCGTCGGTTACTTCTTGGACTTGTCCGATTGAATTTCTTGTGACAATTTTCGAGTGGAGACTTACAGTTTGTTCGTAAATATTTAAGTTAAGCTAGTGGTTATGGGGCATGAAGCTAAGCTCATATATTTACTAGCTTAGTGTAATTGACACTTCTTGATGATCGATGATGATCATTTTTGTGATTATGACTAGCGCTATGCTATGTTTCTTTGTCCACGTAGGGGACAGTACCTCGTTTTATCGAGTTTCGTCTCATTTTTATTATAGACTAACTACCTATTTATTTCTTGGGGTTTCGACCCAATTTTTGTGGGTAGCTACCCACGTTTTTATAGAGTTCAGATCTTCGGGCATACCGTTGTACTACGTCGTTGTTCCGAATTTTACGAGTTTCTGGTTCCTCGGGCGTACCGTTGTACTACGTCGTTGCACCGGCTCTATGGTTAGCAACCATGGGATAGCGTCCCGTTTGTGATACACGTGTTGGTGAGTTTTCATGCTTCCGTTTTGTGATTGGCCTCCCCCTTTTGTGATTGATCGTTTCTACGATCATTTTTGTGATTTATGGATTTCCATTGATGATTTCTAGAATTTGTTTTTCTCCAATTTTCATTATTTTCATTGATATGAGTTATCATTATTTGTGCATTGGTGAATTTGTGTGTCATTGACTTTTAGTGAATGAAGATATTGAGTATGACATTCCTATTTATCTTTGAGAAGATTCTGGTTATATTGATTAATCTCTTGTTGATTTTCAGTTTCATACTTATCACAGTATGGCTTTATGGTTATCATATGTTATGTCATATCTCTTATTCTATATCATTTTATCTGATATTTATAGCTAGACTGATCCGTTTATTATTTTCTTATAAATAATACTCGGGTCAGACCGAGATGTTACAGGTGCTTCCGCTTGACTTCACTTCGGGGATTATCATCCTGACTTTTGGTTAACTACTTAGATTAGTAGTTTTTTGTTGTATACCTTTGAGATATAGACTCCTAGATGTATACATATTCTTTTGTCTAGCACTTGTACCCATTCTTTTGTGATAGTGTGGATCTTGTTTGACCACTACTCTGATGAACATTTTCATGTGTTATATTCATATCTTTTTCCGCCTTTGTGATATGGATGTCTGTGACTGATTTGTGTTATTCTTATTGCTATGTTTGTTTCCGAAGAATATATATAGCCTCTGTGTAGTAGCCTTGAGTTTGTATCGGCATGTCGGACTTCCTTGTACTATTTGACATACTGGTGCTCGTAGAAGGCAATTACACAGATGGTCGCTCCTCAACAGCCTTATTCTCCGTGCTAGTTGACAGCATTACACCGTAATGTTCTTGGCTAGCGTGGGTATAGAGGAGGGGCATCACAATTATTGACCATAATGGAGAACCTAGGAGTCGATATGCAAGATTTAATCCATGCCACAAAATGTTTAGGGAAATTCATAAGCCCCATAATCCTTACAACAGAGTCCCATAGCAATGAGTCGAAGGCTTTCGATATATCAAGCTTGAACATAGCTCTGGGAGAAACATGAGAGTTGTTGTAACCCTTCAACAATTCGTGAGACATCATAACGTTATCAAGGATGCTTATACCATTAAGAAAAGCAACTTGATTGAAAGAAATGACCGTAGGAAGAACCATCTTGAGCCTATTAGCTATAATCTTAGAAATGCACTTGTATATGGTGTTACAACATGAAATAGGCCTAAAATCAGAGACGCATCAAGACACTTTAGGAATTAGGGCTATGTTAGTGGCATTGATAGAACCAATCATTTTGCACTTGTTAGTGGCATTGATAAACCTATTTCTAGGTTCAAATAATAATTCAAATCCTTTTTAAACATTTTAATCTTTAAAATCCAATTTATTACCAAATTTAAATTTTGAAACCAATCCTTAACAATTTACATTTCCAAGTTCCTTTTGAGCATTAAATCTTCAATTCAAAGTGATTCCATCTCCTTAATTTCAAATTAAAGTTTAATTTCCCTTTTTATCTCTATAATGGATATATTACCATACTCCATTTCTTCATTCATTTAAACAAATCCAATTTCGGCTCAAAGATTATTAATAACAATAGAATAACATTATCCAAATTATTTTAAAATATCCATCCATTTCCAATTTCTAGATCTCAAACCCATTTTGAGATCACAAAAATTTTTAATTCAAAACAACCATTTAACTTCCCATGTTAAATCTCAATTTCATCTTGAAATTTCCAATTCAAATTGCTTATTAACTTATTTAACTTTCCCAAAGTTAAACTCACTTCAATGAAATCCTGTCAACTATACCCATTTGAATTCCCATTTCAAGATTTCAAACTTCATATTTACAGTCTTTCCACTTATAAGTTTAAATTTATATCATTTCGGGTTTTTTCTCATCATATTCCAACTAAGAATTTAAAACTCAACATTTAGGTTTATCTCAAATCATCTTTGATATTATGTATATCCACATATATACATATTAATTTCCTTTACACACTAATTTATACTTTAAATTTTAAACCACCTTTGGTCTTTAATTCAAAACAGGTTCCTTTAAATTTTCAAACAACTCTTATTTGAAATAGGACCCTTCCATTCAAATACATTAAATAATATTATTTATTCTTTCTTTATCATTTTGAAACAATTTTCAAATTTCTGGACCTAGATATAAAACTTCACAATTTAGATCATCTTCAGTTCCAATATATAAGTCATACTTCCCTAAATGTTTTACTTCCCTAAAATATTTCATTTTGCTTACTCATTAATACATAATTTATTACCAAACACACAATCATTTATGATAATAACGAAGATTATCATATCTTGAAACCAATTCATTATTATCTTATTTTGAAACTCTTCCCCAAATTCAAGATTTTAATTTCAGTTTGGATCCATTTCAAACTTGTCTTTATTCAATTTAAATTTGGTTGTATTTCTATTACCATTTAATTCTTATTATTACTTTAATTCAATTAATATAACAGCCAATTTCCTTAATTTAATTGAAAATCCATCGCTTAATAAACTTATATAAGATTCATTTACCTTTGAAACCATTTAAAAATCTTTGTATAAGAAAATAACAAGTACGCTCTCTTATATATATACACTCAACTCATTCTAGGGTACCATTGACCCTATCCTTAATGAGTAATCACACCAGAGTCAAGGTTCTCGCCTAACCTTCTGCTTTGATACCAAATGTCACGACCCGGAATTTTCGATCCCGAAAATTCCATATAGTTAGGTAAAAGAAGAAAGAGATAGAAGGAAAAGAAGAACAGAAATACCAACATCTCACATTCGCAGCGGATAAAATATAATAACAAATAATAACATTTATACAACTGAAAACTGTACTTGTCAAATTTCACTTTAATACATCAGAGTTACAACATATATGCAAACACTGGACAGTTACAATCAACATGTCACAGATATATACAACAATATAATTCAGCGGAAACACTCCATACGTTCATGCCATCCAGCTCGCCTCCTGAGCTCCAGAACGTCCTTACCTGGAAATCTGTAATACTCGGTCTGACTCGGTGCATTACATCAAAGTCACACTCGGGTCAGGCTGGAAACCAGCGTGACTAAACCCATCTAACATGGAATACAAAAGCATAAAACTTATATAAACCCAGGCAACTTGTATCAATTTACAACTTCATGAGTCGTTATAAAGATCACTTACATCACACATCAATTTCTAAGTACCAAACTTAGATTAAATGGTTCAATTCACTTAAATCATTCCATTTCGGCCTATTGATTCCACATATCAATTTATAAAGAATCGAAGTGGTTTCGGGTATTTACTAATACCCGACTCCGGTCTCTTCGAATCGAATGTCATCATAACCCAAGTTATTCAAGCGAAATACAATTCAACTTTAAATAGGATGTCACTTATACACAACAATTTATCATAAATAAATAACTATATTATCACTGTCCACCTAGTCATATCATATAACAAAACATTTCTTATCAGCGGTATCAACTAATTCAAGGCATTTAACATCATTCAATCATTCATAAGCAAGATTGATCACTTCCAAAATTAATTTAATTAATCTCTTATTAAATTAATTTCAAATATTTAAATCACTTAGATTACCCTTACTTAACATTAATTAATTACAAATCAATTAATTAGTCATCTTTTAATTATCCATCTTAATTAATCATCCTTGATTAATTATTCTTTAATTACCATAAGAAATTAACTCTTAATTAATTACACAAATTAATCATTCTTTACCCATCCATATTAATTACATTAATCCTCAATTATTCAAATTAATTATCTTGTAATCACTTACATTGATTAATTATCCCTTAATTAATCACACTCATTAATTAACTAACCCTTGATTAGCTTCCTTAATCAATCAATCCTTAATTAATTACACTAAGTAATTAATCCTTAATTACATCCACTAAGTAATTTCCCTTCAATTAATTACTTTCATCAAGTAATTATCTCATTTGTTAATTACCCTTAATTAATTAACCCTTTTAATTAGTTACATTTAACAAGAAATATTTAATTAATCCCACTTATTAATTAACCTTAATTAATCTCATTTAGTAATTAACTAATCTTAATCACCTACATTAATTAATCCTTTAATTACTCCCATTAAGTAATTACCCACTAATTACTTCCACAAAGTAATTTCTCTTTATTTAATTACACTCAACCATTAATTACTTACTCTATGTAATTACACTCTATTAATTAAGTAATTGTACTTAATAAATTTCCTTTAGTGATTATCCATAATTAATTTACAAATTAATTATCTTAAATTAGCTATCTTAATTAATCATCATAATTACTAGTTAATGATCTCTGTATCAATTACAATCATTAACAATCCACCAATTACTTATACTTATTAACTTTAAAAAAAAAATTAAACGTTAAATTTTATTATTAAAAATCATTGGAGACTTGTTCGAACTTATTTAATAAATAATTTCTATATTTTTGAACTTAATTATCAACTCCTTTTTTAAAAAAACTTATTCAATTTTTAACATAGTTAACTTGGTTAAACATTTCTTTTGAAAACCAATTTATTATTATAATAACTTTAAAACTTGTTTAAACACTTTGATTTGTAACTTATATAATATTTATCTTGAAAAAAAATGGTTTTTCATATTGCTTTAAACCTTGAACTTTATTTCCCTTCTTACACAATTTTGAAAACTGGGTACTTAATCAAATCAAACCCGAGCCCTTCACAAAAATTCTCGAGACTGTCTCGTGTCACTCGCGAACCCGCATAACTTCGAGACATCACGCCAAACCCACTCGAGTTCATCCCGATTGAAGCTTCTTCCCCTAACAAACTTTGATTCTCTTGATACATCGTGCACCCTGTGCACCTTCTCCGATCACCGGACCTTCTTCCACCCTCGTCGTGGCATCCAGCAAGTCGACGATCGCTACGCCACCCTTTCCGACCTTATAGAACGACGAATCCTTCAGCGAGACAAAAACGAACCCTTCGATCAAAATTTCGAACCAGCCCCTATATCACAGCTCCTTGCCGACGACGAACCGAACAACCAGTATTCCTGCCACCATGTCCGTAGCAGCCCTGCCTCACCATGCCATAACCCTACCCTTGCGATTGAACTCAAAGCAACAACGACAACCAAAAATCACGACCATCAACACGATCTAAACCACCACACAAACCCTATATCACCTCTGATTGATCGCTACAATCACCAGAAGAATCTCCATCTATTTTTGCTGCGATTATCATCCTCTAGACCATCTTTGGCAACAACCACGACCTCTAAATCATCATTGATCACCGATTATAGGCAAAATTCCCAAATTCGTTCAATTCAAAAATTCCTAATGATTATCAAACTAAAAATCAAACCATTACCATTAAAATTCATCGTTCATCTTCATGAATTAGTTGTGACGATCAAAATAGAAAATTTAAATGATTGATTTTTGACCAAATTTTGATTTTCACTGTAATTTTCTATTTTCAAAATATTTACTCAGTAAATATACTTGTAACCATTTTTAAAATTTGAATTGCATCTTTATAATATCTTTTTATTTAAAGATCAAATCCAAATATCATCTAGATGAGATGATTTGAATTTTTGATTCAGGTTTAAGATCCTGTTATTTTGAACAGAGGCTTGCCTTTCTTATTCCAGATTGCATACAAATATTAACCCAAATATACATACTTGAAATCATCTTTAAAATAACATACACAGCATAATACAAGTCATACCTAAATGATCAGCGCTTGCTAGTTCAAATATATCAGATTTTCAAGTTTTACTCACCTGTTTGACATGAACAGAGGCCTATCATCTGGAATTGATTGTAACTGAAATAATTTTGATCTAGGTTTTTGATCTGCCCTTTATTTATGTTGCATTTGAATTTGTAACTGATCTGAGATAGGTTGCCTAGCTTGCCTTTGATCTAGTTGTACTTGAGTTTAAAAAGCTTGATTTAAAACTGAATTGCATTTGAATTTTTTTGAAGAGCTTCGGATTTTGGAATTGTGGAGAGGAAATTGTTACTGGTTGAGTATTTTGTTACATACTATTTTTTTCTCTTTTACTGGATTGTTACAGATCTTTGTTTGAAAGAAGATAGGAAAAGGATATGAAGAGAAAAGATTTTAGTTTATATAGGTTTAATTAGGATTCGTTAAAAATAAAAGAAAAATAAAAAATAAAGTAATGACATTTGTAAAATCCCATGCTACATGGTTCACATTTGTTAAGTTTCTTAACAAAATACTTACACTTTTTAATTGATATATTAAATATCTAATACTTGTATTTTTGCATAAGACAAAGTTTATATATAAATATTCATTATTTTCTTTTGTTTACGTATTATCTATATGTGTTATGTTTGTATGCAAGTATTTAACTTACATTTGTTATATGCGTGTGTTAATATATATTCTTTATAAGCATTTATAAAATATTTCCAATTTAGTTTTTTTTTATATTTATAAATGTCTAAAGTGTATAAATATTTAAACTTCTTCTTCTTTATTTATCTTTTATAAATTCCTTTAAAGAAAATGTCATAAAACAAATCATATATATATTATTTTAAACTTAAATTATTTTTAAAATGTTTATAATTTGAATTCAAATTCAAATTCTCCTTTAAAAACTACTAATATACATATGTTCAAATTAATACCAATTTTATTTATCTAGGGAAAAGAGTAAATATTATATTGTTATAAATAATTATTACATTGTTTAATTACCTAGAAATTTATGGGATATCACAAATAATATATGTATATAACTAGAATTGTAAATATAATATGATATTAAAACAAGGATTAATTAAAGATTTAAAAATACTTTTCTTTCAACACTTTAAATAAAACATAGTTTATATATATATGTGTGTACATTTGTAAACATATAATACAAAAATATATTACCATAAGAAGTATTAATAATTATTTCTTTAAAACATTTGAAAATATTTAAAAGCATGTGAAATAAAAAAAATTATGACAAATGTTTGATAAGTAGGACATAAATCAACAAGTGTTGGTTTGTATAGACAAGTGGCATTGAAAAATTTTAGAATGTATATACATGATACTTAAGAAAATAAATGGGATGTACATGTTTTTCAAACCTCCTTTCATCTTCTTAAAAAAACTGTAAATAGAGAAGATCAAACCATTTCGACTAGATCAAAGCAAATTAAGAATCTGTAACCAAAACAAAGCTTGTTAACAACTTCAAACCAGAAGAAAAATAAAGAGGCAGCAACCAAATTTTCAAAATCCAGGACCCGTAGCAAGATCATTCAGTCAATATCCAGATATTCAAAACAGCCAGCAACCTTCAAAATTTCTTTCAAAATAAAAGATCAACTAAGTTCCAGTTTTATTCAAAACCTATTCCAGGCTATTCTCTGATTTCAAAAAAAAAGAAATAAATAAAGTAGATGAGTAAACAAATTTCTGTTCTGTTTTAAAAATCTTATTGCATGCAGTAATCTGAAGTGAAGTGTGATAAATGTTTATAGGATTGTTTAATATGAAATTTATATATATTTATATGAACTAAATGGGTGTGCATGTCTGTTTACAGAACATTTGTTCTGTTCTTGTTGTCTAGTTTTAAGGTTTCATAAAAGAAAATCATGATCTTCTTCCATGATCTTTTTGAGGATATAATATATGAACAAGACTTGTTAGTTACACCATAATATCAATTTTAAAAATATTTTTAAGCTAAAATAATAGCTAAATTTTTGCAGAAAGGAAGAAGTATAGTAAATCCTAAATCTTATCAAATTTAGACTCGTATGATTTCTTGTTTCAGGTTGATAATTTGAATTGTAATCGAAAACTAGGATTTTTAAGATTTAAATCATGAATTTTAAGCTTGTATATCATAAGAAATCGCATGATGGTCGGAATTTGGGTTTCGAGCATTCTCCACTGATCGACAAAGTCTGGGTTTTCAAGTTTTTAGCTGAAGCTTGCTTAGAAGCAATCAATGTCGGTAAAATTAATTGAAAAGTTTTACTACAACCAAGGCGGTGGCTAATCGGTGAACTAGGGTTTAGCGTTACTGGTGGAAGGGTGTTGAAATTATGGGAATGTCGAGTTTCTCAAGGTAAAAGGAGCGATCGGTCCTGGGGGAGATGATGAAGGAGGGAGAGTGGAAGCTCGAGGTGACATACGGTGGTCGTTGGCGTGGTGGTTCATCGTCGCGAGGCAGTTTAAGGTTAGGGAAGTGTTTCCAGTTTGAACTGGAATGCTCGATTTCGATTTTCAAGCTTATGCTGGAATCTGATGTTTGGATCCAAAGAGGGGATCACTGGTGACTTGTTGGTGGAGGTCGCGAACGCCGGAGCGTTGCCGGCGACCGATGCACATGCACGCGTGTATGTGATTTTGTTTTGGTGCTGTGGTTTGGGAATGAAGGTTTCCCTCGGGTCGTAGCTCATGAAAGAAATGGGTGACTCGAAGTTGTTTCATGTAATTTGTGTGAAGTATTTTTATCATATCGGTTTTAAAATTTAAAAAATGAAAGAAGATGAGAAAACTCGAGTGAGTATCGGGTTTAACCCGAAGTAAGAGATTAATCAAGATTTAAACTTTTTTTTAAAGTTTTTAAAGGTTATGATTAAAAGTTATATGATTGGTTAAGTAATCTTTAAGTTGTCTTTAAACTTAATCTTAATATAATTAAGTGTTAATTGAAAGATAAATGTTTAAAACATGTGATTAGGTAATTAATAAAGATAATGGATTAAGCTTAATAGCTAATTAAGGTTTTAATGATTTGAGGTTAATTAGATTAATAAAGAAATTTAAGTATAATTAATCAATCTAATTAATTAATGATAGGGGAGCAATTAAGTAATTAGTTAAGAGTAATTAATTAATTAATTAAATGATTAATTACTTAATGTAAGTAATTAAAGGATAAATTTGTTAGGAGTTAATTAATTTCATTATTAATTAAAGGTTAAATTAATTAATGATCAAGGTTAACTAATTAAGGATAATTAACCAATGGAATAATTACTTGATGGAAGTAATTAAAAGTTAATTACTTAAGAAAAGTAACTAAGGATTAATTACTTAGTGGAATTAATTAAAGGTTTGATAAATTAAAGAAATTAATTATGGATTAGTTAATTAATGAGTATGATTAAATAAAGGGATAATTAATCAATGTAAGTGATTATAGGATAATTAATTAGAGTAATTTATTAAGATAAATGAAATTAATGCGAAGTAGGTGAAGGTTAATTAATTTTGGTAATTAATTAAAGGATAATAACTTAGTGTTGTTAGAGAGGTTAATTAAGGAAGGATTAGTTAATGGTTTATAATTAATTAATGTTAAGTAAGCAGGGTTAAAGGTGATTAAAGTAAGTAATTTAATTTATTTAAATTAATTAGAAATGGTGTGACTAATTAATCTTGCTTATGAGTTATTGAATGACATTGAATGCCATGTATTGTTTGATATTCCTGATTTGAAACGTTTTTGTAATATGATTTGGTTTAATAGTGATAATTTGGTTATCTATCGATGATGAATTACTGTAAAAAAATTGAAACCTTGTATTTAAAGTTGAATTGTATTTTACTTGAATAACTTGGGTTAGGATGACATGAGACTCGAAGAGACCGGAGTCGGGTATTAGTTAACACCCGAAACCACTTCGATTTTTTATAGATTGATATGTGAAATCAATAGGCTAGAATGGGATGGTTTAAGTGAAATGGACCATTTAATCTAAGTTTTGGTACTTATAAATTGATATGTGAAATAAGTGATGTCTATAACAACTTGTGAAGTTGTAAATTGATACAAGTTACCCTGGGTTTATATAAGTTATATGCTTTTGTATTCCATGTTAGATAGACTTACTCACGCTGGTTTCCAGCCTGACCTGGGTGTTACTTTGATGTAATGCTTGGGTCAGACCGAGTATTACAGATTTTCTGGTAAGGACGTTCTGGAGCTCAGGAGACGAGCTGGATGACAAGAAAGTATGGAGTGTTTCTGATGTATTATACTGTTGTATATATCTGAGACATGTTGATTGTATTTGTCTAGTGTTTTTATATATGTTGTAACTCTGATGTATTAAAGTGAAATTTGACTAGTACAGTTTTCCTTTGTATAACTGTTATTATTTGTTATTATATTTTATCCGCTGCGAATGTGAGATGTTGTTGTTTATTTTCTTCATTTTCTTCTATCTCTTTCTTCTTTTCCATAACTATCTGGAATTTTCGGGATCGAAAATTCTGGGCCGTTGCATACCTGGCCCCGACTCCTGTGAGTTAGCTTGATGTGGCTAAAACAGGAGCCACGATGGGCCAAGTGAGGTCATTCCTCCGATCAGACACATTTATTCAATATCATTCTATTGCTTTTGTGATTAGATTGGGTGCACCTTTGATTTGGGAGTATGTCACGAGGTGGGCGGTAGTAGCTGCTATGCGTTACCACCAGTCCAGATATGCAAATGGTATATCTACCCTGGCATTGCCTCGCGTGCCTTATCACATGCCCTATCGTGCCTTCTACGACTTTGTTTTGTGTCGTACCTATGGAGTGCTCCTGACATCTCACTTGCGAGTGAAGTTCATAGTATTCGTATAGACTACGACATTATATAAAATGTGTGAAGGGGGATATGGGTAATGCCTTAAAACAATTTTAATAGTTTACTATACTATAGACATGGTATAATAGCGTATATTATTACATAGTAGATAGTTCCATGGATCGTTAGAGGATGGAAATCCCAAGCATCCTCTAAGGTATTTGTATTTCAGTTGACATTTCACTTGAATTGAATTTACTGATATAAGAATGTTAATCATGACTCGAGTGTTTTGTGTTTTTCCTTATGCTTGGGTCAGACTGAGTATCACAACATTTGAGACTCACATTTAGAGTTAGAGCTTCACTTATAGATCCGTTTATATCTATTCAGCTTTCAACTATCCAGTTGTTTTGTTCAGACTTGTCATCTTTTTGTATCCGAGATTGCATTGTATTTGAGATATTCTATTGTATTTTATTTCAAAATTCTATCCTTTATATAGTAGCTTTATGAACTAGAATTTATCTTTTCTGATGCTTATTGTTATATTACTCTGTGTTTGTGATTCTGTGATTGATTTTATTTATTGTATACGCCGATTTGCCAAAAATAAATTAATAATTTGTTGTTTTAAACAATTCCAATCTGACATCTGCGGATGCGAATGGTTCGAAATAGCAGGTCGTTACAGCTTTCCGAAGGATGAAAACGAAGATTTTGTACTATTATTGTTTATTATATTTATTCCATTGCATCATATTGTTCCGGTGCATTTATTTATTATTTGTTCTTGTGGTATGTAACTCTGATTTGTATTATAAAAGATTTAATCAATTTTATTTGTAAACACCTTCATGAACTGTTTATTTGATTACTATATTTTGTCATTCCACTGCGAGATTCTGTATTTATTTTCTTCTTTCTATGTTTTTTCCTTATTTACCCCACAACAATCTTCTCTTTTGAATGGTTTGAGTTTGAAACTAGTGGTTTATCGTCGATTCAAACTGTCCAAAAAGACAGGTCGTTACAGTTGGTATCAGAGCTTTGGTTTAGCGATAACCTTAGCTTTGTAGGGTCTGACTCATATTAAATAAGGTAGTAATACCCTAGAATGAGTCACTAAGTGTATATATATGAGAGAGCGTATTTGTTAGTGTTATAAAAGGGTTTTGTATTGTGTTAATTTGTTCCGCTTCGTATTTATAAATTCCAGTCGGTATATAGGATGTTACGGCATCGATAGGGATTTCTAAACACTTAATAAGGCAGACCGACATGATATTGTTTTGAAATATAGGTAAATGAAATAATTTATTCCAGTATTATATTTTTCATATAAAAGAATAATTTTTAAAGCAATATAATTGGATGTAATATGTTGTTTGTTAAGTAGTGAAATTTTGCAAACATTGATTTTAAATATGATGTACAAGTAAAGTAAATGTAAATTGGAAGTTTAGAACCGAAGTTCTGGGATTTTTGAAATTTCTTTCAAAAGGTTTTGGAATATAATATTAATAGTATTTAGAAGTATTTTTTGATATGAATATTTCAAGATGATTTGAAAGAAAGTTTTAAAAAGGACTTTTAAAGGAAATAAGTTCTATACTCCCCTCACTGCCGTTGGAAAAAAAATTCAGTGATGAGTGCACCCATCATCGACGTTCATTTTCGAGTTTCAAAATAGGAAGACTGCTGTAGTAGTTTTACTGCACATCCATTTTGATAAACAAAACTTAATTTTAATTTCAGAAGTTTGATTTGATATATATATATATATATATATATATAATTTTAAAAAGATTGAAATGGAACCCTGTGTTTAGGTCTTAAGTTTCTATAAATTAGTAGTTTCAAATTGTTGTAATGAATGAAATCGTAACTATTTAATGATTGGAAACCTCTAAGATGTGTAATATAAACTAGATGCTAAGTAAATAACGGAATATATATGAAATTGGATATTTGTAAATGGAAAATCAAAAAGTTAAGGAAATGTAACTATTGAACATTTTGTTAATGAGATGAATAAAGATAAACTTGTGTAACATTCCATTGCATTCTAAAAAGATGTATATATAACTTACCAAAATGAAAATTTTATAATGTTAAATAAGATGTGTAATAGAATATTGTACAAGTGAACTTCAGTAGATGAAAGTGTTCAATAGAATTACTTTTATAAATAAGAAATCCGATATTATAAATTTTTATAAACTTAGGATTAATAGTTGAAATGTTACTAACCAAATGTAATAGAAAAGTGAATAATGTAAGAAAAATGAGTGTAAGATTAAGTTAACATTTAAGCTATCTATAATCAGATTGAATAGTAAAGTTAAATGATGTAAGTATGGATTATAAGCTTAAGTTAATGTTGAAGCCATTTTTAATTAAAGCGATTACTATATTAACTGAATGATTATAACTTCAGAAAACAATGAAATGATTTAAAAATGGATTTAATATTCAATAATAAAATATATGGAAGAATGAATGTGAAAAAGAAATAATCCATTAGTGGTGAATTAAATTGTAAAGATATTTACATAATAAATAATCTAATAATTGAAAGGAAAATAACTTATGTAAGCAATAAATGTAAAGTTAATGAAAAGAAACATGGTAATGTATAAATGAATGGAAATGAATTTTGTAAGTGATAAATGTAAAGAAACTAAGAAAGCATTGTATAAAAAAATGAAAATGAACAGTGAATAATGTGAAAAAGAAAGAGCATGTGACGCCCCACCTCTATACCCACGCTAGCCAAGAACACTACGAAGTAATGCTGTCAACTAGCACGGAGAATAAGGCTGTTGAGGAGCGACCATCCGTGTAATTGCTTTGTGCGAGCATCGATATGTCAGATAGTATAACATGCAATTCTTTTTAAGTGGAAATCCGACATGCCGACACAAACTCAAAGATATCACACGGTGGCTATAATATCTTCGGAAACAAATATAGAAATAAACATAACATAAATCAGTCACAGACAATTCATATCACAAAGGCGGAAATAGATATGAATATTACACTAGGAAGTGTACATCAGAGTAGTGGTCTAAAAAGATCCACAATATCACAAAAGAATAGTTACATGAACTACACAAAAGAATAAGTATACATTATGGAGTCTATATCTCGAATGTATACACCAAAATAAACTACTAATCTAAGTAGTAAGCCAAAAGTCGGAGAAATCAATCCCAAGAGAGAAGTCAAGCAGAAGCACATGTAACATCTCGGTCTGACCCGAGTATTAATTAATAAGAAAATAATAAACGTATCAGTCTAACTATAGATATCAGATGAAACGATATAGAATAAGAGATATGACTAAACACATAATAATCACAATTCCAAGCTGTGATATATATAAGTAATTGAAAATCAACGAGAGATTAATCAATATCACCAAATCTACACAAGAATCAAAGAAATGCCATACTCCTTATTTCGTTCATCAAACCACAAATATTGACGATTATATCAATGTCAATCACAAAAGTCAATGACACACAAATTCTAGAATTCAATACGCGAAATCCAGAAATCACAAAAGTCAATGACGCACAAATTCACCAATGCACAAATATTGATAAAACTTATCAATGGAAATCACGAAAATTGGTGAAACACAAATTCTAGAAATCATCTCAAGAAATCCAGAAATCGCAAAGGGGGGGAGGCCTATCACAAACGGGAGCATAAAGCCCACCAACACGTGTATCACAAACGGAACGCTAATTCCATGGTTGCTAACCATCACAAATTGAGCCGAAGCTCCACAAACGGCCCGAAGACCATGGGTTGCTACCCCACCAAATTGAGTCGAAACTCCACAAAATGGGGTTTAGTCTCCCTCGCAGACAAAGAGACATCGCACATTGCTAGTCTAAATCACAAAGATGATCGTCATGATCAACGAGAAGTGTCGATTACAGTAAGCTAGTAAATATATGAGCTTAGCATCATGTCCCATAACCACTAGCTTAATTTAAATATTTACGAACAAATTGTAGATCTCCACTAGAAAATTGTCACAAGAGTTTCAATCGAACAAGTCCAAGAATTAACCAACAAAGTGAACGCAAGCGTTTCATACCACTTGTTTTACTAAGTCGTTTAATTAGATTTCTCATACGAGTGAGGTAAAGGTTTGTATATACTAATAGATTGGAAAACAGTTTTATAAACGAATTTGGTATTAAAATAGTATTGAAATCGTTTGAGGAAAGAGTTTTGATATTTACTACTAGTATAGAAAACCTTTATATTTTTAAAGTGACAAATCACGAAGAAGATTGTAAGAACAATCAATCACTAAAATTCACATACGAAGACGTGAATAAAATCCAAAGAAATCGATAAAGGATCCATCGAAATGGATATTCAAAAATCCCTAAAAAGAGTCATCAAAGTCATAATAGATGATAACAACAACTAGGAAACAACTCAAATCGATCAAAGTTGGAAATTAACGCGACTAGGCGAAAATAGGCAAAATGCATCAGGTCAGTCGGCCGGCTACAGGGCTCGGTCGACCGAACCCTGTTTTGAAAACTTCTCGGGCATCAGGTCGGTCGACCGAACCAGGGGGGTCGGTTGGCCGAACCAGAAACAGAGAAGTGCAACTGCACTTTTACTAGCAGGTCGGTCGACCGGACCAGGGGGGTCGGTCGGCCGAACCTGATGCTCTGCAAATTGATGCCCATAAATTGATATGCAACCTCCACCAATTCGCAACCGAACGAGCACGGACGCTAGGGAATTATGCCTAACGGCTACCCGGCCCTATTGGCTCCTCGATGCATCACCAAAAACACATTTGAACCTCAAAGCTATGATTTTTAAGGATTTGGCTTTCAAACACTAAAATTGGAATATTCTCAAAAGCAATCCAAATCAAAAGCAATTGCACAAGAATAAGTGTTAGGAATTCATACCTAACAATCGAAGATAATTCATAGATTTAGATGTGAGATTAAAAATCTCACTTTTTCACAAAATCAAACAAGAAGAAGCTTGAAAGCAAATGGAGAATCAACCTCTCTTCAACACAACCCAAATGAGCTTGAATCTATGCTCAAAACAAGATCATTCCCAAAATAAGGTTTAGGAATTTCTGAAATTGGTAAGAGAATAAGTTGGAAAAGAAGAAGAGAATGCTTACCAATGGGTTCTCTTGAATTTGGAGCTAGGAATTTGAAGTTGCAAAAGGAACTAGGGTTTTGGAGTTTTAATTTCCAATCTCTCCCACCATTAATACTTTAAAAACTGAAAAGAGAAGAGAATAAGGGTGAATGGGGAAGAGTGGCTCAGATTTGAGCATAAGTTAAACATAGGGTTGAGCCCAAACCCAAACCCAAAGTGAAAAGTAGCAAAAATCAACTTTCTCCAAACATATCGAAGCTTATACTCAAAAAGGTCGCAAACGGCATTTTAAACTCAATGGGAGTGGTCCCGAGTCCTTATTCGACCATATGCAAAAAGTAGCTTTTCGGACTAAAATCCGACTAACGATAACATATTTAAATAAAATATTTAAATATAAAATCGATAAATATGCGGGTTGTTACAGACTCCCCTCCTTAAAGAAATTACGTCCTCGCAATCTTTAAGAAGAGAACATAAAATAACAACCATAAAAGCATATTCAACACAAAAGAAATTTGAAATAAAAGGTTCACCTTAAAGAGCACGGGAAAGCAAGTCCGGATGTGATCGCTCGATGAATTCCCTAGACTCCCAAGAACAATCCTTAGGATTTGAAGACCATTGAACTTTAACAAGCGGAACATCTTTATTTCGAAGTCGTTTGACTTCCGAAGCAATGATACGAATAGGATGTTGCTCATAAGTTAAATTAGGCGAAACTTCAATCTCTTCCACAACACCGGGCTCAAGAATAGAATCGGAATCTCGAAGACATTTCCGAAGTTGAGAAACGTGAAACACGTCATGGATAGCAGAAAATTGAGCCGGTAATAAAAGGCGATAAGCCATGGAACTAATACGTTCGGTGATAGGAAATGGCCCAATATATCGAGGCGCTAGTTTTCCCGATCGACTAAATCGCACAACACACTTCATAGGCGAAACACGAACAAACACGAGATCTCCCTCAGAAAATTCTAACTTCCTTCTCCGGTTATCGGCTTAGGATTTTTGTTTACTCTGGGCTTCTTTCATCCTATGACGAATAAGGTCAATCTTTTCTGTGGAATCACGAATAAAATCTGGACCTAAAACCAGCTTCTCACCGGTCTCAAGCCAACAAGAAGGAGATCGGCATGGCCTTCCGTAGAGTGCCTCGAAAGGTGCCATACCAATACTAGATTGGAAGCTATTATTATAGGAAAATTCAACAAGTGAAATGTGATCTTCCCAACTTCCACCAAAATCAAGAACACAAGCACGAAGAAGATCTTCAAGAGTTTGATTCACACGCTCGGTTTGTCCATCGGACTGAGGATGATAAGCGGTGCTAAAATTAAGCTTCGTTCCCAAAGCTTTTTGAAGACTCTTCCAAAATCCATTAGTAAACAATGGATCGCGATCACTAACAATAGAAGTAGGAACACCATGTAATTTAACAATCTCTTTAACAAAGAGTTTGGCCAAAAGAGGAACGGTTCGGTTAGACCGAATGGGAATAAAATGGGCGGATTTAGTAAGTCTATCAATAATCACCCACAAGCTATCAAGACCCGAACGAGAACGGGGAAGGCCATCTATAAAATCCATGGAAATTTGGTCCCACTTCCAAATTGGAATTTCTAAAGGTTGCAATAACCCACCGGGCCTTTGATGTTCGGCCTTAACGAGTTGGCAAGTCATGCAACGCTTAACGAAGTTAGCGATGTCAAGTTTCATTCCCTCCCAATAATAAAGTCGCTTCATATCTGCGTACATTTTACTACTTCCGGGATGAATGGTAAATTTAGAACGATGAGAATCTTCTAAAATATCTTTACGAAGATCACTAATATTTGGTACGATAAGTCTACCAAATCTCCGAATGCCGCCACGAGAATCGATACCAAAGTCTTTCAAACCTTCAATATCAATTTTATCCCTAATATTTTGGCCAAGAAGAGCCATTTCGGGATCTAGCCTTTGAGCTTCAAGAATGCGGTCCAAAAGAGAAGGATGAGCCTCAAGGCTACATAAAACAAATGATGAGCATAAATCGGATACGCGGTCTCGAATCTCACAAGTGGATAAGATCTCGAGATCGTTCCATTCGGATATCATCATAGAAACAAAAGCTTGTTCTTTACGGCTAAGAACATCGGCGACACGATTACCCTTATCGGGTGTATAAAGAATATCAAGATCATAAGGAGCAAGGAACTCGAGCCAACGTTGTTGACGCAAATTAAGTTCCTTTTGAGAAAATAAATATTTCAAAGACTTATGATCCGTGTAAAGAACAAATTTCTCTCCTAAAAGATAATGATGCCAAATCCGAAGAGCGAAAACAATAGCCGCGAGTTCTAAATCATGAGTGGCATATCTAGTCTCAGCTGGCTTCAATTTCCTAGAAGCGTAAGCAATAACACGTTCTTTTTGCATAAGAACGGCACCCAAACCAACGCGACTAGCATCGGTATAAACAACGAAATCTTCATTCCCCACGGGAATAACAAGAATAGGAGCGTTAGAAAGAAGTTCCTTCAGTTTCTGAAAAGAAGTTTCACATTTGTCCGACCAAATGTATTTAACACCTTTCTTTGTTAAGCTAGTGAGAGGCACAGCAATCTTAGAAAAGTCTTTGATAAATCGGCGGTAATAACTGCCAATCCCAGAAAACTACGAATCTCTGTCACACTCTCCGGTCTCTTCCAATCTTGAATCGCTTCAATCTTTGAAGGATCCACGGAAATTCCGGATTCGAAAATAATATGACCGAGAAACTTCACACGAGATTGCCAAAAGTGGCATTTAGAAAATTTTGCCCTTAATTGATTACTCCTAAGAGTTTCCAACACAATCCGAAGATGTTTTTCATGCTCCTCCTCGGTTTTAGAATACACAAGAATATCATCGATAAAGATAAGAACAAACCGGTCGAGGAAGTCTTTGAAAACTCTATTCAAAAGGTCAACGAAATACGCCGGAGCATTCGTCAAACCAAATGGCATAACAAGCCATTCATAAGATCCATAACGAGTACGGAACGAGGTCAATGGAATACTATCCTCTGCAATACGAAGCTGATGAAATCCAGTAGCTAAGTCTAATTGTGAAAAGACCTTAGCACCACTAAGCTGATCGAATAGATCATCAATCCGAGGTAAAGGATATTTATTTTTGATAGTAAGATCATTAAGCTTGCGGTAGTCAACGCAAAGCCTAAGTGTACCATCGGATTTCTTCACAAAAATAGCCGAAGCTCCCCAAGGCGAGGAACTAGAGCGAATAAATTGCTTCGTCTCCAATTCGGATAATTGTTTACGCATCTCCTCGTTTTCTTTATTGGACATACGATACGGAGGACGAGTGATAGGTTAAGCTCCAGGAATAAGATTAATTCAGAACTCAATTGCTCGCTTAGGTGGTAATCCTAAAACGGGTTCGAATATGTCGGAAAATTCACGAACGACGTGAATAAGAGAAATAATATCACCCTCATCATCATCATCGTCATCACGAGGATTTAAAGAATATAAAGATGCGACCAAGCTGGAAACTGAATCTTGAAGATTAATAGAAATCTGCTTAACAGATTGAGGATGTTGAAGATGAATAGTCCGCTCAGGACATAGGATATGAGCTTCATAACGGTTAAGCCAATCCATTCCGAAAATCATTCCAAAGCCTAAATAACGCATGACATGCAAATCGGCTCGGAAAGAAAAATCACACAAAATAATCTCGACATCTTTACACAATAAACTGATTGTTGCGGATCCACCAACCGGATTCGCAATTCTCAAAGAAGTAATTAAACACAAAACATCCAAAGAAAAAGCATCAACAAGTTCTTTTGATATAAAAGAATGGGACGCACCCATATCAAAAAGAACTCGAATAGGATGATCACGAAATAAAATAATTCCATCCAGAATAGAATGAGAAATACCTTGGCCACGAGATGTGTTGCCAGGGGCTTGAGCAACATTAAGCTTTCCCTCTTTCCTGCCCTGAAGCTTGGGGCATGAAGATATAACATGACCGGGACCTTTACAGTAGCGACAAGAGATAGACTTGGGACACTTGTTCGCATAATGGTCCTTCGAACCATAATTATAGCATTCCCCACGACCAAAGGAAGAAGTCTTTGCCACGGAGGTTGCTTGCTTCCCTTTCTTATTGGGATAAGGTCCTTTGAATTTACTGGCCCTTTTCTTGCTGTTGAAGTTTGGTTTGGAACCCACCACTTCAACATCATTCTCCTTATCCGCCTCTTCAAGACGAAGAGCGATATCAATGAGTTGGTCGAAAGAAACTTCTAATTTTAGAAGTAATGGCTTCTTGAGATTTTTGTTCAAGCCATAGACAAACCTCTGGTTCTTCTTTAAGGGGTGTTGATGTATTCAACCCCATATTTGGAAAGCGACTCGAAGGAGGCGACGTAATCAGTCACGGAGGACTCACCTTGAACAAGGTCTATAAATCATCGAGCCGGTGTCACTTTCTCAGCTTCCGGTACGAATTTCAACTTGAAGCGTTCCCGGAATTGCTCCCAGGTGAGATCCGCTTCATTAATCTCAGAAATAAGAAGCTCGTACCAGTCCAATGCTCTTTCTTGGAGCATACTAGAGGCCACCTGAACTCGGTAAAGGTCAATAAGATTCATGCGAGAAAAGATTTGATCGCATGACCTTAGCCAAGCCTGTACTTCAATAATAGTTTTGGAACCTTTGAATGGCTCCCCACCCAAATTAGTGTAATCACTGCACAAGCGTGCAAAACCCGACTTTGGGTGAGTAGGTTCCGGGTTAGCTCCAGCTGCTTGAGCATTCGTCACTAAATCAAGAAGCTGTTGAGCAGTCATAAAAACTCCGTCCTGGGGTAGGGTACTAGATGGTACGGCTCTGGGGCGGCCTGGTCTAGACATTTCTCTCCCTTTAGAAAGAAAGAAGAAGAAGAAAAAGGTTATTCACCAAATTGAATATCAAGCAATCTTGATAGACAAAACAAGGAATCATAAGGAAAATGGGATGAATCGGTACGAAGACTCGAATTAAATCCTAAAGCGCGACTCCTAAGATGGACTTAGGACGATGATCCTTGTTATATTATTCCATATTGTTCTGAAGTTTGGCCCTGATACCAAGCTGTGATGCCCCACCTCTATACCCACGCTAGCCAAGAACACTACGAAGTAATGCTATTAGCTAGCACGGAGAATAAGGATGTTGAGGAGCGACCATCCGTATAATTGCTTTGTGCGAGCATCGATATGTCAGATAGTATAACATGCAATTATTTTTAAGTGGAAATCCGACATGCCGACACAAAATCAAAGATATCACACGGTGGCTATAATATTTTCGGAAACAAATATAGAAATAAACATAACATAAATCAGTCACAGACAATTCATATCACAAAGGCGGAAATAGATATGAATATTACACTAGGAAGTGTACATCAGAGTAGTGATCTAAAAAGATCCACAATATCACAAAAGAATAGTTACATGAACTACACAAAAGAATAAGTATACATTATGGAGTCTATATCTCGAATGTATACACCAAAATAAACTACTAATCTAAGTAGTAAGCCAAAAGTCGGAGAAATCAATCCCAAGAGAGAAGTCAAGCAGAAGCACATGTAACATCTCGGTCTGACCCGAGTATTATTTAATAAAAAAATAATAAACGGATCAGTCTAACTATAGATATCAGATGAAACGATATAGAATAAGAGATATGAATAAACACATAATAATCACAATTCCAAGCTGTGATATATATAAGTAATTGAAAATCAACGAGAGATTAATCAATATCACCAAATCTACACAAGAATCAAAGAAATGCCATACTCCTTATTTCGTTCATCAAACCACAAATATTGACGATTATATCAATGTCAATCACAAAAGTCTATGACACACAAATTCCAGAATTCAATACGCGAAATCCAGAAATCACAAAAGTCAATGACGCACAAATTCACCAATGCACAAATATTGATAAAACTTATCAATGGAAATCACGAAAATTGGTGAAACACAAATTCTAGAAATCATCTCAAGAAATCCAGAAATCACAAAGGGGGGGAGGCCTATCACAAACGGGAGCATAAAGCCCACCAACACGTGTATCACAAACGGAACGCTAATTCCATGGTTGCTAACCATCACAAATTGAGCCGAAGCTCCACAAACGGCCCGAAGACCATGGGTTGCTACCCCACCAAATTGAGTCGAAACTCCACAAAACGGGGTTTAGTCTCCCTCGCAGACAAAGAGACATCGCACATTGCTAGTCTAAATCACAAAGATGATCGTCATGATCAACGAGAAGTGTCGATTACAGTAAGCTAGTAAATATATGAGCTTAGCATCATGTCCCATAACCACTAGCTTAACTTAAATATTTACGAACAAATTGTAGATCTCCACTAGAAAATTGTCACAAGAGTTTCAATCGAACAAGTCCAAGAATTAACCAACAAAGTGAACGCAAGCGTTTCATACCACTTGTTTTATTAAGTCGTTTAATTAGATTTCTCATACGAGTGAGGTAAAGGTTTGTATATACTAATAGATTGGAAAACGGTTTTATAAACGAATTTGGTATTAAAATAGTATTGAAATCGTTTGAGGAAAGAGTTTTGATATTTACTACTAGTATAGAAAACCTTTATATTTTTAAAGTGACAAATCACGAAGAAGATTGTAAGAACAATCAATCAATAAAATTCACATACGAAGACGTGAATAAAATCCAAAGAAATCGATAAAGGATCCATCGAAATGGATATTCAAAAATCCCTAAAAAGAGTCATCAAAGTCATAATAGATGATAACAACAACTAGGAAACAACTCAAATCGATCAAAGTTGGAAATTCACGCGACTAGGCGAAAATAGGCAAAATGCATCAGGTCGGTCGGCCGGCTACAGGGCTCGGTCGACCGAACCCTGTTTTGAAAACTTCTCGGCATCAGGTCGGTCGACCGAACCAGGGGGGTCGGTCGGCCGAACCAGAAACAGAGAAGTGCAACTGCACTTTTACTAGCAGGTCGGTCGACCGGACCAGGGGGGTCGGTCGGCCAAACCTGATGCTCTGCAAATTGATGCCTATAAACTGATATGCAACCTCCACCAATTCGCAACCGAACGAGCACGGACGCTAGGAATTATTCCTAATGGCTACCCGGCCCTATTGGCTCCTCGATGCATCACCAAAAATACATTTGAACCTCAAAGCTATGATTTTTAAGGATTTGGCTTTCAAACACTAAAATTGGAATATTCTCAAAAGCAATCCAAATCAAAAGCAATTGCACAAGAATAAGTGTTAGGAATTCATATCTAGCAATCGAAGATAATTCATAGACTTAGATGTGAGATTAAAAATCTCACCTTTTCACAAAAACAAACAAGAAGAAGCTTGAAAGCAAATGGAGAATCAACCTCTCTTCAACACAACCCAAATGCGCTTGAATCTATGCTCAAAACAAGATCATTTCCAAAATTAGGTTTAGGAATTTCTGAAATTGGTAAGAGAATAAGTTGGAGAAGAAGAAGAGAATGCTTACCAATGGGTTCTCTTGAATTTGGAGCTAGGAATTTAAAGTTGCAAAAGGAACTAGGGTTTTGGAGTTTTAATTTCCAATCTCTCCCACCATTAATACTTTAAAAACTGAAAAGAGAAGAGAATGAGGGTGAATGGGGAAGAGTGGCTCAGATTTGAGCATAAGTTAAACATAGGGCTGAGCCCAAACCCAAACCCAAAGTGAAAAGTAGCAAAAATCAACTTTCTCCAAACATATCGAAGCTTATACTCAAAAAGGTCGTAAACGGCATTTTAAACTCAATGGGAGTGGTCCCGAGTCCTAATTCGACCGTATGCAAAAAGTAGCTTTTCGGACTAAAATTCGACTAACGATAAAATATTTAAATAAAATATTTAAATATAAAATCGATAAATATGCGGGTTGTTACAGAGCAATAAGAATAAAACTTAAATATTATTTGAAACTATTGTTTGTTTGAATTATGGATTGGTTGGAAAAGGATACTTCTATTGTGCAGGATGTATAAATGATTTATTGAGTTTTATGTAAGACTATTGAGTGTATGGTATACCTAGTAGTTTATTTATTATTTCATAGATAATAACAGGTCGTTACAATGGTAATAATGTCTGTGATGATATTATAGATAATGACAGTTGTGTGATCAATACTAATCATATATGTGTTGTGAATAATTCTTCGAATGATGATATAAATAAAATTATCTTTGACATTGTACGCTAGGTCTTATAAGTGAGAAATGACTATACAAAGTGGAAACTGAAGGTTTTCTACCATCATTTGATTTTGAATCATTTGGTACATATGAATAGTGTCTCAAAGGTAAAATGACCAAACACCCATTTAATGAGAGCAATGAAAGAGTTAACGAACTCTTAAGCCTTACTCCTGGTGATGTGTGTGGCCCGATGCCTATAATTATTAAAGATAATTGTTCTTATTTTGTTACCTTTATGGACGACTTCTATAGACTATGTTGTGTGTATCTTGAATGAATTGGGCCAGCCCACAGTGGTAGGAATGGATGAATTACAAAAGAATTACCATTTTGGATCATTAATGGGCCTATTAAGTCTAAATGTATTTTGATCTTATCTATATATTTTTTAGATAAAATCAGTATTTTATTTAATACCATATTTTTTTATTAATTTGATTCTAAAATAATAAAGAATGGGATATAAAAATAAGGTTTGAATATATCAAATATATTCATTTCTTAATTGTGTGACAGAATAGTTAAACATAAGGCAAGCATGATCAATTGATAACATGATTCATGTGAATAAATTAGAATAAGTTTAAAGGCAATCACATAAGGGACAAAAAGGAAAGAAATAAAAGATGACAAAGATGAACGATTCATTATCCCCTTTTTGACAACTTGATTTATGTAGCATTGAATTAGCAATCAATGAATCATTATGACATAAGACTAGAAATAGCCAACAATAATTCATATGCATAGACTACTTCCTTGTTTAATTTTTTTTGATATTAAAAAAGCATTTAAACTATCAATTTGAAATATAAATATTACGTTTTATATGTACATATACATATATAATTATTTCCATATAAAGATCAAACCAAATGTCACGACCCGCCCTTTCGACCCTCGAAAATCGTCATAAATACGTCCATTGTATAACATGTCGAACGATCGAGTGCCGGAAAGACAGATTGTTGAGGGAAAATAAAGTAGGTAGAAGAGAGAAGAAAGTAAACAAAAATAGAATCTCACAGCGGACTGAACAATATATAATATCAGTAGCTCTTTACACAAATCAAAACTGTAACATACATATTTCACATCATAGTACACAAATTAATAATTACTAGCATGGACAGTTATAACAACCTGCCTTCACAATTTGGTGGTAATTTCAGACAAAACACTGCAGCGGAAATAAACAAGTACGAGTAATACATCTTCGCCATCCAGCTTGTATCCTGAGCTCCATAGCAGCCTAACCCGAACCTGAAATACTCGGTCTGACCCGAGCATTATAATAAAATAACACTTGAGTCATTTTAGAATACTAATGAGAAAACATACTCAATTTGAATTATTAAAGTTTTCAAAATCCTTTGAAAATCAAAGGTATCTCGTAGGACCGCATCACACATAAACACGACGGGGTTTTACCTTACAATAACCAAAACATTTTATATCAAAAACGTCTGATATTATAATAGTGTCCAAGTACAAATAAATATTCAAATAGATGAAATGCTTGCATCTCACGTTTCAACATAGTTGGGCACAATCAATACCGTACGATGCTTAGAAAATGGATTCTATTTGAATGACTAGGTACTGGGGTACCATATGTCATGGTACACGTCTAGAACAGCATACTAAGAACCATACCGAGATCCTTTGCTACACAAGACTGGACTGTCCCTGACCTGGATAGACCGAATATGCTATCACCCTGGGTGCTCCCACCCTTTCCGAGGTCCTTCCATAACCGTAGTAATAATGTCCAAGGGTATCTAGAAAGGTGATAAACATACCCTAGTTGGGTGCTACCCACTTAGCTTTGCTGCATCCCCCAACTTTCCAGCCATACCCGGTTGATGGGGATAGAGGATGCGATTACCTTTTTAGAAATATTCACTTAGAATTCTCATTGTCCTCCAATGACAATTTAATGATAGCATTCATCCATACAAGTCCATTCCCGATCCGAACAGAACCGAAGGCACTATTCCCGTTACATCCATTTTGGAATTATCCTCAGGATTAGTAGCGATTAGCCCTTGCACTTCACTGCTCCATCTTCGACTCCATGCTCTTGTCTTCATTATGAAAACATACTCGTTGGGTTGAAGTGGTTTTCGGATCACAAATCCGATCCTGGTCTCTTCGAAACAACTTTTTCTATTTTCGGTAAACTCAATCCCAGTTCTTTTGGAAATAAACCGACGAAGATAAGATTGGAGATCACCTCCCAACATTAGTAAACGAATTTCCTTAAAAACGTTCTAGAAGAACGAACGAGTCTATACGTACATTATAGCACCTGAAACGGTAAATGTACCATATAATCCTATGCTTCTAGTAGATATTTCCAAAGTTATATTTAGGTCCAAATTTGACAGTCGGTTATTTAACTATCAAATAAACAATCAATTCAACCAAAAATTTTATTTTTACGCTTAAAAACACCATGTCTCATTTTTATTTAAATTTTAAATAAATCAAATCTCTTTATCCAATGTCATGTACTTATCGTATCGAATTTAGTAAATTTACAAACCATCTTTTCAAATATATTTGAAATCCCTTTTAAAAATTAATATGGAAAGTACCACTGTGATATCAAACCATGGATCACAGCTCAATGGTTATGTCTCTATCCCACAGAAATCCAAAATTTAGCTGTAGGGACTCACTGCCTCCGATTTACGCCGTGCGAGTATACCATTACTTCCCTAAAACTTTGTTCTAAAAATTATCTCAAATAATACTTGTTAGTTTTTAAAATAAATTTCAAGTTCCATCTAAGCAAATACACTTAAATAAAAGTTATTATATAAAGCTATATAAATATTTAATAATTTATCCTTTAAGACAAAAATGCAGACCCTTAATAATAATAATAATCAATCCTTAAAAATCATTATAAAGTACTATTAATAATTAAATATGCTTTAAACAATTTGGTAAAAATGCATCGATTTGACTAATCAATCCAATTGATAAAAATGCATCAATTTGACCAATCAATCCAATTGATAAAAATGCACCAATTTGACCAATCAATCATTTATTAATTTTAACTATTTAAAATTAAAGCCAGCGGTCCAAAATTGAGCGAGATTAACTCACCTTGATTTTTAATTCGCCAAACGCTCCAATTTTAAATTAAATCGAACACGGTCGATTTAACCTAAAATTTTCGCTAGCTCCGATAGACACAAGATCTGCTTCACAGCGTAGTTTTCGTCGTTACAATTTCGGCGCCACTTGTTTCGTTCGATTTCGACCTCAAATGAAATAGATATGATAATTTAAAGATTTACAATTTAAAATATAAATTCATTTACATTTCACAAGGCCGCATATTCCCATATCTAAGCATCCACATTCTTCTTCCAGTGCGCTCGTCCCTTAGGCCTTCACTCGAAAATGAACCCAACACCGCCGTTCGTTCTCCCATTGCCGCCGCCTCCTGGCTCAAAACGAAGACGATCTGACACCTCCACCTCGACGCCTATTATAACAACCCGCATATTTTATGATTTCCATATTTTAATATTTTATTTAAACATCGTGTCGTTGATTGAATGTAATGTCCAAAATGTTACTTTTTGTAAACAGTCGAATAGGGACTCAAGACCACTTCCATTGAGTTCTAAACGACGTTTATAACTTATTTTTGTATCAACATCGATATGTTTGGAGTTGACTAGGATTTTGGTATTTTCATTTGGACTTTGGGTTTGGTTCAAGCCCACTAATCCAATAAGAGAACCCAAAATTCTCTAGCAAATATGCTAACTCATCTACCCTTCATTCATTCTACTCCTCATCTCCTAACACTCAGGCTAAAGAGAAAATGAGGGAAAAGAGGGGAAATCAAAATTCCTAAACCCTAGATTCTTAAGAAATTCAAGTTTTGGTTCTAAAATAAAAGAGAAGCTTAGGTAAGCCTCCTCTTCATCTTCTCCATCTCAATCTCTCTTCAATTTTCAGAAATTCCTATAAGCTAACTTAGGAAATCTTTGCATTTGATAATATATTGATGATTCTTGAGGCGTAGTGAAGAGGAATTAGTCTTGCTTTGTTTTAGAGCTTCTCATTCCTTGTTTTTGAGTTAAAGGTGAGTTCTTGAACTTACATCTATGTCTATACCTTTGATGGTTGTTAGGTATGAATTCCTAACATCTATTTCATGTTCATTTGCTTTTGAATTGAATTGGTTTGGTGAATTTTTCAATTTTTGGTATTTTGAAGTCAAAATCTATGAAAATCCTACTAAGGATGTTTGATGTTGTTTGGAGTGTATTGAATAGCCTATAGGGCCGAGTTGTCATTTGGCATAAATCCCTAGCCTCCGTTGCTCGTCCGATCGCTTCCGAACTATTTGGCCATTAATGGCCTAGGAAAATTTTGCCCTAAGCTTCAGCTCAAACGTCTAGCAAAATGCTCAGAAGTCTAAGGCAAAGGAATAAACATTCTAGACTTACAGGCTCATACATCTGAGAGATCTGGAAAAATTCCAAACCTTCAGCCCGGACATCTGGGAGAACCACCAGACATCTGGCGCTATTAAATTCAGCCAATTTTCCTATTTAAACGTATTTCCGTTTTAATCTATTTTTGGTTGATCGGATTAGTTGTTGTCATTTATTATCGACTTTTATGGATTCTTTTTTGGATTTTTGGTATTTCCATTTGGTGGATTTGATATCGATTTTCAAGGATTTAATTTATGTTGTCATATATGAATTTTTGGTGATAGATTGTTTTTTACAATCATTTCTGTGATTTGTCTCTTTAAAATACAAAGGTTTCTATACTAGTAGTAAATATTCAAACTCTTTCACAAAAATGATTTCAACATTTCTTTTAATACAAAGCTTATTTTTAAAATCGTTTTTCAATCTATTAGTATATACAAACCTTTACCTCATTCCTTCGAAAAATCCAATTAAACGACTTAGAAAAACAAGTAGTATGAAATGTTTGTGTTTACTTCGTCGGTTAATTCTTAGACTTGTTCGATTGAAATCTTATGATAGTTTTCGAGTGGAAATCTACGATTTGTTTGTAAATATTTAAGTTAAGTCAGTTTATGGGACGTGAAGCTAAATTCGTTTATTTACTAGCTTGATGTAATTTGCACTTTTATTGATCTATGATGATCATTTTGTGGTTTAGACTAGCGATATGTGATGTCTCTTAGTCCACATGGTGGACTGTACCCCGTTCTTTAAAGTTTTGTCTCACTTTTATGAGCTAGCGACCCATGGTCTTTTTATGGAGTTCGGTTCATCGGACATACCGTTGTAATACGTCGTTGTTCCGGCTTATTTGAGTTTCAGGTTCGTCGAGTGTACCATTATACTATGTCGTTGCACCGGCTCTATGGGTTAGCGACTCATGAAATAGCGTCCCGTTTGTGATACACGTGTTGGTGAGTTTTCATGCTCCTGTTAACGATAGGCCTCCCACTTTGTGTTTTCTGGATTTCTAGTTATTAATTGCTAGAATTTGTGTTTCACCAATTTTGATGATATGCAGTGATAAGTTCTATCAATATTTGTGGTTTGCTGAATAAAATAATAAAGAATATGATATTCTTTTTGGTGTATGAGAATATTTGAGATATTATATGATTTTTGTTGTTATCATATATATTTGTCATATCTCTTATCCTATCTCATTTTATATGATATTTATAGGTAGACTGATCCGCTTATTATTTTTCTTCTTAAATAATACTCGGGTCAAACCAAGGTGTTTTAGGTGCTTCTACTTGACTTCTTATCAGAGACCGTCGTCTGACTTTTGGCTAATTACTTTTGCTTAGTAGTTTTTTTGTACATTCGAGATAGAGACTTCTAGATGTATACATATTCTTTTGCCTAACACTTATACCTATTACTTTGGGATGTCGTGGATCTTGTATGACCACTACTTTGAAGTACACTCCTATGTGTTATATTCATATATGTTTCTGCCTTAATGATATGAATATCCGTGACTGATTTGTGTTACGCTTATTTTATATTTGTTTCTGAAGACCTCATAGCCACTGTGTAATAGCTTTGAGATTGTATTGGTTTGTTGGATTTCCTCTTGAATGAAATGCATGATATGATATCTGACATATCGGTACTCGCACAAAGCAATTACACAGATGGTCACTCCTCAACAGCCTTATTCTTCGTACTAACTGACGACATTACCCAGTAGTGTCCTTGGTTAGTGTGAGTATAGAGGTAAAGTATCACAGCTTAGTATCAGAGCCAAACTTCAGAACAATGTAGAATAACCTAGCATCATTGTCCTAAGACTCCCTTAGGAATTGTGCGTTAGGATTTAGTTCGAGTCTTAGCACCCATTCTATCTTATTTTCTTTTATGATGCCTTGTTTTATATATCAAGTTTGTTTGATATTCATTCTGAGAATGACCTTTTTCCTCTTCTTTCTTTCTTTCTTAAAGAAGAGAAATGGTTAGACCTGGTCGTCCCAGCGCCAGTCAATCCAGTGCTACTCCTCAGGATGGCGTATTCATGTCCGCCCAATAGCTTTTGAATCTTGTAAAGAATGCCCATGCTGTCGGATCTATTCCTAAGCCGACTCATCCTAAATTCGGGTTTGCACGCTTGTGCAGTGATTATACCAATTTAAGTGGAAGGCCATTCAGGGGTTCCGAAAGCGTTATAGAAATCCAACCTTGGATTAGAATATGCGATCCATCTTTTCTCGCATGAATCTTGTGGATCTACTTCGAGTCCAAGTGGCTTTTAGCAAGCTCCAAGAAAGAGCATTAGATGGGTATGAGCTTTTGGTTTCTGAGATTATCGAAGCGAATCTTACTTGGTAGCAATTCTGGGAAAGGTTCGAGTTGAAGTTTGTGCCGGAAGCTGAAAAGGTAACTTTAGCCCGATGCTTTATTAACCTTGCTCAAGGTGAATCTTCTGTGACAGATTATGTCGCACCTTTTGAATCCCTCTCTAAATATAGGACCGAGTATATTAATACCCCATTGAAGAAAAATCTAAGGTTTATCTAAGGGTTGAATAAGAACCTCAAGAAGGCTTTATTTTTGAAACTAGAAGTTTCTTTTGATCAGCTTGTTGATATCGCTCTTCGACTTGAAGAGGCCGATAAAGAAAGTGATGTTGAAGTTGTGGATGCCAAACAGAACTCCAACATCAACAAGAAGAGGCCTATTAAGTTCAAAGGCCCTAATCCCAACAAGAAAGGGAAGCAAGAAACTTCGGTAGCAAAGACTCCTACCCCTAATCATGGAGAGTGCTACAATTGTGGTTCTAAAGACCACTATGCAAATATAAGTGTCCAAAACCCATTTATTATCGCTATTGCAAAAGTCCGGGTCATCTTATATCTTCATGTCCCAAACTTCAAAGCAAGAAAGAGGGAAAGCTAAATGTTGTGCAAGCCTCTAATAACCCTTCCCTTGATCGAGGTATTGCTCATTCTATCCTTGATGACATTATTATGTTTCATGATCATCCTATTCGAGTTCTTTTTGATAGGGGTGCATCTCACTCTTTTATATCAAAGAACTTGTTAATACTTTGTCTCTAAATGTTATGTGCTTGATGACTTCGTTGAAAAATGGAAATTTGGTTGGTAGATCCGCAACATTCGGTTTATTTTGTAAAGATGTCGAGATTATCTTATGTGATTATGCTTTCCCTTCCGATTTGCATATTATGCGTTACTTAGGCTTCGGAATGATTTTGGGAATGGATTGGCTTAATCATTAAGAAGCCCACATCCTATGTCCCGAGTGGACTATCCATCTTCGGCATCCTCAATCTGTTAAGCAGATTTTTATTGTTTTTAAAGATTCAGATTCCAATTCGATAGCATCCTTATATTCTCTAAATCCACATAATGATGACAATGATGATGAGGAAATTGTCAATTCCCTCATTCATGTTGTTCGTGAATTTCTCGATATATTTGAGTCCGTTTTAGGATTACCACCTAAGCAAGCAATTGAGTTCAGAATTAATCTTATTCTTGGAGCTCTACCTATCTCTCGTCCTCCTTATCGTATGTCCAATAAGAAAAATGAAGAGATGCGTAAATAATTATCTAAAATGGAAGCGAAGCAGTTTATTCGTTCTCGTTGCTCTCCTTGGGGAGCTTCAGCTATTTTTGTGAAGAAATCTGATGGTACACTTAGGCTTTGCGTTGACTAACGCAAGCTTAATGATCATACCATCAAGAATAAGTATCCCTTGCGTTGGATTGATGATCTATTCGATCAACTTAGCGGTGCTAGAGTCTTTTCATTGTTAGACTTAGCAACCAGTTTCATCAGCTCCGAATTGTAGAGGATAGCATTCCTTTAACATCATTCCGTACTCGTTACGGATCTTATGAACGGCTTGTTATGCCATTTGGTTTAACGAATGCTCTAGTTTATTTCGTTGACCTTATGAACCGAGTTTTCAAAGACTTCCTTGATCGAGTTATTCTCATCTTTATAGATGATATTCTTATTTATTCTAAAACCGAGGAAGAGCATGGAAAACATCTTCGGATTGTATTGGAAACCCTTAGGAGCAATCAATTGAAAGTAAAATTTTCTAAGTGCCACTTTTGTCAATCTCGTGTGAATTCTTAGGATATATTATTTCTGAATCTTGAATTTTCATGGATCCTTCAAAGATTGAAGCGATTCAAAATTGGTAGAGACCAGAGTGTGTGATGGAGAGTCATGGCTTTCTTAGATTGGCAGGCAATTACCGTCGGTTCATAAAAGACTTTTCTAAAATTTTCGTACCTCTTACTAGTTTGGCAAAGAAGGGAGTTAAATACATTTGGTTGGACAAATGTGAGGCTTCCTTCAAAAATCAAAAGAACTCCTTTCTGATGCTCCTATTCTTGTGATTCCCGAAGGGAACCAAGACTTGATTGTTTATATCGATGCTAGTTGTGTTGGTTTGGGAGCCATTCTCATGCAAAGGGAACGTGTTATCGCTTATGCTTTTATGCAATTAAAGCCTGCCGAGACTAGGTATGCCACTCATGATTTAGTGAACGCGGCCATTATTTTCGCCCTTAGAATTTGGCGTCATTATCCTTTGGGAGAGAAATTTATTCTCTACACCGATCATACCCAAAAGGAACTTAATTTGCATCAACGATGTTGGCTCGAATTCCTTGTATCTTATGATTTTGTTATTCTTTATACTTTCAGAAAGGGAAATCGTGTTGCCGATGCCCTTAGTCATAAGCAATATTTCTATGATGATATCCGAATGGAATGATCTCGAGACTTTGTCCACTTGTGAGATTCGAGATCGTAAGTCTAATTCGTGTTCATCACTTATTTTATATAGCCTTGAGGCTCATCCTTCTCTTTTAGACTGCATCCTTGAAGCTCAAAATCAAGATCCTGAACTGGCTCTTCTTAGCCAAAGTTGTAGGGATAAAAATAAGGTTGATGTTTTGAAAGACTTTGATATCGATGCTCGTGGTGGCATCGAAAATTTGATAGACTTATCGTGCCAAATATTAGTAATCTTTGTAAAGATATTTTAGAAGATTCTCGTTATTCTAAATTTACCATTCATCCCGGTAGTAGTAAAATATACGCGGACACGAAGCGACTTTATTATTGGGATAGAATGAAATATGATATTACTAACTTTATTAAGCGTTGCATGACTTGCCAATTTGTTAAGGCCAAGCATCAAAGGCCCGGTGGGTTATTGCAACCTTTGGACATTTCAGTTTGGAAGTAAGATCAAGTCTCCATGGACTTTATTGATGGTCTTCCCCATTCTCGTTTGGGTCATGACAGTTTATAGTGATTGTTGATAGACTAACAAAATCCTTCCATTTTATTCCCATTCGGTCCAATCGGACCGTACCTCTTTTGGCTAAACTCTATGTTAAAGAAATCGTTAAATTGCATGGAGTTCCTACTTCTATTTTTAGCGATCGTGATCCATTATTTACTAGTGGATTTTGGAAGGGTCTTCAAAAAGCTTTGGGAATGAAGCTTAATTTTAGCACCGCTTATCGTCCTCGGTCCGATGGATAAACAGAGCGTGTGAATCAAACTCTTGAAGATCTTCTTCGTGCATGTGTTCTTAATTTTGGTGGAAGTTGGGAAGATCATATTTCTCTTGTTGAGTTTTCTTATAATAATAGCATCCAATCTAGTATTGTATGGCACCTTTTGAGGCACTCTACGGAAGGCCATGCCAATCTCCTTCTTGTTAGTGAGAAGCTGGTTTTAGGTCCATATTTTATTCGTGATTCCATAGAAAAGATTGATCTTATTCGTCATAGGATGAGAGAAGCTCAAAATAGACAAAAATCCTATGCCGATAACCGAAGAAGGAAATTAGAATTTTCTATGGGAGACTTGGTATTTCTTCATGTTTCACCTATGAAGGGTGTTGTGCATTTCAGTCATTCGAGAAAATTAGCACCTCGATATATTGGCTATTTTCCTATCACCGAACGCATTGGTTCCGCGGTTTATCATCTTTTATTACCGGCTTAATTTTCTGCTATTCATGACGTATTCCACATCTTTCAACTACGAAAATGCCTTAGGGATTCCGAATTTATTCTTGAGCCCGGTGTTATTGAAGAAATTGAAGTTTTGCCTAATTTGACTTGTGAGCAACATCTTATTCACTTCATTTCTATGGGGTTTAAGTGCCTTCAAAATAAAGATGTTCCACTTGTGGAAGTTCGATGGTCCTCAAACCCCTAAGGATTGTTCTTGGGAATCTAGAGAATTCATCGAGCGAACACATACGGACTTATCCTCTCGTGCTCTTTAAGGTGAACTTCTAACTTCAAAATTTTCTTTTGTAATGTTATGCCTTAGAATGGTTGTTACTCTTTATTTTCTTCTTAAAATATTACAAGGATGCAATTTCTTTAAAGGGGAGTCTGTAACAACCCGCTAATTTTACGATTTTCATATTTAAACATCGTGTCATTGATTGAATGTAAAGTCCAAAATGTGACTTTTTGTAAATAGTCGAATTGGGACTCAAGACCAATTCCATTGAGTTCAAAACGACGTTTACAGCTTGTTTGAGTATAAAGATCGATATGTTTGGATGATTAGGATTTTGATGTTTTCATTTGGACTTTGGGTTGGTTCTAGCCCACTAATCCAATAAAAGAACCCAAACTTCTCTACCAAGTACCATAACTCCTCTACCCTTCATTCTACTCCTTATTTCCTAACATTCAAGCTAAAGAGAAAATAGGGGAAAAGAGGGGAAACCAAAATTCCTAAACCCTAGATTCTTTGGAAATTCAAGTTCTAGTTCTAAAATCCAAGAGAAGCTTAGGTAAGCCTCCTCTTCATCTTCTCCATCTCAATCTCTCTTCAATTTTCAGAAATTCCAAAAACCTAATTTAGGAAATCTTTGCATTCGATAATAGATTGAATATTCTTGAGGCGAAGTGAAGAGGAATTGTTCTTGCTTTGTTTTAGAGCTTCTCTTTCCTTGTTTTTGAGTTAAAGGTGAGTTCTTGAACTCACATCTATGTCTATATCTTTGATGGTTGTTAGTATGAATTCCTAACATCTATTTCATGTTCATTTGCTTTTGAATTGAATTGGTTTGGTGAATTTTTCAATTTCTGGTATTTTGAAGTCAAAATCTATGAAAATCCTCCTAAGGATGTTTGAACATGTCGTTTGGAGTGTATTGAAGTTCCTATAGGGCTGGATTGTCATTTGGCATAAATCTCTAGCCTCCGTTGCTCGTTCGATTGCTTTCGAACCGATTTGGACAGTAATGGCCTAGGAAAATTTTACCCTGAGCTTCAACTCGGACGTTTGGAAAAATGCTTAAACATCTGAGGCAAAGGAATAAACATTCCAAACTTATAGGCTTAGACATCTGAGTGATCTAGAAAAATTCCAAATCTTTAGCTCAGATGTCTGGGAGAACCACCAGACATCTGGCACTGTTAAATTCAGCCAATTTTCCAATTTTAAATTTATTTCCATTTTACTCGATTTTTTGTTGATCCGATTAGTTGTTGTCATTTATTATCGACTTTGATGACTTCTTTTCTAGATTTTGGTATTTCCATTTGATGGATTTGATATCGATTTTCAAGGATTTAATTCATGTTGTCGTGAACTTTTGGTGATAGATTATTATTACAATCATTTCTGTGATCTGTCACTTTAAAATACAAAGGTTTCTATACTAGTAGTAAATATTCAAACTCTTTCACAAAAATGATTTCCACGTTTCTTTTAATACAAAGCTCGTTTTTAAACCGTTTTCCAATCTTTTAGTATATATAAACCTTTACCTCATTCCTTCGAGAAATCCAATTAAACGACTTAGAAAAACAAGTGGTATGAAACGTTTGCGTTTACTTCATCGATTAATTCTTAGACTTGTTCGATTGAAATCTTGTGACAATATTTAAGTTAAGCCAATTGTTATAGGACATGAAGCTAAACTCATTTATTTACTAGCTTGGTGTAATTTGCACTTTTATTGATTTATGATGATCATTTTGTGGTTTAGACTAGCGATATGCGATGTATCTTAGTCCGCGTGGGGGACTGTACCCCGTTCTTTCGAGTTTCGTCTCTCTTTTATGGGATAGCGACCCATGGTCTTTTTATAGAGTTCGATTCATCGAGTGTACCGTTGCACTACGTCGTTGTTCCGGCTTATTTGAGTTTCAGGTTCCTCAGGCGTACTATTATACTAGATCATTGCACCGGCTCTATGGGTCAGCGACTCATGGGATAGCGTCTCATTTGTGATACACGTGTTGATGAGTTTTCATGCTCCCTTTTATGATACACCTCCCCCTTTGTGTTTTATGGGTTTCTAATTATTGATTTCTAGAATTTATGTTTCACCAATTTTGATGATATTCATTGATAAGCTCTATCAATATTTGTGGTTTGGTGAATAAAAAAATAAAGAATATAATATTCTTTTTGGTGTATGAGAAAATTTGAGATATTATATGATTTTGTTGTTATCACATATATTTGTCATATTTCTTATTCTCTCTTATTTTATATGATATTTATAGCTAGACTGATCCTTTTATTATTTTTCTTCTTAAAGGATACTCAGGTCAGACCGAGGTGTTTTCAGTGCTTCTACTTGAATTCTTATCAGGGACCGTCATTTGACTTTTGGCTAACTACTTTATCTTAGTAGTTTTTGTTTTTATACATTTGAGAAAGAGACTCCTTGATGTATACATATTCTTTTGCCTAGCACTTATCCCTATTCTTTTAGGATGTAGGGGATCTTATATGACCACTACTTTGATGTACACTCTTTGTGTTATATTCATATCTGTTTTCGCCTTAGTGATATGTATATCTGTGAATGATTTGTGTTATGATTATTTTACATTTGTTTTCGAAGACCTCATAGCCACTATGTAGTAGCTTTGAGTTTGTGTTGGTATGTCGGATTTCCTCTTGAATGAAATGCATGATATACTGACATATCGATACTCGCACAAAGCAATTACACAGATGGTCGCTCCTCAACAGCCATATTCTTCGTACTAACTGACGGCATTACCCAGTAGTGTCCTTGGTTAGTGTGAGTATAGAGGTGGGGCGTCACACCCATTCTCCACCTCACCAATGCCTAGAACCACGCAATGCTCGGTGCTGCCTACAGCTTAGAAAATGCATCCGAACGTGTGACGAACGGGCCTCAAATTCGCCTCCAATTAGCGATGATACCCTAGATCCACCATTGGACTTGAAGCTCTTGACGAGCTCGACGTTTTCCTCGTTGTAAGTTTTTCGTAAAGGCTTACGGATTGGGAGAGATTTGAGGGCGAAGATGGGTGTTTTCGGCTATTAAAATGAATACCGGCGGCTAAAATGAAACTATGGTTTTACTGTTGCATGTGTGTGTATGTATACGCGTATTTATGTAATTTTATTATTATCTCCATAATGTGCTTTTTCAACGAACTCCAAATGGAGCATGCCACCTGGCATTTATAATGTTTCACCCCTATTCCGAACATAATAAAACGTGTTTCTGGGCCTTATTCGATTGTATGTGGAAGATAGCTTTTTGAATCGAATTTTAATATTATAATAAATTCGACGCGTTTTTATTCAGTATGACCAAATGGTAACTCCAAACGCTAAAAAATTTGTAATAATACACTATTAGGATCAAATGGAACTGCTTTCGTCGAATTCCGAGACTGTGCCCCGGAAAACTATTTTAACGCGTCGATTAAACCGAGCGATTTTCAAAATCATCTAAACCGTTTAAAATTTCAATTTTTAAAACTTGCTAACTCCTTTATAAAAAAATAGAATTTATATCCATACTAGAAATCATTTTCCACCCCCCATTTATTCTCATATTCCCGTACTATCCCAATTTTCAATTATTAATTTTATTATTTACCAAACCCACTGAATCGCTGTATTTGAAATGTTAAACTATTTTACTGATTCTTTCAAAAGCTCGATGTTCAAAATCAATTAATAAATTAAAATTTAACATTTAAAATAAATTAAATGTTCAAAACTAAATGATCAAAATTCTGGGTCGTTACATTCCTCTCCCTTATAAAAATTCTGTCCCCGAAATTTGCTACGGTAGGAAAAATGCTCCAAAACCCATTAACTTTTTCAAAATCCACTTAATTACAATCCTACATTCACTTCCCTACCCCTTTTAGATTAATCCAAACCATTTGATTCCATTCCTAGCTCAAAAACCTTTTATTTCAACTTTAATTCAAAAACCAAGTTTTCCCAGTTAACGAAAATTTCTGAAATTTTCAAAAAAATTCTAGCACCCTAAATTTTCGAAATTTTTTAACGTCTCCTTTATATGGAGAGCCTTCTACAATACCACAAGAGAGATAAATAAATATACATCGACCCATACGGTTGGAAAACAAAATATATAACAATATATTATCATTTCTTTATTTAGTTTCGTAGGCGTACCTCATATTAGCGTTTTTAAGCAAGTGACTTATTTAATATGCATTTACGCAACTCAAAAAGCCATCTAACAGCTCCATGTACCTGTACTTACTCAAAATAAGCACATAAGAAAAAACAAAATGAAATTTTTTAACATTTCATTCCTTTAGCTAGCCAAAACTTATAAATTTCATAAACCACCTGCCAATTGTATATTACAAGAAATTTTAAGGTTCTAACACCATTTATTTTCCTTCCATGGACCATATATCATTTCATTCAATTTGAAATGATTTACGACCAATTTTTATTGCATTCAATTTATATTTACACCAACCAACTCATATTCATCCAATTTGATTTATATGTGCCTTTCTTACAAAAATTCACCTTTATTCAATTTCAAATTGATTCACAATCAATTTTTTTGCATTCCATTCATTATTGACTTTCACTCTATGGAAATCCATTTAATTAACCTCAATTTATTCCTTTTAAATTGACTTTAAACCAATCTACCTAATTTCCACTTAATTTCTATTTATGATATTCACCAATCCTAGTTTGCTTTATGTTGCCTTAACAACATTCCAATTCATGTTAATTTTATTTATGAATTCATTTCATAAATAATCACTTAAGTTTCCATTGCAATGCAGTTCTGATTCATTTTAAATTAAATCCCATTCAATTTACTTTTTTTCATTTACTTAGTATATCCAGCCTATACTACATTATTGAGGAATCATTTCATATAAATCGATTCATGAACAATTTAGTTCGGGTTTATGCACTTGCATTTCTTTTAACTTTACCTCCGACTTATATTGCCTCTTTTCCATTCACATTCATTTTACTCACATAGTGTTATCCACCTATTCTATAGTGAACGACATTTTGTTTCATGCTAATTTCTTATAAGCCATTTAATATAGTTATTTCTAAGGTTTATTATAGACATTCCATATCGTTACTTAAGTTCATATTTAGCTTTAAAACTTAAGTTCATACTCAACTTATCCAATCCATACTCCAAAATCATATTCAATTTATTTATTCCTAAATTGAATTCATTTCTCATTATCAAATACTTAACCATTTTAACTAGGTCATACTTTTCCACTTCCTCGGTTCAATAAGTTATACAACTTACTTATTCACAATTTCTTGAATTTTCCGCACTTAAATGTACTCACATTCTATATTTATAAAATATAGTTATATAATCACTTTACAATTCATGTTTATATTTAATTTACTCAATTCTAATTCACTCTCCATTTAAAATTCAAATTTTGAATTTCCAATTCTTTTTCCATAACACTAAACCATTTTTATTTAGGTTTTACCATTTTATTCCTCAATTCATAAGTTCAAAAACTTATTTACTTACTTGAGTCTATTCACGTCTTATAATCATAACTCTGGATTATACATATATCATTTTATAGATCAAGTGTATCCTTTTCATTCAATAATTATAACTTACCGTTATACAATCATTTTACATTTCCATCTTTTTAGTTCATTCAATTCAAGTCCAACTTCAATTTCATTTAACTTATCTTAAGTTAAATTTCAATTCGTAATATTCATTTCAACTTACTCAAACCAATTTTTAATTCCAGGATTAAAATTTTCATTTCCCTTCCTTATCTATATCAACTTCAATTTATAAATTCAATAACTACTTCTTTTTTTCTTAACTTTACAAATCTTTTAAATGGAAATCATATAATTCAATCACCCGATTTTATTTCAATCATTTTGAAATAAAAATTATACATATATCCTCATTAGTATATCAAATCATACTTCCGGATTTCTAAATAACTTGATTTTACCCAAAACAATTCCCCTTTAGAATTTCTAAAACGAACTTGCCTATCACACAAGTCCAAAACAAATAACCAAACCCAACCACCACGATAGCAATCCATTACTTAGAAACTTGAAAATGAATACTGAAGAAGTGGCCACCATCACCAGGATTATTTTCCAACGACTGAAGTGAGTTCAGTGCTTCTCTACTTCCAAAATTCATTCTAAAATAATTTCTTTTCAAAAACGTCTCAAAATAATACTCCATTATTCTTTCAAACCACTTTGGAAATAATTTCCAAAATTTCCAAGATTTAAAAATTTCCAAACATTTTTTTCAAACCCAATTTAAAAAATTATCCAAAATTTTCGAGATTTAAAAGTTAAATTCTGGTTTAAATTAAATATTAGTTATAACACCCTTGTATAAATCATACTTATAAATTTCTATTGGATTATATAAACCATTTCAAATTTATAATCTTGTCTTGATTTTAATATTAGCAGCCAACATTCCAAGCATATACAGTATAATAATTTCAGAAAATTAATTCTTTTATAACAAAATATAATTTTGGGTAAAATTATCTCATTTACCCATTTCAAACAACATTATGTCGGTTTATCTTGTTTAAGAGTTTAGAAACCCCTATCGATGCAGTTGTACTTCCTGTACCGACCATAATCCATTAACACTCAACCGATAAGTCAACACAATATAAAAACATTTTATGTTCACTGACAATTACGCGCTCATAGCTATTAATACACCCAACTCATTTTAGAGTACTTCTGACTCTATTTCTGATGAGTAATTCCCACCAAAGCCTAGGTATATCGCCAACCTAAGCTCTGATGCCACATGTCATGACCCGTCCATTCGACCCTCGAAAATCGACATAAATACACCCATTGTGTAACATGCCGAACCATCGAGTGCCAGAAAGACAGATTGTTAAGGTAAAAGAAAGTAGGTAGGAGATGGAAGAAACTAAACAAAAATAGAATTTCACAGCAGACTGAACAATATATATTATCAATAGCTCTTTACACAAATCAAAACTGTAGTATACATATTTCACATCAGAGTACACAAATCAATAATTACAACCTGGATAGTTATAACAACCTGCCTTCACAATTTGTTGGTAATTTTAGACAAAACATTGCAGCGGAAATAAACAAGTACGAGTAATACGTCTTCACCATCCAGCTCGTCTCCTGAGCTCCATAGCGGCCTAATCAGAACCTGATATACTCGGTCTGACCCGAGCATTGTAATAAAATAGCTCCCGAGTGAGTCTGAAAAACCAGCATGAGAAACACTCAATTGGAATTATTAAATTTTTCAAAATACTTTGAAAATCAAAGGTATCTCGTAAGACCGCGTCACACATAAACACGACGGGCTTTTACCTTACGATAACCAAAACATTTCATATCAAAAACGACTGATGTTATAATAGTGTCTGAGTAAAAATACTTATTCAAATAGCTGAAATGCTTGCATCTCAGGTTTCAGCATAGTTGGACACAATCAAAACCGTCCGGCACCTATTAGAGAATGGATTCCATCTGAATGACTAAGTATTGGGGTACCACCTATCACGGTACACGTCTAGAACAATATATCAAGGACCACACTAGGATCCCCTGCTACACAAGACTTGACTATCCCTGACCTTGATAGACCGAATACGCTATCACCCCGGGTGTTCCTACCCTTTCCGAGCTCCTTCCATAACCGTAGTAATAATATCTGAGGGTATCTAGAAGGTGGTAAACATACCCTAATTGGGTGCTACCTACTTAGTCTTGTTGCATCTCCCGTGCTTTTTAGCCATTCCCGGTTGATGAGGCTAGAAGCTATGATTACCTATTTAGAACTATTCACTTAGAATTCTCATTGTCCTCTAATGACAATGTACTAATAGCATTCGTCCATACAAGTCCGTTGCCGGTCCAAACGGAACCAAATGCACTATTCCCACTACATCCATTTTGGAATCACCCTCAGATTAGTAGTGATTAGCCCTTGCACTTCACTACTATCTTCGACTACATGCTCTCGTCTTCATTACGAAAACATACTCGTTTGATCGAAGTGGTTTTCGAATCACAAATCTGATCCCGGTCTTTTCGAAACAACATTCGCTATTTCTAGTGAACTCAACCCCAGTTCTCTAGGAAATAAACAGACTAAGATAAGATTGGAGATGCTTTCTAATCATTAGTGGATGGATTTCCTTAAAAACGTCCTAGAAGAACGAACGAGGCTATACATACAGTATAGCATCTCGAATGGTAACTGTACCATATAATCACGTGCTTCTTCTAAATATTTCCAGAGTTATATTTAGGTCCAGATTTGATAGTCGGTTATTTAACTATCAAATAAACAATCAATTCAACCAAAAATTCCATTTTTATGCTTAAAAAACCAAGTCTCAATTTATTTAAATTTTAAATAAATCAAATCTCTTTATCCAAGGTCATGTACTTATCTTATCGTATTTAGTATATTTACAAACCATCTTTTCAAATATATTTGAAAACCATTTTAAAAATAAATGTGGAAAGTACCATTGCGGTATCTAACCATGCATCATAGCTCAAGGGTTACGTCTCTATCTCAGAGAAATCCGAAACTTAACTGCAAGCACTCACTGCCTCGGATTTACGCCACACCAGTATACCATTACTTCCCGAAAACAATGTTCTAAAAATTATCTCAAATAACACTTGTAAGTTTTTAAAATAAATTTCAAGTTCCATCTAGGAAAATATACTTAATTAAAAGTTATTATACAAAGCTATATTAATATTTAATAATTTATCCTTTAAAACAAAAATGCTAATCATTTATTAATAATAATAATCAATCTTTAAAAATCATTATAAAGTAACTATTAATAATTAAATATGCTTTAAACAATTTAAAATAATTCAATAACTAATTTCCAGAATATTTTTAACATTCTTTAAATTTACCAAATTACTAATTAAAAATCCTCTTTTTTTTAAACAAGCCCAATTTCTCGAATTTAACTTCACTTCGTAAATTTAGAAACCTTACTTGAACAAAAGTATAACCAATTTTATACTTATTTCCAAATTCACTTCTATCTTTCAAAAATATTAAAAATATTTTTAAATGTTTTTTATTTATACAAGTATACTTAAGCATTTATATTTAAAAATCCTTCTATATACTTTTATTCCCAAAATCTTATCCACAATATCCTGAAATAGTTAAATACTATTCCAAAAAACCTTTTATTTTATCCAAAAACTCTATGTACAAATTTCACTTCAAAATTCTTGTTTACAATTCTTTAACAATTGAAAACCATATTTTATTGGTATGTAAAAATACTAAAATCCAGCTAAACCCGTCATATCATTCAATCAATTTAAATCACATAATAACATGTCAGAAATTATTCAAACAAACATATATCACTATATATGAAATTAAATTCAACATTTTTGAGGAATCCAATTGGGTCACCCCAACCTGTTCTCCTACATCCACAGATGTTAGCACAACATAAAAATACCAATTCCGCTTTAAGGCAGAATATCGCGGTATATAGGGTCATCCGCTATTATGCAGGCGCATAGGGTCTCATCCGCTATATATATGCAGGAATATCAATCACTCCAATATATATACTACTATATATAATATCACATCCAACTGATAACAAAGCATCAATTTAACCAAACAATTGTTTATTAATTTTAACTATTTAAAATTAAAGCCAGCGATCCAAAATTGGGTGAGATTAACTCACCTTGATTTTTAATTCACCAAATGCTCCGATTTTAAATTAAGTCGAACAAGTTCGATTTAACCTAAATTTTCATTAAATTTCGATTAACTCCAGATCTGCTCCATAACGTAATGTTCATCGTTGTGATTCCGGCGCCACTTGTTTCGTCCGATTTTAACCTCGTATGAAATAGATATGATAATTTAAAGATTTACAATTTAAGACATAAATTCATTTAAGTTTCTTTTTATTTTTTTTTAAACCTGAGATAATCAGGGCTGCATATTCCAGTTCCAAGCATCCACAATCTTCTTCCAGTGTGCTCATCACCCAAGCCTTTATGTGAAAATGAACCCAACATCGTCGTTCGTTCTCCCATTGTCGCTGCCTCTTTGATCAAAAAGAAGACAATCCAATACCTCAACCATGACGCCCATCCTCCACCTAACCAACGCCTAGAACCATGCAATGCTCAGTGCTGCCTGTAGCTTGGAAAACTCCTTCGAGCATGTGACGAACAGGCCTTAAATTCGCCTCCAACCGGTGATGATACCCTAGATCCACCGTTGGATTTGAAGCTCTCGACGAGCTCGACGTTTTCCTAGTTGGAAGTTTTTCTTAAAGGCTTAAGGATTGGGAGAGATTTAAGGGAGAAGATGGGTGTTTTTCGGCCATTAAAATGAATACCGGCGGCTAAAATGGAACTAGGGTTTTACTGTTGTGTTTGTGTATATATATGCATATTTATATTATTTTATTATTATTTCAAATTTTAACGTGTGTTTTTTCAACGAACTCCAACCGGAGCATGCCGCCTGGCGTTTATAACATTTTACCCCTATTTAGAACCCAATGGAACGTGTTTCTGGATCTAATTTGATTTTATGTGGAAGATAGCTTTTTGAATCGAATTTAAATATTAAATTTTCGATAATCAATTCAATGCATTTTTATTCCGTATGACCAAATGGTAACTCCAAATGCTATGAAATTTGAAATCATATAATAATACACTATTACGGATCTAATGAAACGAGTTTCATCAAATTTTGAGACTGTGTCCCGTAAAGCTATTTTAACTTGTCGATTAAATCGAGCGATTTTCAAAATCATCGGAATCGTTTAAAATTTCAATTTTTAAAACTTACTGACTCCTTTATAAATCAAACTGATATTATATCCATATTAGAAATCATTTTCCACCCCCATTTATTCTCAGATTCCTGTATTATCCCAATTTTCAATTATTAATTTTATTATTTACCAACCATTGAATCGCTATATTTGAAATGTTAAACTATTTTACTATTCTTTCAAAAGCTCCATATTCAAAATCAATTTATAAATTCAAATTTAACATTTAAAATAAATTAAATGTTCAAAACTAAATGCCAAAATTCTGGGTCGTTACTCCAAAACTTTTTAATTAATTCAAAATAAACCATATAACATTTAAATTTTATGATGTATTTATGAACTAATATAAACTTAAATTTGCTAACAAATTATATGTATATATAATTAAATCAAGAGATTCAACCTGTATGAATTATTTTTTACAAAAGTGAAACATACTTAATTGAGCAATATATTGACAATCCTTTGAATATTTAAAAAGTATTAGTCATGTCAAATAGGGTAATAAATTTATAAGTTTACTATAATCAATTTATTATTAAAACATCGTTTAATCATGTGTGGGTTTCAATTACAATAAAATGCAGATAATAAGAACAAATAAATTTTCAAATCTAAAGAGATAATAAATTATTTTTTTAAACAAAAGTGAAATACACTAAACTAAGCAATATATTAATAATCCTTTGAATACTTAAAGAAAGATATTAGTCATGTCAAATAGGGTAACACATTTATAAATTTATTGTCATTAATTTATTATCCAAAAATCCTTTAATCATGTGTGGGTTTCACTTACAATAAGATGCAGATGATAATAACAAATAAATACGGAAATGAGTATCGAGTAAAATTAGTATAATTTTTATAGATCCGTTTTACTCAAATACTAACTAATTTGAATCTACTATCTAAGATATCATGGTTTCAACCTATTATAAAGTTATGATTTGAAAATAAGAAATCTTCTGTCAAGATTTAAATAAATGATTTGGAATTATTTTAATTCCTATGGATCCTTTTACTTAAAATATTTTTTTTTGGGTTTACAGTAAATGATGTCTTAAATAACATTATTTTTTACCTATTTAATAGTTATAATTTAGAAATAAGAAATCTTTGTTAAGATTTAAATAAATGATTTAGAGATATTTTCCTAAGTAAAGGATGAAATGATTTGGAATTACTCCAAACTTTAAAAAGGTTTTAATTAAACAAAGATTTGAAAAAAGAGGTTTAATTATTCCATATATACTAGAAAGAAATGTTTTAAAGATAAATATTTGTAGAAGATATTTTTGATAAAGAGAAAGTAATTAATTAAATGAAAATCACCTATTAACTTAACATCTTCTTATCGATGATTGGTTCGAAGGAAGCAGAGTCGAATTTGGGAGATTCTTATTCGAATACCACTTCGAACCAATTTAAGAGTTTGAAGGTGAAGACATGATAAAGACAATGAAGTTGAAGGCAGGAATCTTCAAAGTGGAAGGACCACTTGTTGATAATTTTGGAGTAGCTTCAGAGACAAATAAATAGCAGTTGTCCCTTCATTCTGGGATCTTTGTATGCAAGGCCTACTCACTACAAATATTTAGAGTAATGCCCGATAGGATGTGGTAGGTGAGTGCCTTCGGTTTGTCCTGTTCTTAGACAACTTGTATGGATGAATGTATGACACTGCATTTCAAAGATCACAGTGCATTGATCTCTACAAACGTACATTTGTTTGGTGGTGTAGGTGGTAACCTCTCTTATGCTTAACACCCTTCTCTAAGACGTATGAGCTCGGAGGTTGTACTTTTGTTGAAATCAATAGTGTGTTGTTGGAAATTGCAATGTGGCATTTTAAGTGAAAATGTTCTAAGCAAGGTAGAGGTTACCTCTAGCCTCACACCCAAGAAATTATGAAACAGGAGTTGCTTTAAGGCTAAGTGGTTCACAACTATTAGTGTATGATATTACCTTTCTAGATTTATTTATTTCTACCCGCTATAACATCGGATTTAAATTTTATGGTGTATGCTATGAGACATCTCAGAGAGGTCAAGAACGGCCGGGGTTATATCATATTCGATGCAATCCATACCATCTATTGGTCTCGGGTAAGCCGATCTTAATTCATAGAGGACCGTCTGTTGGTAGCCTCGATACTAGACATGTACTATAAGGGAGGTAGTCCCTTACCTCACTATCATTGGAAATCCATCCTCCAATAAGTGCCTTCGGACTTAATTGTAAACCTATTATGTCATCAAATTTAACCAATGTAACAATTTTGGCTATTTGAGTATGCTTATTTGAAAGGTTTTCAAAGAATACCATTAAAAATAATATTACTGGATTTTACATAGAAATGATTTGGTTATCATAAGGTAAAAACCTATTATGTATTTATGTGTGGCGTAGTCTTATGATATACCCTTTATTTTCAAATATTCATATTTTGAATTTCTCACAGCAGTCCCATGACTATCTAGAGTTTATTTTCTTTCCCTTAAACTCTGGGCTCCCTGTTTTTTTAGGCAACCTAATAGTCAAGTTTAGTTTGAGAATTTTAAAAGAGCTTAGAGCATGAAGCTAGAAGATTCTTCTGAAGACTGGTATCCATTTCCACCATACTTATGTACTATTTTGTTCCGCATTTGTAAGGACATAGATTTATAGCTATCCATGTTGATGTTAAGTTAAATTCTGATAAATGTATTTAAATTTTCCACTATAAAAGATTTTGTGATTAATAATATGTGATTATTCATTCGTGTGAGATTCTATTTCTATTATGTTCTATCTTTATTTACTTTTCCCCCTAAGTACCTTCCTTTTCATTTAAATTTGATTGGAGATGTGTGGTTTATTGTTAACTTAAAATGTACGGAATTGTGGGTCATTACAATCCTTTTCTGAGAAATTTTCTCTAATGATACTAATGAATGAACTATATCGTGAAATCTAGAATACATGTCAGAAATAGACTCGATCTATTTCGTCTTAAAAGGTAGAAACTGGTTAGTGAGCATGAAAATCTTACTTTGTTTTAGTTTATTGGTATCCTCATGTGTAATTTGCAATGTTATCTAAATTTCATAAGCAGTCTTCGAAATAAAAACTTGATTAAATTCGTTTTTATCTAAAGAGAAAAATAAAATATTTGTGACCTTCGAGTTATTGAGTGCTTGTGTCTTTTGGTCTATATACATGTTGAGTATTCAATTTGGGGTTTATTTTGCTAATGTTCCAAATACCTTAACCATTGCATTGTAAATAAATTTTCATCCTACATGACCAGCAAGTATAGTTACTACCATTAAATAGTAGAAGTTTAGTAGTTGATTATCCTTTAATACAAGTGTTAAAAATTATATTACCAATATTACTAGCCATTTATACTTTTCAAAAATCAAATAACGAGTTTTTGCAAACCTAATGTTCTGATACTAAATGTGGGAAACAGTGTAGTATTACTATGAATGGATCTTAAAGCAACTTTAACATTGGAAGAGGAGGTGAATAGTGTTTTATAACTTATATGGAACTTTTCTAAATTATTTCAAGATTTAAATTCATAAACAGATAATCAACATAGATATATATATATATAACATACAGTCATATATATATATATATATATATAAACGCAGTATAAGTAAAATGAGAGAGATGACACCGAGAGTCTTATATTGGTTCGGATTAACTAATCTTACGTCCAATCCTATATAGTTTATGTATAGATTTCCTTTCCAACGCCTACTCTGAACAGGTAGCATGCAAACCGGAATATAGCCTTAATTTTAAGGCAATGATATACACCCTACTGATTTTTCAAGTTCAGGGTAGACTCTCTTGATTTAATCGGCAACAAGCACATCCACTTGATTTAAACAAGCAACAAGCACACCCACTTTTTTGAATGGGCAATAAGCACACCCCGCTAATTTGAACAGGCAACAAGCATACCCAAACAAATAATAGTATAGAGTTGTTGATTCCAAATATAAATAGTTGTACTTTGGATACAGAATATTCTATAGCTTTTTTGATAACACTTCGATCTTTGAATTTATGAGAGAATGCTTTCAGATAAGTGAGTAGATTGTGCAAAATGAATACGGTAAAGTAGAGATTGAATTTGAGTGAATTTAAAGAGTATAGAAAGTAGATTTCGTGAAATAAATAATGAGAATTTGAAGCAAGAAGAAAGTAATTAATAAAATTCGTTTTCCAGTCTTCTTTAATATTGTTTGAAAGAACGTGTCTATTTGCGAAGAGATGTAACCAAAAATCACAACTATTCAAAATGCAAAAGACACCTCTTCAATGGTACATATATCGGCATACCTATGTAGCTTATATCGATATGCTTGTGTATGTTTTGAAGAACAGAAACACTTTTAAAGCGTTTTAAAATTATGAACTCTTGTAAAATTATTTAAACATAGTTTCTAAATACTTTAATATATAAAACTCTTATAAAATATTTGTATAGACATATTTTAAAAATAAAATAAATATTTAGATAATAAGATAAATAATTTGATAAGAGAGTATTCGAAGAAAAAAAAAGCTGCTATACATGGACTTTAAAAGGTTAATCTAATGATTATTAACTATAGTCTTGAGCTCTTCGTGTTTCATATTTAAAACTCATGATTCTTCAAATATCTTGATCACCTATGAATCTTGATCTCTAATCTTTTTACTGCTCAATCTTCGTACTCCATTATCCTGTACTCTTATATACCTGTATAATATCCAAAAAATATTCTATGTAACTTGGAAAAACATTAGTACCAATATTTATGGTTATTGTCATCAAAATCAGTATATGTGGTACTAACACTATCAACGTTAGGCAAGCCATTGCAGAGGCAGCATGGAAACATGTCTATCCATGAAATTTTTGATAGTCTCGTAACTTTGTTTAGAGAACAATCTCGATCTACAAGCTCTATTTGATTTTTTAATGTATAAATAAATACATAGATTACAAATAAAATTTTGTTAAAATATTTACGTAATAATATTCGAATATATATATATATTATAAAACTGTTTGTATATATATATATATTTAATACTTATTATAATATGAAGGAAATTAACATAGGTCAAATATTAAATTTCAAATAGATATACGAATGACAAGAAATAATATACCTAAACATAAATATATATATATATATATATATACACATATATATATATATATGAAAGGTGATATATCAACTTTGAAATATAGTAAACATTATACAATGTTAAACGAATTTTAACTTTAGAAATTAGGTCGTTGAAACTCACATTGATCTAGATAATCTCCTTAGTTTGTCAGATCTACACTTTCTACTGCAAATAAGAGTGTGCAACCACTATATCTACTAGTATTTAATAGTGGGGTACGACTAAAGTAAGAAAAATGGAGTAGAGGAAGGGGTTACTTATAGCCAAGATGGGAGAAAAAGGGAGCCAAATAGTAAACCAAAAAGTGAATACTAAAGTTTGAATATATAGTGAGGTCTAGAGAGAAATATCTACTTGATCCTCTTTTGCCAATTCAAACACAGAGACCCACTCTTTCCCCTCGTCTCTGGCTGCCTAGAATCAGATCCATAATGGACCAAAACACACACTCCAACCCATTTAATAATTTATTCAATTTAAATCCTTATCGATATGCATGTTTGTAACTTTTACATGCACACCAAGATTACTAATTGCACCCTAACCAATTCTACTCAAAAATTCATAAATTTTGTTTGACCCATCTCAAACTATTTAAGAAGAATAATTAACTATAACCTTAACGGTTCTATATATTTTATTTAATTATTTATTTATTTATCAAATAAATTATTTATTCAGATAAACAATTTAATTAAATATTTTGAACATTTTTGAAAATTTTTCTTAATTTACCTTGAAAATTTTAAGACAAAATTTCAACTATAACCCTTATAGTTATATAAATACATCAATAGATATATAGACACTCACACACTCATAATTAATAAAATTGATAAAATAGTTCTACAAATTTTGAAAAATATTAAATTAATTTCTCAAAACAATTTTGTAATTTTTTTATTTTATTTTATAACATTTATAAAATTTTCTTTTCTCTTTTAAACAAAACATTTGAATTTCAAATACATGTTAGATCTTCAAATCTTAACTTAAAAATTAGCCTAAGGCCCAAGAACTTTTTGCCTTACATTTGGGCCAACCTTTCGGACTTACTCCATCCATTGGGCCAGGTCAGTATCCATGGAGGGGGAATACTTTTTATTCAACCTCAGACCAAAACACTACTATTCTAGACACCCATTAGATAGAAAAATATATTATCCAACCCTAAATTCTAGCTAATTAGACTACATATGCTACATATGCCATATGGGCTCTAATACCATGGTTGGATCCGACCCGTTCTAGTAGTGGGTGAAATGGGTAAATTTCAAAAGAAATCCTCATTTGGACCTTAATAGGCATATGTAATCTATTAATTAGCATTAGATCCAATACACTAGTTAAATAAAATCATATTTTATTTTAATATATTTTATATTTATTATCCAATATTATTGACTAAATTTATTCAATGGTTAATTTTAATATCTCTCATATCTTCATAACATAACAACATATATGTGTGTGAGTGTGTGTAATTAATTAGGGGTTTGGTTTTCTGTTATTTAATTATGTGAAAAGTAATATTCTTATTTATGGGGTATAAATTAAAAGGTCATAAATATGACATATGTGTAATTAATTAGGATTTTTTAATCTTCTTTAGATTTGTGAAAAGGGCCATGGACATAAAGGGTGTATATTGCAAAATGAACATATGTGTGACATGATAGTTATTTTTGGATAAAATGAGCGATTCTCTCAAGAAGGAGAACATGAATATAAATCTATTCTGCACTAAAAAGAGATGCTACCAATCAGCCTTGTAGATAGCAAAATCCTCCTTTACAAGGGGATGAAAAGAAAAACCCTCCCAAACCTAAAGACTGGGATCCAAAAGAAGACATGAAAATTAGAGTTTAAATAAACATCGATAGAGGAAAAATAAAAAGACATAAGCCTAAGTAATAGAAATGCGACTAAAGCTAACTTAAAAAGAAATGATGAGCCAATAAAAGCTGGCCAATCACAATAGTTCAGCATTCACATCCGCACATAATAGCGCTATAACATAATCAGTCCAAACCATAACGTCTTACTCAACTTGAATAAACTCAACAAAAGACGTAAGTCTAGCATGTATATGTGTGACATGACAATATGATGATAAAAAATATTTTGGACATAAATATATGTATGTGGTATATATTGTGATATACTTATAAGGTTATGTGTGTATATATATATTACAAATAATTAAAATAAATTTCACTTTCATCTCTTTGCCAAGTAAATATCAAAATATCTTAATTTAAAATTTAAAATTTGAAATCAGCTTGGTCAAATATTTAAATTAAATAACATCTTATCATTTCAAACAATGTAAAGATATTTATAAAATTCAAAATTGAATAATTCAATATTAATTATACTAAATGTATTGAACTTATAAAATTAAGGCATCAAATTTATTTTGGCCTAAAATGATTTAGTGACTAAGTATATATTTTAAATATAATTTAGATTATAAATTAATACCTATAAATAATTTTGGATATATAAAATATGCATAGTTTGAATCATTAAATAAATAATCGTTATATATATAAATATATATATATATATATAATTGATACTAAATAAAATGTAATTTTTATGACTTAATTAACATGATTAACATAACTTAACTTAATGTATACATCAAATTTTATTACGTATACATGTTTCATTTTGAATTTTATCTATGAAATAATATATATGATAATTTTAAACCATATCAAGCTCAAAGGGAATTAAAACATATCACATACATCAACATAAGTCATTGGTGAGCATATATGAATATGTAATATAAAATAAGAATTGGACCTGATTAGATCCAAGCCTTCATGATACTTCAACTAAGAATAGTCTCCTAAATTGCTTGAATCACCACTCGATGTTGCTAGGATCAAATGAACCATCTTTATTTGGTTTTATTTTTATGTTGTATGGTGAAATCAAATTTTATCCATGGGTATTTTATTTAAGAGGGGGCTAACCATAGTTTTAATTAGGATGACGATAAAGGAGATAAAAGCAAACTGATGTGAAAGCTTTTATATTTAAGGAGATAAAGGAGACCTTATACCTTCCTCTCTTTAAAATCGTCTTTCTTTAATTCCATTTATGTTTAGATCAACGTCTAAATCACTTCAGATCCTTGCATGGTTGGCCATAGATGGTCCTCTTCATGGACCAAAAAAATTCCAAAACTCATTAAGCAATTAAATATTTAAACCCATTTATATACATACATACATACATACATATACACGCATACATATACATATATACATGCATGCATGCATGCATGTATATATATATCAGTATTATATATCGATATGTTCATGAATAATTTTTATATACACATACAAATAATTACTAATAACTCCTAAAACATTTTCGAAAGCTACTTCACTTACAATAAACACTCTAAACATCAAATACCTTAATAATTAATATTTCTTAAATATTAATTAATTTATAATATCTTATGAACCAAATTAATCATGTATTTTTCGAAGAATTCACAAATACGATTGTGAGTCTCGGTGGTGTGAATTCAATCGATTAATATTAAACAATTCAATATTAGCATTCACATGTCGCCTTTGTTAGTGGTATGACAGTTTGGTTGAATTCATCACTTAAATATATTTTTTGGTACAATCATATTTTACATTACTTTAAGTGATAGTGATAGCGATAGGGATAGCAATAGCGGTAGCGATAGCGATAGCCATAATAATTTACATATGTTCTGTTCACCAAAACTATATCACTATAGGATGTCTGAAATATGACATTAGTAAAAACATCAATATTATCCATATTCAACTTAATTAGTCCATAAATAAAGTCCTTGGTTCAATAATAAAATTTATTATTAACATTCTACCGTGGAAAGAGACTTTCACTTTCAGTTAACTACAGTTAATCGCTATACTAACCTCACACAATTAAAGTGACAAATTCTTTATTGAACAGTGATTCACTCCCAATGCTTCAACTTAGGCTCAACTGTAGTCATTCGCTGAACATCATACCATGATTAACTATAATTAAAGTGGGGTATCCACATTGAAGTTTCATAATATTCTCAAATCAAGGAAACTGTGTAGCATTAACGCACTGAGATTTCTTATTTGATTTGGTAGTTATCAACCAACATGAAACTTTCGGATGTCATATTCCCTATTTATCATATAACTACGAGTACGTAACCTCTTGGAGCCTCCGATAGTCAGGAGTAATACTGTCCAACCTTTGGTGAGCATTAAGGATGCCGGTCCCAATAGATATATCATTATACTCTCTCAAAACGTCTTGACCAAGAATATTTAAAATAAATATTATTTTATACTGTGATTAATTACCCACGATTACAACACTTTACAACTACAATCATAAAAAAAATTCAAGGATTTTATTGATTATATACTTTAAATTGATTGCTTAATTAATTATATCATAATATAACGAAGTATATAACAGAAAAAATACCTTTTGTTATGAATAATATTGATCACAGGGTTAGATATATGCAACAATTACATAAGTACCCTTAGGAGGTTCCACTAACTCTTTTGCATGCATCATCTAAACTTGTTCAAATATTTTTTTAACTTTGATGAACATCGTATAAACATGGTCATCAAAACACGTCTAAACACTATCGAACATTTTCAAACTCATCTGACCGTTATATAAACACTTCTAAATTTTTTATATAATCATTTGAACATGCCCGACTATTATCTATACTTATTTGAACTTAAATGCACATTTAATAGAATTATTTGTATGTGCGTGTTTATATACAAATATGAATGTGTAAGGGGATGGATGACATCCTACATTTATTTATCTATAGATAGGATTCGGTAACATTTTACTGGTATGAAATGCTCCTCGTTAACATCATCTCTTGGAAAAATATCTTATTTCGATAATTTTATTTCATATAAACTAATTATGCAATATATCATATATTAAAATATTCATTAATGTGAAAAAATTAGTTTTTAGTAGGTTAGAAATATCAAATAAGATATTTGTTTGTAGACATTATATTAATGATAACTAATCGTAGATGTATAAAATATCAATTTTTATTACAAAATTAGATAAGAAATGAGTCGGTCACAAATCTAAGATAAAAAAAGTTGAGATGTGGATAATATGTATGTATGTAGGTATGTATGTATGTATGGTAGATGTTAAAGGAACCCTCATTTTTAGTATCAAAAATATCCCCTACCTTAACCGCCAAATTCCAAAAATCCACGATTGAGAGAAGATGAAAATAAATTCAAGTTAAGAAAGAGAATTCTCTATTGTTATTTTTCATTTTCACCATTGTATTTATAGAATTCAATGGTTGAGTTAGGGGGTACGGGTGAAAAATAATATGGATGTACCCAAATTCAAAACATATATATACATGCACATACTTTAGGATATATGTGTGCGTGTGTGTAAGAGTTCCACTTAATCCTACTTCACTATACTCCATTTATATCCTTATGATTCTTAAAGCTACAGAACTCTAAGTGGATTAGAAATTAGTTGATATGTTCTTATGTGGCTCAAGATCATCTGCATATAATTTGGTTAATTTTAATAAACTTAGCACATTCAAAGTGATATTTCAAATCAATTTTGTATAATTGCTTTAATGGTTGAAATTAACTTAACATTTTGAACAAGTTAAAATTTTCGAAATGATCTCATTTTATATGGGCATGCTATCCATAATGTCTCTAAAGTTTCATTTGATTTCAATATGTGTAGCACTAAAAATCATAGTAGTGTAAAATAAGCATATCAAAAGAAGGGGTGTAGTAGATCCTTATTACACACACAAACACACATATAATGGCCTTCCAAGATCCTAAAACCAAGGTTCAACTTAAACATTTACAGCATCAAGTGCAACATTAGAAGATGAAAGAGGAGGGCATGGATGAGACTAGTGAGAAAGAGTAAAATGAACGCAACCAACAGTAGATATGATATCTCACATAAGGAAAGGATCAATTTCTCATTAAAAGGGGAAAAAAGAGCACATTTTTTGGCCTAAATCGACAAGTATGCTAGCGATATCTGGTGAGATTGGGTGTTAAGTAGAGGTTGGATCCTGTCTGAGGGTGGAAGCATCTCAATCATATGAACTCGAATTCGAACGGAAAGGGAAATTTGTTGACATTGAATATTATAATAGTGTAAATAAAATGTACAGAAATTTTATCTTTATCTACATGCCAAATAAGTGCACTTATTATGTTTACCCCAATGCACACATAAAGAGGGAATGAAAGTTTAGAGGTGAGTGGGACATATACTCTAGAAATAATAGGTAATATCTAATTAAGTTTGAAACTATGGAGGATGGCATTAGAATATTGAGTAGAGGTCCATAGTTCATGGATATAAAACTAATTTTCATAAGTTAATGGGTAGCAAATTTCAATTTGGTGAAAGACATGTTCCTATCTCATCCTATTGCAGGTGAGGTTTAATAACTTTGATTTAGCTTTACAGAAAGGCATGGCATTAGTATGCTAACGAGTTTGTTAGGAAAACCACTGGACATGGATAATAGTGAAAAAATATGAAAAGAGTTAACTATGCACGAGTTTCAGTTGAAATAACATGATTGAAGATTGCATGTCTAAGGAATTTGATATTTGGTCTCTAAAGATGAAAATTACTAAACTTAACCTCCAAAATACATTCTTTCTTATTTATTTATTCATCATTATACTTGAAATGAATAGTCCATCATTATACATAGAGTTACTATACTTATCGTTACTTACTTTACTTTATTTATTTGCAAGCATTTTATTTTGTATGGCTTAAAACGAATAGTCCAACATTTAAAGGGTCAAAAGGCTATTCATTCCTATAATTGCCCAATCCCATCAAATGGTTCATTCAACAAAATAGTTTTCTCAGGGTTACTATAAACCTAATTAAGTTTTCTCAGGCCAACTAAAAACTTATTATGGTAACTCATGCCAAGATATATTAAATGATCTAATAGTCTTCTAGTATATTTAGAAGAAAAATAACGACGTTCTCCCAAGACGATAGGAGAAAAATGTCAACTGCCTCCTAAGAACGGTAGGAAAGAATAATAACGATCTCCTAAAATTGGTAGGACAAAATATCGATGGTCTTTTAAGAATGGTAGGAGAGAAACATAGGTGAGAAAACTGCTATGAGTTCCTTCAGATATGTAACTCCAAATTTTAATCCTTTCTAGGCAAAGCCCTATGCATTGAAATCGAGGACCTGACCAACTAGAGGCTTAACGGTTGGAGGATAGGGCGCGATTCTGCTCCAGTTTCCATGCAATTCTAGTTTAAAACAGATTGAATCATGTCTTTTGATCAGTCCAATGCATCCTAAAATAATTTGATACTTTTGATCTCCTGGATGCAATTCTACTCACTCATGAGTTAAGTTGACCATAGCCACTACTGGAACAACTGTAACTATCATCAGTTACCAAATTCCAATGTCAAAATGTTGGGTGATAGCATTTAACACATAAGTGAGTATGTCAACAATTTATTATATGCAATAATATAGATTAAAATGCAAAGTTGAGCATATAACACACAAGCAATTATCTAAATATACGTTCAATGTGATAGCCAATTTTATATACAAAATTATTTATTCAAAGTAATAACTTTCTTCAAAAACAACTCTTTAAAATAGGCTAAAATATCTTTTCTTTTCTTGGAAAATCTTTACAATTACTTAAAAAATCATCCTTTTTGTTTAAATAGAGATTACCCTAATATAAAGTTAAATTCTTCCTATGTTATAAAATCTAACTATCCTTTCTTTCAAAACTAGTGCCATTATGCCTTAATAAACTTTAAGCTTTCATGGGTCAAATTATAGGCTTCCGCCTATTAATCAAAACTAGTCATTGTGTATAAGAATACAACTTATAAAGTTGGCTAAATAAAGCTGTCAAGCCTTAATAAAATATAGCCATCGCAACATACTAAAACATAGTGTTCATACCTTTAAAATATGGCCTTCGTGCCTTTATAAAAACATAACATTCATTGATAAAGATCAAGTCATTGTGACTTAATAAAAACATGGCCTTTGTGCCCTTTCCATAAAACAAAGCTTTCGTACCATTTTAAATATAGTCATTGTGACTTAACTAAAACCAAGCCATCACGCCTTAACAAAAATAGGTTACTATGAGTTGAAACACAAAGCTACCGTAGGTTAACAAAATTAGGCTTTTGCATGTTATCAAAGTAAGCTTTTGAAAGCTAGAAAATATAGCTACCGCGGGGTAATAGTTATCATGCATAAAAATGAGGGTTTTTGTGAGTTTAAAGTGCCATTTTTGTAATATTTCCAAAAAAAATTCATTTAAAAGCATGAACTTTTCATGAAATCCGTATTATTTGTCAAAATCTCATTGGCCAACAGACCACTTTTGAGAATTCTTTTATAAATTCAAAGTGAGAAAATTACTTTTATTTTCCTAAATAATTTTTTTCTTCAAATTGTACCACTTATTATACTATGCAAAAAAGCCTTTTTTGCACAAACAATTTATATTGAATAGTAAGTACTTGGAAAAAAATCAACAAAAATTCCCATAAATCAGTATAGTTTTTTTAACAACATATTAAATCAAAATGATTACTCTACATAATTAAAATAATAAAATTACAAAATCAACCATTTCCTTTCTTACAAAATTCATAACAATTTTCAAGATGAATTCAAAAATTATGAAATTTAGAACTCATTTCTAAAGTAATGTTTTTAACATCATCATAAAAATTTAGAATATTAGAGACCATAAACTTAGTTTTTCAAATCAAAACTCTTTAGGAAAATTCTGTAAATTCCCAAGTAATAAGCATTCAATCATATACATGATTATTCGTTCAATATGCATGATAAACAATCAACCAAAGTTCGGATCTACCTCAAATCTGATCTGAACACATCAAAACATAAAAAGATGGATGCATATTTTTCACCTTTGATCTTGTTGAAATTTTCCTTGAATTTGTTTTCCTTTAATTTTCTTCTTATTCGTAGTTGAAAGTGATGATTAATGGTGATCGACTTATTCTTGGTGTTTTAGTTTCATAAATGTTAATCAAATGGAATGAACAAGGGAATTGGGAGAGGGTGGTATATCTTCTTTTCCTCTTTTGCCTTCTAGACTTGTATTTATGTTTTAGTTACTTTAAATCATTCTTTTAATTACATTTCTTAAGGCCAACTCACAGTAATTAAGCAATTAATTTAGCAAATTCCACATTTCCAACTTTTTGGGAAATGTGAATTACAGATCTTAAGGATGGATTAACACCAGAGGGGTTGAATAGTGTTAATGGATTTTATGGAATTTTTGAAATATTTTTAAATTAAACACAAACAGATGCAATTCAAAAACAAAGAGATAATCATAGGACCAAACATAGATGCAAATAGTAAATAAAATCAGTAAAGGAAAGAACACACCAGAATTTTATACTGGTTCAGAGTGACCCTACATCCAGTCCCACATAATTTCTTATGCAGATTTTTTTTCCAAATATAATGTCGATATTTCAACCTCGATTTCAAGGCCACAAGATACACCCTCTTGTCTCCGAGTCCAATGCAAACTCTCTTAATTTAACCATGCTATAAGATCACCTGATTGATTTATGGGCTACAATCGCACCCAATTGATTTATGTGCCACAATCACACCATTCCCAATCACACTTTGATAGAGACAAACTCCATACACTTCGATATTTCGATCTTCGATCACAAATGATCCTATAACTCTGAATAGCACTGAGATCTTTGAGAGAGAGTGTGTAGAGAATCAAACTAGAGACGATCGAGTTTGATTCACTTAGGATTTCGACAGAATTTTGTTAAAGCAATATAAGAGAATATTTGAGTGGAGAATAAGGAGTGAAGAAATGAAGAAAAATTAACTTAAAATTCATTGAAAACAACTGGTATATATAGGAGAAAAACGGTCATGTCCATTCGCGAAAGGTTATGACAAATAGGCATTTCTTTTGAAAATTTGAAATTTGAAATCTATGGCTACCATGTCGAAATGGGGGTATAGGGATGTCGACATGCTTATGTTATTTTTGAAAATTTATTTTTCTTTAGAAGGATTTCTATTCTAAAACTTTTCAAAACAGTTTCTAAACTATGTAAACCATTTTGAATATAGTTTAAACTTATAAATGAGTTTAGAAAGTAATCTTAAAATATATAATCTATTATATAAAAGTAATATCAAAAACTAAGTATAGACTGCTTTAAAATATATTTTTGAGATTTAAAGCTAAAATATTAAAATCAAGAGATAGTTTAAAAAATAAGAGATGACTTTGAGATCAAAATGTTATAAGTTGATAAGAATAGTTTTTGAATTAAGGCTAAAATATTTAAAGTGACAGAGATAGCTTTTAAAAAGATATTTTTTTGGAAAAATAGTTAAAACAAATTATTTTGAATATTTCATGGATTCCATTCCACTAGAGAAGGTCGTGGGTTCCATCCTACTAAAGTGGTCGTAGATTCCATCGCACTATTAAAGCGAGAAGTTGGATTCCATTCCACGATTAAAATCTGAATAAAGATTTTTAGTGTTATTATGAAGTTTTAACATACATCTAGACGATATTACTTATCTTGGTATCTTAAACTCTTGAACTCTTGATACTCATGAGTTTTCAGTCTTGATTTCTTCAATCTTAAATTCGTCGGTCTTGAATCTCTATACTGTACAGTCTTCGTTCTCGGTACATGCATATATATACCCTGCATATACATATATATCTGGACAAGAATATTAGTATTTATATTTTATAACAAGTCCTAAGGTTGTTGTCATCAAAACCATAATCTCAGGAATTAACAATCTCCCTTTTTTTGATGATGACAACCTTTGTTTATACAATCTACTCCAACAAATTTCGATTCTACTCTAACTCCCCTATAATCTACTAACTCCCCCTTAATCTAAGCCTATCTAACCTATTTTATATTTCTCCCCCTTTGTCATCAATAAAAACTAATCATAAACCACATAACTCCTTATAAATCTCATACTATAACACTGTATATGATAATAACATAGTATAGTAGAATGTAAATGAGACAGTAATAATTGAGTAAAATATAGCATGGTAAATGTGAGAGATATCAAAATTTTAAACATAATCAATCAATATATACATTATGTTCTTATAAAACCACACCATGTTCAGTCATATATTACACACCATATTCAAATCAATCCAAACCAAACTAATCTAAACCAAATCAAACCAAACAATTCGAATCAAATCAAAATAAATCAAACCACATATGTAAAATCAAACATTTCTTGGAACTTGAACCCATCCTTCTTCAGCGAAGATAGGATCTGCCTTTATAGCATCCCATTCTTCATTATCTTTGTACAGAGTTCCTACTAGATTCACTTCAAGTTCTTCTTTGTCGAGGGCAGAGATCATCCATCGAATGGCATCGAAATGCCTTTCTTGTTCCTTTATCATTTGCATTTGGCTTAATTCTAAGTGTCATTGATTGCGAAGGATAAAAGGAAGTATGTTCTTGAAGGAATTGAGAGTTTCTTCAAGAATCTCACTTAGATTATGAACAGAAGATGCCACTTTTTGATAAAATACGAAGAAATTCAATGGAAAATAAAGAGAATTTAAAGTATGCATTTTTCTAGAAGAAACAGTAATTTAAAGAGTTAGAAAGTCATTTGAAATGAAAACACAAGGTAGTTATGTCAATTTCAACTTCAAAATAAAAAATAGTTTCTTGTCGTCACATGTCGACATGGAGGGTAAGGGGATGTCGACATGCCCCTGTTAATTTTGGAAATTTGCTTTGTTTCTTTATATTATATACAAGTCAATATATATATATATATAAACTTATATAACAAGCATTCTAGAGATATTTTAGAACTAATAAACAGAAATAAAGGATTTTCATTCATAGTTTTAGTTAGCATTACATAAAATGATACATAACATTAGCTAAAGAGAGATATAAACAAATACAATATGAAATGAAACTAGTATTAGTTAGAGGATGGTGAATATGATGATAATCCAAGCTTGCGACTCACTTTCCCAAAGAACTTGTACATTTTAATGGAAATCTTATCCAACTTTTTACTAACGGGTCTTTTGAGAACCCGTTGGTTTTCCACGATATTCTTTTAGTTCTTGAGAAGCGTTTTGTTGGATGGATTGGTAGGAGTGATAGGGTATTCGATGCTTTCCAATGAAGTCTATTCTTCCTCCTCTCCTTCTTCTTCAATTTCCATCTCCTCCCCTAATTCCTTCTCCTCTTCTTCTTCTTCTTCACTCTCTTCATGAGCCAATCCCTCATCCTTTTCAGCAAGTGTTTCATATGGTTGAAACATAAGCGGAATTCTCATGAGAGAGATTTTAGCATGGTTAAACACTTTTATAGAAAGGAACTCCTCTCTCTTATAATCAACACCAAAGTAGTTGAAAATCCGAGTGAGGTAAATTCCATGGTATAAAGTGTTTTCACCTAAAGTAAAAAAAAATCGACCGACATTCATCCAAAATGTGACGACCCGGGTTTCATACCCTAGAAATCTGGTTCATCTTGAAGAAAGAAAGGGATGAGAAAATAGAAAAGGTAGAGAAGAAAGAATAACAACATCAGAATCTCACAGCGGAATGGAACAAAATATAATAGATCACATAATTATTACAAAATTTTACATATATCAGAGTTATACAGATAATACATCACATACTAGACAGTTATAAACACCTGTCTAGTTAATACATCACAACTCAAACAAATAATCCCAAAGACACCAACACAGCGGAACACTATATGTAGTCTACAACGTAGAAGCCTCCTGCTCTATTGCTCCTCCAGAATTCGTTAAATCTAACCTGAATCCCTTGGCTACCCGTAAAAATTTGGGTACCCGAGAGTTTATGAAAAACAAAAATAAACACCGGGTCAGACATGGGTTTGGTATGAGTAACAGGTTAAAGTTGCTTAACTTTGAAAAACATTTGAAAATAAAAGGTATCACGTAAGACTTCCCACAAATAAACACGGGTAAGTTTTTACCTTACGCTAACCAAAACATTTGATAGGAAATTCTATGATATTATAATAGGTCTAGGGTTTTCAAGTAAATAGAAAATAGCCGAAATTGTTAAACATTAAATTCCAGCTACTAGCCACAAAAGTGGGTAATACAATCAAAACCGTTGGCACTTATTGGATTTTGGATTCCATACAATGGCAGGGCTACTGGGGTACCGCCCGTCACAGTACGTGGCCTAGATCAACGTATCGAGGATCACTCCCGACCCCCTGCAACACAAGGCCGGAACCATTCCTTACTGAACAGACCCGAACAAGACAACCCCGACAGTTGGAGCTCACAACTGTCCACACAGCCGAATAAAAAAGGGACATCTAGACAGGGGAAAATCTTGTCCTGCTTGGGCATGGCCCACCTAACCTTGCTGCACCTCCCCTGTTTTAGCCATTCCCGGTTGATGAGGCTTGAGGCTACGATTACCTTTAGAGAACATATTTCTTAGAATGCTCATCGCCCACCTGACGATGTGTTGAAAGCATTCAATCCATACAAGTTCGTTCCGGGTTCGAACGAAACCGAAGGCATTATCTCGTTACACTCATTTTGGAATCACCCTCAGAGTTAACGACGATAACCCTTGCACTCTGAATCTTCACTTGATAATTCACGACCTATCGTTAATTCGAAATCGATGTGGTTTTCGGACTTCCAAATACGGAAAACCCGATCCCGGTCTCTTCGAAATCCAAACGTGTCTTTTAGGGCCAAGTTGTCTATTTAGTCTTAACAGTTTAATTCAAATAATTCAATACACACACAGATAGATAATTCACAATATCATAATAGATAGTCAACATTAACATAAACAGATAATCAATATTATCACTACAAACAGATAATGCATATTATCATCATAACAGATAATTCATATTATCATCATATTTAAATCAAAGCATCCATATCCCATAGCATCAATTTCTCATATCTGAGATCTTAAATCATTCAAGGTAAACAATTTCATCCATCAATACATAAGAAATCATACAAGCTACAATTAATTTAAAATGAATTAAATTAATTACTTACATCTCTAATTAATTTAATTAATTCACCATTTAAATCTTGCTTATATCAGTTATCAATCAGTTAATAAATCATTCACTAATTATTCGTTCCAATTAATCACACTTGATTAATTAACATTTAATTATATACAAATAATCATCCTTAAATTATTATCACAAATTAATTATCTTATCTAAATATAGAAATTAACCTTAAATTACAACATTACATTACTTCTTAATTACACTAATTAATTACTCTTTAATTACTTATTATTGGTTAATTAATCTAAATTTATCATCCCATCATTAATTATATCAATTAATGATTTCTAATTACATTTTAATTAATTCCCTATTTAAATTAATTACCTTAAGTAATTAATCTTTAATTAAACACATCAATTAATCACCTCTGATTAATACCATTTAGTAATTAACTATCTTTAAATTCTCCATCAAATAAATTAATTTCTCCTTAATTAATTTTCTCTAATTAATCCTCTGGTTAATTATACAAAGTAATTATATTCCAATTACTTTCATTATTAAATCACCCTCAGTTAATTACGTCCAGTAATTATCATTAATTACTTCCCTAAATAATAATACTTATCTCATCATCAAAATGGTTGTCTAAATTAATCAAACTTAATTAATTAAATTAAACAATTCATAGAATTAATTACAATGAGTAATTAATTCCTTAATTACTTCCGTTAAGTAATTATACTTAACAATTCACAATTGCTTATCTTAAATAAATAATTTAATTAATTATTAAAAATAATCCCATTAATTGATTATTTCATAATTTTAGTTAATGACCCTGATTAACTAATTATAATTCTTTAATTACTTTCCTAAAGTAATTAACTACGATTTATTATCAATTACATTTTAAGTTAGTCTTAATAACTCATTAATTAATCCTTTATTAATTCATTAATTGATTACTAATCATTAATTTAAAATTAAACCAATGATTTCTTAATTACCAATTAATTTACCTTTAACTTATATCTTATTTAAATAAATTTAACTCTTAATTTCTGAGTTAATTAATTCTAGTCATTCATTATCCATTTAGTTAATTTGATAATTACAAGCCTTAAGTTTTTAAGACCTTTTTCTATTTAATGATCAATTTATCATTTATAAGCTATTTAATCAATTTAATTTAAAGTTTCTTTTAAACTTCATTTTAAATTTAAGATTTAAAATGAAATCAAATGAATCTTATCAATTCCAAACTCCTTTTTATTTTACAACTGAAAGAATAGTTATCTTAAAATAGAAGATTAAAGGAATTTACAAACGGTTTCATTTTGAATTCAAATCTAATTTAAAAATTCTCTTCATCATTCAAATTTGTTTAAAACAAATTTTAAATTTAAAAATCTTATTTATTTAAAAACTGAGATTCAAACTACGTTTTGAATCCAAACTTATCTTGATTTAAACTTTGTTTTAAATACGTATTTTTTTTTAAATCCCAGTTTTAAAATTTTTATAAAGCTTATAGGTTTTAAAACCTGTAGCTAAAATACCTGAGATAAACAAACATTTCTTCGAGCAAAGACCCACATTTCTTCGAGTCCGACACTCGAATCACTCGAGTGAAACTCGAGCAACAATCCCCCTTTTTTTTAGTGCTTTCAAATAAATTTTAAAATTTTAAACTTTATTTTATTTTAAACTGAGATTCAAACTTCTTTTGAATCCAAACTTTTCTTTTATTTAAATACCTATGTTAAACATTCATTTCCCATTTTAAAACCCCAGTTTAAAGAAAATTAAACTTTACAGGTTTTAAAAACCTATCACAATTTACCCAGGTCCCCCTCCCCTACACTACTCCGAGTCAACAACGAGCGTGCTTCGAGTCGCGTGAAGTATTTCCCAAGTCAAGTCCTTACAAACTCGAGTACCCCCCTTCCTCCTAGAAACACAACACCCATTCATGAACACCGTGCATATGCACGGTGGCTCCGGCCTTCATCGAGCATCGACGATGATCGAGACATGTCAGAGTACAACACAGCAACACCCCACGCTCACCAAATCAAACATCAAATCTTGAAATCAAAAATTGAGACTTCGACCCAAAACTTGAAAAAAACACAGAGCAATGCCAAAGAAAACCTGACATCACCTCGTTTGAAAAAAATTCTGGCCACCTGACGTTCGGCCACTTCGGCCATGTCTTCATCTTCGTTCAAGCTTCCCTCACCAGTAATCCCCCATCACTCGATCCATCTCACGAACCATGCCGATCAATTAGTCAAACACAGACAAAACTAGGGTTCTAAAACAAAACCCACAACCGCAACCTCCCTATTGAATTTCATCACCATCCAAAATTTTTCCCAACACCATTGATCATTCCTCCATCTCCATGCATGTTCCCGAACTCTCCAATCCACTTGATCACAAGGGGGACTCAAAAATAAACTTCCAGTTAAAACCCAAACTCCACCTTCAATTCTAAACTATAAATCCTTATTCCTATGTTAAAAATCATATTGTGTATAAAGTTTTCGATTAGTAATACTGGAATTATAATTTATACAGTTTGAGTTTTAATTATATTTAGTATACTCAGATGTTCTTAATGTTTCCAAGACAAACAGACATTATTTATCTTACTTAGATTTTTAAACATAAATTTAGGTTAATCAAACAATATTAGTTTGCCAAGCAGGTTCTAACAAGAATCTGGATCATGTGGAAGGGATTTTGAATAAAAACATGAACTTGGGAATCATGACAGAGCTCAAAACTTAAGCACAGCATACCCACACATATATGCACAGAAACAGACTTATATATTTGCAAACATATTATTTTAGAAATGAGTATGCGACATAATTTATAACTTAACTTATTTAAATTTGTATTGTTACTCACCTGCTTTAGAGAGGATGAACATAACACTGTTCTTTAAAACTGGAAAAACATGCCTTTTGTTTTGATTCCAGAAACTTGTATTTTGAAAACATGAGTGCTTGCTACAGATTAACTTGAAAACTTTATCTTGCTTTGATCTTTCTGTAAATCTTCTTGCCTTTTTTTGTAGTATGATATTGTTTAAGTTTGGAAAAAAAAAAGGCTAACTATTTTCTCTGGTTTGCTAAGTTTGAACAGAGAGTATTGCATATAAATATAAGCCAGACAAGCTTGTACAGGAAGATGCAGTTTGTTCAGGTTATATATATTTTTTTAAGTCAGAGATATTTTTTTTACATTTCGGCTGAAATGATAAGTATACATCTCTAGTAGACCAAATGGTGTGCTAATATTAAATGCCACAAAGTACTTTATGTTTCAGCATATCTGGTTTTGTATGTATTAAGATATTTCTCTTTTGTCTTATTTTCTAACTTTGCTTACCTGGTTTTTTACTTGTCTGGTTTGCTTATTTCACTTCATGTACATAATGTTTTCTTTTGCACTTTGTTTATTTTTATGTTTGTATATGGATATATCTGTTCTTGTTCAGCATACTACTCTACAGGTTACATATTTTTTTTTAACTCTTTGCTCTTTTACTTGCCTGCATATACACTTTTGACTTGTATATATTTATTCTTCAGGTTATATACATATTATAAAATTATTTTAACCATTGTTATAAATTTTAACTTAAGTATTTAGTTCTATTACTTACTTTATTTTCTCTTTTATTTTTAAACTTTAACTATCAAATACTTAATTTGATGATTATTAATTTATTTGCATACTTATGCTAATATCATAGATTGGATTTTATACTTAAGTTCAATATATTAAAGACTTGTTTTATTTTAAACATGTTTGAAAGATGTTATTTCAAATTTACAATCATAGCTTTCCTATCGAATACACATAAATAGATTTAAGATAACAATTTTTATTTATATTAGAAATCCATTTGTAAAACATTACACCATTAATATTGTTTAAATTTAACTCATGATTAAATTAAAATAACTCATAAAAGCATTTGTCTTCTTACCTAATATATTACTTATTTTATTAGCTGCATAAAAACAAAACAAGCCTTTTTATTTATATTTAAACTTAAGCTAAAATCAATTTTAAACAATTAAGTTTTTATCTTGAGTATTTTCAAGTCATATGGTTATTTATTTAATAGCTTAATATCAAATTAAATCCAATTTTTAATTTATCAAAAATATCAGAATAAGAAAACATACCTATGTATATAAAATTTTAAACAAAGATTATCTATTTATAATATATACAGATATGTATACATTTAAATACAAAATAATTTATTAGCCTTTAAAATAGATTATCAGTTTAAATATTTATTTTGAAGAAGATTATTAATTTAATTCAAATTCATTATTAACAATATTGTCAAATCAATTAAATTTTGACATAAATTATTAAATTGTTATTGTCAAAATTTCCGGGATATCACATTCTTCCCCCCTTATAAGAATTCCGTCCCCGAAATTTAAAACAAAGGTAATTTAATAATTTAATTAAAGATTTAAATTTTAAACACAGACAGATATCAATCATATTCTAGCAATCATAGTAACCAATTCATCCAATCTACAAATCTAATTGTCCAGATAAAAATTCTTAATAGCATTTTCTCGAGTTTCCCCAAGTATAAATATTGGGATACTCTCTCTACAGAATTCAAACAACCAATATTACTAAGCTATTGAGTTTCTACTCATCTGGATCTACAAAACAAAACAGGATATCAGACTACAGATAAGTCCGACTCAACAACCAAAACTCTCCGAACTGCTGACTCTACAATCAAAGATAGCTCTTACACGTACTCCCTCAGAGATACGTGAAACACACTGAATTCCAGTTATCCAAACTGACAATTCAATCCTGAAACCAAACACTTATCCAAAATCAAATCTCCGATTACGGACTCCAAATTTCTCCGTCCCTTATCCACAAAACTCTTCGTACGATCCTGGGCTGCCTACATCCTTCCTGATCAGCTCAACCCTCGCTGATACCCCCAGAAACAAATTGAGCCAAAGACAATCCATCAAAATGACCTTCCCAAGATCAACTTCAAAAATCAGAACACAACTCAATTTCAAAATCAAGAGACTGATCTTACTTCTTCTCATAAGGAAAGATAATACAGATGCATTCCAATCTGTTCTGAAAAATTTCCAGTAGAAACTCACTAATCCAACATACTGCAAATTCTAGTTGTTCCCACACCAAACAGCTGCCACCCTGCTTCCACTGCGCTACTCTGACCAGAGCAGGTGAAAATGCTAATGATGATTTCAAGGACAAACTGGACAACATATCTTAGAACTATGGTTCAATAGATCCTTAAAGAAATTCAGAAGTCCCTTCAAAACTCTAGCTGCTTCACCCAACTCATTTTCCATAAAATCATCTTACAACTGAGCTGAACCATTTGTACCACTCCTGGAATCCAGTCGATACCAAACTCAATCTCTAGATACGGACAAAATTCACATCCAGAAAAATCAGATAGCCCAAGAGAAACTCAAACAATCGCAAGTCACTTTTGCGATCAATCTAGCCCACTACCAAAGAAAAACTGTTCTCTCTTTACCAAACAGATCAGCCTATTTAATTAGCCAATCCATCAAAGAAATGGAACCCCACTACTGCTTCTGAATTCCACTGCTGATGCAGAAGTCAAAAACTTCCTTGCCAACACCAATTCCAAGAAATTCCTATCCAAAGCTCTTCGAGAAACTCGGACCTCAAACCAAACAGAAACATTCTACTGAACTCAGCCCCAACACCGAAACAGCTACACTTCTTTAACTGATTCTAAAGAAACATCTTCGGAGACTTCCATAGTCACTGTGCCTCATCACACAGCTACTACATCTTGAGGTAAGATATCCGGACTTGCTCAAGCCAAACTGACGAGTCCAAACTCTAGCTCATCCAAACTTACGCTTCAAAAATGAACTCCGAACCTTAACAGGTTTCCTTCAGAGATCAATGAAACCCTTACTCCATTCAAATCTCACTCAAGACAGTAATAGGTCTACAGTCTCGACAAATATACTTCAAACCTCAAATATTCAAACTCCAATCATTGGTAGTCATGTTACATACACCACTACCCTATCTACCTTTATAACTTATATTGGATAACCCGGACAGGAAACCCAACAAATAGGTTGAAATAAATATAAATATATATTACAAAATTACAAATATGTTCTCTCAAAAAAGAAATCACTCAAGAGCCTAGGTATTCACTCAACCTAGCGCTCTGATACCAACTGTGATGACCCAGGCTTCATACCCCAGAAATCCGGTTCATCTTGAAGAAAGAAAGGGATGAGAAAATAGAAAAGATAGAGAAGAAAGAACAACAACATTAGAATCTCATAGCGGAATGGAACAAAATATAATAGATCACATAATTATTACAAAATTTTACATATATCAGAGTTATACAGATAATACATCACATACTAGACAGTTATAAACACCTGTCTAGTTAATACATCACAACTCAAACAAATAATCCCAAAGACACCAACACAGCGGAACACTATATGTAGTCTACAACGTAGAAGCCTTCTGCTCTATTGCTCCTCCAGAATTCGTCAAATCTAACCTGAATCCCTTGGCTACCCATAAAAATTTGGGTACCCGAGAGTTTATGAAAAACAAAAATAAACTCCGGGTCAGACATGGGTCTGGTATGAATAACAGGTTAAAGTTGCTTAACTTTGAAAAACATTTGAAAATAAAAGGTGTCACGCAAGACTTCCCACAAATAAACACGGGTAATTTTTTACCTTACGCTAACCAAAACATTTGATAGGAAATTCTATGATATTATAATAGGTCTAGGGTTTTCAAGTAAATAGAAAATAGCCGAAATTGTTATATTCATTAAATTCCAGCTACTAGCCACAAAAGTGGGTAATACAATCAAAACCGTTGGCACTTATTGGATTTTGGATTCCATACAATGGCAGGGCTACTGGGGTACCGCCTGTCACAGTACATGGCCTAGATCAACGTACCGAGGATCACTCCCGACCCCCTGCAACACAAGGCCGGAATCATTCCTTACTAAACAGTCCCGAACAAGACAACCCCGACAGTTGGAGCTCACAACTGTCCACAGAGCCGAATAAAAAAGGGACATCTAGACAGGGAAATCTTGTCCTGCTTGGGTATGACCCACCTAACCTTGCTGCACCACCCCTGTTTTAGCCATTCCCTGTTGATGAGGCTTGAGGCTACGATTACCTTTAGAGAACATATTTCTTAGAATGCTCATCGCCCACCTGACAATGTGTTGAAAGCATTCAATCCATACAAGTTCGTTCCGGGTTCGAACGAAACCGAATGCATTATCTCGTTACACTCATTTTGGAATCACCCTCAGAGTTAACGACGATAACCCTTGCACTCTGAATCTTCACTTGAGAATTCACGACCTATCGTTAATTTGGAATCGATGTGGTTTTCGGACTTCCAAATAAGGAAAACCCGATCCCGGTCTCATCGAAATCCAAACGTGTCTTTTAGGGCCAAGTTGTCTATCTAGTCTTAACAGTTTAATTCAAATAATTCAATACACACACAGATAGATAATTCACAATATCATAATAGATAGTCAACATTAACATAAACAGATAATCAATATTATCACTACAAACAGATAATGCATATTATCATCATAACTGATAATTCATATTATCATCATATTTAAATCAAAGCATCCATATCACATAGCATCAATTTCTCATATCTGAGATCTTAAATCATTCAAGGTAAACAATTTCATCCATCAATACATAAGCAATCATACAAGCTATAATTAATTTAAAATGAATTAAATTAATTACTTACATCTCTAATTAATTTAAATTAATTCACCATTTAAATCTTGCTTATATTAGTTATCAATCAGTTAATAAATCGTTCACTAATTATTCGTTCCAATTAATCACACTTGATTAATTAACATTTAATTATATACAAATAATCAACCTTAAATTATTTTCACAAATTAATTATCTTATCTAAATATAGAAATTAACCTTAAATTACAACATTGCATTACTTCTTAATTACACTAATTAATTACTCTTTAATTACTTATTATTGGTTAATTAATCTAAATTTATCATCCCATCATTAATTATATCAATTAATGATTTCTAATTACATTTTAATTAATTCCCTATTTAAATTAATTACCTTAAGTAATTAATCTTTAATTAAACACATCAATTAATCACCTCTGATTAATACCATTTAGTAATTAACTATCTCTAAATTCTCCATCAAATAAATTAATTTCTCCTTAATTAATTTTCTCTAACTAATCCTCTGATTAATTATACAAAGTAATTATATTCCAATTACTTTCATTATTAAATCACCCTCAATTAATTACGTCCAGTAATTATCATTAATTACTTCCCTAAATAATAATACTTATCTCATCATCAAAATGGTTGTCTAAATTAATCAAACTTAATTAATTAACTTAAACAATTCATAGAATTAATTACAATGAGTAATTAATTCTTTAATTACTTCCGTTAAGTAATTATACTTAACAATTCACAATTGCTTATCTTAAATAAATAATTTAATTAATTATTAAAAATAATCCCATTAATTGATTATTTCATAATTTTAGTTAATGACCCTGATTAACTAATTATAATTCTTTAATTACTTTCCTAAAGTAATTAACTACGATTTATTATCAATTACATTTTACGTTAGTCTTAATAACTCATTAATTAATCCTTTATTAATTCATTAATTGATTACTAATCATTAATTTAAAATTAAACCAATGATTTCTTGATTACCAATTAATTTACCTTTAACTTATATCTTATTTAAATAAATTTAACTCTTAATTTCTGAGTTAATTAATTCTAGTCATTCATTATCCATTTAGTTAATTTGATAATTACAAGCCTTAAGTTTTTAAGACCTTTTTCTATTTAATGATCAATTTATCATTTATAAGCTATTTAATCAATTTAATTTAAAGTTTCTTTTAAAACTTCATTTTAAATTTAAGATTCAAAATGAAATCGAATGAATCTTATCAATTCCAAACTCCTTTTTATTTTACAACTGAAAGAATAGTTATCTTAAAATAGAAGATTAAAGGAATTTACACACGGTTTCATTTTGAATTCAAACCTAATTTAAAAATTCTCTTCATCATTCAAATTTGTTTGAAACAAATTTTAAATTTAAAAATCTTATTTATTTAAAAACTGAGATTCAAACTACGTTTTGAATCCAAACTTATCTTGATTTAAACTTTGTTTTAAATACATATTTTTTTTTTTGTAAATTCCCAGTTTTAAAAATTTTATAAAGCTTATAGGTTTTAAAACCTGTAGCTAAATTCCTGAGATAAACAAACATTTCTTCGAGCAAAGACCCACATTTCTTCGAGTCCGACACTCGAATCACTCGAGTGAAACTCGAGAAACAATCCCCCTTTTTTTTTAGTGGTTTCAAATAAATTTTAAGATTTTAAAATTTATTTTATTTTAAACTGAGATTCAAACTACTTTTGAATCCAAACTTTTCTTTTATTTAAATACCTATGTTAAACATTCATTTCCCATTTTAAAACCCCAGTTTAAAGAAAATTAAACTTTACAGGTTTTAAAAACCTGTCACAAATTACCCAAGTCCCCCTCCCCTACACTACTCCGAGTCAACAACGAACATGCTTCGAGTCGCGTGAAGTATTTCCCGAGTCAAGTCCTTACAAACTCGAGTACCCCCCCTTCCTCCTGAAAACACAGCACCCATTCATGAACACCGTGCATATGCACGGTGGCTCTGACCTTCATCGACCATCGACGATGATCGAGACATGTCAGAGTACAACACAGCAACACCCCATGCTCACCAAATCAAACATCAAATCTTGAAATCAAAAATTGAGACTTCGACCCAAAACTTGAAAAAGACATAGAGCAATGCCAAAGAAAACCTGACATCGCCTCGTTTGAAAAAAATTCTGGCCACCTGACGTTCGGCCACTTCGGCCATGTCTTCATCTTCGTTCAAGCTTCCCTCACCAGAAATCCCCCATCACTCGATCCATCTCACGAACCATGCCGATCAATTAGTCAAACACAGACAAAACTAGGGTTCTAAAACAAAACCCACAACCGCAACCTCCCTATTGAATTTCATCGCCATCCAAAATTTTTCCCAACACCATTGATCATTCCTCCATCTCCATGCATGTTCCCGAACTCTCCAATCCACTTGATCACAAGGGGACTCAAATAAACTTCCAGTTAAAATCCAAACTCCACCTTCAATTCTAAACTATAAATCCTGATTCCTATGTTAAAAATCATATTTTGTATAAAGTTTTCGATTAGTAATACTGGAATTATAATTTATACAGTTTGAGTTTTAATTATATTTAGTATACTCAGATGTTCTTAATGTTTCCAAAGACAAACAGACATTATTTATCTTACTTAGATTTTTAAACATAAATTTAGGTTAATCAAACAATATTAGTTTGCCAAGCAGGTTCTAACAAGAATCTGGATCATGTGGAAGGGATTTTGAATAAAAACATGAACTTGGGAATCATGACAGAGCTCAAAACATAAGCACAACATACCCACACATATATGCACAGAAACAGACTTATATATTTACAAACATATTATTTCAGAAATGAGTATGCAACATAATTTATAACTTAATTTATTTAAATTTGTATTGTTACTCACCTGCTTTAGAGAGGATGAACAGAACATTGTTCTTTAAAACTGGAAAAACATGCTTTTTGTTTTGATTCCAGAAATTTGTATTTTGAAAACATGAGTGCTTGCTATAGATTAACTTGAAAACTTTATCTTGCTTTGATCTTTCTGTAAATCTTCTTGCCTTTGTTGTAGTATGATGTTGTTTAAGTTTGAAAAAAAAAAGCTAACTATTTTCTCTGGTTTGCTAAGTTTGAACAGAGAGTATTGCATATAAATATAAGCCAGACAAGCTTGTACAGGAAGATGTAGTTTGTTCAGGTTATATTATTATATTTTTTAAGTCAGAGATATTTTTTTACATTTCGGCTGAAATGATAAGTATACATCTCTAGTAGACCAAATGGTGTGCTAATATTAAATGCCACAAAGTACTTTATGTTTCAGCATATCTGGTTTTGTATGTATTAAGATATTTCTCTTTTGTCTTATTTTCTAACTTTGCTTACCTGGTTTTTTACTTGCCTGGTTTGCTTATTTCACTTCATGTACATAATGTTTTCTTTTGCACTTTGTTTATTTTTATGTTTGTATATGGATATATCTGTTCTTGTTCAGCATACTACTCTACAGGTTACATAATTTTTTTTAACTCTTTGCTCTTTTACTTGCCTGCATATTCACTTTTGACTTGTATATATTTATTCTTCAGGTTATATACATATTATAAAATTGTTTTAACCATTGTTATAAATTTTAACTTAAGTATTTAGTTCTATTGCTTACTTTATTTTCTCTTTTATTTTTAAACTTTAACTATCAAATACTTAATTTGGTGATTATTAATTTATTTGCATACTTATGCTAATATCATAGATTGGATTTTATACTTAAGTTCAATATATTAAAGACTTGTTTTATTTTAAACATGTTTGAAAGATGTTATTTCAAATTTACAATCATAGCTTTCCTATCGAATACACATACATAGATTTAAGATAACAATTTTTATTTATATTAGAAATCCATTTGTAAAACATTACACCATTAATATTGTTTAAATTTAACTCATGATTAAATTAAAATAATTCATAAAAGCATTTGTCTTCTTACCTAATATATTACTTATTTTATTAGCTGCATAAAAACAAAACAAGCCTTTTTATTTATATTTAAACTTAAGCTAAAATCAATTTTAAACAATTAAGTTTTTATCTTGAGTATTTTAAAGTCATATGGTTATTTATTTAATAGCTTAATATCAAATTAAATCCAATTTTTAATTTATCAAAAATATCAGAATAAGAAAAAATACCTATGTATATGAAATTTTAAACAAAGATTATCTATTTATAATATATACAGATATGTATACATTTAAATACAAAATAATTTATTAGCCTTTAAAATAGATTATCGGTTTAAATATTTATTTTGAAGAAGATTATTAATTTAATTCAAATTCATTATTAACAATATTGTCAAATAAGTTAAATTTTGACATAAATTATTAAATTGTTATTGTCAAAATTTCCGGGATATCACACAAAATCACCGTGCCAAATTAATGTCATAGTGCCCAAAAATAGTAAAAAGATCCTTGCATACTTTTAAGGTCAAGTGATTGAAATTTTCCAATCTTGGAGTTATGGTATGTTGCAATAGAAGGTTTACAATTCTAGCTTTAGGATGAAAATTTTGGTTTATAAACTCAAAGCTATCATCCCTTACAAAAATGTGATTAAATGCCTCACGGTCATGTTCATCAATTTTAAAATCCAAAAGATTCATTCCCGTACTCTTACAACCAAGAATGTTACCTAAAATCTCACTATGTAAAACAATATGCTTTCCTTTAACGCTATTCCACCCTTCCCCTTCATTTCCTTCATAAAAACCACGATTCAAATTTGCATAAATTTTTTTGACAACGTTCAGATAATAAACGAAATCATTTTGAGAATCATCAATTAAGCTTAGAATTTGATTCTCTTCAAAAAGAACATTGACCTCATACGAAGGAAAATCACTAAAGATAGCAAATTTTCTCGTGTGGACCTTTCCAAAGTTTACATAGCTAATGTAATCTTTGAAAGATTCCGGATCATTGTAGAGGAACTCTTGGGTGGCCTTGGACAGTCTCAATGTGGATGGAGTGCTCGAGGAAGCCGTTTTTGAAGAAAGTGGAGAGCTTGAGAGTTTAAAAGAGAGTATGAATTTTGAAATGAAAGTGAAAAGATAGGATAAATTAAGGAGATAAATAGATATCTAAGAGCCGTGTTCTTTGGTCAAGAGATACCTTTTTAGAGGTTTGGAATTGGTGAAAAGGTGGAGGGAAACTCAAAGTTTTGAATTCAAATTTGACCTTCAAATTTCTGGCAGGGATGTCGACATAGGAGGTAGGGTCATGTCAACATAGGTCCCCTAAACCATGTGGCTTATTTTTCCTACATTATTTTATACTATACTGTATATCCTATAATCTAATTTGTTTTATCTAAAATAATATTAAATATAGAAACACTTTAATATTAATATTTTAATATTAAAATATTATTTTGAAAACAAAATTTTAAGTTCAAACTACAGGTAATTTCAAAGCATGGAAACAACCGAACATTCAAACAAGCAATTTCACTCAATATAATTAAAATGCATACATATTTTTAGATCCATATTTCCAAGATCATTAGACTCATGAATAGCTGTAAAGCACATGTTCGATTTTCCGTCTCTTGATCTTCATCACTAGAGGATGTGTTTGAATCGTCTACAGTAGCAATATATGCTCTCTTTCTTTTCTTTGACGAATTATTACTTGGAGAAAATTTATGTTTATACAGATGTAGACAATCTCCTTTTAAGTGGCATGGATCACCCCAATTGTAGCATTTGATGTTTTTTTAAGTCCCATTACTATTTTTAGAATTCTTGTGATCATTTCTCTTGTAATTGTTCATCTTTCTGTATTTCAGAAACCTTCTAAAATTCCTTGTCATCAAGGCTATTTCTTAATCATCGTCACTGTTTGAGTCTGAAACATCTGTTATTGCATTGAACCCTATTGACTTCTTTTTTGAGCCTTGCTTTCTATTCTCCCTTGTATTTACTTCAAACGACATCAAATTCCCAATCAATTCTTCAATTTTCAGAAAACTAATATCATTAGCCTCTTCAATTGCTGGTCTTCTGATCCCATTTCGAAGTGAATGAAATCAAAAATTTTCCAACTTGATCTTCTTTGGAAAAGTTCTTTCTTAATGCAATTAGTGAGTGCACAATGTCTTGAAACCTATTGTACATGTCTGAAATGGACTCGTTTGGATTCATCTTCAATAATTGAAACTGATTGGTCAAGATAGATATTTTGATCAGTTTAACTTTGCTTGTTCCTTCATGAGTAACTTACAAAGTTTTCTAGATCTCATATACAGACTTATAGATAGACACTTTATTAAACTCATTCCTATCAACTGAACAGAATATAATATTCATGGCTTTGGATTGTTTTGTGCAATAGTCTTTTACGCCGCAGTCCACTGTGCAAAATCAGTTGTGGATTCAATGTACTCAGTATGTGCGATATTCCAAGTGACTAATCCTATTGATTGTAAATAGATTTTCATCCTACATACCCAATATGCATAGTAACTGCCATTAAAAAGTGGTGGTCTGGCAGTAGATTGACCCTCTGTAAATGAACTAGTGATAGTGTTGACAGCCATTTGAAAACTTTACAAAAATCAGATTATGAAAACTTTGAAAACTAAGGCTCTGATGCCAAATGTTGGAAATGCGGATTATGAATCTTAAGGTTGGATTAACACTAGAGGGGGTGAATAGTGTTTAATGGATTTTATGGAATTTTTGAAATCTTTTCAAATTAAACATAAACAGATGCAATTCAAAAACACAGAAATAATCACAGAATCAGACACAAATGCAAACAGTAAACACAAGCAGTAAAGAAAAGAACACAAAATAATTTTATACTGGTTCAGAGTTACCCTACATCCAGTCTCACACAATTTCTTGTACAGGTTTCTTTTCAAATATAATGTCGATATTACAACCTCGATTTCAAGGCCACGAGATACACCCTCCTGTGTCTGGTCGAGGGCAAACTCTCTTGATTTAATCAGGCTACAAGATCACCTAATCGATTTATAGGCTACAATAACACCCACTTTATTTACCAGCCATAATCACATCGTTTCCAAGCACATTTTGATAGAGAGAACTCGATACACTTCGATATTCTGATCTTTGATTACAAACGATCCTATAACTCTGAATAGCACTGAGATCTTTGATAGAGTGGTAGAGAATCAAACTAGAGACGATCGAGTTTGATTCACTTAGGATTTCGACAGAATTTTCTTAAAGAATTAGAAATATAAGAGAATATTTGAGTGGAGAAGGAGTGAAGAAATGATGAAAAACTAATTTAAAATTCATTGAGAACAACCGGTATATATAGGAGAACCACGGTCATGTCCATTCGCTAAAGGTTATGACGAATAAACACTTCTTTTGAAAATTTAAAATTTGATATCTGTCGACATGCCTATCTTATTTTTGGAAATTGATTTTTCTTTAAAATGATTTTTATTCTAAAACTTGTCAAAATAATTTTTAAACTTTGTAAACCGTTTTGAATATAGTTTAAACTTATAAAAGAGTTTTAAAAAATAATCTTATAGTATATAATCTATAATATAAAAGTAATATTAAAACTAAGTATAAACTTCTTTAAAATATATTTTTGAGATTTAAAGCTAAAAAATTAAATTAAGAGATAGTTTAAAAATCACGAGATGATTTTGAGATCAAAATATTAAAAGATCATAGGAATAGTTTTTGAATTAAGGCTAAAATATTTAAATTGATAGAGATGAATTTTAAAAAGATAGTTTTGAGAAAAATAGTTGAAATAAATTATTTTGAATATTTCGTGGATTCCATTCCACTAGAGAAGGTCGTGGATTCCATCCCACTATTAAAGCGAGAAGGCGGATTCCAATTCACAATTAAAATTCGAATAAAGATTTTAATGCTATTATAAAGTTTTAACATAAATCTAGACTCTATTATTATCTTAATATCTCGAACTCTTGAACCCTTGATACTCATGAGTCTTCAGTCTTGATTTCTTCAGTTTTGAATTCGTCGGTCTTGAATCTCTATACTGTACAGTCCTCATTCTGGAAACCTACATATACATATATATCGATACAAGAATATTAGTATTTTTATTTTATAACAAATCCTAAGGTTGTTGTCATCAAAACCATCATCTCAGGAACTAACAAACTTCTCCTTTAATTACCTTATAATTGAATATTTAAATTATGTGTTATGTTACAGGCACCCCCCTCATAGAATTTTGTCCTCAAAATTGCGATAAGAAAAACAACAACAAGCACATCAATCATAAAAATATGTGTCACAAGCATATAAGAACAACATATAAGCATACCACCAGTCAAAATTATATACAACAATGTAGATCATACAATCAAAATAGATTAGGATACACATCCTTGATCCTATCCTCTATCTCACAAGTAAAGTCTCATTCATCGTCACTTCATTGGACCTTCACTAACTTGACTATTTTATTTCTCAACTCCTTCGTATCTCTATCAACTATACGAATAGGTTGACTTATGATAGTCCTACCGGGCTTAACTACTAAATCTTCCAAAAACGTCAGCTACATGGTGGTCTCTAGGTCATGCACATACTTCCTTAGATGAGATATGTGAAAAAACATTATGAACTCCTACCAAACTACTCGGTAACTTGATATGATACACGAGTTTATCAATTATCTTTATGATAGGAAATAGACCTACATATGTAGGTGTCGGTTTTTCCGTCTTTCCAGATCATACAACACCATTCATTGGTGATACTTTTACGAAAAAAATCATCAACTGAGATTTCTATGTCTTTATGCCTTTTATTTATGCAGCTTTTCTACCTTGATTGAGCTTCCTTCATCCATGTTCGGATCAACTAAATCTTTTCAGTCACTCCTTTCACCACATTAGGACAAAGTATCGATCTATCACTTGTCTCCAACCAACATGCAGTCGATTTGCATGACCTTCCGTAAAGTGCTTCGAAAGGTGTCATTCCTATACTAATTTGATAACTATTATTATAGGAAAACTCGATTAAGTGAAAATGGTTTTCCCATGAACTTCCAAAGTCTAGTACACAAGCTCTCAATAAATTTTTAAGTACCTTGGTAACCCTTCTCCATTTGTTCATTAGTTTGTGTATGGCAAGCAGTACTCATCTTCAGCTCAGTACACAATTTTTTATGTAGACTCTTATAGGACTAATTAGTAAAGAAAGGATCTCTATCGCTTATAATTCTATTCTATACTCCATGAATTCTCAAATATTCTTCATGAATAACTTTGCCAAATTAGGCATTGTCCATGTCAATTTAATAGAGATAAAGTATGCATTCATAGTCAGTCTATCAACCACGACACAAATGCTTTTATTTCTTCATTTCGACCTTGGCAACCCGTCTATAAATCCATAAATATAGAATACCATTTCCACGGTGGCACTTCCATAGATTGAAGTAATCCGTTTGGCTTTTGATGTTTGGCTTTTATTTGTGGCATTTCAGACACTGCTTCACCAATAAGCCTACATCTCTTTTCATACATTTCCATAATAAATTCCTCTTCATATCATGGTACATCTTCGTACCTCTGGGATGAATAGTAAACTACAATCAATGATATTCTTTGACTTCCTTTCTCAAATTTCCACATCTGAAACACATAACCGTCCTATTGGAACTGGGCCAGCTCACAGAGGAAAATATGGGTGAATTCCAATTTTATGTCATTTTGGATCTTTATTAAATCTACGAAATCTAATTTATTTAGAACATTTCCAAATTTATTTTAATAAAAATCATTATTTTATTTAAATTTATAAAGTGATTTTATAATATGTAATTAATGTTATATTACACACACACACACACATACATGTATCAGACACACACATGCATATGTCTGTATGTACACATGTATCATAGCAATCTGTGCAAGGTATAACGTGCTCATATATAAGTGTTGGGATTTACACTACAATAGTCGCCTTAGCTTATATGATATACAAATATATTATCCAAACGTATACCTTTATTTATGTAAATAGAATATTGCAAAATACACAAACACACACACATATATATATATATATATAAACTATATTTTAAATAATTATACATAAATAAAAATGTACATGGAATTTTAACATTAAATATATACATATAATGAAATAAATATGTTTAAAACATTTATAAAATTAAACTTTTTATTTTTTAATTTTTTATTGCAAAGTTGAAAGAAATACATATATATTAAAAAATGATATTAAATGCATATACTCGTGTGTGTGTGTGTGTGTGTGTGTATTATATGATAATAAATGTATACATATTAATATCTTTAACATATACAAATATATATATATGCATGTATATATATATGTACCTATTATTGTGCATAGCAAAATGTTATTTTTTTAAATGCATTTTAAATTAAAATCCGTATGGATATTTTTTAAACATTAATAAAAATTAATAAAAATATTATTTTTGAACATAATTTAAAATTTTATTAAAAAGTCCGTGTGATATTTCATTATTCAAAATCTAATTTTATAATTTTAAAACAATTTTAAATCTATTTTTTATTTTCGGCTAGCATTTAAATTTAAAATTAAAGACGAAAGAATTTTTTTGTTTGGCAAAGCCAACGGGGTTAACTAGGCCCCTACCAGTTTATTGCAGCAGAATAAAAAGTACAAATTCGATGAAGAAAGAAAAGAGAGGGAAAAAAAAGCAAACTAGAAAATATAAATAGCAATTGAGGAAACAACAAGAGATCAAGACCATTCATGAATCAAATAGTCAGGGAATTCTCTGTTGCCAATCATCAATTGCCTGTGAGTGGCTGTCTTGACTTCATGCCATAATACTTCAATCTTCTTCCTATGCTTTTCAAAGACTATTGTATTCCTTTCCTTCCAAATAAATGACATATATGTTTTCAAACAAACAACTAATGCTCTAGATCGATCATTTCTCCATCTAGTGGCCTTGTAGATTATACTCCAGACTATGCTCGAGCTACCAGAAGATAGGTTATACCCTGTAATGCAACTGATATTAATCATCATGTTTTTGAGAGCAGGGCATTTAAAAAAAAGGTGGTTAGTGGTTTCTTCATGCATGTCACAAAACAGACATAAAGGGGAGCATGCCAAACCCAATTTGATCAAAGAACTTTTGGTAAGAAGAGCTTTATTTAAGACTTTCCACATCATCAAATTATTATTTGGGACAGAGTCTTTGGACCATATAACTGTGTTCCACTTGATTGTTGGTAAGGGAGAAAACTCAGTAAACAAGTTGTACACACTTCTGACACTGTGAGGCTTCAAGTCCCAAGTGACAGCATCCAGATGAATAGCAGTGCAGAAATTAGCTTGTATTTCACTCCACGTCAGCTTGAGAATTTGATTACTACAATTAGGCAGTTGCATTTTCCCTTCATGTAAATAATCATTTGCTTTTGCATCATAGTGTATACCAGATTGAAGAATCTGTTGGTAGTCACACACTTTGGATAAGATTAGGCCTTTGCTAGACCATGGTTCATGCCAGAAGCTAACTACAGAATTAGCAGTAACTTGGTATTATATCATAGGTTCATGCTAGAAATACGAAAGAATTTTTATTTCTACTGAAAGTATATTAAGTACAAATCTAATTTTATAAAATATAAAACATATTTTATAATATATATATATATATATATTATTACAACTAATTTACTTAATTAATTAATATTTAAACAATAATATATATGCACAAAAGTTATTTTTATTTCTAGAAGAATTATTTTAGATATAAAACTATTTATGTAAAATTTAAAACTATATTTGAATAGAATAAGACATAGAATTTAAATTACAAAGCTTATATATAATTAAATGTTGTATATCAAATTAAATAAAAATAAATTATTTTTTTAATTTGAGCCATGTCATTATAGCTGTATATAGGTCATAAATTATATACACACACAAAAACTAGTGTATAGAAATATGACCAATCTAATTGTGAGAATATATTTATATAATGGAATCATCACCTAACTAACAATATGATAACATACATAATATAAATAATACACAAACACCAATATTCATAAATACATTATAAATTTACTGTATATCCAATGCCATTAAATATAGCTTGAAATGATGAGATCTACTCCTTAAAACACTTTCCAATCCAATATAGTGCTAGTGCCTGAACCGATGACCACAAGTTATCGAATAAGATCTAATTTACTTTGATTTGACATTGGAAATGGAGAGATCGGGAGGTGAAGAATTCAGCTCGAAGTGTATGTAGACTGAGGCTCTCAAAAATATCTAATATGTGAGGGTTGAGATGCTTATATAGAGGAGGAATGAAGACGAATTAGGATCTATATCTCTTGCAAATTCTCTTTCCCTTATCATACAAACTTAGCCCACTTTGATGCTATCATATCGCCGCCTGTCATGCCCTATGGGAGTCAAACCAACCAACCCCCCACATGAGCTTTCAACCCATTTAAAGTCCGAAAAAAATATTTTGCACTTAAATCCAAATTAAATGTGACGACCCACCTACTCGACTCTTAGAGATCGACGCTAATACATCCTCGGTATTCATGTGCCGTAAATCCAAGTGCCGGAGAGGTATATTATCATGGGGTAAAGAAATAAAAATAGAAGATAAGACAATAACAGAATCTTACATCATATTCAACACATAATTATACATACGATTAGTACATGTAATTACTTCAAATTTCTTTATTAGAGTTCTAGTAGGTACTAATCCAGTCGGGATAGTTATAACAGCCTATCCTTACAAGTGCTGGTAATACATAATACAAAATGTAGACACAATGGAAAGTGATAGATAACTTCAACAAGAGACCCAAAATGCTCCATGCTCTATGCTCTAAAATGCTCCAAATAATTTAACTACTTGGTTGCATGGGAAATAAGGCACCCAAAGTTTAAGGGGAAATAAAATAAACTCCAGGTCAATCATGGGACTAGTGTGAGAAAGTAAAAATATGGATATTTTAAAACAAATGGGATCTCATGTGATATCCTGAAAATTTCAAGCATTATAAAATGTGAAAATCTCCTGTATAAATTATTTAAAATTGGTAAAATTGTTGTTTTTAAGTGTTAATAATAATGAATATATATATATATATATATATATATATATATATAGGTATGAGTAAGTTTTAAAATAGGATTATTATTTACAAATTGAATTTGTGACTGTTTAATATATATATATATATATATATATATATATATATATATATATATATATATATATATATATCTGAGTTGATTTCAAGTTGAATTTTTAATTAAATTTGAATTTGAAATTCAGAAGATAAATATCTTAAAGTAAATTAATATATATATATATATATGATTTTTATAGTATGTAGTTTGTTATTTTCATTTAAAGATCATATTAATATAAATAAAGGAAAGTGGTTACTAAATAGAAATTTAATATAAGATTCTTATGGAAGACATTTAAAAAAAAAATAAAGGATATAAAATTTAATGAGTATATTTGTATAACTATTGTAAGTGTGTAGTTGGATTTTTTATCATCTACTTTTAAAATTAAATAGACAAATATAAGAGGAAGAATAAATATAATTAAGTAAATTTATTTATGATAAAATTTAAACATTTAAAACAATAAAAAAAATATAAGAGCTAAATTTAGAATATTATATAAGTACACATAAAAAGTTATAAAACATGGATTTACAAATGTAATCAAGAAATATGTTTTTTGACAAGTGTCCTTAATTCCTTAAAATGATAATATGGGTTATATAACATCTCCATTTCCCCTTTCATTTCTTTTATCATCTCATTCTTAAAAAAAAGGGAGAGAAATCTGAAGCTTAAACCAAAGAAACTAACTTGAACAATCAGATCTAGGAAATAAACAGTTGAAAAAAAATCAATGCATGCAAGTTCAATCCAATTTTATCTAACAACAACTTCAGATTTAAAACTAAGTAAAGATTCAAGTTTATTCAAAAAAGGAGCAAGATAAAAATTAGGAGAAGACTTCAAATTGTAGAGCCTGTTCTTTGTTCATGATCAAACCAGGTGAGTAAACTACCCTTTAAACCAGTATAATAAATAATTTTTGGAATGCATGTGATAAATTGAACAGGAGTGTTGTATTATGGTTTGCATGCCTGTGTTTATCAGGTTCTAGGCTTGAATTTCTATGTTTAAATGAATATGTATCTGTATGTATATATTTAAACAGATTGGCTCTGTATTTTATTTATCAGGCTCAAACAACCTTCAAATAAATTAAACCTCCTCATGCAATCAAAATTTAGCTTGGATTCCTGAATAAAACAAGGTTGTAACAACATAATACAAATTCTAAAAATAGTTCCAAGGATTCTAATACTGTAAATAATCAAAAATTTAAGAAAATACGGTGGTAAGCTGGAATGGGTCAAAAATAAACCATTATGATTTCTTGTTTGGGGTGTATGAGTTGATTCGTGGTTGAAAGTTAGGAATTTTGATATGTAAATCATGATTTCTAGTATTGATATCAGAGAGAAATTTCAGGATGATCAGATTTTGGGTTTTGAGGTCCCTCTTGTGATCAGAAAACTTGGGGTAGTCGAAATCGCTACCGCGGGTAGCTAGGAGGCTGGCGAGTGTGGGGAAAATGGAGGGTGATTCGATTAACTACTGTAGTGGCTGATTTTGGTCGGAGCAGGGTTTTTGGGTACCGTTTGGATGAGGCTTGAAAGTTTATGATGCGTTATCTCTGGGGCATGATACTTGATCGGTCGTGGCGCGGGGAAGCGTGGTGGGTCGGCGGATCAGTGGACGAGGTTTCAGGGTGGCTGGTGGTCGGAGCATCGGAAACGAGGAAGTTTGTTGGTGATGGAATCGGTTCCTGTTCGATCGAGTTAGTTCGATTTTGATCCTGGAATTATGGAGAAGATTGGGTGTCTAGGAATGTAAGAGAAGATCATCAGCAACTTGTCGATAACATTCGTGGACGCCGGAGCCTCGTGGGTCAACGATGCATGTGCACGGGGTCTCTCTGTGCACCATAGTTTTTGGTGTGGGATGATGGGTTTTCATCTCGAGTTTTGGCACGGGTAGAGATGAGTTTAGCTTGGGTATTGATTCGAGCGTGCCTGTGATTATGAGTATCTGTTTAAAGTTTAGAAATTAGGGTGGTGCTTGTTGTTGTATTCGAGTTGACTGGAATTTTTTTCCAGTGGGCTGATGGCTCGGATTTTAGAGGAATTTGCCAGGATTGTCTCGAGTAAATTGTGGTTCTAGCTCGGGAATTTTTGGTTATGCTCGGGTTACCTGTAAAGGAACAGAGTTTTTAAATAAAAGTAATAACAAGTTCAAAACATTTAGCGAATGCAAGCTTAAAGTAAATTGATAACAAGTTAAAATTTTAATGATAAGGTTGAATTTGATTTATTGATTTGAATAGATTAATTATTTTGTTAAATCCTTAAGGGATTTCAAATAGAATTTAATAATAATAATTTGAATTAAGAAAGTGTTAAAATAAGTGTGTTAAGACTTTATTTAAAGGGCCTTAAGTGATTTTGTATAAGTAAATTTTCAACCATTTAAATTAAATAAGATTTAAATGATTTAATTAAGCAATTAATTAAGATAATGGTTTATCTTAAATTTATTTAAAGACATAAGCAATTAAGAGTAAATTAATTAACTTAAGGATAATTACTAATCGAAATGAAATAAAGTGATTAATTAAGGTCTTGTGTAAATTAAGGATGAATTAATTAATGATTTAAAAGTTAATTATTTAAGAATAATTAACAAATGAGATAATTACTTGATAAAGTAATTTATTGAAGGGAAATTTACCTAATGGTAGTAATTGGAGATTAATTACATAGAGTAATTCATTAAGGATTGGCTAATTAAGGAAACTAATCAAGGGATTAGTTAATTTTATGAGTGTGATTAATTAGAGGATAATTAATCAATGTAAGTAATTATAGAATAATTGATTCGAGTAATTAATTATGGATCAATGTAATCAATGTGTATGGGTAAGCTTAATTAATTTGTGTAATTAATTAAGTTAAGTGGTTAATACTAGTTAATTAATTAAGTTTAATTAATTAAAGGTAATCATTTGATGTTGAGTTAAGTATAATTACTTAAGGTAATTAATGAGGTATAATTACTTAGAAAAGTAATTAGTGGATAATTACTGGACGTAATTAGTTAAAGGAAATTACTTGATGGGAAGTAATTAAAGGATAATTACTTATGAATGATTGATTAATGATAAGTGCTTTGGATTGGTTGATATCTCTAATATGAATTGCTTTGTGATGATATATTGGATGGATAGTGATAATATGATTATCTATCAATTATGAATTGCTTTGTAAAAGTGTTATCCGGGGATTAAGAATTGAATTGTATTTAATTGAATAACTTAGATTTAGAATGACAATGGATTCGAAGATACCGGAGTCGGGTATTAGTAAATACTCGAAAACCACTTCGATTCTGTATAAGATTTGATATGTGAAATCAAAAGACTGGAATGGAATGATTTAGGTGAACTGGATCATTTTATTTTAATTTTGGAACTTAGAAATTGATGTGTGAAATAAATGATATCTATGGCAACTTGTGAAGTTGTAAATTGATACAAGTTACCCGGGTTTATATAAATTGTATGCTTTGAAATTTCATGTTAGATGAGTTTACTCACGCTGGTTTCCATCCTGACCCGGGTGTTACTTGATGTAATGCTCGGGTCAGATCGAGTATTACAGATTTTCAGGTAAGGACGTTCTGGAGTTCAGAAGGCAAACTGGATGGCAGGAACATATGGATTGTTTTCCGCTGTGTTGTATTATTGTTGATTATCTGGGACTTGTTGTTTTAAACTGTCCAATGTTGTGTAAATGTTGTAACTCTGATATATTAAAGTGTAATTTGACAAGCACAGTTTTCCTTTGTATAACTATTATTTATGTGATATTATATTTTGATCAGCTGCGAATGTGAGGTTTATGTTTCTTCTTTTTCTTCTATCTCTTCTTCTTTTTTTCATAACTATCTGGAATTTTCGGGATCGAAAATTTTCGGGTCGTTACATCTCATAAGACCACGTCGTACATAAACATGGAATGTGGTTTTTAGCATATGATAACCAAAACATTTTCTGCGTAAAATCTAGGAATACTATTTTTAATGACATTCTTTTGAAAATACTTTTTCAATAAACTTATAAATCTTAGCTGAAATAGTTGTATTGATTAAATTCCAGCATACTAGCTACAAAGTAGGTTCTATAATCAAATCCAAAGGCGCTTATTGGAGAATGGATTTTCATATAATGGCAAGGTAAGGGACTACCTTCCATACAGTACATCTCAAGAGGAATGTACCAAGGATTGACATCTTCGAAATCTCTACGAATTAGAACTAGTCTACCCACAGACCCATTTGGTGGCAGACAGAACAAAATATGAAATCACGACGATTGTAAATATTTTGGATCCGATAGCATGCTCCACATAATTAACATATAGAGAGTAATCTAGAAAGGTAATGACCATACCCTAATGGTTGTGAACCATATAGCCCTGAAGCGACCCCGTTTTAGCCCTTATATGTTGATGAGGCCTGAGGTAACGGTTACCTTTCACATAACACGCATTTCACTTTGAATGCCAGGTTGCCATTCCATGATCACAAAACTGATTTCTACAAATGTATAACTCCTTAGCTCATATGTTTCGGGAAAGGGTGTTGAGCTAAGAGAAGTTGTCTTCTCCACCACCAAACAGATGATATGTTTATAGAGATCGATCTATGGGATTAAAAATACAACGTCATACATTCTTCCATACAAGTTTTCTAGGAACAAGACAAATCAAAGGAACTCTCCTACTACATCCTATCGGGAATTACCCTTAGGATTAGTAGCGAGCAGCCCTTGCATCGAAGATCAAATGAAGATACTACTGCCACATATATATGATATGGGAAATTTCCCCCAAGGGTCAGTGACAAGTAGCCCTTCATTCTATTTATGATCATTCCATATTTTTACTTCGAATAGGAAAATTGGTTCAAAGTAGTTTTTGCATAAGAATCGCTCCAATCCGACCCGGATTCCTTCAGACCAATCATCGCTAAAAAGATGTTTAGTAAATAGGGAATTATTCTTTAATTGATTAATTTATTTTTATCAAAATATCTTCTAGAGATATATATCTTTAAAAACATTCTTTCGGTAAATACAGGATTATTAAACCACCCTTTTACTTTGGAATTATCAAATCGTTTTCATAAATTACTTTAGAAAACATTATTAAGTAAATAGGATTATGAAAATTATTCTAATTCTACTCAATATAAATTTCCGCATTCAACCTTTACTATTCATCGAATAGCAGTAAAATCGCCTTTTAAATTCACACAGATAGTACAGGTTCCTTTCTTGGAATTTAACACCAAGTATAAGAAGATTACCTCCATGCAATCCAAGTTGTTTAAATTTGGAAAATTTAATCTTTTATACTTAACTCATTTCTGACATTTTGACCTTATCTATGCCTTGCCCGTGAAAAAGGCCAAGTGAGCCAGGGCATTGGTTGCTCCTATACATCTCCTTGGTTTAAGCACCTCACATCCGGATCTCACAAAAAGAAAAATCCAGTCTACTCGTCGGCTTTTAGAACCAAGATTAAACCACTTGATTTTTTGTAAATCATTTATTTAAACTCTTTTAAATAAATTTTAAAACTTCAAATCCTCTTTAATACACTTAATTATCCATTTAAAAATACTTATAAAAGATTTGGAAAAGAATACTTAAGTTTAAAGCCATATTTCAAAAGTTATTAAAAAGTGGTGCTAAAAGTGCTATGAATAGTGCTTTTAAGGCTTATCTGATCAGACAACTTTTTGATCATCTATTGTAACGTCTCGCCTTTCCGTACGCTTTAATCGACGATAAACCAAACACGTCAGACTTAAACCATACAAAAGGGCGGATTGTTATGGGGTAAATAAGAAAAAAGCAGAGAAGGAAAAATAAACAAAATAGAATCCTGCAGCGGAACGATAAAATATAATAATCAAATATACGGTACATGAACCTGTTTACAAAATATTCGATTATTCTTACAAAAGATATATCAGAGTTACACATACCAAAGAATAATAATAATGCAGCGGAACAATGTGATGCAGTGTAACACTATAGTAAATAATAGTAATAATACAATCTTCGTCTTCGTCCTTCAGAAATAAGGCCTTCAATTCCTGAAATGCTCAGGCTGACCCGAGCGAATTGAAAAGACAAAACACTCGAGTGAGAACTAAAAGATCATATGTAAGTTAAATCAACATTCAATAATACGAGTGAAACGGCGTCAGAGATGTTTACGGAATTTGACATCTCCTATCCAGTGTCTAACGTGAGTGCAGTAACTCAAGAGATGCTCGGGATTCACATCTCCTAAAGATCCATTAAACTATTTACTATGTAGTAATATTTAGCTATTATAATAATGTCTATTAATAAAATAAACTTACTTTTTCCATATCATTAAGGGGTCACCCATATAGTCCCAATAGTCCATCCAATATCATAGTCCCTCCTGATCGGGAAGCCACCAGAGGATACCACACGGGCTATGGGAGAAAACCAAACTCGTATAAGGCGCGATAGGATAGGTGACACGGCACAATAAGGCAATGCCATGGTAGATATACCAATTACGCTTTTGGGCCGGTGGTAATGCGTAGCGCGCAGCTATAGCCCACCTCGAGCCACACCCCCAAATAAAAAAAATCAAAAATGGCCACTGAATCAATCTAAAAGTCAAAGTATAATATCGAAGGGATGTGTCCGATCAAAGGTGCTACCTCATTAGCCCGTCAATCGCTTCTGTTTTAGCTACCTTATGCCAACTCACGGGAGTCGGGTCCACGTATTTACCTCAAAGGAAATGCCGCCACCATCCTGCTTCATTCTGGAATCTCCACCACGTACACGGTTATCAAAGTGGTTTTCGGTATCGACAGAGAGTATGCCCACATCTGATCCAGGTCTCTTTTCCAACCAATCGTTATTATAACAATGCGGTCATTCCAAAATAATTATACTTCAAAACCAGGATATAATATTCATTTTAAAACCATATAAATACGATATCATTTTCCTTTAAAAATCAAATCAATATGATATCATTTATAAAACCCAAATTAATATAATATCATTTTTATTTCAAATATATCTTTTTCCCAAATTCATAGCATTTTCAAATCATAATACCTTAAAACCCAAAATTTTGAAACATAACTTCCAATACTTAAATGGTTTAATAATGAATTACTTTAATAATAAAATAGCTTTTTAAATTTCAAATACCGATTTGAACCTCCAATTAAACCATTTCAAATTGCATATAATTCAAAGCTTTAAATATTCCACCATTTCAAAACTAATTCTTCGATAATTCCATATATATCAAATTTAATTACTGTTCTTTAGATTTGAAATGTCTACTTAATAAATCCAATATAATTTAAGTAAAACTTTTAACTTCAACAACTAGATATCCTTCTAATTTATTTAACTTGATATATTCATTTAAATAAACTTGATATTCATTTAAATTACTCTAAACAAAAATCAAGTTATAACAATCATACCCTTTAAAATTTCTAAATTTTATTAAATTCCAAATAAATTCCATATTCATCTCCCAACCTTATTCTCATTTAAGTCATTATAAACTCCAGAAATTTAACTTAAATAAAAGCTTGACCATATTTTATCTTAATAAAATTAAACTTAATTATTAACTTATTTTATACGTCAAATCAATTTTACATAGCTTAAAACCCAGAATTTAACTATATATAAAATAAAATTTATAAAATCCAAATCACTATCTCATAAAATCATATATTTCTTTACAAAACCATAGAAAATCATTTCGAAATATTTTTATATATAGACCACGGTGTCTATATATAATTTTCTACCCTATGGTCAAGTGATATGATATTTATCATTTCAATCCGTAATTTAAAATAAAAATACGGTTATATATCATTTCAAATCGCAATCCCGAATAAAATAAAGCGCATAACAAATTTGCAGTTTAAGCAATATAACATACAACATCCATTGATCCAATATCAATCATCGACCATTTATTACAACCATCATCCAATTTAAACAATAATATCAATATAGAATAGAAATAAACAACAAGTAATTACTGGCAGTTTATATTCAATAATAAATTAATTTAGCTGGCAATTTATACGCAATAATAAATTGAATACCAATTTAATTCAATAAATTAAATTTTAACCGGAATGATGATTAAAATATAACAAATAGCAATAAATAAATTTTTAATCACATCAGAAATTAATTTAACACACATAAGAAATTTTACAAATTGTGAGTGGGTTAAAACACCCACCTTAGAAATTCAAATTGAATTTAAATTCAATTTAAACCCAAAATTCAACAGTCCCAGAATTCGTCCAAACTAACACCAAAATGTCTGGAATTCCAATACGAACCTAGTGGAGAAAATCGCACGTCAATCGGATATCATACATTAAAATTACACGCATTAGAAAATTTGAAATTAAAATTTATAAATAAATAAAATAACTAGCCTTCATCTTCTCGCCATGTCATAGCACCCTTTGTACCGCTACAGCGAGGTCACAAACGAAACCCAACATGCCACCGAACCTTTGACCGGAATTTCATGCCACCACCGGTCGCCGTTGGCTATGCCGTGGCCACCGCCGGTCTTGCCTCGCCTCCATCTTCCATCTCCCATAGGTCCGATCGGCACAGTCCCCCTTCTGCCGCCTCATGCAACTCGAGACTTCAAACCCTAAAACCAAAATTCAAGCCGCCACAGGTGCGCTAGGCCATGCGACCACCACCCATCGCCTCCCCAAGCCTCTTCCTTCCAAACCCATATTCCAATTTCAGAAATCGTCGTCGAAAGCAAAAATGCCTAAATCGGAAATTAAGCTTCGCGTTTTATGCCCTTTAACCGTGATTTATGCTCGATTAATGCACTATCATGGAAAACGAGCACTAGACGCAGGTTCCATTCGTTGAGACCTTTCCAGCGATATAAAATTTGATGTAGTTTGAGGCGTTTGAATTTTCACTTTGATTTTTGAATTGCAATTTGATTTGGGATTGTCCGCCATTGAAGTAAGAAGGTGAAGAGGAATTGTACACACAGATAATTGAGAAATAGATGTAGGCTAGGGTTTATAACAGGGTATAAATAGGCAAGGTTCAAATAGAATAGATAGACCCGATTTATAAACGTGTTGAACGGTGAATGGCCCGAAAAGCCCGTTCTGACTCCGGAACAAAATTGGGTCAACCCATATATCAAAATAGATGTTTTAAAATATTTTAAATGCAATGGAAAAGGTTTCAAGTCCAAATCCGATCGTATGAAGAAGTTATGCTAAAATCAATATTTCTCAGATTTCAGTTGATTTCAATTAAATCGATTTCAAGGCGTTTCGCGTTTGTACTATCAAACGACAGGTCCGATCGCAATGAAAATTAAAATCCTACAATAATTCACCGTTATGGATCCGATGAAACTTGTTTCGTCGAAATCCGAGTCAGTGGCGAAAATGACTATTTTTACATTAATTAATTAAATTAATAAAATAAAAAAATTAAATCAAATTTCAAATTTCAACTCTATAATTAACAAATTTCATCATTTTTTAGTTTCTAAAACATTTGTACTAATTTACCAAATTTAAATGTCAATTTAGAGTTGGTTAATTTACAAATTTCAGTATTAACCACAATTTCATTAAATTCAGAAATTATAAATTTAATTTCGAAAAATTCTATTAAATTTATTTTTTCATTCTATTATTCAATTCATTGTTATCAGCTGATGAACTTTAACGTTTTATTCAAAATCTATTGCAATCCTCACATTCCATCTTAATTAGCGTAATACTTAGATTTCTAAATTTCATTAAATTGCAATTACTCCACTTATTATGGTTCAAAACCCAATAAATTGATAAAGCTTTATTTCCAATACTTATAATTCAACAAATTGTACAATATGAATAACCTTAACATTACTTACAAATATTACCTTAATTAACATTAACGTAATATTAAATTATAATTATTGTAACTATTTTCCAATTGCAAATTAACACTCTACATAAATAGGTAACATACAATAATCGTTGCGCTAACTTTTAGTCACATTAATAAGCTTTTATTACTCACAAATCAAAGTTCCCATTTATTTTCATTAATTGGCTTTTCATTCAATTCATTAATTATTAGCTTTAATAAGCATATGCTATATCTTGGCACATTAATATTTCCCAATTAATCCACTTTATTACATTTAAATTAAAAAACCTTTCATGTAATTCCAATTAATCCACTTTATTACATTTAAATTAATAATCTTGGTTCCCATTCTTACCTATTTATCAAACAACAACTATTATAATTACTCTCTAGCAATAATCCTATCATCTACAATTCATTACGTATTATTACATTAATTTATATAACTTTGAATCCATTCCCAATTTACAAATTCCAATAAATTTATAACTTTATAATTTTAATGAATTCATTAATTGTCAATTGTCATTCCAATAATTACATTCATTTGATTTTTTTCCTTATTATGAATCAATTATAAACTTACCATCTTAAAGGTGATGTCAACATCAGTACTTATCTATTACACTAATATACGCCCATTGACATCTTACATTTGTATAATGTTACATTAATATATTCAAACTTCTAACTCCTTTTTTATTAACTATTCTATTTCCATTTATTATATCTTTGCCCAATATATACATTAATTACAATTAAATATTCTCAGTAAATTTATTTACTTGGTTTCATGCTTTTTATTACATCAATTATTGCCTTATAAATAAATTTACGTTTTTATTCACCCTTTCCGTTATTATATTAATTATCATTTAAGTACATTTAGTTATCTTTATTTGTATTTGGTGAATTAACATGTAACAACCATTTTCCAACATTTTACCCTTTATAATACTTGTATTGTTCATTCTTCCCAACCAATTACCATTCTATTATATTATTTCACACATTACTTCAAAATTTACATTTGCTTTCTCATATTCCGCTTATAACCAAGACATAATATTTAAATTATTTTATTTAAATTCCATTCAAATTCATTAATTATTAACTTTAATTAACCCCTTTTTGTTTCCTCTTAGTTATTTTCATTATTATATCACAACTTTTTTTTAATAATTCACTAAATTTTTATTTTCATCAACATTAAATTTCAAAAATCTTATTAAATTAACAATTATAATTGCTGAAAATTTACGGGTCATTACATTCACCCCCACTCAAAACTTTTCGTCCCTGAAAAGGAAAAAGAAAGGAAAAGAAGAATTAAGAAATCAATATATCTTACTTAAAATATTAAATATATAAACAAATCAATTTAAATAAAATATACCAATTTATAATCATTAAATCTTTTATACTCAAATTAATAAAGTTTGGAAACATTTACAAAAATATTCTAAGTTCAAAATTTTCAAAAAACTTCGGTAGAGTCTCCTTTGTACGGAGAGGCTCGGGAGAAAATATAATATCAAATATAACAATATATAACATATGTTTTCCAAAATAATATATATCCCAACATGGAAAAGTAATATAATAACGCTATAAAACTGTAATCCGAAAAATGTACCTATTCGTCGGGCAAATAACACTTAATTATGAAACCAAAAGAAGTAGCAATTGCTTCCATAACCTGTATTTCACTTATATAATCCAAAACGGTTAACAATTATATAAAATTAAATATTTAAAGTGGTTTCAACCACAAACAAACAAATCAATACAAACATCAATCACTTGCAACAAGCAAACAACCATCACATAAAATCAACACACATCAATCATTCATTCATATCAGACAAAACAAATAGTTATTCGGGTTCAAAAACTTTAAATTGTACAGAATGAAAAATAAACTACTTAGTGCACCATTTACTCAACAGTCTTAGATGAAGCTAAATAGATTATTCATTCATCTAAACAATTTTAAAGTATCCTTACCTAAATAACCATAAACCAAAACAAACAACAATTTTAAACAATATATCAATTTCATTCTTATTAATTTCATTTCATACATTTGTTGTTTGATTTACTTTTCATTCATAAAATGATTTATCTCTTTTAATTTACTTTTATTTTCTTATATTTTCCATTTATTTACCTTTAGTTATACATAGCTTCAACATTAACTTAAGTCTATAATTACTTACTTACAACATTTACCTTCTATCATATTTTATTATAGTGATATTTTCATTATAACTTAAGTTTATAACAATTATAACCTTAAATTCTCATTTATAAAAGCAAATTCATTGAATTCTTTCATTACTTCAAGTTTATTACTTGCATAATATCCATTACATCTTCTTATAGACATTTCAACTTTTAAATCTTTGGTAAGTTATATATGTTTTTTTTAAAGTGCAATTGACCTTTATACAAGTTTATCTTTATTTCTTTTAATGAATCAAATGTTCAATGATCACATCTTCCATTTTTATAGGTTATATATTCCAACTTTCTGGAAACTTCATTTATAACCTAGCATTTAATCTCTTATTTTAAATTAGAGTTTCCAATTATTAATTAGTTACCTTCCATTTCACTACAATAATTGAAACTATTAATTAATGGAACTTAAGAATTTAAATACCGGGTTTTATTTCAAATCATTTTAAAATAATAGATAAATATATACCTACAACTTATATATCCAATTATATTTAAAACAATTAAAAAAATTATATTTGTTTATCAAAATAAATCTGCAGCAAAACTACTCCAGTGGCATTCCCACTTCGAAACTCGAAAATGAATGTCGATGATGCGTGCACTCATCACCGAAATTATTTTCCAGCGACAGAGAGGGGAGTACAGAACTTATTTCATTTCAAAATTTCTTTAAAACAATTATTTCAAATCATATTGAAATATTTATATTAGAAAATACTTCTAACAATATTATTATTATATCCCAAAATTATTCGAAAGAAAGTTCAAAACCCCGGAACCCAAGTTCTAATTTCCCATTTCATTTTTTTTTTCAAATCCTACTTTACTAATATTTATAGATTACACTATCTAACAACCAATATTTTACAACCAAATATAACCTTTATAAAAAAATTATTTTATATATAGAAAATATAGTAGGCAAATTATTTCATTCACCTGTATTAAAAACAAATATTATGTCGGTCTGTCCTATTAGCTGTTTAGAAATCCCTATTGATGTCATAGCATCCCATGCATCAACCAGAATTTATAAATACAAAACGGAACAAATTAACATAATATTAAAACCTTTTTATAACACTAACAAATACGCTCTCTCATATATACACTCTGCGACTCATCATAGGGTATATTATCCTATAGAAAAGAGTCAGACCCCACAAAGCTAAGGTTTATCGCTAAACCAAAGCTCTAATACTAGATGTAACGTCTCGCCTTTCCGTACGCTTTAAATCGACGATAAACCAAACATGTTTGTCTTAAGCCATACCGAAGGACGAATTGTTGTGGGGTAAATAAGAAAAAAGCAGAGAAGGAAATATAAACAAAATAGAATCTTGCAGCGGAATAATAAAATATAATAATCAAATATACAGTTCCAGAAGCTGTTTACAAAATATTCAATTATTCTTATAAAATATATATCAGAGTTACACATACCAAAGAATGATAATAATGCAGCGGGACAATGTGATGCAGTGGAACACTATAGTAAATAATAGTAATAATACAATCTTCATCTTCGTCCTCCAAAAATAAGGCCTTCAATTCCTGAAATGCTCGGGCTGACCCAAGCGAATTGAAAAGACAAAACACTTGAGTCAGAATTAAAAGATCTTATGTAAGTTAAATCAACATTCAATAATATGAGTGGAACGGCGTCAGAGATGTTTACGGGATTTTACATCTCCTATCCAGTGTCTAACGTGAGTGTTGGGCGTGTTCTCACCCAGAAGACCGATCCAACTCGAACCAAGGCAAATGCTACCGACCAACCCACCCACCATCGAACCGGAGCCACCGGACCAAAAAACCACCGAACCAAAACCACTCCAAAGAACTACCGAACCAAAACCACTCCAAAGAACTACCGAACCAAAATCAATGCTCCACAAACTACCGAACCAAAGCACTACCGAACCAACATTGCCAGGCCAGATCACGTCATCCCAGGCCCACTAGCAGCTATATACATCCAAGACCCCTACCCTCAGCCTCACTCTATAAATAGAGGGGTAGGGGTACAACAATGGCAGACAAGTTTGAGAGCTCAAGCACGGACAGAACTTTCAAACAACTTTCATACACTTGTAATCAAAGCATTGTACTTGTATTCTGAACAGTCAAAGAGAATAACATATGAAGTGGACGTAGGCACATTCTGGCCGAACCACTATAAATCTGTGTGTCTTTTACAATTTAGTCCCTGCTTTTTACATATTTGCATAAATCACCCAAATTACTAAGAACAACATAAAATCGACTAAATCATACGACTTGGAGGTGTTTGCCTATTTTTCGTGCAAACATTTTTGGTGCTTTCACTGAGAACTTGAGCTAGAAGCTTCAGCTTCTCCCACTTAACCTTCTTCCCGACAGCATCACTCATTGCTTGGAAGACATGCCTCCCAGGCAGAAGAAAGATGTTAGCAAAGGAAAGAACATCGCAACTAGCAACGTTCCAGATCCAGTGATCACAGATCAAGAGAACCGTCCCGTTCCAACAGCAGTACGAAATGGAAATCAGGCAAATCCGGCAGCCCCTGCCACTGAACAGCCAGCAGCAATTACTAGGGCAGATCTAGACAGGGTTGTGGCTGAAGTGACTAACCGCTTCACATCCCAACAAGAAGCCTTGGTGGACCGACTCATGTCACGCTTAAGGGATGCTGAAGAATCCAACCGCCACATTGAATCATGGGGTGAGTCCCAGTCTGTAGGATCTCGGAGGCGACAAAGATCTTTCTTCTTCGATGAAGCTAACAACAGAAATAGAAATGGTAGGTGCCGAGCCCGAACTCCGACCTGAGCAAACGCTTGGAACCGAATCCAACAGGGGAGGTACCAGGCGAGGATCGGCTGTAGCTAAGCCTGTCATGCTACCTAGCCATGGAAACACCAATGAACGGGGCCGAGCTAGAGTTCATCCCGAAGTTGGACCCGAGGAAGTGCCCGGAACAGAACCCAGCAGGGGAAGATCAAGGCAAGGGCCAACTGTAGCTGACCCTAGCATGCTCCCAGAAGACCAGAGACAGCCACTGGAAAATATTAGGAGTGATAGATGATACCACCCCTACAGATCATCTGGACGGAATCAATCCGGCAGAGAAGAACCAAGATCATTTCTATCTGCTCCAAATTCTGATGAAAGGATGGCACGATTGTTCAGAGAATGCATCCAACGGGATCAAAGAGATCGAGGGATAGGCACTAGGGTAACCAGCCCTTTCACCCGCAATATCGAAATTTCCATCACCCCCCGAGAATGGAAAATGCCAACAATGGAACCTTACAAGGGAATCTCTGACCCCGTTGTACACTTGCAGAGATACACGCAGCATATGCTCATGAGCGGAGCCACAGAGGGAGTATTGTGCAAATGCTTTCCGCTATTCTTGGCAGATCTAGCTACCTCCTAATTTTGCCATCTACCCTAAGGATCCATCCGCTCATGGTAAATGTTGAAGGAAAAGTTCATCAGCTAGTTCCGCATTCATATGGAACAACTCAAGGACGCTTATTCCCTATCTAATATCAAACAGAAGCCCGGAGAGACAGTGCAGCAATATCTAACCCGATTCAATGCTGCAGCGGCCGCAGTCCAAGATGCCGATGAGAAACTCATCTTAATGGCCCTCTGTAGTGGTGTGCATCCGGACACTAAGTTTGCTAGAAGATTAACGAAAGAAAAACCAACTACCTTACCCGATTTCTTCCATGAAGCCGGAAGATATATGAGACTTGAAGACGCTGCCACTGAAAAACAGACAGGGCAACAAACCAAGGCAGCTCATGGCGACACACCCGTTGTAGCAAAGAACGTTCGAAGGAGTGACTCTAGAGACAATGCTGGGGGCAAGAAGGGAGAAAAACGTCTATATCGGCCAAGACCGAGATTTGACACTTACACTCCTTTGAATGAAACAATCGAAAACATCTTCCTGGCTACCCAAGACGAAGTTAAATACAAACGTCACCTGTACAACAAGGAATCAGATAACGCAATTAAGTCTGGAAAGTTCTACCGCTTCCACGAATCTCATGGGCATAATACCAATGAATGCCATCATCTTCGGGACTTAATTGAAGAACACATTAGAAGGAAGAGACTGGAACGCTATGTAAAAGGACAGAACAGGACCCCAACTCCTACCAATGAGAACCCAAGGCTACCCCTTCCAGAAACGGGAGGGGGAAATCACAACACCAGCGGCTCCAATCGAGAGAAGATAGTGGTCCATACCATATCGGGAGGACCACACATCGCCGATAGGAACTGGATAGAGATGGAAAGATACGGAAAGTCACTTAGAAACAATGAAGTCTGTGTCAATTCTGTTATGGAAGAACGCCACCGGAAGCGAAAAGAGAATGATGACATTACATTCAATAGGTGTGACCTAGAGGTAAGGCAGTACCCTCACATGGATCCTATGGTCATCTCTGCCTAGTTCGGTCCAGCCGAAGTTTTTCGAATTCTAGTAGACACTGGAAGCTCAGTAAATATCCTATTCAAGCATGCTTTCGACAGAATGAAGCTGTCAATGAAGGATGTATCTTCCTGCAACAAACCACTACACGGTTTCACTAGAGATGCGAAGATGCCCCTCGGGCAACTGGACCTCTTTGTTGAAACAGGAAGTCACCCCCGCTCCGTTGTACGGAAACAAGCATTTGTGCTAATATATAACCACTCGGCCTACAACGCCTTTTTAGGAAGACCAGCCTTGTCTGACTTCCAAATTGTCCTAGCCCCGTGGTGCCTGAAGATGAAATTTCCAACAGACAATGGAATAGGAAAAGTAGAGGGAGATCAAGACGCCGCTCGAGATTGCTATGTAACTGAACTTCGCAATAACCGCAGGACGGATAAAGGGAAAAATGCAGAGACTACTCTCTGCATGAAAAACTTGGAAGCATCAACTAAAGAAGGCCCCTCCTCTTCGATATACCAGTGATCCTTTCACTGAATTAGACCCCAGGGACAAAGAGGAGGAGGCTACCACCGAGCCTGCAGAGGCTATGGAGTTTGTATCTGTAGACAAACACGACTCAAATAGACTGTTGAAAATCGGATATCAACTAAGAGCAGAATTGAGGGATCAACTCATTGATTTTCTCCGCCATAACTTGGATGTATTTGCATGGACGCACGCTGACATGACTGGAATCTCTCCAGAAGTGGCATGCCACGTACTAAACATCGATCCTACCAAGGTGCCAGTAAAGCAGAAAAAGAGAAGTATGGGGGCAGAATGATCAGCAGCCCTCGATGAAGAAGTAAAGAACCTATTTGCCAATAACTTCATACAAGAAGCCATCTTCCCAGAGTGGATCGCTAACCCGGTACTAGTAAAGAAGGCTAATGGGAAGTGGTGAACATGCATTGACTTCTCCAACTTAAATGATACTTGCCCGAAGGATTGCTTCCCGCTCCCCCGAATCGATCAGCTTGTGGACAGCACAGCCGGGCACGAACTCTTATCTTTTATGGACGCATACTCAGGATATAACCAAATTCCTATGCACGCTCGCGATCAAGACCACACTAGTTTCATCACTGATCGGGGATTGTACTGCTACAGAGTAATGCCTTTTGGACTTAAAAATGCCGGAGCTACTTATCAGCGCCTCGTCAACAAGATGTTCGCGGAACTAATAAGACGAACTATGGAAGTTTATGTGGACGACATGCTAGTAAAGTCAAGGAAAGCTGACGATCACGTAAGCCACCTGGGCGAGATGTTCCAGGTACTTCGCCAATATGGAATGAAGCTGAATCCTCTAAAGTACTCCTTCGGAGTATCATCAGGAAAGTTCTTGGAATTCATCGTCCACGCCAGAGAAATTGAAGCAAGCCCCAAACACATCCGAGCCCGGAAAGGTATCAGGATACCTTCCACTCGAAGAGAAATGCAAAGCCTAAATGGGAAGGTGACCGCCCTAAGCAGATTCATCTCTAAAGCGACTGACAAGTGCGTCCCCTTCTTCGAGGCTCTAAAGAAAGACAAAGAAAAGTTCAAATGGACTGACGAATGCTTAACAGCCTTCCTTAACCTAATCGAACACCTCCAGAGACCACCAGTACTCTCAACTCCAAACGAAGGCGAAGAGCTATACCTATACCTTGCTGTGTCATCTCATGCTCTAAGCGCCGCTTTGGTGAGAGAAGAGAACCGCGCGCAACGGCCAGTATACTTTGTAAGCAAGAGGTTAATGGGGGAAGAAGCCGGATATCCTAAACTTGAGAAGCTAGCATACTGTTTACTAATCACGTCACAGAAACTGCGACACTATTTCCAATCTCATTCCATCATAGTTCTAACTGATCAACCGCTAAGGCAGGTACTCCATCGTCCCGACACTTCTGGACGACTACTTAAATGGTGCATTAAACTGAGTCAATATGATATCACCTACCATCCTCGCACCGCCATCAAAGGACAAGCCATGGCCGATTTCATTTCCGAATTCACTACCAACGAAGGTAAGGAGCAATATGAAATAGCTAAAGACATTAAATGGAATCTCTTTGTGGATGGAGCATCAAACGAACAAGGCTCGGGGGCAGGTATTGTAATAGTCACTCCCAAGGGAAGGAAGATACACTATGCTCTAAGGTTGGAATTCGCTGCCACCAATAACGATGCAGAATATGAAGAAGTAATAGCTGGATTAGAACTTGCCTTAGATATTGGAGTCAGTTCTTTATGTCTTCATAGTGATTCTCAACTTATTGTAAACCAAATACTAGGAGAACTTCAGACTCGAGGAGAACGACTCACAGCATATCTAAAGAAGACCAGCTGCTAATCGATCAGTTGGATCACTATTTAATCAAACACATCCCTCGATAAGAGAACCAAGAGGCCGACGAGCTGGCAAAGCAAGCTAGCATGAAAGATGGTACCACTTTCAGAACAGTAGCCATCTCAAAGAAGCTAACCCCGAGTTTCGAGCAAGTGAATCTGATAGCTGCAATCGAAGAGGAAACTTGGATGGCTCCCATCCGAAAGTTCTTACAAGATGGCACACTGCCCGGCGAGCGTAACGAAGTCAGGAAAATCTTGAGGAAAGCTTCCCGCTACACAATACAAGAAGGCATGCTCTATCGGCGCGGCTTCTCTAACCCCTTATTAAGGTATGTCGCTGGAAGGGAAGCTAAGGAAATCTTATCTAACATCCATCAAGGAAGCTGCGGAGATCACACTGGAGGGCAGACTCTGGCAAAGAAAATACTCTGATATGGATATTTCTTGCCCGCCTTAAACAAAGACGACTTAGACTTCGTCAAAAAATGCGACAGATATCAGAAATTTGCCAAGATTCCTCGACTACCAATAAATGAGATTACTCAAATGACCAGCCCTTGGCCCTTTGCAGTATGGGGAATTGACTTGATTGACGAACTGCCAGTGGGCCGAGGCGGAGCTAAATATGCTATAGTGGCAATTGACTATTTCACCAAATGGGTGGAAGCAGAACCTCTAAATAAAATATCTTCGGCAAAAGTTATTAACTTCTTAATCAAAAATGTTCTATGTAGGTATGGAGTTCCACTCAAAATCATATCGGACAATGGACTTCAGTTTGATAGCGAGGAGTTTGCCGACTAGTGCCAAGAGCATGGAATTCACAAAAGCTTCTCATCTGTAGCTTATCCCCAGGCAAAAGGACAAGTCGAAGCTGTCAACAAAATTATCAAAACTCTAATCAAGAAGAAACTTAAAAAGTCAAAAGGCGCGCTTGGGTGGATGAACTTCCTATGGCACTTTGGGCCTACCGCACATCTTTCAGAACATCAACGGGGCATATTCCCTTCTCTTTGGCATACGGATCGGAGGCCATGCTCCCAGTCGAAACTATAATGCCTTCCCACCGTAGGATCCACTATAACCCAGAAGAGAACAAAGAACTCATTCACATGTCTTTGGATCTAATTGAAGAGAGAAGAAACGATGCAGCGCTCAAAGCAGCAGCTCACAAGCAAAAAGTGACAGCGCAATACAACTCCAAAGTCAAGCATCGTAGCTTACAAGAAGGAGATCTTGTCCTCAGGAGAATCTTCCCGCACCCTGGTGCACTAGATCCAATCTGGAACGGACCACATGTAATTCATAAAGATCTCCACAACGGATCTTATATTTTTTCAACAGTGGACGGAGAGGTGTTCCAGAGGGCATGGAACATCCAACACCTTCGTCGATACTTTTCTTAACTTGTATTGCCCATATGAAGTGAATTAACAAAGAGAATCAGTGGACGTAGGCATTTTCGTGCCGAACCACTTTAAAAACTTATCTCTTTTTTAACTTGTTCCTTTATATGTTGGCTGCTTGTTAACTTTATCCTTTTCTGTTGAACAAAATCCTGTGTAATGGCATTTCCATTCAAGACACATCACAGCGCGACTTCACCTGGACAAGACCTAACAGGTACTATACGAATCTATGCCCTCGCCAATGAGACACTTTTGCTCCAGCATCCCTCTGCTGTGGGTTAACTCATTGCTCGCGATCGGCCCTTAAAGCCAACTGTATTGAGCCGATTATAAGCCACCGAGAAGGCCGACTATAGCGGAGGCAGCTCATTACGGCGTTCGGCACGCCGGAAATCGTGAACCTACTTTAAGCCCCAACATAAGGTGTGGCCAGCCAGGGGTAGTTCACAGTTGCCGATCGACACCCACGTTAGCCGGCCACGGTAAATCGAATAATACCCATGATTACGGGCCATAATGGCCCGGGTAGTTACTGTGCGCGATCTCGGCTCCGAGTGTCTTAAGTACGGCTGTGGTAAAAAAGAGAAACTCCCCACGGAGGCGTAAGATGGGTGACAAATGTCTCCAAGACCCACAGCTAGGGAAAGTGACTACAAAACCCGTTTGCCACGAACTTAAGCACATCGCAGGTCTTCCTTGATTGTAAGTTTTACTGTTTCTTATATTTCTATTTTGTTTAAAAACTTTCCTCTTATCCTCTATAACGATCCCTAAAGTACATGACACAAAATAGGAGACGCTCGCTAATGGGAATAGGAACTCACAACTGGATGACAGGTCACTCAGCTACATTCCACGCTCAGTCATACAAGACATTCAAAGAAACCGTCTACGACTAAAACATAAAGGGCGGTACTTTCTTCTTTTGTATATGAATATGTAGCTGTAATTTATTCGCACATCACACTAACATTGCAAGATATGAAATTATATTTTAAGCAAGAACTTGACATCAAACACAATTGATTCACAGGAATGTGCACAGCTATATTTCTTATGCAACACACCAAAATAACGATAGCATTCAAATATGACAGAATCAGCTTAAATTAAAAATTACATGCCAAGAATAAAGTCGTTCGTCACAAATAACATAATTACAGCCTAAAAGTTACATTAATGTTTTGGGACTACCATAGACAGCAATGTCAAGTAAACTAAAAGATATCCAGATCAAGTCAAGGAGTCGGCTGCATCGGAGCTCCACCGCTATCCTACTGGACCTCCGAGATCTACTTAACCGTGGGATTGGAACTCTCAGCCTGTTGACCAGAGGTAGTTGGTGCTTCAGAGGTCCCGCCTGTCCAATTCAGGAGAAGAATCCATTAAATAAACAATAAGCAATCAAGTTACAAAAAGCTAAAAGGGAAGACTTACCAGCATCTGCTCCTTGATCATCATCCTCTAACTGCACACCTACCTCCTCAGCAGTAAGCAGCCGCATACCCTCCTTCACCGCCACTTTCTCCTCCTTGGTGAATTGAGCCGTAACCACGTCCATTCTAAAGGCCACGCCACCCTCCTTATCTGCATCGGCCTTAGCCTCCTCCAGGGCCTTGAGATAAATCCTGGCCATGGCTCGGGGATAATCATCCATCCAAGATAAGTTTCCCTATTTCCAAGTGCGAAAGTATATATCCTGAAGCATCTCATCCATTATCCCCTCATTCTCCTCGAACTCCCTTATTCGGTCCTCAGAAGCCAACAGCTTTGCAGTGGCAGCATCCCTCTCCGATTGGTATCGCAAGCAGTCAGCCTGAAAGGACTTCCTCATCGCCTCCATCTCCTCCTTCAGCTTGGTTTGAGCAAGCTCTGCGGCTTCAAATTTCTCGGATAACTCCTGTACCCACTCGAGATCCGCTTTTCGAACCTCATCCACCGTTGCAATAGCCATATCAATCTGTTCCTTACAAACAACCTCCATTTTCCGTAACTCTGCCCTGCTGGCCTCTTCCATGGTTTTCTTTAATTGCCTAGGAGCGGCCTCATGTTGAGAGATCTGAATGGCCTGATCAGCGAGTTGTTTGGCCTGGTCGGAAACCATTAACCGCAATCGAATGTTAGCACTCCCGATTTCTTCTCCAGCCTTGACCAGTCGGGCATGATGCCCCATCAGCTTCCTGGTTTCCTCAGCAACCCGGTCAATGTTTGCCTTTGCTTCGTCCCCCAAAGTAACGACCCGAGTGGTAAGCAAGTCAAGGTCCAGGGACTTAGCTTCATTCAATACTCTTATCATAGGATTATGGGGAAGAAGGTGCTCACTGGTAGCCTCATCAAAGGTAATATCACAAGAACCCGGATCCAGATCCAGATGACCTGCAAACGGATTACGAGCCAAGCCGGGATGACCTATCCGGGTGACGGTAGGATTTTCAGACGGGTGCGGAGGAGGTATAAATTCAGTATTCTTCTTCGTGGTATCCCGAAGAGGCTGAGTTGGCGACCGAGGACCAAGTGAGGGTTCAAACAAGGAACGGCTCCTCTTCTTCCTTTGGATATCCTCCTCGATAACTCCAAGAAGAGGGCGGTAGCCGACTACGTCTCCAAGGCGGTTAGTCGGAGGCTTTGGTTTAGTAAAAGCCTTGAGAAGTTTGTATTTTTCAAGACGGTGCCGAACATCTGATGTCTTGGCCACCTTACCCGCTTCTGTGATAAAAACCAAGTGTTACAAGCATACATTGAGCTATAATTCAAGAAATATATCAAGTTAAGAAGAGTAAAGAGACGCTTTTGTTATAAAAACCCTGGGGAGGAGTAGGATATTGCAATAAGTCCTGGATCTCATTCCAGGACGGGAGCTGACCATAAAATATTCCTAAATCCTTATCATAAATGGAGTCGGCAGGAGTCAAAAATTCACCTTGAATCGCAGTAATTGCCTTAGCTGAAGCACTCTTAGAAGATGAATCGGCGTCGGTCCTGGCCTTGTCAGATTTCTTAGGCTTCTCCACTAAAGCCGATCCTTCCTCCAACCCTTCAAAAGCTAGGCGGAAAGCGTCATCTGTCCACTCCTGGATCACACCTGCTTGCTCAGAAGACAAAGCCCCAGTGCCATCACTACTCCGTCCGTCGCCACCATCATCGCTATGACCATCACCATCACCTTCTCCACTGCTTTCACTCTCCGCCTCACCCCCTTCATCCTCGTCTCTTTCCTCCTCCACATCTTCCTCCTCCTGGACATCTGGACATGTGCTGGGGGAGGGTCCATCGGGCTTCTTAAGTTTCTTCCCCCGGCAATTGGATGTTTCGAAAAGGGTTTCCTTTTGCCGCTCTTCGCTGTAGCCCCTCCTTTAGCTTTGGCGGCCCTTTCCTCAGCTGTGTCTCTTTGCTTGACCACAGACTGGCGTGGCAGAATCAAGTTGAGCCCCAAAAGAGTAGCATTCCTGATCAAATAAGAAGCTGCCCTCTCTTTTTCCGGAATGGCTTCTATTTCCGCAGCCATCTGAACCAGACGATCGTTCTCTACAACCGCAAAGCCACCTGTCGCAAGCAAGAAACAAAGCACATAAGGAGGAGCATTGCAGTCAGAACGGAAATTATAAATGAGATTCAACTTACAGCCAGAGATGAAGCGGTGGAAAGAAACAGAGTCATCCTTGACAAAGAACCATTCCTTCTTGAACATGCTAAATTTTGAATATAAGTCCAGGACCGACTTGAAAGACACGGCTGATTCTAAGATAATATACGGAGACCCCTTCTTGTAGCCTCTCAAGTTGTACAGGTACCGAATTTCCCGGTTGGAAGGGAGACGCCCGTATTTTCTCTGGAAGTTAATAAACAGACTCACCAAGATGGCATAGGAGTTGGGCTGAAGCTGGAAAGGGGCCACCTTCGAGTATGTGATGAAGCTGACGATCCAAGCATTGATCAGGGGAATGGCACCGCACATGCAGTGATACCTACTATAAGCAAAATATCCTTCAGGGAGGTTATACGGCATCACTCCTTTCCCTGGCAACATCATATGCGCTCTGTCAATCCCAAAGGATCTAAATATAACGTCAAGCTGTTCGTCTTTGAGGGAGCTGGGAAAGCAGTCAGGCGGTGAGTTCAAAAGCTCCTGAGGACCGTACCCATCTACTAATGATCTCGGGGGTGGTCCATGTCGTTCTGGCTCTGACTGAACTGGGGGCACTATGGAGGACTCCCCTTTGTCCTTGGATTTCTTCTTGTCAGAACGAGTTTCTACTTTATGAGACATTATCTGCAACATGAAAAAACACATCGTTAGAACAAGGGATGTAGAAAAACAAGTACCTACGGCCTGGAATCTCATTCATAATTCAAAACATAAAAGCTCAATCGGTAGTTCGAGGCCAGAGTCCATTCGGCACTCGTACTCCCCAAGTGCATTCGGTAGTTCGGGGCCAAGGTCCATTCGGCACTCGTACTCCCCAAGTGCATTCGGTAGTTCGAGGCGAAAGCCCATTCGGCACTCATATTCGCCGGACTCATTCGGTAGTTCGAGGCGAAAGCCCATTCGGCACTCATACTCCCCGGACTCATTCGGTAGTTCAAGCATAAAGTGTATTCGGCAGAAGAAAACCTCACCTGGTCCGGCAGTCAAGTCTGGTTCGGTACTTGATTGATTCGGCTATTTCAAACGATGAAGGACGACACAAGCGTGAAGTCCATACTTATAGGCAAACGTAGGATGACCGGACCAACCGGTTCGGCACCTGGGCCGAATGAGGGTGTCCAAGTTGAGGAAAACAAAGCACGGCATATACCGGCATATGCCCCACTTTGGGGGGCAAATGTTGGGCGTGTTCTCACCCAGAACACCGAACCAACTCGAACCAAGGCAAACGCTACCGACCAACCCACCCACCACCGAACCGGAGCCACCGGACCAAAAAACCACTGAACCAAAACCACTACAAAGAACTACCGAACCAAAACCACTCCAAAGAACTACCGAACCAAAATCAATGCTCCACCAACTACCGAACCAAAGCACTACCGAACCAACATTGCCAGGCCAGATCACGTCAGCACAGGCCCACTAACAGCATATACATCCAAGACCCCTACCCCCAGCCTCACTCTATGAATAGAGGGGTAGGGGTACAACAATGGCAGACAAGTTTGAGAGCTCAAGCACGGACAGAACTTTCAAACAACTGTCATACACTTGTAATCAAAGCTTTGTACTTGTAATCTGAACAGTCAAAGAGAATAACATATAAAGTGCACGTAGGCACATTCTGGCCGAACCACTATAATCTGTGTGTCTTTTACAATTTAGTCCCTGCTTTTTACATATTTGCATAAATCACCCAAATTACTAAGAACAACATAAAATCGACTAAATCGTACGACTTGGAGGTGTTTGCCCATTTTTCATGCAAACAGTGAGTGCAGTAACTCAAGAGATGCTCGGGATTCACATCTCCTAAGGATCCGTTAAATTATTTACTATGTATTAATATTTCGCTATTATAATAATGTCTATTAATAAAGTAAACTTACTTTTTTCATAGCATTAAGGGGTTACCCATATAGCCCTTAACACGTAATAGTCCCAGTAGTCCATCCAATATCATAGTCCCTCCTGATCGGTAAGCCACTAGAGGATACCACACGGGCTACGGGGGAAAACCAAACTCGTACAAGGCGCGATAGGATAGGTGACAAGGCACAACAAGGTAATGCCAGGGTAGATATACCAATTACGCTTCCGGGCCGGTGGTAACGCATAGCGCGCAGCTACCGCCCACCTCGAGCCACACCTCCAAATAAAAAAAAATCAAAAGTGGCCACCGAATCAATCCAAAAGTCAAAGTATAATATCGAAGGGATGTGTCCGATCAAAGGTGCTACCTCATTAGCCAGTCAATCGATCCTGTTTTAACCACCTTATGCCAACTCACAGGAGTCAGGTCAACGTATTTACCTCAAAGGAAACGTCGCCACCATCCTACTTCATTCTGGAATCTTCACCACGTACACGGTTGTCAAAGTGGTTCTGGGTATCGACAGACAGTATGCCCATATTTGATCCCGGTCTCTTTGCCAACTAATTGTTATTATAACACCATAGTCATTTCAAAATAATTATACTTCAAAACCAGGATATAATATTCATTTTAAAACCATATAAATACGATATCATTTTCGTTTAAAAACGAAATCAATATGATATCATTTATAAAACCCAAATCAATATAACATCATTTTTATTTCAAATATATCCTTTTTCCAAATTCATAGCATTTTCAAATCATAATACCTTAAAACCCAAAATTTTGAAACATAACTTCCAATACTTAAATGGTTTAATATTGAATTACTTTAATAATAAAATAGATTTTAAATTTCACAAATAAATTCCAAATACCGATTTGAACCTCCAGTTAAACCATTTCAGTTTCCATATAATTCAAAGCTTTAAATATTCCACCATTTCAAAACTAATTCTTTGATAATTCCATATATATCAAATTTAATTACTATTCTTTAGATTTGAAATGTCTACTTAATAAATCCAATAGAATTTAAGTAAAACTTTTAACTTCAACAACTAGATATCCTTTTAATTTATTTAACTTGATATTCATCTAAATCAACTTGATATTCATTTAAATCACTCTAAAAAAAATCAAGTTATAACAATCATACCCTTTAAAATTTCTAAATTTTATTAAATTCCAAATAAATTCCATATTGATCTTCCAACCTTATTCTCATTTAAGTCATTATAAACTCTAGAAATTTTACTTAAATAAATGCTTAATCATATTTTATCTTAATAAAATCAAGCTTAATTATTAACTTCTTTTATACTTCAAATCAATTTTATGCATAGCTTAAAACCCAGAATTTAACTATATATAAAATAACATTTATAAAATCCAAATCACTATCTCATAAAACCATATATTTCTTTACAAAACCACAGAAAATCATTTCAAAATATTTTTATATATAGACCACGGTGTCTGTATATAATTTTCTACCCTATGGTCAAGTGATATGGATATTTATCATTCCAATCCGTAATTTAAAATAAAAATATGGTTATATATCATTTCAAACCGCAATCCCGGATAAAATAAAGTGCATAAAAAATTTGCAGTTTAAACAATATAAAATACAACATCCATTCATCCAATATCAATCATCAACCAATTATTACAACCATCATCCAATTTAAACAATAACATCAATATAGAATAGAAATAAACAACAAGTAGTTACTGGCAGTTTATATTCAATAATAAATTAATTTAACTGGCAGTTTATACGCAATAATAAATTGAATACCAATTTAATTCAATAAATTAAATTTTAATTGGAATGATGATAAAAATATAACAAATAGCAATAAATAAATTTTTAATCACATTAGAAATTAATTTCACACACATAAGAAATTTCAGAAATTGTGAGCGGGTTAAAACACTCACCTTTGGAATTTAAATTGAATTTAAATTCAATTTAAACCCAAAATTTCACAGTCTCAGAATTCTTCCAAACAAGAGCCAAATTTGTCGAAATTCCAATACGAACCTAGCGGAGAAAACCGCGCGTCAATCGGATATCGTACGTAAAAGTTACACGCATTAGAAAATTTGAAATCAAAATTTATAAATAAATAAAATAAAACAACTAGCCTTCATCTTCTCGCCACGTCACAGCACCCTTTGTACCTCTACAGCGAGGTCACGAATGAAACCCAACATGCCACCGAACCTTTGACCGGGATTTCACGCCACCACCGGTCGCCTTTGGCTATGCCGTGGCCACCACCGGTCTTGCATCGCCTCCATCTTCCATCTCCCCTAGGTCCGATCGGCATAGTCCTCCTCCTACCGCCTCGTGCAACCCGAGACTTCAAACCCTAAAACCAAAATTCAAGCCGCCACGGGTCGCGCTAGGCCATGCGACCACCACCCATCGCCTTCCCAAGCCTCTCTCTTCCAAACCCATATTCCAATTTCAAAAATCGTCGCCGAAAGCAAAAACGCCTAAATTGGAAATTAAGTTTCGCGTTTTATGCCCTTTGACCGTGATTTCTGCTCGATTCATGCACTATTATGGAAAACGAGCACTAGATGCTGGTTTCATTCGTCGAGACCTTTCCAGCGATATAAAATTTGATGTTGTTTGAGGCGTTTGAATTTTCACTTTGATTTTTGAATTGCAATTTGATTTGGGATTGTCCGCCATTAAAGTGAGAAGGTGAAGAGGAATTGTACGCGCAGACAATTGAGAAATAGAGGTAGGATAGGGTTTATAATAGGGTATAAATAGGCAATGTTGAAATAGAATAGATAGACCCGATTTATAAACGCGCAGAACGATGAATGGCCCGAAAAGCCCGTTCTGACTCCGGAACGAAATTGGGTCAACCCATATATCAAAATAGATTTTTTAAAATATTTTAAACGCAATAGACAAGCTTTCAAGTCCAAATCCCATCGTATGAAGAAGTTATGCTAAAATCAATATTTCTCAAATTGATTTCAATTTATTTCAATTAAATCGATTTCAAGGCGTTTCGCGTTCGTACGATCAAACGACAGGTCCGATCGCTACGAAACTTGAAATCCTACAATAATTCACCGTTACGGATCCGATGAAACTGGTATCGTCGAAATCCAAATCAGTGGCCAAAGTGGTTATTTTACATTAATTAGTTAAATTAATAAAATAACAAATTAAATCAAATTTCAAATTTCAACTCTATAATTAACAAATTTCATCATTTTTAAATTTTTAAATCGTTTACACTAATTTAACCAAATTTAAATGTCAATTTAGAGTTGGTTAATTTACAAATCTCAGTATTAACCACAATTTCATTAAATTCAGAAATTATAAATTTAATTTCCATAAATTCTATTAAATTTATTTTTTCATTCTATTATTCAATTCAATGTTATCAACTGATGAATTTTAACATTTCATTCAAAATTTATTGCAATCCTCACATTCCATCTTAATTAGCGTAATACTTAGATTTTTAAATTTCATTAAATTGCAATTACTCCACTTATTATGGTTCAAAACCCAATAAATTGATAAAGCTTTATTTTCAATACTTATAATTCAACAAATTATCCAATATGAATAACCTTAACGTTGCTTACAAATATTACCTTAATTAACATTAACGTAATATTAAATTATAATTATTGTAACTGATTTCCAATTGCAAATTTACACTCTACATAAATAGGTAATATACAATAACCGTTACGCTAACTTTTAGTCATATTAATAAACTTTTATTACTCACAAATCAAAGTTCCCACTTATTTTCATTAATTGGCCTTTCATTCAATTCATTAATTATTAGCTTTAATAAGCATAGGCTATATCTTAGCACATTAATATTTCCCAATTAATCCACTTTATTACATTTAAATTAAAAATCCTTTCATGCAATTCCAATTAATCCACTTTATTACATTTAAATTAATGATCTTTGTTCCCATTCTTACCTATTTATCAAACAATAACTATTACAATTACTCTATAGCATTAATCCTATCATCTACAATTCATTATGTATTATTACATCAATTTATATAACTTTGAATCCATTCCCAATTTACAAATTCCAATCAATTTATAACTTTACAATTTTAATGAATTCATTAATTGTCAATTGTCATTCCAATAATTACACTCATTTGATTTTTTTTCTTATTATGAATCAATTATAAACTTACCATCTTAAAGGTGATGCATCGGCACTTATCTATTACACTAATATACGCCCATTTACAACTTACATTTATATAACGTTACATTAATATATTCAAATTTCAAACTCCTTTGTTATTAACTATCCTATTTCCATTTATTATATCTTTGCCCAATATATACATTAATTACAATTAAATATTCTCAGTAAAATTATTTACTTGGTTTCATGCTTTTTATTACATCAATTATTGCCTTATAAATAAATTTACGTTTCTATTCACCCTTTCCGTTATTATATTAATTATCATTAAAGTACATTTAATTATCTTTATTTGTATTTGGTGAATTAACATGTAACAACCATTTGCCACCATTTTACCCTTTATAATACTTGTATTGTTCATTCTTCCCTACCAATTACCATTCTATTATATTATTTCACACATTACTTCAAAATTTACATTTGCTTTCTCATATTCCACTTATAACCAAGACATAATATTTAAAAAAAATTATTTAATTAGAATTCCATTCAAATTCATTAATTATTAACATTAATTAACCCCTGTTATGTTTCCTCTTAGTTATTTTCATTATTATATCACAACTTTTTTAAATAATTCACTAAAAAATTATTTTCATCAATGTTAAATTTCAAAAATCTTATTAAATTAACAATTATAATTACTAAAAATTTACGGGTCGTTACATCTAGAGATCCATTTTTATAACTCAAATCTCTTTTCAAACATTTATAGAATTTATCCCATATTTTTTAAATAATTAAAAATATAATTTATAAAGAATTTGGCGCTTTGGTTTCTGAACTGCCAAACTACGATAATTTTGAAAACTTGGTTTGCTCTTATTTCAAAATCTACTAAAAGAAACTCAATCTTTTCTTTTGTTTGAAAATTATGATTAAAGAGTTTGGAAAACTCTTATTAAAAAGAATTCCGATTCGGAATCCATTTTTTAATGGATTTAACTTTGTACGTCGTGAAATCGTGAAATGCCATTATGTGACGCGTCTATTTTTGACTAAATTTTCATAACTGTCAAAACTTCATCAAATTGGATTTAGAGTACATAAAATATTTATAAATCATTTTAAATAGGTTTAACAATCTCATATATGCCATTTCATTTATCAAAGGAAAATGATTTCCTTTGTGATTGCATTAGACGTAAATCTTTTCAACATCAAAATAAACATATAATCAAAACCCAAACTTAATGCTTAAAGCATAGTAAACATCCATAGCAATCATATCACATTATCATATTTACATATAAATATAGAGTTTCTCACCCTGGATTAAACGATTAACTAAAAAATGACTATAGCTTCACTAACTTGAATTTAAAGCCCACAAATACTTGAACTGTTGCCTTTAAAAGGCTCGGCCTTGACCTTGGAGGCTTGGATGACTCATGGCCTAGCTTAGGGGAGGAGAAAGGCTTAGCTATGGAGGGTGGAGGGTGTGGCCTGGGGTATTTAGGAGGAGAGGAGGAGGATTGTGGTAGTTTTGAGGTGTTTCAATACACACACACACACTATATATATACACACATATATATATATATAATTTATTTTTTAATTTATTTTCTCCGTATTTTCTTCTAGATTAAAAGCCAGTAGAGTAATGAGGAGAGCTTAGGAATTTGATGGAGAGAAGTGAAGAAATGAAGTGGAGAAGAGGGGTGGTATTTATAAGCAAATGAGAGAATAAAAACATCATAATATCATCTCCACCTTTGCATCATCCTACCATCACCAACCACCTCCCTTCATCATCATCAAAGGATGGTTGAAGCCCCATCCACCTTAGACATGGCCATGTGCGTTCATTGATGGGAAGCTTGAGTTGTCAAATAGTGAGAAATATCATTATATTTTCTACTTAATATCATGATATGTTTCTATGTTTACCATAAGTGAATTTGTAATTAATATATGGTAATTTCTTATTTGCGTTTATACGAACATGAATATGTGTGTATGTGTGTGTAGAAGTGCATATATGTATGTCACTTATAGTTTATAACGTTATATAACTTGTCTATGTTACATCATTACGATTCCCGATTCCGATTCCCGATCGTATTTTTACTTCTTAATTAATATATACATATTTGTAAACAAAATTTGATAATTATATTTCCATCATTATATAATAATTAAAAGAGTTTATATAGTAATTAAGATAATTATTAAATCATATGAACTTTATTTAAATTCAAAAATCAATTCTTCCAAAATAGCGACATTATTAATGATGTCATAAATACTTTTTATTTTTCCAAAACGAAACAAATTATTTGGTTACATATTCTCACTTATATAAATAAATTAGTACATCTATCCAGCTCCGTGCACGATGTCGGATGGTCAAAGAGCTGTTTACCGATAAAAGGATTTTCGATCATTTTATTGATATACCTTCCAAACTATATAATTTTGTAAATATTTATTCAGAATAAGATTACCCATATTATTTATTGTGTAAAACATTATCATTTATGTTAAAATATCTTATATTTGAATATTTCAAAAAAAATTCTGAAGTTATGAATTTGTGGGTTGTTGCATACTTCCCCTCTTTAAGAAATTTCATACTCGAAATTTAGGATAAGAAGAAGATAACTCAAAATGAGTATATATATTTAACAAATAAAATATGTACAAGATATGATAAGTTACTACACCACAGGTGGCTAGCACACTATCTCGATACAACATCAATCCTAACCTCAGGATATGCCTTCTTCATTCTGCCTTCTATTTCCCAGTTGGTCTTCTACATCACGACTCCATTGGACTTTCACCAATCTCACAACTTTCCTTCTTAATCTTTTCTCATCGTGATCCATGATTCGAACTGTCTGTCTAATAACTACCAAATTTGGTTCAACTTCTAAATCTTCTTAGGCAGCCATTTCTTTAATCTGCTCTAGATCATGCATATATTTCCTTAGATGAGATACGTGAAAGACATTGGCGCACCAGACAATCTTTTGGGCAGCTCTACTCGATAAGATAATGGGCCAATCCGCTCCAGAATGGGAATAGGTCCAATAAATAGATGGGCTAACTTTCCTGCTCTTCTAAATCTTACCACTCCTTTCATCGAAGGAACTTTCAAGAATACAAAATCTCCAACTGAGAATTCCAAATTTCTACGTCTTCAATCTGCATTTTCTGCCTTCTTTGGGCTTCTTTCATCTTCTTTCTGACCATGTCAACCTTTTCTGAAGCTTCTCTAATCATGTCAGGACCTAGCACCAACTGAACTTCAATCTCGATCCAACATGTTAGGGATCTACATGGTCAACCATACAAAGCTTCATATGGGGCCATGCCAATACTAGCCTGATAGTTGTTGTTGTAGGAGAACTCAACAAGATGAAGATAATTTTCCCATGAACCTCCAAAATCAAAGATGCAAGCTCTTAGAAGATCTTCCAATACTCAATATACTCTCTCAGTTTGCCCATCCATCTGGGGATGGTATGTGGTTCTTATACTCAGCCTCATTTCCAAAGCTGTTTGTAATGCCTCCTAAAATTGACTTGCAAAAATCGTATCCCGATCACTCATTATATTGCTTGGGACACCAAGCAACCGAACTATTTCTCTCATGTATATTTCTACAAGACTTGCAGCTACTTTCGTTGGTTTTAATGGGATAAAGTATGCACTTTTGGTTAATCGGTTTACGACAACCCAAATGCTTTCATTTCCTTTCTCGATCAAGGTAAGCCGTTGATGAATCCTTCGATATTTGGTCCCATTTGCAGGTCAGAATTTCAAGAGGTTAAAGTAATCCAGCAGTCTTTGTCGGTCGCTCTTGATCTGTTGACAGTTCGCATATCTACTAACATGAATGGAGATGTCCCTTTTCGTACTTCTCTGCCAAAATGTTCGTTTTATGTCTTTGTACATTGTTAACCCCTGGGTGAATGTTTAGCATGGATTGATGGCATTCAGTCAAAACTTCATGTCTTAACTTGTCAACATCGGGAACACAAATTCTTTGCTTATCCCATGGTTATCAACTTTAAAGCTTGAGCTCTGTCCTTTGCTTATATCTTTAATAATCTCCTTGAGAAATCGATCTTCTTTTTGCTTGCTGGCAATTCTTTCTAGAAGAGTTGGGGTAACTACCAAATAAACTATAACGGCATGCTTCCTGCTTAAGGCATTCATATGATGCGAGAAATTTTAGCCAACACTGCTGTCTCATATTCAATTCCTTCTAAGTGAAAAGATACTTCATAGATTTGTGATCTGTGAAGAGTTCAAACTTCTCACCTATTTAAAGAAGGAATATTATTTACCAAAGTCAAACAAAGTTTATTAAAATAAACTATGAGAAATTCTTACCCAGTAAATAATGTCTCCAAATCTTTAGTGCGAACAAAAAGGCTAATAGTTCTAAGTCATATGTTGCATAATTTCACTCGTGCATCTTTAACAGCCTACTAGCATATGCGATAACCTTCCTATGTTGCATCCGTACCGTGCCCACTCCTTCTCTACAAGCATCGGTATAAATGGTTAAACCGTCGCTTTCATCAATACTAGTCAAGACTGGAGCGGTAGTTAGCCTTTTCTTAAGTTCCTGGAATGCTTCTTTACATTTAGGCGTCCATTGAAATTTAACATCCTTCATAGTAAACTTCGTTAAGTGATGAAAAATCTTGGATAAGTCTTGAATAAATCTCCGATAGTATCCTGCCAATCCTAAGAAGCTGCAAATATCCTTTGAAGTCTCTGATTGCTTCCAATCTAGAATGGCTGTAATTTTCCAGGATCAACTGAGATTCCTTCCTTTGACACAACATATCCAAGTAACCTTATCTTTTCTTCCCAAAGGTGGCATTTTGAAAACTTAGCTTTGAGCACAATTCTCCTTAATATTTCTAGTACAATCTCTAAATTCCTTTCATGTTCCTCTTTAGTCTTTGAATATATAAAATATCATCGATAATAACTAACATGAACTTATTTAGCACTTCTCTGAATACTCTATTTGTAACGTCCACGAAATAAGCGGATGCATTGGTTAGCCCAAAAGGCATAACCAACCAGTCGTAGAAATCATTTGGTCCTATGAATGTAGTTAAAAGAAATGTAATCTTCTGTTATCCTTAACTGGTGGAATCCTATAGGAAGGTCCATTTTTGAAACTATTCTAGCACCATGAAGTCGATCGAACAAGTCATCAATATAGGGTAGTGGATACTTGTTCTTAGTCGTTTGCTTATTTAGGTCTCGGTAGTCTACACAAAATCTTAAGGAGCCGTCTGACCTTGCAACGGAAACTACTACCGGGCTCCAACTTGAGCGACTAGGTCTAATTTCTTTAATAATTGTCAATTTGATTCTTTAACTAATTTACTTCCTTAGGCGCCGTTCTTCGAGAAGAATGAAAAAATAGACCTCACACCGGAAATCAAGTCGATTCGAAACTCAATTTCCCTATATAGGGGTAAACTTTTAACTTCCTCAAAAACATTCGAAAATTCCTTAACAGCTGGTATTAGCTCCATATTCATTTAAGATGAATTCAACGCATACATAAAGCTCTCCCTCACTGGACTAGGTTCGTTGCACATTATTCTGCCCAATACCCTTCTGGTTGTCATTTTTAACACCACCATCCACTTAGTGCAATCCAGAATAGCTCTATATTTAGATAATCAATCCATTCCAAATAGAATTTCAAACCCAATAAAATCAAGAACAAATAGATCGCATAACAATTTATGGATTTGGTAGGTAACTCGAATTTTCTTACAAATCATACAAAGATTGGTGGTACCTCCTATGGGATTAGACACGCAAATAGGGGTATCTACATTTTTAGGGTAAGTTTTAACTTATCAACCAATTTCTTAACAAGAAAACTGTGGGAAGCCCTAGTATCAAATAACAGTCTAACTAAAATATCATTAATACAAATTTTACCTTCTAAAACTCCCTTTCCATTTGCATCGCTGGAAGTTGACGGTTCACCTTTGATGGAAAAAACTCGAACTTGTTCACCCTTCCTTATTAATGAGCAATCCCTCTACCAGTGGGCTGGTTTATGACAATTTTAGCAGGTTTCTCCTTGAGCTTTGGGATTCTCATAGTTGTGGGAAAAGTGGCCCTTTTGTTAACAAGTAATACTCTTCAAATTGTTTTCTTACGGACCCTCTTTTGGCTTAGCTTGCCATATGATCTTTCTAGAATAGTTGAACTTCCTCTTCCAGTTATTATTACTGCTTTGAGTTACGGGCAAATTCTTGTTGTCTAACATCTTATATTAGAAACCCATGTCTACTAAATCTACAGAGGTTCCCTTAACATGCCCAGTCAGCCTGTCCTGATATTACCCCTTCATCCCATACATTTCATTTTTCATTAAAGGAGTGTCTATCAAACCCAGTCCAAAATGGGACAATTCACTGAACTTATTGAAATATTATTCTACGGACATCTCTCCTCACTTTGAATCCATAAAAATCTGATAAAGGTGGGATTTTCTTGCAGCTGGCATATATTGTTCTTCCAAGACCTCCATAAACCATTCCCATGAGAAATTATGTTCTAAATCATTTAGTTACGGACTCCCACCAAGCTTGAGCCCCTTCTTGTGACTGCTAGGAAGCTAAAAAAAATTCTTCTCATTCCCGATATTAAATCCTTTAAAAATTCTTCCACAAGAGCATATCCAAGCCTGTACTTCAATAATGGACTTCGTTCCTTTACACCCAAACAAGTGTAATCTTTGCATAGAATAGCAAAGTTAATTTGAGGCTGCACAGGGATTACCACTTCCTCAATTACTGTAGCATTTGATCATCTGTTGGTGGTCGTAGTGTTGCTACCTCCTCTTCGTCCTCTTCTATTACACATTTCCTACTGTTTGTATATAGCAAGGAAACATCTTTAGAAATATAGGCGAAATTATCTTATAGAATGGGTATAAACTCGAATATACTTATTTGGATAAAATTCCAAATATGAGCTCTCTCAGACTAAACACATTCTAGGATATTACTATCTCTATCTCCAATGAGTTGACCCCATCCAGACTTAGGTATTCACTCAACTATAAGCTCTTATACCAAATGTGATGACCTACCATCCGGACCCTCAGAGATCGATATTAATACATCCTCGGTATTCATGTGTCGTAATCCAAGTGCCAGAGAGGCAAATTATTATAGGGTAAATAAAATAAAGATAAAAGACAAGACAATAATATAATCTCACATCATATTCAACACATAATTATACATACAAATAGTACATGTAATTACTCCAAATTGCTCTATTAGAGTTCTAGTAGGTACTAATCTAGCAGGGATAGTTATAACGACCTATCCTTACAAGTGCAAGTAATACATAATACAAAACATAGACATAATGGAAAGTGATAGATAATTTCAACAAAAGACCCAAAATACTTCAGCTTCGTGTGTGATGTCGGATGGTCAAAGAGCTGTTTATCGATAAAACGATTTTCGGTCATTTTATCAATGTATCTTCCAAAGTATATAATTTTGTAAATTTTTATTCAAAATAAGATTACCAATATTATTTATTGTTTAAAAATTCATTATATTAAAATATCTTATATTTGAATATTTTAAAAAAAATTCTAAAGTGGTGAACTTGCGGGTCGTTACATTAAACATGCATTGATATCAGATATCAATTAATATATTTATAACTATTATAAAATATTTAATAATATATGTTCATCAAATCAAATAAATTTTTATAATTAAATTTTTGTAAACATTAACAAATTTGATTAATTTATAAAGTTACATATCAATTACATCGTTTGGCCAAAAGAGTACTAAACATTTTGATTGTGCGACTCATTAGGTGTAAATTCGGTTAGCGATTAATATAGAACTATTTCAATATTAACGTTCACACGTCACTTAGCAGATGGTGTGACATTTAGGACAAATTTATCGCTTAATTGGTTTCGGTAAAATCAAATTTTGCTTTGTTAAGAGTTATTATGTTGTGACTATTATTTACACCAATTCTTTTCGTTAAAACTATATCACTTTGGATTTATGGAAATTGGTAATTATCAAAATTGCACTATCATTCATATTCAACTCCACATTCCAAAAACAAAGTTCTTGGTACAATAATAACAATTATTATTTTCTGAAATGCTCCGGCCAATGACTTTAACTTTGTGTTGACTTTAGTTGACTGTGATACTAACCTCATATATGTGAGTAGACGAATTCTCTCTTGAATAATATTTCACTTTCAATGCTTCCACTTGACCCAACTATAGTTATTCGATACGCGCTGTGTCATGATTTAACTATAATGAAAGCGGAGCTTCCACGTTGAAGATCAATAGTACTCTCAAGTTAAGAGAACTATGTGATTTTGTCACATAGATGTTTTCTGTTTAACCTTAGTTATATTAACCCATAGAAAACTATTAAATGAGTCATTCCATAGTTATCTAATAGCTATCAGTACATAACCTCTTAGTGCCTATAACAGCCATGAGCATACACTACCCAGCATTCGGTGACCATTGTGTACTCTAGTCTCAACGGAAGTGTCGATATCCATTCACAACACATCTTGACAAAGAATATTTAAAATGGTTTGTTTATTTTCATTGTGAAGAATATTTAAAATTGTATGTTTATTTTCATTGTGAAAAATTACTCAAGGTTACAACATTTTGTGATTACTAAAAAAACCTTTCATTTATGGATTTTCTATTAAATATACTTTTAATTAAATTAATTAATTAATACACCATAATATATTAAGTACATAAAAGAAAGAAAACGCTGTTTATTTCGGACAAAAATGGTTATTGTAACGACCTGCAAATTTATTAATTTGATAAATTATGTTTATTTTTAAACATTCAAATATAAGATTTTTAAAATATAGATTATGATATTTTGAACAATTATAATTGTAATCTTATTTTGAAGTATTTACAAAAATATAAATTTTAAAGGAATATCGATAAAATGGTCGAAAATCGTTTTATCAATAAACAACGCTATAATTATCAGAAGTCGTCCACGAAGTTGGATATATACACTTATTTATGCATTAAAACAAGAATATTAAATAAAAATATTATTTTATTTTTGGGAAACAAAATGTATTTATGACATCATCAATAATGTCATCATTTTTAATAGTTAATTAATGAATTAATATTGAGATTTAATGATTTAGTAATTATTATAATTTTTTAAATAATTATTTTAAAATGATTATAATTCATTTATATAGTTATTTAGTGGTAATAAATCATTTATATTAGTTTTGTGAAGTCATATAGTTATTTTGAAAATATAAGAAAAGTCGTAACATTTTGTCGATAAGACTGTACTTTTGTAAACACTTGTTTAATATTGCTTTATATGGTTTTATGATTTAAATGGGATCATTTTAATTAGTTAGAAATGATAAGAAACTAGTTTTCAACTTTTGTTTACATTTGTATGTAACTTAAATTACAAGAGAAAATATGTCGAAATTGGAATTCGTGACGGTTTAACGTAGAGAAATTGTGCAACGTTGTTCATATAACTTGTATACACATATGACATTCACAACATACAATTACATATACACGTATATAATAAATAAAATATATACACACACACATATATATATACATATTTACCATTTACATTTAAAATTACATGTAGTAAAAGTTATGAATATCTAAGATATTTTCACACTAAAAAGGCAAACTAACCGCCACTCACCTCACTCTTACAAACCATCATCACTTGCATTTGGAGGATGACAAGGAGTAAGGGGGAGCCATGCGCCTTAAAGGGAAAGTGGGGTGTGGGCAAGGGGTAAAAAGGTAATTCTATCTTAAGATATTTTGTTTCAAGATTTTTCTATAAATACCCATCCATTCTTTCATAATTTTAACACCATTCTTCATCTTCTTCTTCCTCTTTCTTAAGCTATTTTAATTTCTACTTAGGAAATTTATGAATAAAAGTTAGAAAACAAAACGAAATAGATTTATATAAGTATATATACATTAGCAATTCACTTCAAAATCAAGTGAAATCCACTCCTCTTCTCCTTGAAAACCCACGGCCACACCTTTATCATCCTTGACCGAGCCCATCTCCATTTGCAAGCATAGGCCGAGCCTTCCCAAAGGTCCAAGGTTGGATTCCGTTAGCTCCAGTTCAATCATTGCGAAGCTATAGTCCATTTTCATAAGTTTAGTACCCAAAAAAGGTGTCAAAACTCTATTTATATTATGATTTGGATGATGATATGTTATTCTTGGAATGATTGGTTGTTATGTTTTGATCATCATATTTTGATTGTGAAAATATGGCTGTTTGAATGTGTATATAATTCACGTTCAATACAGGTCGAAATTACACAATGGAAATCACTTTTCGAAATGAATTATAAAAGTGTTACGAGATGATTAAACCTCCTTAAATTGGTTTATAATCACTAAAACTTGATTTTGTGAAGTTTTGAAAAGAATTAAAATTGGAGTCAAAAATTGGCGCGTAGTATAATGGCAGTTTGCGATTTCGCACCATAGTAGTTTAAACCTATTTATATGATGGAACCGGAGTCGGAATTCTTTGGAATAACAATTTTCTAAACTCTTATAATCATAGTTTTTAAATAAATTAAAGTGGTCGAAATTATGTTTAGTAAATTTTGAAATATGAGTAAAATAATTTTTTAAAATAGTCGCGCTTTGGCAGTTCGAAAACCAAAGCGATAAATCCTTTAAATGGATATTTTTATTTCTTTAAAAATATGAAATAATTTCTATAAATATATTAAAATGTTATTAAAGAGATTTGAGTAGTAAAAATAGACTTCCAATTGATAGAAAATTTGTTTTGATCAAAGAAGCCTTAAAAACATTAACTAAAGCATTTTTTCGCAGCACTTTCTAATAACTTTTACAAACAGCAATTTTAACTTAGTTATTCTTCCTTGGATCTTTTAAGAACATTTTCAAAGAAATAATTAACTACTTTAAATATGATTTGGAAGTTTTAAAATTACATTTAAAGGAATTGAAATAAATGGTTAAAAGGAAAGCTGTATAAATAAATAATTTAATCTTGGCTCTAAAAGCCGATGAGTAGACTGGATTTTTCTATTTGTGTGATCCAGATATGTGGCGCTTAAACTAAGGAGATGTTTAGGAGCAACCAGTGCCATGGCTCACTTAGCCTCTTTTCTGTGTAAGGAATAGATAAGGTTGAAATTTCAAAACGAGGCAAGTATAAAAGATTAAAATTTACAAATTTAATACAACTTGGATTGTGTAGAAATAATCTTCTTATAATTGGTATTAAATTCCAAGAAGAGAACCTGTACCATCCATGTGAATTTAAAAGGTGATTCACCATTATTTGATGGATAGTAAAGATTGAAAATGAAAATTGATATTGTGTAGAATTAGTATAGTTTCCATCGACCCTATTTACTCGGTAAGGTTTTGCAATGTGATTTATGATTGATGATTTTATTTGGTATTTCCAAATTTAAAGAAAGGTTTAATGATTCTGTATATGCTGGAAAAGAATAAGATTTAAATATTTATATATCTAAAAGAGATATTTTATTTGATAAACGATATTGATAAGTGAAATGATAATCACCCTCGGACTTAACATCTTTTATCGATGATTGGTTCGAAGGAACCGGGATTGGATCTGATGAGTGTGGTGGCATGCATGATAAGGGATTCTTGCTTTGTGAACCTTGACAAAGCTTAGACTCTTACCCCTACATGTCTCTTTATGGGTTGCTTGTAAATTCGAGAGGCTAGCTGTAAAATTAGATACGAGATTACCAATTGTAGTCACCTCCAAGTGGGAGAACATCAGATTTGTTACCAGAGCTTATGGTTGAGCGAACACCTGAGCCTGGTAAGAGTAAGTCTCGTCATAGATAGGGTTAGTAATACACTAGGATGAGTAACTCATTAGAGATAGGTTTAGTAACACCTTAAGATGAGTTTAAGTGTATTATATAAGGGCGCGTACTTGTTAATGTTACATAAAAATGATTTGTTTTGAAAATATGGTAAATAAAATAATTTTACCTAAGGACATATTTTAAATATAAATAATATATTTTGGAAAATATAGTTAGTTACAATATTAACGTTAATTGTTAGTTAAATCAAAAATAAACATCTTATGATTAGAATTTCATAGTTTGTGTAACGACCCGTAATTTTACCACTTTGTAAATGGAATATTTAATTTATTTTAATTATTCAGATATATAATTTTCAACTAAAATAATCATGTTTTATGTGACAAATAAGAATGATAAACTTATTTTTAGAATTTGATTACAAAATCAAGAAGTTTGGATTTTCCTCGAAAAGTAACAAAAGTCGGATTGCGGTAAAATGGGATATACGCTCAATGACTATTTTAAAAGGTAAATAACTTCTTTTAAAATTGTTATACGATGGTAATAATTGGTTGATAAAAGTTTTATAACTATACATGTACTTGTCTTATAATGATTGACAAATTTCGTCGCACTTTGACAAATCAACATCGTATTTTCATAATTGGATTTTAATATTATTTAATATGGTTTTATAATTTAAATGATCTTTTTATAAATTATTTATAGACGATAACAAATAAATTTTCAAGTTTTGTTTACATAATTAAATAGTTTGATTAAAAACGGAAAACGTGACCAGAAAATATTTTGTCAAAATCAATATTTTTTTCAACATAAATTGTGTAAACATTTTGCAACTTAATAGTTATTATATAAACACACTAACAAAGAAATAAACACCTTACTTATATTAACTAAGGATTAACTAAGCCAAGTATTTAATTAAGTGAAGAAAAGTACAAAAAGAAGATATTCTCACCAAATCCAACCGTATCAAATCAAATCACATCAAAATAAAAAAAAATCTTTGCTTTAATCCATTTGTCCATCCAAATATATCCCTTAAGCATTAAGTAAAGAGATAAAGGATAATGTGATGTTAAGTTTGCTTTTGATGATGTGATGGGCGTGTAAGTAATATTTTATGAAAGGGTATTTTGGTAAAAATACTTTACTTAAGAGTTAAGGATCCTAAGGCTATATATAGTGATGCTTATGCTCTCATTTCTTCACATCTTCATTCTTTCCCTTCTTAGTTTACTTCTATTTCCTCTTCTTGAAATCCATGGATTCTTCTCCTCTATTTCTGTACTAACTTTCTTAAAATCATATTAAACCAACTCTAAACTCTACCATACTTTTCCAAAGACCTTAGAATACCATTGGAGCATGGTTTAGTATCTATTAAGTCAAAGAATGATGGAGGAGGTGGTGGAGCATGGTGAGGCCAAACATTATAGAGGAGAGGGAGGTGTTGGCATGTGCAATGGTGATGGAGGAAGGTGATCATGAGCAAGAAAGGGAAAGGAGGTCTTAGACGTGCAGTTTAAGTGGAAGAAGGATGGTTTAGATGATTTTTGGATGAAGTGGAGTCCGGAGAACTTCGGAGTGAAAATAGTGAAAGGAAGTGCTACCAGGATACCACCAGATTTAATTCGGGAAAGATCGATAATGTTAGATGGAATGAAAATAAAGGTGACAACTCAATTAAAATACACACGTCTTATAATTTGAAATTAATTATAAAGTGGTTGGCATGAATATTAAAAATAGTTATGATGTTTGGTTGGTTAACTAATGATGTTTGATGGTTGCTTAAGAAGTAAGAAGTAATATATATAATTAAACATTTCAAATGAAAGTGAGCTTCTTTGATTTTAAAATTCTAATCTTGCTTGCGCTGTGATATTCATGATTATATTTTATGATAATATGTTGATTTAACACCATTAAGTTGTGATATGGATGCTAAAAATAGATTTGGTTGTATGGATTTATGATTGTTAATGCTGATTTTATCAACACCCTTATTAAATTTAGTTATGACTACATTATTATTCTTGGTTAATTATGATTGATTTGAGACCATACTTGTTTTAAAATCATATGTGGCATACTTAGCACAGTTAAGTCTCTTTTCAAATTCACTATAGAAAAGAATTCTTTTTGGAAAAGATAGAAATTTGATTTGAAAACGAAAAATCAAAGATAAAGTTATGAAATTATTTTGGAAATGAAAGTTGGTGTTTTAAGATTTAAATTTAATGAATTCTAAAGTTTTAGAATGTGGAAAAGATAAATAGCTTATGATTTAAGAAGTTTAAAAGATAGAAAGTTAAGTATAAAAATAATGAAATATCAAATATTTTAGAAATATTGTGAAAACGTTATTTTAATGAATAAAATAGTAAAATATTAATTCAAAATGATTTATAAATAATAAAACTCAATTTTAAGAATTTTTCGCAAATACTGAAAAGCAAGTCAATAAGGCGCGTTGCATAACGGGAGTTCGCGATTTTGCGTCGGAAAAGTTAAATGCATATAAAGGATAGAAACGGAATTGGAATTATTTAAATTAAGAACTTTTTGGATCCTTATAACCATAGTTTTCGAATGGAAAAGAAAAACCAAGATATCATCCTTAGATTTTAAGATATAACCTTTCAAAACACTATCCGTAGACTTTTCTATAATAGTTTTCATAAACTTTAGAAATATAGATTTCAACTTGATTATTCTTTCTCGGATCTTTTATAAATATCTTTATATAAACAATTTAGTATTTTAAAGATGATTTAGAAGCATAATAAGATTTTAAATAAATGGTTAAGAGAAATTGTTTATAACACGTAAATAATAATTAGAATTTTTCTATGGAATATAATAATAAACCGAGTATGCGGAAACAACTAGTACATTTGTCCCACCTGAGAGATCTAAAAAGAAAAACGAGGTGTGTAATCAAGGCTAGGAATGGAGCAAACAGTTCCCTGAACATACATGACCTCTGATCTTTCTTTTTAGGCAAGGAACGAAACATATCGAAAGAAAAGCCCGGACATTCTGAAAAATATCGTATTTAAGTTTTTACAAAACAAAAGGAGATAAATAAGTTTTAATGGTATAAGGAATACTCCAGTCAAACTCTGTATTAAGGTCCAAAATGGGAACTTGTATTATCCGCGTGAATTTAAAAGATGATTTCTGAAAATGTAGTGTGGATCATGCTATATGGAATTATATTAAACTAGTGCAGAAATAAGCTAAGTTACTAAAGTAATGAATAAGTAAAATAAAACAAGCATACTAGGAATTTTTATACTGGTTCGAACTTCCCATTCTACGTCCGGTCCCAGACTCCTTCTGCAATTTCAACTACAACAACCCTCACTTAACCTGGAGGAACAGGTTTGCACTACCTGAGCAACCTAACAGGACTTCACCCGCCTAAGCAATCGAATAGGACTTTAGTACAAATAACAAGTGTATCTAACTGTAGTGTGCACTTAAATAACACTGATAGGTTAATTGTGTACAATCTTCCTATAATCTTTTCCCTTATGATATATAGTGATGTGCTTTGAGAATTGTGGAAGATAAAGTGATCAATGATTAAAGTATGTAAGCAATTTGAGTGCAATTTTGAAAGTTTGAGAATAGATGAGAATTCAAGAATGCTAAAAGTAAATTCGGTGAATTTTTTGTTGAATTCTATAATCTATTTATAGTATATAAAGAGTTGCAACTATAGATGAAAAGTTATATTGAAAAGAACAGTTGCAACCATTGATTTTGAAAACGTTTCTCTTCGGTGAAGAGAAGTGACTTTTGAAGAAAATAGCTGTTAGAAATATTCAGACGTCTGAATAAAATAATCAGACTTCTGAATTGGATTAAAACGCAAACAGCAAATTATTATGCAATTTTTGACCTTTTTCAGACGCCTGAATATTTTCATTCAGACGTCTGAATACTGTGAAAACAATATTCATGTTTTAGCATTTAAAGGTCTGAATGAATGGTTTCAGACGTCTGAGTTTGAACTTTTGTGCATGTATAAGCATGTGTGTGCATGTGTGTGCATATATCTAAGTATATATCATTTCAGGAGAGATTTTAACAAATTTCTAAGTAAAGTACAGACTCTAGACACACAATACACAGCTTTAAACATCTGAAAAGGAACCTGCAATAAATCTCCTGCAAAGATGGTTAGTATACACATCACATTTTATATAGATTGTCACAATCAAAATCGAGATTCCAACATTCTCCCCCTTTTTGATGATGACAACTATATAAAATTAATAATAAACATTTAAAGTATTGTTACTCCCCTTGTCAACATGCATAATTTTAAATTTCTCCCCCTTTGTCATCGACAAAAAGAAAGAGCATGGATAACAATAGATAGTTCATTTCATTAAAGCAAACATAGTAGTAGACAATAATACATGAAGAGTTAATATTTTAGAAATTTCTCATACAACTAGTCAATCAAAGTTAAAAGCAAAACATAAGATAAAAAGTAAAATAGACAAAGATAATTAAAATTGGCTTGAAAGAGACGTATCATTGTGATTAGAACTCGAGCTTGAGGAAGACCATTCAAATGGAGACGGATTGTAAGCTTGAGTGGATGTAGATCCAGAACAAGAAATTCGATCCCATATTTTATTGAGAAAGCCTTTGATAGTGTTGAATTTTCTTTCCGTCTTCTTTTCAAGTGCCTTTATGTCCCGATGAATCTTTGATTGATTTCGGAAGAGAGTGATGATGGCTTATCTTGAAGAAGTGTACGGGCCAATTTCTTGGATGGTGTCATCGTCCTCCTCTTCTTCTTCATGTTGAGTATGAGAAGAAGAATCAATACTAGTGTCTCGAGGTTGAAGAACACCTTATTGAAAATTTTGCGACCATTGGTGGAAGGAAATAATTTGTTGAGGAGGAGGCCGTGTAGGAAGACCCATCAATGCTAGAGTTTTAGCCCTAACTCACTAATAGTTGTGAAATCAGAGTCGAGCATTGGCGCACCGATATTTAGGAGGATGTGCATAATATAGGTACCATAATGAATGATTCTATATTTTCTCCGAATTGCGATGTCTAGAAATTCATCCAAAATAATTTTCCCCCAATTCACTTGTTGATTAGAGAAGATAGAATAAAGTGCTTGGAAGTTTTCTTTATACACTTTTTCATAACTTCCCATCCTTGGTTGAAGAGAACGAATAAGTGCACGGTGAATGAGTCTAGCTTGTGGCCTTAAGAAGGTAGATTTTAAATTGCCCAAATTTATAAGTTGATCGGACAAAAATTGATGTGAAACTTCATCCCGATGATCCATATCAACTTCAATTTCATTAATATCAATTCCTTGATAAGGGCAATTTAAAATATAACCTAGTCTTTGTAAAGGTAAGAAGATTCTTACGCCACAAACTAACGACCAAACACAATCTTGTCGGTTTTGAGGATTTTGATGATCCAAATTTAAGTTTGCAAGAAAAAGTTTAATCATAAGATGATTAATCTTAACATTGTTAGGAATATACCCAATCAAGCCATCGAAGTGGAATTGCTCCGCTAACTCTCTAATACGATATGCTGCGAAATCCGAGAATTTCGTGAATGCTCCTTCGAAGATGTTGGAGTTCTTCATAGAATTAAATCGAGAAACAGCAAAACATCGTTCCATAGCCATTGCCTGATTTGGTCTTCGGATGGTCCGAAAGTTGATTTTTTAGTTCTCTTTGATCTTGGTGCCATTGGAGAGTTAGAGGAAAGTTAAAAGCTTTGAGAGAGATAAAAATGGGGGCTAGGATTCTGAAGTAAGTAGGAATGAAGTGAAAAAGTCGTTATATAGAGGGTGAAAAGGCAGGGGTATAATGGTAAAGAAAATAAAGAAGAATAGTAAAAAAATAGACTTAGAAATTCAACATCTGAATCACTTGATTCATACGTCTGAATTGAGTTGAAATGAAGCCCGCAAGGAATTAGTTAAAAATTGGTCTTATTCAGACGTCTGTTATATTTGATTCAGACGTCTGAATCTGGGGCAAAGATTTTCTGCTATGAAGATTCAGACGTCTGTTTCTAATAGATCAACCGTCTGAATTTTGTACAGAGGCACGTATAGACTTCATTGAGAATAGAAAAACAATACATATTATTAAATAATTTGAAATATTACAATTTTTAGAATAAACAGGATGAAAAGACAAATTAACAATAGTATATAACCAACAAGAAATAATTAAAGAGATTTTGAAGAAGAGGATGAAGTATGACATGACTCTTCTTCAACTTTAGTGTTCTCTATAAATGGTTGAAGTGGAGACCATCTGTTACCACATTCCCAAGAATTTGGAGATATTGATGGACGTTGCGGTGATGGTTCCCAAGGATTACGACGACTTGGAGAACGAGCTGTACACGGTTGATGAACAGTGTCTCTTGATGAAGAACCATGGAACTTTAACGCTACTTGTTCCAAAAAGATAAGCCGTTTGGCATTAACTTTTTTTCATAGTATAATTCACATTGTAGTTCTAATGATTCTCTCTGATAGTTATGAAAATCATCGATTTTCTCTTTTGTGGATGGTAATCCAAAAAAGAGAGATCGCCTTGTACTTTTAGTTGCTGGAGCATATCCAGTATGAGTTGAGGGTGGAACAATCGGAACCGGTTCATATATTGGTGTATGAGTTGGTAGAGTTTTCGATCTCGAGGAAGGAGAGGTGTAAGAAAGCTCAGATGATTCAGAGTTGTATTGAGTTGACATGTTGAAACAGTAATATGAAAAAAATTGAATGAATTCTTGGTGAAAAGAATTAAGAAATGCAGAGAATATATACTAAGAAGTTAGCTAAAAATAGAGAAACGTTGTAAGGTTAGAAGAATAATGGCCATAGGAGAAAGAGGTGAGAATGAAAGGTAAATAAGAATTCAATAACAACCTCATGTTTCAGAAAAAGAAAAGGAGTGAAGTGGTAGAGTAGAAGACTGCCGAGTATGAGATCCTGAGTTTGAGTGCTAGAAAACACTTTTATTTTTATTTTAAAAGAGACTGTATAAAAAAATCATATATATATATATATATTAAAATATTCGAACTTATAAATCCTTAAAAGAGACAATTCCAAGTTCTCGTCTTAAATTGATGATGACACAAATTGTTTGTCAGAGGACACAAATTCTAGATTTATTAAATCTTTTTCAATATTATCACGAAGAAAATGATGACGAATGTCAATATGTTTTGTTTATGAATGATTAACAGGATTTTTAGATAAATTTATAACACTAGAATTATCATAAAAAATAGCCGATTTACATAAATTAAAACCAAAACTTTGTAATGTTTGTTGCATATAGATAACTTGAGCACATGACAAAGTTGCAGAAATATACTCTGCTTCACATGTCGATAATGAAGCATTCTTTTGTTTCTTACTAAACCAGGATACAAGAGACCGTCCAATGAAGTGACAAGTCTCACTTTTACTTTTTCTATATGTCCGGCTTCCTCCAAAATCAGCGTCACTATAGGACACTAATTCAAAAGGACATTCCTTTGGATAGAATAGTCCAAAGTCCTTGGTTTTATTAAGATGTCGTAGTATACGTTTCACTGCATGTAAATGTGATACTTTGGGATCTGCTTGAAATCGTGCACATGAGCAAACACTCATCATTATGTCAGGTCTACTAGCTGTTAAACATAGTAACGATCCAATCATACTTTGATATAATTTTTGGTCAATACTTTAGCCACTTTTATCTTTATCAAGATGTATAGTTGTACTCATAGGAGTTGGTTTGGTGGATATATTTTCCATACCAAAGCGTTTAATTAGATTGTTATAATATTCTTCTTGATTTATAAAAAATACCATTTTCTAATTGTTTTATTTGTAAACCAAGAAAATAATTTAACTCACCTATATGTGACATTTCAAATTCTCTTGTCATTATATTAGAAAATTCTTGACAATAATTTTCGTTTGTAGATCCAAAAATAATATCATCAACATAAATTTGAATAATTAAAATATCTTGCTTGTTCCTTTTAATAAAAAGTGTTTGATCAACCTTCCTAATTTCAAAACCAGAATCTATTAAATATCTTTTAAGACGATTGTACTAAGCATGGGGTGCTTGTTTTAAACCGTATAAGACCTTTTTAAGTTTACAGACATGGTCGGGAAATTTTTCATTTATGAATAAAGGAGGTTGTTCAACATAAACTTTTTCTTTTATAAAACCATGTAAAAAAGCACTTTTAACATCCATTTGATATAATTTAAAATTATGAAAACATGCATATGCTAGTAAGATTTGTATTGCTTCTAGTCTAGCGACTGGAGCAAACGTTTCTTCATAGTCAATTCCTTCTTCTTAATTATATCCCTATGCAACTAATATAGCTTTATTCCTAGTAATATTTCCTAGTTCATCTGCTTTATTTTTGAAGATCCACTTTGTACCAATAACTGATTGACCACTAGACCATGAAACTAAATCCCAAATGTCATTTCTTTCAAATTGGTTTAGCTCTTCTTGCATAGCGATTAGCCAATTTTCATCGGTGGATGCTTCTTTAATATTTTTAGATTCAATATGAGAAAGGAAAACTATATGACCCATTTGATTTAATTGACTTCTTGTTCTAACGGATGAATTGAGTTCTCCAATGACATTACCAGAAGGATGATCCCTTAGTAATCTAGGTGGAGATCTTAATTCATTGTTATTGTTAACCATGTTTTCATTATTTTCGAAATTTGAAACTTCTACATTTGTGTTATTATCAAAGAATTCTTCGTCATCTCTTATACTTGGAATTTGTTTCAAATTTTTATTGAAGGATACATGAAGTGTTTCTTCGATGATATTCGTTCTTTTATTATAAATTCAATAAGCTTTGCTTTGATCTGAATATCCTATAAAGATTCCTTCATCGGATTTTGGATCGAATTTGCCCAGCTGATCTTTTGTGTTTAAAATGAAGCATTTTGAAACAAAAACTTCAAAATGAGAAATATTTGGTTTTCGACCATTAAGAAGTTCATAAGGAGTATTCTTAGTTAGTGGTCGAATAGAAACACGATTCAAAACATAACAAATTGTTGCAACTGCTTCAGCCCAAAAATGTTTTGGTAACGTACTTTCATTTAACAAATTCCTTACACATTCTTATAAAGTTCTATTTTTACGTTCTACAACTTCATTTTGTTGTGGAGTTCTTGGAAATGAAAAATTATGGAATATTCCTTTCTTCTTACAAAAATGTTCAAAGGCTTCATTTTCGAATTCACCCCCATGATCACTTCTTATGTTTTTAATTTTCAATCCTTTAAAATTTTGAATTCTTTTGACAAAAGTTTTGAAATTATCAAAAGTATCACTTTTATTTTTCATAAAAATAGTCCAAGTATATCTAGAAAAATCATCAATAATTACAAACACATATCTACTGTGATTAATGGATTGTACTTGTGTTGGTCCAAATAAATCCATATATAGTAATTCAAGTGGTTGTAAAGTTGAAATAACCTTTTTAGATTTAAAAGATGACTTAGTTAATTTTCCTAACTGACATGCATCACAAATATGATCTATTTAAAAATTCATTTTTGATAGGCCTTTTACTAAATCATTTTTAGAAAGCTTGTTTATAGCTTTGAAGTTAATGTGACAGAATCATTTGTGCCATAACCAAGGATCATTTTCTTTGGCTATTAAACACATATCTGAATTATGATTTTTTTTCATATTCAGAACATAGATATTTCTGTCTCTATTTCCTTCAAAAATAAGATTTTGATTTTAATCAAAAATGCTGCATTTGTTTTCATAAAATGTGATTTTGAATCCTTTTTCACATAATTGGCTGATACTAAGTAAATTATGTTTCAAATTTTTGACTAGTAAAACATTTGAAATAAGAGGTAAATTTGAAATACCGTTGTTGCTCACATTGCTTTTGCCGATGATATAGCCTTTGGAGCTGTCTCCAAATGTGATGGAGCCTCCATCTAAGTAAGTAATGTTTGATAACATATCTTTGTCTCTTGTCATATGTTTTGAGAAACCACTGTCGAGTATCCATTTTCCTCTTTTCTTAGGTGGGACCTACAAAAAATATAAGATAACATTGGTACCCACCTTTTAATAGGGTCCTAAGAGTTAAGTCTTAGGAAACCAAACCCAAGAGGGTTCAGTATCCCATTTAAAAATGTAATCTTTATTTTTATGAACAGTTTTTAAAAAGGTGTTTATATATTTCTTCCTAATCAAACTGTTGTTTGTTTTAGGAACCCAAACTTTTATGTTTTCGGGTAAGTATTCCTTTTTGACTGTTTTACAGTAGGATTAATATTTCTCCTAATTTTCTTTTTAGGTGGAGCTTTTGTTTTGTTATCATACCCTAATCCTTTCCTACTTGAAACAGATTGGGAACTATCGATAATTTTAGATAGGGTTTCACTTCCTTTAGTAAAGTTTGAAATATTTTTGGTGATGCTATCTAACTTTGTTTTAAGACTAGCATTATGTAATTCTATCAATTTTACTTTGTCTTTAATTTGTGATTTTCATAAACAAGAGCGTCATTCTTTTCTTTTTGAGTTTCAATTTCTAGACTCAAGAGAGTGAGTTGAGAATTAATATTAGAGAATGATGCTTGTAATTTTTCAAGTTCTTCCTGTAATATTTTCTTCTCATCTTTAAGCATATCTCTTTTGAATTTTGCTTTGTTCTAATGTTCATTAGTCTCCTTATGTTTTCTTTTGAGTTTTTTTAGAGTGTCAACTAGCTCTGAGTTTATCTCTATCATATCATCAAAGGTAAAATCACTAACCTCGTTTTCATTAGCCATAAAGCAAACATTAGCTTGCTCGTTTTCAATGTCACTGCTACTATCGGATGAAGAGGTGTCTGAATCATCCCACGTAACAGAGAATGCTTTCTTTTTCTTATCTTTTCTTCCTTGTTGAAGTATTTTTTCTTTAGTTCTGGACATTCTTTCTGCATATGACCTTTCTTATGACAATCAAAACACTCTAGAACTAAGATGATGGTTTGCTTTGAAAATTCCGTTTTCCATTGTTTCTGTTGTTTTTCCGGAATTTTAAGAACTTTTTGAAATTTTTGGCAATAAATGCTAGATCTTCTTCATTTGAATCTTCATCTTTTTCTTCTTCAGCATGGAAAGCTATGTTCCTTTTGTCTTATGCTTGTACTCGTTTTGCCTGCAAATTCACTTCATAGGACGTTAGATTTCCTATTAACTCTTTAGGTTTTATTGTAGAGAGGTCATTAGCTTCTTCAATAGCCAAGACTTTTCTTTCCCATTCATCCGTTAAAGAGTTTAGAATTTTTGATACAATATCAAAATCTATGTACTTTTCTCCTAATCCTAATAGTGAATGGTAGATATCTTGAAATCTAGAGTACGTATCATTGATGGATTCATCTTGTTTCATTCTGAAGTTCCGAAACTGATTTTTGAGCATGGAGATTTTGCTTTGTTTGACTTTGTTAGTTCCTTCATGAGTGATTTTAAGCATTCTCTATATTTCATAAGCAGTTTGACATATGCTAACACGATTAAATTCATTTCTACCTAGTGCACAAAATAACATGTTCATAGCTTTAGCATTGGCAGTAGCATCTAATTTTTGTGTGTTTGTCCATGTGGAGTATTCTCCAGTAGGAAGAGTGAATTCATTTTGTGTGATATTCCATGATTCCAAACTATTTGATTGGATATAGATTCTCATATGAGCAGCCCAATAATTATAGTTCAAACCACTGAAAAATGAAGGTCATGCAGTGAATTGACCTTCAATAAAACTAGTGTTAGTGGTAGTGCTGGTGTTGTTTTCCATATTAGCAAGATATCAGATAACTGTGCAACGGTTGGATGAAAACCTTGCTCTGATACCAATTTACAGTTGTTATGCTCTGATACCAAATGAAAATGTAGTGTGGATCGTGCTATATGGAATTATATTAAACTAGTGCGGAAATAAACTAAATTACTAAAGTAATGAATAAGTAAAATAAAACAAGCACGCCAGGAATTTTTATAGTGGTTCGAACTTCCCGTTCTACGTCCAGTCCCAGACTCCTTCTGTAATTTCAACTACAACAACCCTCACTTAACCCGGAGGAACATGTTTACACTGCCTGAGCAACCTAACAGGACTTTGCCCGCCTAAGCAACAGAATAGGACTTCAATACAAATAACAAATGTATCTGACTGTAGTGTGTTCTTAAATAACACTGATAAGTCAATTGAGTACAATCTTCCTATAATCTTCTCCTTTATGATATATATGATGTGCTTTGAGAATTGTGGAAGATAAAGTGATCAATGATCAAAGTATGTAAGCAATTTGAGTGCAATTTTGAAAGTTTGAGAATAGATGAGAATTCAAGAATGCTAAAAGTAAATTCGATGAATTGTTTGTTGAATTCTATAGTCTATTTATAGTATATAAAGAGTTGCGACTATAGATGAAAAGTTATGCTGAAAAGAATAGTTGTAACCATTGATTTTGAAAATGTATCTCTTCGGTGAAGAGAAGTGACTTTTGAAGAAAATAGCTGTTAGAAATATTCAGACGTCTGAATAAAATAATTCAGACTTCTGAATTGGATTAAAACGCAAACAACAAGCTATTAGGCAATTTTTGACCTTTTTCGGATGTTTGAATATTTTGATTCAGAAGTCTGAATATTGTGAAAACAATATTCATGTTTTAGCATTCTGACGTCTGATTGAATGGTTTCAGACGTCTGAGTTTGAACTTTTGTACATGTATGAGCATGTGTGTGCATGTGTGTGCATATCTATATCTATCGTTTCAGGAGAGATTTTAACAAATTTCTAAGTAAAGTACAGACTCTAGACACACAATACACATCTTTAAACATCTGAAAAGGAATCTGCAATAAATCTCCTGCAAAGATGGTTAGTATACACATTGCATTTTATATAGATTGTCACAATCAAAATCGAGATTCCAACAATTTCACCATTATTCCACGAATAATATGGGTTGAATACGGAAATTAATCTTGGTATAATTAGTCCAATCTTTTAACTAAATACATATTGATTTGGATTTACAGTAATGATGTCTTAAATAACATTGTTTTTGACCCAGTTAGACATATTTCGAAAAGATGAAATTTTTATTAGATTAGGAATTAAATTTTCCTAAGTAAATGACTTGAAGATTTCAAAGTTAAAAGGGTTTTGATTAACCAGTGAAAATTTAAAATTAAAAGAGGAGTAACAAATCATGTATATACATATTCATATTTTCATCAGTGATTGGATTTCGAAGAGGCTGGGATCAGATTTGGATGATTCCTATCCGAAAACCACTTTGATCCAATTTACGCATTCGAAAGTAAAACATGTTGAAGACGAAGACCTTCATGATGTAGGGTTGCTTGCCACTAGACCCTCGGGGAAATTACCATATCATATACTTATGGTGGTAGTAGTACTCTATTATAAAAATCTTCGATTTGTAAGGTATAGTCTCTACAGATCCTAAGGGTGATTCCCAAAACGGAATGTGTAGGAGAAGTGCCTTCGATTTGTCCTGTTCCTGGACAAATTATATGGAAGAGTGTTTGACATTGCATTTTAAATCTTGATCTCTATAAAACATATCATCTATTTGGTGGCGAACAAGGCAACTTATCTCAACTTAACACCCTTTCCTAAGACGTACGAGCTCAGGAATTATGCATTTATAGAAATCAGTTGTGTGATTATGGAATGAAAATGTTGCATTCAAAGTGGAAAGTTGATGTTCAATGTGAAAGGTAATCGTTACCTTAGGCCTCATACTTGAAAATGGTGAAAACAGGGTAGAAGTAGCAAGGCTGTGTGGTTCACAACAATTACGGTATGATCATCCTCTTCTAGATATATTTATTCTCGCTATGACCATGGATTTTAAATTAATGTGGTGTATGCGAAAAGAGCTCTTGGATAGGTCGGTAACGACAGGGGTGATGACATATTGGGTACTATCTAATTAGAGGTAGGTCAGTCTTGTGTTGGTGGAGGACCGTCAGTTGGGCCTCGGTACATTCCTCTAGAGATATACTGCCGAAATGTAGTCCCTAACCTAGTCATTTGTTGGAATCATTCTCTAATACGTGCATGCGGTTTTAGTTGTAGAGCCTAGTATGCTAGAATTTAATAATGGTAACAATTTCGGTTATTTGAATATGTTTACTTGAAAAATGTTTTCAAAGATTATCAATAAAAATGATATCAAATAATTTGATAAGATTGTTTTAGTTATCATATGGTAAAAACTCGTCCGTGTTTATATATGGCGTGGTCTTATGAGATACTCATTTTTTTCAAAATGTTTTTGTCACAAAATCTCTGATCTATGACACTGTCATTTAAGATTCATGTTTCTCACGATGGTTTGCCAAACTGATCCGGGTACTTTTATACTCGGGTAAGATCCGAGTAGTTTCAGGATTAGCTAAAGACGTTTGGAGTTCCCAAAGGAGAGCTAGAGATCTTCATCAATGTTTTGACGTATTCTATTTTCTGTTGCATTATACGTTGTTTGTTTTTTGGCAAATGTAAGGACAAGTGTATAATAACTGTCAAGGTTGAATCTAGGTTAGACTCTGATATATGTTTTAAAAGACTTGTAACTAAAGATTTTATATTGAAATAATATATGTTATTCTATTCGAGTAAGATTATGTTCTTTCTTCTTTTTCTTTCTACCCTTAACAATCTACCTTTTCGGCACTTCGGATTGCGGCACGTGAATATAGTTGATGTATTATTGTCGATTTCTAAGATTCGAAAAGCTGGATCATCACAGTTTGACCATAAAATGTTTAATCATGGTATCAAGAGGATTAAGAATAGGGAGGAAGAACCCATAGAAGAAGAATATGTATGTATGCTCGTAGAGATGAAGATGGTTACCCGATAGTGGAAATGCTTATACCTCCTCTAACTCCAGATCTTGTCATAATATCTAGTGACATAGAGGACGCTCCAGCCCCAAAAGGAAAGTGGATCACTGGCTCTGCCAGTTCTGAGTTCGAACATGAAGAAGAACCCATGGAGGAAGAGTCTGAACTAAAGGAGAATCCGAATGATATAATATCAAATGAACCGAACCACGGCAGTAAGGACAGCAATATCATATGGGAGATAGATGGGGATCATGTTATTTGGCATAAGGAGTCATCAAGTTCATTCATTCATTGGGATGATATGGAAGATAATGATAAGGAAGCTGAGGAAGAAGCCACGGTGGAATCCGATAATCCCGAGGATATGGGAGTGTAAAAATTGAAGGAAGATGAAGGGGAAATGTTACATGGAGTACCAGTTGAACTTGGACATGCTCCATGGAATCAGCCTTGCTTACAACATGTGGCAGATAAGTACAGCAAAATGAAGATGGAAATAAAGGTGACAATGAACAAGAAAGTGAGGATGAGGTTGTTGGGGAAGTTTCATTAGAGTTTGGATATTGGAGTGCACCATCGGCAATGGATGTTGAATGATGATTGGGATTTTGATTGAAGATTTGTGACTATCTATCTAGCATTAAGTATTAAGTAGTAGCCTATATATTTGGCTTATGATAAGGTGGTGTTGTGATTAGTTATGTATTTGCATTTGTATTATGTACTTCTATTGACTTAATGATGATCCAAGTATGGTAGGAATGATGGATGTAAGATATGAAGTGGTATAATATAACTATGAGCTTTCATTTTGACTTCCTTCATTTGCAATTACAGAAATCACTCAAGTACATTAATAAAAATTCTTGATAAAGGAAATAAAATTTAAATGGAGAATTTTTTAAGATAAAAAGGTATGTTTTGAAATGTTTAAAAACTTAAAACAAAATTTTCCTAAATATTTTGGAAAAAATAAAATATAAATGCATTATCCATTAACTATTTCGCAACATAATTTAACCTAAGATTTGAACATAAGACTTTGATATCAAAAAAGGATTTATCAACCGATGCTCGATGGCAAACACTGGTACGGGTTTGTAGTCAGATACTTATATAGTTACATTTTATATCATAGTTGAGAGCTATGCAAGGAAAATAAAAGCTTCTAAGCCTGATCAAAGTTCTTCACTAGAGAATCGGAGGATCAATACTAGTTCGGACGTAAAATTGTATATTCGAAAAAGAGATCTAAATAACTATCGCGTACATATAATCTATATACATTACATAAGTGTAAGTTTAAAAAATAAATATTTTGGGCAAACACCTTTAGGTTTTGCATTGTAATTTCGAGGACAAAATTGTTTAAGGAGGGAAGTTTGTAACGATCCACAAATTTATCAATTTGATAAATTATATTTATTACTAAATATTTGGTGTAAGATTTTTAAACATAAATTATGATTTTTTGAACAATAATATGGTAATCTTAGTTTGAATAAGTATTTACAAAAATATAAACTTTAAAGGAATATCGATAAAATGGTCGAAAATCGTTTATCAATAAATAGCTCTATAATTTCAGAAGTCGCGCACGGAGCTGGATACATACACTTATTTATCTATTTAAACAAGAATAAGAAATAAAATATATTTTATTTTTGGGAAGTAAAATGTATTTACGACATCATTAATAATGTCATCATTTTTAATAATTAATTAATGGATTTAAATTGAGATTTGATAATTTAATAATTATTATAATTATACAAATAATTATTTTTAAATGATTATAATTCATTTTAATTAGTTATATAGTGCTAATAAATCATTTATATTAATTTTGTGAAGTTATATACTTATTTTGAAAATATAAGAAAAAGTCATAACATTTTGTCGATACGACGGCACTTTTGTAAATGCTTATTTAATATTGATTTATATGATTTTATAATTCAAATGGAATCATGTTAATTAGTTAAAAATGATAAAAAATTATTTTTCAAATTTTGTTTACATTTGATGTAATATTATTTATAAGTGAAAAATATGGTCGGGAATCGAAATCGGAATTCGTAACGGTTTAACATAGAGAAGTTGTGCAATGTGGTTTATATAACTTGTACACATATATGACGTGCATACAATTACATATACATACACATAACAAATAACATATATAAATATATACACACAAACACACATGCGTATTTACCATTTATATTTAAATTTACATATAGTAAAACTTATAAATATCTAAGTTATTTTCATACTTAAAAAGCAAACTAACCATCACTCACCTCACTCTTACATACCATCATCACTTGCACATAAAGGATAAGAAGGAAAAAGGGGGAGTTGTGCCCCTTGATATGAAAGGAGGGGTGTGAGCGAGGGGTAAAAAAGGCAATTCTACATTAAGATATTTTGGTCCAAAATTTTCCTATAAATACCCATCCATGCTTTCATAATTTTAACACCATTCTTCATCTTCTTCTTTCTATTTCTCAAGCTAATTTAATGGATTTCTACTTAGAAAATTAATGGATAAAAAGTAGTAAAAAAAGAAAATAAATTTACATAAGTATATATATACACATTAGCAATCCCCTTCAAAATCAAGTGAAATTCATTCCTATCCTCCTTGCAAACCCACGGCCACCACCTCCATCACCCTTGGTCGAGCCCACCTCTAGTTCCAAGCATAGGTCGAGCCTTCCCAAAGGTCCAAGGCTCGATTTTGTTAGCTCCAGTTTGATCGTAGTTAAGCTATAGTCTATTTTCATAAGTTCAGTAGACAATGAAGGTGAGAAAACCCTATTTATATTATGATATAGATGATGATATGATATGTTCGGAATGATTGGTTGTTATTTTTTGATCATCAAGTTTTGATTGGGAAAATATGGTTGTTTCGATGTGCACACAATTCACGTTTAATACATGTCGAAATTACACAACGGAAATAACTTTCCGAAATGAATTATAAAAGTGTTACGAGATGATTAAACCTCCTTAAATTGGTTTATAAATGGTTTATAATCACTTAAACTAATTTGATGAAGTTTTGAAAATAATTGAAAATGGAGTCAAAAATAGGCGAGTCGAATAATGGCAATTCTCGATTTCACGCCGTAATAGATTAAATCCATTTATACGATGGAATCGGAGTCGGAATTCTTTGGCTTATTAATTTTCTGAACTCTTATATTCATAATTTTAAACAAAAGAAAGAGATCCAGATATTATATATTTAGTTGATTTTGAAATATGAGAAAAACAAGTTTTCAAAATATTCGCGGTTTGGCGGTTCGAAAATGAAAGCGATAAATTATTTAAATGAATGTTTTTAATCCTTTAAAGATATGAAATGATTTCTATAAATATATTAAAATGTTTTAAAAGATATTTGAGTTATAAAAATGGACTTCCAATTGATATAAAATTGGTTTGATGAAAGAAGCCTTAAAAACATTATTTGTATCATTTTTTTCATAGCACTTTCTAGTAACTTTTGTAAACAATAGTTTTAACTTAAGTATTCTTTCCTGAATCTTTTAGGAACATTTTCAAATAAATAATTACGTATTTAAGGATGATTTGGAAGTTTTCAAATTACTTTTAAAGGATTTTAAATAAATGGTAAATAAAACCTTTATAAATAAATGATTTAATCTTGGCTAAGCCGATGAGTAGACTAGATTTTTTCACTCGCAAGATCCGGATGTAGGGTGCTTTAACTAAGGAGATGTTCAGGAGCAACCAGTACCCTAGCTCACCCAACCTATTTCCTAGGTGAGGAATTGATAAGGATGAACGTCGAAAACGAGGCAAGTGTAAATGATTCAAAATTACAAATTTAATACAACTTGGATTGTTTAGAAGTAATCTTCTTATACTTGGTACTAAATTCCAAGGAGGGAACCCACACTATCCATGTGAATTTAAAAGGTGATTCCACCGTTATTCAATGGATAGTAAAGGTTGAATATGGAAATTGTGAGTAGAATTACTATAATTTTTATCCGGCCCTTTTTACTTAATAAGGTTATGAATGTGATTTATGAGTGTTTGCACCAAAAGTTGGCACAAACGCCCAAGAATATTTTAATAGAGGAATAAACTAAGAAGATTAAATTAAAATAACAATATAGTAATTGAAACTAAGCAAATAATGAAGACACGATAATTTATAGTGGTTTAGCGTTGATTACCTACGTCCACTTTGAAGAGTTAGCTTTATTAATCACTTTGCAAACTAAATACAAGAGGAATTGGATTATCCTTAGTTCCAAAAGAGAGCAAAGTAGCCAGCAGCATAAAGATCCGTAAAATGAACAATCAAGTTTTTATTTATAGGGAAAGATGGCAATATATCTTCCTGAAATTTGGACAGCGGAGTTTCCAGATCCAATAGAAGTCACAGTATCGATCGCGGATCGCACATCATTTGTAATGACGATCGGCACCGATCATTTTTGATCTCCTTTTGGCATGTGATTGATATAGTGGGCTCCATTCTTCCATATATTGATGTTCCGAAAGTTTCATGTATAATTGACTTATAGATTGTGAGATATCGATCGTTTTGTGTTAAGTTGAACTGTAATATCAATATACTACGGTCCATAATTAGCGAATATGGATCCTACCGATCCATTTTCAAGAAATGGAAATTTTTCATATTTTTATCATTCTATTGAATCTGTCTTCTGCTTTTTTCTTCATCACTGCTTCATATTATCATCTATGCCTGATCTTTGAGCTTCGTTATTGTTAATCTGACTTGTCGGTCTCGATGAAAATCGAGTCTAACTTGTTTAGTCAGTTTGAATATAGACGGGCTAAAAGGCTGGATAACGCTTGCCCCTTAAAGTATGTCTTGTTTCAACATGACGTGCTTTGAATTGATGCAAGTTAGTGAAGTCGAAAAGGAATCCATCCATCTGAACAGTAGTTATCCCTTCGAAGAACTATTTTCCTTGAAGAGTCACATCCCTTTCTATTTGACATGACGATTGGTTGATTTCCAATAGTATAAATTCTTGGTCATGTCTTGATGGTCATCATTTAATTCTTCATTTTAGTGAGTCAGTAGGCCTCGGTTGTTTGATTCAAATCTTCCTCCGATTAATATAGGTGAAAATTCAATTTTTCTCCATTTCAAGAAATTGAATATTTTGGGACATACACTTGCACGTATACATGTTTATCCTTGACTCCCAATCACGATTGCACATTCACAGGGTCGTTGCCAACTTTTCGCATATGTTTTAGATGGATCGGCATGAATCTATCAATAGTGGATCACACTTGAACCATTTTTGATATGAATTGGGTTAAATTCGTTCGGGATTGGATCATGTCCTATCATTCTCCCTTCTCCCTTCTTTCTTTTTTATAGAAAATAATGGATCTATCCAAATCCATTAGACATGGATCGTATATAATCCATATTATGTTGAAAAATCCAATTGCACTGCGATCTAAGGAGAAGGATCGGTATATCTCCACAATAAAATAATCTCATTCGATCATTTCTCGGTTTGACCAATTAAGAGAATCGCATGTTAAAAAAGATGGATCGGCGCAAGACCATCATAAAACTATTGTACCCAACCATTAATCAGTTGTATTCTCCATTGAACTGCAAACTTCTATGGTGCATGTTGCTTCCTTCATATATATACTTGGAAACTTAGATTTTTCCATTTTATTTCATTAACAAGAGGATACGAACTGAACCGAAAAGAAACTAAGACTCCATCTTCGTCTTCTCCTTCACCATCGATCTACTGAGCTCCCCGATCCAACTCCACTCTTTTCACATATCCATCTTCATAAGTCGGTCAGACTCCTTACTATATCAACCATCACCTCTACCATTTCCAACAGATCCCATCCTTAGATTCATCAATTCGCTTTACAGCCAAAACCGAATCACCTCCGTCTTCAATTTTAATACACAGGTAGGTTCAATTCTTTTCATTCATTTTGATTTCTGTGATGAGTGTTTGGCTTCGACTTGAGTTGTTTGAAGTGAGTCACGGTGCTTGGTGGCATTTATGTTTTGAAATGGAAGACGACGATAAGTTTTTGGAGATGGTAATGGAGCACTCGAAACTATCATGGTTGTACAGATCGTTTGCTTTGGTGGTTCAAGGTGCAAGATCGATTCTATAGAATCGTTCCCAGGGTCCTAAAATATGTACTATTACCAATCATTTTAATGGATTGGTACCGAAAAGAATGAAGAGAAATTGGATCGATTGTTTTCCGGCATGGTTTTGGCCGATTGTTTTTTGGATTGGCATTTAGAGATTGGAGATTTAAATTAAAGTGAAGTGTGAAATAAGAGCCAAAGGTTGGATCGATCGTAATAATCAATATAGATAACTATCGATTGGAGTCGCTAGAACGATCGATTCTAAAATGATCGGTTATGCGCATTGGGATAGATCGATCGTAACATCATTTTGGAACGGTTGTTGGTTTATCTTTAATGAACATACTTAAAATCTTAATTAGAACTTTGTGACGAGCTTTAGCCTTGAATGCTTGAATGGTCGTACATGACTTGCATATGAAATGTATTGCATATTCAGACGTATATGATAATAGAATTGTGTGATGAACTTGACTAATCTTCTGCATATTTATTTTTGTTGCCTATGCCTTTGAAGCTCATCCACTTTTGAACGCACAATTCGAACTTTAACATGCCAACAATTGATCTTGATGCTTAGAATGAATCCTCAACCAGAGACGTAGAGAATCGGTTAAGACAGTAAGTAATGATGGTCACTCCGATCGAATCCCGTAGTCCCGCCATAGTCCTAGTCTTTAATTATGAACTATTTTTCACTACATTGCATGACATTGCACCACACTGCACTAACTTACACTTTTCATGGGAGGAACGGGTTATTTTTTCTAATGATGATTATCTACTGAGTTAAGTGGTCATGGCCTCATGGGTTCCAAACGCTCGAAGTGTTTAGCAGCTATGCCTTTTAAACAACCTACACAGCACAACAATACAAGTGCCGAATCAAGCTCCACAACTTCTTCTGATAGACTCTCCCTCCGACATCAAGCCAAACAATCGAAAAGTTTATGTCCATTACTCGATCTTTTCTCTACCGTTCATGTCCTTCCAACAGAAGCGATAGACACTGCTCCCGACACTCTAGAAGACGCGATATTTTTGGATGATTAGGAGGATTTTCTGGCTTCGAAAATTAAAGAACCCTCTCTCTACAGAATTTGTGCCAGATACAGGATCCTGTTTGATGACATGAGAGTGCCGACTTAGGATGACATAGCTCATATACCCCTTGAGGGGCTCACTTCATGCAACATGTTCATGTGTTGGGTAGGATGCATCCCACCTTTAATTCATTTATCGAAGAGATGCTATATCATATAAGGTTAGCACCGGCACAACTGCATCCAAATGGCTATGCCTTGCTTAACTGTACCTACATAGCATTCATTGAGTTTTTATTTCTTCCTCAACTCCTGAGGACATTCGATTTCTTTTCACCTTCAAGCGACAAAAGGGAAGCCTTTCGTTCGCATTTCTCGAGTCGGCCAAGAAGTGTCAGATCTCGACTGGTACTTGGAATAAGTTGATCGCTTTCAAAAGCTAGTTGTTCTATATTCGCTGCCTGCCTGGCTTTACTAGATGGTGGTTAGCAGGATGTAAGTATTACTCCTTGCTTAATTTTTTGAGTGCTTGTATTCAGGTCTATCCTGAATTAAGCAACTTTTCTAGTTTGTGCAGGTTCTTATCCATGACTCGATGGAAAAGAATACATAGACGTGGTCTTGGCACTACGAAGGGTTCCATCAGAAGATAGAGACATTAAGAATCGCCTTATTAATGAATGTCTCATTACCTGCTGTCTGAATGGAAGAGGGTCGTAGCATAGGGCTACCTGTCACTACTAGAGTTACAATGACTGAGCAGCAGGATGTGGATGATGATGAAGGCCATCAAGCTGATTTTGTCATGTTCCCAATTGAGAGGGCTAAGGAAGTTACCGATAAAGATGTAGTAGGAGATGAGGGTGACGACCACGGTGGTGATGGCATGGGTTCTAGTTTCGAGGCCATGGTCGGATCCTCGTAGACCTCCCAACCCTCCTCTCTTGAAAAAGGAAAAAGGAAGAAACTTATTTGTTGGTTCCCCAAGAGTCGCCTCTTTAAACGACCCAAGTTATCCATTACCCCTTAGGTTATTCCTAATCGGTTCGCTTCTCAACCTTTAGAGCACTTAGGCAAAAAATTTGAGGCATTATCTGATCTTTCGATATCGGATGACATTAATGCCCTACATTTTACTAACATGAGCATCGGTGGATCTAAATCTCCTCCTAAAGCTGGGGCTGGAATCCCTTCTACCACTAGTGTCCTGCAGTAAAGCTTCAACAATTGGTCTATTGGAGGGACACTAGGACATGAACATTTGTGTGCACTTCACAATATTGCATTACACTTACCTTATGTCCTTCAATACTTAGAGCTAATTCATTCTTTGTTGTTCTTTGCGGAAACAATGGTGAGAAGAAGCACATGTTTCATCCTTTACAAACAATATCGTGCCAGACTCTTGATCCTCATTTGGGCCCATACTGCCAAGGTAGTGGTCATGAATACGACCCTAGCTATCGCTCCAGCTGAGATTGGGATTAGAAGAATAGAGGTGCAGAGACAGGTCTTTCCATGATAAACATCGATCCAAATCTAGATCTCCTCCTTCTAAAAGTTCTGAATGGCAACAAGATCGCCGCGGCGATGTTCCTCCTATTAACACCTCTTATGGTCCCCCTCCTACTTCAGTTTCTTCATAGTCCGTTGTTCCATCTCATCCTCGGCAATCCAATGATCAATGGCATCATAATGAGCATGATGTTCACCAACAAATGCAGGGCAAAGAAATCGCTGACACCCAAGTTGTCTCTAAAGCTCAACAAGTCGATATCGCCACTCGTATAGTCTAACTTAAGTCAGGCTTTCCAAATGTATAACTCGATGGATTATCTTTGTACCTAATCTTAAGGAAGTTCTTAAAAAGTCCAACAAATAACTATGGATTGTGTGAATGATATCCACAAGCAGTACGATGAGTGGATGAGAGCGGCGGAGAGAATTTCTAAATTATATTAGGAGAGAGCGGTAGAGACTGAGAAATTGAAACGCTAAGAGGTCCAGGACAAGCGGATAAACTCTAACCAATGAGTTAGAATATTCAAGAAGCTCACAGGAAGAAGCTGAGAAAAAAGCAGAAATGACCATCAAGGCAGGACGAGAAGGTCGGGCACTTGGCCGAGGTTGAAGCACTTCACCATCGGAACCATAAACTGGTGTTAGAAAGGTATGCGGCCCAAAGAAATGCAGCTGAATACAAAACTAAGTTTGAGCGTGAATCTAAAGATAAAGAGGAAGTGCTGAAAATCGACTAGGATGCCTGTGATGAATTGGTTACCATCAGGTTTGAAGGAGACACGGCTGTTGAAAAGGCCAAAGACTTGATTCCCTCGTTAATCATAAAGTGGAGGCCACAAAAGAAAAGGCCAAGGATGAGGTTATGGAAGAACTAGATCCACTGCTTATTCTTTACAATGCCAACGTCCTGAAGCACAGAAACTTGGAGTGGCTCTAAGGTGACTACCTTTACAATCTTGTATGTGCTTGGGAGCATCTTGTTTAGGAGGTGAAAAAGAATCTCGGCATTGAAGAATCGATTTGATGAGGCTGGAAGGCAAAATTCTATTTGGTGGCGAACCCAAGGTCCTACATGAAACGCAGCTTATACTCCAAAAAGTGCACGCCATAACCTCTTAGCATGAAGCTAGTGAAGGTTCCGGATCTGTGTAGCACAATGTCGCAGATGACTAGAATCTGGTAATCCAGGCTATTCCCAACATCACTATGGATTGTTCAATCGAGCCTGGTTATAATCAGGAGGAACTGCATATCGCTGCATCTAGTGGGCTTGCCCCAATTATGGGAGGAGGTTCCGGTGGCAGTTCAGTTCACATGGGGGACCAATCTGAAGAAGGTACTTCATTAAACTCACATGTCCCTCAAAAAGCTGGAGTGTCCCCAGTTGATATATCTAATCTCCCCAGTTGATATATCTAATCTCTTTAGTTATGTTTCCTCGGCTTTAGATCTGTTGGCTGCAGCTCCACCTCTTCCTCAAGAATCTCAACCAGGACCTCATGTGCCTATGATGGAGTTTGTTACTGTCACGGCTTTGGCAACAACCCAAGATGTCCCAGTAGAGGAAGTTTTCATGATCGATGAGCACTTGGTGGATTCTTTGCCGAGGGAAGAAAGTGATATGCATCAAGGGATTACAGTTGACGAGGACGCTGTGATTATTGGAGCTTCCCAATTCTTGTCATGCCCCTATGTACAAGAAATGGCACAGAAACTCGAGGCGGACATTGCCCTTGAGATGAAGGTCAAGTAGGAGAAAATGGAGCTCATTCCTCCTCTTATCTCCATCATTTTGCCTGGAGAAACTGTGCATGCTTCCATTCCTCATCCAGAACCAGCTCAAGATGCACCTACTGGGTTAACCCAGAATATACAAGTGAAAGGCCAAGGAAGCGGAAGAGAGGAGAGAAGAAAAGTGAGGAAAGTTCGAGTGAAATCTCTCCTGATTCTAAGAAAAAGAAGCCTAGGAGGAAGTGATTCTTTGTGTGTACTCATGCTCCCAAGGTTTGTTGGCTGAATTTGTACAGGATCAGCCCCCGTATTTTGATTCTTTTGCTGTGAAAACTTGTAATTGACTTTCCAAACTTATGTAAATAAAGTTCTTTTACTTTTGTCAAACTTTTATGTGAATTTCCTTAAGTAGTTGAGCTATTACATTTTCCATTCAATGTACTTGTAATTCGTCGCTTATTGATCCTGTGATAATCAATTAATTTTATTCCATGGCCTCCATATGGTCGTGGCCTCAAGTCGTGCTAGACACTAGGCTAAAGCCCTAGTGTTACGCTGTCTGATTCAGCAATTTAAGTGATTATACTCCTGCCCCTAGCTCTCGGATTAAAGGAGTTTGATGGTGGATGGTCGAATTCCATCTTTAGCGGATTTATACTCCTCCTATCGATTTCAGGTCACGAATAGTGAGCGGTCAAATCACACTCATCTATTTGTTTATATTCATATCTGCATTCTAGGGATAAGAGTTAGTCGGCGGATGGTCGGATCGCACCCAATTTGTGTTTATACTCCGGTCCACGCTTTGGAGACTTAGTGTTAGTTCAAAAAATAGTCGAATCATATTTTCCTTGATTGATTGACATGCCCCCATGCCTGGGGTTTAACTAGGAGAGCAATCGATCGTGTTACGATCGCTTTTTGATTCACGTTTCTCCCATTTCTTGGTGGAATTAATTTAATTATCGGATGGTCAGGTCACATCCATTTCTTTTTAGGACTCCATCCAGCGAGGTATGAGCTAAAATCATCAAATAAACGGTCGGACCACGTTCATTTTGCTTAATCCAATCGTGAGCTTGTGTGAGCGGTTAACTCAAACTCTAGGAACCTACTCGGACACGTCAGTATTAGTTACTCGAGTATTGTAACTAATATGTAATGATACAACAATCACAGATATGAAGGAAATTTTAAACTTTATATGCCGAATGGAAAGAAACGACATAATTTTTCTTATTACATATCTGGAAAATTAAATGCTAAATCAAATTCGAAAATTAAATACAACTGAATGGAAAAAAAATAAACTAAGTGAAATAGCATTGTTAATACTTGCTGGTCCACTCCCTTAAGAGTGATCAAAGTTGAGCTTGAAAGTTCCTTCTCCAAGCCTCTGTTCGATGACGTACGGTTCCTCCTAAGTAGGATTCATGTGTGATAGGATAGGAAAAACCCATTTCAAGATGAGATCACCAATTTCAAAGGTCGGAATTTAGTGTTATAGTATCGAGCGGCTCGATATCGATGTGCAATTGTACTCAAAGCAGCTTCTTTGCGCTTCTCATATACCATGTCTAGAGACTAGGAGGAGATCTCAATTCATTCTGGCTCGTAGTAAGTCCCTCGATGAGAAGGGACTTCAAGTTAAATAGGAATGACAGCTTCGGTGCTATAAACAGGAGCAAATGGAGTATGGCCAGTCGCAGACCTGTGGGTGGTTCTGCAAGCCCATAATATTGTTAGGAATTCATCCACTCACTTGCTAATATCTTTTTCTAAATGTTTCTTTGGATGGACTTTATGATTTTGTTCATATCTTCAACTTTTCCATTTGCTTGAAGGTGAGCAACTGCCGCAAATCTCTTTTCAATATGATGTCGACGGCCGAAGTCTTTGAATTCAACGCTGTTGATTTAGGTTCCATTATCACTTACAATGGTTCATGGAAGGCCAAAACGACAGATGATGTTCTGGACAATGAAGTTGATTACTTTCTTCGTTGTGATCATGGCTAAAGGTTTTGCTTCGACCCATTAGTGAAGTAATCAACTGCTACGATGGCATACTTCACACCGCCTTTAGAGAATGGTAAGGAACCGATAATATCTATGCCCTATCTGGAAAATGGCTATGGAATGTCCATTTGTGTAATCTCTATCGGCGGGGCTCTCAGAACTTATGCATACATCTGGCATTTATCGCATCATTTAGCGCAATCAGCAACATCTCGGTTGACAATTGGCCAGTAATACCCATAACGAAGCAGTTTCTTTGCTAGGGTTTTCCCCCAGTGTAATCACCATATTCCCCTTTATGAACTTTTGTTAGGACTCGTTTCATTTCATCACGGGTGATATACCGAAGTAGGGGAACGGAAAAACCCTTTCTATAAATGACTCCTTCTTGAATAATATATCATGAACCTTTGCGGAGGATTTGTCGTCTTTCGTTCCTTCGTTCGGGAAGGACTCCCCATAGCAAATAATCTTTAATCGGAGTCATCCATGAATTCTTCTCGGGCTCCATTTCTAGTACCCAGTCGATTTCCATCTGGTTTATGCTCGAAGCTTCTAGTACTTTGACTAGAACCAAGCCCATTTGTTATGCATCCCCAGTGCTAGCAAACTTTACCAATAAGTCAGCCTCTTTGTTTTGATCCCAAGGAATGATGTCATAATACTTCAAGTCAGTCAAAAGCTCTTAGACTCGGAAAAGGTACGAAGTAAGTCGTTGTCCTTTAGCCTAGTAATCTCCCCTGACTTGGTATACCACCAACTGAGAATCACAAAAGATTTCAAGAGATTTTATTTCCAGTTCTCTGGCAAGTTTGAGTCCAGCAATAGGAGCTTCGTATTCGGTTTCGTTATTTGTTGTGGGGAAGACAAGCTTCAAAGCATAGTAAATTGATCGATCCTCTGGAGTTACTGGTACAACTCCAGCTCCAAAACAAAGATTATTGGAGGCTCCATCCATATACATTTTCCACCGGATGGTAAGGGCTTCTCTGCTCTCTAAGAGATTACCTTGCACAGTGAACTCGGCTATAAAGTCTGCCACGGCCTATCCTTAGATAGCTCACCGAAGGAGACAGGTAACATCAAATTGGCTCAGCTCTACATTCCTCTTGAGTAACCTTCCAAGCATCTCAGGTCGTTGTAGGACCTGTCATAATGGCTGGTCAGTGTAGGCGTTGACGGAATGAGTCTGAAAATAGGGGCGGAGCCTTCTAACGCAATTAACAAGCAGTATGCCAATTCCTCTATCTTTGGATGGTTCCTCAGCTCTTGTTAATTTCTTGTTAACACAATAGATTGGTCTCTAGATTTGATTCTCCTCGCAAAGCAGTGTGACACTTATAACATGTACTGACATGGCCAATTAGATATACAAGTCTTCATGATCCACCGGTTTTGACAAGATGAGAGGTCTCACTAAGTGGTTCACCGAAGCTTGGAATGCATCTCGACGGTCCTACGTCCATTCAAAGTTCCTTTTCCCTTTTCTAATCAAGTCGAAGAAAGGATTGCATTTATCGATGGCTCTGGAAATAAACCAACTTAGGGCGACGACTTCCCATTTAAGTTCTATGCTTTTTTGATGGTCTTTGGCTTTTGGATGTTACAAATTGCTCGAATCTTCTTGAGATTAGCTTCGATTCTGCAAACATTAATAATGAAACCCAAGAATTTACCTAATGTAATGCCAAAGGAATATTTTAGAGGATTGATCTTCATTTTCTAATAAAGGAGGATATCTATGACGACCCGCCTTTCTGACCCTCGAAAAGCAACATTAATAAATCCTCGGTATTCATGTGTCGCAAAACCAAGTGCCGGAAGGATGGATAGTAAAGGGTGAAAAAGAAAATAAAGGCAGAACAAAATCTTAAATGAATGAGATAACATATAGTGTTTCAATATATAATCTTTATAGCGGAAAATTTTATATACATTTATCAGAGTTTAACTTAATATTAACATGGATAATTCTAAATATCCGTCCTTACAAATGTGGAATACAATAGTACATGAGTGTTGTAACGACCCAACTTCCAAATACCAGGAAGTCGCATCGTTAAGAAGAAAGAAAGGGATAGAAAAGAGAAAGGAAGAAGAGAAAGAAGAAACAACACAAGAATCTCAACAGCGGAACGAATAAATTATATTAATAACATAAATATTACATAGTTTACAACCATTATCAGAGTACACAGATATTCAACACATACTAGACAGTTATAAACACCTGTCTAGTTATACATCTCAATACATCACAAAGACAACAACTCAGAGAACGCACAGCGGAATACTATATTTATCTACACGCGGAAGCCTCCTGCTCCATTGCTCCTCCACAATTCGTCAAAGCTAATCTGAATCCTAACCTGAATCACCCTTGACTACTCATAAAAATTTGAGTACCCAAGAGTTTATGAAAACAAAAATAAACTCCGGGTCAGACATGGGTCTGGTGTGAGTAACAGGTTAAAGTTGCTTAACTTTCAAAAACCTTTTGAAAAGAAAGGTATCGCGTAAGACTTCCCACACATAAACATGGAAAAGTTTTTACCTTACGCTAACCAAAACATTTGATAGGAAATCCGATGATATTATAATAGTGTCTAGGGTTTTCAAATAAATAAGAAATAGTCGAAATTGTTACATGATTAAATTCCAGCTACTAGCCACAAAGGTGGGTAATACAATCAAAACCGTTGGCACTTATTGGATTATGGATTCCATACAATGGTAGGGCTACTGGGGTACCGCCCGTCACAGTACGTGGCCTAGATCAACGTACCGAGGATCACTCCCGAACCCCTGCAACACAAAGCCGGACCCGTTCCTTACTGAATAGTTCCGAATAAGACAACCCCGACGGTTGTAGCTACTTAACCGTCCACACACAGCCAAAATAAAAGGGACCTCTAGACAGGGGTAAATCTTACTCTCAAGTGGGGGCTACCCACGAAGCTTTGCTGCACCTCCCCTGTTTTAGCCATTCCCGGTTGATGAGGCTTGAGCTTACGATTACCTTTATAGGTCATATCACTTAGAATGCTCATCGTCCACCTGACGATGTGCTGAAAGCATTCAATCCATACAAGTTCGTTCCGGGTTCGAACGAAACCGAAGGCATTATCTCGTTACACTCATTTTGGAATCACCCTCAGAGTTAACGACAATAACCCTTGCACTCTAATTCACCATCTCGAATCTATAAGTGCTATTCCATCAACTCATTACGGAATCACCCACAGAGTTATACTGACGTATAGCTCTTGCACCTCGAGTCTTCACAAAGCTCCATTTTGATTCACGACCTAACGTTATTTGGAACCGATGTGGTTTTCGGATATCCAAATATGGAAACCCGATCCCGGTCTCATCGAAAACCAAAGCGTGTCTTTTAAGGCCAAGTTGTTTTAAAGGTTTAAAACAATTTAAAACAGTATCTATATACACACAGATAGATAATTCATAAATCATAACTGATAATCAATCATTATCAATAACAGGTAATTCATATCACCAATATCACATAGATATTCCATATAATACCATCACAATAGATAACCTATGTTATCATCACAATACAAATCAACATCCACACCACACAATATATATTTATCTCATTACTGAGATTTCATCCAAGACAATCAATGACATCCATTCATACATAAGCAATGATTTATTCATCCAATATAATTAATTTAAAATGAATTAAATTAACTATCTCTAATTAATTTAAAATGAATTAAATTAATTACTCTATCTTTAATTAATTTAAAATAAATTAAATTAATTACTTCATAAATACAAATCTTGCTTACTTGATCATTTAATTGATTACAGTCAATTAATCAATCATTCAGAATAAATTACCTTAATTAATCATTCTTGATTAATTATATCTAATTACATTCATGTAATTATCCTTAATCAATTTCACAAATTAATTAACCTCAAACAAACAGTAATTAATCTTTAATTACTCCAATTAATTAATTAATCATAATTAATTGCCTTAATCCTTAATTAATTACATTAATTAATTACCTATTATTGATTAATTAATCATAATTAATCATCCTTAATTACATCATTAATTAAAAATAATTAATGATCCTTAATTATTAATTACCTTAAGTAATTAACTAACTTACTTACTATATTAAACCAAATTGATTATCCCTAAATTAATTTCTTAATTAATTTATTTGATTAATTACTAAACAATTAATCCAAATTACACATTCTTAAACATCTCCTTAATTACAACCTGTAATTATTAAACAATTACTTAACTAAGTAATTTCCAAATCATTAATTACATAAAGTAATTATTTATAAAACTCAAGTGTTTATAATTAATTAAACTTAATTAATTAAAATAAACAATCACATTCAATTAAATTAATTACATTAAGTAATTAATTTCTTAATTACTTATCAAGTAATTATATTCAAACCATTCATAATTGATTATCATTAAATTAATTAATCTAATTAATTATAGAAATTAACTACACTAATTAATTGTTAAATAATCATGGTTAGTGACATTCATTAACCATCCTCAAATTATTTTATAAGGTAATTAAATTAAATTAATTACCATTTAAATTATCTTTAATCATTTATTAATTAAAGATTAATTATTAAATTAATTATCCTTAATTTAAAACTTAATTACATTATTAATATCCATTTATCATTAATTAATACCTTAATTAATGATCTTAATTTTAAATTGATTAATCACTAATCAATTATTAATTCCAAATTTAATTAATTAATTGAATTAATTAATTAATCTTAATTACCTTATTAATCAATTCTAAAACATAACTTAATTATGTTTAAAACAATTTAATTCAAAACAAAGTACTTACGAAATTACCTTTAAATTTCAATTTAGATTCATGTTTAAAACTTATCAAAGTTTTAAATAATTTAAAACCTTTTAAATTGCAAATCAACAAATGCTATGGAAATTTTTAAAGTTAAAGTCATTTCAAACTTTCAATAATTTAAATTTCCATTTTAATTTGAAACTTCAAATTTAAGCCTTCTTTAAAATTTAAACCTGAAATTCAAATTTACTTTTGAATTTCCAGATTTCAAGTTAACTTCAACTCTATTCATATTTCTATAATCTTATTATTAAAAAGTTTAAACTATCTTATCAACATGATATAGTTAATAAAGTTAAATTTTTAAACTTAAGTTTCTGTTTTAAAAACTGGAATTTAAATTCAAATGAAAATTTTAAACTTACATTTAAATTTGAACTTAAATTTTACTCAAAACCATAACTGCAGATTTAAAAAGGTTTAAACCTAGATTTGCAGGAAACAGAAAACAGGTTTCAATTCAAACCTGGAATTTAAATTCAAATTAGTAGTCCAAACTTAAATTAAAATTTTAAACCTAAACCTTATTTAAAATCTATAACTATAGATTTTAAATTTTGACAAAACAGATTTAAAATTTTAAAACCTAGATTTTTAAAAAGTTAAAAATCCATATGTTATAAAAGCAAAACACAGTATCCTCTGTAACCTGGAATTACAGAGTAACCCGAGAGACCAAGATTTTGCTTCAGGTTTCACACTTGATTTCCCCGAGTCATTTACCTATCCACTTCGAGGAAAACACAGACCTACCCCTAGAACACATCCAAACCAAAACAGTTAACCAGAAATCATGTCGCACCACCTCTGGTGATCATCAGTGATGATCCAACAACCTCCATAAACACAAACATACCTACAGCAACCATCAAATCGATCCAATAATCAATAATTCAAATTTTAGCTCCCCCATTCCTAAACCTGAAAAAGTATTACAGGTTCCAACTTAAAACCTGTCAACGGCCGAAGTTCGCCACCCCGATCACTTGCTAATCCACCTCTCTGGCCATGAACTACTCTACACACCATCTACCCAATCCCTAAATATCAGAACACTCGAACCATCCTACACTTCTCCCTGACCAAATGCACAAACCCACATAAAAACTAGGGTTCATACTCTGAAATCCAAAACTGCATCTGTTCTACTCAATAAAATTTTCTTTTTAGATTTTTCTATGTATCTATAATCTTTATTTAATAACTCAGAAGAGTTATTAATTTTCTTAAACTACAGAATGCAAGTAATTTCTCAAAATCCTATTTTTGTTTAAGAACAGACAGTAAATGAAACAATATTCTAAAATTCCTATTACGTGATTTAAAAATCAAGTTACAGTTTAAATTTTTGATTTATACTACTAAATTACTACATCCATTTGTTTGAGTTTTCATAAAAATAAGCATGCATGATGTTTTCCCTGTTTCTAGAGTTAACTCCTAATTTTAACTTCTTGACTTTTAAAATATGAACTGATGAATATAATACAACTTACTTTGCATCTAAACTTGGATTAAATCTTGAGTTTATGAAATTTTGAATTATATCTAAGCCTGGAATCCAGGACAGAAAAGAATCAATCAATAACAAACAGAAATTCAAACTCATGTATACACAGACATATTGAACATACTCATCAGGCAACAATTCAACAACTATATTGATTTAAATTAGTTTTAAAGATAATTTGTTACTCACCTAATTGATGAATGCAGAAAATAAATGCAGATCTCCTGTTGGTCACTTGAAATTTGCAGACATATGATGTTCAGGTATGCTCTTTTGTTGATTTAATCTGAGTTGCAATGATATACAGGTTTGCCTATGTATTCACTGATAAAATGCTTGCATGCAGGTGTTTAGATGAACTTGTATATGCTTGAACTTGAAGCTTTGAAAAACAGAGATGCCCTCAAAACTGAAATGCTTTGAAAAGTTTGAGATGCTTTGAAAACTAGGGCTTCTGGGATTTGGAATTGCTATGAACACTCTGATTAACTTGCATGCATTTAGAAATTGAGGCAGATATGAGGATTGAAAACTGGCATGCACTATTGAAAACATGCTACAGATTTTTGATAAAGAGGAAGTGGAATATGCAGGTTTGGAAATGCAGATTTGCCCTTTTGGTTTGTACAGGGATTTGAATATGCAGGCTTAATTTTTGAAGAGGTGATCAAGATTTGGTGTTGAATATGTAGGAATTACTGATTTTAGAGGTGATGTGTTTGATTAAGGAAAATGAAAATGCCACATGAATGAAGATGCAAACTAATGTAGATGTATTTTCAGATTTAATAAAAGAAAATAAAAACAAAATTAACACTTGTCTATTTTTTAACACTTGTCAATATGAATGCATAAGTATTTAACACATGTTTCTCTTTAAAGATAATTAGAATTTAAATTTACAAATGTATGTTACATTAGCTTAAATTAAGTTGTTAGTTTATATGTATAAATTTATAAATGAAAACAAAAACAAATCATGTTAATAAACTTATACAAATAAAAATTAAAACAATTTAGATTTTATACTTTTGAATTTAAATTCAAACTAGATTCAAAACCAAATATTTTTCAAATCAAGTTATACATATAAATTCAATTTGAAAATAAAAAATTACAAATTCTTATTCAAAACTTATTTTAAAAGTCATTACAATATTGTTTTTTTTATAACTCTTTTATTATTATATAAAAATCATTTTACAAAATATTCATTTTATTAAGCCATAAAACCAATTTGTTGAATTTATTCTAAATTTAAAACTCAAGCTAATTTATTTTAAAACATTTAATATTTTTCTTATAAATTTTAAAATCATATATTCATTTATGAAATAGTTATTAAAACTCAATTACTAATTAAAATCAAAACAATACCCATCTATTTAAAATATAAACCAAATATTTATATTGTAAATAGAAATCAATTTATATTTTTAAAAGACAAAATAACCAATTTAAATATTCATTGAAGAAGATTATTAAATTTATCTGAATAATTATTAACAGATTATCAATATCAATTTAATTTTTACTACAGATTATTAAATTGATATTGTCAATAATTCTGGGATGCTGCAAGTGTGGTGGAAATGGTAACAATCTTCAAAAGAATTTTCAAACCCCAGGCTCCGAGCTCTTCCAAAATGCTCCAAACAAAACTTAGTTACTAGGCTGGCTGGAAAAATAGAGTGCGCAAAGTTTAAGGGATAGAAAATAAACTCCAGGTCAGTCACCAGACTGGTGTGAGAAACTCGAAATATGATTTTTATTTTATTTTTTTTGAAAACAAAGGGCATCTTATAAGACCATGCCACACTTAAACACGAAACGAGTTTTCATGATAACCAAAACATTTCTACGTGAAATCCAGCGATATTATTTTTAATGACATTCTTTTGAAAGCACTTTTCAAATAAACGTATTCAAATAGCCGAAATTGTTATATTGGTTAAATTTGATGGCATAATAGGTTCACAACTAAAACCGAAGGCACTTATTGGAGATTTGGATTTCCAACGAAGAGCGAGGTAAGGGACTACCTCCCATATAGTGCATCTCTAGAGCGATGAACTAAGGCCACCCACAAATGGTCCTCTACAAATTTAGACTGACCTACTTGAGGCCAATGAATTATATGGATAGCACCTAATATAATCTCACCCCAGGCAATCTCGACCTAGCTGAGAGCTCTTATACCATACACCACTTTTTTTAACCCGATGCCATAGAGGGCGCAAAGTAAATGTAGAAAGGTGATATCATACCCTAATGGTTGCGAACCACATAACCTTAAAGCAACCCGTGTTTTACAATTCCATGGGTGTGAGGCTAGAGATAACGTTTACATTTCTTAGAACATTTTCACTTAAAATGCCACATTGTCATTTTCAACAAACATACTATTAATTTCGAAAAAAGTACAACCTTTAAGATCGTAAGTCTCAAAGAAGGGTGTTAAGTATAAGAGGGGTTACCTCCTATATCGCCAAACAGATGTATGTTTGTAGAGATCAATGTACTATGTTCTTATAAATGCAAAGTCAGACATCCATCCATACAAGTTGCCCAGGAACATGACAAACAAAAGGCACTCTCCTACTACATCCTGTCGGGGATTACCCCTAGGATTATTTCAAAGTAATTCTTGCATACGAAGATCCCAGAATGAAGGAACCGCTGCTATTTATTTATTTTGGGAGCTAGTCCGAGATTATCAACAAGTAGTCCTTCCGTTATGAAGATCCTCGCCTTTAACTTCATTGTCTTTAACATGTCTTCACTTTTGAACTCGTAAATTGGTTCGAAGTGGTTTTCAAAAAGAATTACCCAAACCCGACCCTGATTCCTTCGAACCAATCATCGATAAAAAGATGTTAAGTAAATAGGCGCTTATCATCTGATTAATTACTTTCTCTTTATCAAAAATATCTTCTAGAGATATATATCTTTAAAACATTTCTTTCTGATATATACAGAATTATAAAACCTGTCTTTAACGTTGAAAATACAAATCAAAATTATTTCTCATAAATCATATTGCAAAACATTATTGAGTAAAAAAGGTTGATAGAAATTATAGTAATTCTACTCAATATCAATTTTCGTATTCAACCTTTACTATCCGTCGAATAACGATGAAATCGCCTTTTAAATTCACATGGATAGTATGGGTTCCCTCCTCAAAATTTAATACCTATCATAAGAAGATTATTTCTATACAATCCAAGTTGTATTAAATTTGGAAAAATTAAATTAAACCATTTATACTTGCCCCGTTTCCGACATTTCGATGTTATCTATTCCCCGCTTAGGAAAGATGTAAGGTGAGCTAGGACACTAGTCATTCTTGAACATCTCCTTAGTTTAAGAACCTTCCATTCGGATCTCACAAATAGAAAAATCCAGTCTACTCATCGGCTTTTAGAGCCAAAATTAAATCACTTGATTATAACAGCTTTTCTTTAAATCATTGTTAAACTCATTTTGAAATAACTATGAAACCTCCAAATCATCTTTAAAGTAATTAATTATTTATTTGAAAATATTTATAAAAGATTTGGAAAAGAACACTTAAGTTTACAGTTGTATTTCAAAATTTATTAAAAGTGCTGCAAATAATGCTCTTAAGGCTTATTTGATAAACAACTTTTATATCATTTAAAAATCTATTTTTATAACTCAAATATCATTCAAAACATTTTAAAATATTTATAGAATTTATTCCATAATTTTAAAGAATTAAACATATCACTTTTAATGAATTTATCGCTTTGGTTTTCGAACTGCCAAAGTGCGACTATTTTGAAAACTTGATTTACTCATATTTTAAAATCTACTAAATGAAATCTCGATCTTTTTTTAAAACCATGATTGTAAGAGTTTGGAATATTTTTATTACAAAGAATTTCGACCTTGATTCCATCGTATAAATGAATTTAACTTTCTTTTGCATGAAATCGCGAACTGCCATTACGCGACGCACCTATTTTTGACTCAACTTTCATAACTTGTCCAAACTTCATCAAATTGGGTTTTGGCATTTATAAAACATTTATAAACCATTTCAAATCATTTTAAAGGGGTTTAATGATTCCAAATCGATTTTATAACTTAATTTAGAAAGTGATTTCATTGGGTAATATCGACATGTATTTAACGTGACTTGTTTACACAATTAAACACTATATTAAAACAACCAATACTTGATGATCAAAGCATAGTAAACATCCATAGCAATCATATCATATCATCATTATAAATATAAATAGAGTTTCCACATTCATTAGTTTCTAACTTTATGAAAATTCGTTATAGCTTTGCTACTATCAAATCAAAGCCTACGGAATTGAGCCTTGGACCTTTGAATGAGCTTGGCCTATGGTTGCAATTGGAAGTAGGCTCGATCTTGGTGGTAGGAGGTGGTGGTCATGAGTTACGAGAGAGGAAAGGAGTGGACATGAGCTTGTTTTTAAGTGGATTGCAAATGTATACATACCTATATAAATTTATTTATTTTTTCTATTTTTCATTATAATTTCCTTAAGGTAGGAAGGCATTGAAAAACTTGAGAATAAGGAAGAAGATGAAGTAGAATAGTGCGTAAAAGGAAAATGGTGGGTATTTATATGAAAAACTTTGGAAATAAATATCCAAATGCGTAAGGACCAAAATTCCCTTGCCCACACCCCCTCCATCACCTCAAGACGCACAGCAATGCCACCCCCCTTGTGCCTCCAAGTGTGTGAGTTGATATGTGTGAGAGTTTGACTTTGGTTTGCTTAAGGATGAAGTTTATGTAAAAATATACTGGATCTTTTGTAATATATATATATATATATATAAGTGTATATGTATATATGTGTTTATGTACATGTTAGAGTGTGCATGTGTATGTTATATATGTGTGTAAGATATATAAATAAGGTTGCAACAATTTTCATTTGTTAAACCGTTGAAAATCGAGAAGCCGATTCCCGGTCACATTTTCACTTATCAATTAATTTACACATAAACGTAAATAAAATTTGAAAACTAATTTATTATCATTTTTAGATAATTAAAATGGTCACATTTTATTTATAAAGCCGTATAAATTAATAGTAAGCAATTGTTCACAAAAGGTGTTATTATATCGATAAAGCAATACGAATTTGCGTTATGATCTCAAATCAATATATATCCTTATAAAAATATTGTAAATGATTTGTTATCATTTCATAATAAATTAAAATGAATCACTATTATTTAAAAACAATTATTAGAATAATTATAATAGTTATTAAATCATTCAATCTTAATTTAAATTTATAAATCAATTATTGATTACGATGCCATTATTGATGTGTCATAAATACTTTTTATTTTCCAAAAATAAAATAAATAATTTAATTACATATTCTTGTTTACATGGATAAATAAGTGTATGTATCCAGCTCCGTGCACGACTTTTAACAATCATAGAGCTGTTTATCGGTAAAACGGGTTTCGACCATTTTATCGACATTTTTCCCAAAGTATATATTTTGTAAATACTTGTTCAAAATAAGATTGCCATTATCATTTATTATTCAAGACATCATAATCTATATTAAAAAACCTTATATTTGAATATTTCAAAATTAAATATCTTTTACCAAAGTGATAAATTGGCAGGTCCTTACAATATCGAACATTTCTGCCAAGTTTCTAATGTGGCCGCTTGATCGTCGTGACTTCATGAGCATATCATCCACATATACCTCCATCGTCTTTCCAATATGATATTTAAACATTCGGTTGACTCAGCATTGATAGGTTGCTCAAGCATTCTTTAATCCAAATGACATTACCACATAGCAATACAATCCAGCGTCTGTAATAAAAACTAGTGTGCTATTGGTCAGGTATGTGCATCAGGATTTGATTATATCTAGAGTACGCATCGATGAAAGATAGCAACTCATGTCCTGTGGTTGAGTCCACCAATTGATTGATCCTCGGAAGGGGAAAGTTGCATGCCTTATTTAGGTCCAAATAATCAATGCATGTCTTTCATTTTCCATTTACCTTCCTCATAAGTACATGATTTAATACCCATTTCAAGTAGAGGGCGTCGCGAATAAACTCATTGCATTTAAGCCTATCCACCTCCTCTTTAAGGTCATTGGATCTCTTTGAATCCGTGCCACGCCTTTTTTGTTTCACCAAGGCTGCCTCAGATCAATATTTAATGTATGGCTCGCAATGGCAGGAAAGATCCCACACATCTTAGAATGAGTACAAGCAAACATATCAATATTCGCTTGGAGAAAAAAAACAAGTCCTTTCATCATCGGGGGGTTGAACTGTGGCGTTGGCTTGGCTTTGGGCTCGCGGTGTGGCCTTGGCTTGGCTTCTTTGGGCTCCTCATTGTCATTTCTTAGATCTATAGCTTTATAGAACCGACTATAACTCTCAAGCCAAGGCTTAGGCACTGGTTGTCATTCTTCGGCAGCTTGGATGTGGAGAGACTTATCCACACCCTTACCTTTCTCCTTCCATTGAGCGACCCTCAACTCAGCCACATAGCAGGCACGTCTGGTCGTTTGATCTCCATGGACACTCCCACACCATTATCGGTTGGGAATTTTAAGATAGACACCAAGGGGCAATGGCTGTCGAAATTTAACAAGGGCCGATCGGCCCAAAAAAACATTATATGGAGAGTCCACATACAACATAATGAATGGCAACATCTGTACTCTCCTACGATCGCCTTCTCTTAATTCCACCGGTAGCTCGACACAGCCTATCGCTTCCATTACAACACTATTAAAGCCATGAATGCAGGATTTACATGGTTTTAGATCTTTGGCTTCCATTCTCATTTGGCCGCACGCCTTTTAGAAGATAACACTCACTATGCTACCACTATCAACCAAAATTCCTCACTAAGGCGGGGCCGATCATGGCTGAAATGACCATTGGATCGATCGTCAGTGCCTCCACCTTATCTGCATCTCTGTTTCTAGATAGAGTGTCGTCTACCATTGTACTCTGTCATTTAGCTGGAACCCCATCTTCTGTATTTGAACAACACACAAAGTCCATATGCTTGATTGCGCTAGCATAGCGCTCCATCTCGTGCCAGCTCTTATCAGTTGGATGTGTTCCTCCAGCTATTGTATGTTCATTAATCTTTCACCAGTCCGAGCAGGCTCCTCGGCCCTATGCAGTGCTTATCCTCGGTTGGGATTGGATGTCCCATGGCCGCCATCTTATACGGATTTAACAAATTATGGTAGTTTCGTTTCCCAAATCATTTTCTCGATAATATCCTGGAGATGCCTACATTCATTGTGTTATGACCATAACATTCATGGAACTGGCAATATTTCCTAGTATGGTTTTGTTTCTCCGCCGGTTCTTTCAGAGGTGTCTTCCTATACAGTATGATGTTGCATGTAGACAAGTAGGTATCCTTTAGAGATGTATTCTGTGGTGTGTAGGTAACATGGATTTGAATCCTTAACTTTCCTCTTCCAGAATCCCTCTTTCATTCATTGTTACATCAACGCCTACCTTTTGTCGATTCGGTTTATTTTGAACATTTACTTGAACCTTTCCAAAACTCTTCCCGTAATGTTTCACAGCAATGTTACTTTGCACTACCTCTCCACTTAGTCCCACAACATTATTCTTCCTAAGCATCTAGCTTCCTCTTTTCTCAAATATTGAGCTTCTTTTGCATAGAAATGCTCCAACGTCGCGAGTGATTTGCCAGCTAGCCAATCGCCAAATTCAGATTCCGGCTCAATCTCTCTTGTTACCACCATCAATATTGAACGGTCATTTGGATTGCCGAATTCTATGACGGTTGTATGAAATCTCTCCAAATAGTATTTCAACAATTCTCTTGGAGCCTGGATCATGCTTGATAGGGACATTACATCTTTAGGGCGAGCTGCGTGCATATGGAACTGCTCCACAAATTTTGTTGTCAAATCATCAAATCTAGAGGTTGGCCTTGGGGGCAATCTCGTGAACCACATCGCTGCTATGCCAGAAAGAGTGGTAGGAAAACATCTGCATTTTATGGCATCATCAGCTCATGCGGAGTCCATCAACCATTCATATCTCATGATGTGCCGCCTGGGGTCTATTTTTCCCTCGTAGGCAGACATCGACGGAATGCTAAATCTCCTTGAATACTCCGCATGTAGAATATTATTGGTGAATAAGCTATGGCTTCTCAAGGTCCCCTAATCATCATTGACAAAACCTTGGCTTTCCCTTACCAGCTATCTGACCATTTCCAACAAGTCCAGCGTTGGGATAATTAGGCCAAGCGATAGTCGTCCTCTTCCTCACGTGAATGGTCCGGTCGATGTCTCTGGCCCGTTCTATGTCTTCTCGGCTCAATATCCTCTTGATGTACGTTCACATCATTGTCATTCCACAGAAGTAACTGGTCGCCATTCACCCGAACTCCAGCATCCAGACCAATCGTTGCCCCATCAATGTATGTTCTTCCCATTATCTAGTGTGGACCACCTCCAAGAGTTGGATTGGTGCCGACCGTTCTAGATGGATCAGTACCGATCGTTATCGATCTGTTTGGATCGATCAGGTGATAGCGGGTCGACGTTTTAGTGTGGTATCCGTCTATTCTACGACGTTTGCGTTGGTGATAGTCATCTGATGAAGTTGAGCTCTCCAATGCAGAATATGGAGTCGCTCCCTCCTAGTTTTCCTACGTTGTTGATCCATGAGTTGATTCATTAAATTGATATTTGTTTGAATCTCCTGGTCCAACTATCGGTGACTATGTAACATCCCGCCTTTTTATACGCTTTAAATCGACGATAAACCACACACGTCAGACTCAAACCATACAAAAGGGCGAATTGTTATTGCGGTGAATAAGAAAAACAGAGAAAGAAATAAAAAAAAGAATCTTGCAGCGGAACGACAAAATATAATAATCAAATAACAGTTCATGAAGCTGTTTTACAAAACATTTGATTATACTTATACAATACATATCAGAGTTACACATACCAGAGAATAATAAATAATAATGCAGCGGAACAATGTGATGCAGTGGAATACAATAAATAATAGTAATACAAATCTTCATCTTCGTCCTTCAAGATAAAGTCTTCGAATCCTCAAATGCTCAAACTGGCCCGAGCGAATTGAAAAGACAAAACACTCAAGCCAGAACTAAAAGATCTTATGTAAGTTAAATCAATGGTAAAATAATATGAGTGTAAACGGCATCAGAGATGTTTACGGGGTTTGACATCTCCTATCCAATGTCTAATGTTAGTGCAATAACTTAAGAGATGCTCGGGATCCACATCTCCTAAGGACCCGTTAAACTATTTACTATGTAGTAATATTTCGCTATTATAATAATGGCTATAGTAAAATAAACTTACTTTTAAATAGCGTTAAGGAGTGGCCTAATATTCCCTTTAACACGTAATAGTCCAAGCATTCCATCCAGTATCATGGTTCCTCCTGACCGGGAAGCCACCAGAGGATACCACACGGGCTAGGGGAGAAAACCAAACTAGTACAAGGCGGGTAGGTGACACGGCACACAAAGCAATGCCAGGATAGATATATCAATTACTATCCGGACTGGTGGTGACGCATAGTGCGCAACTACCGCCCACCTCGAGCCGCATCCCCAAAATCAAAAATCAAAAGTGGCCACCAAATGAATCTCCAAGTCGGGATATAATATCGAAGGAGTGTGTCCGATAAGAGGAGCTACCTCACTGGCCCGGAATCGCTCCTGTTTTAGCCACCTTATACCAACTCACGGGAGTTGGGTCTACGTATATACCTCAAAGGAACGTCGCCACCATCCTACTTCATTCTGGAATCTCCACCACGTACACGGTTGTTAAAGTGGTTTTCGGAGTTGGCAGAGAGTATGACAACTTCTGATCTCGATCTCTTTAACAACCAACCGTTATTATAACACCACGGTAATTTCAAAATAATTTATACTTCAAAACCAGAATATAATATCCATTTTTAAACCATATAAATACGATATCATTTCCATTTCAAAAACCCAAACTAATATGATATCATTTCTATTAAAATCCAAACCAATATAATGTCATTTTATTTCAAATATATCCTTTCGAAAAATCAAAGCATTTTCAACGTTATAACACTTCGAAATCAGAACACTTGAAATATAACACTTTCAAATCAAAATCCTTTGAAACTCGTAACTTTAAAACATATCTTCCATCACTTAAATGGTTTAAATATTAAAATACTTTATATAATAAATAGCTTCTTCAATTTTGCAAATCAATTCCAAAGCAACTCGAATTCCAAAATTTTATATTTAACCAAATCCCAAATCATAAATTTAAATACAATTCAGTTTCCAATTAAACTATTCCAAATTTATATTGATTTCAAAACAGATTCGATCCACAAAATAAACCATTTCAAATTCAATATATTTCAAACTTTAAGTATTCAACAATTTCAAAACTAAGTTTGGTAATTACGATTCAATAATTCAGTTTTCTATTATTTAATTTTGAAATAATTTACATAATAAATCCATTATCATTTAAATAAAACTCAATTTACAAATAATTAACTATTTCCTTCAATTTATTTATACTTGAAATATTCGTTTAATTCATCTTAGACCAAAATCAAGTTATAAAAGTCATTCCCTCTAAAATTTCAAATTTAATAAATTTCACATCAACTTATTTAAGTTTAATTCTTAAAGAAATTCAAATTCAAATAAATTTTCAATTTATCTTCCAACCTTGATTTATTTAAGTCATTATAAACTCTATATTAAAATAAAATTTAAATACTTAACCATATTATCTTCAATGAAAATCCAACTTATTATTAAGCTTATTCTATATTAAAATGAATTAGACATAGCTTAACATCAAGGATAATATAATATTTATATAATATCAAAAATCAATATTTATATAAAACCATATATTTCTTGATAAACCCATAGAAATCATTTCAAAATATTTTTATATAGACCACGGTGTTTGTATATAATTTTCTATCCTATGGTCAAGTGATACGGATATTTATCATCTCAATCCGTAATTTAAAATATAAATACGGTTATATACCATTTCAAACTGTAATCTCGGATGAAATAAAATCCATAACAACTTGCAGTTTATAACAATATAAAATACAGCATTTATTCATCCAATATCAATCATCAAACATTTATCACAATTATCATCTAATTCAATCAATAACAGCAATATAGAACATAAAATAAATAATAGGCATTTACTAGCATTCTATATTCAATAATAAATTAAATAACAATTTAACATGCAGTTTATATGCAATAATAAATTAAATAAAAAATTAATTCAATAAATTCAATTTAACTGAGATGATGATTAAAAATGTGCCAAACAGCCATAAATAAATTTCAAATCACATCAAAAATCAATTTAACAAACATAAGAAATTTTAGAAGTTGTGAGCGGGTTAAAACACTCACCTTTTGAATTTAAACTGAATTTAAATCCAATTTAAACCTAAAATTTGAACAGTCTCAGAATTTGTCCAAACTAGCGTCAAAATGTCCGGAATTTGAAAACGATCCTAAAAAAAAAACTGCACGTAAATCGGACATCGTATGCGAAAGTCATGCTTATTTGAACATTGCAAAATTTAATTTGAAATTAAATAAAATAAACTAACAGAAGACAATACCCTGAAGCCACGTTTCATCGGTAGTATGCACGAACCCTGCCTACAGGAAAACACGACAAATCTCGACCATAGTCGCCACCACGTCACCGTGCTTTGCCGCCGTCCTGGGCCACCACCTGAAGCTCGTCGAACTCCTAGACACCCACGACCCATGGCGACGACGATCGACGCCCAAAACCCCACTAGCGCCGCCGCTTATCAAAACCCTAATCCAATTTTTCACGCTAATCAAGCCGTCAAATCACTGAATAACTTGCCTGGATGGAATCTCCTCGCGAATCTCTACAATACCCACAAATTGATTCGCCGATCGGACAAGTTTGGTCACGACGTAATGAACGGCCGTGAACAGTTCATCGATTTTCGGCCACACCGAAGCCCAGATTGTAAAACGAATCATATATTTGACTTGCGCTCATCGAGAGCTTCAAATCCACATATAATTCGATATATATTGAGGAATGTGAATTTTTTTGATTTGATTTTGAATTGAAGTTGAATTGGAAAAATTATGGTCGTCTACCATTGAGAAAGATGAGCAACAAAACTTTGTACGTATAGAAATGATAAATAGAGGCAGTTAGGGTTTATAACGAGGTATATATAGGTAGGTTAGAAATAGATATGAATGGACACGATTGGTTAGGACCATTGAACGATAAATGGCCCGTAAAGCCTGTTTTCACTCCGGAACGAAATTGGGTCAACCCATATATCAAAATAGATGTTTTTAAATATTTTAAATGCAAAGGAAACAGGTTTCAAGTCCAAATTCCATAGTATGAAGAAGTTATGCTAAAATCAAGTTATTTCAAATTGATTTCAATTAAATTGATTTCTAGGCGTTTCGTGTCCGTACGATCAAACGATAAGTCCGATTGCAATGAAACTTGAAATCCTACAATAATTCACCGTTACTAATCCGGTGAAATAGGTTTCGTCGAAATCCGAGTCAGTGGCCAAATTACTATTTTCCAGTTAATTAAATAAATTAAAATTAAAATTAATCAAATCATTAAATTCCATTTTCATAATTAACAAATTTTATTATTTCTGATTCCTTAAACAATTGCAATACTTTAAACAATTTAAATATCAATTCAAAGTTAATTAATCTACCAATTTTCGTATTCAATTTCAATTTTAATAAATTCATTAATCATCAATTAAAATTCCAAATAAATTCATTTATTTGATTCTAAGTCTTGTTATTCAATCCATTATCATCAAATAGATAAAATTAACATTGGTTCATACTTGATTTCATAAATATCTTCAAATTTCATATAAATTAATATTTACGTAATATTTAAATATTTAATTTCATTTAATAACAATTAATCCAATTATTATAGTTCAAATCCCAATAAATTGATAAATCTTTATTTCCATTCTTTTAATTCCACAAAATTGTCCTATTATAAATAACATTAACATTATTTCCAAATAATATTATAATTACTTACAGAACATTGATTTTATTCAATTACTATTTATTATTATTAATTCATTAATTAATTCAATATCTATGTTCGTTTTCTTGTATTAAATTTATTATCAACTATACATTTACTCTTTTCAACTAGTTGGTATTTCATTCAAGTTCATAATAATTAACTATAAATAACATTGTTCCGTTTCACCTTAATTATTATTTCATTAAATAAATTACAAAATTTTTATATCTTCCAATATTTATTCACAGTTTAATTAAATTAACATTTTTAATTATCGAAAATTATGGGTCGTTAGAGACTATCCATGAGCTCTCTCATCAAAATCTGAAAATCGTATCTTGTGATGGAAATAGCTGGATTTTCGACATCAATTAGATTGGTAGCATTAACATCTACTGGTAGATTGCACTGATCATCTTGCTGGATGCTGAATTCTCATTCCCTTCTACGTTTTGAGAAGTAGATCACATGTTCCTAACCACTGTTGATAGTTTTCCTTATAGACTTCTTCTTCAAATCTGAGTTGAAACAGAAACTTGTCAATAGAACGCTGGATCTATCTCGTGAATATGGAATCCACAAGTAGATGATGAGATCCAATTAAGCTGAGAATTCATTTCTCCGTAAAAGCACCAAAATGTTTGCACTAAAAGCTGGCACAAACAGCCAAGAATATTTTAGTAGAGGAATAAATAAAGAAGATTAAATTAAAACAGAGAGAATATAGTAATAGATAACTGAAACTAAGTAAATTACGAAGACACAACAACTTATAGTGGGTCGGTGTTGATTGTCTACGTCCACTTTGAATATTTAGCTTTATTGATCACTTTGTAAACTAAGTACAAGTGGAATTGGATTAGAATCCTTAGTTACAAAAAAGAGCAAAGTAACAAGCAGTGTAAAGATCCTGAAAATGAACAATCAAGTCTGTATTTATAAGGAAAGAAGGTATGATATCTTCCTAAAATTTGGGCAGAGGAGTCTCCAGATCCAGAAGAAGTCTCAGTATCGATCGCAGGTCCCACATCATTTGTAATAATGATCGACATCGATCATTTTTTGAGCTTCTTTTAGCATACGATCGATATGGTAGGCTCCACTCTTCGGTTTATTTATGTCCCCAAAGTTTGATGTGCAGTTGACTTGTAGATTTTGGAATATCTATCGCTTTGTGCTGAGTTGAACTGTAATGTCGATACGTACGATACATAATTGGTGATTATGGATGTACTCGATCCATTTTCAGTAGGTGGTATATTTTCATATTTTTATCATTCTACCGAGTCCGTCTTCTGCTTTTGCTTCACCACTACTTCACATTATCATTTGTGCCTAATCTTTGGGCTTCGTGGTTGTTAATTTGACTTGTCGGTCCCGATGACGATCGAGACTAACTTGTCTAGTCGGTTTGAATATAGCAGAGCCAAAAGGAGGATAACAATGAGAGATGATTTTGATTTAGTATTTTTAAAGTTAAAGAGAGGTTTAATGATTCCATATATATCGAAAAAGAATATGATTTAAATATTTATATCTCTAAAAGAGATATTTTATTTGATAAAAGGTATTGATAAATGATGTGATAATCACCCTCAAACTTAACATCTTTCATTGATGATTGGTTCGAAGAAACCAGGATCAGATTTGGGTGAATTCTATCCAAAAACCACTTCGGACCAATATATGCGTTTGAAGTGAAGACATGGAATGAAAATAAATTAGAAGATGGAACATAGGGCTCCTTGTCATTGACCCTTAGGGGAAATTTCCCATGTCACATACGTGGCAGTAGTATCTTCATTTGATTTTCGATGCAAGGGCCGCTTGTTACTAATCTTAAGGGTGTTTTCTGATAGGATGTAGTAAGAGAGTTCCTTCAATTTGTCCTGTTCCTGGACAACTTGTATAGATGAATGTTTGACATTACATTTCTAAAATGCATGTACATTGATTTTTACAAATGTATATCTGTTTGGTGGTATAGGAGATAGCTCTCCTATACTTAACACCCTTTCCAAAGACGTACGAGCTTAAAGTTTGTACGTTTGTGGAAATCAATAGCATGTGATGGAATTGACAATGTGGCATTCAAGTGAAATGTGTGCTATGAGAAAGGTAATCGTTACCTCGAGCCTCATCACTTGAAAAAGGCTTAAATAGGGCATGTTGTATGGCTATGTTATTCAAAACCATTAGGTTATGGTCATCGCCTTTTTAGATTGCTCTCTATATGTCGAGTATCTTGTGTATGCTATGGGATCCAAGATAGGTCGTTTACGATCGGGGTGATGTCATATTTTGTTCTAGTAAGCTTCAAGTTCTGTTACGAAGTATATCGCGACATTGTTATTATATAACGTTGTTATGAGATTCTCAAGGATCACCCTTGGCTCAATTATAAATTTGTGCATTTATTTCATAAACATTGCTTTTATTGTGGCGCTATTCAAATCAATGTACTTAGCCTTTTCATTGAATCGGCCACAATCTCTTCTATTTGGAACATTTCCAAATTAAACTGACTTGAATTTATTATTGACATATTATACTCATTATTACTTATGAAGTTTGATCGAAACACTCCTTCGTAAGGAGTTCATTGTTTCTATAAACAAATTCTCCAATATTTCATAAATACAAGAGAACACCTCAAATAATCATCTAGTGATATATATTTTTTGATTTGATATTTGCTTCACATCAGATATATTAACAAATCACGATATTATAGACAACATAACATGTAAGTTAATTCCCATTTCTAATGCATAAAGAATCCATTTCACTTTTTCCTTATTAAACATTTTAATAAGGTGTTTCTACATATCATCTAGAACATTCTCAACATCATTTATACTATCTATTAAAGACATCATTTGCATATCCAATGTTGAGTATTAAAACAACTAAAGTCGATTTTAACAAAGAGATCATAAACAATCAACCATGTATTGTTTACTTATGGTTTAGAAATACTTATGTATGTTTTAACTTTCTTTCTTATGAGCACATACCTCTGCATTATGATTGACAATCAAACTATTTGATATTTCTATCAAAACATTTGTTCAATTGATGCTTGACGAAAAAAACTTTTGTATCTGTTCTTGGATCATATCAAAACCCATAAACTCGGTATCGCTCCTACTGACACCGAGACACCTTGGTTGTTATGTGCAAACAATCTAGTCAAATCTATATTTATAACTTTCCACTTTAACACATATAACATAAAGTCATACTAGGTGATAATTTTTGAGTAAAATTTGAACCAACTTGAGCACATCGAATGGTGAATTTGTTACGTTAGTTTCAACAATTGAAATTCGCAGTTTATTCTTATCAATGTGACTCACTACATTCCAACTGCATTTATCTTGCTCTTAAATATACATGTGTGACCAATGGATCATATCCTCTTAGGTACAACTATCAAAATCATATTTCGATAATGTACTTGGAATATATATTTGATCTGCACATCATGCCACATCATAGAGTCGATACTCTTAATGGTTTAATTAAACAACCGTGGATTATTTTTTCCTAACATTGACAAGGACCTCGCAGTTTCTCTCTAATCTACAAAAATACTCATTAGACGTTATAATGTATTGTTTTCATCTACATTCGGTTAATTTCATTTCATCCATTGTAATTAGTTTATCCTTAGATTGTATCCAAATTCATTTTATAACAATAATTTCTTAAAGAAATTCCTTCACTACGAAGTTGGTGTTTTTTGAAACAACGGTTGTTGCTTAATGCAATGGAACATGCATTCACAAATATTTGGTGAACTATCTTTCGTGAAACTGATTTTTGCATTAATTCACAGTATAATTATGTTCACAACATAAAATAGTCATCTAATGACTATTGTTCCCAAAATTCTACTAGGACAATTCATATAAGATCCCCTATGTACAATTATCATGTGCTGTATTTCGACTCGCATAACCTGCTAACTCCATGACCTATGATATGTAGGGTTTCTTATAAATCCTTTATCTTGTATGGTTTTTTAAACTATTCTTTGGATGATATTAATTTTAAGCTGGTGTACTACTCTTAAGTATACATCTTATAGAAAGAATTTAACTCAAGTTCACTCATTATTAATTGTGCTTTGTCCAATAAAGCTGGATTACTCCTTATCGATACATCATTATGTATTATAGGGAGGAGTGATCCTGGAGAACGAATCTTTATTTATATTAGACACACATTGTAACAACCTAGAATTTTAGTCATTAGATTTGAACATTTAATTCATTTTAAATGTGAATTATAATTTGGTTTTGAAACAAAAAGATTTTGGTTAAATTAATGAAATTTGTTAAATTTCAAATATGGATATTCAACTAAAATTTGAATAATAATTAAATATTTGGAATCGGAATAATTTGTGAATCTGGATGTAAATAGTTATGAAAATGATTTCTAAGGTTTATTTTAAGTTTAGTTTGATTTGAATTTTTCTATTGGATTTTTAGATGCATTTTAAAGTCGATAAGTTGAATTTGGAATTTTATATTAATTTAATAATGGAATTTAATAATATAATAGTGTAAATAAACAGTTTTGATTCAGAATGAATCAGAACAGTTTTTAATGTGAATATAAATTCTCTATGATTTATAAATAAGTTAGTAAAATTTTAAAAGTGAAATTTTAGATGATTTCGACAATTTTGGAAATCGTTCGAATTAATCGACGAGTTAAAATAGCCTTTCGGGGCACAGTCTTGGAGTTCGACGAAACCAGTTCCATTGGATCCGTAATAGTTAATTATTATCGGATTTCAAATTTTGTAGCGTTTTGATTTACCGTTTGTTTGTACGGGTGAGAAACACACTGAAATTTAAATCGATAATTTAATATTTAAACTCGATTCAAAAAGCTATCTTCCACATATGATCAAATTAGCCTCCGAAACACGTTCCATTGTGTTCGGAATGCGGGTAAAACCATATAAATGCCTGGCGGCATGTGTGATTTGGAGTTCGTTTGTAAATGCCCGTTAAAATTGAATTTAATATTAAATTAATATGTATACACGTATATATACACACACGTTTAAGGGGCCGAAGCCCTAGCTATTTTCTTCGGCCGCCACAAAACAGCTCAATGGCCGAAACTTCACCCATTTCTCCTCCAATTTCCATTCAATCCAAACGTTTTTACGCAAAACTTTCAACTAGTGAATTAGAGAGCACGACGTAGGCTTTACATCCATACGGTGGACGGTCATGAAGCTCGACGTGGTGGCCAGAATTTTGGCCGATAGGGGTTTCTCTCTTGGTTGATTTTAGGGTGAAGGGGGGTGCCGAGCTCGTTCGTTTTCTGGCCATGGGTGCGCGAGACGTTGGGCTTCGACGTGGAGGCGTTGGATCGTCGTGTAGTCGAGGGGATGGTGAGCGGCGCCAAACCCTAGTGGACGGCTATGGGTTCAATTGCATGGTATCAACCTGGAACGTGCATGTAGAAGACGAAGGTAACAGTTTTGGTTCATCTCTGATCTAACGGCTGATGTTTGATGTAATAAATAAACAAAAAATTAAAGAAAAATTTGTTTATAAATTATATTCAACCATTATAAATTCGTAATTTGAGCGTACGTTGTCAGATTTCGATGAAACTGGCGGCGCCAGAATCGCAGCAACGCGATCTACGATGCTGTGCAGATCTAGGGTCAGTTTGAGCAAGTGGAAATTTTAGATTATATCAAACGAGCTCGATTTAATTTAAAATTTAAAACGCTCGTCGAAACTCAAGGTGAATTAATCTCACTCACATCTGGAATTTTCAGTTAATTTAAATAGTTAAAATTTAAATGAATGATTGATTGGTTGAATATGAATATTATTATCAGTCTGGATATGATATTTTATCTGCTATGCTAACGTCTGTAGATGCAAGGAAAACAGGTTGGAGGGATCCAACTGGACTCCTCACAATATAGAAATTATTTTCATAATTGATGATGTGTTTATTTATATACTGTGATAGATTAATTTGAAAATTTAATTGTGTTGTGCTACGATCGGATGAATACAATCTGGGAATTTAAAATATAAATAAAATAAATTGGGTTCAAAAGGAAATAAAAGAAATTTTTAAGTAAAGAATTTAAAGGAATTAAATTCGGAAATTGGTTTGGAGTCTGTTAAAGTGTTTTTGAAATTTTGATTTAAAAGGAAATGTGAAATGAAAATTTATAAACTGGGTTTATAAATAAAGTGAAATATTTATCGGGGATAAATATTGAAAGTATAGGTTTCCGGTGGGAATTTCTATAAGAAGTGAAAATTGTTTAAAAATAATAGTAAGATTGTTTTTAAAGGATGGAAAGTGCACTTTTTCCTGGAAATTTAGTATGTTTTGAAGAAAAGCTTTCAAAATATGAATGGGAAGTTTAAAATGTGTTTTAGAATATTTTAGAAAGAAAATATTATTTTAATTATTTAAGGTGTAAGTAAACATTTATTTAAGAGATTATGGTATTTAATTATCTTAAAGGTAAAGTAGTATTAAGTTTTCAAAAGGAAATTTTAATATAAATATTTGATTTAATAACTTTATTTTAAAAGTTAAATTTGGCTTAAATTACTTAGGAAACCTCTATATATTTCCTTAAGTATTACTTTTAATTAAGTAATTTCTATTAGCCTTATTTTAAATATTTTAAGCATATATTTTGAAGGTGGTTTTCCAGGAGATGGGATGTGTTTAAAAATAAAAGGAGTTTATTTTTAAAGTGTGGAAAGGAATTTACGGGATTTAAACGTAAATTTGAATTGAGGTAAATCGTGTAGGATTTATAAAAAGATTCTTTGGTTTATTCTGAAAATGGAAGTGTAGTTCCTTGAAAATCCAAGTACGTTTCAACAGATTTTTCTTTAAGTAAAAATATAAGTTTTAAATTTGTTTTTAAAGGAATGTTTTAAGACAATTATTGTTAAAGTTGTAGAATTTTTAAGAGTAAATATTTAATACATTAGTGATAGTAGTATTATTTTAAAAGGGGTTAATTGGTGTATGCTTTAAAAGAATGTCATTAATATTTATATTTTATAAACTAGTTTTATTGCAAAGATAGTTTGGTTAAAGTTCTATTTGAAAAACTTGTATAGGATTTCATAACTTTGTTGTAAAATTTATTATGACTTAACTTTTATTTTGAAGAAAAACAGTTTATATTTTTCAAAGCAATTTTATTTGAAACATTAAAACGTACGTATATATTTCAAATAAAGTATGTAAATAGATTTGGTTTAAATTATTATAAATCTAAAGTGTTTGGCTTGGATGTTTTTAGTGGGAATCAATATTTGGAAATTTATTCCATAAGGAGTGTGTGGTTTGAAACTGTTTTCAAGGGATTGAAAATGGAAATATATCTTGTGAAGATGTTTTGAGGTTAATAAATAATTTAGGTAAATTATTTATTGTTTGATGGTTGTTTGTGAATGTTAATTGATAATTAAATCACCGACTATCAATATTGGCCAACGCGCTGATCGTTTCGAAGAGACCGGGATCAGGATTAATTTCTCGAAAACCACTTCGATTCGGTTTGTACGTTTTCGTGGGAAAATGAGTTTGGAGTCGAAGATGGAGCAGTGAAGTGCAAGGGCTAGTCGCTACTAATCCTGAGGATGTTTTCAAAATAGATGTGGTAGGAATAGTGCCTTCGGTTCCGTTCGAACCCGGGACGGACTTGTATGGATGAATGCTTTCGGAACATCGTCAGGTGGACGGTGAGCATTCTAAGTGAAACGTTCTAAAAGGTAACGCTTAGCCTCAAGCCTCATCAACCGGGAATAACTGAAAATCAAGGGTTATGTATGAAGGCTAAGTGGATAGCACCCATTAGGGTAAGGTCATCCCTGTTTAGATGTCCCTTTTTATTCGGCTTAGTGGTGCGGTTGCTAATCCCAACCGTGGGGTGATCTTACTCGAGATTATCCAGTAAGGGATAATCCTGGTCTTGTGTTGCAGGGGATTGGGAGTAATCCTTGGTATGGTGATCTAGGCCACGTACTGTGACAGGTGGTACCCCAGTGCCTAGTCATTAGTTGAAAACCCATTCTCCCTACGTGCCTTTTATGGTTTTGTTTGTATTACCCACGACTATGGCTAGTAGATGGAATTTAATGAATGTAACAATTTCGGCAATTTTAATAAGTATTTGTATACTGACCCTATTATAATATCAGAGGATTTTGATAAAAAGGTTTTGGCTATCGTAAGGTAAAAACCCGACATTTTTATTTGTGGCATGGTCTTACGAGATGCTTTTGATTTCAAAGGATTTTGAAACTTTAATAATCAATTTGGGTGTATTTTTCTCACGCTGGTAGTCCAGACTGACTCGGGTGTTATTTCATTATAATCCTCGGGTCAGACCGAGTATTATATGTTTAGGATAGGATGTTATGGAGCTCAGGAGAGGAGTTGGAGACGTATTATCCGTATTTGTTTATATCCGCTGCTGTGATTGTTTGAAATTGTCAGGCTGGTAATTATTGTTTGTCTCTGATACTCTGATGATGTAATGTATAAAACAAATATAGTTTTCATTTTGTGTAAAGATCTGATATTATGTATTATATTTTGTTCCGCTGCGATTGTGAGATTCTGTTATTGTTTAGTTCCTTCTTTCTTCTATCTTCTTTCTTTTCCCTCAACAATCTGTCTTTTCCAGCACTCGAGCGTCGGCATATTTTTCTGTGGTGTACTTTGTGTCGATTTTCAAGGGTCGAGAAGGGCAGGTCTTCACACTTGGTATCAGAGCTTAAGCTGGCAACAACCTTGGCTCTACTGGGGAAATTACTCATTAAATAGAGTTATTAGTACTTTATAATGAGTTGAGTGTATTAATAGCTATGAGCGCGTACTTATTAGTGGATATAAAAATGGTTATTATACTGTGTTGACTTATCGGTTGAGTGTTTATGAATTCTGGTCAGTATGGGAAGTACAACTGTATCGATAGGGGTTTCTAAACTTTTAAACAAGATAAACTGACATAGTGTTTTTTTAAAGTGGGTAAATGAAATAATTTTACCCAAAATTATATTTTGATATAAAATAAATAATTTTCTGAAATTATTATATATATTTGGATGTTTGGGTATTAATACTATAATCAAGTAAGAATCTAAAATTTAATTTAAATTTTGAAATGGTTTATAACCAAATAGAATTTTATAAGTACGATTTATCCAAAAGAAGAATAACTAAAATTTGATTTAGACCAGAATTTAAATCCTAGAAACTTTGAAAAGTGTTTAAAATGAATTTAAACAAAGGTTTGAAAATCTTGGGAATGTTTGAAAATGTTTTCCAAAGTGTTTGAAGGCAATCATGGAGTATTATTTTGGGAAATATTTTTGAATAAATTGTTTGAAAGGAGTTTGTGGAAGTAAGGAAGCACTGAACTCACTTCAGTCGCTGGAAAATAATCCTGATGATGATGGCCATATCATCAGAATTCATTTTCGAGTTTCTAAAGTGATGGATCGCTACCGCGGAGATTGGTTATGATATTTGTTTGGACTTGATGGGTATGCAAGTTGTTTTAGAAATTTCAAAAGGGGAAATTTGTTTTGGTATAAACAGGTTGTTTTGGAAATCCGGAAGTTTGATTTGATATTCCAGGTGTGTATGAGTTATTTATAATTTCAAATTGGTTTTGAAATAAAACCGGGAAATTGAATTCTGGGAACTCTATTTAAATAATGTGAAAAGTTAAGATAAAGCAACTATTGAACTTATTAAGTGAAGTGATTTGAATAAGAAAGGGAGAAAGGAAAATTTTAATCCTGGAATTAAAATTTAATTTGAGTGAATGAAAGTGAAAAATATATATTTGAATTTAACTGTAGATAAGTTAAATAAAATTGAAATTGAGATCGAATTAAAGTGGATAAAGTTGAAATGTAAAAAGACTTTGTAATTGTAAGTTATAATTGCGTAACGAATTTGTAACCATAAGCTATTAAGTGTTATACTTATAATCTGAAATTATGGATTAAAATTGTGTAATGAAAATTTATACCCTTAACTATTAAGTGATATATATATATATATATATATATATATATATATATAATTTGAAATTGTGATTATAAGATGGAAATGGACTTAAATGAACAATATAAGATCTTAAGTAAATAAGTAAGTCGAACTTATGAATAGCAGATGGAATTATAAACATAAATGGGAAATAGTTGAATAGTATGGTAAATTCAAAATTTAATCCTAAATGAAATATAAATTGGAATAAGGTGAAGAAAAAAATGTGAATGGACTTAGGTTAGCTAATAAGTTTGAACTTATATATTGAGAAATAAAATTTAGTTGAAGTTGGATTGAATTGAAATTAAAAATTCAGTTGCAGTATAAATAATATTGAATGAAGTTCAATTCTTATTTAAGTAGTAAAGAAAGTGGAATGAATTTAAGTTGGCTAAATAAAATTTGGTTGAACTTGAGTTAAATTTGGATAAGAATTGAATTGAAAGAAAAATTGATTAAGTTGAAAGGATATTGTATGAATAAAATTTTAACTCAACTAAATCCAAAGGAATTGTTTGAGGATGAATTTAGTGTAAACTAAATTAAATGTAAATTGTATTGGAATGAATAAAATTTTGGTAGCTTGTTAAAAATTTGAAAAGCAAAATAAAAACCAGTTTTGGTTTAGAATAATTAGAATGGTTATGTTATTAATAAATTCAGAAATGAATTGAGAAGGTGAATAAATTTAAAATGGATTGAGTAAGTAAACAAATTGAATTAAAATTTGTAAATGGATTGGAATTTGATTGGGTAAGAATCAAATTAAAATGAAAATAAGATTAAGGTGAGAAGAAATGAAGTTATTTGTTATTAGGATAACTTAAGCAAATTGGAAAATGATTATGGTCGAGCTTTATAAGGGGTCTTGAATAAAATTTTGTTTAGATAATAACATTTTAATGCAAGTGAAAGAATTTTAATTTCTTATCGTGATGAAATAAGAACGTATAAGTTGTAAATAATCCAGAATGGAATGATATTAATATAAACTTGAGTTGGATAATGAATTTGGAATGTGAGAATCAGGATTTGATTTAATAATTATAATGAAGTAAAAAAAATCGTTTGGGGTATGAATAATTCCAATATAAATCCATGTTGGAATTGATTTTAAATGGTATAAGTAAGAAAAGGTTGTTTGTTTGAATAACAACAACTTGCATAGAAATTAGTCGTTTTGTCTTTAACGAAAGTGAATGAATTAAAAGAAGCAAATGAAATTGGTTCTTAAATCAAGTGGAATGGATTGAAATCTTATTAAGTGGAATTGTATATAAATGCAAGTGAATCATAAAAGAAATGCAAATGTATCGAATTGAAAATAAAGATTTAATTGTAAATCAATTTGAAATTGAATTGAAGTAAATATAAGATGTATGTAGAAAACTTGAATGTAAATCGTTCGAGTGGAATAAAATGAAGTTTGGATTTGCAAAGAAAACTAAAGTAGTATTGAAACCTTGTGATTGCTTATTACAGATGGATTACATGCAGGATTATGAAATTTGTTTGTTTGGGTATGTAATTGATATGTTTGGCTAAGATAAATGAATGGAATGTAGTTAAATTCTCATATTATTGAAAACTGATGTGTTTGTTTAAGTAAGTATAGGTACGGGAGACAATAGATAGAGTTGGAGCGCGTATATGAAATATATATTAACTGCTTGCTTTTAAAGTGCTAATCACAAGGTACGCCTACGCGATAAAATTGGAAAATGATATATATATATATATATATATATATATATATATATATTGTGGTATATTTTGTTTTCCGACTGTGTGGATCGATGTATATATGTTTATATCTATTGTGATATTGTGAAACGCTCTCCGTACAAAGGAGACTCTGTCAAAAAAATTCAAAAATTTTGGGAGTTAGATTTTTTTTTGGGGATTTTGAAAATTTTGAGTTAATAAGAAAATGTCGATTTTTGAAATGATGTTGAAACATAAGCTTTTGTGTATAAATAAAGCAAATGGTTTTGGATTAAGCTAAAAGGTCTTGAGAAGTGAATGTGAATTTTAATTAAGTGGATTTTAGGGCAAGTGAATAAGTTTAGTAGCATTTTTCCTACCTTAGCAAATTTCGGAGACGAAATTTTTATAAAGTGGGAGGAATGTAACAACCCAGAATTTTGGTCGTTAGATTTTGAACATTTAATTCATTTTAAATGTTGAATGTGAATTATAATTTGGTTTTGAAACAAAAAGATTTTGATTAAATTAATGAAATTAGTTAAATTTCAAATATGGCTATTCAATTAAAATTTGAATAATAATTAAATATTTGGAATCGGAGTAATTTGTGAATCTAGATGTAAATAGTTATGAAAATGGTTTCTAAGGTTTATTTTAAGTTTAGTTTGGTTTGAATTTTTCTATTGGATTTTTTGATGGAATTAAAAGTCGATAAGATGAATTTGGAATTTTATATTAATTTAATAATGGAATTTAATAATATAATAGTGTAAATAAACAGATTTTGATTCGGAATGAATCAGAACGGTTTCTAATGTGAATATAAATTCTCTATGATTTATAAATAAGTTAATAAAATTTTAAAAGTGAAATTTTAGATGATTTCGACGATTTTGGAAATCGTTCGAATTGATTGACGAGTTAAAGTAGCCTTCCGGCGCACAGTCTCAGAGTTCGACGAAACCAGTTCCATTGGATCCGTAATAGTTAATTATTATCGGATTTTAAATTTTGTAGCGTTTGGATTTACCGTTTGTTCGTACGGGTGAGAAAACGTTGAAATTTAAATCGATAATTTAATATTTAAACTCGATTCAAAAAGCTATCTTCCCCATATGATCAAAGTAGCCTCCGAAACACGTTCCATTGTGTTCGGAATGCCAAGTAAAACCATACAAATACCTGGCGGCGTGTGTGATTTGGAGTTTGTTTGTAAATGCCCGTTAAAATTGAATTTAATATTAAATTAATATGTATATACGTGTATATATATATACATGTTTAAGGGGCCGAAGCCCTAGCTATTTTCTTCGGCCGCCACAAAACAGCTCAATGGCCGAACTTCACCCATTTCTCCTCCAATTTCCATTCAATCCAAACGTTTTTACGTAAAACTTTCAACTAGTGAATTAGAGAGCACGACGTAGGCTTCACATCCATACGATGGACGGTCACGAAGCTCGACGTGCTGGTCAGAATTTTGGCCGATAGGGGTTTCGCTCGTGCTCGATTTTGGGGTGAAGGGGGGTGCCGAGCTCCTTCGTTTTCTGGCCATGGGTGCGCGAGACGTTGGGCTTCGACGTGGAGGCGTTGGATCTTCGTGTAGTCGAGGGGATGGTGAGCGACGCCAAACCCTAATGGACGGCTATGGGTTCAATTGCGTGGTATCAACCTAGAACGTGCGTGTAGAAGAAGAAGGTAACGGTTTTGGTTCATCTCTGATCTAACGACTGATGTTTGATGTAATAAATAAAAAAATAAAAAATTTGTTTATAAATTATATTAAACCTTTATAAATTCGTAACTTGAGCGTAAATTATCAGATTTCGACGAAACTGGCGCCGCCGGAATCGCAGCGATGCGATCTACGCTACAGTGCAGATCTGGAGTCGATTTGAGCAAGTGGAAATTTTAGATTAAATCGAATGAGCTCGATTTAATTTAAAATTTAAAACGCTCATCGAAACTCAAAGTGAATTAATCTCACTCACATCTAGAATTTTCAGTTAATTTAAATAGTTAAAATTTAAATGAATGATTGATTGGTTGAATGTGAATATTATTATCAGTCTGGATATGATATTTTATCTATTATGCTAACGTCTGTGGATGCAGGGAAAACATGTTGGAGGGATCCAACTGGATTCCTCACAATATAGAAATTATTTTCATAATTGATGATGTGTTTATTTATATATTGTGATAGATTAATTTGAAAATTTAATTGTGCTGTACTATGATTGGATGAATACAATCTGAGAATTTAAAATATAAATAAAATAAATTGGGTTTAAAAGGAAATAAAAGAACTTTTTAAGTAAAGAATTTAAAGGAATTAAATTCGGAAATTGGTTTGGAGTCTGTTAAAGTGTTTTTGAAATTTTGATTTAAAAGGAAATGTGAAATGAAAATTTATAAACTGGGTTTATAAATAAAGTGAAATATTTGTCAGGGATAAATATTGAAAGTATAGGTTTCCGGTGGGAATTTCTATAAGAAGTGCAAATTGCTTAAAAATAATAGTAAGATTGTTTTTAAAGGATGGGAAGTGTCCTTTTTCTTGGGAATTCAGTATGTTTTAAAGAAAAGCTTTCAAAATATAAATGGGCAGTTTAAAATGTGTTTTAGAATATTTTAGAAAGAAAATATTATTTTAATTGTTTAAAGTGTAAGTAAACATTTATTCAATCGTAATTAAATATTACTTTAATGGATAAATAAAAGCTTGAATTAATGGCGACTGTATTGGCGACCCCTGCTTCGTCCTTATTTCGTCAATTTTGCATCTAGCGTCTGGTTTGTCTTCTGTTTTGCGCATCTTCCCCCTGCCCTCCTCTCCATCTCTTTCCCTTCATATGCTAGTTTCTCCTCCCCATTTTCCTTTGCTCTCCGCTCCATCCCCTTCTCGTTCTTCAACTAGATCTGGACGTTTTTTCAGCGCCATGCCTTCTCCACGGCTACCTTTGCCACCGCTCCTCTCTGACTCACACTTTCCTCCCTTGCCTGCCTCAAACCCTACCCCCTCGCTCCTGTAGATTGCTCTTGCTTGGTTCCCGTGGTTGCGAAGATTATCCCTGCTGCCGGTGCTCGAACTAAGGAGGGCGTTTCGCCATCGAATGATATCGGTCAGGCTCCCTTTTCGGATGTTGCGTGCCATGATGGCTCCAGTATTTCTGGTATTTTGAAAAGTGATTTGGGAAATTCGTGTTCTTTTCTGAATGTGAATGGCTCGAGTGAGGTATGAATTGCTACTGATGGTATTGATATGGCGTTTGGTCTGGACGGTAGTGCATTGCGCTTTGAATCTGCTGACTCGTTTTGTGATATACGTCGCTCTGAAGGTGCTTGTGGAAATGCCTGTGTTAATTTTGATTCCCTTCCCAGTAAATTATGTTCCAGTGGTTCGCCTTGTTTGGTTTCTGTTGGATTGTCTTATGCCCCGGTGAATCTTGGACCATATCCTGTAGCTGCCCTTGTTGCCAACAAATCCTGGTCCTCTCTTTTCACCTCTCTTCCCCGTAATGCCGGTTTTTACAAGCCTATTGAATTTGAAATTGTTGAAGAAAATGGAGTGATGATCCCTCCTTCTATTGTGTTGCAAGCCGGTTTGGACTTTTGGTCAGATTATTTAGTTGGTTTCTTTTTTGGACCCTAAGCACCGTCTCCACGATGCTGCTTCTGTTTGTCGTACGACCTGGAAGCTTCATGGTAGCTTACGTGTTAAGCTGGTTGACTCCTTCTATTTCCTTAAGTTTTCATCCCCCGAGGAACGCAGTCTTGTGCTTGAGGCCGAGCCTTCTTTTTTTGATGGGCAACCCTTTATTAATACTCCTTGGTCCCCTACTGTGGCTAGTATACGTGAACAAGTTCTATCTATTCCCGTTTGGGCCTATTTTTCGCAAATTTCCTCTGCTCTTCAACCATTGCTTGGTTTGAACTAGTTAGCTTGTAACGTAGGGAAATTGAGATGTTTTGATTCAAATACCGTCACGCGTGAAAAATTGGTGTATGCTAAGGCCCTGATTGAGATTTCCCCTGATAAGCCGCTTCCTTCTTTTATTCCTGTTCAGCTTGCTGTTGGCATGTTGTAGAGGTCCGTGTTCGCTACGGTTGGGTTCCTGATATCTATTCTACCTGTCACTCTTTTGGCCACCTGGAAATTGCATGCGCACATTCTGTTGCTACTGACATTGCTCCTAAGATCCCACTGCCTTGCCTCCTGATTAGGAAATGGGTTCCTAAGGTTTCTTCCCCTATTGACCCTCCTCATGCTGTTCCTTTGTCTGACTCGGGTCCGCCTCCTGCATCTGCTCCTAGCCTTGCCTCCCTATCTGCTTTGTAGGACGCTGGTGATGTTTCTGCGATTCTTGTTGATGCCCCTGTTCCTGGTCCTCATTGTCCCTCTATTGTTTGGGATGATGCTGAGAGGTGTTGGGTTGATTTCATTTCTGATATGAGATTTAACCCCTTGGCCGATTCTTTCTTTAGATTTGTTTCTGATGATCAGCTAGACCTTAGATGTCTTTATTATAGACCTTCTGGTGACTCATTGGTTCTTGACTTGGACGGTCATTTTGCGAGTAAGAATTCTACATTGCCTGCTGATTCTTCCTGGGATCGTTCCTTCATGTATTCGTCTGATTCTGCGGCATATGATCCTTGTCTTGCTTCCCATTTCCGCCCTTTTGCTAGTCTGTTAGGAAATGTTCCTTTGGTGTCTTCCCAGGTTGTTGTGGATGGTGGTGATTCTTCCTCTTCGGAGGAGTTGTTTTCGATATTCATATAGTTGTTGTGATATGTCTTTCACACACCTGTGCTGTATTTCTTCTTTTACTTAGTAGTTAAGGTGTTTTTACCTTACTCCTGTACTTCAATTTTTATTAGGTTCGTAATAAAAAGTGGACGGTCCACTATAAAACCGGCTGGCCTTGCCCAAAAAAAACATTTATTTAAGAGATTATGGTATTTAATTATCTTAAAGGTAAAGTAGTATTAAGTTTTCAAAAGGAAATTTTAATATAAATATTTGATTTAGTAACTTTATTTTAAAAGTTAAATTTGGCTTAAATTACTTAGGAACCCTCTATATATTTCCTTAAGTATTATTTTTAATTAAGTAATTTCTAGTAGCCTTATTTAAATATTTTAAGCATATATTTTGAAGGTGGTTTTCCAAGAGATGGGAATGTGTTTAAAAATAAAAGGAGTTTATTTTAAAGCGTGGAAAGGAATTTACGGGATTTAAACGTAAATATGAATTGAGATCGAGTAGGATTTATAAAAAGATTCTTTGGTTTATTCTGAAAATGGAAGTGTAGTTCCTTGAAAAGCCAAGTACGTTTCAACGGATTTTTTTAAGTAAAAATCTAAGTTTTAAATTTGTTTTTAAAGGAATGTTTTAAGAAAATTATTGTTTAAGTTGTAGAATTTTAAGAGTAAATATTTAATAAATTAGTGATAGTAGTAATTATTTTAAAAGGGGTTAATTGGTATATGCTTTAAAAGAATATCATTAATATTTATATTTTATAAACTAGTTTTATTGTAAAGATAGTTTGGTTAAAGTTTTATATGAAAAACTTGTATAGGATTTCATAACTTTATTTTAAAATTTAGTATGACTTAACTTTTATTTTGAAGAAAAATAGTTTATATTTTATAAAGCAGTTTTATTTGAAACATTTAAAAAGTAGTATATATTTCAAATAAAGTATGTAAATAGCTTTAATTTAAATTATTATAAATCTAAAGTATTTGGCTTGGATGTTTTCAGTGGGAATCAATAGTTGGAAATTTATTCCATAAGGAATGTGTGGTTTGAAACTGTTTTCAAGGGATTGAAAATGGAAATATATCTTGTGAAGATGTTTTGAGGTTAATAAATAATTTGGGGATATTATTTATTGTTTGATGGTTGTTTGTGAATGTTAATTGATAGTTAAATCACCGACTATCAATATTGGCCAATGCGCTGATCGTTTCAAAGAGACCAGGATTGGGATTAATTTCTCAAAAACCACTTCGATCCGGTTTGTACGTTTTCATGGGAAAAACGAGTTCAGAGTCGAAGATGGAGCAGTGAAGTGCAAAGGCTAGTCGCTACTAATCCTGAGCATGTTTCCAAAATGGATATAGTAGGAATAGTGCCTTCGGTTCCGTTCGAACCTGGGATGGACTTGTATGGATGAATGCTTTCGGAACATCGTCAGGTGGACGGTGAGCATTCTAAGTGAAACGTTCTAAAAGGTAACGCTTAGCCTCAAGCATCATCAACCGGGAATGTTTGAAAATCAGGGGTTATGCAGCAAGGCTAAGTGGGTAGCACCCATTAGGGTTAGGTCATCCCTGTCTAGATGTCCCTTTTTATTGGCTTAGTGGTGTGGTTGCTGAACCCAACCGTGGGATGATCTTACTCGGGATTATCCAGTAAGGGGTAGTCTCGGTCTTGTGTTGCAGGGGATTGGGAGTAATCCTCGATACGGTGATCTAGGCCACGTACTGTGATAGGTGGTACCCCAGTGCCTAGTCATTAGTTGGAAATCCATTCTCCCCACGTGCCTTTTACGGTTTTGTTTGTATTACCCACGACTGTGGCTAGTAGATGGAATTTAATGAATGTAACAATTTCGGCTATTTTAATAAGTATTTGTGTACAGACCATATTATAATATCAGAGGATTTTGATAAAAAGGTTTTGGCTATCGTAAGGCAAAAACCCGACATGTTTATTTGTGGTGTGGTCTTACGAGATGCTTTTGATTTCAAAGGATTTTGAAACTTTAATAATCAATTTGGGTGTATTTTTCTCACGCTGGTATTCCAGACCGACTCGGGTGTTATTTCATTATAATGCTCAGCTCAGACAGAGTATTATATGTTCATGATAGGATGTTGTGGAGCTCAGGAGAGAAGTTGGAGACCAAGACTTATTATCCGTATTTGTTTATATCCGCTGCTGTAATTGTTTGAAATTGTCAGGCTGGTAATTATTGTTTGTCTCTAATACTCTGATGATGTAATATATAAAACAGATATAGTTTTCATTTTGTGTAAAGATTTGATATTATGTATTATATTTTGTTCCGTTGCAATTGTGAGATTCTGTTATTGTTCAGTTCCTTCTTTCTTCTATCTTCTTTCTTTTTCCTCAACAATCTGTCTTTTTTGGCACTCGAGCGTCGGCATATTATTCTGTGGTATACTTTGTGTTGATTTTCGAGAGTCGAGAAGGGCGGGTCGTCACACACATAGAACTCTTTCTAGTATACTCACATATTCGATCAAATCGAATCATTTTTTACATGTTATATTATTTACTTCTATTTTATGTTATATGAGCTTATCATAGACTTATACATATGTATCAAATACACGTCCATGTCTGTGATAACTCATCGGTGAATATGACGAAGTACGTGGAATCGTTTTTGGCATTAATAAACTTACGATTACATTCATTTATATATATATATATATATTTATATATATATATATATTTATATATGTATCAATCCGAAGAGTTCATCAACTCATGTGACGCTCCAACTAAATGAGTGCATAACCCTTAATTGTTTGAGATATAATTAACCAATGTAATATAATCCATAATCATAATAATAAAAATTATTTCTCAAAACTACAGCTTAGTCTATAATTCTAAAATAATTTTAGATACTTCAGTATTTTCTAATGCATCACTTTTGTTGCGTTGTTTTTCCTTTAACTTTCTTCTTCTTCTTAATTGAAAGGATGATTAATAGTGGTCGACCTCTTTTTGGTGTTTTTAGTTTGGTAAACGTACATGAAATGGAATGAAGAAGGGAAATGAGAGAGGGAAGTTTACCTTCTCTCCCTCTTTTGCCCTTCATACAATTTTTAAGCCCAACTCATATTAATTAAGTAATTAATTCAGCAAATTCCATATTTTCAACTTTTCGTTAGTTGCCTCATAATTAAATATTTAAATTATGTATTACATATAAAAATTAAGGGTGTTACAAAAGGAAACGTTGGCAATGATTATCATGGTCAATTAATAATATGATGCTATAAAGGTTACTGACAAAGAGAAAAGGTTGAGGGTTGAGTTTATATATCGAATCAAATAATAAACCCTTTTAGAAGATTGACAAGACATCGACGTGCACTTTAGCCTTCCTATGCAAGGCTACTAAATTATTTCTTTTTTGAATTTAGTTCCATTCACACAACGACTACGTAGTTTGTAAAGATTGAACCATTGACCTTACATGTGAGTGCTGCATATTCTAATCTATTGCCGCTATATTATGGGCAAAATATATTTTGTTTTTGAATACATTAAGATGGTAGGCTATTCACTAAGGCCACAAAAAGAAAGATCAAAGAAGATACCATGAGAAAAATATTTAGTGCAACTTACGGATGGTGTATACTTCTGTCACAATAGAGGCTTTATGCTTCTTTAGCGTACAAACCTCTAATAACTTTGTGTGCCTCGATGATTTGATTATATGAAAAATATTTTGTACATAACATATATATCATGGTCCAAATTTTTTTCAATGGCATATTTGATATAATAATAAATCAAATAAAAATAAAATTATGGTCTCAGTAACCAATAGACACATGAGAATACATTAAAACAAAAACCATTTTGAATAAATGATAGAGTATAGGATGATATTCCACCTATTTGCCCGAAATGAAATGCATAAATCCAATTCCATCAATATGATATTATGAAAATGGAAAAACACAAATTCAATGATAACCGCATAGAGAAAAATCAATAGGATACGTATAGGTTATACGGATTTGAAAGAAGTTGTGATGAACAATAGGATGTGAAAAAGGACAGTGCTATAATGATTATGGAACAAAGCAAAAAACAAAGGACACTAAGGGAGCAGAAAATAAGTTCCATGAAGGTCCAAAGGACTCTCATTGGCTGGTTGAAGAAACATTTTCGTGTAAAACATAACTATGTTACAAAATATCCAACAAACGGTGTATTGGTACTCTCACTTCCAATAGGGTCTTCGTACAGAATTCTCGAGGTTACTTTGACAATTCCAAAAGGTGCTTTTCTATTCATCGTTTATAATGTCAGTTAATTATTATATAGGTAAAGATTTTATCGCGTAAAAAAAGTTTGATTGATATGGAGTTAAAATTTATCCACACACAAGCATATTTGCAAACATAGCAAAAATTGAAATTTAGGGTTTTCTTCTGCCATGGGAGAAAATAATCCCTCCCTCAATTCCAAATTCAATCCTTCCCTCTCTCGTCCTAATCCTCAAGACAGGCCACCTGAATCTCAAATCAGAAAGCCAAATAACATCATCATCGATAATGAGGGCTTCCGATTGGTTCAGCCAAGATCGCAAAGAAATTTTCAGCCAAGAAATATTCAGATTCGGTCTCAATCCAATGATATACAGAGAAAGAAGGATGATCAAAAGACCAACTCCTTTCAGGACAGGACCAAACTGATACAAATCAGTAAACCACCAACAAAGTTCTCTTTGAATAAAGAACTAGGGCAGAAAACTTGGGTTGATATTGTCTCTGAACAATCAAAGGAACCAAGGGATGAAGAATGCAGTCTTGAAACCATTGCTCCCATTCGAATCAATAACAAGAAATATGGTGTTATTAAGGAGGCTGTATGTAAAAGAGCCACAGAGTGCTGGAATAACTCCATTTTGGTTTATGTGGTGAGTAGTAAACCTTATTTTTTGTTTTTTTAAGGAATATATTAAAAGAGTTTGGAAACCAAATGGAGATTTTGAAATCTTTTCGGGAGAGAATGGGTTATTTCTAATCAATTTTAATGATTCACAAGACTGCAAATCTATCATTCAGAATGGTCCTTACTTTTACAACGGCAAACTCATCATCATGAGAAGGTGGACTGAGTCTTTGAAGTTGGACAGAGATCTTCTGTCAACTATGCCGATATGGGTTCGGTTACCCAGTGTAAACCTCAAATTATGGGACAGAGAGGCATTTAGCATCATGGCGAGTATAATTGGAAAACCCATAAAGATGGATGCAGCAACTACCATGAAGTCGAGATTGAATTATGCTCGACTTCTTGTAGAAGTTTCTGCAACTGATGAACTCCCAAATGAAATTAGTCTAAATCTTTATAATGGTGAAATCATTACACAAAAAGTTGAATACGAATGGGTTCCACCAAAGTGTAGCATCTGCAAATGTTTTGGCCACAATAAAGATCATTGCAACCCGAAACAGATGTGGATCCCCAAAAAGAATGATAAAGATACAACAGTGGTTCAAGAAAGTATTTCTGAAATTGTTCAAGAAACAAGAAACAGTGAAGGCATAAAATTCCAATCAAGATCCCAGGAGGGAAAAGATCGAATCTATCAAGAAGATATCATTTTCGATCAAGAAAACAATAATAGAGAGCTCACTAATCAAAATGATCAGATCATGGCAATGGAAGTTCATCAGTTAGAAGAAAGTGTAGAAATCTCAAATGTTCTGACTTCGCCAAGTATAGAAGAGGGTAAAAAAATACAGTTCTTTAACTCTGAAACCCCCAATATTTCAGAGCCATGTTTAAATACAGATCAGACAATTACAAAAATAGTCAAAAATATTCAACAGCCATCAAATCCAAATCAGGAAACTTTAATCGAGAAGGGACCTTCCTCTAAGCTTGCTGCAGATGCTGAGAGAAAGAATAGTAGCTCAGCATTGCCTCGCAAGAGTGATCCACTTCCAGAGTAGGCTGCAGTGACTGACTGCAATGAGCCAGTCATGCCTCGCATAGCTTCTTTTGATATTTCATTAATTAAGATCCCAGAATCTGCACAAATGGAGGAAGATGAATCAGAGAAGGGGGATATCAAAGAGGTATTTAACTTATCAGGTTTACATATTGCTAAAACAAAATTAGCTGGTAAGATAAAGGGAAACAAAGAGAAAAAAGCCTTCAAGCAAAAATATATCTCAATCAATCCAGAATGGGATCAAATGTCTACTAGTTTGAAAGCTAAAGGGGTTGAGAAAAAAAGGAGAGGTAAAAGCACTATGGTGTCAGGTACTATCTAAAATCCATATTTTATTATTATTATATATATGTCAATATTTTCTTGGAATGTAAGGGGGATGAATACCCCTGTAAAACAATCTGATATCCTTTATATGATCAATATTTACAAACCTTCTATTATTGCTTTAGTTGAGAATAAAATGAATGATGAGAACTTTGAAAATTTTTGTCTTAAAATGTCCAGTAACTGGAAAGCTACTCATAACAATGACTGTGGTTGTAAAGGAAGAATTATTGTTATATGGGATTCTAATGTCTAGACTAGCACAAATATTAATAAAGATAGCCAATTTATTGACTGTAATTTTAAAAACATTGGTGGCTTTTATTTGCAAGTTACTGCTGTTTATGGTAGCAATTTTGAAATAGAAAGAAATGCGATGTGGCAAAAACTTAAAGCTCTAAGTTACATATATGATTTCCCTTGGATTGTGTTAGGAGATTTTAATACCGTCTTTCATGTTAATGAGAAATTTAGAGGAATTAAAATCCCTCATAATAAATTGGATAGAGTCAATAAATTTCTATTAGAATCTGGTCTTATTGAACCAATTATCAGTGGTAATAAGTATACATGGAAATCTGGTTTAGCTAAAAATATTCACTGCAAACTTGATAGAATTTTGTATAACAAAGAATTTGCAAATAGTTTTCCTGATAGCATTTGTTCTACTTTGGAACAAAATTTAAGTGATCACACCCCTTTAATGGTCAATTTGGTTGTATATAAAGTTAGTAACAGTAAAGCTCATCCCTTTAGGTTTAAAAATAGTTAGGTTTTGGAGGATGATTACAAAACTTTAATGGAAAACTGCCATAATTTTTTTTGTGATGATTCTAAGCAGTTTCAGTTCTGTATGTTTTTGAAATTCACAAAGAATAATCTTACAAAATTGGAATAAAAGCAAATATGTTAATAAAAATAAGACTACTAGTTTGAGAAATGAAGGTAAAATTTTACAAATGAGTGTTGATATTAAGCCTGATGATATTAGTGAAATTAACAAATTCTTCCAAAATCAAAAGGAATTGTCCAATGAAATGTATAAGGAATCAGTTGATGCTAGATAGAAAGCAAAGACTGACCGACTTACTCTGGGTGATGACTGCACTAAATTTTTTTATGCTAAAATGAGTAATAGAAAACACATAAATAATATAGGTAGCATAATTGATAAAGAGGGAAATTTAGCAAATTCTTATGATAAAGTGTCTTCTGAAGCTATTAATTTTTACAAGGAGCTATATTTTTCTACAATTAATAATCATGAGTTTCCTGATATTATATGTAAGAATATTTTAAATAGTAGTGCTTCAGAAATCTTACTGGCCGCTGTGGATATGGATGAAATTAAATATATTGTTTTTAATGCTGGGGACAACAAAAGTCCAGGTCCTGATGGTTTTAATGCTAAATGTTTCAAAAATATCTGGGACTGTATTAAACAGCAGATTCTAGATGTTGTCAATGAGTTTATGGATAATGGTAAAATTCTAAAAAGTATAAATCATACATTCATTACCCTTATCCCAAAGAATAAAAACCCTACTGATATTGGTGATTGTAGACCTATATCTTGCTGCAACTTTATTTACAAAATTATTGCTAATGTTCTTAGCAATAGAATAAAAGTTTTTTTTGCCTTTTCTTATCTCAGAAAATCAGAGTGCTTTTGTTCCTAGTAGGCTTATATATGAAAATTCTCTCTTAGCACATGAAATGGTCAGAAAATTTAACACTAAACAGGGAGATAATGTATGTATTAAAATTGATCTTCAAAAAGCATATGATAAGGTAAACAGACATTTTATTCATCATATTATGAAATGTATGAGGTTTCCAATAAAGTTTTGTGACTTAGTGTTTGAGTGTATTAATACTCCTACTTTCTCTATTCTAATTCAAGGTAAGGCTGAAGGGTTTATTAAGTCTAATAGGGGACTAAGGCAGGGGGACCCCCTTTCATCTTATCTTTTTGCTATTGTAATGGAATATTTTTCTATCCTTATTGAAATAGAGAGTATTAAGGGTAAAGTTCACCCTATAAATAGAATCCAGCCATGTGTTAATCATCTGATATATGCTGATGATCTTATGGTGTTTTTAAAAGCCAATAAAGAAAATGAAGACTCTATAAAATCCATTTTTGATAAATTAAAAACTCATGCTGGGCTACAACTTAATGTAAATAAGTGTAAAGCTTATTTCAGTAAGGCATGTAAGTTCAAAAGAGAATTCTTAAATGTATTACAAATAGAAGAGGGGTTTCTTCCAATCAAATATTTAGGTCTGCCCCTTTCTACAAATATGATTAAGGATTCAGATTATTCTATTCTTATTGAAAAAATTCAGGATAGAATGGAGACTTGGTCGTGTAAATTACTTTCCATTGCTGGAAGCCTTGAACTTATTAAGACAGTGATTTATGCTATCATATTATACTGGCTGCAAACTTTTCAAATCCCAGCTACAACAATTAAAAAATTGGAAAGTAGATGTGCTGATTTTTTATGGAAAGGTAAATATCATAAAATTAGTTGGGAGAATGTTTGCAAACCTAAGAATGAGGGGGGTCTTGGCATTAGAAATATTAAGGATCTGGGTACTACATGCCACTTAAAATTACTTTGGAGATTCATTAGTTCTAATTCATTGTGGGCTAGATGGATGAGATCCAAGTACTTGAAAAATGATAATTTATGGTCTACAGTTCATAGGAGTAACCAATCAGATACTTGGAAACAAATATTAAATAGTAGGGAAACTGGTAAATCTTTGATTGAAAGAAAATTTAAAAATGGTAAAGATACAAGTTTATGGTTTGATTCTTGGTTCAATAATGAGTCATTTATAAATAGAGTTGGGTGGAATAGCCTTGTTATATGTGGTGGATTAAATAATAAAGTATCTGATATTATAATTAATAATCAATGGCAACCACAAATTCATCCTATTACTAACCCCCATAAAAATGATATTTGCAAAATTCAATTTGATAATGATGCAGAGAATGACTACTGGGAATGGAAAGCTAACCACAGAGTGAAGTTTTCCTTTAAAGATACTTGGAATTTTACTAGAATCAGATTCCCAACTAAAGAGTGGTATAGTTGCATTTGGAATAGAGTGAATTATCCCAAGATGGCTTTTTGTACTTATTTTGCAATCAAAAACAGATTGCCAACTTGGGATAGATTAAATAAATGGGGAAACAATATGAATTCACTCTGTTCCTTTTGCAACTTATGTAATGAAAGTGCTAATCATATATTTTTTGAATGCGGCTACTCATACTTTATATGGAATCAAATCAGAGTTTCCCTAACATAGATGACAACAGGCATATGGATCTTATGAATATTATTAAAATTATCAACAGCAAATTCAGAGACAAATCTAAAGAAACAGATTATGCTCATATTCTACTTACTACGCGGCTGTGTTCAACTTGTGGAAAGAGAGAAATTTGCGTGTGCACAACAAGGGCAGCAGAAGTAAAGAGCAAGTTTGGATAACTATTAACACGGATAGCAAAATTATTCTGCAAAAATATAAGAAAGTACTGAAAAACCAAACCAAGTTTGCTTCTCTTGCTGAAGACTGGAGATCTGAAGCTGGTAGCAAACATTTAGAAGGCTATCTTTTGCACTCGAAATGTCTGCAGACCAGCATCCATAGTGTCAACCAACAAGAGGCTGCTGGTATTGCTGAAGAATTTAGCTTCCTCGAGTCTACGAGTTACAGCGCTAATCCTCACCAAGCCACTGCCAACAATCCCTCTAATATTGATGATAATTTGGGTAATAACATCAGCTTGAGGATAGCGTCGTCAGATGTAAGTCATATTGACATTAGATCTAACAATTTTGTGGATACCAGCAAGCATTATCAAAGAAACCGTGAGAATCTGGATGATATTAACAAATCTCAGAAGTTTTCGTCAGATTTAGGTCATAATGACTCTAGATCTAACAATTTTTTGCATCTCAACAACAATCGTGATTCTTCAAGCAGGTTTAAAAGAGATAGAGGCTTGAGAAATAGCTTTAACGAAGCTCTTTCATATTGGGAGCGTGAAGAAAGTAGTGGGATGAAGACCGACAACGGAGTGGTATAGAAGATCAGCAGCCATTTTTGTGGCTTTTGGAGCTTCGAGTGTTTGAGTGAGATTGTGGAGGCGCTAGCGTTTTTGAGTGAGTTAGTGACTTCGGGTTTCATTATTTACCCGATTGTTTTGTTTGTTAACTTGGGCCTGGGCCTGACCTTTTACCGTTTTTCCAAAAAAAAAAAAAGAAAGAAGATTTTATCGCGTAGATAAATTGAAAACACATTTTATACGGTATTTTAAATGCCCAATAAAACTATCGTAGAGGTGAGTGGGGTGTGAATCCTGTGACGTGTGCAAAGGCAATTTTTTATTACCGACCCATATCCATACAGCACCAGCGCCATATCCATCAGTACTCACCGGCACACATCATGATGCATGCTAACAGCACCACCACTTGCTCTTCGGCATCCATGGCCCAACCAACACTTTTCAACTCGGTAACCTCACGCTTGCTCTCACCACGAAGAACTGTATCCATCAAACCTCTTCCTCTTCTTCCCCTTTCCCCTCCATCATCTCCCCCATGCAAGTCACCCGCCATTAAATCCAAAATCAAAGCAGCAAGAACTGAATCAACCGGTGTCTCTTTAGGCTTCCGAGCTCCCCATTTCGAGGTCTGACCATTCTTCACACCCTCCTTAATTCGTCTCATCGCTTGCAATTTTGCACGCATGTTTATTATTGATTTTGTTCGTTTATGCAGCTTCAAGAGCCATTGACTGGAAAAGTTTGGACTTTGGATGAGTTTGAGTCTTATCCTGCTTTGTTGGTACTTAGTTTTACTTTTCTTACATTGGTTGAAAATTGGAATATAATGTACTGGCATTCAATTTGATTAGAATTTAAACTGATTGAATTTTGCAGGTAATGTTCATTTGCAACCATTGCCCTTTTGTTATTCATTTGAAAAAGGATATAGTAAAGCTTGCGAATTTCTACATGTCTGTATGTGAATTTTATACAAGAAATGATACAACTGATAAAATTATAAATGAAGCATTGTTTTCTTACTGTATTTTACTTGTGTGCTGTAGAAAGGACTGGCCATTGTTGCAATATCTTCAAACTCTACGATCACCCACCCTCAGGTTTATATTCTCACGAGTTAGAATCCTCTGCGAGCTGTTATGTTTCTTTTACATGTAATTCACCTTGTTCCAAATAAAATCGTCATTTTTACCCATATTACTTACTTTATGGGTTGATATGATATTACTAGGCAACTTAGCGAAAACAGTTGGTTTCAACATTTGGAGGGTCTTAATCAGGCCAAATTATCCTTTTTAGATTTGTAATTAATAGCATATAACTCAATATGTGTTAAAACAATTTCTCTACACATTGCTTTGTCCATTGAATCATGGATGATGAAACATTTTACATCCCCAGTACTACGTGGAAGATATTTATGCATATCTTGTTTTTACCAATGTTTTAAAATATATAGATTTTGATGGAAAATTAACCCAATCATCGATTGATTTTTAATTTACTTCTAACTTGTTAGTGCTATTATTCTGTATCTGATTTTGCTTCTTAGAATCTTGTTGTGTAAATTGGTACACTTGTCTGAAGTTTTGATATATACTTGCAGGATGGGCCTGAATTTATGGCTGAAGAAGCTAAGCTGCTAAAATACCCATTTCCTTACCTGTATGATGAAGTATGCTTGATTATGCTTATTAAAAATTTCAGCCTATTCTTTTGTGGTACTCTAAAGCAAACACGAGTATTGTTAATAATTATGTTTTAGGATCATTTTTGTGCAACTTGCTGGAAGCTGTGATTAATATTTGCTAAATAAGTTTATATGAAGGTTATTTGTTCTAGGAAATTTCAATTTTTTAATCCTAAGGAGTACGTACTTATTATAATAGTTATTCAAATCTCTCCAAGTATAAATTGACATCCCCATAACAGCACAAGTTCTGCATACATTACTAAGGTTTTATAATTTGATACCTTACTATCATTAGGGTCGACTGGTCCAGAACTTATGTTCCCTTTCGAGCAATTGCACCCATTTCTAATTGCTGATTATCAGTTGCCAATTGCCAATTCATTTAATGATTGACAATTAACAAAACACCAATGATATGCATTGATTGTCATTATATTCATTAATATAAAAATATCAGCATAATTTTACTATAAATGGTGGAACCAAAATTAAATAAAGTGAAGTTTGAAGGGTAAAATATGTATCATGTATGGTGAAATCCACAAATTAATCAAGCATTTGAGTCGTTAATTTTTGACAACTTATTTGCTAAATTGACCAATTGTCACATAGGGTTCTTCTAACGCATTGACAGTTTTACACGAGTGCATCATCAATTGCTTAAATCAAGAGTTGCTTTAGCAATTAGTTCATGATTGTATTCTTCGTTCCTTTGATTGTTTTTCATGCAGTCGTATCTCATAACCTCAACGATGTTAAATATCAACATACATTAAATACACTTAAACTTACCAGGATAATAAGATGAGAACATAACATCAAACTTCTTTAAAAGCAATGTCATATTGCCTCCAAAAGCTAGGAAAATGGACAGACCAAGTCTTATGCAGTGTGCACATCAGGTATATTACTTGTTTTGGTTAAGAACAAGTAATATATGAAGTATTGACTATGAGAAGTTCGACGTATTGACTATGAGATGCTAACTGGACGAGGATCAATGCCAAATGTATATATGAAGTTATTTGTATCCATGACAATTGGCACCATGGTTTTAAGGCAGAGAATACTGCTTTTGGTTCGCTCTAATCATGAAAGATAAATCTTTATACATAAATTATTAAACAACTTGAGTTCTAGCTAATTTCAAAATTCAACCATACCCTTTGTTGTCATATGAATCTTTTAGTAAAATTTTGCAGTCTCAAGAAGTTGCCAAGGCATTTGGAGCTGTATGCACACCGGAGTTTTTCCTCTTCAAAAAGGTCAGAAATCTAAAATCAGACCTGTATTATTTAAACCAGTTTCATTTAGTTTATTGTGTATGTATCTGACATATTGGAATAGGATGGAAGAAGACCATTTGAACTATTTTATCATGGGCAGTTCGATGACTCTAGACCAAGTAGTAATACACGCGTAACTGGAAGGTTACATGTCTGAAGCAAAATTTGAAAATTTCATATACTGTGTTTCTCTTGTCTTAAAGTAACGTGTGCACTGTGTTAGGGACTTGAGTCTTGCAATAGACCGTGTACTTAGTGGCCAAGAGCCTCCTCAAATTCAAAAACCAAGGTAGCATTTTTTAATACCTGTTATTTTAAGTTCAAACTATTACGTTGCAATTCTGATACGAAATAAATTTTCCTTTGCATCTGTCTAATTATGATTTTTATCTTATGATTTTTGTATTAAGCGTTGGATGTAGCATAAAGTGGCACCCATGAACGAACTCCATGAGTAATTTATGCTGTCACTAGCTGAGCCTGCTTACATTTAGAGTCACGCCCAGGTGTAAGTTTGAATTTTACACAAGCTCATGTTTATCAAAAAGTATTATCACCTTCGATAATTTTGTGTTATGGTTCTGATGTATCATTATTCAAGCCCACATATGATGATTGCACTAAGTATGTTTAAGAGGCCTAATATATTTCAAATAATCAAATAATTAATTTCTTAAATTACATCATTAATGTGGCTGATTATTTATTTTACTTTTAACTTGGTTATTATACATAGCCAGGGATCCAACCCAAGACTTTCATCAGACTTGCCACTGTTTACTTATGGTCATTGTTCGTGACAGCTTTGAATTTTACCAAGTTGATAATCAACAATGATGACCATAATCTAAGTAAGAAGTACAATAACCCTTGAAAGCAAATTATCAGTTTATGAATTCAAAATACTACCTTTTATAGCCAAACAAAAAGAAAAGGGGTCTTTTGGATCTGCTCCAGTAGTCAAACCCAATACAAAAAATAAAATAAAAATAACATACCCTGTTAATAGAAACTTTTAGATTACACTTTATTTTTTAAAGCTCATCCAATTCGTAAAAAATCATTGAAAATCAACTTGCAATACCACTGCTCTATTTGATACGTTTTTCTTTACATATAAATTTCAACTAATACTTAAAAAAAGGTCAAATCGGTCAAAATAATATCCGTACAGAGTGCAAATATTTGCTAAAATAAAAATGGAATATTTGCTATTTTACACATATCTACAAAAATGGAATATCTGATAGGTAGATAGATAAAAGATTGCCAAAAATATTTCTTGGGGTTAATCCTAAACTTTTTTATTGACAAATAGTTTTTGTATATTAGCTTTATGGTATCCTTCCATGTATGCAAAAAAATGTATACTAAACAAGGGATGTATGCTACTCTTATACTTTTTTTACTACCACCTGATTTTCTTATTCCTGGCAGTGAAAAAGAAGGGTGTAAAATGTGCAGATGACGGTAACTAATGGCAATCAAGATTTCCCTTGACATGCTTGGAAATTTAGTTGACGTACTTGGAATATGTTGTACGTTGTAATGTTATATTGACCAACATAAACTGTATGGCTTTGAACTGTGACCAAAAAGACCATGTGCCTTTTTCTTTAGAGTTTGATTAATAATGGGAAAGGAAAATTCTATTCATTCATAAATTATCTCTTAGCATACACCAGAAAATACAACAAACTGATACACACCAAAAATTACTTTATGGACACTATCTCTTTTACAAGATTATCATTGTTTTCATCTTCATCATCTTCCATTTTTTTAAATTTAAAACTCATTTACACAAAATTAGAGATTCCTAACACTAAATTAAGTTAAAATACAACAAGATGAATTTTAATTTTTGCCTTCTTGACAAAATAATGGTGTATGTTAGGTGATTTTTGGTGCATGAATAGAATAATTATTAATCTATCTTTAGATGATTAAACATTAGAATATCCTGGAGGGAGCAGATGACCTGGTCTCATTTATCTTCAATTTGTCCATGGTATAATTATCTATAATTATGCTCAAAACAAAATATTTGTTAACAGTAAATGTTTACACATAATATTGTCGTTCTTTAATTCTCATGTTACTTTTATATATTATCCATGTCATAAACCTAGTTTCTAACCAATCTTCTTGTTTTCCAAACAAAGATTAATAAGGTAACTACGGACAAAATGAATTAAATTTATTGCTGGTCATTTTTACTGCATTACCCCTTACCAACCACTATCAATTAAAATGGTATGGAAAAATTGATAAATGATAGCTAATTTAATTGACACATTTTACCAAACCGTGTGAAAATATGTGATACATTATTGGTAATAATTAAAAAAAAAAAAAATCTGACAATGGTAGCTACCGTACTAAACCACGTACATTAACTAATGTCTATCCTTATAATTTCATTATGTTTTTGGAAAATGCAAACGTGTGCCCTTAGGGCACATGTCAATGTTGTTAAATTACGCAAAATAGTCTCCTCGAATTACATCTATTTTTAATGGCGCGAGAATAAAATGTGTATTTGGAATAAATTCTTCTGTTACATAACATCATTAACAATACCCAGTGTTTATTTATTTGGGGTAAATAAATATCATTCTTAATATGTGGCCTTATGAACACATTAACAATACCCAGTGATTATTTAGTTGCATAAGATCCAAATACAACTCTAATAATTTAATAGAAATCTAGCTAGAAATTAGCACGTTTGACTAAATATAGATTTTAACATTTCTTTGAAAAATCTTCAGTTTTATATAATATTTTAACTACTTCTACATTGATTTTTTTTTGTATGAGTGACTGCGTAAAATTTAATCGATACATAATTGTATAACAAAAAAATTACAGTTAATATTGTTTATCTTTTTCTATATGAAATATTACCAATTGGATGATATATTTTAAATGGTAAAAACTCATTACCAATTATTGCCAACTGCAAACCAAACTGTCGGTTTAACAATTGATTTAGTTAATTGTGGTATCTTACCATCTAAATCAGCATGGTACATGTTTGAAGTAGTGTCATTGAACCAATTCCACCCCTAATCAGCACGGTACATGTATGTTCTAAATCAGCATGCTTAAGAACAATGAGGGTAGCATTTCAATGAGATTTATTTTTGGCTCTGGTAATAGTTATGTTTTTAAAGATTTAAAACGGCCTATAATCTATTGATCGGTCTAAGATTAGAACATACATTTTCGCTATTCTAGTATTTGACTATGGAAACCCTACTTTTCCCAAGACTAGCTACGCTCAAACGTAGTAGATTGAGAATACAGATTTCATTACTTCCCTAATGATTATTTATCACCCTTATTGTATAGACTTAATAGATAAAAACAGTTTTCGTTGAGAGTATTATACTGTCAAGATATTAAATTGTTAATGCCCTCCCCTAATCAAAGTATAAATAATGTAGTTATGTTTCTAGTAACTATTTGCTCATAAACAAATTGATACCTCAAATAACGACACTATTTTACAAAAACAGGTGGGTTCAAACGAGAATAAAAAAAAGGGTTTAAAGATAATAATCAGGCTTTCATTGGTTGGACAAAGCAGGATACATAAAACAGGACTTCATGATTGGGAGTCATCTCCATCTCAAATTGCCACAAATATCATCATGACATATTCACGTGATCAGTCGTATAAAATTACATGCACGTAATTAAAGTAATGGAATCAATTCATTAAATCAGTTCCTTCTCAATTGGTTACATATTATAAAGGTGGAACCAGTAGCTCACGCACAATAGAGGGCTCTGAGGAGATCGATAATGTATGCAGTCTTTCCATCGCATTACGAAGAGGCTTCCGGACTCGAAACTGGATGCCTAGATCACCATGCGTGTGATCTAACCGTTGTGTCAAGGCTCCACCTCTATTTATATAATATAAAATTTTAAATAATTTTTTTGGACTTAACCATCATACAGAACCTATAGTAAGCAAAGATGAATACTTGTACAATTGCAACTTTAACACTTAACACACTTTAACTAACACATAATCTGATACGAAGTTCATGTAATTTGCAACAGAACAATGACTGGAGCACACTTAGAGATAATAAAACAAAAGACACGTATAAAAAAAAGGTGAAGTCCCACAAGTAACAAATCAGTATGATAGAGAAACCAGCACTTGTCTTGGTGGTTTTCCAGGTCTTCTTGCATGCTGCACTGCAAGATTATCCACCAATAGAATATCGCCTTTTCTCCATCCAACATCGACACTATTTTCATTCATTATTTCATTCACAGCATCAGTTACGTCTTTTGGAATAGGACTTCCATCCCCATAGCTAACGTATCTGTTTCTTTCGGCCCTTTCGTATGGTAAAATATTATGAAACATCACACTTTTACCGTTGATTTCTCTTATGGGGTTTACAGGTCCAAATATGAAATCCGCTGAGCCATCTTCATAAATTTTTACTGAGTTTATTGCTAGCATCTGCATTGCTCTGCAAACCAAATCAATTCTAGTTTATTGTAACAGTCTATTCAATATATATGAACAACGACAATAATAATAAGTAGCCATACCTTTTTTCGGCTTCAAGTTTGTCTTTGGTTTTAAGCATACGTTGCCAAACCAGTGATCCTTTTGTAGGATCTGAGGCATCAGTTTGAAATGCAACACGAGTTCTGAGTATTATTACGATGCCAACTTCTTTCAACTTTTTTACGACTTCTGGCCTTATCTCTTCCAGCTTCTCTACAATTACATTGCTGGGGATGATCGAAGTCTGCCCCCCTTCTGGTGGTGCTGTTAAGCAGAAGAACATGATCTTTGGAGCATGTTTTCTTATCTGAAATCATGTACATATATAAAATAATCAGCATGATTCAGATATTTATCACGTGTTTATGCTAAACCTCCTCAAACTTTTTTACTCAATCGCCATTCGAATGTTGTTGTTTATGCAAGTCAAGTGGCAAATGCTTAGATTTTGGATAACAAAATAAAGTTAGGAAAGATAAGATAACCTGGGACATTTCATGATGAAATGGAATAGTAATATTAAGAGGGACTGCATTAGCAGTGTAAACTCTGTCAGCTAGCTTGACCCTATCAGCAGGGCCTTCATAGCAGAACTCATCCCAACCAAATGATTGAATTACTCTTGAAAAGTCATCAGCTGACGCAACATCAAATCCTCTTAGTAAAATTGCACCGTGATCGTTTAATGTTTTACCTATCCACTCTTTATTTTCTTTGACAATCTCAACCAAGTCATTCCTACTAGACTTGGTTTTCACTGATGGAAGTAGCACTTTTGGGAACATTCTTCCTTTGAATGCTTTCTCTTCTTCTATGTGACCTCCTATGAAACTCATATTATTGTTTGTATCTTTTTTTTTCTCCTTTTTATTTGAAAAGTTCAGTGCTTGTTTTAGTTGAAACAGGAGAGATATTTGGGATGTTTATATAGTATCATAGTGTGCATCAGTGTTTGGTAAATTGAAGCAGTACATATTTTCTGATAAAGAGCAATTCTGCTTGAATCCGACACTTCTTAGAATAAATGTTAACTGCAATGCCTCTTTGTCGACTGCTTCAAGTTACCAAACATTTGAAGCATTGATTAATAGACTAAATAAAGGTTGCATCCGTTTGTTGCATACCTTCTAGATGGCACTGATTAGTTATCGATTTGACGCTTAATTGCCTTAGTTTCATGTTACTGTCAAGCTTTCTTGGTTAATGTAATTCATCAACTATAAAAAAGGAGCAGTATGCCTTTCCATTAGTTTAGCAGTTATCTATCAAATCTAAGCTGAAAAATATGAACTGGAAAAAGGAAGAAAAAAAAAACTGCAACCTCCCTAATTTTCCTCCATCTTCTGTCCTCGATTAAAACCAATCAAATCACATCTTTTGATGTCCCTTCATATGTTTTTTTCCTAAAGCTACAAATAGTACATGTAAATCTTTTTGCTTATTCTTAAAGTATTCTTTTAATCATCTCATTAAGTGTATACTCCTAGTTATAGGAGGCCTGCTTAGTCTAAATCCAAATTGGTTATTCGATACTATATATATATATATATATATATATATATATATATATATATATAGTTTAGACTCGTCAGTTTATTTTTTTATAATCGCTACAATTTTGTACATCTCTTTTAATCCTAACATCTTGTATTCTCAACATTTGTATTTATCATGAATTTTTTCCACTAGTTTGGAATTTTTCCCTACTGTTAATATTTTACCCCATAAGTTTGTATGTCCCTATCTTGTTATCTACTTGGTCAACTTTCTTTTTAGAATTTTCTTCATTTGGCAACTGTTCAAAATCATTCTCCTACCTATTTAGTACACACTATTTTGTACATTAGTATTAATGTCTTAACATAAATATCGTTTCTCCATTCTTTGCATTTAACTTATTGTATATGTTTATAAGCATTTTGCTTCTTGTATTAACAACTAGATATCTATCAATACAATTGTCCTCGATTATGATTTTACTTTCATGAAAGTCTTTGAATATTCGGAACGAAAACGGCTTTAAGAAGAATGAATACAAGAATCATAAAAAATGCTACATTTTGGATATATACATGTGTGTGTATGTATGTATATACGAAGAAACGATTTTCCTTGTTAACTTAATTCTCTATTCTTAGTAGCCTTGAAGTTTGAATCGGATTCACACTTATATTGTCGCTACAAAGTATTAGGATTTTTGTTGCGCAAAACCTAACAAATGATAAAAATATTGCGTAGGCCTATCCTATGATCTTATATCATCCAAGTTACAAAGAGATGATATTGGGTAAAAATTATAATATTTGAACACAAACAATGACGATAGTTCCAAAACACATAAACTAATCAAAAGAACCAACACATATCATTCCACCAAACCACCATTTATATTGATTCCAAAAAATAATTTTTACAATTACTCTACCAAATAAAAGTAAACAAAATAAAAAATAAAAACTATAACCTAGTTGAGAATGGAGCCTTGATCTATATGACAACGACTTTTTAGTGTTTAGAGAAGAACAAAGATGTAAAAAGAGAGAAACGCCAAATACATTTTCATATTTTTTCCACTCTTCCTTTTATGCTATACCTATAAAAATTAATTATTTAATTCTCAAGTTATAATATATATAATATATATGGCAAAGATAAATAAATTATGCAATTAGAAAGATAAATAAGCATATCCTTATATGCTTATTAATTAGGGTTTCTTCTTTTTGTATATTTCTCTTCTAAATGTGATTTTGTATCATCTAAATTTAATACTTCACCGTGATGCAAAATCACATATCTCCAACATACACTCGATCTCCAAGTCGTCTCTTTAAAGCGAAAAATAAGAAAGTGATCTGGTCGAGTAAAACACACGAGTCTACCATCTTAGACCGATGAAAACTCTTTTTTTTTTCTCTCAATCACACCAAATCATAAACTACTACCACCGCCTACAAGTGATGATCTCCCATCATGAGATACACCACACCACCCAGGCTAAAAACCGTTTGTAATACCATAAAGGCCTCCACAAATTCTTCGTGGATTTTTCAACACGACCCCATCTACCACTTGGTCCGATCTCTTCACACGATCTCCGTTGACACTCATTACCAAATTCAGGTAGATTTTGAAGGTATTTTGAGTGAAGTGGAATTGTGAATCAAATATATTCTCTTTTATTGCATTAAAAAAATTGTGAATTATCTACATATGAAGTAATTGTTTTGGATGTTGGAAGTAATCAATTAATTCTCTGATCGGTTGATTAAAAAAGTTATTTTATCTGGTGCGTGCATATTGGATGAAACTAGAAAAATCAAGTAGATATAAATTTCCCATAAGAATCGGTAAATTGATGAGACATTGATTTATTGACATAAATCAATTATTTTAACCCAAATAATAATCTTCATACAAAGACAGTCATTATTTAAAGATTAATCACCCTCTCAAGTTGTATTTTTTCATATTCTTTCGCTTAACATCCATTATCAATTTTGTAATTTTTTCTCTAGAAAGTAATAAAATCTCATCTCTTTAGAGATGATGTGCACTATCTTGCAATTGTGGAACTACTATAAATCTTGTGTAATTTTTTCTCATGTTTGTGCGTCTGTGATATTTGATTTTGATTGCTTATTTTAAGATATACGTTTGTTCTACCTCACTATCAACACAATCCTATTATTTTCGCTGCGTTTGGGGGTGTTAAGCCGAATTTTCCTCAATAGTCTGGCAGCAAAGCGCTTTGCTTAGTTAAAGGAAGGTGCTAGACAATATGGCGGAAGATGAAGATACCCCAGTTGAAACAAGATCCTATGTTAGAAGATCTTTGTAACATTAGGATCTCGGTTGCTAATAGAGAAGTGAAATCGGGATAGTGATTTTGAGAAGTGACAATGAAGGATGAAAGTTGTTCTAAGGAAAAATATGGTTCATCAGACTGAGAAATGACCCGTCAATATTTGAGCCGCGGAGAAGGAGACGAAATAATGAGTTTTTACTACTGCTAAAGGAATTTGGATCAAGCTGGAGAATCTCTACTTGAATAAATCTCCCATTAACCGTCTGATCTTGTCGAAAATATTTTCACCATAAAGATGGGAGATGGTACTTCAGTGAAGTCACATCTTAGCCTATTTGATGATCTTTCGGTGAAGATGAAAGCTGTGGATTTGAAGGTGAATGAAGATGAGAAGATGGTGGTTCTTTTGTGTTTCCTTTTGAAGCGATACACGGATTTTGATAACAGTTTGATATACGACAGAGATACTTTGATATTAGAAGATGTGAAATCGGGTCTTCTATACGAGGACTTAAGGGATCAGATGTATCAGACCATTGGATGCTTGCTTCAGCGAAGTCGTTTCACATGATGCCTGATAGAAATTATGCTCTATTGTTGGAAAGGAGAGAAATGCAATTCTTATGGAGAATGATGCTAGTTGTAAAATCATGTGGAGAAGGTACGTTACAGATTCAAATGTTTGACGAAGTAGTACACACTTTGACAGGTGTCTGTTATATTCCAGGTTTTCAGAAGTCGCTGATACTTGGGCCAGTTGGCATCCATGAGATTAAGATGACTATGAAGAATGATAGTTTTAGGGCTTCTAGGGGGTACCAGTTTTGATGAGGGTTATGTGTTTCGAAATCAAAATCTATTGAAAGGAACTACCGTACTTGGGGAGTCTTGTGTTGAAATAGATAGCTATCGTGTTTTGGATGCCACCATACTTTACATCTTAGATTGTGTCATAATTCAGAGAATGACTCGGAGTTGCTTTAGGAATACGATCAAATGGGCAAGCTTCGACAAGTTAGGTTTCTGCAAAGAGTGTGTGTTGGAAAGAAAACGAAGGTATCTTTTGGAAACTTCATAGATTAGAGAGAGTACTTGATTTATGTACATACGGATGTCTTGTACCAGTAACTACTGCTTCCATTGGAGAAGCAAGATATTTTATGCAACGATCCACTATTTTTAACATCTAAAATTAATTATAAACGACGTTAACATACACTTATAACTAAATTCAGATATTAAACGTACAATTAAATTCAGATATTAATAATAATGGAATGTGGGTATATAAAATAAAATAAAAAATCTAAAACAGCAAACATAAAAAGGAAAATCTTATAGCAAACATAAAAATAAAAATATACATAAGTCTTAACATTGTATACATATTTCAGTAGACCGCACAAGGCTTGGTAAATAAACGAATAAAACAACTTTATCTTTCTACACATCAATCCTTCATTTAATTCATAAGCAAGTACAGCAGTAATACATGAAAATAATTTTAAATAAACAACCTACTAATATAACATACAATCAAAAGTCCTTTCTTTTGCTTTTCCATTGGAGAAGCAAGATATTTTATGCAACGATCCACTATTTTTAACATCTAAAATTAATTATAAACGACGTTAACATACACTTATAACTAAATTCAGATATTAAACGTACAATTAAATTCAGATATTAATAATAATGGAATGTGGGTATATAAAATAAAATAAAAAATCTAAAACAGCAAACATAAAAAGGAAAATCTTATAACAAACATAAAAATAAAAATATACATAAGTCTTAACATTGTATACATATTTCAGTAGACCGCACAAGGCTTGGTAAATAAACGAATAAAACAACTTTATCTTTCTACACGTCAATCCTTCATTTAATATATAGCTTTTCCATTTTCGCACACACACACACACACAAAGGAAAATGTGTCAACTATGTTTGGACCATGCCAGTTTTTATTCGTCTCGACCACAAGTGAATCACAGGCTATTGCATAGAAAAAAACTGCCTACGTACCTAATCAGGGTCAAGTCACACAGTTCTATTTCCTGAACGTTCATACAGCCATTGCAACTAATGCAACCAATGTAAACAGAAAAAAAATTGTCTTTGGTTTTTAAACATGCATTACCAAACCGGCGATCCTTTTGTAGGATCTGAGACATCAGTTTGAAATGCAACATGAGCCCTGCGTACTATTATGTGTTCAACTTTTTTAACTTTACTATGACCTCTGGCTTTTTCTCTTCCAGCTTCACTACAATTACATTGCTGGGGATGATTGAAGTCTGCCCCCCTTCTGGTAGTGCTGTTAAGCAGAAGAACATGATTTTGGGAGCATGTTTTCTTATCTGAAATCATATACATATACTTAATAATTAGCATGATTCAGATAACTTTTTTTTTTAACACTGAATCACCATTTGGATGTTGTTTGTGAACACGAGGAAAATGCTTAGATTTTGGATAAAAAAAATAGGAAGAGAAGAAACAGTCAAGTCAGGAAAGTGAAAAGATAGCCTGGAACATTTCATGATGAAATGGAATAGTAATATTAAGAGGGACAGCATTAGCGGTGTAAACTGTGTCAGCTAGCTTGACCCTATCAGCAGGTCCTTCATATCAGAACTCATCCCAGTCAAAATGCCTGAATTACTCTTGAAAAATCATCGGCTGATGCAACATCAAATCCTCTTAGTAAAATTGCACCATGATCGTTTAATGTTTTGCTTATCCACTCTTTATTTTCTTTCACAATCTCAACCAAGTCGTTCCTACTAGACTTGGTTTTCACTGATGGAAGTAGCACTTTTGGGAACACTCTTCCTTTGAATACTCTCTCTTCTATGTGACCTCCTATGAAACTCATTTTATTGTTTGTATCTTTTTCTCTTGTTTATGCAAAAGTTAAGTGCTTGTTTTAGTTGAAACAGGAGATATATTTTGGATGTTTATATAGAATCATAGTGTATGATTGCATCAGTGTTTGGTAAATTGAAGCAGTACATATTTTCTGATAAAGAGCAATTCTACTTGGATCTGACACTTCTTAGAATAAATGTCAACTGCAATACCTCTTTGGCGACTGCTTTGATTTACCAAAACATTTGAAGCATTGATTAAGAGACTAAATAAAGGTTGCATCCGTATGTTGCATACCTTGTAGATGACACTGATTTGTTATCGATTTGACGCCGTGTTACTGTCTAGCTCTCTCGGTTAATGTAATTCATCTACTATAAAAGAGGAGTGGAATGCCTTTCCATTGGTTTAGCAGTTATCTGTCAAATCTAAGCGGAAAAATATTAAAAAGGAAAGGACAAATTTTCATAAGAGACCAATTTTCAAAACAATTTGCAGATATAGGCTAGTTTTGAAACTAATTGCAGAAATAGGCTTGTTTTGGCCAGCTCAGCGATGAGCTGACCATAGTTTAAAAAAAAATATAACGGGGCGCATTTCAGAAATGCGCCCCTTTGTATTTGCACTGGCGCATCTGCAAAATGCGCCAGTGCAAATAGCCATAGTTTAAAAAAATATAACGGGGCGCATTTCTTAAATGCGCCCCTTTGTATTTGCACCGGCGCATCTGCAAAATGCGCCAGTGCAAATACTTGCTGTACAAACCTGGACAACAAACTATAAATTTCAATTCGAATCCGAATTAAAATACACAAAATCGAAATTCAATTGTACCATCTTAAGTGATAACAAACGTTTATCAATATGCAAGCCAACGAATAAAACTATCATTAAATAAATTCCAGCATAACATAATTAAAATCCGATTACATTCGAATTAAAGCAGAAGTTATAGTTCGATTACAAAAGCAAATTAATAGTAAACTAAAAATAGGAGTGCTCATGGTTGAGTTGGATCATCTTGAGTAGGTGGAGGTTGAGAAGGTCCAGCAGGTTGTGATTGGTGTGTATCCTGCCTTCTTTTAGTTCTTCGCTCTCTAGTCCGCATAGCTTGTTCGGAAGAGCTTGGCCGTGTTAATCGATTTCTAAAAAGGAGCGTGTCAATAAGTTTCTTCAAATCAAGGCACCGTGGTTGGACTTCTCGTTCGGGTACTCTACCATGTCCGATATCAGCTAACCCTCCTGCTACCGTCTCTAGTACATCGACCTACAAGTTAAAGTTATTTATTCAAAATTAGAATTATAATTCAAGCGAACAAACTAAAAATATCACGATAATATGAAGATTTACCACATCTCGCTCAAGCGGTGCACGAGCGGTGTATGCTCGTTCGTGAGAAGTCCGATCTGCTACAATGAATCTTCGAGTAATCAACCAATACCAAGTCATGTGTCTCGAAATAGGAATCGTAGGAAGCTGTTGGTGTACGATACGGTTATGTCTATCGTTCCACTGGACGATAGCAAACTCCAAATCCGGCTTTGGTTCGCATGGATCGGGTATGTGTTGCTAAAGACCAAACTGTCGCATCACTCGATCAGGATTACACATTTCTACATCTCGCATGCATATGATAGGTGTCTTACAAAGCCAACTATGCATCCCACTTAGACATATCTGCGAAAGATCGACTAGCACATCCTGTGTATACGGATTCCATATAACAGCTTCATCTGTTAACATGTCGAGCTGGTCGCGATAGTAAGTGGCCACCTGCTTTGGAGACTCAACCCAACTCCTCGAACCAAACCACCTATATATGGTTATACAAGTAGAGTTTTATTAATACAAAAATACACACATGTAAATGTAGTTGGAAATTCACTACCTTGCACTATAAGGCAATGTTCTGTCGATTTGCATGGATGAAGTCACATTTGGACGACCAATGAGAAGATGTGTCCATGCCCAAAGCTGTGAAATAAATTAAAAATTTGAATACTTTAGAATTAAATATTACATATGAGTTTATAGCAAATATATCTATGCATATTGTACCTGTAAAAGCGAGAGACAACCAGCTATCGATTTAGATTTCATGAGTGCAACATTTGTTAACTCGTTATATAATGTTGCCAATATAGCACTGCCCCAAGAATATCGTGCACACTCATCTAGATTTCGCAAAAACAATAACCAATAAAGGTTTAGTCGTCCTTTAGAATGATCGGGAAATAGACGACAAGATATCAGATGTAGAATAACAGCTCTCGCATGATATTCAATTTCTTCATCCGAAGCATCCGGTGATGGCTCATCTGCAAACATGTCGCGAAGCCATGTCAACTTAACTGTTGCTCCTCTTATCTCACTCCGAGGTGGAACCACACCTAAACACTGTTGACAAATATCTTCGTAATTACTTAGCTGTCTGATTGCAACAGGATTTCCTTCTACCGTAACACCTAGAAGGCAACTAACATCTGCTAATGTTATGGTAGTTTCACCGGTAAGGAAATGGAAAGTTGAAGTCTCTGGTCTCCATCTATCTACCAATGAAGTAATTAGTGCATGATCTATTTTGAAAAAACCCAATCTAGATATTTCTCTGAATCCCGCTCTTTGTAATGCAAGTTGAACTATAGGAGTATTCGACTTGATTAATTTTAACTTGCTTAAATGATCATGACACTCAAGTGGCTCATCACTCTACATATTCATAAACAAACACTTGCATCAAGTTCATAAACAAACACTTGCATAAACAAACACTCAATGGTAATTTTAATTTTCTTGAAAAATACCCGCATCAAGTTCCTATCATTGCTTCGATGTTCATTCTGAAGATACAAAACACTTGCATTCACGGGACCGGGTACCAACTCTTCAAGTAAACAAATGATGTAAATAAATGTAAATATAAACAAATTGATGTAAATGAATGTAAATCTAAACAAATTGATGTAAACGAATGTAATTGCTTTGATGTAAATGCTTTGACGTAAGTGAATGTATTTGCTTCAATGTTCATTTTGGTGGTGCAAAACTAAATTGATAAATAAAATTTCAAATTGGTAAAATTCCAAATTGATAAACAAAGTTGAAGATTATACCTCTAACTTGAGAAGATGATGATGATCCTTCCATTGGTCAACAGATTTGACGAAGAAATAACTAAAATTGATGTAGGATTTTAGAATTTAGTAGATTTAGGGTTTTAGGGATTTTGAGGGAAATGGTGGGATGAGATGAAATGAGGAAGGTAGGTTGGCTGGGTTGGTATGTTAACAGGACGGGGCGCATTTACCAAATGCGCCCATACAATTCTATTGTCAATAGAGACCTGCTTTATAAATTTCGCCCATTCAATTCTGTTGCACACATTCATATTACGAAGTGAAAATTAACATTGCACAATTTGACGTAATCAAACAACATGCAAACAACATACAAACTGAAGATTAACATCCAAACCAAACAACATACAAACTGAAGATTAACATCCAAACCAAACAACATTCAAATCATTCGCTACAACACGTTCAAATCATACACTACAACATATGCAAATTATTTTGACGGACAAGTTGATCTTTTATGTCCCTTTTGACCACATTTACTACAAGTATTTTGTTTACTTCCTCCCATTTTATCCATCATGCCTTTGATTCTTGTCGACCGTGGACGTCCCGTCTTTCTTTTTGTAGGCGGTGGCAATATGGTCGGACCGTGATATGCATCCCAATATCTACTATCTGGAATTGGATGAAAACTTGGAGAGTACCTTGCTTTATAATTTTCTACTGAAAACCACTTTGAACAAAAATCGTAATATGATCTATTCGCTCCTCCAATGGTTCGAGCACAAGCGGCCATCACATGCAAACATGGCAACTTTTGCAATAAAGGTATGTTGCAAGTGCAACTACATATATTATCCTGTAATGTCACTGTAAACGCTTTTCCAAATTGATCATTCACTTGCCATTCGGTTTGATTGAATCTAACAATAGAGCGAGATCTTGCTTGTTTATGATTTGAATTAATAATCGGATTAACACAAGTATGATTGCCATCATATTTTCTAATTTCCCACCACCCCATCAATGATTTTTTAGGGACAATTGCATGTAGTCTTCAATGGCAATTTTTATCAACACTACAAATCGCGGTGTACTATGTTTTGCGGGATTTTATGGGTTTAAAAGAAACAGAATTCTTGATGGACCACTCACTTAACTGCTGAATAAGTATTTCCTTTGTTTGAAATTGCATTCCCACTTGAAAACCAGAATCAACACATTCTGAGGTAAAAACATCTCTAATAGGAGTTACATTTTCAATTAATGAAGCCGCCATAATTTTCGCAGTACATAAATCGTCTGTCAAAGGCATCTCAAATTCCATATGTTCATCGTTATCATCGTCATCTTCTTCTTCCACCAAAGATGCTTCGTTAATTTCATTTTCTTTCTTAATTTCAAACTCTAGCGCTTCATTGTTAACTTCTATATTATCCATCTATGACATATCATTATCCATTAAAGCAATTTTCATACTATCTATATGCGGTGAACTACGACCTCCATCATCATTGTTAACCTCTCTAACATTTGTAGGAACGGAGTGTAAAAATTGATCATTTGCCAATCTAGAGCTTGAACCACCCGGATGCATCGTAGAACTGTGAAAAAAATAGTATGAGATCAAAACGCTATAAATTTCAACTACTCGAATGTAAATACTTTAACAAATTATTTACTTTGTATTCACACAAGTAGGGAATACTGGACTTGGAATGCTCTGATAAGGATAACTCGGAATAGTACCAAGAATTTGAGTAGAATGTTGGTTCAAATTAGTGGTATTTGCATCTTCAAAATGTCTCAACTCCTCTTTTATTACAAATAATTCGATCACTTTCATATTAACGGAAAACATAGCATCGACATCTTCATCATCATTTACGTCGATAGCAGAAGATCCAGAATCAGTAACCCACTTGCTTACTAGTTTTACATCATATTCTTGTGAATTAATTTTTGTCACCCTATACACCGTTTCTTTTAGTTCATGATAGGAGCAAAAATTTTTAACCTTCGACCCTTTTTGTTTACCACCAACATATACCGGTGTATTGTTTTCTTTTATAGCCAATTTTCCATCAAAGTAGCAAATTATTGGGATGAAATCCGACATACTTCTAAAAAAGAAAACATTATTAATTTTAGAACAATCAATTCTACACAAATACTAATGACATAATAAAGCATAAAAATGAAAGGATGGACATGTGAAAGCTAGAATATGAAAATACCCAAAAATTAAGCTAGGGTTTGAGTTTTTACCTTCAAATTGATGCCCAGTAGCTGATAGAAATAATCCGACTAGTAATCCTTGTATATTTTGGAAATTTAAGTAGATATTGATCAATTTTTGAGCTGAATGGAAGGAAGGTTCAGAATTGAAGTTTGGAGTAGACTGTTTTGTTTTAAATAAAAAAGTGAGTTGGATACATTAGTATTTTGCTTTCTGTTTTGTGCAGAGATTTGCACTGGCGCATTTTGCAGATGCGCCAGTGTAAATTCAAAGGGGCGCATTTCTGAAATGCGCCCCGACTTTTTTTTAAACTATGCATCGCTGAGCTGGCCAAAACAAGGGTATTTCTGCAATTAGTTTCAAAAATAGCCTATATCTGCAAATTGTTTTGAAAATTGGTCTCTTTTGAAAATTTAGAAAGAAAGAAAAAACCAATGACCTCCCCTATTTTCTTCTGGCTTCGATAAAAGCCCATCAAATTACATCTTTTGATATCCCATCATACCTTATTTTCTGAAGCTATAAATATTACATGCAGGTCTTTTTGCTTACTCTTAGAATATTCTATTAATCATCTCATTAAGTATATATTTCTAGTTAGAGTAGGTCTACTTGTTCTAAATCTAAATTGGTTGATCGATCCAAGCTATTCATTTTTTTCTTACTCTTTGCTATAGTTTAGGCTCGTCGGTTTTGTTTCTATTGTTTTTTATGTAGCAAAAGTCATATTTTATTCAAGCAGAGCACTCATTTTGATGTCATCGAGGTTCGAACTCATGACCTCCAGCACTTGAGGCTTTGGTTCCATACCATTAACCAGTTAAGCTAGTGGTCCTTAACTTGTTTCTGTTTTTTTATTAATTACTGCAATTTTGTACATTTCGTATTCTCAACATCTCGCATTCTCAACATTTGGTATTATCATGAATTTTTCCCACTCGTTTGGAATTTTTCCTTCCGTTAATACTAGTGTGTGACTTGTGCGTTGCATTCGATAATATTGTAAAATATGGTATTTACACTTTTAATGTTAAGATGATAACTTTGTTATGCAATGTATGATAAATTCTGTGAAATAAATGAATAATAAATTAAAATTAATGTTATTGTTTATGTGTAATTTATGTTATATTGCTTATATACATGTATTTGAGAAACTAAATAATTTTATCATTTTGTTAATATGAGTTTAGTATACATGTTGAAATTAGCAAATGTTATTTAACAGAATTTTAAATAAGTTGAATTTAAAATCGTGTAACTAGTTTAAATATATTGACTTAAAGGTAAATAGTAGGAAGAATTCAGAAGAATTTTGTAAAAAATTGTATGAACTTGATGTGCAGATATTAAAGTTAATAACAAAATTTTATGATATAATGTACGATAAATTCATGATACAAATGGATTATAACCGATATACAAATCATCTTTGCTATTATTGTGAATGTACATAATTTATGTTATTTGATTTGTTTATAATTGAATAGAAAAAAATAGTTTTATCATTTTTCTTACTATATACATACACACACATAAGTTGGCGTACGTTTTTTGGATTTATCAAAAGAACTATATATTCATTGAGATTTTTAAATAATTTAAATCTGAAATTTTGTAAATGATTTAAATATACGAATTTAGATATAAAATATCAATAAGGAATTGAAAGAGTTTAGTAAATAGAAATGTATGTATTTCAAGCTAAAACCGGAATTTTTTAATGGAATAATGATAAAAGTATTACGATAAATGAATAATATGTTAAATTTGTTAATATTGTTTATGTATACTACTTATGTTATGTGACTTATTTATATTTATATTTGAATGGAAAATTAATTTTAAGAACTTTGTTGATATGGATATGATATACATATTATGACCGTCGTATTTTAGCATATATTGGATGAATTAAGAAGTATTTCAAAATAACTATAGAAAATTTTGAAATGTAGGTATTTTGAGTAAAAAACCTAATTTTGTAATGCATTTCATGACAAATTTATTGAGATAAATGAATTGTAAATTGAATTTCTTAATATTGTATATGTGTATGCTATATGACTTATGTATCTTTACATTAATGAAAAATTAATTTTACAATTTTTATTAATAGAACATAGTGTACATGTCTAAATTTTTATATGTTCATGATTTAGCGAATGAAAATTAATGAATATTAGTAATTTAGATTTATCTAACTGGTTTAATTTAAGATTTCATAGCTACTTTAAATATATGGATGAAAATGTAAAACGCTGGGAAAAGTGAGGCGGATTTTGTAAATAATTGTGGTAATATTAAATGTAGATATTTGAGGTTAAAAGTATAATTTTACAATGTAATGTATGATAAATATTTTGAAATAAGTTAATTGCAAAATAATTTTGTTATTTTTTATGTGTTTATTTTTATAGAGGAATGAAAAATTAATTTTACTACTTTGGTTATACTGGTATACATACCGAAATTATCGTTCATTAATATTTATAAGAAATATGAATGAATTTCAGTTAATTGAATTTTTATAAATAGTACAAATTTAGGATTTCAAAATAAAATATCAAGGGAGAGAATAAGGAGAAAAGAGAAATCTCTTAAAAACAATAAAAGAGCTAATAGAACTTTGTTATACAACATATGGTGATTTCTATGAAATAAATGAATTATCCTATAACAATTATTATTATTTATATATAATTAATGTTAGGTAGCTACCTTTAAATTTTAGTAAAAAATTACTTTATCATTTTGTTAATTTGAATATGGTATACATGTTAAAATCGACATATTTTACTGATTTATTAAATGATTAGCGAATTATACTTATCTGATTTTTTAAGTATGTTAAATTCAACATTATGTAATTAGTCTAAATGTATGGACTTAAAGGTAAATAGTAGAAAGAATTGAGAAGGGTTTTGTAAAAACCTTAGAAATATTAATGCTTGATTATTTGAAGTTAAAATCAAATTTTTTTAATGCAATGTATGATTAATTATGAGATAAATGAATTATAATTAATTTTCAAATTAACCTTTCAAGTATTGTTTGTATACATAATTTATGTTCTATGATCTACATATCTTTATAGTTGGAAAATAATTTTACCATTTTTTAGTAGGAATATATACATGTTATATATTCATATATATCTTTAATCATAGTTGTAATAGTTTTGGTGTCACCTTTTTTTGGTATCAACGTGAACTACCAAAAACGTCCCTCTACATATTATCAGATCTCTACTACTAATAAAGAAAATTAGATGAACTAATTTACTTGGTGTCCTTTTGAAATTCCAAAAATGTCCTTGCTTTCTGTTTACATGTTTGCACTCATACAAAATATCAACGTATACAATAATACAAACAGTCCGTGTGCGGAGCACGGACCCATACTAGTCTTAATAACTTAAAAATATGATCTAATATTAAACTTCTTTAACAAATTCATACGTCTCTAAAAGTAGAATCTAACGATTGAAAATGCTTTACGAATTCAAAACACTTCTAAAAATAGACTCTAAAATTAAACTTACTTTAAAATTTAGAATACTTCTTTACAAATATAAAAATGTTAATATCACTTGAAAATAAAAAATCTTTTTTTTACCAATTTAAACATATACAATTTATAAGGAAAATAATTCACGCGCGAAGTGCGTGTCGTGACACTCGTATATAATAGTTGTAATATCTTTGATGTCATACTTTTTTGGTGTGCATGAACTACCAAAAACTCCTTTGTATATATATATATATATGATCAAACTTAATATCACTTGAAAATGAGATCTAGCAATTAAACTTTACAAATTCAAAATGCAGTGCAAATATTATCATATCTTAATATCACTAAAAAATAGGATCTAACAAATAAACTTTCTTTAAAAATGCATTTTGTTGTTTAACAATATAAATAAAAATTCAAACTAACAAAAAAATAGATATTGCAATTTAGAAATAAAAATTCAAACTATAGTTTTAATTAAAATATATGGCTAAATATTTATAAGAATATGTTATACGAAAAATAATTCATGTGCGAAGCGCGTGACAAACGCTCGTGTGTGTGTATATGTATGTGTGTGTATTGAACTGGTATATACTTTTGGAGATTTATTAGGAATAAACTAAATATTTACAAAGATCATTGAAATAGTTAGATTTGTGATTTCGTAAGTAGTCTAAACATATGAATTTAAATATAAAATATTATGAAAGAATTGGGGAGGCCTGAATAATTGTAGAAATGTCAAAATGTTGGTATTTCAAGCTAAAAACAGAATTTTTCAGTGCACTGTATGAAAAAATTTAGTGAAGTAAATGAATAATAAATTAAATTTGTTATAACTGGTTATGTATACTATTTATGTTACGTGATTCATATATATTTATATTTGAATTTAACTTTATCACTTTTGTTGATATGAATAGGATATATACATACTGAAATCATCATATTTTATGATTTATTAGATAGATTGACAAATATTTGTTGAGTGAATTTATTTGAATAGTTTAGATACACCAGCACATAATTAATTTAAATAAAATGACTTAAATTAAAAATACTCGGTAATATTGATGAAGATTTTGTAAATATCCGTGGAAATTTTAAAATGAAGGTACTTAATGTTAAAAAGGAATTGCGTAGGGCAATGTATGGTAAATATATTGATATAAATGAATTATGAATTAAATTTATGATTATTATTTGTGTAACGTGATTGATTTATCTATAAATTTGAATGAATTTTTTTTACCATTTTTGTTAATATTATGTGCAGATATTGAAAATTTATATTTTCTGATTTATTAAACGAAACAACGAACATTTATCTAAATAGTTTTAAGGTTATGTGGTTAATTTTATTATATGAACGTAAATGTAAAATATTATCAGGTAATTGAGGGTGTTTTGTAGATGATCGTATAAAAATTAAATTGTAGGTATTCAAAGTGAAAATAATAATTTTTTAATGCACTAGTATGATAAATTTATTGATATAAAGTGTAAATTGTTTTTGTTTTTATTGTTTATACATATACTTTAGATATGTGACTTACGTATCTTTACATTAACGAAATAATAATTTTATCAACTCTGTTAATATGAATATGGTATACATATTAAAGTTTTCATATTTTCATGAACTAGCAAATGGATTAAAGAACATTTGTTAATTGGATTTATCTAATTAGTTTAAATTTTAGATCGCTTAATTAATTGAAACTTATGGAATGAAATGTGAATTTGAGGAGAAAAGTGGTGTAAGTTTTGTAAACAACTATGATAATTTTAAATGTAGATATTTGAAGTTAAATTAGAATTTACAATGAAATGTTGGATAAATTTATTGAGAAAAATGAACTACAATTTTTTTGTATGATTTATATATCTTTATAGTTGAATGAAAATTTTATTTTACCATTTTTGTTGTTAACAAAGTGGTACGTATACATTTAAATTTTGTTCTTTAGTATTTATAAGAAATATTTATAAAAATTATTTAATCGAGTATATATATTTAAATAGCTTAACTTTTGGATTATGTAATTAACTTGGACTTAAATGCAAAACATTAGGTGGTAGGTAATATATTACATGTAAATAACTGTATAGACTTTAGAATGTCTACAACAAAATGCAAAATGGTGGGGGAGAATTAGTAAAATAAGTATAAAGTGATACATTATAGAATTTGAAAATAAAATTTCTAGGGAGAGAATTAAGGAGAAAAGAGAAAACTTCAAGAATTAACAAGAGAGTCAGAAATTCTTCTGCTTTACTATTATTTAACTAGTGTGTAAGCTATGCGTTGCACATTGTAAAATATAGTATTTATACATTTAACGTTGAAATTAGAATTTTATCACGTAACTTACGATAAATTCAGTGAAATAAATAAATTATAAATTAAAAAACTGTCGTTGTTTCTTGTGTATGATTTATGTTATGTAACCTATATATCTTTATATTTCAGCAAAGGTAATTTTATCATTTTTGTTAGTAAGAATATGATATATAGGTTGAAATTGACATATTTTAATGATTTATTAAATGAATTAACTGGATTTTTTAAAATATGTTAATTGAGAATTACATTATTAGTTTAAACATATGAACTTTGAAGGTAAATGATATAAAAAAAAATGGAGAAGGATTTTGTAAAAGATTGTACTAATATTAAGCGTGGTTATTTGAAATTAAAGAAAGAATTTTGTAATGCAGCATATTATAAAATTTTGTAATGATTATAATGGATTTACAAAATAAATTTGTTATTGTTTTTTACGTGTGTAATTTAATATATATGATCAATATATTTATATAGCTGAAGGAAAAAAAATAATTTTCCGTTTTTGCATATGCATGTGTGTACTAGTGGTAAAATTGACATGTAATTTAGGATTGATTAGAAGAATAGACTAACTCTTTACTGAGATAATTTAAATAGTTCAAAATTTGAGATTTCGTGAGTTATTTATATAATAGATTTAAATATAAAATATTTAGAAAGAATTAAAGTGGGGATGGGTTGTAAATAATGTTATAGTGCAGGTATTTGAAGCTAAAAACAACTTTACAATGTAATGTATGATTAATTCATTGATATAAATAAATAATAAACTAAATTTATAAATATCGTCTATGTATTTCATCCATGTTATGTGATTTATATATCTTTAAAGCACACCACTTTTGTTGACATGAATATGGTATACATATTAAAACCGCTATGATTTAGGATATATTAGAGAAATTAAAAAATATTTGTTGACTGAATTTATTCGAATAGTTTAAGTTCAAGATTATATAATTAATTAAAATATCGACTTAAACATACCATATCCCCTTAACACATTTTTATACATTCCCGCAGTCTATACATAGACTGTACGCCTCACCAAACTGATGAGATACTCATGGAGCACTCCATAGGTACGGTATAAATCAAACTCGTAATATGCGTGATAAGGCATGTGAAAAGGCACGCGAGGCAATGCCTAGGGTAGAATATTATCATTTTGCGGATCCGGACCGGTTGTAACGCATAGAAGCTACTACCGTCCACCTTGGAACACACTCGCATAATCAAAATCTAGGGGTAACCACCAAATCAATCACAAAGTCATAACATGGTATCGAAGAAGCATGTCCGATCGGAGGTACGACCTTACTTGGTCCGGCGTGGCTCCTCTTTTAGTCACATCAAGTTGACTCGAAGGAGTCCGGGCTACATTAATACCTCATATAGAACCGTTCGCCAAACCATCATACTTCATTCTGGAATCTCCACTGCGTACGCAGTTGTTAAAGTGGTTTTCGGTATTGGCAGAGAGTATGACAATATCCGATCTCAGTCTCTTTAACAATCAAACGCTTATTTCACACCGGATCAATTCATAATTGATATCAAAATATCATATTCAATTCAAACCATATCACTTTTGAAATCGTATTCACTTTCGAAATCATATCGACAACATAGGTTAAATCCTCATTTCGAAATCATCATATTTACTCAAATAAGTCATTTCACTAGAAATATCATTTTAAATTCCAACTTAGGTTATAACATCGTTTAACCATATCCGATTTTAAATAAAGGATTTAAATGTAAACACTTCAACTTTACACAGTTTGAAATTTAGAAAATAGTATCGATGGTCGTAAATAGTTTAAAAATAGTTTAAAATAGTTAGAATATTTAAAATAGTTTAAATGGGTTAAAATAGTTTAAAACAGAGTAAAATAGTTTTAAATAGTTAAAATAGTTTAAAATGGATTAAACAGTTTAAAAAAGTTTAAAATAGATTAAATTAGTTTAAATATAGATTAGAATAGTTAAGTAGTTTAATATAGGTTAAAATAGTCTAAATTTAGATTTAATACAGTTTTAATAGTTTAAAATAAAATAGTTTGATTATTGGAAATGGGTTATATAATAGATAGTTTGAAAATCTAAATAAATTTAATTTTAAAATAGTATATCTTTAAACAATTTAAATTAAAATAATTAATTTGAAATTAATATCAAATTAAACTATTTCTTTTATTCAACAAATCTGGACTGTATCGAGATTTCAACAATCTATCAACAAAATTCCCAAAAATCATTTCAATTTATATCGATTTCAAATTCATGTTTGAACTAAAATTTTAAAGCACTTAAAATTCATAGATTTTAACGTTTAAATATTCAAACATTTCAATAACTGAATTTCGATAAATTTCATTTATATTTCACAATTCAACTTTGAAATTTCAATTAAATTTCTTTAAACAATTCCTTTAAATCAATTCAAATTTCTACATTTAAAGCTTAGATTTTTGAAAATAATTTAGTTCATATATATCCAATTTTATTTCAAAATATCATTTAACCGAATTCAAAAATTGAGAACTTAAAAATCATTTAATTTAACAAATCCAGTCTCTGTATATAATTTTCTACCCGATGGTCAAGTGATACAGATATTTATCATTCAAACTGCAATAATTTATATTTACGGATATATATCATCTCAACCCGCAATCTTTAATAAAATTCAAAATACATAAAATCGCTCGGGTTAATCATTTCAATCCATAATGATTTTTCCCTAATCTATAAATCGTTCGGGTATGTATCATTTCAACCCATAGTGATTTTCCTAGCAATAACTAAGAGAACTTGCAGTGTTGTAACAATCTAAATATAACATCCAGCCATCCAATATCGACACTCAAACATCCATCACAATCATCATTCAAATCAACTAGTAAATAACAACAATTTGGTTGATTATCATCAACAGATATTAATTGGCACTTTAAAATTCAATATTAAATTAAATGGCGATTAAATTCAATAAAAGTCAGATTTAACTAGAATGACAATTTAAATATATCAAACAACAATCAAACAACTTCTAATCACATCATAAATTCAATTTAACTAACATAAGACAATTTAGTAGTTGTGAGTGGGTTAAAACACTCACCTTTGATTTTTAATCGATTTAAAATCCAAATAAAGGCCCAAAATCTAACATTCTCAGAATTCGTCCAAACTAGTTCCATAATGTCCAGATTTTTGATACGATCGCAATGGAGAAAACTGCACATGGATCCGAGTTCGTATGCAAAAGTTATTAACCTTAAGAAGATTGGAAAATTTTAGGCCCTAAGTCGACTTCGGGTTCAACTTCGGTCCGCCGCCTCAAATCCTCGGTGCTTGCTCTGAGTTTTTGCCAAAACGACCCGATACCCGAGTCATTTGCTTCTTGACCCGAAATCGCTGCAGGGTTTTTGCCTCTGGAACCCGAAGGGCGATCCGAAGTCGCTGTAGATTCGTTTTTTATTTTTTGAAATTGAAATTAGGTTTTGGAATTTGGGAATTAGGTTTCGAAATTTGGGAATTAGGTTTGATGTTCTATCATTTGAGAAGGAGGAAGAAGATGTACATACAAAAATAATGAAATGAGAAACAACTAGGGTTTATAACAGCCTATTTATAGGCAGAGTTGGATCGAAGTGATAACAACGACTCGAAAAGCCCGTTTCGTTCCCGAAATGAAAATGGATCATCCAATATATCGAAATATAGGTTTTTGATATTTTTAAACTCGTTGGAACTAGTTTCAAACCCTAATTTCATTGTATACAGAAGTTAGCTTTTAAATTTAGATTATATTCATTTAAATTCTTTTAATTGATTTCTACGCGTTTTGAACTCGCACGATCAAAAGACAAGTCTGATCGCTACGAAACTTGAAATCCTACGATAATTCACTTTTACGGATGGTGACCCAAACTAGTTTTGTCCAAATCCGAGATAGTGATCCAAATGACTAATTTTCATGTTAATTAAATAAATTATTATTAAATTAGTTTAATCACTTTTAAATTCAATTCAAATAGTTAACAATTTTTATCATTTTTGATTACAGAGAAATTTAACAATCTTTTTAAAATAAATTATTCTTATTAACCTAAGATTTAAATATTACACTAATTACAGCGTTTAATGGCAATTGCAATAAATTCATTAATTATAATTTAAATTCCAATAAATTTATTTATTTTGATTTACATCTTATTATTCAATCATCCAATACCAATATGAATTCATTTGACACTAGTTCACTTTTTATTACATTTTTATTATTCTACAGTTATCGTCTTAACTTATATTAACAACAATATTTAATTACATTAAATTTTATTAATTTCCAAATTAATTTCTATGTATTAAATAATAAGACGGTAAAAAAGCAATTATTATTCTTATGTAATTTAATCACATTCACAAGTTTATTATTTCAACCAGATTATAAATCCACGTACACATAATTGATTTCACAGTATATACCAAAACCAATTAAATAAAATGACATACAGTTTCATTATTAACACAACATTGAATTTATTCCTTATTTACGATTATAACCAAATTAACTTTACAACTATTTCAATTGATTGAAATTGCATTAAAATAACTACCAAAACTTCAAAAAAAACATTATTAAATCATATTCAAAATATTTTTTCTTATTAATAAATCATAAATTTTATTCCTTACAATATTAAATTTCTAAAATCTTATTCAATTTCAATTAATTACATACAATCTCACCATTTACTACAACATTTAATTTATTTCATTATTTACAATTATAACCAAATTTACCTTACAATAATTTCAATTGATTAAAACTGCATTATAATAGTTATCAGTTACCTTAAATTAACCTTATTAAATCACATTCTAATAGTCTTTCCCATTTGTAAATCATAAATTTTTATTTCACACAATATTGAATTCTAAATCTTATTAAAATTAATATTCTTAATTATCAAAAAATGCAGAGGTCGTTATACTCTCCCCTACTTAAAGGAAAAGAAGGAATTAAGAAATTAATATATTTTATTCGAAGTCTTAAATTTATAACAATTAATTTACATAATTTAGTATTTTAAATAAATATACCAATTAATAAATAATTAAATCTTCATTTTCAAGTTTAATAAAGTTTGAAAATATTTCACTTTCACAAAAAATTTATAAGTCTAAATTCACGAAAAATTTCGGCAGAGTCTTCTTTGTACGAAGATGTCCGGGAGTAATAATATTATCAACAATAGCCATATATATATATATATCATATTTCAAAATAAAATATCCCAAACCATAGGAAAACAATATAATATCGCTATAAAACCATAATCCAAAAACGTACCTATTTGTCGGGCAAACAACGCTTTATTTATGAAACCAAAAGGGTAGCTATAACTTCCATAAACCTGTACTTCATTTATTTAATCCAAAGAAGTTAATAATTATGTAAAAAGAGTAACATATAAGTTGTTTCAATTAGTAACAAAACAAATCAACACAACATAACAATAGTCACTTGCAAACAAAACAGTACAACCATCATATTCAATAAAAAATCAATTATCTATCTATAGCAACCAAAACAAATGGTTTGTTCAGGCTCAGAAACTTTTAACCATACAAGAGTGATAAATAAACTACCAAGTATACCCTACGCTCAACAACCTTAGATAATTACTTAAAAGATAATTTATACATCCTTACGCAGTTAGAAGTATCCTTTTCCAAACATCCCGTAAGGCAAACAACAAAGAATTTAGCATATATTTTAAGTTTATTCTTATTAATTTCCTTTCACATCATTTACTGTTCATCATTCCTCATTCATTCATTCAACGCCATGTTCCATTAATTTGCATTCATTTACTTACATAAGTTATTTCCATTCAATTATTTAGATCATCCGTAATTAATTCTTAAAATATTATGTTAGTTTCTTTGCACCTTTAATTCATCATTATTATTTATTTCTTTTTCACATTTATTTCTTTCATATATAGTATTATTGAACATTTACTCTATTTTTGAATCATTATTTACTTTATTTATTTTCATTCATTCATATAATATCTTCTTTTCCCATTCAATATTTGAAATCATCATTGAATACATTATTAAAGTATTACACACATTTCATTTATTTCTAATTTATTCATACAAGGTTGTCTCTTATTAGTTTACATTCATTTATTCATATTTATTATTTTACTTATATAACTTGATTTCCATGTAATATAAATACTCACGGCGAACAAATTCCTACTTAAGTTTCTCTACCTTTTATTCACATTCATTATTTATAAAGTCTGACTTTAATTTAATGAATCATTCAACTTAAGTGATGTTTGCCTTTACTATTAAGTCTAACTATTATAATTTAAAAACATTAACTTATGCTTATAACATTCATTGTACATCTAAATTCTTATTTATAGATATAATTCCATTGAACACTTTCATTACTTAAGTTTTACTTGCATAATATTCTATTACATATTCTTATTTAACACTATAACTTTTTAAACATTTTGGTAAGTTATATAAATATATATATGTATATGTATATATATATATATGTTTTAAGGATGTAATTGAATGTTACACAAGTTTATCTTTTTCACATAGTTAACAAATGTTCAACACTTTACATCTTCTTAAAATTTCATTATCTTTGATTTACAAGGTACAAATTTCCAATTTCTTATATATTTCATTAATCACTTAACTCTTAATTTCTTAATTTTTTTAGAAGTTTCCAACGATTAAAATGGTTAAGATTTCATTCGTCACAATAATTGAAACTACTAATTTACATAAACTTAAGAACTAAATACCGAGTTCCATTTTCAAATCATTTAAAAATAATATATATATATATATATCATATCTTTTATATATCCAAATCATATTTAGAAATTAAAATTTAAGATTTGTTATCAAAACAAACGTGCAGTAAAACTACTACAATGGTCTTCCTACTTTGAAAATCAAAAATGAACGTCAATGATGCATGCACTCATCACCGAAATTATTTCCTAGCGACGGAGATGGGGGTACAAAATTTATTTCCTTTAAAATTTCCTTTAAAACATTTCCTTTAAATCATATTGAAAATAGTCATATTCGAAAATACTTTCAAATAATATTAATATTATATTCCAAAATCCTTTAGAAAATTAATTTCAAAACCCCAAGAATTAATTTCTCAAATTCCAATTTATATATACTTTACTTGTAAATCCTATTTTACAATCAATATTTATAAAATTTCTCTACCTAACAACAACATATCACATCCAACTATATCATTTATAAAAATTATTCTTTTATATACAAAATATAATACTTGATAAAATTACTTCATTTACCTATATTTCAAAAAAATATTATGTCGGTATGCCCTATTCAGTGTCTAGAAATCCCCATCGATGCCATAGCGTCCTATGTGCCAACCAGAATTTATAATAACTAACAGAACACATTAACACGGTATAATTTTTTTATAACACTAACAAGTACGCTCTCTCATATATACACTCAAACAAACTCATTTTAGGGTATTAGTACCCTATCTCTAATATGTCAGACCCACAAAGCTAAGGTTATCGCTAAACTTGACTCTGATACCAAATGTAACGATCCACCTTTTTGGACGGTTCAAATCAATAATAAACCATACATGTCAAACTGAAACCATTCAAAAGGAAGGATTGTTAAGGGTAAATAAGAAAAGAAGAGAAAGAATAAAAAACGAACAAACAAAGAATCTCACAACGGAATGAAAAAATATAATAATCAAATAATAGTTCATGAAGCTGTTTTACAAATAGCATTTGATTACACTTTTACAATGCAGATCAGTGTTACATACAACATGAATAAATAAACAAACGCAGCGGAATAACATGATGCAATAGTATAAATATAATAAATAGCATACAAATCTTCGTCTTCCTCCTCCAGAGAAAAATTGTCTTCATTACATTAAAAAGCTCAGACTGACCCGAGCGTAATGAAAAGACAAAACACTCGAGTCAAAACTAAAAGATCTTATGTAAGTTAAATCAACAGTAACTAAATATGACTGCAACATCAGAGATGTTCACAGGTTTGACATATCCTATTCAGTGTCTAACGTGCGTGTAATAACTTAAGAGATGTTTGATATTTTATTCTCATAAGAATCCATTAAAATATCTACATACATAGTACGATACGCTATTATAATAGTGTCTACAGTAAAGTAAAGTATTAAAATAGCGTTAACGCATTACTCATATCCCCCTTAACACTTTTTATATGTTTCCGTAGTCTATACAGATACTGTAAGCCCCACCAAACTGATGGGATACTTAGGGATCACTCCATAGGTACGGTACAAACCAAACTCATAATGGGTACGATGAGGCATGTGACAAGACAAGCGAGGCAATATTCAGGAGATGATACCACTGTTTTATGGATCCGAACTGGTGGTAACGTATAGCAGCTACTACCGCCCATCTCGGAAAATGTTAATCAATAAAATTTCTATCGGATTAGAAATTTATCGAAAAATTTCAACTTAAAATAACCGCAAGCTCACAACGTACACTTGTAGTACGTGGCGAATACGGGTCGATCCCTAGGGAAATGATGATTTTAAAAATTCAATTCATCAAATTATGCCAATTTCAAGTGAAAGTTAATCTAGAGAATTAGAGAATTAACTAACTAATTAAAAGAAAAGAGAAGCAAATATAAGAGTTAAGTGATAATTTAGATAATAAATCCACTCTCTAGATCATGTAGTTCAATATATATGAAATCATGATCTCTCTTTTATGGTCATTAGTGCTTTAATTGATGTGCTTATCATAAATATGACATATTTGTGCTATTGCTTAGCCAGCATAAGCCATCAAACTATAACACATCCCTTAAACCACTTACTAACTTTCATGAAACTTGACAATGAAATTGAAATCTATTTTAAGTATGGCCTATTAACCATTGATTAGAAATATAGACCATCAAATTTGAATTTCAAATCACTTTCTTATGCCATAATCATATTTTTATGAAGAGGCATTTGTATTAGTGATTGTTTAAGCATAGCCTATTTGGTGTCAACAATATAGGCTATCAAATTCAAAGCAAGAATAAAAAATAAAACACTTCATTGATTAACATTAAGCACAGAAAGAGAGTATGAATTAACAAATAGTTGAAGCTACATAATTAGAGAGCTTCATTACCCCTAAATTGAAGGGGTTTAGCCTCTTATACTTGTCATTTTATTAACAAATGTAGCTAGCAACATGAAAGCAAAAAGAAAAGAAAATGAAAGCTAATGGAAAAGAGAAGTTAATTAACAAGAATTAAAACTAATCCACTTTGCATGAATGTAAATCTACACCACCAACATTAAAGTAAGTGAATAAGGAAAGTAAAATGAACAAGTAATTAAATTGCATAAAGAAAAGAAAGTTACATGAAAATAAAAACAAATGGCTAAGTAGCAATGAAAAAAAGAAGAGAGCTTGATTTATTTTTAACCCTAAACCAAAACTAAGAGAGACTAAGTAAGAAGAGGGTTACATGAAACATAAGGGGCATATATACATGTGTTAAACCCTAATTCATATTTTTAGGGAATGCCCAAAATACCCTTGAGAAAGTGTGGAGGCAAGTAATCATTAGCTTCTACTAATCGTCATTTAAGTGTACATGAAGCCATTAATTCCATAAGCATATGCATTAGCCTCTAATTTGTACATTAAGGTTGGTGGGTAGGTGGAGTCCTCCATGATATTCACTTTGAGTTATTTCCATCTTCATTCCTTTGTATTCTTTTTGTGCATGCATATCTTCTTCATGAAACAACTTGTAATTGAAATCAAATTCCTACAAAACAGTATGGAAATTTCTAATTAAGTTTTCTCAAGTTAATTTATGCACAAAAATGACTATTTTGCCCTTGGATGAAGATGAATATGTGACAATTTGGAATTAATATGGATTTTGGTTAAAACAAGTTAAAATATCCAATATGATCATTTATTTAAATTAATTAGAATAAATATGGTGGTAAAAATATGCACATTTACGTGTATATTAGAACACGCTTCCATAATTAAAATCGAGGGGTGACCACCAAATCAATCACAAAGTCATAATATGATATCGAAGAAGCATGTCCGATCGAGGTACGACCTCACTTGGCCCGGTGTGGCTCCTGTTTTAGTCACATCAAGCTGACTTGAGGGAGTCAGGGCTATGTTAATACCTCATACAGAATCAATTTCCAAACCTTCCTAGTTCATTCTGGAATCTCCACCACGTACATAATTGTTAAAGTGGTTTTCGGTACTAATAGAGAGTATAAAAATATCTGATTCCGGTCTCTTTAACAACCAAATGCTTATTTCACATCGATTGGTTCTTTTACATTTCCAAAATCAATTCATAATTGATATCAAAATATCATTTTCAATTCAAAACATATCACTTTCGAAATCATATTCACTTTCGAAATCTTATCGACAAAACAGGTTAAATCCTCATTTCAAAATCATCATGTTTACTTAAATGTGTCATTTCACTAGAAAATATCATTTCAAATCCCAACTTAGGTTATAACATCATTTAACCATATTCTCTTTGAAATCAAGGATTTAAATATAAAACTTCAGCTTAACACAGTCTGAAATTTAGAAAATAGTATAGATAGTCGTAAATAGTTTAAAAACAGTTTAAAATAGTTAGAATATTGTAAAATTGTTTAAATGGATTAAAATAGAGTACAATAGTTTTAAATAGTTAAAATAGTTTAAAATAGATTAAATAGTTCAAAATAGTTTAAAATAGATTAAATTTGTTTAGATATAGATTAAAATAGTTAAATAGTTTAAAATGGGTTAAAATAGTCTAAAATTAGATTTAATACAATTTTAATAGTTTAATATAAAATAGTTTGATTATTGGAAATGGTTTATACAGTAGATAGTTTGAAAATCTAAATAAATCTGAATTTAAGATAATATATCTTTAAACAGTTTACATTAAAATAATTAATTTGAAATTATTATCAAATTAAACCATTTCTTCCATTCAACAAATTTGGATCGTATCCAAATTTTAACAAAACTAAATTTTCTTTCAATAAAATTCCTAAAAATCATTTCAATTTATATCAATTTCAAATTCATGTTTGAACTAAAATTTTAAAGCACTTCAAATTCATAGATTTCGAAGTTTAAATATTCAAACATTTTAATAACTCAATTTCGATCAATTTTATTTGTATTTCACAATTCAACTTTGAAATTTCAATTAAATTTCTTTAAACGGTTCCTTTAAACTAATTCCAATTTCAACATCTAAAGCTTAGATTTTCGAAAATAGTTCAGTTTATATAAATCCAATTTTATTTCAAAATATCATTTAACTAAATTCAAAAATTATTTAATTTAACTAATCCGACGTCCGTATATAATTTCCTACTCGACGGTCAAGTAATATAGATATTTATCATTTCAAACTGCAATAATTTATATTTACAGATATATCATTTCAACCCGCAATCCTGAATAAATTCAAAATTCATAAAATCGCTTGGGTTTATCATTTCAACTCATAACGAACTTTCTCTAATCTATAGATCGTTCGGGTATGTATCATTTCAACCCATTGTGATTTTCCTAAGTAGAACTAAGGAAACTTGCATTGTTTTAACAATATAATTATAATATCCAGTCATTCAATATCAACAATCAAAATAAATTACAGAGAAATTTAATAATCTTTTCAAAATAAATTATTCTTATTAAACCTAAGATTTAAATATTACTCTAATTACAGCGTTCAATGGCAATTGCAACAAATTCGTTATTATAATTTAAATTCCAATAAATTTATTTATTTTGATTTACATCTTATTATTCAATCATCCAATACCAATATGAATTCATTTGACACTAGTTCACTTTTTATTACATTTTTATTCTACAGTTATCATCTTAACTTATATTAACGGCAATATTTAATTACACTAAATTTTATTAATTTCCAAATTAATTTCAATGTATCAAATAATAAGATTGTAAATAAGTAATTGTTAATTTTACGTAATTTAATCACATTTACAATTTTATTGTTTCAACCAGATTATAAATCTACGTACACATAATTGATTTCACCGTATATACCAAAACTAAATAAAATGACATACAATTTCATTACTAACACAACATTGAATTTATCCCTTATTTATGATTATAACCAAATTAACTTTACAATTATTTCAATTGATTGAAATTACATTTAAAGATCTGTTAAAACATTCAAAAAACATTATTAAATCATATTCAAACTATTTTTCCTTATTAATAAGTCATAAATTTTATTCCTTGCAATATTAAATTTCAAAATATTATTTAATTTCAATTAATTACATACAATCTTACCATTTACAGCAACATTTAATTTATTTCATTATTTACAATTATAACCAAATTAACCTTACAATAATTTCAATTGATTAAACTTGCATTATAATAGTTATCAGTTATCTTAAATCAACCTTATTAAATCACATTCTAATGGTCTTTCCTTTTTGTAAATCTTAAATTTTTATTTCACACAATATTGAATTCTAAATCTTATTAAATTAAATATTTTTAATTATTAAAAAATGTGGGTCGTTACAATTATTTATGTACATACTATGTGAAATTGATCTATTTTTATATTTAAATGAATTTTATACCCTATTGTTAATATGAATATGATATAAAAATCGAAATATTCATATTTTTATGATTTATTAGACAAATTGATGAATAATAGTTTACTGAATCTATTTGAATAGTTTTAATATTACATGATCGATTCTAATATACAGGGTTATAAAATATTAGAAGGGAATTGAGTGGGGTTTTTGGAAGTGGTTATAGATATTTCAAATTGAACGTATTTGAAGTAAAAGGCATAATTTTGTGATGCAGCATATGATGAAATTATTGAGGTAACTGAATTGTAAATCGAATTTGTTATTGTTTTTTATGTATATACTTTATGTTATGTGACTATATATCTTCATTTTAGTGAAAAATATAATTTCCATTTATGTTAATATGAGTATGGCATACATTGTAATTTTCATATTTAGTAGATGAACTAACTAATATTATTCAATTGTATTCATCACATTAGTTTAAATTTAGAATTGCATAATAAATTTAAGTACATGGACCGAAGCTTAAATATTGGGAGAAAAGCAAGATGGGTTTTGTAAATAATTAAGGTAATATTAAATGTAGGTAATTGAAATTAAAAGGTAAAACTTCACAATGCAATGCATGATATATTTTTTGAGAAAAATAAATTACAAATTAATTTTTTTATTATCATTTTATGTGATTTATATATCATAATCAAATGAAAAATTAATTTTACCTTTTTGGTCAGTACAATAGTGGTATGCATATTGAAATTTTCATTGTACAATATTTATTAGAAACTTAAGAAATACTAGTTTATTGAATTTATTTAAATAATTTAACTTTTCAATTATGTAATGAATGAAAATATATGCACTTGAATATAAAACGATAAGAAGTAATTGATAATTTTTTGTAAATAATTATGTAAATTTAAATACAATATGTAAAATGATGGGAGAAATTTTGTAAAATGATTGTAAATTGATAAATTAAGACATTTCAAAATAAAATATCATGAGAAAATCAAAGAGAAGAGAGAAAACCCCTATAATTAATGAAAGAGCTAGAAATTCTTCTGTTTTACTATTATTTAATAGATAGATTAACATCAATGTTTTAACATAAATTTCTTTTCTCCATTTTTTGTATTTAACTTATTGTATATATTTTTGTAAGCATTTTATCTTTCTAACAACTAGATATCTATCAATATAGTTGTCCATATTGTTTTACACACATTTTGGTTAATGATTTTACCTTCATTGAAGTATTTGAATATTTTGAAGGAAAACGTCTTTAAGAAGAATGAATACAAGAATCATAAAATATGTTGCATATTGGAAAAATACTATACTAAGAAACAAATTCCTTTATTAACTTAAATCTCTATTATTCTTGGTAGCCTTGAAGTTTGAATTAGATTCACACTCATACTATACCTACAAAGTGTTAGGATTTTTGATGCGCAAAACCTAACAAATGACGAAAATACTGCAAAGGCTTGTTCCAGGATCTTATATCATCCTAGTCACCAAGTATGATATTGGATAAAAATAATAATATTTGAATACAAACAATTAAGATGGTAGTTCCAAAACACCAAAACCAATCGAAAGAAAAAACACACAAGATTCCACCCAACCACCATTTATATCGATTCTCAAAAAAAATCGCTTACAATTAATCTACCAAATAAAAATAAAGAAAATAAAAATAGAATCAATAACCTAATTGAGAACAGAGTCTTGATCTATAGGGCAATGACTTCTTAATGTTTAGTGAAAAAGAACAAATATGGAAGAAGAGAGAAAGCTAAATACTTTTCCACATTTTTCCCACTCAATTTTCGGCTTTTTTTTTTCAACTATACTTAGGGGAACCCGGTGGACCGATGAAATTCTAAGGAGAATTAAGTTGCGTCTGTCCGTTTCTACTCAAGACACCTATAAACCTCGTATTATATTTTTTACGAGAAGTGTGTGCAAAGCAGGGTTCGAACCTGGATCTATTACCCGACTTAGGCACCACATTTCTGCAACGACCCACCATTTTGAATGGTTTATAATCGACAATAAACCACGCATGTCAACTCAAACCATTCAAAAGGGAGTATTGTTAATGAGGTAAGTAAGAAAATAAGTGAAAGAAGGAAAATAAAACACAAAATCTCGCAGTGGAATGATAAAATATATAATCAAATAGCAGTTCATGAAGCTGTTTAATAATATACATTTGATTACACTTTATGGCATAAATCAGAGTAATACATAAAATCGATATAATAGAATAATGCAGCAGAACAAATGATGTAGTGAAATAATACTAGTAATATAGTATATCAAATCTTTGTCCTCCAGAAATAATGATCTTCAATATACTGAAATACTCAGGCTACCCCGATCGTAATGAAAAACAGAAAACTCAAGTCAGGACTAAAATATTCTTATGTGGGTCAAATCGATATCGAATATAACACGAGTATCGTGGCGTCAGAGATGTTTATGAGTTTTCACATCTCCTATCCTGTGCATAACGTGCGTGTAATAACTCAAGAGATGTTATAGGATTTTCCATCTCTTAAGGATCCGTTAAACCATTTATATATAATATTATACGCTATAGTAGGTAATGTCTATCAATGAAATAAATATTAAAATAGCATTAAGGATTTACATTAATCTACCTTAACACATTTTTATAGCATGTAGTCTATGAAGGTGTTTAACGATGGAATTCCTATCGAATTAGAAAACCATCGAAAAATATATAATAAAATTTATAACGCAAGCGCAAAGCATGCTATCGTAGTAAGTAGTGAGTACGGGTCAATCCGTAGGGAATTGTTAGATTTTAAATTTCTATTCAGTCAAATTAAACCAAGAATTTGAAGAGTGTGAACTAAAAAGGCAAATAAACTAACAAACTAACAAAAAAAATTGATAAAAATATGAGAGTTAAATGACAATTTAGAGATAATTACACTCTCTAGATCATATAGTTCAACAAAACATAAAATTACGATCTCTTTTTTTTGGTCATTAGTGAAATTAATTGTTGTGTTTATTATAAGTATGGCATACTTGTGCTATTGATTAGCCCAATATAAACCATCAAAGTATAACACAACCACTAATATACTTTTAAATCTCATGAAATATGACAACAAATTTAAAAGCCAAATTTATTTTAAGCACGACCTATTAACTATTGATTAGAAGTATAAGCCATCAAATTTTAATTTCAACATTCACTTCTTTGCCATAATCATATTTAGATGGAGTGGCAATTTGTGTTTTGTGATTGTTAAGCATTGCCTATTTGATGTCAACAATATAGGCTATCAAATTCAAAGAAAAAACAACAAGTTAAACCACTTCATGCATTCTCATTAAGCACAAAAGGAGAGCAATAATTATTAAAATGTTGAAGCTACATGATTAGAGACTTCATTACTCCTAAATTGAAGGGATTAGCCTCTTATTTGTGTTATCATATCGACGCAAGTAGCATGTAACATGAAACACCAAAAATAAGAAGATGAAAGCAAAGTAAAGGAAGAGCTATTCTACTTGTATAAAATAAAAGAAGATCTACACTACTTGCATAAAAGTAAATAAACAAGAAAAGACTTGAATTAAAATTGCATAAAAAAATTACATAAAATAAATGGCTAAGTAGCCATGAAAAGAAAGAGAGCTCTCATATTATTTTTGATCTAAACTAACTAAGAGAAGAGAGCTAAAGAGAGACTAAAGAAGAGTGCCTAAGGGAAGAGAGAGAGGGTTACATGAAACATAATGGGTATTAATACAAGTATAAAATCCTAATTCACTTTTTTGGGAACTACCCAAAATACCCTCATAGGAAGTGTGGCGACCAAGTTGTCATCAACTTCAAATAATTATCCATTAAGTGTGCATGAAGATTTAATGGCCTTTTAGCATATGCATTAGCTTCTAAGTGTATATTAAGGTAGGTGGGTAAGTGGGGTCCTACATGATCATCGCTTTGAATTATTTCCATTTTCATTCCTTTGTATTCACTCATGTGCATGCATATCTTTGTCACGACCCATTTTTTCCTATCGATTTAAACTGATTTTTAACCACACTTGTCAGCCAAATCGCACGGAAAGACGGATAGTGAAAGAAAGAAGGAAGGTACAAGATAGAAAGAAGATATAAGAAAAAGAGAACAATTTAGAATCTCACGGCGGAATGAATAATTTATAATATAAACAAGTCTTTACACGAAACCAAAACTATTGCTTTATAACATATACAGACTTTAACCAGAGTACATCCATTCAACTCAGACAGTTTATAACAATCCTGCCCTTACAACTTGTTGACAACACAACCGATGTAACTGAATATAAGCATCTACGTGAATGCATCTTCTGATTTCCAGCTCCTCTCCAGAAGCTTCTAGCTAAACCTGGAAATATGCTCAGTCTGACCTGAGCATATAGGAAAAACACCACGCCTGGGTCAGTCTGGTAAACCAGCGTGAGAAACACACTCAACTTGATTATTAAAGTTTTAAAAATCCTTTTGAAATCAAGGGTATCTCGTAAGACCACGCCACAAATAAACATGTCGGGTTTTACCTTACGATAACCAAAACATTACTTACAAAATCCTCTGATATTATAATAGTGTCTAAATACAAATACTTATTCAAATAGCCGAAATTGTTACATTATTAAATTCCAGAAATACAAGCCATAAAGTGGGTTCTACAATCAAAACCGTAAAGGCACGTAGGGAGAATGGAATTCCAACGAAAGACTAGGCACTGGGGTACCACCTGTCACGGTACCTGGTCTAGATCAGCATACCGAGGACCCCTCCGTTCCTTTGCAACACATGACTGGAGCTACCCCTTACTGGATAGTCCGAATAAGATCACCCCACGGTTGGGATCAGCAACCGCCCACACAGCCGAATAAAAATGAACCTCTAGACAAGGATGAACTTACACTAATTGGTGCTACCCACTTAGCCTTGCTGCATATCCCCTGATTTTCAGTCATTCCCGGCTGATGAGTTTGGAGGCTCAGTGTTATCTTTATAGAACATTTCACTTAGAATTCTCACCGTCCTCCTGACGATGTTCTGAAAGCATTCATCCATACTATTCCGTTCCGTGTTCGAACAGAACCGAAGGCACTATTCCTACTACATCCATTTTGGAATCACCCTCAGGATTAGTAGTAATTAGCCCTTGCATTTCACTGCTCCATCTTCGACTCCAAGCTTTTGTCTTCATCACGAAAACGTACTTATTGGATCAAAGTGGTTTTCGGATTACAATCCGATCCTGGTCTCTTCGAAACAACGTTCGCTATTTCCCGGTAAACTCAACCTCGGTTCTTTAGGAAATACACAGACGAAAAATAAGATCGGAGTTCACCTCCTAACCGTTAGTGGACGGGTTTCCTTATAATTTGTCTTAGAGAACAAACGAGTTTATATGTACGGTATAACACCTCGAACGGTAACCGTACCATATAATTCCCGAGTTTCCTCTAGATATTTCCAAAGTTAAGTTTTGTCTAGATTTGATAGTCGGTTATTTAACTATCAAAATAATCGATCAATTCAACCAAGTTATTTCCCATTGCAACTATTAAGCCTTGTTCGCATTTAAAATCCCCATAGATTAAAATTTACTAAAAAAGCTTATTGCACTGGGTAAATATATATATATATATATATATATATATAACAATTTCTTTCCAAATCATACTTTTAAAATGTCCAAATAAATTTCTCAGGTTTAAAATAAAATATTCTTATAAAAATTTCTATACAATATATCTTTAAAACAACAGTTAATAGATTTATCTTGAAGAAAATATACTTAAATACTAATTATTCTAAAATAAAAATTTACTTTTAAATGATCACTATATAAATAGTTTTTATACTAGAAAATAGTTCAAATAATTCATAACTTATAATAACAATTATACTTTATAAAGATTTCCAAAAATAATAAATTAACTTCCTCCGACATTTTCAAAATATTTATCAATTATTTTAAAAACAATATGACAAATAATATTCATTTTAAAAACAAAACTAGGATCAAAATCAACTCAACAGAATAAGGCTTATCAGTCTCAACGGTACTTATCAAGCTAAAATTCACAGTCAATACAGATATTCAAAATCAATCAGTTTCCATAGATCGATTCACATTATTCTCAAATATGAATAACAGGCAAATAAATAGATATATGCATAAATAAGCAGATCAGAGATTTAACCATTGCTAGTAAACAATTACACAGAAAATATCAAATTGATGGGTTAAAGTCCCGACAGAAATTAAATAAAATAATTAGTGGAATGGTGTTTGATTCCGCTAACCAGATATCAAGCAGTTAGAATAATCTACAATGAACGCATTTATTTATTCTGGGAACATCTTAATAAATAGGCCATATAAAATTATACAACGGCATTTATTTCCAAACGGTAATTTAATTCTTGTCTGTAAAAGCTTGTAAAAATTTTCTTATGTAACTTCACAATGGGTTATATGATGGCGTAATATCCGTTGACACAAACCATCTCCTTAATAACCCTATGTTATCTATAAAATTAAATAATTATTATAAAATAGAATCACTTAAGAACTTGAATTATTTCAAAAGTATAAACATGTTATTTTCCCCCGTTATCTTAATTATACTTTAATTTTTTTCCGAATAAAACTCAAGTATAAATAATAAAAATTGATTTTAAAAGCTTATCTAAATTATGATAAAATAATTTATGTAAATGACCTTAATTAAATTATTTTAAAGTAAATTAAGTTTATTATTTCCAAAATTCCTTTGTCAATATAAAACTTTTAAATAAACATTTAATATTAAAGAAAATTATTTTTAAATATTTACTTTAAATCAACATGCTTGTTATAAACTTTCGAAAGACAAATGGTTATGAATTTTATTTTTACTTTATAATAAATTTTCTTTTATTAATAAATCATGTTTTCAATTAAGCAAATACCCAATGGGCCAAAGCCCAAAACCCAAAGACAAAGGAAACAAACCCAAAACCTATTTTACTTATCACAGCACTAACGGGCTGAAGCCCAACCCGATAATACCCATTCTCCCAATTCTTCCCCTCTTCTTCCTCTGGTTCCAGTTCTACCTTTAGGAATACAACCCAACCACGAACAACACAAGAAAACAATACCGAGTTCGATTGATTCGAACATTACTCGAGACCATGCCGACCCTACATCGCACCATCACCAACCATTCGAATGACAAAGCTTTCCTAGATCACTCGTGCATGGTGACACACGTGCACGCACACACCCACGCCCCTAATCATCTCGCCGCCGTGACACCACCGCCCAGTCCTATACTATCCTCTGATCCAAAATTGCCACAACGTCGATGACTCGAACTCACCCTATTGAAAAAACAACCTTCAGCCGAACTATTGAAAACCCAAAACCCCCAACTTCGACGAACTGCTCTCACCATACGCCTTTTATCCCATTTCTTCCTTCACCAATCGGAACCCTTCCACTACACTACCCCTCAGCCAAAGATCAAGTGTCCCGGTCGTGCCACTTGCTCCCAGTTTCATCGCGTTAGCCGGCCTCCCAAAGCCTTCCCAAAACCCTAAAATCCACTCGTTCTCCCAATCCAAGCCCAAATCCATCAAACGACCACAGTAGTCACCTCCCCTAGGTCTACCTGCTCCCTCTAGTCAAGGTCACGTCACCTCTTGTTGTCGAAGTTGATGGAAATTAATTTTTGAACGAATCCAGTCATCTTCCAATTTCTCACGATATAGAACATTAAAAATCACAATTTTACCACTGAAATTCACATTTCTACACAAGAATCTAGACTGCATGCTTGAATCCTTGATTTAAAAGTACTGAATTTTCACCAAAGTTGGATTGTTCACTTAAAATTTATCATTGGCTAGCTTCACAACATAATTTACTCACAAACTATTTTTAACTAAAACTATACTAGAAAATAAACATTTTCTTAGTTTACATCAACATCAAATATGAAATAGGTTAAGAGATTTAGATTTTGGAAAACTAGGATGAACAAATATATCCGCTGTCAACAGAGAAATAGATCAAATTCATTTTCAAATTTTGAGATTAATGTTTCTCACCTTAAACATTTTGATTCCAGAAACTTTAAGTTGAAGTTGAAATCTTTAAATTTGAATTCCAACAACTTGCTTTTGAATCCTTGCTTGAATTTAAACAGAGAATGCTTCTTAAACTTCCAGATTAGTACAGAGTGACTGCTTTTCTTTTTTCTTTTTTAAAACATTTCCTGCTTGCTTACAATTTTGAATAGAGGTTTATTTCTTAAGTTATAAGTTTTTAAATTTTAAAACAACACAGATCTAAATGCTCACATATATATACATAAGCTCTGAAAAATCCTGATGATAGACTGAGAAGACCTTTTGGTGGCGGAGCAGATGGTTATTTTATCAAGAAATATTTTGAAAAGAAAAAGGATAACTATTACAATATTTTATCAGTTGTTTTATGCCAGGTGTTAATATGTTTTCTGATTAAAAATTTGTCCCTTATTTACCCATTGTTTTACTTAATTTAAAACCGTTTTTGTTTCTTGTTTTTCACTTGACAGTAAATGACTTGCAATCTTATCCTACTATTATATTTATAATATACATCATAAAATACTTTAAAGTATATGTAAGTATACTCAAGAAGTTAGACAGTCCAAAGTTAATATTGACAAAGTAGTATTACATTTGTCTCTTATACATTTTAAAATAAAGGTGAGAAACTAATAAATTAAAATAACACTTCTTGATAAATATACCTATATATATCACTTTAAACAAAATGAAATAAAATTTCGTTCTTATGATGTTGGATAGCCTACAGTTGTTATTGCCTTAATAAAATAGATGTTTGCATTTTATACTTTTACACAGTTTTAAAAATGAAACTTATTAATTAAAATTTAAGTATATAAAATAACACATTTTAAAACACTTTTTGATCAACATGACTTCACATACATGTATTATAAAACAAGGATTACAAAGTAGTTTTTAAAACAACTTCTAAGTCTTCATGTATATATGTGTCCATATATACATCTTTTAACGATAAAATGGAAATATATTATTTCCAAATAAACCAAGTTCGTTTGATATTTCTGTGTTTATATAGTTTCTCTTAGTTATACTTATGTGATTATTATACACATCATTTAATTTATAACAATTTTATCTATCTATAAATATTATAAATTTCCCTTTAAACTTATCTTTTCATATATATAAAATTTCTTATTCATGGTGCATATATATTATTTAAGAAACTTAAAACTTAAAGCTCTTTTATTTAATATAAACAATATTGTTCATATGCTCAAATTAAAAATATCCTTTTTACTTCATTATGAATTTTCATATAAATTTTATTATCCTTATATGTAAAAATATATGCACATGATTTTTCCCAATTAACTTTAATTCTCTATTACATTTTATCTTTAGAACAAAATATACATATTTGGTCTCTAAAACAAAATACACATATTTTATCTAAAACAAAATATACATACATAAGAAATTCCATTTAATCATTTTGTATTTTAATATAGATTTAAAAATTCAAATTATGTTGGTTTTGGAAAATTGTATACAATTATTAATTATTGCTTAACGGGAATATTGTATATTAAAATACAATATTATCGAAAATTATAAATACAGTATTAGTGAATATTATAAATTAATAATCACAACTTGGGATGTCAAAAATCCCCTGTCGTTACATTCCTTCCTCTAAAAGAATTTCGTCCCCGAAATTCCATAGCTAAATTAGTAAAACTATCCAAACATAATAGAATTGATCAATAAAACCCATACTACACCAGTAAATACATGGATTTCATACTTGTATATCAAAATATACATTTTATCTAGTATCAGCCAAAATATTCCTACAAGTGCTATCATCATCCACACAAGCATACATACATACATACATACATATAATATATATATATATATATATATATATATATATATATATATATATATATTCCCCTGCAAACATTAACACCTAACATCCATGATGTCCAAGGGTCAAAGACATATACAAAAGGGTATACACTACCTATAGAAAGCAATCCAACACCAACTATGGACTCCTACTACCTGAGTCCTCCCCTTTGGGTCTTGATAATTCCTTGGACTCCACATCACTGTCTAGAACCCAAACAATCTCTGGACTAGGCTCTCTCTGAAGGAAATCTACACCAACAACTGGATCCTCAACAACTTCACCTATCTTCCAAATGATTGCATCGTCATTTTTCGATTCACGATCCTCCTCAATTTTGAACTCTTCCTCGTCATCAAACTCACCATCTTTACCTTCGACTTCAAACTCTTCTTTACTGTCGAATTCCTCCTTGGGGTCTTCTTCCTAAAGCTAAGGTTGAGGTTGCTCAACAGGCTCTACCGGCTCCTCTGGCTCTTCCTCATATAAGCACGGGGTCGTTAAGATCCGCCTGAATTCTCCTGACCAGGTCAAAATCACCATTCCTCCTAGCCCTATCTAAAGCTCCACCTCGACTGATGCTACGGGTTCTCTACAATCAATACCAAAACCCAAACCCAAAGGTGAGATCCTAAGTTTTAGACTTCTATAGGCTAAAGAGTACATCAAGGTTCACACTTCAAAATTTATCCCCTCCTTTAAATATCTATTACCCAAGATTTATAAAATCATCTTTCCAAAAATAATTTAAGTATATATTTTGAAAGTGGTTATAAGGTGGAGAAAAATATACATATATACGATAAGTTTATAAACAATTTATTTCTTCAATTTATATATATATATATATATATATATATAAGTAAAGTGTTATAAGGTTTTAAATTCTCAAATATCCATTTTAAAAATCAATAATTATGAAACTAGCTTCAATAGTGGAAATTTTTTCCAAAATATTAGTTCAAAAATTTCCCAAATTCCTTAAGTAAATAAAATTTAGCAAAAATTCCATTTTTCCAAGATTCAAATCCTAAAGGGTCCAGATCTCTAAGGGTATGCTCAAGGTTGATGGTTAAGACCACTCAAAACCTAGATGATAAATTATTATCATCACAACCAATCATTTTAAATACCATATATTTAAAAATCATACCTTTTATATAGAAAATATGTTTGGGTAAAATTATTTCATCTACATCTTAAAACAATGTTGTGTCCATTGGCCTGGTTCAAGTGTTTAGAGATCCCTATCAATAACATTAGCTACTCGTATTGACCAGAATCCATATGCCACTTAACCGATCGATTAACACAATATATAAAAATCATTTTTGTATAACTAAAAAATATGCGCTCTTATATATATATATATATATATATATATATATATATAAACACACATACGCACTTAGACTCAATCAGGTTGCTACAGATCCTATCTCTAATGATCAACCCACCCGAACCTAGGTATTCACTCAATCTAGGCTCTTATACCACAATGTCACGACCCATATTTCCGTATCGATTAAAGCTGATTTTTAACCACACTTGTCAGCCAAATCACACGGAAAGATGGATAGTGAAAGAAAGAAAGAAGGATGGTAGAAGATAGAAAGAGGATAGAAGAAAAAGCGAACAATTCACAATCTCACAGCGGAACGAATAATTTTTAACATAAACAAGTCTTTACATAGAACCAAAACTCTTGCTTTGTAACATATACAGACTTTAATTAGAGTATATCCATTCAACTCAGACAGTTTATAACAATGCTGCCCTTGCAACTTGTTGAAAACACAACCAATAAAATTGAATATAAGCATCTACGTGAATACGTCTTCTGATTTCCAGCTCCTCTCCTGAACCTTTCAGTCTTCCAACTTAACCTGGAAATATGCTCGGTCTGACCCGAGCATATAGGAAAAACACAACGCATGGGTCAGTCTGGTAAACCAGCATGTGAAACACACTCAACTTGATTATTAAAGTTTTTTGAAATCAAGGGTATCTCGTAAGACCATGCCACAAATAAACATGTCGGGCTTTTAGCTTATGATAACCAAAACATTTCTTATCAAAATCCTCTGATATTATAATAGTGTCTAAATACAAATACTTATTCAAATAGCCGAAATTGCTACATTATTAAATTCCACAAATACTAGCCACAAAGTGGTTCTACAATCAAAACCGTAAAGGCACGTAGGGAGAATGGATTTCCAACGAATGACTAGGCACTGGGGTACCACCTGTCACGATACCTGATCTAGATCAGCATACCAAGGACCCCTCCGTTCCTCTGCAACACAAAACCAGAGATACCCAATACTGGATAGTCCGAATAAGATCACCCCGCAGTTGGGATCAGCAATCGCCCACACAGCCGAATAAAAAGGGACCTCTAGACAGGGATGACCTTACCCTAATTGGGTGCTACCCACTTAGCCTTGCTGCATATCCCTTGATTTTCAGTCATTCCCGGTTGATGAGGTTCGAGGCTCAGCGCTACCTTTTTAGAACATTTCACTCAGAATGCTCACCGTCCTCCTGACGATGTTCTGAAAGCATTCATCCATACAAGTCCGTTTCGAGTTCAAACGGAACCGAAGGCACTATTCCTTCTACATCCATTTTGGAATCTCCCTCAGGATTAGTAGCGATTAGCCCTTGCACTTCACTACTCCAAGCTCTTGTCTTCATCACGAAAACATAATCGTTGGATCGAAGTGGTTTTCGGATTACAATCCAATCCCGGTCTCTTCGAAACAACGTCCACTATTTTTCGGTAAACTCAACCCCGGTTCTTTAGGAAATATACAAACTAAAAATAAGATCAGAGTTCACCGCCTAACCATTAGTAGACGGGTTTCCTTATAATTCGCCCTAGAGAACAAACGAGTTTATACGTACGGTATAGCACCTCGAAAGGCAACCGTACCATATAATTCCCGAGTTTCCTCTATGTATTTCCAAAGTTAAGTTTTGTCAAGATTTGATAATCGGTTATTTAACTATCAAAATAATCAATTAATCCAACCAAGTTATTTCCCATTACAACTATTAAGCCTTGTCAACATTTAAAATCCCCATAGATTAAAAGTTACTAAGAAAGCTTATTTCACTGGGTAAATATATATATATATATATATATATATATATAAAACAATTTCTTTCCAAATCATACTTTTAAAATTTCCAAATAAATTTCTCAGGTTTAAAATAAAATATTCTTATAAAAGTTTCTATACAATATATCTTTAAAACAACAATTAATAGATTTATCTTGAAGAAAATATACTTAAATACTAATTACTTTAAAATAAAAATTTACTTTTAAATGATCACTATATAAATAGTTTTTATACTAGAAAATAGTTTAAATAATTCATAACTTATAATAACAATTATACTTTATAAAGATTTCCAAAAATAATAAATTAACTTCCTTTGACGTTTCCAAAATATTTATCAATTCTTTTAAAAACAACATTACAAATAATATTCATTTTTAAAACAAAACTAGGTTCAAAATCAATCCAACAGAATAAGGCTCAACAATACTTATCAAGCTACAATTCATAGTCACTACAGATATTCAAAATCAATCAGCTTCCATAGATCGATTCACATTATTCTCAAATATGACTAACAGGCAAATAAATAGATATATGCATAAATAAGCAGATCAGAGATTTAATCATTGCTAGTAAACAATTACATAGAAAATATCAAATTGATGGCTTAAAGTCCCAACAGAAATTAAATTAAATAATTAGCGGAATGGTGTTTGATTCCGCTAACCAGATGTCAAGCAGTTAGAATAATCTACAATGAACGCATTTATTTATTATGGGAACATCTTAACAGATAGGCCATATAAAATTATACAACCAAACAGTAATTTAATTCTTGTCTGTAAAAGCTTGTAAAAAATTTCTTATTTAACTTCACAATAGGTTATACGACGGCGTAATATCTGTCAATACAAACCATCTCCTTAATAACCCTATATTATCTGTGAATTAAATAATTATTATAAATATAGAATCACTTAAGAACTTGAATTATTTTAAAAGTATATACATTTTATTTTCCTCAGTTATCTTAATTATACTTCAATTTTTTTTCAAATAAAACTCAAGTATAAATAATATAAATTGATTTTAAAAGCTTATCTAAATTTTGATAAATTAATTTATTTAAATGACCTTAATTAAATAATTTTAAAGTAAATCAATTTTATTATTTCTGAAATTCCTTTGTCTATATAAAACTTTTAAATAAATACTTAATATTAAAGAAAATTGGTTTTAAATATTTACTTTAAATCAGCATGCTTGGTATAAACTTTGGAAAGAAAAATGGTTATAGATTTTATTTTTACTTTATAACAAATTTTCTATTATTAATAAATCTTGTTTTTAAATAAGCAAAAACCCAATGGGCCAAAGCCCAAAACCTAAAGACAAAGGAAACAAACCCAAAACCTATTTTACTTATCACAACACTAACGGGTCGAAGCCCAACCCGATACTACCCATTCTCCTAACTCTTCCCCTCTTCTTCCTCTAGTTCCAGTTCTACCTTTAGGAACACAACCCAACCACGAAAAACACAAGAAACCAATACCGAGTTCGATCGATTCGAACATTACTCGAGACCATCCCGACCCTACATCGCACCATCACCACCCATTCGAATGACAGAGCTTGCCTAGATCACTCGTGCACGGCGACACACGTGCACGTACACACCCACACCCTTGACCATCTCGCCACCGTCACACCACCGCCCAGTCCTATACTATCCCCTGATCCAAAATTACCACAACGTCGATGACTCGAACTCACCCTATCGAAAAAAGCAACCTTCAGCCGAACAATTGAAAACCCGAAACCCCCGACTTCGACGAACTGCTCTCACCGTACCCCTTTGTTCCCATCGCTTCCATCACCAATCGGAAGCCCTTCCACTACACTACCCCTCAGCCAAAGATCGAGTGTCCCAGTTGCGCCACTCGCGCCACTCGCTCCTAGTTTCGTCGCGTTCGCGGGCCTCCCAAAGCCTTCCCAAAACCCTAAAATCCGCTCGTTCTCCTAATCCAAGCCCAAATCCATCAAACGGCCACAGTAGTCACCTCCCTTAGGTCCACCTGCTCCCTTCAGTCACGTCACCTCTTGTTGTCGAAATCGACGAAAATTAATTTCTAAACGAAATCCGATCATCTTCTAGTTTCTCACGATATAGAACATTAAAAATCACAATTTTACTACTAAAATTCACATTTCTACACAAGAGTCTAGACTGCATGCTTGAATCCTTGATTTAAAAGTATTGAATTTTCACCAAAGTTGGATTTTTCACTGTAAAATTTATCATTGTCTAACTACACAATATAATTTACTCATAAACTATTTTTAACTAAAACTATACTAGAAAGTATACATTTTCTTAGTTTACATCAACATCAAATATGAACTAGGTTAAGAGATTTAGATTTTTGAAAACTGGGATGAATCAAAATATCCACTATCAATAGAGAAACAGATCAAATTCATTTTCAAATTTCGATATTAATGTTTCTCACGTTAAACATTTTGATTCTAGAGACTTTAAGTTGAAGTTGAAATCTTTAAATCTGAATTCCAACAATTTTCTTTTGAATCCTTGCTTAAATTTAAACAGAGAATGCTTCTTAAACTTCCAAACTAGTACATAATTACTGCTTTTCTTTTTCTTTTTTAAAACATTTCTTGCCTACATACAATTTTGAACAGAGGTTTATTTCTTAAGTTACAGGTTTTAAATTTTAAGAAAACACAGATCTAAATGCTCACATATATATACACAAGCTCTGAAATATCCTGATGATAGACTGAGAAGACCTTTTGGTGGCTGAGTAGATGGTTACTTTATGAAGAAATATTTTGAAAAGAAAAAGGATAATTATTACAATATTTTATCAATTGTTTTATGCTAGGTGTTAATATGATTTTTGATTAAAAATTTATCACTTATTTACCCATTGTTTTACTTAATTTAAAATAGATTTTTTTTCTTGTTTTTCACTTCACAGTAAATGACTTGCAATCTTATCCTACTATTATATTTAAACTATACATCATAAAATACTTTAAAGTGTATGTAAGTATACTCAAGAAGTTAGACATCCCAAAGTTAATATTGACAAAGTAGTATTGCATTTGTCTCTTATACATTTTAAAATAAAGGTGAGAAACTAATAAATTAAAATAACATTTCTTGATCAATATACCTACATATACCTACTTATATATATATATATATATATATATATATATTACTTTAAACAAAATGAAATAAAATATCATCCTTATGATGTTGGATAGCCATAGTTGTTATTGCCTTAATAAAATAAATGTTTGCATTGTATACCTTTTCACAATTTTAAAAATGAAACTTATTAATTAAATTTTAAGGATATAAAATAACACTTTTTAAAACACTTTTTGGTCAATATGACTTCAGATACATGTATTACAAAACAAGGATTACAAAGTGGTTTTTAAAACAACATCTAAGCCTTCATGTACATATGTGTCCATATATACATCTTGTAATGATAAAATAGAAATGCATTATTTCCAAATAAACCAAGTTCATTTGATATTTATGTGTATATATAGTTTCTCTTAGTTATATTTATGTGATTATTATACACATCATTTAATTTATAACATTTTTATCCATCTATAAATATTATAAATTTTCACTTTAAACTTATCTTTTCATATATATAGAATTTCTTATTCACGGTGCATATATATTATTTAAGAAACTTAAAAATTAAAGCTCTTTTATTTAATATAAACAATATTGTTCATATGCCCAAATTAAAAATATCCTTTCTACTTCATTATGAATTTCCATATAAATTTAATCATCCTTATATGTAAAAATATATGCATATGATTTTTCTTAATTAACTTTAATTCTCTATTACGTTTTATCTTTAGAACAAAATATATTTTATCTCTAAAATAAAATACACATAGTTTATCCAAAACAAAATATACATATATAAGAAATTCCATTTAATCAATTTGTATTTTAATATAGATTTAAAAATTCAAATTTTATTGGTTTTGGAAAATTGTATACAGTTTATTAATTATTGCTTAACGGGAATATCATATATAAAAGTACAATATTATTGATTGTTATAAATACAATATTAATGAATATTATAAATTAATATTCACAACTCGGGATGTCAAAAATCCCGAGTCGTTACAATCTTCATGAAGCCACTTGTAAAATTCACTAAGATTCTTATAAAACAACATAGAAAATTCCAAATAAATTTTCACAAATTAGTAAATGCAAAAAATGACCATTTTGCCCCTATATGAAGATGAATATGTGACAATTTGAAAATAATTTGAATTTAAACAAGCTAAAACACCCAATATGATCATTTATTTAATTTAAATGGATTAAATATGGTGGTAAAAATATGCACATTTACGTGCACATCAAATGCCCTCACACTTATCTTTTTATTCGTCCTGGAATAAAGAAAAACTAAGATAACTCCGTTTTCGTAGGGATCACGACTGCATTGAGCGAATGCAATAAGCTGTTAAACCTTTGGGTGTCCCCAGTAGGACAAGTGTTGTCTCGTGAGGGTTTTCAGCGGATACTACCCACAAAATCCAAATGTAGGATGAAAATATTTACAAAGTGCAAGATTTATTTACAAAGAGATGAATGCGAGTTTTTGGAAATATTTACAAATAAAAGATTTACTTTTATATAGGCACAAATAAGTTAAATATAAGTTTTGGTCATTATCTAGAAAATTTAAGTCATTTGTTCGTCAAAATTTCCAACAAAAATCAAGTTATCATAACAAATAAACAATAGTTTAACTCATTGTTTCAGTTGATAAAAAGTGTAACCATGAAATTGATCCTTAGTTGATTATCAAAGTTTATCAAAGTGGTATTTTCATTTCTTTTCAATAACAAGTCAAATCAAATAAGTAAAAATAGTGCTTGAATTTCAATTACTTACTCTTTCTTATTTGAAAATTTTATTGATGTAAACAATATTTACATATACGTAACTCAGATAAACTAAGGCCAGATATACTACCCATGCACTTTCTTTCGAGCTTATATGAGGGGAATACAGAGCATGGCGAGTGAACACACGATTGTGAACACCTATCGACTGTAAGCTTATTAATAAAATAATTTTTATATACATACACCTAGCTCAGATAAACTGAGGCCAGATATACCGATCATGCACTGCCTTTTGGGCTTACATGAGAAGGGTACAGAGCATGACAAGTGTACACATAAGTGTATACACCTATCGACCTTAGTTGTTAATAAACATAAACATATATACAAGAAATATTTTGTTTTTGTTTTTTTGTTTTGTTGAAGAGAGAGTTCTGTAAAATTATCTTACTACCATTTAACGTAGAAGACAGAAAAAAATCTTATATCCTTTTATTTGAATTCACCACTTTTTAAAACAAAGATCATTGATTAGGATATTCCATAATTAAAACGTATGAATCTTCCTATACACTAGTTAAACACCGTTATTGGTAATCAAACTTCAATTTTATTTTTATTGAGATAAATAAACTTTTCAAAAATTTCTATTTAATTAACCAAAACCATATATTTATCCTATAGTGTTTCTTTAAAAATAAATTAAAAAGGTTAATTAATTTTTTTTGAGATTTTTTTTAATTTTGGAAAGAAAATGTAAAAATAAACAAGAAAAATTAAAAATGAAGATGAGACTCCCCTCACACTTGATATTGGCCGTGTCCCCACAGTCAACCCAAGTGGAAGGAGAAAAATAAAATAAAAATAAAAATGTGACCTATATTTACAAGAAAATGAAAAGATTATTTAAACGACATCTAAAGTAAATCGCCAAAGATTAAATGAAATGGTCTTCCAAAAATCGATCCGTTTGTCTCGTCGGGTATGCGAGAACAGCTCAAGCGTAGAAAATCAAATCGTAAAAGATTTTGGAATCGAATGTTGATTTGGAAAAATGAATGTCGTTTTATTGAAAACCGTATGAGTTGTTTTATTTTCAATGATTTTCGGGGTTAATAAAACAATTGATTGAAATTCAAGTTTATTTTCACCAATTTGTAATTCAAGTCTATCATTGAAAATTTCTTCTAAATCATTGATTTCAAAAAAAAATGGTGATTTAAATCTTCCCTTTCCGAATTCGATAACTCGTTTTTGAAAATTTCAAAAAATTCATGTTCATTAAATTCGTCTTCCTTTACTGAATTATTAACAACTTCAATGCATGTGTCAAGTTCAAAATTCAAAGTTGTTGTGTTTAAATTTTTGTGATCGAAAAAAGGAAGATCGAGTTCTAAATCGAGTTTCACACTCTCAAAAGAATTGAAATCCAACTCAATTTACATAGTTTCAACAACTTCATTAAGATTATTATTTTCAATTTCAAATGTTATTATTTGAAAATCGTCGATTTGGGTAAAAGATGGATTATTTTTTGAATCGTCACACGTTGGAATTTGGTTTCGTTGTTCATGTATTTTGTCTGTATGTTTCAATCAACAAATCTATGCGATCATCGTAAATTTCGTTCATTTGTTCAAAAAAATCCAGTTTATAATTACTAATATGAGAATTTTTGATTTGGACATGCTGAGAAGAAATTTTTTCGCTCGCATCATGGTCGAGATTATTCCCATCACCAAAATTAATTGAAAAGTGATTCACATTTCCATTTTGAAATTTGTTTTGGAGTTCGAAGTTGTATTGGCATGGGTTATAATCGAAATCATTTGAATTTTGGAGTGAATTCGATTTTGATTACTTTGAAAATTTTGACTTGAGTTATCACAAAAATAAGAATTACACAAATCATTTATCATTTGATTTTGTTGTGTAGAGATTTCAAGTAAAGATGAAATGTTATTTTCAAGGTTTGAAGGCTGGTCATCATTTTGAAAATTTTGTGGTTCAAAATTTGAATCGTTTAAACGATATTTGTTATTGAAATATCCATAAGAATTTGGTGTGAAATTATGTGGATTATATTGATTTTCACAACTATCGTAGAATTCATGTGAATATGGAAATTCACATATTTTCTAGAATGTTTTTGGGTTTTTTTATATAAATAAAAAATATTTACAAATAGAATTTATTTTTCAAAATGGAAAATTAATTTTTGTTTTTTTTTTTTGGATTTTCAAATTTTTTTGGCTTTTTTTTGAAAGGTTTTATAATTTATTTATTTATTTTTTCAAAAAATTAACTCGATTTTTTTTGTTTTTTGATTTTTGATTGAAAAATAAATTTCAAAAGAAAGGATTTTAAAAAACTAAGTTAAGAAATATTTACAATTTTTTTAGTTTTGGATTCTGATTTTTTTTTTTAAAATATGCATGAACTAATGCAACTAAATGAATGCAAGGTTAATTACGAATTATTTATCATAAGTAGCTCATAACCCAAATCACACTTTGTCTTAATCCAATAAGTTAATTCTCAGCCAGGTAATAGGCAGGATTTATTGAATCACCGTAACAATGCAGCTGAAAGTTTAAGTACCTTCAGAGAAACAACTATTCTAATATTTACGAATCACCGTAATATTTATAAATGGTTATTGCTCCGCCGTAGCCTAGACACTAAGAAATTAACTTGTCGAAAGAGGACAACTTGTCAATATGCAATTAAGTGTTATGATGTCTAATCGTTATTAATCAAAATTCTAGGGTGAAATGAAGCAGAAATTAAACGTGTATTAACAATGCAACTATAAATGGATTTTTGAATTTTTTTTTTATAAAATACAAATACAAGCAACCAACAATGCAGTTTAAATAAAAGTAGAGATGAAAGTAGCAAATTTTTTAGCAAGCAAGCAGTTTTTTTGGCAGCAGTTCTTCTTCTTCTGAAATTCTGCTTTGACAATCTGAAATAAAAACAAGATATTTACAATTTTATTTATTTTTTGGACGGTATTTTTATTTTTTATATTTATACGTATATCAAATAAAGAAACTAAAACAAACAAAACAAATTAAAAGAATTGTTTGAAGACACCTTTGTTTTTTTAAAAGAAGAAGAAGAGTGCGAAATGGAAATGGAAATGAGTTCTCTCTTTTTTTTAACAAAGAAACAAAACCCTTCAATTTTTTTTATAAAGGAAAACTTGATTTAAAATAAAAGTTAACAACCAAACATAATACCCTTACTCAATAAAGCCCACCAGCCCAATACTAAAGATAATTATTTTATTTACGCTATTGCTTACCTCTATAAATCAAAGACAAAATTCAGGAAGAGGGAGAGAAAAAAACAGAAAAGGAAATCACGATTTGCAATTCAAATCAAGGAATGCGATTATTTGTGGATTCGAATTAGGATTTGGAGATGGAGGCGTTTGCTTCAGGCGATGGATGGTTCGAATTGGTTTCGTGGAGATAGCTGTTGTCAGTAGTTGAGGGAGGATTTGTTTGTGGTTTGGGGATTGTCGAGTTGAATTGGTTCGTGGTTGTTGCTCGCTGCAATGATGTCGCGATGGCTGTTGGCTTGGGGTTGCACGACTTGTTTTCAGGTGATGATGGCCGAAGAAGGTAGGAGCTTGACACAATGGATATGGCTTTTTTACTGTCTGCTTTGGTTTGTGGCAGATTGCTTCAGACAGTGGATCTATGGGATGTGAAGTGTGATGAGTTGTGGGTTCAGTGGATGTTGCAGTTTGATGGTCTTGAGGAGGTAAAGTCTGCTTGTATATTGTGGTAGAGGAAAGGAGGAGGCAGTGTTTTGGTGAGGTGGATGGCCAGGGGAAGGTTGGTCTGTGATGTGAAACTGCACTATGGCAGTGGTAAGTTTGGTAAGTAGAAGTGAGGTTGTAGATGGTAGAAGTGGAGTAGATGATTTAAGTGTTCGATTGCTGTTTGAAGGCGGGGTGGTAAGGCAGTTTTCAGTGGTAGGCAAATGTAACAGGGGGGATGTATGAACAGGCAGCAGTGGGTGGTTGTACGTCGATGGGTGTTTGGATGGTGGTCAATTTTGACAATGTGGCAACAGTGGGAAAGTGAATGTGAACTGACAGTAATGAGAGGGAGAGAACTAGCAAGTACCAGTAGTTGAACTGATTTGTGGAGCAGTTTGGATTTGTGGAGTGGTTGGAGTTAAAGGGGAGGATGTTGTTTAGATAGCAGTAGGGGTGGATGAAGGGGAGTGGTTCACGCAATTGCGGCAGTGGGGTAAGGAAGATTAAGGCAGCAAGGCTGGGGATGTTTGTAAATCAGGCAGCGGTGGGTGGAAGTTGCACAGTTGGAATGATTTTTGTATGGAGAGTTGCAGTTCGAATGACTGATGTAGAGGCACTGTACTGATGTGAAGGAGGTTGAATTGTGATGATGGTCGATGAGTCAGTAAGTGAAGTTGTAGCAGTTTCTCTCTTTTTTTTGTTGAGGTTTGTGAGCAGTTTGTGTTTATATTGGTAAGTGAGGATTGTATGGTGGTTTGGGTAGGTGTAAGTGGTGATGACAGCAGCTGAGTATGGTGGTGTAGGGCCGAGAGATGAAGTATGATGGAGTTATGAAGATTGGAAGAGTATGTCAGTGATATGTGAATTACAGGGGATGGTTCAGAGTGCGGATATGATGATGGCTTGCAAGGCAGCGAATGGTTGGAACAATGGTTGTTGTTGAAAGAAGTATAAAGTTTGTGAGGAGGAGAGTTGATGGATTTTCGAAGCAGCAGTTATGTATTGTGAGTGGTTTTGTAGAGATGGTGATAGTGGTAAGGGAAGTGGCAGGAGTGAAGTATGCAGTGGAATGTAGTTGAAAGTGCAGTGCAATGTAAATCAAATATGTGAAATTTAAATGAAAAATGTAAATAAGAAAATGAAATATTTTTTTTTTATACTGTATGTTTTTTTATAAAAAAACTAGAAATGCAAATGCAAAAACAACTAGACAACAACACAAACATAACGCAATAATCAAATCAACAATTACACAACATAACAATTTTTTTTTAAAATGCACACACACATAGAATAAAAACACACAAAAATAATTCGAAGAATAGAAAGTCAAAGCAAGTCCACGACAACGGCGCCAAGAACTAGTTTAACGACGGAATTTCTATCGAATTAGAAAACCGTCGAAAAAATTATAATAAAATTTATACCGCAAGCGCACAGTGTACTATCGTAGTACGTAGTGAGTACAATACGATCCGTAGGGAATTGTTAGATTTTAATTTTCTATTCAATCAAATTAAACCAAAAATTTGAAGAATGTGAACTAAAAATGTATGTAAACTAACTAACAAATTTTTTTGATAAATATACGAGAGTTAAATAACAATTTAGAGATATTTCACTCTCTAGATCATATAGTTCAACATAACATGAAATTATGATCTCTCTTTTTTGGTCATTAGTGGAATTAATTATTGTGTTTATCATAAGTATGACATATTTGTACTATTGATTAGCCCAATATAAACCATCAAACTATAACACAACCACCAATACATTTTTAAATCTCATGAAATATTACAACAAAGTTAAAAACAAAATCTATTTTAAGCATGACCTATTAACTATTAATTAGAAATATAAGCCATTAAATTTTAAATTTCAATATTCACTTCTTTACCATAATCATATTTAAATGAAGAGATGAAGAGGCAATTTGTGTTTTGTGATTGTTTAAGCATAGCCTATTTGGTGTCAACAATATAGGCTATCAAATTCAAAGAAAAAACAACAAGTTAAACCATTTCATGCATTCTCATTAAGCACAAAAAGAGAGTAATAATTATCAAAATGTTGAAGCTACATGATTAGAGCCTTCATTACCCCTAACTTGAAGGGATTAGCCTCTCATTTGTATTATCATATCAACACAAGTAGCATGCAACATGAAACTCAAAAAAGAAGAAGATGAAAGCAAAGTAAAGGAAGAGCTATTCTACTTGCATAAAATAAAAGAAGATCTACACTACTTGTATAAAAGTAAATAAACAAGAAAAGACTTGAATTAAAATTGCATAAAAAAATTACATAAAAGAAATGGCTAAGTGGCCATGAAAAAAAAAGAGCTCTTATATTATTTTTGATCTAAACTAACTAAGAAAGAGAGCCAAAGAGAGACTAAAGAAGAGTGCCTAAGGGAAGAGGGAGAGGGTTATGTGAAACATAAGACGTATTTATATAAGTTTAAAACCCTAATTCACTTTTTTGAAGCTACCCAAAATACCCTCTTAGGAAGTGTGGTGGCAAGTTATCATTAACTTCAAATAATCATCCATTAAGCGTGCATGAAGATTTAATGGTCTTTTAACATTTGCATTAGCTTCCATGTGTACATTAAGGTAGGTGAGTAAGTGGGGTCCTCCATGATTATCACTTTGAATTATTTCCATCTTCATTCATTTATATTCACTTTTGTGCATGCATATCTTCATGAAGCCACTTGTAAAATACACTAAAATTCCTACAAAACAACTAGAAAATTCCAAGTAAATTTTGACAGATTAATAAATGCACAATAACGAACATTTTGCCTCTATATGAAGATGAATATGTGACAATTGGAAAATAATTTGAATTGCGGTTTAAACAAGTTAAAATGCCCAATATGATCATTTATTTAATTTAAATAGATTAAATATAATGGTAAAAATATGCACATTTACTTGCACATCAGCAGGTCCTGTAACGCAACCAGTAACGTCGGTAGCCAGTGACTCTCCTATAGGTACAATACTAAACCAAAGTCGCAATGGGCTCGTATAAGGATAAGTATGATAAGGCATGTGAGGTAATGCCCAAGGTAGGATTCTACCAGTTTACCCTTTCTAGCTAGTCGTAACCCATATGTGGTCGACCGTGATTATCAAACCAAACAAAATGGTGCAACCATCGAGTACAAAATCACGATAGTAATACAAGGGATCAACGTCGCTAGAGGTAGCTAACCTCATTGGCCAGACATAGACTCCTTTTTTAGTCATTTTAATTATGACACAAGTGTCAAGACTATCCATCATTGTTCTCTTACTTCATTCCAGTAAACGTTCGCCAATTCAACCACTACGTTCGGGATATCATCCACCGCATACATGGTTGTAAAAGTGGTTCCAATATTGACAGAGAGTATGCCAATAAGAGGCTCCGGTCTTTTTAACAGCCAAATGTCGTTTTACACACCGGTTGGTACTTTTATATTTCGAAAACAATTCGTACTAGATTTCAAAATATCATATTCGCTTCAAAATCAATTTATTTCGAAATCGTCATATTCACTCAAAATATACTATTTCAATTAAAAATCATGTTCATCTTGATATCTCGATATCAATTCCACTTCAAAATTACTTTGAAGTTCCATATAAGTTATAACTTTATTTTAACCCAATTCGTATTTAAATCATCGATTTAAATATAAACATTCCAACCTTGACCCCTTTGAATTTCTAAAAAATACTTTAAATAGTTTAAAAAGTTGAAATAGTTTAGTATAAAATAGTTTGAGTATTGAAAATGGGTTATATAGTAAAATAGCTTGGAAATGAAAGTAATTTAAACATTTAAAAAACAAGGTTTTTAAAACAGTTTATATAATAAAATAATTTATTTTGAAAATAGTTTCAATGTCAAATCGATCCAATTCCAAATTTTCAATCCACAACAATTCAATTTCCATTTCAATTTAGTCGATTCAATTTCAATTTCAGCTCGAATCAATTTCAATTTTCATTTCAATTTAATCGATTCAATTCCAATATCAATTCGAATTTAACTTCGATTCCAACTTTATTTCAAATTAGTTTCGATTTTCATTTTTAACTTTAAATTCCATTCAACCATTTGAGTCAATGATTTAAATTTCAATTCAATCTATTTTTAAACCATTTCAATTTATATCAATTTCAAGTTTAATTTCAAAATATCGATTTGAATCCCTTTCAAATTACCTTCAATCTTCGAATTTAGATTCAAATCTTAAAATTTATTCCATTCTCGAGTCCAAATTTTATATATCCATTTCTATTAATTTTACTTAGCAATAATTCGAAGTTCGAATAAAAGTTCACAAGTTTTTTAAAAACAAATCAATTTTCGAAATTCAAATCATATTTCGATTAAATCTCAAATTTCATTTTTAAACAATCCCGTTTAACAAAGCCAGATTCAACATTTTGAGCTCAAGTTTGAAATAATTCGATTTCCATAAATTTGTTTTTTACTTCCCAAATCAAATCATTTTAAAAAATTTCAAATCAAAATTTTAAAATCATTTAATTTAACCAATCTGGTGTCCGTATATAATTTTATATCCTGTGGCCAAGTGAATCAGTTATTTCAACCTAATTCATGGATGGATATATCATTTCAATCCAAAACATATATCATAGGTATATATCATTTCAACCTAATTCTTAATTTGTTAAAAATAATTCAATTTACATTATACTGTAAATAATATACAAGATATATATAAAAATAATTAACATCCCATCATCCAAATTTCAACCAATTAGCATCCATAATAATCAATCATCCAAACAGCCAAAATATCACAACAATTAACTAGTCATCAATAACAGGGAGTATACTAGAAATTTAATTCCAATTCAGTTTAACTGCCAATTCAAATCTCTATCAGTTAATCCGGATGTCAATTTAAACGTCGATTAAAATTATCAAACAACAATCAATTCATAATTTGAATTAACTAACATAAAAATATATTATATACTCCATGAACGTTATAAACGCTCACCTTTTATTTGAAATAAAAATATTTCTAGTTTCAAATAAATTCCACTTCCACTTCATGTTGTACGACGTCGATACGATTCCAATGCAATTTATTTCACCCGAAACCGATCTCTTACGAGAGAAACACGAATTAATAAACAAGCGAATCGAATTAAATTTAAATCCACTAAACTTAATTAATTAAAATTCTAATTATCCTAATTAATCATGCTTAGGCCGAAGCCCTTCTTCCCCGTAATCACCCAGGCCCGACTTCTGCCTTTCACCATCACGTGTGTTCCTTCATTGACAGGAGCTCCAACCACCTAGCGCCGGCGATGCGCCTCCCAAGCCCGACTCCCTAACTGCGATGCCTTCGCTCAAATCATCGATGAGGAGGGCAAAAAGGGAAAAAACTGCCTTGTGTTCAAGCAAGAAATCCGGCCTCCACGCCACACCATCTCCAACGCGCGAGAACAGCGCACGTCTCCATCCTCGTGTGCGCACCTGGGCACCGCCGCCACCGATTGTTTTTTTTTTCATTTTGATTTTCGATTGGCTATCTTTTTTCTGTTATGATGGCTGTGATTAATTTTGAATGAGAGAAGAGGGGAGGTACGAGGGAATATGCAGAATGTATGCGGAGTGGTGTATGTTTTGCCTGAGTATATAATATTATATTTGAATATCTAACCAAATGCCCACGAAAATTCCAAACTCCAAATGACGCATGCTGCCTGGCATTTATAATGTTTTACCCCCATTTCGAACACAATTGAACTAGTTTCAAGGCCTAATTCAATCATATTCAGAAGATAATTTTCGAAAATCAAACAATTTTAATCGAATTCCTTTAAATAAATTTCAACGTGTTTCAAGCTCGCACGACCAAACGATAAGTCCGATCGCTACGAAACTCGAAATCCTACAATAATTCACTATTGTCGATCCGATGAAACTGGTTTTGTCGAAATTCGAGATAGCGGCCAAATGGCTATTTTCACTTGGTGATTATAATATAAAATTTCCAATTTCTAATCATTCAATTTTAAATTCAATCTTAAAAGTAAATGATCTTCATTCTTGCTTAAAAAAAATTAGATCAATTTTCTATACTATTTTCGTTCACATTAATTCAAGATTCGATTATTTACATAATTTTAATATTAAATTTTAACAATTCTGTTATCAATTAAATTACATTAATAATCATTGAATTTCAAATGAATTTTAGTTATCAGTAATCATTTCCATCTAAATAATTCAGCACTCGTTATTCAAGTACAGACATCGATCACAAACAAATTCAATGGATAGAATTTTCATTTCAATAGTTGTTATTTCCTAAACCTTCTGACTTATTATTTAAGATTTTTATTCAAGTTCATATTCAATAACTATATTAATAATTCACTAAATCTTATTTTTAACTATTTTTATTCAATAATTATATCAAATTCTATAATTTAAAATAGTTAAAAATACGAGTCGTTACAATTTCCATTGCACCACACCTATGGATCTTTTATGTTATAAGTATAACAATCGGTTACATATTTCCCAAGTTAATATGTAGATGGCAAAAATAAATTGATCATGTAATTAGAAAGAGAACTAAGCATATCCATATACTTCTATTAAGTAGGGAAGATCCAAATATACTCTTTTCTTCTAATTGTATTTATTTTCTTTCAAATGTGTTTTTGTTTCATCTAATTTAACACTTCACATTGATGCAAAATCACATATCTCTAACATTCGTTTGATCTCCACCTTCAACTAAATGATCTCTTCAAAGCGAAAAATAAGAAAGTAACACTGTTGAGTAAAACTCACAAGTCTACCATCTCCAGACCAATCATAACTCTCATTTCTTAATCACATAGAATCACAAATTATTACCACCGTCTACAAGTGATGCATCTCCCACCATTAGGGATGGCAATAGGACGGGTCCAGGGTATAAACCATTAGACTCGCCCCTATTTCGACCTGCTCCATTGGTTCAACAGGGTGGGTAGACCCATAACCCCCTCTTGAGATTTTAGGGTCTAGGGTCAGGTCGGAGCATGATTGGCCCGGCCCAACCCGACACACACTACTAAGATCTCGTAAAATTGCTTTATTGTTATAATGATTCATTAAGTTTTTTAGATAGACATGATTATAATATGGATACTATAATGTTTCATTCAATAAGTTATAGGATTTTTATAATATTAAGTTGCATCATGATAATTATACTAAGATATGCATCCTTTTGAATTGTTATTGTACATCTCTATCATCTTCCGTTATCATTGCAAGCACATTTGTTTGAACCAAAAATGACACAAACACCCAAGAGATTGTGTAGAGAATAAAAAGTGAAGAAAAGTAAATTGAAATGGACAAGAAAAGAACAACTAGCGTTTATAGCGGTACGGCTAAACTTGGCCTACGTCCACTTAGTGATTTTATTGCTTTGATTGCTGACTTGCGAGTACAAGTTCTGGCGGATCGGTATAAATCTGTGGGGGATTACAAGATATTAGAGTTAGAGAGCAAGAGAACTGAAAAGATCCTTAAAAATGAGCCTTGGCTTCCTATTTATAGCTGTAGGAAGCCTAAAATCTCGCCTTCATGATCTCCAATAGTTTGGAAATTAGGTGGACACCTCATCAATAATCATGAATCGGTACCAATCCATACGTTCTTCATATAGATGACTTTGAACTTCTTGTCCTAGCTAGATTCCTGGTTAGCTTCATGAGTCCAAACTTGTTTGCACCATTATTAGCTTGTTTCTAAGTCCAAATGATGGATCAATGTAAGAATGAAGTTGCTGAATTTAAGCGCTCATGGAGATCGATAGAGAATTGCGTGGAATCGATGAAATAAGACTTGAAATAGGCTTCTGGCTTCATTAGTTACGACTAGTAGAAATAGAGGCGAGATTGGGTGAAGAAACATGGATCGTAACGGATCCAAGTGGTTGGATTGGTACCGATCCACCACTTTGGTGGATATCTCATCCTCTTTTCTTTGAGTGGTTTTGTCTTCGTCTCTTGGCTCTATTTGCACTTGATTTATAGCTCTTGGTCCATCTATTCGGGCTCCTGCCTTGATAATTTCTAAGTTCGATTCGTCCAGTCTCTCTAAATATTGCCTAGTCAAAAATCTGGACAACACTTGCCCTCCCAAAGTACATCTTATTTCAAACATGATAATGTTTGAATCAAAACCTATGCAGTTAAAGTGCTTAGCGGTTCTATAGCGATGTAGGCGCAAAAGTTACAGTGATGACAAAGCGGGGATATGGCGGGAAAGCAAAGGAGGTGGAAAAATCTTCATTAGATATAAAACCGAATATCTAACGTTAATTTATTCTCGTTCTCACATAATTTGTGTAAGAAAAAGAAATATTTTTAATCTTATATAACAAAATCGAAAAACATCATGATTTATGCGGACTAGATTTAGTGAATACAAACTTTCTAACTTATATTCATCATTTATGCCTTAATATTAGGTTTTTACCCTAATTTCATTGATTTGGTTTAAAGAATAACTAGTCAAATTAACCTTTTTACCAAAGTATGTGCTAAAAAGCTTTGATTTAGTGGATGTACCAGAAAATAGTGGAGCTTAAAGCAGATCTACTGTTTATTAGCGCTATATTGAGATAGCGTAGTAGTCGAAGAGCGCTACGGGCTATAGCAGGGAATTTGTGGGGCTTCAGCGGGGCTTTAACTATACCGATTGAGACAAGTCAGGATAGCTGTAAAGGGCTCCACTGTATGTTTTGAATGGTCGTTATCCTTCTTGCGGAACATTTTCGTGAAAAGTTATATCTACAGCTAGTGGTCGTGAGGCTTTACAAGCATCGGGCATTATAAAACTGGAGTACGCTCTCACGATATATCATTCTAAGCTAAGTAATTTTGAACTAGTTCTTTTCATGGACTTTTCCAGGTTTGAATCTGATTTTCTTTGACTTCAGTCGTCGGTGTTGGATATGTACATGCACACTTATACACATGCATGTTCTAGAATAATTTTTGATATGCACATACACACATATGTATGGACCATCATCACCCCTTTCACTTTTCATTTTAATCATTTTTTTTTCAATTTTTTTGAAATGTGACATGACTTGGGGAGAGTCTCCAGTTCTCTTGCCTAAAAAGCCAAGTGCTTTGAGTTATATAATTCGATCCTCACTGCCTTCCTCTTTACTCTTACTTGTTCCCATCCAAAACTTAACCACTGCCATTAAAACTGTCTTGTCTTCTCAATCGAACTCTGTGTCATTACCTGACCACCGAACTACCGCCGCCTCTTTATTGAGCATGACGCCGCCTGCCTCGCTCCAATCGAACTGATCCAAAACTAGAATCCTTGTCTCTCATTTGAACTCGATGCAAATTTCAAGCTCTAAAATACATAGAATTAGGTAGGTGGGTGGTAGTGTCATACATGGATGTGGATGGGGTCGATGTGACGGACACAGCATGGATTGGAAGGAGAAGATGGTTAAGAAAGGATCGAAATCCATTCGAAGGTTTCGTATCAGTTCCAATCTGACCCTTGGTGAATTTTTAATTTCCCAACTTCTCATCGAACATTTCTTCTAAGAAGTTGAACCATTTCAAACACTTTTTTCCTAACTCCAAAGCATATCCAATGCATGGTCGTCGACGTGAAGTCTACTGGGATGGTCAACAATGATAATCTCTTTAAATTATCTCCAAACTTGTAAAATGAGCTGTCATACAATACAAAAAATCTGCACTACACGACATTACATGATACTGCACTAGGTTTCACTTTAGCATGTGGGTAACAACTTATGATTAACCTGATGTTGATTATCTATTGAGTTTTATAGACATGGGCCATAGACATTCTCAGTGTCTCACCACTTTAGCTTCAGGTTCGTTGAATTCTAGATACGCTGAATCCGATGTGGAGTCTAGTTCGACTGCGACTCCTTCTGCACAACATACTCCAAAGCAGCTCATACCTCTAGTCGAAAATCTACAAGCAAATCAACCTCATCCAGAAGTTCTTCAAATGCCTATAGAAGGCCCTGAAGTCGAAACTACTCCTGACACTCTTGAGGATGCTGTTATTTTAGATTATCCCGTCGATTCCATTGCTTCTAAGATTAAAGAAGGATCACTCCATAGAATCTACAATAAATAGGGAATCCACTTTGAGGACATATTAGTACCTTCTTATCACCAAAGAGCTCATAACCCCCAAAGGATTACACTGCTTGTAATAGATACATGTGCCTAGCAGGATGTGTTCCACCATTCAATCAATTAATTCGTTGAGTTCTAAACTTCATGAGATGGCTCCAACATAACTATATTCGAATAGCTACGTCTTCCTTCACAATATATCTATTGTTTTCGCTTAATATTTGCACTAAAGTACCCGACGATGAAGAAATTCGATACATATATAGTTTCAAGAGTCAGAAAGGAGGCCCTTCTTTGACTTATCCGGAACCGGCTAAGAATTGTCAATTTTTTACTGGTACATGGAACAAGCTGAGCTATTTCAAGAGTGAATGGTTTTATGTCCTGTCCACCTAGATTTGCATGAAGATGACTATCTGGACGTAAGTTATACTTCATGTGTTTAATGTGAACTCACCTTGCGATTCAATGATCTTAACTCTTATTCTTTCTGTCATTCAGATGTTTCGATAAGACCTAGTGGCATGTCACTTATAGATGTCATTAGAGCTTTTTGGTGCTTCTAGAAGTGGATAAATATTGGAGTTCGTCTTTCCGATGATAATCTCCTAGCACATAACTTGTTGGAAGCGAGTCGTAGCACCAGTCAAGTTTAGGTGGTCACCGATGACGATAATAACAATGATGACGATGATGATAACTCGCCTGGAGGTGGTGTTGTAAATCTTGACGTGTCCCCAGTCCCAAGTCCAGGGGCTGAAGAGAATGTTGAAGCAGTGCAAGAACACGCCGAGAACGGCAAAATTATGGGCGAAGGTGGCCATGGAAACTTGATGTGGGACTCAAGCCTTCGGTTAAATAATCCAAGGTGATCAACAGTTCGTTCTAAAAAAGTGGCTCATCATGAAACTTCCCAAAGGACAATCTTCTATATAGGCCCCACCAGCGATAGTTGCAAAAAAAATTCCTTCACTCCATTCTGAAGATACACTCGCTGGTTTAGGACCGATTCCTCCAGAGTTTGGCTCTTTCAGCATTGGTAATATGAGCCTTAAGGGTCTCGAATCTCCTTTCCTTTTTGTTGATGAAATCACTCCTACCTGCATAGGAGAAATCACTCCTATCAGTAAAGCTCCAGCAAATGGTTTGTTGGGAGGACACTCACATGCACATGCACTGCACTGCATTGCACTTGACTCATGTCTTTACTCATTAGAGCTAACTTGTCCCTGTTTCATTTGCAAGATCCATCAAGAGGAAAAAGTATATGTTCAAGTCTCTAGAGGAAAATTTATCTCGACAGAGGCATTTCTCAGACACGTATCATCATGACGGTGGCCGAGATTCGGACTCCAGCCATTGGTCCAACTGTGACAGAGGCTATCATGGTAGAGACTATCTATCTCATGATTCTGCTTCTAGATTTCATTCTAGATTCAAAAGCGGCTTGGACAGGCATTCTGATCGCTGTGATGACTTCTCATCGAGCGATGCCTCCCGTGCACTACCTCCAGCTTCCATTACCATTTAACACACGACATCAACTCTCATCATTTGAACTTATGATTGCAGGCACCATAAGGGTAGTTTCGAGGCCTCTCACCATAAGGCTAGCAATTGCCGATTAAGACTCCGATCATCGCTGTGGAGCAACAACTTACCACCGATGCTCGAATGGCTGAACTGAAGGAACAGTTTCTGGATGTATGCTTTGATGGACTCATGTTTATACCCACTTTGAAGAACATTCCATCAGAGGTCAAAGACACGACCATTGCTTATGTAGCAGATGCCTATGATCAATATAATGAATGGAAGCAGATAGTTGAGAAAATCTCTAAGGTTTTCGAAGGAAAGGAAGCTCAAGATCGATAATCTGAAACTTATAGAGATGCAAGATAAAAGGATCATCTCTCATCTCGACTCCCGATCACTAAATTGAAAACATCATAAGAAGAGGCCGAGAAGAGAGCCGAGAATGCTACCAAAGCACTTAAGAGTGAGAGAACTAAGCATCATGATGAGATATAGACTGCATACCATCGAAATCATGACTTGTTGCTAGAGGGAAAAGCTTTGACCATAAAGGTGAATGAGCTATCATCCAAACTCGAGAGTGAGACAAAAATGAAGGACAAAGCCCTCAAAGAAGCCCTAGGGTACAGTGAAGAGCTGCTTACTGCTCATTAGGAATAGGACGAGATAGTTGCACTCGCTTAGGATGTGGATGCTCTCATTAAGAAGGAAGATTAAGCTGTCGAGAAGCGAATGATGGAGAAATTTGAGCCGGTGATCATTAAGTACAATGCTAATGTGCTTAAGTTCTGAAACTTAGAATGGCTAAATAACGATTATCCTAGGGCTATAGCTCCAGCTTCGGAGTAAGCTATTAAGGAGGAGAGAGAATTTCTAAAAAGCGGTGAGGTAGAACTGACTCAGTTGGAAAAAGAGGCCTTGATAGAAAATAAGCTCGGGATGTTAAGAGAGGCCGAGCTTACTCTCTATCCAAAGCTAGCCACTATAGTAGAAAAAGACATAGACGAAGGCTCCAGATCGTCACCTTAGGATGTCACCACCGGCCAAACACCTAGATACAAAGCTGCTCTCGATTCATCTTCCGTCTCTGAATACAATCCAGAGAAGCCTCAAATGCATAATCCTACCGTTCTTTCTTCCATCTTCGAAGGGAATTCCAATGGCACATCGGCCTGTATGGAACCCCAGACTGAAGGAGGTATCTTATTTACTTCTCCTATATATGAGAGAGTCCATATATCATCGATTGACATAACTAACCTCTCTTTTTATGTCTCTTAAGTTTCTGGTCAGCCCTTGGTTGTCCCGCTTGCTGACAAAGGTCTTCAGTCAAGACAACAATCATCTATAGTAGAGTCGATGACCGTGACTACTTCAGTGACGGCCCTGGGTATTCCAACTAGCAATGCTACTGGGCCTAACGAGCGAATGATAAATGCCTTATAGGATGAAGGGACTGGTGAGTTTCAAGGAGCTCAGACTGAAGATTATGTGTTATCACATGTGGGTCTCACCATGAGTTAGCTCTTGTAACAACTTCTCCTAACCAAAGAGGTTAAGCTAGAGAAGATAGAGGCCATGCCTCCTCCTTTGTCCATAGCTTTGCCTGGTCAGACTATCTTTGTTCCGGTTACTCTTCCTCTACCTGGGAACACTCAAAGCATGCCCATTGGAACATCGCAGAGCACTCCATCCAAAGGCCAAGGAAAAAGCAAGAAGAAGCATGATCAAGTCACACCTACCTCTAGAGAAGTGAAGAAAAAGTACAAAAGGAAAAAACATAAGAAGAGATTGTTAGTTTGTCTTGTGTAGATAGATTCACTTTTGGTTTGCAGTCGTAGGAGTCTGTTTTGGTTTTAGGCCGGCGTTGTGCGGGTTTGGCCCCTGATTTTTTTCTGCTTAGGCATAAATAAAACTTGTACTTCCCTTTTCAAGTTCTATTTCAAATGCGAATAATAAAAACTTTTATTTTTTTCAATCTTTGTTTGATTTTATCTAAGTATTCAAGAAATGAACTTTCCATTCGATGTACCCACAGTCCATTTCTTTCCATGATTATTGTCAGTCTAAGTCATTTTCCCATTCCACGATTTGCCATGCTTTGTCATTCTTGTAAACATAAAGCGATCGTTAAAACTCCAATTCCTATGCACTTATATGTAATCGTATCATATTTTGGAATCTGGTCGAATTTCGACACCTGGAAATGCGATTTAAACATTCCTTTTCAAGGAACTTTGAATGTGATCGCACCTGTCTTCGAGCGTCAATCGAAGTTCGAAAGGGACCTCGCCTACCTCTAGGCAATGATCTCTAGCCTTTCCATTCTCTGGGAAATACATTGGCATTTTGACAAACTCCGGGCAAAAGCTAATTATTGGACGGTCGAGTCACGTCCATTTTTGGTTTATACTCCTACCCCTACATCAAGGATGAAAGATAGCGGACGAACAGTTAAATCATCCATTTTAGGTTTATACTCCTACCCCCATATCAAGGACAAAGGTTAGTGGATGGACAGGCAAATCATGTCCATTTTAGGTTTATACTCATACCCCCACATCAAAGACGAGAATTAGTGGATGGACTATCAAATCACGTCCATTTTGAGTTTATACTCTTGCCCTTACACAAGGACAAGAATTAGCTGGCATTCATCTCTGGACGCCAAGAGTGGTTGAACTCCAAGGGTTCGATCATGGACCGTAGAAATTCGGTTGGCACCTAATTCCAATTACCTGCATACCTGCATTAAACACATGCAGATTCATTTGAGTCGGTCATATTTCACAACTCTTAAGCTATGTAAAGATAGAGTTATAGATTCGGAAAGCCGTTTCACTTTACAAAAGACAGGAAATGACAGGTTCTGTCTTATTACTTGGCTTTAATTATGTACAAATTTATTTCTAAGTGAAATAGCATCGTAAGTGTTTGCTATTCCACGCCCTCGGGAGTGAGATCTCATCCACCGTTGCTAGCTTGAAAGTGTTGTCTCCAAGCTTTTGTTCAATTTCGTACGGACTTTCCCAACTAGGGCTCAAGTTTCGGGGGCCTAGGAAGATTCATTTGAGAGCCAGTCACTAATGTTAAAGGTGTGATTCATAACCTTGGCGTTGTAATATCGGACAACTCGGCTTCGGTATTTAATTGCTCTCAAGTTAGCTTCATCGTGCTTCTCATTGAGCATATCGAGGTACTCCAATAGAAGTTGCTCATTCATCTGTGGATTGTAGTGAGTTACTCGATGAGAAGGTACTTCCAGTTCAACCAAAATCATAACCTCTGATCCGTAGGCTAAGACGAATGGAGAATGCCCAGTCGTCGACTTGTGGGTCGTCCGATAAGCCCAAAGTGGTAATGGAAGTTCATCAGCCTACTTGCCCTTAGCCTTTTCCAATCATTTCATAAGAATGGACTTAATAATCTTGTTTAAAACTTCAACTTGTCCATTCGCCTGGGGGTGTGCCACTATAGAAAATCTGTTCTCTATGCGTTATTGGTGGAAGAAATCTTTAAACTTGGCGCCGTCGAATTGGGTCTCGTTATCTGTAACAATTGCTTGAGAAACTCCAAAATGACAGATGATATTCCGAACCATGAACTTGATTACTTTCTTTATGGTAATTGTGGCTAATGGTTCTACCTCAGCCCATTTGGTGTAGTAATCGACAACGACGACGGCGTACTTTGCGCCATCCTTAGATATCAGCAACACATCGATAATATCGGTTTCCCAAACTGAGAAACAGCTAGGGACTGACCATTTGAGTAATATCCATGGATAGGGCTCTCGGAGTCTTAGCGAATATCTGGCACTTGTCACATTTTATGGCGTAATCAGCTGCTTCTCGGTTGACAGTTGGCCAGAAGTATCCATTGCGGAGAATCTTCTTCGCCATGGTTTACCGCTAGTGTGGTTGCCGCAGGCCCCTTCACGAACTTCTCTCGGGACTTTTTTAGCCCCATCGTTGGTAATACACCTTAACATCGAGACTGAGAATCCTTTCCTGTGAAGTGCTCCTTGCTAAAGATATATCTCTAAGCTTTGCGAAGGAGCTTTCGTCACTCGTTCTTTCTATCTAGAAAGATACCCCTCTGTAAACAGTTCTTTATTGAAGTCATTCATGACTCCTTCTCATACTCAGCCTCCAAGGTCCAATCGACATCCATATGGTTGATGCTTAGAGACAACACTTCCACCAGAACCAGGCCCATGAGCTGCACATCTCCAGAACTGGCCAACTTAGCCAGCGACTTTGAATTTTCTTCTCTGGAAATATGCGTTATTTTGTAAAACTCAACATCACTAAGTGGCTGAAGGGCATGGTTTAGATAAGGATCTAATCTCACTCCTTTCACTTGAAACTCTTTTCTGATTTGACACACCACCAGCTAGGAATCACAAAAGATATGTAAAATTTTAACCCCTAGTACCTTGTTGATTTTGAGTCGCACAATCAGTGCTTCATATTCCGCTTCATTGTTCATTGTAGGAAAATCAAGTATCGTGGCATGAAAAATTGAATGTTCCTCGAGAGTGAAAAGTACAACTCCAGCACTGAAACAACGTCCATTCAATGCACCATTTGTGTACATCTTCCACCTAGCATTCCGCTCACTACTGCTCTCTGGAGTATCGTCTCATGTAGTGTACACAACTATAAAATCCGCCAAAGCTTGACCCTGGATAGCTCTCCAAGGGTGATAAGTTATGTCATATTGGCTCAATTCAATATTCAATCTTCCAGAAGTCTTAGATCGCTGTAAGACTTATCGCAAAGGCTGGTCAGTAAGAAGTTTTATCGTATAAGCCTGAAAGTAGGGGTGGAGCTTCCTTGAAGCGAACAACAAACAGTATGCAAGCTTTTCTAACTTTAGGTAATTTCTTTATGCTCTTTTCAATAGCTTGTTGATGTGGTAGACTGGTTATTGGATGCAGGATTCCATACGTACTAGTGCAGCGCTCAAGGCATGCACCAACACTGCCAGATATATAAACATGCTCTCATTATCCACCGACTTTGAAAGAATAAGGGGTCTCTCCAAATGATCCACCAGATCCTAGAATGCATCTTTATACTCCTGGGACCTAGAAAAATTCCTTTTTCCCTTCTTAATCACGTCAAAAAAGGAATGCATTTGTCTGTTGCTTTGGAGATGAATCGACTCAGGGCGGTGACCATCCCGTTCAAACTATGAACCTCCTAGATCATTTTTGGAGCCTCGTATTGCCTCGATCTTTTCTAGATTAGCTTCAATCCCATGGGAGTTTACAACGAAGCCCAAAAATTTACCTAACGCAAAACTGAACAAGCATTTCAAAGGGTTGAGCTTCATCTCATATCTCGAAGAATATCGAATATCTTTATCAAATCATCAATGTGGTTTCCAAAACGCCATGAATTCACGAGCATGTCATCCACATAGACTTCCATTGAATGCCCAATATGATCTCTGAACATCTTGTCCACCAGCCTTTAGTAAGTGGCTCCAGCATTCGCTAGTCCAAATTGCATGACTAGATAGCAATATAATCCCAGGTCGGTTATAAAATTGGTGTGTTCTTGGTTTGGGATGTGCATTGGAATCTGGTTGTGTCTAGAGATGCATCCATGAATGAAAGCAGTTCATATCCGGCTGTTGAGTCCACAAATTGATCGATCCTTGGAAGCAAGAAGCTACCCTTCGGGCATGCCTTATTTAAGTCAGAATAGTCAATGCATGTCCTTCACTTCTCCTTAGCTTTCTCCACCAAGAATGGATTGGATACCCATTCCAGGTATAAGGCATCACGGATGAAACCATTGTCCTTCAGCTTATTTGCCTCTTCTTTGAGTGCAGCGGATCTCCCCAGACCCAGGCCGCAACGCTTCTGTTTCATAAGAATGCATTTAGGATTTATATTTAATGCATGGCTCGCTATCTCCGGCGAGATCCTACACATGTCAGAGTGTTTCCAGGCAAACACATCTAAGTTTTCCTGGAGGAAACGAACAAACTCCTTCATCAACCTCTTATCGGGTTGCGATCCAACCTTCAAGATCAACATAGGATCATCTCGGCTAATCGGAATGTTGATTGTCAACTCAACCGGAACTTCCCTTCAATCCAGTGGCTTTTTTCATGGATCTATATCCTTATGGAACCAACTATGCCACCTAAGTCAGGGCTCAGGCAGTTGTTGCCATGCATCCAAATCCTCGATGCAGAGGGTCCTCTCTGCACCTTTTCCTTTCTCTTTTCGCCTAGCCTCCTTTAGCTTGGCTACTTAACACTCGCAGCCAAGCCCCTGATCTCCTTGTACTATTACCACACCATTCTTTGTAGGAAACTTCATCATCATACACCAAGGGGCAATAGCCTCTCGGTCGTCCTAAAAATGCATTGTAAGTAGAGTATATACCTAACACCACAAAAAACACAACCTGCTCTCAGTTGCGGTCGACATCACCAAGCACTACCGGTAATTCCACATATCGAACTGGCTCAATAGCTGTCCTCCCAAAACCCTGGATTCAAGATTTACATGGTTTCAAATCCTTTCCCTCTAAAAGCATCTAGTCATAGGCTTTATTAAATCAAATGTTGACCAAACTCCCACTGTCACTTTTCGTACAACCGCAGGGCCAATCGTGGCCGTAATCATGAGCGCGTCAATCGTTGGGGCTTCCACTCCATCAACATCTTTGTTCTGGATGTCTATCATGGTTCTAATTTTTTTTGCTGCAGCTCCATCCTCTATAGCAAAGCAACCTTCATTCTTTGCATGTTTCAAAGCACCAACATATTGATCCATCTCGTTCCAGTTCTTGTCAACTGGATATGGTCCACTAATGATTGTATTTATCACCAATCATTTTTCAATCCGCCTAGGTTCTTCACCACTAGGCTTGGCTTTCTCGTATTGGGATGTCGACCCAAAGAGGTTGAAATTTCTTGCCTGCTATCCTACGGGGCTTTCACAAATTGCTGCAACTTATATTTGCAAATCAACTCCCCAGTCATACCATGCAAGTGTCTGCACTCATTGGTGTTATGACCATGTGTCTCATAGAACCTACAAAACTTGCTAGACTTTTCTTCTTTTCAATCAACTCTCTCAAATACGGCTTCTTGTACTGCTAAGTTCCTTGGGTAGCCAAGTAGATATTCTATATTGAGCTATTCAATTTAGCATAGTTGTCATACTTAGGAATCCTCGGAGGATTCCTGTTATCCGGCTTTCACTTCCCAGCCCCATTATCACTCTATTTCTGACCATCATTCCTGCTACCAATATTCACATCCACATTTTTAGAACCCCCCCGGACTGTTTAACAACGATATTGCTCTGTATTACTTTGGCCGAAGAACCAACGTCATCCCTTTGGGTACGAGTGCGCACCTCTTCCAAGCACAAGAACTTATTAGACTTCCTGTAAAAAGTATCCATTGTGGACGGTGGTTTCATTTCTAACCATCTCCCAAAATCAGTCTCGGGATGAATACCCATAATCAATGCCATCAATACTATGTCATCCTTAGCATTCGTAACTTTCATCACAGCTGTATGAAACCTATTTAAGAAATCCTTCAATGATTCTCCCATGCACTTAAAGAGGTTTGATAATGACATCACCTCCTTCGAAGGTGAGGTGTATAGGCTGTATTGCTCCAGAAAAATTTGCGTCAACTCTGCAAAAGACGATATGAATCTCCACTTAATCCGGGTGAACCACATTATCACAACTTCATCGAAGAAGATGGGAAAGCAACGACATCACACGACATGAGATGTTCTAGCAGAATCCCATTCGTACTTCATCAAATGCTGCCTTGCATCCCTTTTTCTACCATATAAAGACATCGTCGGCATTACGAACCTTTGTGGATACTTCGCATGAAGAATGTTCTCAGTAAATGGGTTCTTACTTAGAGAAAAACCCCACTCATCATTACTTTTGAATTGGCTTCATTCATAAGTTTTTCGACCATCTTAGCCAAGTACTTTGATTCTACAGGTTCGCCTGAATGATGATAATCGAGATTCATTCCGAGTGTTTGGGCGACCGCTCTCGGGTAGACCCTCGATACCTAGGTTCTCCAGACTACTAGAGATTCATTCGTCCCCACAATCCCCTCTGTTTGATTCTTGTTCATTGAATCAACACCAGTTGTTTGATATTCCAGAATTTGACCGTCTACAACACGACAATAGGTCAAGTCCATGCCGCCATCCAAAGGGCAAGGTCTGACTCTAAGATTTGCTAGATCGGTATTGATTCGTCCTCTTGGATTGGTACTGATCCACAAAACTTCACCATGAGTTCATCTCGGTTCTTGATATGAAGTCCCAGTCCCTTTTTGAGCCATTATGTCCTTTCTATTATTATGTCTCTACTCGGATGATGAGGAACTATCAGACTCTGAATCAAAAGATGTTAAGTCTCTCCTATTCCTTTTATGGTGGTTCTGAGTTAGCTCATTTTGCAGCCTCAAGTTCTCCTGCATCTGCAGGTTCACCTCAGTGCTATTCTCCTAGAAGTTATCCTCCATTTGCTTCATCATACGATCCATCTCCACCCTGGTCGCGACATCAGTTGGATTCTGGATCTTTGGTTGATTTGGTTGGGAAATTCCATCCACATGCTGAGTATTCTAGTTTTCAGCGTTATTGGTAGCTATGGAGTTTGTAGAATAGTCTCTCATTAGGGCCATGGCGAACAATTTCTTATAGAATGTTAAAAATATGAATAGTAGAATAGTAAAGTTTGAAGATTGGATCTATCTCTCGGATTTAAGAAATCCAATAGTAGATGATGGATCCGAGTAGCCTGAGATTACCTTTCTTGGTGAAAGAGCTAAAATGTTTTGAATAAAAAATGGCACAAACGCCCGAGAGATTGTGTAAAGAATAAAAAGGATAAAAGTAAATTGAAATGAGCAAGAAAAGAAAACAAAGCGTTTATAGTGGTTCGGCTAAACTTGGCCTACGTCCACTTAGTAATTTTATTGCTTTATTGCTGACGTGCAAGTGTAAGTTCTTACAGATCGGTATAAATCCATGGATGATTACAAGAGATTAAAGTTAAAGAACAAGAGATCCAAAAAGATCCTTAAAAATGAGCTCTTCCCTCCTATTTATAGCCGTGGAGAGCCTAAAATCTCGCCCCCAAATCATGTATTTTTCCATGCCATAGACCACTTCTCCAGGAAATTAGGCGGACATCTCATCAATAATCATGGATTAATATAGATCCCTAGGCTTGGATTAGTACCGATCCATATGTTCTTCATATGATGACTTTGAATTTCTTGTCCTAGCTTGATTCCTAGTTAGCTTTGTGATTCCAAACTTGTTTGTACTATAGTAGCTTGTTTCTAAGTCTAAATAATGGATCGGTGTAAGAATGGAGTTGCTGAATTTGAGCGCTCGTGGAGATCTACAGAGAGTTTCATAGGATCGATGAGATGGCACTTGAAATGGGCTTCTGGCATCATTACTTGTGAGTAATAAGTGTGGGCGCAAGAATAGGTGAAGAAACGTGGATCGATACCATTCCAAATGGTTAGTTCGGTATCGATCGACCACTTTGGTAGGAATTTCATCCTCTTTTCTTTAATGGTTTTGTCTTCGTCCTTTGGCTCTGTTTGCACTTGATTTTTGGGCTTTTATGCCATCTTTTTAGGGCTTCCTGCCCTAATAGTGCCCAAGTTCGATTCGTCTAATCTATTTGAATATCGCCTAGTCAAAAGACTGGACAACAGCATTGTTATTTATATTTATTGTACCATAAAGTGACCAATCCCTCTTAGATGTAAAATAAATAAATACATGTACATTAGTACATAGTTTAGAATGAATATGTGCCTTATTAGTTCTTGGGGCTGGACGAGTCTACGCTGACCCGAACGGGTTTCAGGTTCGGGGTGAAAATCCGAACCTGCACCTGGTTTATGGGATGAGTCTGGAGTAGGGTTTAAAAAGCCCAGAACGGGGCTGGGGCACAAAAAATATGCTCCAGCCCACTCCATTGTTATTACTACCCACCATGAGATACACATCACTTGGCCTCAAAAATGTTTATAGTACTAAAAAGACATCCATAAATTCTACATGGATTTTCCAACTCAATGTCCATCTACCACTTGACCCAAACCCCCACGTGATCACCATTTACACTAATTACCAAATTAAGGTAGATTTTGAAGATATTTTAAGCCAAGGTGAAACTGTGACTCAAATATATTATCTCTTTTATTGCAGTAAAGAAGACACTTAATTATTTACACGTGTAAGAATTATTTTAGAAGATTAATGTAATCAATTAATTTTCTAATTGGCTGATTAAAGAAGTTATATTGTCAAGCATATGCATATTGGAAGAAACTGAAAAAATCAAGTAGATTTGCGTTTCTCATATGAATCGATGAATTGAAGAGACATTGATTTATTGACGTAAATAAATTACTTTAGCCCCAAGTAATAATCTGCATAGAAGACAATAATTCTTTAGAGATTGAACCACCCGCTCATGTTGTATTTCTCCATATTCATTTTTTAGCCTCCATTATCAATCTTATAATATTTTTTTCTCAGAAAGTAATAATATCTCTTCTCCTTAATATGGATGTATGCTATCTAGCGATAGTGGAACTACTACAAATCTTCTGTGTGATTTTCTTTTTCGTTTGTGCATTTGTGATTGCTTATTTTAGGATGCTAGTCTATTGTTTGCTCCACAACCCTATCAACACAATTCTATTACTTCTGCCACGTTTGGGTGCTAAGCTGAATTTTCCCTAATAGTCTGGTATCAGAGCTCTTTGTTGGTTGAAAGAAGGTTCTAAGAAATATGGCAGGAGATGAAGATACCCCAGTTGAAATAAGACCCTATGTTAGAGGATCTTATGTAACATTGGGATCTCAATTGGCAATAGAGAAATGAAACCGGGATAGTGATTTTGAGAAGTAGTTATGGAGGATAAATGCTATTCTAAGGAGAAATAGTGTTCATCGAATGGTGTTTAACACCGAGAAATTTCCCATCAATATTTCATCCGTAGAGGAGGAGACGGAAGAATGGACTTTTACTACTCTACAATTTGAAAGTGACTAAGCTATAGGATCCTGCAATATGGAATATAAGCTAATATATATATATATATATATATATATATATATATATGCACAATAAAATATAAAATACAAAGCAGTAAAGTAAAGTTGACACCAGGGATTTTTATACTGGTTTGAACTTCTCGTTTTACGTCTAGTCCTAGACTCCTTTTGGAATTAAAATTAGCAGCCCTTAATTAACCGAAGGAACATGTATTACACCGCCTGAACAATCGAACAAGACTTCTACTACCTAGATAATCGAATAGGACTTCTACCGCTTGAGCAACCGAACATGACTTCCAATACAAGTAGTAAAGTTTTTTCTGACTGGGTATGCTCTTGAATAGCACAGATAAGTAGATAATGTACACCCTTCCTATAATCTTTTCCTCAAGAGTAATGTGAATAATTGTGTATTTATAAAGAATAGGAAGATTTAGAATTGCTTATAAGATATGGAAGTGAGATTGCAAGAATTGAATGTATGAACTTATGTAAGCAATATATTTGAGAATGTTATGCACGTTAGAACAAGAGAGATAATAAAATTTAAGTGAATTGATCAATGAAACTTGAGTGAATTTATAGCAAATCATAAATTGCAATCTCTGGTAAAAAGTTCTCTACGAATTGTAATGGTTGCAACACTTGCGGTGGAAGACAACCATTGAGGAAGTGTCTTTTCAATAAAAAAAAGGCAGTTATAAGATTAAGTCGACCTTGATCGTTCAATCGACTGAATTCAAAAACATGCACTTATATGTTAAAATGCATAGACTCAATCGACTGAATGATCAAAGTCAGCCGACTGGTCCTTGTATTTAAAAAATTTAAAAACAAGTTTAGACGACTAAGGGATACAGTTCAATAGATTGAACTGTGTATTTTAGTGGAACCTGAGTGCATTTTATTTTAGAAAGTAATGCTTTTAAATCAAGTGCATGTATATGTGCATGTATGAATGAGAATGATGATTTTTTGAGGAAAGATCTTAACAAACCAACTAGAGTAGACTCTATATACATCATTCATGACTGTTGTTAAAATATATAGAATATACGAATCATACTTTGAGTGGTTGAGTCCGGTTGTTGTAGCATTCGTAGATTCATGAATCATTTTGTCATGTCAGGAATCAAAACTCAAGATCCAACACAGTTGGCCATATGAGATAATGTTATCTCAAGGATAGTAGTGAAACCATTGCTATAAGAATTTAGATCAAGACAAAGAATCTTTACTTGAAGAAATCACTCACTAACTGTTTGATTTTACTGAAGATATTTTTCACCATGAAGATGAGTGAGGGTACTTCAATGAAGGTGCATCTTAGTATCTTTAATGATCTTTCGGTGAAGATAAAGACCAAGGATTTGAAGGTGGATAAAGTGAAGAAAGCGATGGATCTTTTGTGTTCTCTTCTGGAGCGATACATGAGTTTTGCTAACAGTCTGATATACGGGAGAGATACTTTGATATTGGAAGATGTGAAGTAGGGTCTTCTGTCCGAGGACTTAAGGGATCAGATGAAGGATATTAATGAAGGTATAGGTGCAGAGAGTAGTCGAGGTCTATTTTTGAACTAGGAAAAGAAGAGTTGGATTCCTAGTGGATGTTCCAAATATAGGACGTTTGGAAAATATTGGAGAGGAAAGTTCAGAGATGAGAAGTGCCACCATTGTAAGAAACCAGGCCATTTGAAGAGAGATTGTTTAGACTTAAAGCGAAAGGTTGGGATGGGAACTTCATCAATTATGATGGAGAAGACTGTATCAAGCCATGTATTGATTACAACTGATAGAGTTAGGGGTATGCCCTAGGTGCAATTATGTAATTTGTTACGTATATCTAACTTGGTAATCAATCTTGTTCGAAATAAAAGGTGTTTTTTCTTTCTATTATATACTTGATATAACGTGTTATATTAATTGATTAATTTAACTAAAAGTATATTTAATAGAAAATCCATAAAGGATATGTTTTGTAATTGTAGTTATAAAGTGTTGTAACTGTGAGTAATTTATCACAATGAAAACAAATATACCATTTTAAATGTTCTTAGTCAAGATGCATTAATACTGGATATCGATGTATCCATTAAGACTAGAGTACGTAATGCTCTTAAAATGTTGGACAATATATTACTCATGGCTATTGGGGGCACCAAGGTGTTACATACCAATAGTTATTGAATAAATATGAAACAACTCACTTGATAGTTTTCTGTTGATTAACATAACTACGGTCAAATAGAGAATATCGGTGTAATTGATTTACACAGTTCTCCCAACTTGAGAATATTGTGGATCTTCAATATGAAAGCTCCGCTTTGATTATAGTCAAATCATGACATGGCGTTTCATCGAGCTATTATAATTGGGTCGAGTGGAAGTATTGAAAGTGAAGCACTATTCGAAAGAGGATTTGTCTCCTCGGTTATGTAGGGTTAGTATCATGGTCAACTCAAGTCAACTCAAAGTCAAAGTCTCTGGCAAGAGCATTTCGGTTATAATAATTTTTATTATTGAACAAAAGGCTTTGTGTGTTTGGACTATAGAGTTGAATATGGATGATATTGAAATTTTGACCATTACCAAATTCCATAAGTCCAAAGTGATATAGTTTTGACGAAGAGAATTAGTGTAAAATAAATATCACATCCGGGTAACACTTAATAAAGTGGATTTTACCGAAACTAAGTAAGCAATAAATTTAACCAAAATGTCACATCACATGCTATGTGACGTGTAAACATTAACATTCGAATAGTTTGATGTTAATCGCTGATCGAATTTACACCCGCGAGTCACACAACGGTAATGATGAATTCTTTTTAGAACAAATGATTTACTTAGTTCATAATATAAATTGATTAAATTAATTAATATTTACGAAATATTAATTATAAAATTTGAAAATTATTTTAGGAATAATTATTTTTGTATATATTTATAATAGTTATAAATATATCGATCGATGGGAGATATCGATAAGGAATTAAATTGGATTTGATTAAATATATTTATATGGGCAAAAATAGGATATTAACCCATGATATTAGAGAATTTTTTTGGTAGTAAGTATATGTTATAAGGGGCGGCCAAAAGAAGGAAAAAGGGTCTGAAATGGATGGTTAAGATTGGGTGAGAAAACGTAAGCAACATGATTTACTTTTCCCTCTGATTCAACCATTATATAATGAATCTAACCCTAACTTTAGAAGGACTTTTTCGCTACCTCCTCTCTCAATTTTGCTGGCCGAATTATACCTCTTAGTGTTCCAACACAACTCAAATAAAATCAATTCAAATCAACAAGTATTCAATATAAAAGGGTCTGCAATTCAAAGGCTAGCAATTTGACGAATCGGGAAGGTTTCAAGAGGAAGTGAACTCATTATTACAATGTGGACTGAAGGGCATTAGTTTAGCTATGTATTTTGTTTTATATATGATGCATAATCTCTATATAACTCAATATTGTTTGTGTGTATATGTATGGACACACACACTGTTATTATTGAACTGTTAGTTAGGTGAGATTCCGATAGGTTTTGTTTTTGTCACATTTATTGATTGGTTATGCGTATATATTTTTTTAGTAAATTTGATATACGCAATCAAAATTATTTTATTTCATTTATCGTTATTTTATTAATATATACACACTTTAATTTGTATGTTTGTGTATTTATATGACTAATACAAATCTATATAAAACTATATCATATAAAAATTGAACTAATGTTTTAAAAATTTATATTTTTCTATAAGCTATAATATATGATTCCAGATTTTTTGGAAATTTAAAACTAGAAATATATGTATTATATATTTTTTATTATTCATTTATTGTTGTTCAACTAATTAATTCGTAATATTTAAATATCAATATTATTAAATTATAATTAAAACTGTACATGCTTTGTATTCGATCTAGAATATTTAAAAAGGATTTTTTTTATTTTTATAATATATATAAAACATTCTAAATCATATTTACATTTAAATAATATATTACATTTATGTATATATATATATATATATTTTATGCATATAATTATGTTACTGTAATACATACATACATATATCGATAGATATACAAAAAAATTAAACTTATATCTTTTTTATGTGTGTGTATATATGCATTTATATATTATTTAACACCATAAATTTTACATATAAATATATCTATAATATTTTCTCATAATATACTTATATATAGACACACATACTCTTTTTTTATATATAATAAGCATAAATATATACACATATTTGGACAACATACAATACAAATAGAATGAGCTAACATATCCGTTGTGATGTAAATCCTAGCATCTATATACGGGGGTGTTATACCCTTCACGGAATATCATGTTACACATGCACACATAAATGAAATATATGATTTTGTTTAAATCAAATTTAGAAATGTTCTAATAAATAAGATTTCATGGGCCTAATAAAAATCCAATAGGGTAATATATTTCTGAAATTCACTCAAAACTTCCACTGGGGGCTGGCCTAGTTCCAACAATGGTATCATAGCCCAATAACCCATGCAGTCTAATTAGTCATGTTAGGGTTAACTAATTAAGTTCACAACCCAATTAGTAGTGTGTCTAAGAAAGGGAGTGTCGAAGGATTAGCTTTGGGTAATCAAATACTCTGCCCTACCTAGCTACTGGCCTGGCTCGAACAAATATATGAGCCCAAAAGGTTGCCCCTAATAGAAGAGTTCCAATTTGAATTAGGACTTGTGCTAGTTTAAAAATTGGTTTGAAACTAAAAATAAAAGTTTTAAATTTAAAATAATATAAATGTTATACTATAAATTTTCAAAATTGTTTGAAAATTAAAATATAAGATTTTAATTTTAAGAGTTAAATTTAAAATAAGATATACAAGTATTATAAAGGTTATAATATAATAAAGTTTTTCAAAATTGTTTGAAAAATAATAGAAATTGAATTAAAAATTTATTAATAATATTAATAAAATAAATGAATTAAATAAGTTAATTAATAAAGGAATACATGTATTGCATATATTATGATATATGTTATGTTATTTTAAAATGTTAACATATGTATACATGTGTGTATATGAATTGAATTTTCGAATTAATATAATTTGATTAAAATTGTTTAACTAAATTAATTAATTAAAATATAATTAATTATATAAATTAATTAAAGGCTAATTAATTATATAAATCAATTAAAGGTTAACTAATTAAGCAAATTAATTAAAGGCTAATTGATTAAACGAATATACACTTATATAAAATATATATGCAATACTATAAAGATTATAGTATGTAATAAATATTTAATATAAATGTAATATTAAAATAACATAAAATTAATAAAAATTCATTAAATAGGATTTAATTAATATAATATTATACATAAGGCTATTATATAAGTTATATGAGAAATAAAAGTTATATAATAATATAACTTACATAATATGAATATGAATGTATAAACTAAATATGGAACATTAAAGAAACCCTAAACTGACTGAAGGGATAAATACTTATGTATTATATATATATATATATATCGTGATTTCAGATTTGTCCGACACTGAATCATGAGGGCATTTCATAAAAAATACATTATTCCATAAGTCGGTATCACTCAACATAATATACTGAAGATTATGAATCTTTAATGTAATGTTGTCCTCTATCATATATATATATATATATATATATACATATATTAATTACTTCTCCTTAGTTGTTGAGAAAATTCAAGCTAGGGATGTTATGTATAGTATTATAAATATATTGAATAGACTAGGTAAGATAACTATATATATTTATAGAGCAAACTCAAGGTACATATACTATACTTAGGCCGTTCCAATATGGTAGATACGAGTGAATAATCTCTTTCTGTTTGTTGAGCAAACTCAAGGTCGAAATTATATTAGAAGAAGGAACCATGGGTTAGGAGTTGTATGTGATACAACCGATAAGGAGTTGTTCATCATCCATGGAGCAATGACTAGTTGAGCAAACTCAAGGTCAGAATTCCAAGACGACAAGTCCTAACACCTACTAGTGAAGTAGAAAGACTTCCATGTTTCTCTTAGGGTTTGGTGAAACATAAAAGACTAATGGGAGCTTATTAGAAAAATAAAATGATAACATTTAACCTTTTTAATATTGTAAGAACATATGCTATACAATGTTATAATAATCTTCATCAGTAAATTTGTGCATCTAAATTGACTGATAAAATGTTTATCAATTAAGATATACAAGTGAACTGAATTGAATATTGATAAATAGAGATACAACCTATGCTTACTAATAAATGCCTATTGCATGTTAACGTTTCTACACCTATACAAGTGCCTAACTTTATAACTACTTATTACATTTATAATTTTGTTACTTACGTGTTTATTTAGTCGAGACCATATATTACATTTTATGAGTTTCGAACTTGAAAATCAATACAGACTATGGATATTTGATCCATATATAGTCGCATATAAATGTTACAGGGAATTAGGCTGAAGGAAAAACCTGAGAACACTTTTAGTCTGAAGGACAGAAGTTTTAAAATTTAGTCTGAAGGACAAAAAATGATATATTTATATAGCATTGCACATGTGTAATGCTATATTCATATAGCATTACACAGCTGCTTGTTTGTGTATGCAGAAACTTATAAAATTGTGTTGTATATAGCATTATAGATGTGTAATGCTATATGAATATAGCATTATGGATGTGTAATGCTATATGAATATATCATTTTTTGTCCTTCAGGCTAAATTTTAAAACTTCTGTCCTTCAGACTAAAAGTTTTCTCAGGTTTTTCCTTCAGCCTAATTCCCTCTAAATGTTACATGGTGAATAGTCAAAGTTTGTAATGTACAATATTTCGATGAAATTAGTTTGTCTATAAAACTAAATAAACAATAGTGCGAAATCGAGTATTCGGTTTGATTGATTACAAAAGGATCGTATTGTGTTAAATATAACACTAGACCAAAAGTACAATATAAATAACTAAAATGCTAGTTTGACCAGTTTACTTAAAATGCAACATATTTGATGTCCTTAAATGTTGAGGATAATCGAATGCACTTTTAAAAAGAGTTCGTTAGATACTGTAGTAAGGATTTTCTTTTGAATGGTTTGACCATTTGAAAGGAAAAAGAATATATAAGAGTAGATGTAATTTAAGGTATAGTTGGGATGACGAGAGTGAATAGTCACTTCTACTTCATAAAAAAATAACGAAAACGAGAATTGTAATAATAATGATTGATATTTAATATCAGAGTAAGAAATATGATTTCTATTCCAAAATGTACTTTCATATAGAAAATTGTATTCTACGAGATTTATTTCTTTGAGTTCAAGATATTTGATCAAATAACCCTTCGCTATAAACTAGTTGCAGTATATGAAATAAATAAATCTATATTGAGTGAATGATGAACCTTCGAATTTAGTATGATATTATGGTAATGACAGTGGGAGCATGCCATATAGCACTTATTGAATGCATCAAGTTACGAAAACTATTTTTGTAAAACATACCAATTTGTGGAATAATGACTATCGTTCGGTATCGATTGAGAGATAGATACAGCCTATATGAATATTTTAAATATTTGTTATGAAATAAAACTACAATGTGATATTTATTTTCATAAAAAAAGTGATGCATTGGAAAATATAGAAGTATCTAATATTATTTACGGTTATTTTGGAATTATAGACTAACCGTAGTTTTGAGAAATAATTTTATTGTATGATTATGAATCATATGATATAGGTCAATTATGTCTCAAACGATTGAAGGCATGCACTCATTTAGTAGATCATCATAAGCGTTGATGAACTCTTTGGATCGATACATGAAAGTGTAAGTTTATTAATACCAAAATGGTTCCACATACTTTATCATATTCGCCGATGAGTTATCATAGGCATAGACAAGTGTATTTGATACACATGTAGTATGTCTAAGATAGACTCATGGAGTATAAAATGGAAGTAAATAATATAACATGTAATGGAAATGGTTCGATTTGATCGAATGGGTAAGTATATTGGAAAGAGTATCAAATGTACCTAAAAATGAATAAAGATTCAATATCAAAAGTCACTCTTTCATATAATACGTAATGATGTATCGGTAAGAAGTGATGAAAATATATTGGACAAAATACGATTAATTGTCAGTGAAGTTGAGGTAATTTCTTTCTATAAAGTCATGTAGTTAAGAGTAGTACACAAGGTTAATATTATTTCATCTAAATAATATTTTACAAAATCATATAAGATAAGGGTTTATAAGAAACCCCAACTTATCCTAGACCAAGGAGTTGGCAGGTTGTGCAAGTCGAAAGTCTGCACGTAATAATTGTTCATGAGAGATCTTATATGAATCTCCTCAAAAAGAGTTTGGGAAAGACAATCATTGGATGGCATATTTATGTTTTGAACAAAAGTTTTGTAAACTAAAACTTAATTAGTTTTATATAAAAGATAATTCATAAAGTGTTTATGAATACATATTCCATTGCATAGAGAAAAAGCTGTTGTTTCAAGAAATATCAACTTCATAGTGAAGGAATTTCTTTGAGAAATTATTGGTAGTAAAATGGAACTGGATACAATCCAATGACAAAACAGATTACATGAGATGAAATGAAATTAACTAACCTAAATGAACACACCACATTAGAGTGTCTAAGAAGTATTCTCGCACATTGAAGAGAAACAACGTGTTTCTTATCAAATGTCGAAAATACATAATCCTCGGTTGTTTATATTAGCCATTACGAATGTTGACTCTATGATATGGCATGATGCGTAGATCCGAAATAGATTCCAAGTATATTATCAAAATATAATTTTTGTAGATGTACCCAAAAGGGATATAATCCATCGGTCGTGAATGTACCTTCAAAAGAAAAACTAATGCAGTTGGAATATAATTAGTAGCATTGATAAAAATAATATCGAAAATTTTAATTGTTGAAATTAGCGTAATAGATTCGATAGTCAACGTGCTCAAGTCAATTCAGATTTACTCGTAAAATTATTACTTAATATGACTTTATGTTTGGCTCATATTTATTGAAATAGAAAATTCTAAATAATGATTTAGAGTAAGCTATTTACACATAATAACCAAAATATCTCGAATTTAATGGGAGCGATATTGAGTTTGTGATTCTTTGGATATGATAATGGTAGAAGGTATCATTTTATAAGCTTTGAAATGAAAGAAATATCAAATAGTTTGATTATCCATCAAAATGCAGAGGAAGCATGTGTTCATAAGAAAGAACGTAACAGGTACATTGATATTTCTAAACTACAAATAAACAATACATTGTTGATTTTAACGACGTACTTATATTAAAATCAGTCTTAGTTGGTTTAATACTCGATGTTGGATGTGTAAATGATGTCTTTTATAGTGAGTACAAAAGATATTGAGAATGTGCTAAATCGATATGCAAAGACACATTATTAAATTGTTTAATACAGAACATGTGAGATGAATTCGATATGCATTAGCAATAGGAATTATCATACATGTTACGTCATCTACGATATCATGATTAACTTATGTATTTGATACATGAAGCAATATCGAATCCAAATTGATATCACTAATGGTAGTTGGAGTATTCTCGTGTATTTATTAAATACTAGAGAATTGTTTACAAAAACAACGAACTTCTTATGAAGGAATGTTTGGACTCAAAATTCATAAGTGATATTGAGTATAACATGTCAATAAAAAAATTCAAGTTAAGAATCTTTAAGCTGGAAATGTTCCAAATAGGGAGATTATAGCTGATTCATTGACTTAAATAGTGCCATAATAAAAATAATGTATATATATAATAAATGCACCAATTTATAATCGAGCTGAGGGTGGTTCCAAATTTGAGAATCTCATAACATTGTTATATGATAACAATGTCACGACATAGTTCGTAATAGAACTTAGAGCTTACTAGAAGTCGAGAGACATACTCCGAATTGTTTTACATGATAAAGATGGCTTATCAACGTCGAAGAGAGTTAATCAATAGAGTAGATGATTAAAACATAATAGCATACCAGTTCACTAAAGGACCAACCCAATTGGTTTTAAAGAAATCGATTAGAGAAGTTGGAATGAGATTCCAAAATTGACCCAAGTGCAAGTGTGAGATTGATAGAGTTAGGGGTATGCCCTAAGGGCAATTATGTAATTTGTTACATATATCTAACTTGGTAATCAATCCTGTTCGAAATAAAAGGTGTTTTTTCTATTTTATACTTAATATAACATGTTATATTAATTAATTATTTAATTAAAAGTATATTAAATAAAAAAAATCCATAAACGGTACGTTTTGTGATAGTAGTTACAAAGTGTTGTAACCGCAAGTAATTTCTCACAGTGAAAACAAATATATCACTTTAAATGTTCCTAGTCAAGATGTATCGAGACTAGTGTTGAATCATAAGTTTTGATTCATTACAAAAAGCTTAAACAATTAGTGATGAGATTATACGATCAAGCGACAAAAAGAGAATGAGATATGCTGTTAAACTACAAAGGTGACGAGACTTCAAATCTAAGTATAGTATGTTTATTTATTGAAGTTTTTTAGCCTTGGATATTGTTTGAAATTATTAAAATCTATCCTCAAGTAGTTTACTCAAAATCAAAGTTTCTTTAAAATTCAAATTTAAAGAAAAAGCAAACTGTGCACTGACAGCCAGGTCAGTCGACTGACCGAAAATAGCCAGTCGACTGACCATGCTCAGTACATAGGTATACACTATTTTTTTTTACTATCTTTGAATTTTCAGTCGACTGTTCATTTTTCCCAATCGACGGAATGACTCTAACAGTCATTTTTACTTAAGAGACACTTCTATCTGCGAAGAGTTAAGATTCAAATTGAAGAGATATGGCTGCATCTTTTGAGTTAAACTCTTCGTGAATAGTTGTAACTATTTGATCTCTATATAAACAAGTTAGAATCACTTCTCAAATTACCAAAATTTATTTTGATTTCTTGCTATATTCTCTACTATTTATCTCTACATTCTACAAGCAATCACAATTTATATATTGCTCGAATCTTTGAATTAGTTAACATAATCTTCGATTCTAAGCAATATCTTCCTTTCTAATCTTCACACACACAATATATACTTGAGGAAAAGATTATTGGAAAGGTGTACTATCAAAGACAAATCAATGTTATCAAGAAGACAAAGTTTCAAACAACTTTATTGAAATTGTAGAAGTCCTGTTAGTTTGTATCAGGCGGGAAAGTCATCTTCGGCTGTTGAGGCGGAAAAATCCTGTTCGGCTGTTCAGGTGTCGTTTACCTATTCCTCCTGGTTAAGTGAGGGGTTATTGAGTGAAATTGCAAAGGGAAGTCTGGGACTGGACGTAGAACTGGAAGTTCGAACCAGTATAAAAACTCCTGGTGTGCTTATTCGTATTTACTTTACTATTATTATCTGTTTCCGCATTTAGATTATAATACATTCCATATTACACGATCCTAAGTGATAACTAGCCACACAGTAGTCACTTTCATTTGGTATCAAAGCAAGGACATCCTATAATCGTAACAAAGTTATTTGATAATTTTTTTAATAAGGATAGTAACACCAATTCTAGCATTAACATCAACTCTAGTTTCACTGAAGGTCAGTCAACTGCTCGACCGCTACTATTTAACGGACTTAACTATAACCACTGGTCAACTAGAATAAGAATATATATATATGCGAGCTAATGGTTTTGAAACCTGGAATATTACCCAAAAGGAATATACCATGCCAACAGAAGATTTTTCAACTTGGACCACTGCACAAAAAACCGATGCTACTTCGAATACTTAAGCCATGAACATGTTATTCTATGCATTAGATAAAAATGAGTTTAATAGAGTCAGTATGTGTACAACTTGTTATGAGATATGGAGAACTCTAAAAGTAACTCATGAAGGAACTAACAAAGTCAAACAAAGCAAAATCTCTATGTTGAAAAATCAGTTTCAAAATGAAACCAAACGAAACTATAAATGACATGTACTCTAGATTTCAAGATATATATCACTCACTATTGTCACTAGAAGAAAAATTTTCTGACTTTGATATAGTATCAAAAATCCTAAACTCTTTAACGGATGAATAGGAAAGAAAGGTCTTAGCTATTGAAGAAGCAAATGATCTTTCCACTATGAAACAAAAAGAGCTAATAGGAAATCTAATGTCATATGAAGTAAATTTGCAGGCAAAGAAAGTTCAGGAACAGGATAAGAAGAATCTAGCATTTCAAGCAGAAAAAGATGATTCTGATTCAAATGAAGAGGGTGCAACACTTGTTGCTAAAAATTTCAAAAGTTTTTGAAATTTAAAAAGAATAACAATTTCAGGAGTTAAAAAAAATCTCTACTAACAACAATAAAAGCAATAAACCATCATCCTCTATTATGGAATATTATGAATGTCATAAAAAGGGACATATAAAGAAAGATTTTTTAGAGAAAAAGAAATTCAAGAAGGAAAAATTCAAGAAGAAAGCATTTTCAGTAACATGGATGATTTATATTCTTCTTCATCATCAGAAAGTGACAGTGACAGTGACACAGAGCAAGCAAATGTATGCTTCATGGCTACAAGTTGTCATGACCCAAATTTCAGCCTTTGAAAATCGACACCCGTACCTCACTTGTACTCGAATGCCACATATTCAATCGTTGAAATTCGACTCGTGCCGGAGATTATAACACATTAAGTACAACAACACAACGGAAGAAATGAATAATATATACCATTGATATATAAAAGATACAATATCTGATGAAATAATGATACAATAGATCCATATATATCAGAGACAAGACACAATAGCGGAAAGAGATGACATAAACTTGAACTCCAAAGAAGAAACTCCAATATCAGCAATCTCCATCTCCAAAGCATCAATCCAGAAATAGCTCGAACTCCCAATCAAGTTGTACTAAGCAAGGCCAGCCATGAATGCTGAAGTGTAGCAAAAGCGATCCCCAAATCAAAGGCTTTGAAGGCTATCGAATCTATACTTACTATTTGATTATCTGAAAAACCCAACTCTAGACTGCCCGTGTAGAAAATTGTGGGCACCCAGAGTTTAGAAAGGGAACAATAAACTCCGGGTCAGTCACGGAACTGGTATGAGCGAACAAAAATAGTTTTATCTGTAAAACAAACAACAAAAGATTTTAAAACACTGAAAACTGCAATGCTTTTTGAAAAATGAAACTGCCATAAGGCCTCCCACCACACACACAATGCAAGCGCACACTTGAGGAGATTTCTCCTTATGACAATCAAAAATGCTTGATATGCGTAAACCATTTGATATTATTATTAGTGCATAGTGTAGAAAACCTTTCGAAAGTATAATATTAATCTTAGCCAGCATACGTACCATTATACTATGCCTACTATAGCCACCATATTAGATGGAAGGTTCTACAACTAAAACCGTACAAGGCGCGTATTGGATGATTGTATTTCCAACAAATGGTCAGGCTAAGAAACTTCCTTAAAAATGAGACGCCTCTAGAGGGATGCCCCCAGGAACCAAATGGTTCCCTACCGACATAAGGCCGATGTACTCCTTTCCCGGGAGTAACACCTAAGATATGTCATCCCCGGTCGTAACCAACCTTTATCCAAGTGCTTGACACCAACAACCATACAATAATAAGTATGCAACAACCACTAGGTAAATATTTGGGCTCCATACCATGATACCACCTTTTATCCAGAAGAGATGGACATACCCTAGGGGTGCGACCCCTGCAACCTTGCCACAGAATTCCTGTTTCGACCATTCTCGGGTTGTGAGGATCGATGAAGTCTCGTCCACAAAGCTACGCTTTTTCATAAAGCCATGCTTTGATCAATAAATGATCAGCAGCACTTCGTATGCCACATTACCAAATTGGGAATGTATCACTAGTAACCATCAACTACATAACCTCTGAGCTCGTACGTCTCAGAGAAGAGTATTAAGCTAAGAGAATAAATCTCCGCCACCAAACAGAAATGTATTTGATATAAACTGGTTTTACATCTCAAAGTGTAATGTCAGACACACATCCATAGAAGTCTGTTCGGGGTTCGAACAGAACCGAAGGCACTTCCAAAGAAGCCCTTGCAATCCGGGTATTCATAATCTCGATCGGACTCCCCATCACATATGGAAATCTCTATACTGTAGTTACTCAGTGCAGAGTCATTAGATAGGTCATCCTAACGTTCTCATAAATACCCGGTCTTCACCATCGGTCTTTAAATGCCATCCATAACGTCGTATCATTATTCGAAATGAGTTATATCACACAAAGGTCCTCTTCCAGCTAAACCGAATAATGAGCGAAATATTTAAAAACATATGGATATTGGAATTTCAGTTAAGTCACAACTTATTACCCCAAAACTTTTCTTTTCAAATATTTAAACAAATTACCATTTCCAAATCTTTTAAACGAAAAGATTCAATTCATGAAGTTCACCCACTTTCACAAAGATTGATTCATAGATTTCAAAACAATTTCCATTTTAAACCTTTTTATAGAAAGGATACGCTTTTAAGATTACTTTTTAATTTGAACACAAAGTATACCAATCTTAAATCAAAGATTCATTCATATTCTTTCAAAACAATTCCTATTTCAAATCTTTTATCCAAAAGATACACTATGCAAAATTCACTTCAATTTCAAACAAAGTTCAACCATTTCTCACAAAGATTTATTCATAGCTTTCAAAACAATTTCAGTTCTATTTCAAACTTGAAATCTTTCAATACATTGGAAATCCTTTCTTTATACGAAAGCTTTTATTATTTGAAAACAAAGAGTTTTCGTTTCAAAAAAATCTGATTAAATTTATACAAGTTAAAGCCTTTGGGTTAAATTCAAATTGCAAAATAATACTTTTAAAATGGTTTAAACCTGTATAAACGGATCTATAACTTATATAACATTTTTAAACCATAATTGCAAACATAGAATTCAATTTCAAATCTGGAATTTAGATTCCAATCAGACTAATTAAATTTCAAAACTTTATCAAGTTATTCAAAATACCTTTCGTCTTCAAAACTCCTTTTCAAAAACTTTTCACATTTAACCAAATCAATTCCCAAAACCAGTTGGATTCAAAAATTCAATTTTAAAACTACTTCAAAAATCTGTGATTTAACCAATTTCCTCGTGCAATCCATATTTGTGTGTGTATGGTATATTCCAGGGGTTTCACACAATAGTGCAACAACATCAATCATCACATCCAAACACAACAGTATCGATAAGCGGTATAATCCTATAACGCTTATCTTCATTCATAGATTCACAAATAAATGTATCATAGATAAATAAATAAATAAATAAATAAATAAATTACACACAGCTCAATTCACAGAACAGAATATTACAGTCCGGAGATAACAATCACTTCAAGGCATTTCATACGTTAAAATTTTTCATAAGCAATCCAAGCATTCAATAATCAATTATAAACAAGACTAATTAATTGTTTAATCCTAAATTAATTAAATTAAATTAATTACTCATGAATTAATTACTCAATCCTGATTTTAACTTAACTTAAACTAGATTAATAAATTACTAACCCTGGTTTATTAACATTAATTAATTACAAAACATTTTAATTAATTAACCTGTAATTATTTATAGATTAACCTTTAATAATAATTAATTAATCCTTAATTGATTAACCTTTAATTATTTAATTATTCTTTAATTAATTAGCCTTAATAAATTAATCAGTAAATTAATTAAATTAATTATCTTTAATTTATTACAATAAGTGATTATCCTTAATCACTTTCATTAATTAATCTTTAATTAATTAATTTTTCTCAAATTAATTACCTCTACTAATTAATTATTCAAATTAATTAGCCTTAGTTAATTATTCTTTAATCGCTTGATTAATACCATAATTTAATCAACCTTTAATACATTAATAACATTAACCAAACTAACCTCAAATCATTTTAATTCATTAATCACATTAATTAATTATACTTAAAGGTAATTACCCAAAGTACTAACTTTACTTTAATTACACAAAGTAATTATTCTTATTTAATCACTTAATTGCATCCTCTAAACCTTGTTAAATAAAGTAAATCATTATTAACAATTAACTAAATTTTGAAAACCTTTAAGTAATTAAGTAATCAAAGCATAATTAAGATAAACCATTTATCTTTTTAAATCAGTTTCTTAATTTAAACTATTAAATTTAAATTTCAAAATAATTAAGGAAAACAAAACTTAATTAATTTTGAAGTTAAATAAACTATAGAACTTTCATTGACCCAAAATTTAGACAAACTTTTATTATATAAAGGAAATTTATTTAAGAATAAGATTTTAAATATATTCTATTCAAATTTAAAATCTGGTTTGTTTAAGTGCTTCAGACCCGAGACACTCACGTGTAAAACCTGATAACACTCTCGAGTCTTTCCCATTAATTAATTTCTTCGAGTCACTCACGAGTTTATCTCAAAAACCAACCCGAGAAGCTCCCTTCTTCCCCAACATCACACACAACCCAGATCAAAATGTTAGCATGCACGTGTACACCCGATCTAAACCCTTCCGACCGACATCCAGATCGTCAGCAAGTCGCCAAACACCTCGACTATACTTCCAGCCACCCAGAATGAAGAATCACCAATGAACTCGAAATCGAGCTATTCGACTATTTTATGGAACCAATTCGATCACCTACAAATGCCACTTTACGTCGCCTTAGACCATCAGGGACGTTGAAACTCCAGCCAGAGCATGGCCATAACTTCCAGCTCCATTCCCCTCTGGTGCGAACTATTCCGATCAATCGTCGGCGATGAGCTTGCCTCATGAACATCGTCGACAAAAATTAGACCTAAAATGTAACGACCCACTATTTTGGACTATTTGCATCCGCACATGTCGGACTTGAATAATTCAAAATACTAAATTGTTAATTTGAATTTGGAAAAACTCAGATATATAGTAAATAAATAATCATAGAATCACAGACACAGAGTAATAAATGCAGTGGAAGCAAAAGATAGTAGCTCATGAAGCTACTATATATATATATATAACAGAGTTAAATAAGTTACAACAGGAGTCTCGAATACAATAGTCGAATACAAGAATCAGAATACATCACTAAGATCAACTGAACATCTGAAAGCTGGATAGACAGCCGGATCTCCAAGCGAAGCTCCAACTCCAAAGGTGAGTCTCGTAAGCTGGTACTCTCAGTCTGACCCGAGCGTAAAGCAAAACACAAAACACTCAAGTCAGGATTAACATTCTTATATTATTAAATCCAACTCAAGTGAAATAACAACTGAAATACAAGTAACTCAAAGGACGCTGGAATATCCATCCTCTAAGGATCCGTTAAACTATCTACTATGTAATAACATATGCTAAATAGATAATGTCTATCAGTAATATAAAATATCAAAATAGTGTTAAGGCGTTACCATTATCCCCCTTAACACATTTTATATAACGTTATAGTCTATACAGCACTGCAAACTCCACCGTAAACTAGTGGGATATCAGGGAGTACTCCATAGGTATAACACAAAACAAATTCGTAGTGGTCGTGTATATAGGGATACAAGTATGACAAGGCACATGAGGCAATACCCAAGGTAGTGAAACTACCGTTTGCCTGATCGGGACTGGTGAAAACGCATCGCCGCAACGATCGCAACACCACGAAACAACACTCCCAAAATTACGAGGGTGCACCAATCAATAACAAGTAATGAGTAGTTTACGAAGAAGTGTGTTCTCTCGAGGTGGCTAACCCCATTTGGCCCGGCCCGGCTCCTGTTTTAGTCATTTCCAATTTGACACAAGTGTCAAGGCTATCCATTATTATTCTCTTTCTTCAGTCATCACGTACATCATTCCAACCACTTCATTTTGGATCACACTCCGCGTATAGTTATTAAAGTGGTTTTCGGTTTAGACAGAGAATATGCCCATAACCGATCCCGGTTTCTTTAATAACTTGCGTAATTATTACACCGATTGGTCATTTAATATATTTCAAAAACAAATCAATTTCAATCTCACTTAGAATTTGAAAACCAACATTTCATTCGTCTTTCTATATCAATTTTCATAATTTACGTTCCAAAACTTCCAAATTACCATTTCAAAATCTTATAATTCAATTTCAAATTTTATTTAAACAATTCAAATATTGATTCAAGTTGGTATATAATTTTCATTCCGAAAACATTTAAATAAATTTAATTCAACATTCGAATCAATTTAAATTCATTGATCGACTTCATTCAATATTCATTAAGTAAATTTATCAATCCAAACAATTTCTATTTAGTTTCCAATTCATTAAATCAATTACTTAAGTTTAACTTTATTATATCAAAACTTCAAATTTAATTAAATTAGATTCGTCAATTTTTTTTTTAAATTACAAGTCTTATATTAATTTCAATAAAACGCATTTTTATCTCTTGTCAAAGAAATTTAATTCCACTTATTCATCTACTTAGTTACAAATTTCAAAACTCAATTAATAAAGAACTTAATTTCATTTATTAACGAAGTTCAAATTCACTTATTACGAAGTTCAATTCCTCTTACCAAAGAATTCAATTTTTATTTAATTATCAAATAATTCAATCTTATTCAATTATTAAATAATTTCAAAACTTAATTATTAAGTAATTTCAAAACTTAATTATTAAATAATTTCAAAACTTAATAATTTCAAACTTAATTATTGAATAATTTCAACTTATATTGTTAAATAATTTATTATAAAACAACATTCTTTCAACAACTACTATGCTAATATTTTGTTTCAAATATTAAATATTAACATTTTCCTTTCATTAAATTCAAATTCCAACTTCTTTTCAAAACTTATTATTTATTCAAATAAAATCTTCATTTATTTTTAAACCAAATTATTGACTAATCGGGTTTTTATTCAATTCTCTATCCTAGGTCAAATTCGTTTGGGTATTTATCATTTCAACCCTTTCCATTTCAATTCAAAAATCAAAGCATAGCAAAGGGAACTTGCAGTGTGGTAACTAGGATGGTGCCAAAGTAAATAAACAAGCAATAGCAAACATCAATAACAATCCAATTGTTTATTTAAATAATCCCGAAATAATCGTATTAATTTACATTGTTGTTTGTGCAAATTAATATAATTATTTCTAGAATCTACACTATCATTTCATGTAGATTAAAGATTATTACACTAATATTTACACGGTTCTTCACTTGATATCTATTATTCGATTTCATACTACATCAATTTTACAACATACATTCAATGGTTCTAGGTGTAATTAACCAAATTTCTACGTGTCAATTAATTTAACATTTAAAAGGGTCATATTATACAAATTTAACTAATCAAATTAAACACATATATCAAAACTAACTATCCTACGTCAATTTCAATTTCAAATTATTTATCACTTACAACATTAACAATTTAACGTCCAACGTCAACATCAAACAATAAATCATCTATCAACCAAACTGGATTATCATTGTACAAATAACAGATAATGGTGTCAGATGTCATAGGTTAACTGATACTGGTAATAACACATATAACAGTGTAAATAACTAACAACAGCATATTCCAATTGTCGTTTCAATTGAAATCAAATTTAATAAATAAAAGAACATTAATCGTGAGTGATTGCTCACCTTTCGAGGCTTGAGAGAATAGAAGATGACACGCATACGCACACTGATACGGACACGGAAATCAAATCATGGATCCAAGCACAAATCTCAACAAGTCAAAATTTGGCATGAATTCGACGGATAAAGCTAATACGAGAAATAGACGAAATCAAATCAGAACTGGATCGATGCAGATAAGATCGAAGCACAAGTATATTATATTATTATGTTTCTTAAACCAATAATCAATTTGAATTACCTATTATATTCCAAAACATAATACATATCCAAGTCACTTTATATATTATACTTTAGAGATCTAAAAGAAACCAAAATATATGTAAATTGTACGAAATCTTTTCTGAACCCAAAATTTATGTATGCCACTCTATATAAACTGTTATATGCATAACCGTACAGAATATGTGTAATATATTGAAACTCGTATTGTCAAAAGCAAATATAAGTTGTACATTGTAGTTTAACATCTATACTTAATCCAATGCATGAAATCAATGTTCTAATTTACACGGTAAAACATGTATAGAACAAATACATATTCGTTGGTACAATATATAATATAATATATAACAACTCTAATTCATTTCATAAATGCTCATACAGGCTAAGCAAGCTTATACAATCATCTGAATAACTAACAATATATAAAATTTCAAATACAACTTATATTATAAGCGAACTAATTTTTTTTTTAATATAACAAATCTAATATTTCCTTAAAACCCTCTTGGAAAATATACCCAGTTATAAAACTTCTGACACTATACTGTATTTAAAACATTTTACTTTGAACAGACAACTTATATGACAAATATACTTTGAATTAGATCTAATAAAATATGCATATCATCAGTTAAACTTACACATAAGAAGGTTGTAGGCATTCAACATATAAATGCATCATATAATTATGCAGAATGCATATATACGGGTCACAATATGTGCAACTTACCAAATTTCCATAGACTCGTATATAAAATAACTTTTATAACTACTATAGTTCAAAATATATACCATACTGTATATAATACTTACGCTGCATATATAATACTAGCCCAAAAAAATACATAAATAAATGCTTGTCATGCTATTTGTAGTAAACGTGTATATGCAATAAGTATATATATATATATATATAAAACAAATATACAATATATAATATAATACCTTATATGCGCACACGCGAATCGCACGAGCTGCTGGAAGAAAAGGCGCTCGGCAAAATCGAGTAGGGGAAAGCATGCGAACCGAGGGGTCGCGGCCGGTGGTTGCCAAAGTAGAGGGAAGGTGCGCGAGAGATGGGAGAGGGAGGAGAAGGGTGGTGAGACGTGAATGGGTGATGGTGGGTGAAGCTAGCTCGGTCAGATGAGCAACGGTGCTCGGTAGAGATGGAAGTAAAGAGTTGTGGTTCGGGTTCGGCGGGGAGATGCGTGTCCACAGGTGGCCATGCGGTGCTGTGTTGGAAGGAAGAGGAAGAGAGGGGATGCACAAGGTGTTCGGCTAAAAGTGGTCTTGGCTACAGGTTGCCGGAGCTGGAGATGCGGTGGCGGGTGGTTTCAGGTCAGTGGGCCGTGAGGGTTGCTGGGTGGAGCTAGTCGAGTGGAAGCTTATGGCAAATGAGGCAGGCACAATGGAGATACTGACGTTCATGTGGAGAATGATGCATGTAAAGAGAAAAGAATGAGCATGAGGGTGGTCAATAGCCAGCAGAGGGGAGAAGGAAGTGGGGGTGTTAGTGGATCTGCAGTTGCTTTGGAGACTAAGTGATATAAATAAAAAAGAGGCCAAGATGGGTCAAAATAAAGAAGAAGGGGATAGGCTTCAGAGAAGAAACGAAATAAAAGTAATGAATCGAAAACAACTATTAACCAAATGCGAATAGTCACAGTCAATAATTAATTCTGGAAATATTAAAAGCTGTGCTCATTTATTTCTCAACCGTTGCACAAGTGAATGGACATCGAAAACTCAAAGGACCAAAACGGATACCGATACGGCTAGCCGTTTCACGGTTTCCGCTGTGTACCAGATTTCAAAACACAGAAATAAATATACCGTAGAGACCAGCACGACGAGACGATCAAAACGGTATACATATATTAGCGGTATGATTAAATTATAAAAATTCGAATTTTATACTAGCGGAATATGCAAGAAAACGCAGGAAAATAAGATCGACGGAGCTAAAGAAGTCCGAATTTTGAAAAACGAAAAATGACGTCTTGCTCAGAAGATGATTCTGAATTTTTCTATATAAAAATATTCAACTTTCGAGAACATTTTATTTTCATCGACTTTTAACTGATTAAATTGAAGTAAATTTACGCACGAAATAAACTTTCATATTTTCGGACGAAAATTTACCGGTTGCTATGTTTAACTGGACTCATTTCAAATATCAAATTCATATTTCAAAATTTTATCGTTTAAAATCCCAAAAAAAATTTCAATTAATAACGTTATTAAAACCCAACAAATTTATATTTCAAGATTTTTAACTGATTCAGAATTTTATTGTTTAAAATCCCAAAAAATTTTATCGTTTAAAATCCCACAAAATTTCAATTAATTACCGGTTATTAAAACTGGACGCACGTGTACACCCGATCTAAACCCTTCCGACCAACATCCAGACCGTCAACAAGTCGCCAACCACCCAGAATGAAGAATCACCAATGAACTCCAAATCGAGCTATTCGACTATTTTATGGAACCAATTCGATCACCTACAAACGCCACTTTACGTCGCCTTAGACCATCGGGGACGTTGAAACTCTGGCCAGAGCATGGCCATAACTCCCAGCTCCATTCCCCTCTGGTGCAAACTATTCCGATCAATCGTCGACGAAGAGCTTGCCTCATGAACATCGTCGACAAAAATTAGACCTAAAACCCTACAGAGCCCCCGTGCCGTCGCCACTCCTCATTATTTTTCCCAAACTCGACACTCTCCAAACTAACCTCGATGCCAGGCACGACCTTCGAATCATCATGATTCGCCGAAATTTGATAAAAACTCCAATTCTGATCAACTCGCATTTTCTCTTCATTTTCGAAGTTATAAATCATGATTTAATTATTAAAAATCATTATTTCTTATCACAAATCATATTATGTAATCCAAATTCGAAACAATAAACATTTAATTTTGACTTGTGTTAATTTATCTCTGTTATTTCCTTTTTCCAGAAACATTTACACAATATTTTTATTGGAAATCATTTTTAAAACAAATACTTTGTAAATTTAAGCCTTTTCCACTTATACATCAAAGCCTATACATGATTATAGGGTGAGATTAAAATTATTGTTTCTGTTTCTTGCCTGCAAACAAAAGAACAGATACACACACACACATGTGCATACATACTTTAATTCACATATATATAGATATATGTACATATAAACATGCAGACATATTTCATCCATACAACAAATTTAACAAAAAAGATCCAAAACATGCAAACCGGATAAATATATGGTTTTAATAGTTTGCTCACCTGGCTTCAGAGGACAGAGGATAGCCTGTATTGTGAAAATCTGGAAATGATTTATTTGCATGCTTTTGTTTCCAATTGAAGATAATTTTGTTTTAATCTATATTGATCTTAGGTTTGAACTTGCATTTGCTTTTCCAGATTTGCTTTGTTCCAGTTTCAAGCTTTTGATTTTTTTATTTCCAGCTTGCTTTGAATTTTTGAAATGCTTCAGATATCAGGTTCCAGATTTGATTTTCTTTTGTTTTTCTGAACTACATTTCCAGGTTTGAAATGAATTCCTTTAATCTTGATTTAAATTTGCCTAATCTAGTCCTTGAATCAGTGCTTCTAGGTTTGAAAACTTGAGGTTGTAAGCTTCACAGATTTTGAATTTTTTTTGCAAAACTGTTGCTTTGATTGCTGATTGAACTTTTGGTGAGAGGATCTTGCATTTGATTGAGTTGCACTGCAGCTTGATTTTAATTGATGTCAGGTTGAAACACTTGTTTAGTTTCATTTGCTTGTCCTGGGTTTGATTTTTGTTTTTCTTTGAATTGTATTTTGTTTCAGGTTGAGAAATAAATGAAAGAGGCTTGAGAAGTTAAACCGAGAACAGTTTTTTTTTTTAAAACATGTTTATAAATTCAAATAAAAAGAAAAGTTTTTTTTTCCACTTGTTAAACTTAAATCATATTAAACTTACACATGTAATTACAAATAATAATATGCCTACACTTGTTAATTCATATTGCTAATATTTTTCAAGTGTCAAAATAATGAACTTTTATGTTTTAAATCCTTTAAAAAAAATTATTTAATTTTTTTGTTTTAAATCCTTTATTAATTTGTGAATAAATTAATCTCATGTGTACTTTATTTCTTATACTTAGATTTCAAAAGATATATACATATCAAAGCTTAAATGTTTATTTACATATGTATATTTTTAAACATTTATCCATTCTTGTTTTATATTTTGTACTTCTATAAAGAAAAAGTATTTGAAAATCAATTATACACAAATAAATAATCTTGTATACATATATACTTTAATTTTTCAAAATGCAGAGCTAACAAATCCAATATATTATTCAAAATATTTGTTTTTGAATTTCCAATTAGAAATTTTAGTTAAAATCACATCTATATACATTTATATAAATAAACAAACAAATATCTTTAAAAAAACTTATATATATTTTCCTACAATTTCAATTTAATAATTAAACTCACAATTTATTTCAAAATTTCATATTAATTACCAAATTAATTCTTAATTTAATCCAAATATCAAATTAATTACTAAATTAATTTGGCTTAAAAATCAGGAATGTTACAGACTCCCCCCTTAAAAAATTTCGTCCTCGAAATTTACCAGACAAGGAGGCAACAAAGAATGGATACGCAAAGATAGAGAATCGACTTATCAATCAAGCTAATTATCTGTTCTGCATTTGGCTTACCAAATCAGAATATCAACAATATGAGAACATACTCATTCAATACTACACAAGACACTCAAGTCACCAGATCTACGAATATACAGGGGTACTGATTAGTTCGAAGGGATAACTAACCGTTCGTCGAACATATCGAGACCCAAACAATAGATAGATAGACTCGATCTTCCGTAATTCTCAAACACTAGGTATGGATTCCAAACTCAAGTCGAAATACCCTAAAGTTTACACCAGCTTGTCCCTCTTCGGACTTTAATCCTCATAAAAATTATAATAAAATTTCAAATTTGGGTTTTAACCGATATCATTTTATTGATACAATTTAAATTCAGCTTCATATTCTATTAACCAATTTATTTCAAATATATTCTCAAATTTATTAGAGTTAAAATGGGAATATTGATAAGAAACTGATGAAGGTACGTAGTAAGAATTTTCTACAACAATTTGTAAGGCCACCATCACACCGAAGCTCCATCCTGGGGCTGCCACGAAGACATCAGAGAATTTTAAAATCGGATCAAAGGAGATTGATAGAGAAAGTTTTTTTGTTGTTGTTACAGGTATTTACCATTTGAAAGTGGTATTTCCCTGTCCCCTACTTCGTCCTTTTCTTGCACTCATACTCACTATCAGTGGATAGTAGGAGAATTTACCGAGGCACACGGACGGATATCTAGGGATATACTCATTCTAGGGTATACTTCACCCTATCTCTAAGAGTTACTTAATGTGTTATACTCTTGAGCTAAAGTTTTAACCTTCAGCTCTGATACCAAGTTGTCACGACCCAAATTTCAGCATTTGAAAATCAATACCCGTACCTCACTTATACTCAAATGCCGCAGATTCAATCGTTGAACTCGTGCCGGGGCTTATAACACATTAAGTACAACAATACAGCGGAAGAAATGAATAATATATATCATTAAAATACAACAGATACAATATCTGATACAATAATGATACAATAGATCCATAAATATCAGAGACAAGACACAGTAGCAGAAAGAGATGGCATAAACTTGAACTCCAAAGAAGAAACTCCAATATCAGCAATCTCCATCTCCAAAGCACCAATCCAGAAATAGCTCGAACTCCCAATCAAGTTGTACGAAGCAAGGCCAGCCATGAATGTTGAAGTGTAGAAAAAGCGATTCCCAAATCAAAGGCTTCGAAGGCTATCGAATTTATATTTACTATTTGATTATCTGAAAAACCCAACTCTAGACTGCTCGTGTGAAAAACTGTGGGCACCCAGAGTTTAGGAAGCGAACAATAAACTCCGGGTCAGTCATGGGACTGGTATGAGCAAACAAAAACAGTTTTATCTTTAAAACAAACAACAAAAGATTTTAAAACACTGAAAACCGCAATGCTTTTTGGAAAATGAAACTGCCATAAGGCCTCCCGCCACACACACAATGCAAGCACACACTTGGAGGAGATTTCTCCCTATGACATTAAAAAATGCTCGATACGTGAAAACCATTTGATATTATTGTTAGTGCAGAAAACCTTTCGAAAGTATAATATTAATCTTAGCCAGCGTACGTACCATTATAGTATGCCTACTATAGCTACCATGTTGGATGGCAGGTTCTACAACTAAAACCGTACAAGGCGCGTATTGGATGATTGTATTTTCAACAAATGGTCAGGCTAAGAAACTTTCTTAAAAATGAGACGCCTCTGGAGGGACGCCCCCAGGAACCAAACGGTTCCCTACCGACACAAGGCCAGTTTACTCCCTTCCCGGGAGTAACACCTAAGATATGCCATCCCTGGTCGTAACCAACCTTTATCCGAGCGCTCGACACCAACAACCACATAGCAATATGTATGCAGCAACCACTAGGCAAATATCTGGGCTCCATACCATGATACCACCTTTTATCCAAAAGAGATGGACATACCCATGGGGTGCGACCCCTGCAACCTTGCCGCAAAATTTCTATTTCGACCATTCCCGGGTTGTGAGGCTCGACAAAGTCTCATCCACAAAGCTATGCTTTTTCACAAAGCCATGCTTTGATCAACAAATGATCAGCAGCACTTTGTACGCCACATTACCAAATTGGGAATGTATCACTAGTAACCATCAACTACATAACCTCTGAGCTCGTATGTCTTAGAGAAGGGTGTTAAGCTAAGAGAATAAATCTCCACCACCAAACAGAAATGTATTTGATAGAAACTGATTTTACATCTCAAAGTGTAATGTCAGACACACATCCATACAAGTCTATTCCGGGTTCGAACAGAACCAAAGGCACTTCCAAAGAAGCCCTTGCAATCCGGGTATTCATAATCTCGATCGGACTCCCCATCACATATGGAGATCTCTGTACCGTAGCTACTCAGTGCAGAGTCATTCGATAGGTCATCCTATCGTTCTCATAAATACCCGGTTCTTCACCACCGGTCTTCAAATGCTATCCATAATGTCGTATTATTATTCGGAAGGGGTTATATGACGCAAAGGTCCTTTCCCGGCTAAACCGAATATTGAGTGCGATATTTAAAAACATATGGATATTGGGATTTCAGTTAAGTCACAACTTATTACCCCAAAACTTTTCTTTTCAAATAGTTTAAACAAATTACCATTTCCAAATCTTTTAAACGAAAAGATACAATTCACAAATTTCACCCAGCTTTCATAAAGATTCATTCACAGATTTAAAAAAAAATTCCATTTCAAACCTTTTTATAGAAAGGATACACTTCTAAGATTACTTTTTAATTTGAACACAAAGTATACCAATCTTAAATCAAAGATTCATTCAAATTCTTTCAATACAATTCCCATTTCAAATCTTTTATCCAAAAGATACACTATTCAAAATTCACTTCCATTTCAAACAAAGTTCAACCATTTTTCACAAATATTTATTCATAGCTTTCAAAACAATTTCAATTCCATTTCAAACTTGAAATCTTTCAATACAAATTGGAAATCATTTCTTTATATGAAAGCTTTTATTGTTTGAAAACAAATAGTTTTCGTTTTGAAAAAATCTCATTACATTTATACAAGTTAAAGCCATTGGGTTAAATTCAAATTCCAAAATAATACTTCTAAAATGGTTTAAACCTATATAAACACATTTATAACTTATATAACATTTTTCAAACCATAATTGTCAAACATAGAATTCAATTTCAAATCTTGAATTTAGATCCCAATCAGACTATTTAAATTTCAAAGCTTTATCAAGTTATTCAAAATAACTTTCATTTTCAAAACTCCTTTTCTAAAACTTTTCACATTTAACCAAATCCATTCCCAAAACCAATTGGATTCAAAAATTCAATTTTAAACTATTTCAAAAATCTGTGACTTAACCAATTTCCTCGTGCAATCCATATTTGTGTGTATATGGTATAGTCCAGGGGTTTCACACAATAGTGCAACAACATCAATCATCACATCCAAACACAACAGTATCGATAAGCGGTATAATCCTATAACGCTTATCTTCATTCACAGATTCAAAGATAAATGTATCACAGATAAATAAATAAATAAATAAATAAATTATACACAGCTCAATTCACAGAACAGAATATTACAGTCCGGAGATAACAATCAATTCAAGGAATTTCATACAATACAAACATTCATAAGCAATCCAAGCATTCGATAATCAATTATAAGCAGGACTAATTAATTATTTAATCCTAAATTAATTCCATTAAATTAATTACTCATGAATTAATTACTCAATCCTGATTTAAACTTAACTTAAACCAGATTAATAAATTACTAACCCTGGTTTATTAACTTTAATTAAATACAAACCATTTTAATTAATTAACCTTTAATTATTTATTAATTAACCTTTACTAATAATTAATTAATCCTTAATTGTTAATTGATTAACCTTTAATTATTTAATTATTCTTTAATTAATTAACCTTAATAAATTAATCAATAAATTAATTAAATTAATTATCTTTAATTTATTACAATTAATGATTATCCCTAATCACTTTCATTAATTAATCTTTAATCAATTAATTTTTCTCAAATTAATTACCTCTACTAATTAATTATTCAAATTAATTAGCCTTAATTAATTATTCTTCAATGGCTTGGTTAATACCATAATTTAATCAACCTTTAATACACTAATAACATTAACCAAAATAACCTCAAATCATTTTAATTCATTAGTCACATTAATTAATTATACTTAAAGGTAATTACCCAAAGTACTAACTTTAATTACATAAAGTAATTATTCTTATTTAATCACTTAATTGCATCCTTTAAACCTTGTTAAATAAAGTAAATCATCATTAACAATTAACTAAATTTTGAAAACCTTTAAGTAATTAAGTAATCAAAACATTATTAAGATGAACCATTTATCTTTTTAAATCAGTTTCTTAATTCAAACTATTAAATTTAAATTTCAAAATAATTAAGGAAAACAAAACTTAATTAATTTTGAAGTTAAATAAACTATAGAACTTTCATTGACCCAAAATTTAGACAAATTTTTATTATATAAAGGAAATTTATTTAAGAATAAGATTTTAAAATCTATTCTATTCAAATCTAAAATCTGGTTTGTCTAAGTGCTTCAGACCCGAGACACTCACGTATAGAACCTGATAACACTCTCGAGTCTTTCCCCTTAATTCATTTCTTCAAGTTACTCACGAGTTTATCTCGAGATCCAACCCGAGAAGCTCCCTTCTTCCCCAACATCACACACATTCCAGATCAAAACGTTAGCGTGCACGTGTACACCCGATCCAAACCCTTCCAACCAACATCCAGATCGTCAGCAAGTCACCAACCACCTCGTCTATACTTCCGGCCACCCAGAATGAAGAATCACCAATGAACTCGAAATTGAGCTAATTGACTATTTTATGGAACCATTTGATCACCTACAAACGCCACTTTACATCGCCTCAGACCATCAGGGACGTTGAAACTCCGGGTAGAGCATGGCCATAACTTCCAGCTCCATTCCCCTCTGGTGCGAACTATTCCGATCAATCGTCGACGACGAGCTTGCCTCATGGACAACGTCGACAAAAATTAGACCTAAAACCCTACAGAGTCCCCGTGCCGTGCCACAGTGATCAGGAATTTTCCCTATTATTTTTCCAAAATCGACACTCTCCAAACTAACCTCGACGCCCGGCACGACCTTCGAACCATCGTGATTTGCCGGAATTTGATAAAAACTCCAATTTTGATCAACTTGCATTTCTCTACATTTTCGAAGTTATAAATCATGATTTAATTGTTAAAAATCATTATTTCTTATCACAAATCCTATTATGTAATCCAAATTCGAAACGATAAACATTTAATTTTGACTCGTGTTAATTTATCTCTGTTATTTCCTTTTTCCAAAAACATTTACACAATATTTTTATTGGAAATCATTTTTAAAACAAATATTTTATAAATTTAAGCCTTTTCCATTTATACATCAAAGCCTATACAAGATTATAGGGTGAGATTAAAATTTTTGTTTTTGTTTCTTGCCTGCAAACAAAAGAACAGATATATATATACACACACCTGTGCATACATACCTTAATTCGCATATATATATATGTACATATAAACATGTAGACATATTTCATCCATGCAACAAATTTAACAACAAAGATCCAGAACATGCAAACCGGGATAAATACATGGTTTTAAAAGTTTGCTCACCTGGCTTCAGAAGACAGAGGATAACCCGTATTGTAAAGTCCCGTTTTTTCGTACTCTTTGAATTTTTAATAAACTGCACATGTCCAACTCAAATTGCACGAAAAGGCGGATCTTTAAGGGTAATAAAGAAAAAAAGACAGAATAGAATCTCACTCGAATGGGATAACATATAATATTGAACAAATATTTTTACAGCGGAAATTTTTTAGATACATATATCAGAGTCTAACCTAAATTCAGCTTGGACAGTTATAAAACCTGCCCTTACAAATGCTGACAAACATTAAACAATATACACTAAGTACATCGGATAATAGAATATGTTCATACGTCGATGAATATCTTTAGCTTTCCTCTGGAAACTCCAACCGTCTTCGACTATCCTGAAACTTCTTGGATCTGACCCGAGTATTGAAAATACCCGGATCAGGTTTGATAAACCAGCGTGAGAAAAACTCAATAATAGATGACAGTGTCATATATCAGCCTTCGAATAAAATCCTTTGAAAATAAAGAGTATCTCATAAGACCACGCACACACATAAACACGGACGGGTTTTTGCCTTATGATAACTAAAACACTTTCATATCAAAACCTTTGATATTATTTCTAATGACATCTCTTTGAAAACATATGCAAATAAACTTATTAATCTTATCCGAAATAGTTATCCATATAGCATCTCGAGACTATTCATTACGCCAATACAAAAAAAACCGTAGGTTCTTATTGGAGAATGGATTTCCATACAAATGACCAGAAGCATGATCTACCTTCAAAAATGGGTACACCTATAGATAGATGTCCCGAGGAACCATCACAAAGCTCCTCTACCAACACAAGACCGACCCACCTCTGTAACTAGATAGTACCGAATATGTCATCCCCCGGTCGTTACCGACCTTTAACCGAGCGCTCGTTTTCCATACACCACATTAATTACATCCCAAATGTCATAGCGGGAAGAAATATATCTAGAAGAGGATGATCACACCCTACTTGGGAATGAACCACTTAGTCTTGCTGCATCTAATCCTGTTTCGGTCATTTTCGATTTGATGAGGCTTGAGGGTACGATTACCTTTTAACAAAGCACATATCACATCTTTGAATGCCACATTGCCATTTCCGTTGACTACTAATTGCCTTCCATAAAAATACAACCCTTGAGCTCGTACGTCTCAAGGAGGGTGTTAAGAGAAGTTGCCTTCTTCGCCATCACTGATGTACGTTTGTAAAAACCAATGTACGCAATCTTAAGAAATGCAATGTCAGACAAACATCCATACAAGTTGTCCAGAAACAGGACAAACCGAAGGCACTCTCCTACTACCACTAGTAGCGAGTAGTCCTTGCAATCCGCAAAATCTCCACAACGAGGAGACCACTGCTATATATAACTCGGGAGCTACCCAGAGAAAGTCAACAAGCAGTCCTCACACTATAAAGATCCACGGGCTTCAATAATCATCATCTTCAACATGTCTTCACGTTCGAACGTATAGATTGGTTCGAAGTGGTTTTTGAATGGGATTTACCCAAATCCGACCCCGGTTCATTCGAAATCCAATATCAATAGAAAGTGAATATGAGTATACGAGATTTATTAAGTCTCTTTTCACTTTAATTCTTTTCGGATGATTTCGAAATCTCTTTCCTTTGACTTAGGATAATTTTTAAGAAATTCATTCTTTTCTTTGGAAAATGTCTCAAATTTCGTTACTTAATTCTCGATCAAATTCTTTAACTTTTAGGCGGGTCAAAAACAATGTTATTTAAGACATCGTTTACGATAAACCCTAAATCAATCTTAGCAACGTTTTTTTGAGTAAACGGGAATCATAGAAATCATTCATTTTGGAGATTGCTTAAATTTTGGATAATACCAATCTTCTTTTAATTCAAAAACTTAATACAGTCTTTTTATTTAAGAGCATCCGAGTTTTCCCTTCGATCTGTTCCACCCCTCGCATAAGAAAAGAAAACATAGGCTAGGTAAGTTCAGGGCACTGGTTGCTCCATCCCCAACCTTAGTTAAACACCTTGTTTTATCTTCCTAGATCTCACAGGCGGGACAAATGTACTAGTCGTTTCCGCATACTCATATTTCCAACTTTATTTTGAAATTGCTTATAAATATTCCAAATTATCTTCCAAAACGCTTAATTATCCTTTTAAAAACACTAATAATTTATTCTGGAAAAATGTCGTTACATTTAAACTCATATTTCAAAAGTTATAGAATTCAGAGCAGAAAACTGCTGCGGAAAATGCTAAATAAGCTTAATTGAATTAAACAACTTTTAAACATTTTTTGCATGTGTGCTCTCCTCTATTCTATAGAGGATCACACATTTTTCTCAAAAAAAATAACTTGTAAACATTCGATAATTTATATTTTCCAATCCAAATCTATTTTAAATCATTTAAATAGATATATCAAATTTATTCCATATTTTTTCCATAATTAAAAACATCCATTTAAACAAAATTTCTGTTACGGTCACTTAACTTCTCTAGCGCGATTTTTCTGGAAAATTGATTTGGACATATTTCAAAATCTACTTATCGAAACTTTGATATTCTTTCTTCGTTTAGAAGATATGGATATAATAGTATGGAATTTTCTTATCTCGAAGAATTCCGAGCCATATTCCACTCTATACACTCATTTGAACTTTTCGGGGCGAAATCGCGAACTACCGTTGCGCGACGCGTCTAGTTTTAACTTATTTTTCAATACTTGAAATAATCTATTCAAATTGGATTTCAACACTTATAAAACCGTTATAAATAATTTTAAATCAATATTTTCACTTTTTAAAGTATTTAATATATATTTTCACTATTACGATATTATAATATTATTATATTCCCATTATTTTAATATTAAATTTTAAATTCCAATTTTAACTCAATTTCAATTCTAATCTCAAATTAAACTCATTAAAACTTAGATTTCAAATCTTATTTCAATTTAAACTTCAATTTAGTTTCAAACTAAACTTCATTTTTTCAAAATCGATTTCAATTTTAGTTTCACTATTCATCTCAATTTCAATTTCCATTTAGCTATCCTTTCAAATCCGTTTCACTTCAAATTTCAAATTCTCTTTCATTTTAACTTTAATTTCACTTCTAAATGAAAAGAGACTTATTTTTCCACAATATCTCATATTACTAAAATATGGTCTTTTTAAACAAAGAGATTACTTAATTGATAGAAATTTGATTCCGAATTATCATCACGACCATACGACAACCATATAACACTAACATATCCGAAATGGTAAATGTCATAACATTACTACGGATTATCCAACATATTCAAACAATCAACCAAACATTCATATCATCAAATAATGATTATCTAACATAACAATTAAGCATGATAATCAATATAATTCAAAAAGCGGTGAGAATTTGTCACCTTCATATCCACTCCATCAAACTTTAATGTAAGAATTCCATCTCTCGCGAACGTGCTATTTCCAACGTCTCGCCTTTTTGCCGTTTCCTTTCCGAACGCTTTTGTTTTCCTTTTCTTTTCTTCTCTCTGTTTTTTATTTTGTTTTATTTTGGCCGAAAGCTTTTGGAGGAAAATGGGTGTACGGCCTTGGGTATGTGAGTGTGGAGGAGGGTATGGTTTGTAGGTGATTGGGTAGGTGGGTTTTAGGCTCGGCTTGGGTGTAGGGGGGTACGGCCTTGGTGTAGGAGCTCGGCCTTGGGTGGAGATGGCCTTGACCGTGGGTTTTGGGGGGGGGTGTGAGGTGTTGGAGGCTTGAAGGAGGCGGGTAGGCGATTTTGGAGTGGGGTAAGGTGGTTTAAGTGATGGTGTGGCTGGGTTTTGATGATGTGGTGGTGATGGCTTGGAGGTAAAAGGAAGAATGGAGGTGGAAGAGGAAGAGAATAGAGTTTAGAAATTTTATAGAATAAGAATGTAGTGAAGAAAGAAGGGTTTGGGCTTGTATTTATAAGTGGAGTTTGAGTGGCTAATGTCCTAAATACCCTTGCCTTACTTTTTAACTTTTGCTTAACATGATAAGAAGTGTATTAATGGTGAAATGATGGTAGGATGTAAGTTTGATCTTAATGAAATGATATTTGCCTCTTTTCTTAAACTTTGTGTTAAAAAGAAAGAAGACTTTTGCTTGATTTGATTTGCGTTAATGGTGGAAATGATGTTTACCTCTTTTTCTTACACTTTAAAATGTTAAAATAACATTTGCTCCTTTCCATAAGTGATATAACTTAAGAATTAATGTTGATGGAAAGTATGTGTAAGGAGATGAAAGGTGATGGTAAGTTTGCTTTTTAATTACTTAACTTTTAAGTAAGCTTATTTAATTATTTTATGAAAATATCTTAGATATTTTCTCATATTTTGATGTGACTAATTGTAAAATATTTTAAAAGTTTGTATTTATAAGTTAGAAAATGTATCAAGTTGCAACAACTTATCGACAACTTGTTTTGGTTAAAAATGGCATTTTTGACGACAAATTTTAAAGTCAAAATTTGACGTTTTTATTAAGCTATATTATTGAAGTAAACCAAACTTTAAAATGAAATTTTTACTTCTTTAAACAAATTAAAACAAGTCTCTTTATATTTTAAAATCATATTTAATTAATATCAAAATATCAAATTTTACAGTGTATGTAAAACTGACAAATGCGACAAATTTTGGTTCTTTTTGTAAAACGATTATTAACATACTTTTAAATATATAAATTTACTTTTATTATCTTTATTAGATGTTTTAAATAAGATTTACCTTTTTAAAGAAATATTTAAATTCATTTATTTAAACCTTTATTTATTACTAACAAAACTTAACTTTTGTCGATTTGTTTTAAAATCCAAATTTATACTTTCTAATTTATTAACTATATGAATAATTGATTTCTTAATTATATATAACATTTTTATTTAAGTTTTAAATTCCTTTTAAATTTAAAATGAACGAAATCTCTCATTTCCGAAGTAGTGAAATTACGGGTCGTTACATTCTCTCATACTTAAAAGCATTTCATCCTCGAAATAAAAGTTAGACAAAAGAATCTATCTCATACTCATATCCTTAAATAATTTGACTTATTTCTACTGATGATAGAAAAGAAGAAGGTTGATATCATAACAACACTAAAACAAATGATGCCAAACATACATATAAAGATTCCCCACAGTAACATGAGTATCTATCACGTACTTACGGTTATACACACATACATCAAGTCAAACTTCTATCGTACCCATCCTAGTGCATACTACCTACTTAAGATAGAATATACAACAACCAAACAAGATTATAAAAAAAAACAACCACACTGATACTATATCAGGATAAACGAATACATCCACATAACTCATTCCCTATCATGAGCATGTACTATATCTGAAGTCTATATATATGCATACCAAAACATCAGTCCAACCACTATATCTTAGTGCCTACTATTTGAGATAACTATCCAATTACTAAGCAGACAGACGCAACACAACATACTATATGTGGTATTTGATTCGATCTATTATTCGAATTCACAACTTTTCTTTTGAACAAGTATAGAACCCTCGATTTTTTAGTGTGGACTTTGATCAGACTTCTTGATCACAAACCCTTGCTTTCCTTGCATAGCTCTCAACTATGATATAAAACTCATATATACATAATCATAAACTCCCATCAATGCTCGCTGTCAAGAATCGAGTGGTAAATCCTTTTTCGGATTGGTGTAAACACCTCAAAGTTCTGTACTCAAATCTTAGATCAAAATTTATGTGCCAAAATGATCAACGTTTAACTTATGTACTTATTCACATTCATCTTTACCTAATATATTTCTTTAAAACTTCTGTTAATCAAAGTTTATTTCACAACAATTTACTTTCTTTACTAAATCCATTATTACTTAAGCATACAAATATGACTTAAAATTATATAACATACCTCTACTTCGTAAGAGTATATATACATATCCCTAAACTTTAAATTGTTATTACTTCAACTAAGGTATTTAACTAATATGGAACTCTACTATTATCTAAAATTTATAAGTTATAAAACTCAACCCTAAGTTTTTTAACTTAAGGTTTTCATTTAGCTAATATTATTTATCCAATCCATATATTAATAAGGCACTTTACTAAGTGTACACCTTTTTCTCAATGATTCTATGATTAACTACTTAACTTATTTACCTATCCATTTTCTAAATCAAATTTCTCAATCTTAAATCCATCAAATACCTTATAGTCAAATTATGAAACTTAATTCTCATGGTATTTGTTATTAACCATTTTCGTCCAACAATCAACCTATTAACCATATTATTCAAAAATATCCGCTTCTATTCTTACTTTATTTTGAATTACAAATGTTACCCTAAATGTATCACTAATTCAAATTTTTATATTAGGAGGATATTTCTTATATCTTTTGTTCCTAAATTTCACTTTGATTTTAACCTAGTCAAAGTGTCTAAATTTCAAATTAACTTAACTCCTTTATAAGTTACACAATTATCTTTTTATGCTATATTCAGTAAAAAGTCTCAATTTAGGTTTATCTTTTTCTATCTTACTGATAAGAATTTTTTTTCTAAGTATGCATTTTTTCTTTACTTTCTCCAATTACACTTCTAGCTTTAGTATTATCATCAAATATCTTATAATCAAATTGTGAATTTTACTTCACAAGATATTTGCAATTAGATTTTTAAATCCGTCCATTATGATAATCACTTAATCATTGTTATTTCTTAATACTAAATATCTAAGGGTATATGATTAAAGTTCTAAATTCTAGCTTTCAACTAATTGATTCTATATGGAATATCTTATAATCAAATTGTGCAACTCTAATCACAAGATATTCATATTTTAGTTTTGCTAAGCAAAATTACAATCAATCCTTAATTTCTAACCCAAAAATAATGATATCACCTTTAATATTTATAGTATAAACCCAAGGTAAAATTATTTCATTTACCATCTTTAAAACAAAATCATTTTTTATAAAATTAACAAATACACTCTCATATATAATACTCTCATAACCCATTCTAGGGTGTTACTGACCCTATCTCTAATGAGTTACTCATCCTAGGATATTACTAATCCTATCTCTGATGAGACTTTATCCATAACAGAGCCAAGATTCTTGCTTAACCTTCAGTCTGCTGCCAAATGTAAAGTCCCGTTTTTCCGTACTCTTTGAATTGACAATAAACCACACATGTCCAACTCAAATTTCACGAAAAGAAGGATCTTTAAGGGTAATAAAGAAAAATAGACAGAACAGAATCTCACTCGAATGAGATAACATATAATATTGAACAAATATTTTTACAGCAGAAAACTTTTAAATACATATATCAAAGCTAACGTAAATTCAGCTTGGACAGTTAGAAAACCTGCCCTTACAAATGTTGACAAACATCAAACAAAATACACTAAGTACAACGGATAATAGAATATGTTCATACGTCGATGAATATCTCCAACTCTCCTCGGGAAACTCCAACCGTCTTCGACTATCCTGAAACTACTCAGATCTGACCCGAGTATTGAAAATACCCGGATCAGGCTTGATAAACCCACCGTGAGAAAAACTCAATAATAGATGACAGTGTCTGTAACAACCCGCATATTTTACGATTGAGTATTTAAATATTTTATTTAAATATTTTATCGTTAGTCGGATTATAGTCCGAAAAGTTACTTTTTGCATACGGTCGAATTAGAACTCAAGATCACTTCCATTGAGTTCAAAATGCCATTTGTGATCTTTTTGAGTATAAACTTTGATATGTTTGGAGTTAGTGGAAGTTTGCCACTTTTTCACTTAGAACTTTGGTTTGGGTTGAGCCCATTTACCCCACTTATTAGCTCAGTCCCAACCCTCTCCTCTTCATTACTTCATTTCTAATTCCTAACATTCAAGCTTCAATGAAAATGGAGAGTGGAATGGGAAATTAAAATTTCAAAACCCTAGTTTCCATTTACAAATCAAGTTCTAGCTCCAAATCCAAAGAGATGCTATTGGTAAGCATCATCTTCTCCTTCTTCAACTCATTCTCCTTTCAATTTCAGAAATTCCTAAACCTAACTTTGGGAATGTTCTTCTTTTGAGCTTAGATTCAAGCTCACTTGGGTTGTGTTGAAGTGTGGTTGATTCTTCCTTTGCTTTTAAGCTTCTCCTTCATTGATTTTGTGAAAAGGTGAGATTTTTATCTCACATCTTTGTCTATAACTATCTTTGATTGTTGGGTATGAATTCCTAACACTTATTCATGTGCACTAGCTTTTGATTTGGATTGAATTGGTGAATATTCCCACTTTTAGTGTTTTGGGTTTAAATCTTTAAAATCCTAACTTTGATGTTTGAACATGTTTTTGATGATGCATCGAGGAGCCAATAGGACTGGGTAGCCGATGGGCGTAATCCCCTAGCGTCCGTGCTCGACTGGTTGCAAATTGAGTGAGTTTGCACTTCTATTAAATAGGGTAGAAAATGCAGGATTTGGGGTTCGGCCGACCGAACTCTCTGAGTCGGTCGACCGAAGGTGTAGCCGAAACCTTTCTGCTATTCTCGGTCGACCTACTCAGAGAGTTCAGTCGACCAACCTGCTCCTGTTTCCCTGTTTTGCCTATTTATGCTCATTTTGCTTTGCTTTTCCAATCTTTAATCAATTCTTCTTCCCCGATTAGTTGTTATCACCTTTGTCGACTTTGATAACTTCTATTTTTGGAATTTTTGGGTATTTCCACTTTGATGGATTCGGTACCGATTTCTTTGGATTTTTATTCACGTCTTCGAATGTGAATTTTAGTGATTGATTGTTCCTACAATCATTTTTGTGATTTGCCACTTCCAAATATAAAGGTTTTCAGTGGAGACTAAACCCCGTTTTTAGTGGAGCTTCGGCTTGGTGGGGTAGCGACCCATGGTCTTCGGGCCGTTTTAGTGGAGCTTCGGCTCATGGTCTTCGGGCTGTTTTAATGGAGCCTCGGCTCAAAATTAATGGTTAGCAACCATGGAATAGCTTTCCGTTTTGTGATACATGTGTTGGTGAGTTTTCAGGCTCCCATTCTAGTGACAGGCCTCTTTCCCTTTTTTGTGATTTTTGGATTTCGATTGATTGATTTCTAGAATTTATGTTTCACCAATTTTCGTGATTTACATTGATAAGCTTTATCATTATTTATGCATTGGTGAATTTGTGTGTCATTAACTTTTGTGATTGGCATTGATATAATTGTCAATATTTATGGTTTGGTGAATAAAAATAACGAGTATGACATTCTTTTGATCTTTGAGAAGATTCTTATGATATTGATTAATCTATAGTTGATTTTCAATTACATACTTATCACAGTATGACATTATGGTTATTATACGTTTTTTTTCATATCTCTTATTCTATATCATTTCATCTGATATTTATAGTTAGACTGATCCGTTTATTATTTTCTTATTAAATAATACTCGGGTCAGACCGAGATATTACAGGTGCTTCTGCTTGACTTCTCATCTGGGATTATTATCCTGACTTTTGGCTAACTACTTAGATTAGTAGTTTTTGGTTGTATACATTTGAGATATAGACTCATTGATGTATACTTATTCTTTTGTGTAGCACTTGTAACTATTCTTTCGTGATATTGTGGATCTTGTTTGACCACTACTCTGATATACACTTTCATGTGTAATATTCATATCTATTTCCGCCTTTGAGATATGAACTTCTGTGACTGATTTATGTTATGCTTATTTCTATATTTGTTTCCGAAGATATTATAGCCACTGTGTAGTAGCTTTGAGTTTGTATCGGCATGTCAGATTCCCCCTTTGAATGCAAGTTATATTTTTATCTGGCATATCGGTGCTCGCACAAAGCAATTACACGGATGGTCGCTCCTCTACAGCCTTATTCTCCACGCTAGTTGATGGCATTACCCCGTAGTGTCCTTGGTTAGCACGGGTATAGAGGTGGGGCGTCACAGCTTGGTATCAGAGCCAAACTTCGGAACAATGTAGAATAATTTAACAAGGATCATCGTCCTAAGTCCATCTTAGGAGTCGTGCTTTAGGATTTAATTCGAGTCTTCGTACCGATTCATCCTATTTTCTCTATGATTCCTTGTTTTATCTATCAAGATTGCTTGATATCCATTTGGTGAATAACCTTTTTCTTCTTCTTTTCTAAAGGAAGAGAAATGGTTAGACCAGGTCGTTCCAGCGCCGGTCAATCTAGTGCTACTCCCCTAGATGGAGTATTTATGTCTGCCCAGCAGCTTCTTGATCTAGTAAAGAATGCTCAAGCAGCCGGTTCTAACCCGGAGTCTACTCACCCAAAGTATGGATTTGCACGTTTGTGCAACGATTATACCAATTTGGGTGGGAAACCATTCAAAGGTTCTGAAACCATTATTGAAGTCCAGGCTTGGCTAAGAACATGCGATCGAGTCTTTTCTCGCATGAATCTTATTGATCTTCACAGAGTCCAGTTGGCCTTTAGTATGCTCCAAGAAAGAGCATTAGACTGGTACGAGCTTCTGATTTTTGAAATAAATGAAGCGGATCTTACTTGGGAGAAATTCTGAGAACGATTCGAATTAAAGTTTGTGCCAGAAGCTGAGAAAGTGACATTGGCTCGTCGTTTCATTGACCTTGTTCAAGGTGAATCCTCTGTGGCAGATTATGTCGCATCCTTCGAGTCACTTTCTAAATATGGGGTCGAATACATAAACACCCCATTGAAGAAGAGCCAAAGATTTTTCTATGGCTTGAACAAAAATCTCAAGAAGCCATTACTTCTAAAATTAGAAGTTTCTTTTGATCAACTCATTGATATCGCTCTTCTACTTGAAGATGCTGATAAAGTAAGTGATGTTGAGGTTAGGAGTGCTAAACCGAACTTCACCAACAAGAAAAGGCCTAATAAGTTCAAAGGTCCTTATCCCAGCAATAAGAAAGGGAAGCAAGCCTCTCCGGCAGCTAAGACTTCTACCTCAAGTGGTGGGCAATGCTACAACTGTGGTTCTAAGGACCATTATGCAACTAAGTGTTCAAAACCACGTGCTTGTCGCTATTGCAAAAGCCCGGACCATTATATATCTTCGTGTCCCAAACTTCAAAACAGGAAGGAGGGAAAGCTTAATGTGGTGCAAACCCCTAGTAACACTTCTCGTGGTCAAGGTATTTCTCATCCTATCCTTGATGACATTATTTTATTTCGTGATCATCCTATTCGAGTTCTTTTTGATATGGGTGGTCCCACTCTTTTATTTCAAAAGAACTTGTTGATACTTTTTCTTTGGATGTTTGTTTTAATGACTTCTTTGAGAATTGCGAATCCGGTTGGTGGATCCGCAACAATCTGTTTATTGTGTAAAGATGTCAAAATTATTTTATGTGATTACTCTTTCTGTGCTGATTTGCATGTTACGCGTTACCTTGGCTTCGGAATGATTTTGGGAATGGATTGGCTTAACCGCTATGAAGCTCAAATCCTTTGTCCTGAGCGGACTATTCATCTTCGACATCCTCAATCTGTCAAGCAGATTTCTATTGATCTTAAAGATTCAGATTCCAGGTTGGCAGCATCTTTATGTTCTTTAAATCCTCATGATGATGATAATGATGAGGAAGATGTCATTTTTCTTATTCACGTTGTTCGTGAATTTTCCAACATATTTGAGCCCATTTTAGGATTACCACCTAAGCGAGCAATTGAGTTCAAAATTAATCTCATCCCTGGAGCTCAACCTATCTTTCGTCCTCCTTATCGTATGTCCAATAAAGAAAATGAGGAGATGCGCAAACAATTATCTGAATTGGAGACGAAGCAATTTATTCGCTCTAGTTCCTCTCCTTGGGGAGCTTCGGCTATTTTTGTGAAGAAATCCGACGGTACATTTAGGCTTTGCGTTGACTACCGCAAGCTTAATGATCTTACTATCAAGAATAAATATCCTTTACCTCGGATTGATGATTTATTTGATCAACTTAGTGGTGCTAGAGTCTTTTCACAATTAGACTTAGCAACCGGTTTTCATCAGCTTCGTATTGCAGAGGATAGTATTCCTTTGACATCGTTCCGTACTCGTTATGGATCTTATGAATGGCTTGTTATGCCATTTGGTTTAACGAATGCTCCGGCTTATTTCGTTGACCTTATGAATAGAGTTTTCAAAGACTTCCTCAATTGGTTTGTTCTCATCTTCATTGATGATATTCTTGTGTATTCAAAAACCGAGGAGGAGCATGAAAAGCATCTTCAGATTGTGTTGGAAACTCTTAGGAGCAATCAATTGAAAGCAAAATTTTCTAAATGCCACTTTTGGCAATCTCGTGTGAAATTTCTTGGTCATATTATTTTCGAATCCGGAATTTCCATGGATCCTTCAAAGATTGAAACGATTCAAAATTGAAAGAGACCGGAGAGTGTGATGGAAATCCGTAGCTTCCTTGGATTGGCGGGCTATTACCGTTGTTTTATAAAAGACTTTTCAAAAATTTCCATGCCTCTTACTGGTTTGACGAAGAAGGGAGTTAAATACATTTGGTCGGACAAATATGAAGCTTCTTTTCAGAAATTAAAAGAACTCCTTTCTGATGCTCCTATTCTTGTGATTCCTGAAGGAAACCAATATTTTATTGTTTATACCGATGCTAGTCGCTTTGGTCTGGGTGCCGTTCTTATGCAAAGAGAACGTGTTATTGCTTATGCTTTTAGGCAATTGAAACTAACCGAGACTAGATATGCCACTCATGATTTAGAGCTCAAGGCTATTGTTTTCGCCCTTCGAATTTGGTGTCATTATCTTTTGGGAGAAAAATTTACTCTTTACACCGATCATAAATCTTTGAAGTATTTATTTCTCAAAAGGAACTTAATTTGCGTCAACAACGTTGGCCCGAATTCCTTGCATCTTATGATCTTGATATTCTTTATACTCCCGGAAAGGGAAATCGTGTTGCTGATGCACTTAGTCGTAAGCAACAAGCGGTTGTTTCTATGATGATATCCGAATGGAACGATCTCGGGGTTTTATCCACTTGTGAGATTCGAGATCGTGTTTCTGATTTATGTTCATCTCTTGTTTTATGTAGCCTTGAGGCTCATCCCTCTCTTTTAGACCGCATTATTGAAACTCAAAAGCTAGATCCCGAATTGGCTCTTCTTGGCCAAAATTTTAGGGTTAAAATTGATATTGAAGGTTTGAAAGACTTTGATATTGATTCTCGTGGCGGTATTCGAAAATTTAGTAGACTTATCGTGCCAAATATTAGTGATCTTCGTAAAGACATTTTAGAAGATTCTCTTCGTTTTAAATTTACCATTCATCCCGGTAGTAGTAAAATGTACGTGGATATGAAGCGACTTTATTATTGGGAGGGAATGAAATCTGATATTGCTAACTTTGTTAAGTGTTGCATGACTTGCCAACTCATTAAGGCCGAGCATCAAAGGCCCGGTGGGTTATTGCAACCTTTAGAAATTCCAATTTGGAAGTGGGACCAAATTTCCATGGATTTTATAGACGACCTTCCCCGTTCTCGTTTGGGTCATGATAGCTTATGGGTGATAGTTGATAGACTTACTAAATCCACCCATTTTATTCCTGTTCGGTCCAGTCGAACCGTACCTCTTTTGGCCAAACTTTTTATCAAAGAAATTGTTAAATTGCATGGAGTTCCTACTTCTATTGTTGGTGATCGTGATCCATTGTTTACTAGTGGATTTTGGAAGAGTCTTCAAAAAGCTTTGGAACGAAGCTTAATTTTGGCACCGCTTATCATCCTCAGTCCGATGGACAAACCGAGCGTGTGAATCAAACCCTTGAAGATCTTCTTCATGCATGTGTCCTTGATTTAGGTGGAAGTTGGGAAGGTCATATTTCTCTTGTTGAGTTTTCCTATAATAATAGCTTCCAATCTAGTATTGGTATGACACCATTTGAGGCACTCTATGGAAGACCATGCCGATCTCCTTCTTGTTGGCTTGAGGCCGATGAGAAGCTGGTTTTAGGTCCAGATTTTAATCGTGATTCCACAGAGAAGATTGACATTATTTGTCATAGGATGAAAGAAACCCAGAGTAGGCAAAAATCCTATGCCGATAATCGGAGAAGGAAATTAGAATTTTCTATGGGAGATCTTGTGTTTATTCGTATTTCACCTATGAAGGGTGTTGTACGTTTCAGTCGATCGGGAAAGTTAGCACCTAGATATATTGGTCCATTTTCCATCACCGAACGCCTTGGTTCCGTGGCTTATCGTCTTTTATTACCGGCTCAATTTTCTACTATTCATGACGTGTTTCACGTTTCTCAATTACGAAAATGCCTTCTAGATTCCGATTCTATTCTTGAGCCCGGTGTTATGGAAGGAATTGAAGTTTCGCCTAATTTAACTTATGAGCAACATCCTATTCGTATTATTGCTTCGGAGGTCAAACGCCTTCGAAATAAAGATGTTCCGCTTGTTAAAGTTCAATGGTCCTCAAATCCTAAGGATTACTCTTGGGAATCTAGAGAATTCATCGAGCGAACACATCCGGACTTACTTTCTCGTGCTCTTTGAGGTGAACTTCTTATTTCAAATTTCTTTTGCGTTGAATATGCTTCATGGTTGTTACTATATATTTTCTTAAATATTGCGAGGACGCAATTTCTTTAAGGAGGGGAGTCTGTAACAACCCGCATATTTTACGATTGAGTATTTAAATATTTTATCGTTAGTCGGATTATAGTCCAAAAAGTTACTTTTTGCATACGGTCGAATTAGGACTCGAGACCACTTCCACTGAGTTCAAAACGCTGTTTGCGATCTTTTTGAGTATAAACTTTGATATGTTTGGAGTTAGTGGAAGTTTGCCACTTTTTCACTTAGGGCTTTGGTTTGGGTTGAGCCCATTTACCCCACTTATTAGCTCAGTCCTAACCCTCTCCTCTTCATTACTTCATTTCTAATTCCTAACATTCAAGCTTCAATGAAAAGGGGGAGTGGAATGGGAAATTAAAATTTCAAAATCCTAGTTTCCATTTACAAATCAAGTTCTAGCCCCAAATCCAAAGGGAAGCTATTGGTAAGCATCATCTTCTCCTTCTCCAACTCATTCTCCTTTCAATTTCAGAAATTCTTAAACCTAACTTTGGGAATGTTCTTCTTTTGAGCTTAGATTCAAGCTCATTTGGGTTGTGTTGAAGTGTGGTTGATTCTTCCTTTGCTTTCAAGCTTCTCCTTCATTGATTTTGTGAAAAGGTGAGATTTTTATCTCACATCTTTGTCTATAACTATCTTTGATTGTTGGGTATGAATTCTTAACACTTATTCATGTGCACTTGCTTTTGGTTTGGATTGAATTGGTGAATATTCCAATTTTTAGTGTTTTGGGTTCAAATCTTTAAAATCTTAACTTTGATGTTTGAACATGTTTTTGGTGATGCATCGAGGAGCCAATAGGACCGGGTAGCTGATGGGCATAATCCCCAAGCGTCCGTGCTCGATCGGTTGCAAATTGAGTGAGTTTGCACTTCTATTAAATAGGTTAGAAAATGCTGGATTTGGGGTTCGGCCGACCGAACTCTCTGAGTCGGTCGACCGAAGCTGTAGCCGAAACCTTTCTGCTATTTTTGGTCGACCGACTCAGAGAGTTCAGTCGACCGACCTACTCCTGTTTCCCTGTTTTGCCTATTTATGCTCATTTTGCTTTGCTTTTCCAATCTTTAATCGATTCTTCTTCTCCGATTAGTTTTTATCACCTTTGTCGACTTTGATAACTTCTATTTTTGGAATTTTTGGGTATTTCCACTTTGATGGATTCGGTATCGATTTCTTTGGATTTTTATTCACGTCTTCGAATGTGAATTTTAGTGATTGATTGTTCCTACAATCATTTTTGTGATTTTTCACTTCCAAATATAAAGGTTTTCAATACTAGCAGTAAAAATCAATTTTTTTTCATCAAAACGATTTCAACACTAGTTTATTACAAAGCTCGTTTCTTAAACCGTTTTCCAATCTATTAGTATGTACAAACCTTTACCTCACTCGTATGAGAAATCTAATTAAACGGCTTAGTAAAACAAGTGGTATGAAACGCTTGCGTTTGCTTCGTCGGTTAATTTTTGGACTTGTTCGATTGAATCTCTTGTGACAATTTTATAGTGGAGATCTACACTTTGTTCGTAAATATTTAAGTTAAGCTAGTGGTTATGGGACATGAGCTAAGCTCATATATTTACTAGCTTACTGTAATTGACACTTCTTGACGATCAATGATGATCATTTTGTGATTTAGACTAGCAAAGTGCGATGTCTCTTTGTCTGCGAGGGAGACTAAACCCCGTTTTTAGTGGAGCTTCGGCTTGGTGGGGTAGCGACCCATGGTCTTCGGGCCGTTTTAGTGGAGCCTCGGCTCAAAATTAATGGTTAGCAACCATGGAATAGCTTTCCGTTTTGTGATACAGTGTTGGTGAGTTTTCATGCTCCCGTTTTAGTGACAGCCCTCTTTCCCCTTTTTTGTGATTTCTGGAATTCTATTGATTGATTTCTAGAATTTGTGTTTCACCAATTTTCGTGATTTACATTGATAAGCTTTATCATTATTTGTGCATTGGTGAATTTGTGTGTCATTAACTTTTGTGATTGGCATTGCTATAATTGTCAATATTTATGGTTTGGTGAATAAAAATAACGAGTATGACATTCTTTTGATCTTTGAGAAGATTTTTGTGATATTGATTAATCTATAGTTGATTTTCGATTACATACTTATCACAGTATGACATTATGGTTATTATACGTTTTTGTCATATCTCTTATTCTATACCATTTCATCTGATATTTATAGTTAGACTGATCCGTTTATTATTTTCTTATTAAATAATACTCGGGTCAGACCGAGATATTACAAGTGCTTCTACTTGACTTCTCATCTGGGATTATTATCCTGACTTTTGGCTAACTACTTAGATTAGTAGTTTTTGGTTGTATACATATGAGATATAAACTCATTGATGTATACTTATTCTTTTGTGTAGCACTTGTAACTATTCTTTTGTGATATTGTGGATCTTGTTTAACCACTACTCTGATATACACTTTCATGTGTAATATTCATATCTGTTTCCGCCTTTGAGATATGAACTTCTGTGACTGATTTATGTTATGCTTATTTCTATATTTGTTTCCGAAGATATTATAGCCACTGTGTAGTAGCTTTGAGTTTGTATCGGCATGTCGGATTCCCCCTTTGAATGCAAGTTATATTTTTATCTGGCATATCAGTGCTCGCATAAAGCAATTACACGGATGGTCGGTCCTCAACAGCCTTATTCTCCGTGCTAGTTGACGGCATTACCCCGTAGTGTCCTTGGCTCGCGTGGATATAGAGGTGGGGCGTCACAGTGTCATATATCAGCCTTTGAAAAAAATCCTTTGAAAATAAAGAGTATCTCATAAGACCACGCCCACACATAAACACGGATTGGTTTTTACCTTATGATAACTAAAACACTTTTATATCAAAACCTTTGATATTATTTCTAATGACTTCTCTTTGAAAACATTTGCAAATAAACTTATTAATCTTATCGGAAATGGTTACCCATATAGCATTCCGAGGCTATTCATTATGCCAATACAAAAAAATTGTAGGTTCTTATTGGAGAATAGATTGCCATACAAATGACGAGGCACAGGATCTACCTTCCGAAATGGGTACACCTCTAGATAGATGTCCCGAGGAACCATCACAAAGCTCCTCTACCAACACAAGACCAACCTACCTCTGTAACTATATAGTACCAAATATGTCATCCCCCGGTCGTTACCGACCTTTAACCGAGCGCTCATTTTCCATACACCACATTAATTACATCCCGAACGTCATAGCGGGAAGAAATATATCTAGAAGGGGATGATCATACCCTACTTGGGAACGACCCACTTAGCCTTGCTACATCTAATCCTGTTTTGGTCATTTTCGGTTTGATGAGGCTTGAGGCTACGATTACCTTTTCACAAAGCACATATCACATCTTTGAATGCGACATAGCCATTTCCGTTGACTACTAATTGCCTTCCACAAAAATACAACCCTTGAGCTCGTACGTCTCAAGGAGGGTGTTAAGCTAAGAGAAGTTGCCTTCTCTACCACCACTAATGTACGTTTGTAAAAACCAATGTACGTAATCTTTAGAAATGCAATGTCAGACAAACGTCCATACAAGTTGTCCAGGAATAGGACAAACCGAAGGCACTCTCCTACTACCACTAGTAGCGAGTAGTCCTTGCAATCCATAAAATCTCCACAACGAGGAGACCACTGCTATATATAACTCGGGAGATGCCCAGAGCAAGTCAACAAGCAGCCCTCACGCTATAAAGATCCACGGTCTTCAATAATCATCATCTTCAACATGTCTTCATGTTCGAACGTATAGATTGGTTCGAAGAAGTTTTCGAATGGGATTTACCCAAATCCGACCCCGGTTCCTTCGAAATCCAATACCGATAGAAATTGAATATGAGTATACAGGATTTATTAAGTCTCTTTTCACTTTAATTCTTTTCGGATGATTTCGAAATCTCTTTCTTTTGAGTTAGGATAATTTCTAAGAAATTCATTTTTTTCTTTGGAAAATATCTCAAATTTCCTTACTTAATTCTTGATCAAATTCTTTAACTTTTAGGCGGGTCAAAAACAATATTATTTAAGACATCGTTTATGATAAACCCTAAATCAATCTTAGCAACGTTTTTTTGAGTAAATGGGAATCATAGAAATCATTCATTTTGGAGATTGCTTAAATTTTGGATAATACCAATCTTCTTTTAGTTAAAAAACTTAATATAGTCTTTTTATTTAAGAGCATCCGGGCTTTCCCTTCGATCTGTTCCACCCCTCGCCTAAGAAAAGAAAAACTAGGCCAGGTAAGTTCAGGACACTGGTTGTTCCATCCCTAACCTTAGTTAAACACCTTGTATTTGTATGAATATGCGCTTTGCGCTTATATGATTTTTGTTTGATGACAATAAACATATATACATTCGTTTAAATGTATTTGGTAATGTACTATTTTGTTTTTTCATGGATTAAACAAATATTTGTTGAATAAAATAAATTACACAAAATTTGAATTCAAACAGAACAAGTTACACAGAATTTGAATTCAAACAGAAATTTTATTCAAACAAATATTTATTACAATCTTGAATAGTACAAATTCAAGCTCTCACTATACATATACATTTTTGCATCACAAATACATCACGATTTTATTTACATTAATAACCTCACTACATATCACTCACATTCATATTTTGTCTTCAACTGCATTCCAGTTTGAATCCAGCATCTGAGCAATCTGCAAAAATATTCACTAACGCAGTAAAATTGAAAAAGAAATATTTTTGCAATATAAAATAAAATATGGTTTTTGAAAATAATATTTGCCTCAGTTATTTGGGTAGTTCTTCATCATTTACATTTGAATTCATCATACACGAACAATGTGACATGCACAGTGTATCACTGTACATGCCACAAGGCCGTGCACATCAATATACACTTGATAATGCTACAAGGACAGGTGAGCACAGGTCAAACCCAATGAAAAGCCGGGTTCAACTCACGTGCAATATATTCAAAATCATGACACGAGCACAAGGTCAAACCCGAGTTTTTAAAACTGGGTTCAACACAAGGCACAATAAAATGAATGCAAAGGTCAAGCCATTGTTGTCATGACTCAACTCAAATGCAAAGCTTCGACAAATCAAAACTGCATCAGATCACAAATGCAATGCTCAATGCACAAAGCAAGTAACTGTACAACAACAAGTTCAGACCAAACAGCAATGCAAATGCAGTAATAGGTGAACAGACCACAAATGTACAACACAGTGAAGATGACAAGTGCATCCAGAAGTTCAACAAAGATCAAGTTCAAGTCATCAAGTTCAAGTCAGACCACTGTAATAAAGCAAACATGACAGGAAATAGATCAATATGAACTGATGAAGCAGTGCAAATGAACAAGTGCAGTTGAAATGGCCGGGCAAGTGCACAACCAACATAATCACAAACAAGTGCACCACTGAGCTATGCAAATGAAACACAGTGGCAACAAGCAACATCAATAGACCAAAGTGCAACAAGATCAACACAGTCAAGTCCAAATTCATTAGTGAAGAAACTGCAGTGGACACGTTCAGTGACAACTACAGACCAACTCCAAATGCATCAGTGCATGAAGACTGAAACAACATCAAAGCATGAACTCACATGTACAACTGTGAAAACTGATGTGAAACAATGCATGGTGAAATTGGATCAACATGGTCAGACACATCTCAATTAAACACTACAGACTCAAGAAAAGTTCAAGACATATCACTGGAAACACAAGCACATGCACATCAACCAAACAGTGGTACATGAATACAAGCATGCACAGCAATGCAAAGACAACAGTAACCCAGTGCCAACATGGTCAGAATGAAGACAAGTACACTTGAACAAAATGAACAAGTGGAGCATCTGTGTAAACTGGGCAAGTATGGACAGAGCTCGAGCACAAGATATGAGACAAGTGATCAAATGCAACACAGTATCAAACTGGAACGAAGTGATGAACTAACAATGCAAACAAAACCAGATGAACAAGACACAGCAGTAATCAGGTGAATCAATTACAAGGCACAGTGCAGAGGTCTCAACAGGAAAATCAAGCAACAGTCAACAGGCCGAAGCTCAAGACTATACAAAAGTGAAGACCACAAAGGCAATGCATCAATGAATCAACTGAACAATGAACTCGAACAGTAAACAGATATAACAGCAAATACCAGCATCATCAAGTCAGAGCAATATCACAGCGAACAATTATGCAACAGTGAGTAAAAATGAAATATACAAAATGCTCAAGTGAAGTTCATGTTTGAAACCACTCGAGTGCATCAGTGAATAATGCAACATGGTTAAGGAATAGTGATACAATGTCAATGTCGATGGCCAGAGACGAAGCTTACCGGAATGAACACAAAGAAATGATGATGGCCGAAAGTTATGCAGATTCACGATTGCATACAGTCAAGAAAATCAAGTGTTCATATCTTTGAAAAAGTCAGGAAGTAAAAGGGGAAAGTTCTTTACCGTGTGAATCAAGGAAAATCGAACGTTACATAATCAAGGCCGTGAGCATCAAGTAGTAAGTATATCAAGAAAGCCGTGTGTATCAAGGTGTAAAAAATTAGGAAAGTGATGAAGTCGCAAGTGAATACGAACGAATCAAGTGTATTCGAATTCATATAAATACCAAACCCCAATCATCATCATAGGCATCGAGTTTGAGTACAAAAATCAAAATAGCACAAACAGAGAAATTACATACCGAATCAACAACTCGATCATCAGAGAACGAGCGAGCCAAGCAACGAGAATCGATCAACAGAGCAAAAGCAATGCAAACTAGAATCGATCATCAGAGAACGAGCGCGAGCAGAGCAACACAAATCAAATCGAACAAAGCCCCAAATTTCATTGAAGAGCCGAAGCCCTAATTTAGTTGCAAAGAGGGACGGCTGCAATTATCACAGTGGATCGGGTGAAAGAAAACAAGGGGCCGGCCTTATTTATTATAAAAGGGGTTTAGTTTTTTATTTAGGGTTTAATTTTTTAAAAAGGTTTTTTTTAAGTTTTTTTTGGAGCAAAAATTAGGGATTCAAGTTTATATTTTAATTTTTGCTCCTGCTTGTATTTTTGAAGTTGTTTTTTTCCTTTTCGAGTCAAAGAATTTGTAAATCACCACCTAGGTTGTAGGTAATGTCAGATTGTCTAGTTAGAATTAGTTCAGTGAGCAGGGTGTGCGAGTTTGCAAAACTCTATAGGCGGAGTAGTGTTTGCGAGTAAGCGAAACTCTATAGGCGGAGCAAGGTGTGCGAGTCTATGAGAGTGTTTGTGAGTGGGAGCAAAAGGGTTTGCGAGTCTAGTAGAGTGTTTGTAAGCGGGATACTGTTTAATTCTAATAGAAATCTGGGAATGCAGCAGTAGGCAGGGGTTGCCGAAGTTGGGTAAATTTTGTGTGTGATTTACTTTTCAGCATATTTATTTCTGTAGTTTGTTTTTACGTTTAAATCGAGAAAATTTGCTATAACCCTATTCACCCCCCCTCTAGGGTTAATCTAGATCCTACATGTGGTATCAAAGCACGGTATTTTTCTTTAACTCTAGAGTCATGAATCCACCAGATAATACTTTTGTTGAGGGTCGTTCCAATTTTATTCCTTCTATTTTCGATGGAACAGATTTTTTGAATTGGAAATTGAAATTGGAATTTTATTTAAAATATGTTAATATTAAATGTTGGGATATTATTGAAAATGGGTGTGATATAACAAATAAGGAAATTCTCTCGATTAATGCTCTTGCTATGCATATATTATATTCTCATATTAATCGTGATAATTTTTATTTCGTCTCTCATTGTGAAAATGCACAGAAAATCTGGAATACTCTCGATGCAATATATGGTGCAAAAGTCAACAGTAATGAGATGTCCTCCACAACCGACTCAGTTAAAGAAATGTGCTTAACAGGATTGGTAAATATCAGTTGTGATGAGGATGATGATGATGGAGCAGTCGAGCTGGCATTACCAATGAAGAAATTCAAAAGGGGGAACCGCAAATACGGAAATCCAGCTCTAAATCAAAAATTAAAAAACAAAGAGCACAATATGAAGCCAAGCGAGGTATCAAAACTCACTCACTCTGAATTACTTATTTATTTCCACGAAGTGAATGGCTGTTTTGAACGACTTAGGGAGAAGTATGCCAAACTTAAATCTCAAAAAGATACTTTGATAGAATTAAATAAACAACTCGAAAAATTAGTTAAAACCTATCAAAGTAAGATCCCTAAGTGTGATAAGTGTCCAACATTCGAAAAGGAAATTAAAAAATCAGAAATCAATATAAAATCACTTGAAAATGAAATTCTGATTTGAAAAGAGAATGAAAATACTAGGAGAGAGAATTCTATTAAAAAGTGCACACAATTGATAAATGAAAATGAATCTCTCAAAACACAAGTCCAACAATTGTCAATGACTTTAGATAAATTCTCAAAAAGTGAAAAATCGTTGAATACACTATTAGGAAAGCAAACTGTTAATACAGCTAGAAAAGGACTTGGATATAATCAATCTGAAAATGTTGAAAGCGATATTAATCAAGAAAATTCCATGTGCACAATTTGTAGAAAATATGGACACGATCACAATAATTGTTGGTATAGACCCAAACATGTGAAAACCATACCAATTTGGGTTCCAAAAGGCACAAATATAAATTCTCTCAAAGTTAAACAAATTTGGGTGCCAAAAGGAACATATATAAACAGTTTTGGGTCTCCACAAAATTATTTTTCTAAATCTTCTGCCACTAACAATCATGGACCTATAAAAACAAATAGGTCACATAAATCTTTTTCCGTGTAGGTGTAGTGGCAGGCTAAGGAACAACAACGGTGTTCTCTGGATTTTGGCTGTTCCAGAAACACAACGGGCAACAAAGCAAAGTTCCTTAGCCTAGTACAAAGGTGACAGAATCACAATGGGCAATCACGAAAAATTATCATAACAGGTGAAGGTATATTTATCGATAAATTAAATGTGATAATCTGCACCATATTATGAATGAAATCAGCCAAATATTGTGATGTTGTAAAGAGAGGTTTTTTCTGACTTGTTCGACATAGTTGGCCAATTATCTTTACGCCAAAAACACTATTCTTTGAATTACTTCATACATATATGTTTGGATTAAACATAGTGTTTTGTTGGATGATAATGCTTTTGGTTATAATACGGCTAATTCTATTCACGGTTTTCTGATTATCTACACGGCTTCAATTCAAATTCAAAGAATGTCATTTAAATTGTTGCTAAAATTGAGTTTGAAATTTTTGATGCACTCTTCATGGTCTGGTCTATCAAATTTAGGTAGTGATATTTTTGAGTGAAAAAGAAATTCAGATGTAGATTACACTGGTAATCTAGTTGATAGAAAAATTACTAGTTGAACGTGATTTATGGTGAGACATTTAGTAACTGCATCGTTTTTCAAAGAAAATATTTGCATATTTTTCATTTCAAATAACTTTCAAATAGCAGAAATTTTTCTCATATAACCCCTTCGAGAAAATCATTGTTGACCATATTTTCAGATTAGTCATTTTTATTTTAAATGACAAATTTTGACTAATCCGACTCCCTCCTAATTATCAAAAAGATAAATAGTGATTGAAAAGATGATAAGTGTTGATATTTAACATACATTACTCAAGAGAGTATATTTGGAAAATTTATTTAGGAATTCAAACAAGAGTTATAAAACTTTTTGTTGGGTAAAGATTCCATGACCATTTCTATATCTATCATATTTCTATCGACCATCGTTTATCAAATCTTAAAAATAGTCTGTCGATATGTGGTACTATAATCAGGAATCATTTGTTTTTCATTTCACATCTTTTTTGTAAAAATAAATAAATATCCAAAGTATTCACTCTCATTTAAAAGTCCTCACGATTATGCATGGGTGAATTACTTGGATTTTTGATTATGTGCTTCCATGCTCATTTAAAAGTCCTCACGGTTATGCATGTATGGAACGCATATCAAAATTGATTGATTAAATAGACAAGTTGATTCTAATCCCATTTAAAAGTCTTCATGGTCATGCGTGGTTAGAAGATACTTGATTTCATTTTTAAAATTAAATTCGAATACTACTAATCTCATTTAAAAGTCCTAACGGTTATGCATGATTAGTAGATATTCAAATTCTTGATATAAATGTACCATAAGTAGATACATCTGTGTGATTTTATATGAGAATATCATTTCCATTCTTTCTAAAAATGGAATATGCGCCTAACAAGGGTAGTTATGATTTTTGTTTGATTTTTATTGAAGTTTAAATATTTATATTCAATTTGAGTTTAATGTTGGATTAATATTGATCACTTAATCTCTATTTTTCTCTAACACTATTATCCTTTTGCTGATAACAAAAGGGGGAGAGAAAAGTTAAGATTTTGTCAAATAGAATCAAGCAAAAGTCAAATAATTTTCCAGTTGCATATAGGCTCATTTATATATTTCTATTTGTATGCATATATGTAGGGGGAGCATTATGTAGAGAGGAAGCATTTAAATAAGGGGAGCAATTAGTGTATATAATTGAGCAAATACATTTAACTCAGTCAAAATCTTAAATATATGTTTGTTATCATCAAAAGGGGGAGATTGTATGAATATGCGCTTTGCGCTTATATGATTTTTGTTTGATGATAATAAACATATATACATTCGTTTAAATGTATTTGGTAATGTACTATTTTGTTTTTTCATAGATTAAATAAATATTTGTTGAATAAAATAAATTGCACAGAATTTGAATCCAAACAGAACAAGTTACACAGAATTTGAATTCAAACAGAAATTTTATTCAAACAAATATTTATTACAATCTTGAATAGTACAAATTCAAGCTCTCACTATACATATACATTTTTACATCACAAATACATCACGATTTTATTTACATTAATAACCTCACTACATATCACTCACACTCGTATTTTGTCTTCAACTGTATTTCGGTTTGAATCCAGCATCTGAGCAATCTGCAAAAATATTCACTAACGCAGTAAAATTGAAAAAGAAATATTTTTGCAATATAAAATAAAATATGGTTTTTGAAAATAATATTTGCCTCAGTTATTTGGGTTGTTCGTCATCATTTACATTTGAATTCATCATACACGAACAATGTGACATGCATAGTGTATCACTGTACATGCCACAAGGCCGTGCACATCAATATACACTTGATAATGCTACAGGGACAGGTGAGCACATGTCAAACCCAAATGAAAAGCCGGGTTCAACTCACGTGCAATATATTCAAAATCACGACACGAGCACAAGGTCAAACCCGAGTTTTTAAAACTGGGTTCAACACAAGGCACAATAAACAGAATGCAAAGGTCAAGCCATTGTTGTCATGACTCAACTCAAATGCAAAGCTTCGACAAATCAAAACTGCATCAGATCACAAATGCAATGCTCAATGCACAAAGTAAGTAACTGTACAACAACAAGTTCAGACCAAACAGCAATGCAAATGCAGTAATAGGTGAACAGACCACAAATGTACAACACAGTGAAGATGACAAGTGCATCCAGAAGTTCAACAAAGATCAAGTTTAAGTCATCAAGTTCAAGTCAGACCACTATAATAAAGCAAACATGACATGAAACAGATCAATATGAACTGATGAAGTAGTGTAAATGAACAAGTGCAGTTGAAATGGCCGGGCAAGTGCACAACCAACACAATCACAAGCAAGTGCACCACTGAGCTATGCAAATGAAACACAGTGGCAACAAGCAACATCAATATACCAAAGTGCAACAAGATCAACACAGTCAAGTCCAAATGCATCAGTGAAGAAACTGCAGTGGACATGTTCAGTGACAACTACAGACCAACTCCAAATGCATCAGTGCATGAAGACTGAAACAACATCAAAGCATGAACTCACATGTACAACTGTGAAAACTGATGTGAAACAATGCATGGTGAAATTGGATCAACATGGTCAGACACATCTCAATTGAACACTACAGACTCAAGAAAAGTTCAAGACATATCACTGGAAACACAAGCACATGCACATCAACCAAACAGTGGTACATGAATACAAGTATGCACAGCAATGCAAACACAACAGTAATCCAATGCCAACATGGTCAGAATGAAGACAAGTACACTTGAACAAAATGAACAAGTGGAGCACCTGTGTAAACTGGGCAAGTATGGACAGAGCTCGAGCACATGATATGAGACAAGTGATCAAATGCAACACAGTATCAAACTGGAACAAAGTGATGAACTAACAATGCAAACAAAACCAGATGAAGAAGACACAGCAGTAATCAGGTGAATCAAGTACAAGGCACAGTGCAGAGGTCTCAACAGGAAAATCAAGCAACAGTCAACAGGCCAGAAGCTCAAGACTATACAAAAGTGGAGACCACAAAGGCAGTGCATCAATGAATCAACTGAACAATGAACTCGAACAGTAAACAGATATAACAGCAAATACCAGCATCATCAAGTCAGAGCAATATCACAGCGAACAATTATGCAACAGTGAGTAAAAATGAAATATACAAAATTCTCAAGTGAAGTTCATGTTTGAAACCACTCGAGTGCATCAGTGAATAATGCAACATGGTTAAGGAACAGTGATACAATGTCAATGTCGATGGCCAGAGACGAAGCTCACCGGAATGAACACATAGAAATGATGATGGCCGAAAGTTATGCAGATTCACGATTGTATACAGTCAAGAAAATCAAGTGTTCATATCTTTGAAAAAGTCAGGAAGTAAAAGGGGAAAGTTCTTTGCCGTGTGAATCAAGGAAAATCGAACGTTACATAATCAAGGCCGTAAGCATCAAGTAGTAAGTATATCAGGAAAGCCATGTGTATCAAGGTGTAAAAAATTAGGAAAGTGATGAAGTCGCAAGTGAATATGAACGAATCAAGTGTATTCAAATTCATATAAATACCAAACCCCAATCATCATCATAGGCATCGAGTTTGAGTACAAAAATCACAATAGCACAAACAGAGAAATTACATACCGAATCAACAACTCGATCATCAGAGAACGAGCGAGCCAAGCAACGAGAATCGATCAACAGAGCAAAAGCAACGCAAACTAGAATCGATCATCATAGAACGAGCGTGAGCAGAGCAACACAAATCAGATCGAACAAAGCCCCAAATTTCATTGAAGAGCCGAAGCCCTAATTTAGTTGCAAAGAGGGACGGCTGCAATTATCACAGTGGATAGGGTGAAAGAAAACAAGGGGTCGGCCTTGTTTATTATAAAAGGGGTTTAGTTTTTTATTTAGGGTTTAATTTTTTAAAAAGGGGTTTTTTTTAAGTTTTATTTTGAGCAAAAATTAGGGATTCAAGTTTATATTTTAATTTTTGCTCCTGCTTGTATTTTTGAAGTTGTTTTTTTTCCTTTTCGAGTCAAAGAATTTGTAAATCACCATCTAGGTTGTAGGTAGTGTCAGATTGTCTAGTTAGAATTAGTTCAGTGAGCCGGGTGTGCGAGTTTGCAAAACTCTATAGGCGGAGCAGAGTTTGCGAGTAAGCGAAACTCTATAGGCGGAGCAGGGTGTGCGAGTCTATGAGAGTGTTTGTGAGCGGGAGCAAAAGGGTTTGCGAGTCTAGTAGAGTGTTTGTAAGCGGGATACTATTTAATTCTAATAGAAATCTGGGAATGCAGCAGTAGGCAGGGGTTGCCGAAGCTGGGTAAATTTTGCGTGTGATTTACTTTTCAGCATATTTATTTCTGTAGTTTGTTTTTACGTTTAAATCGAGAAAATTTGCTATAACCCTATTCACCCCCCTCTAGGGTTAATCTAGATCCTACAGTTTTATCTTCTCAGATCTCACAGGCGGGACAAATGTACTAGTTGTTTCCGCATACTCAGATTTCCAACATTATTTTGGAATTGCTTATAAATATTCCAAATTATCTTTCAAAACTCTTAATTATCCTTTTAAAAACATTAACAATTTATTCTAGAAAATGTCATTATATTTAAACTCATATTCCAAAAGTTATAGAATTCACTGCAGAAAACTGCTGCGGAAGGTGCTAAATAAGCTCATTTGAATTAAACAACTTTTAAACATTCGATAATTCATATTTTCCAATCCAAATCTATTTTAAATCATTTAAATAGATTTATCAAATTTATTCCATATTTTTCCATAATTAAAAACATCCATTTAAACAAAATTTCTGTTACGGTCACTTAACTGCACTAGCGCAATTTTTCTGGAAAATTAATTTGGACTTATTCCAAAATCTACTTATCGAAACTTTGATTTTCTTTCTTCGTTTAGAAGATATGGATATAATAGTCCGGAATTTTCTTATCTTGAAGAATTCCAAGCCATATTCCACTCTATATCCTCATTTGAACTTTTCGATGCGAAATCGCGAACTACCGTTGCGCGACGCGTTTAGTTTTAACTTATTTTTCAATATCTGAAATAATCTATTCAAATTGGATTTCAACACTTATAAAATCGTTACAAATCATTTTAAATCAATATTTTTACTTTTTAAACTATTTAATATGTATTTTCACTATTACCATATTGTAATTTATTATATTCTCATTATTTTAATATTAAATTTTAAATTCCAATTTTAACTCAATTTCAATTCTAATCTCAAATTAAACTCATTTAAAATTTAGATTTCAAATCTTATTTCAATTTAAACTTCAATTTAATCTCAAACTAAAGTTCACTTTTTCAAAATCAGATTTCAATTTTAATTTCACTATTCATCTCAATTTCCATTTAGCTATCCTTTTCAAATCCATTTCACTTCAAATTTCATATTCTCTTTCATTTTAACTTTAATTTCGCTTCTAAACGAAAAGAGACTTATTTTTCCACAATATCTCATATTACTAAAATATGGTCTTTTTAAACAAAGGGATTACTTAATTAATAGAAATTTGATGTCCGAATTATCATCACAACCATACGACAATCATATAACATATCCAAAACGGTAAATGTCATAACATTACTATGGATTATCCAACATATTCAAACAATCAACCAAACATTCATATCATGAAATAGTGATTTTCTAACATAACAATTAAGCATGATAACCAATATAATTCAAAAAGCGGTGAGAATTTCTCACCTTCATATCCACTCCGTCAAACTTTAACGTAAGAATTCCATCTCTCGCTAACGTGCTATTTCCAACGACTTGCCTTTTTGCCGTTTCCTTTCCGGACGCTTTTGTTTTCCATTTCATTTTCTTTTCTTCACTCTTTTTTTTTGGTCAAAATCTTTTGGAGGGGAATGGATGTACGGCCTTGGGTATGTGAGTGTGGAGGAGGGTATGGTTTGTAGGTGATTGGGTGGGTGGGTTTTAGGCTCGGCTTAGGTGTAGGGGGTACGGCCTTGGTGTAGGAGCTCAGCCTTGGGTGGAGATGGCCTTGATCATGGGTTTTGGGTGGGGGTGTGAGGTGTTGGAGGCTTGGAGGAGGGGGGTAGGTGATTTTGGAGATGGATAAGGTGATTTAGGTGATGGTGTGGCTAGGTTTTGATGATGTGGTGGTGATGGCTTGGAGGTAGAAGGAAGAATGGAGGTGGAAGAGAATGGAGTTTAAAATTTTTGTAGAATGAGAATGTAGTGAAGAAATAATGGTTTAGGCTTGTATTTATAAGTGGAGTTTGAGTGGCTAATGTCCTAAATACCCTTGCCTTACTTTTTGACTTTTGCTTAACATGATAAGAATTGTATTAATGGTGAAATGATGATAGGATGTAAGTTTGTACTTAATAAAATGATATTTGCCTCTTTTTCTTAAATTTTATGTTAAAAAGAAAGAAGACTTTCGCTTGATTTGATTTGCATTAATGGTGGAAATGATGTTTACCTCTTTTTCTTACACTTTAAAATGTTAAAATAATATTTTCTCATTTTCTATAAGTGATATAACTTAAGCATTAATGTTGATGGAAAGTATGTGTAAGGAGATGAAAGGTGATTGTAAGTTTGCTTTTTAATTACTTAACTTTTAATTATGCTTATTTAATTATTTTATGAAAATATCTTAGATATTTTCTTATCTTTTGATGTGACTAATTGTAAAGTGTTTTAAAAGTTTGTATTTATAAGTTAGAAAATGTGTCAAGTTGCAACGACTTGTCGACAACTTGTTTTGGTTAAAAACGGCGTTGTGACGACAAATTTTACAGTCAAAATTTGACGTTTTTATTAAGCTATATATTGAAGTAAACCAAACTTTAAAATGAACCTTTTACTTCTTTAAATAAATTATAAAAAGTCTCTTTATATTTTAAAATCATATTTAATTAATTTCAAAATCTCAAATTTTACAGTGTGTGTAAAACTGACAAAATACGACAAATTTTGGTTATTTTTGTAAAACGATTATTAATATACTTTTAAATATATAAATTTACTTTTATTATCTTTATTAGATGTTTTAAATAAGATTTACCTTTTTAAATAAATATTTAAATTCATTTATAAAGGCCTTTATTTATTACTAACAAAACTTAACTTTTGTCGATTTGTTCTAAAATCCAAATTTATACTTTCTAATTTATCAACTATAAGAATAATTAATCTATTAATTATATATAACATTTTTATTTAAGTTTTAAATTCGTTTTAAATTTAAAACGAATGAAATCTCTTATTTTCGAAGTAGCGAAATTACGGGTCGTTACATGTATTGTGAAAATCTGGAAATGATTTAGTTGCATGCTTTTGTTTCCAATTAAAGATAATTTTGTTTTAGTATATACTGATCTCAGGTTTGAAATTGCATTTGCTTTTTTAGATTTTCTTTGTTCCAGTTTCAAGCTTTTGATTTTTTTATTTCTAGGTTGCTTTGAATTTTTGAAATGCTTCAGATATCAGGTTCCAGATTTGATTTTCTTTTGTTTTTCTGAACTACATTTCCAGGTTGGAAATGAATTCCTTTAATCTTGATTTAAATTTGCCTAATCTACTCCTTGAATCAGTGATTTCAGGTTTGAAAACATGAGGTTGTAAGCTTCACAAGTTTTGAATTTTTTTTTGCAAAACTATTGCTTTGATTGCTTATTGAACTTTTGGTGAGAGGATCTTGCATTTGATTGAGTTGCACTGAAGCTTGATTTTAATTGATGTCAGTTGAATCACTTGTTTACTTACATTTGCTTGTCCTGGGTTTGATTTTTGTTTTTCTTTGAATTGTGATTTTGTTTCAGGTTGAGAAATAAATGAAAGAGGCTTGAGAAGTTAAAATGAGAGCAGTTTTTTTTCTTTCTTTCTTTTAAAACATGTTTATAAATTCAAATAAAAAGAAAAGTTTTATTTTACCACTTGTTAAACTCAAATCATATTAAACTTACACATGTAATTACAAATAATAATATGCCTACACTTGTTAATTCATATTGCTAATATTTTACAAGTGTCAAAATAATGAACTTTTATGTTTTAAACCCTTTATAAAAGAATTTATTTAATTTATTTTTTGTTTTAAATCTTTTATTAATTTGTGAATAAATTTATCTCATGTGTACTTTATTTCTTATGCTTAGATTTCAAAAGATATATTCATATCAAAGCTTAAATGTTTATTTACATATGTATATTTTAAAACATTTATCCATTCTTGTATATTTTGTACTTATATAAAGAAAAATGATTTGAAAATCAATTATACACAAATAAATAATCTTATATACATATATACTTTAAATTTTCAAAATACAGAGTTAACAAATCCAATATATTATTCAAAATATTTGTTTTTGAATTTGCAATTAGAAATTCTATTTAAAATCATATCTACATACATTTATATAAATAAACAAACAAATATCTTTAAAAAAACTTATATATATATATTCCTACAATTTCAATTTAATAATTAAACTTACAATTTATTTCAAATTTCATATTAATTACAAATTAATTCTTAATTTAATCCAAATATCAAATTAATTACTAAATTAATTTGGCTTAAAAATCAGGAATTGATGATGTAAGTGAACTAAGTTTTGAAATTTGGTTGAAATTAATTCAGAACTAGCAGACTTTGTAAAAAAAACTAAAAAACAAAATAAAGGGTTACAAGGAAAACTAAATAGATCTGAATTAGAAATTAGTATGCTAAGAGATGAAAAGAAAATTCTAGAAGAAGAACTAGAAATATCTTAAGAATCTAATTCTAATTTAACACAACTTTCTATGATAACTCAAGAATTAGAAATTCAAAAGAATAAAAATAAAGATTTATCAGTAGAAATTAATGATTTAAAATCTAACACTAAAGTATAATAGTTAGAAAAATCTAGTCTCAAAACTAAGTTAGAAGATATTAATAAAAATATTTCAAACTTCAATAAAGAACGAGAAAATCTTTCTACAATAATAGAAAATTCTCAGTCTACTTCAAATAAAATTGGACTAGGATATAAGAAAATTGAGAATCCAAAGAAATCTAGAAAATTTAAAAGTAAGTTTAAAAATAAAATTAAGAGGACATTAAGAAAACAGTTTCTAAAGATCTTAAAACTATTAAGATGTGGATTCCTAAAACAAATAATAATTTATTTTGGAGTAGACATATCAAAACATTTATGGAAACTGTTCATAAAAATAGAAATTATATTTAAAAAGGGAATTCTGAATTCGCTTGGGTTTGGTTTTCCAAAGACCTAACTCTTAGGATCCTAAAAAGAAAAAAGTGGGTACCAACTTAATCTTTATTTTTTGCAGGTACCACTTAAAAAGAGAGGAAAATGGATTTTAGACAACAGTTGCTCGAAACACATGACTGGTAATAAGGACATATTAACTAACATTGTCTACTCAAATGGAGGATCGGGCACTTTAGGAGATAATTCAAAAGGTTATATCATTGGCAAAGGTGATGTGAGCAATAACGGTATCTCTAACTTACCTCTCATTTCTGATGTTTTATTAGTTAAAAACTTAAAACATAATTTATTAAACATAAATCAATTATGTGATAAAGGTTTTAATATATCTTTTTCAGAAAATAAATGCAACATTTCCGATAAAAATCAAAATTTTATTTTTGAAGGTATACGAGTTAGAAATATTTATATTTTAAATATGAATATAAATCATAACACAAACATGTGTTTAGTGGTTACAGAAAATGATTCTTGGCTATGGCACAAAAGAATTTTTCATATAAATATTGATACTATTAATAAAATACCTAAAAATAAACTTGTTAAAGGACTACCTGATATGAAATTCAAAATTAATAATATTTGTGATGCATATCAGTTAGGAAAATTAACAAAGTCTTCTTTTAAATCTAAGAAAATCATATCTACAACACAACCACTTAAACTACTACATATGGATCTCTTTGGACCTACTCAAGTTCAATCTATTAATCACAATAGATATGTGTTTGTCATTGTAGATGATTTTTCAAGATATACATGGACTATTTTCATGAAACATAAAAGTGATACTTTTGATAATTTTAAATTTTTTATAAAAAGAATTCAAAATATAAAGAATTTAAAAGTTAAAAATATTAGAAGTGATCATGGGGTGAATTTGAAAATGAAGCTTTTGAACATTTTTGTAACAAGAAAGGAATTAATCATAATTTTTCTTTTCCTAGAAAACCACAACAAAATGGCATTGTAGAAAGGAAAATCAGAATATTACAAGAATGTGCAAGAACTTTATTAAATGGAAGCACTCTACCCAAGCATTTCTAGACAAAAGCTGTTGCAACTGCTTGTCATGTTTTGAATCATGTTTCTATTCGATCATTAACAAAACACACCCCATATGAACTTTTGAATGGCAGAAAACCTAATATATCATATTCAAAGTATTTGGTTCAAAATGTTTTATACTTAACATTAAAGATTAGCTTGGCAATTTTGATCCAAAATCCGATGAAGGAATATTCATCGGATATTCGAAAAGAAGCAAAGCTTATCGAGTTTTTATATAAGAACTAAAGTCATCGAAGAAACTCTTCATGTTTCATTCGATGAAAATGTCAAAGTTTCTACTAATATTACAAACTTGGAAAATAATTCTAATAAAATTCTAAAAAATAGTTTAGAAGATGATGATATTATTTTTCAAAATAATAACACTAATAATACTAGAGAAGATGAAAACATTGTTCATAATGAAAATTTTGTAAGATCTCCTCCAAGAATTCTTAGAGATCACCCTGTTCAAAATATAATTGGATAAGTAAATTCAAATGTAAGAATACGGCATTAATTAAATCAAATGTGCCATATAGCTTTTCTCTCTAATATAGAAAAATATTAAGGAAGTCTCCACTGATGACCATTGGATTATAGCTATGCAAGAAGAGCTAAACCAGTTTGAAAGAAATGAAGTTTGGGAATTATTTCCTAGACCAAGTGATCAATTCATCATTCGTACGAAATGGGTTTTCAAAAACAAAGCCGATGAACTAGGTAATATAACTATAAATAATGTTAGATTAGTAGCACAAGGATATAATGAAGAAGAGGGAATAGACTATGAAGAAACGTTTGCTCCTGTCGCGAGATTACAAGCTATACATATTCTATTGGCTTTTGCATGTTTTCATAACTTTACATTATATCAAATGGATGTTAAAAGTGCTTTTCTAAATGGATATATAAAAGAAAATGTCTATGTTGAACAACCTCCTATTTTTACTCATGAATTTTTTCTAGATCATGTTTATAAACTTAAGAAAGCGTTATACGGTTTAAAATAGGAACCTCGTGCTTGGTACGACCGACTTAAAAGCTATCTAATAAACTCTGTTTTTGAAATTGAAAAGGTTGATCAAACATTATTTATTAAGAAAACTAAACAAGATATTTTAATTATACAAATATATGTTGATGATATTATATTTGGTTCAACTAATGAAAAATTATGTCAGAAATTTTCGACTATCATGGCAAATGAATTTGAAATGTCACATATGGGAGAACTATCATATTTTCTTGGACTACAAATCAAACAATTGCAAAATGGCATTTTTACTAATCAAGAAAAGTATTGTAATAATCTAATTAAATGTTTCAGAATGGAAAACACTTCTGCCAAGCCAACTCATATGAGTACAACTATACATCTCGACGGAGATGGAGATGGTAAGAGTATCGACCAGAAACTATATCGTAGCATGATTGGATAATTACTTTACTTAACTACTAGTCGACTTGATATTATGACGAGTGTTGTTTATGTGCTCGATTTCAATCAAATCCTAAAGAATCACATACGAAAGCAGTAAAACGTACAATTCGTTATTTTAGCAAGACCAACTATTTAGGACTATTTTATCCAAAAGAATATCCTTTTGAATTAGTATCCTATAGTAATGCTGATTTTGGAGGAAGTCGGATAGATTAAAAAGTACAAGTGGAACTTTTCAATTCATCGGACAATCCTTAGTATCTTAGTTTAGCAAGAAATAAAACTATGTTTCACTATCGACATGTGAAGCAGAATATATATCTGCAGCTTTAGCATGTGTTCAAGTAATTTACATACAACAAACACTGCAAGATTTTGATATAAAATTAAATAAATCTATAATATATTGTGATAACATTAGTGCAATAAATTTATCTAAAAATCCTGTCAATCACTCACGAACTAAACATATTGACATCCGTCATCATTTTCTTTGTGATAATATTGAGAAGGTTATAGTAAATTTAGAATTTGAAAATTCTGAAAATCAGTTAGCTGATATTTTAACTAAACCACTCAATGAAAATTGGTTTATAAAGCTGAGAAGAGAATTAGGTATAATTTCTTTAAAAGAATTAGAATATTTAAATTTCTATAATAAATTTAAAAAAATAATTTTTTTCCTTTTTTGCTGGTACTTGCACTCAGCACCTCTAGCTTGAAATCTCTATGTCTCTACCATTTCACTATTTGTCATTTCACATCTCATTATATAATACATTTTCTTTACTTATTTTCACTCTTCTCGTGGATAATTCTCAACCATAAACTTTTTATTATTATTTTCCTCCTCTAGTTATCTTCTGGTTTTCCTTTAATCCATCTATATATTACTATTTTTTTTCTTATATATACTTGAAATATGTCTGTATATCTCTCCATCTCATTTGCTTCAATCATATATTATTTCCTTCTTACAAAAATGTCCTCCCAAAACAATTCTCCTCATGGCTCTGCATATTCCTCTGTTGATTTCTCCACACCTTCATCCGCATCTTCTAATTTACCTACACCTACTCCATGTCATGAACCGACCAGGCCATCCAATTATCATACTGGTTATACTCCAAAAAAAAAGAAGGCACGTCGTTTCTTATTCTTTGGTTCTCCGTTAACAAAACAAAAGATTGATGATTTACGTCATTATCAAACGGAATCAATAGCAATTCAACGTGAAATGTACTATGAACAAAAGCTAAATTCAAAATGCTTTAGCTTTCTGGAGCAACTTGGCTGGAAATTATGCAGCTCATCTTCATCCAATTTTCATCAACCCACAATGTCTTCTTATCATCAGTCACCTCAACCGCCTCTTGTGTCTCCAAATTCATGGGAACGTGGAAATCACTTGTCTACTTTAAATCCATACAGAGAGAAGACTAGAGTTGAACCAGAAGATTGCAAGATTCCACATTCCTCCACCTCTTCTTCCTCTAACTAAGCTTTATTTTTTATTATTTTAATTTATTTTTTATGCTTCTTTGATCAATATATTGAATATATTTTAATTTATTTGTTAATACATTTAAAAAGACTGATAATGCTGAAAAATGGCATTCAGTCGATTGAACGAATTGGGTCAGTCGACTGAATCTGGAAACAAAAAGTTTCAGGAAATAACTTCAGTTGATTGACCTAATTCGACCAGTCGACTGAATAGGCTGCCTGAGTACATTATCACTATTTCACCTTCCTTTTTACCCTTTTATTCTACCTTCTTCTTTTTTACACTTTACTTATACTTTTCCTCCCAGAATTTCAAAACCCTAGTTCTCAAAAATTTCAAATATCTTTACTCAACTCAACTTTCAAATGGCTCAAAGACAACCTAAATGATCTAGAAAAGCCTCATCTTCTTCCTCTGAACCTATTGATACCCAAATAGCTCAATGGCTTTACGATTCCACTGCTATCCAAAAATGGAACAAAATAAAGGAAGCTCGTTTTCTAGAAGGATCATTTGTTGTCTTTCCAGACATTGCTGCATATAGAATTCAAGAGCTTGCAAGAAGAAGTCATCCAGAATCTCTTCTTGACCACAATCAGAACAATCTCAAAACTAATCATACAATGGTAAATCTCTTTTACGCAAATTTAAATTTGGGTTATCAAAATCCATGAAATCGTGACAATTGTGTATGGAGTTTAGTTTGAGGTCAACAAGTATTCTTGTCATTAGATAGAATTGGACACATTCTTCAAAAACCAACAAATGATATTCCATTAGAAGATTTAAATGTTCCTATAGGCGAACAAGATGAAGTAAGTCATAGGTTTTTGGAAGATGACATGACCGAATTGAAATCTATCGCTTTACACCCTACAGCTCGAATTATGCATCGAGCCTTAATGCATACAATTCTTCCTCGTACTAGTTCTTATGAGCTTGTATATCCGAAGAATTATAGGGCTTTATATGCTATTTGGGGAGATGTTCAATCAATTGGCCTAAGCTTATTCTTGATGAATTCTTATCCTTCAACCAAAGTCGAATGAACATCATCCATTAGGACGGGTATATTATGCGGCTACTTATGAACCTACAAGTTCCTATTCCAGAATCTGATACCTCCACTACTAAAAATCTAAATAACCACACAAATAGTCTAGTGAAATTGCCTCCTAGACCACTCACTATCATGTCTTTTCAAGATTGGAAATCAAGACCTTGTCAACAAGACACTATCCCACAACAACAAAGAGATGACATTCGTACCACAATCCCATCCCAAAGTACCCGAGAATCTTTTGATCCAATTGCTCTTAAACAAGTCATTTTGGATTCTCGCATCAAGAATCTTGACAAAAAGATCGACAAGAAGTTTTACAAGATAAAAAGATTTTTTGGGATTTTATGGGATGCAATCTCTTGTTCTTCCTCCACAACTATGGACACTTCACATCCTTATCCAGGCAAACGTCCAGCAACTCGTTTCACGTGGTCTACATCCGAAAAACGCACAAGTTCCAACACTAGTCGAAATGGGGGTGACAGACAATTTGTGGAAAGTTCTTCATGAGGCAAAAAACCAATGCAAGTGGAAGAAGAAACAAAGTCTGACTCTAATGAGTGATTTTGACATTTCTTGGTGGTAGTATGTTATTTTTTATTTCATAAACATTCCACTGCTGTTTATTTTTTATGAGCTTGTATAAGTAGCTCGGTACAATTCAAAATAATTTTTTTTTGTGTGATTGTTATGCTATTAGTTCGCAATGGTGAAATTATGGTTTATTTCCTTTTTGTTGATCACAAAGGAGGAGAAATTTTGTATGACTAACCAATTTTTTCAGGATTAGTTTTGTCGCCAGATATTCAGGGATATATATATATATATATATATATATATATATATAAAACTTACGTTTAAATACAGTACCATCTAAAACAGGTTGTCATCAGTCAAAAATGGGGAGAATTTTGAATCATAAGTTTTGATTCATGACAAAAAGCTTAAATAATCGGTGATGAGACTATACGATCAAATGATAAAAAGAGAATGAGATATCTGTTAAACTACAAAGAAGAGGAGACTTCAAATCTAAGTATAGCATGTTTATTTATTGAAGTTTTTATGTCTTAGATATAGTCTGAAATTGTTAAAATCTATCCTCAAGTAGTTTACTCAAAATCAAAGTTGCTTTAAAATTCAATTTTTTTTTAAAAAAAAGGCAAACTGTGTACTGATAGCCAGGTCAGTCGACTGACCGAAAACAGCCAGTCGACTAACCTTGCTCATACACAGATATGCACTGTTTTTTACTGACTTTGAATTTTGACTCGACTGATCGTTTTTCCCAGTCGACCGACTGACGCTGACGATCATTTTTACTGAAGATACATTTCTATCAACGAAGAGTTACGATTCAAATTGAAGAGATATGACTGCGTCTTTTGATTGAACTCTTTGTGAATAGTTGTACCTATTTGATCTCTATATAAACACGTTAGAATCACTTCTCAAATCACCAAAATTTATTTTGATTTCTTGATATTCTCTACTATCTATCTTTTCATTCTACAAGCAATCACAGTTTATATATTGCTTGAATCTTTGAATTAGTTAACATATTCTTCGATTCTAAGCAACTTCCTTTCTAATCTTCACACACAAAATATATACTTGAGGAAGAGATAATAGGAAGGGTGTAATATCAAAGACAAATCACTATTATCAAGAATACAAAGTGTCAAACAACTTTATTGAAATTGTAGAAATCCTGTTAGTTTGTATCAGGTGAAAAAGTACTCTTCGGCTGTTGAGGCAAAAAAATCTCGTTGGCTGTTCAGGTGTTGTTTACCTATTCCTTCGAGTTAAGTGAGGGGTTATTGAGTGAAATTCTAAAGGAAACTCTAGGACAGGAGTAGAACAGAAGTTTGAACCAGTATAAAAACTCCTAGTGTGTAACGACCCGCTATTTTCAACCATTCGCATCCGCACAAGTCGGACTTGAATTGCTCAAAATACCCGTATTGTTAATTTAAATTTGAAAAAACTCAACATATACAGTAAATAAATCAATCACAGATCACAGACGCGGAGTAATATAATGCAATGAAATAGATAAATAGTAGTTCATGAATCTACTATGTAAATATCAAAGGTAGAAATAAAATACAGCAGAATATCTCAAATACAGTGAAGTCTCCAATGCAACAGATGACTTCTCTGAACAAATCAACTAGAAGAGCTGAAAGCTAAATCGATAGTTGGATCTCCAAGCGAAGCTCCCAACACCGAAGGTGAGTCTCAAAAGTTGTATCACTCAGTCTGACCCGAGCGTAAAGCAAAACACAAAACATTTGAGTCAGGATTAACATTCTTACATCAATAAATCCAACTCAAGTGAAATATCAATTGAAATATAATTAACTTAAAGGATGTTTGGGATAACCATCCTCTAAGGATCCATGGAACTATCTACAATGTAGAAATATACACTATAACACCGTGGTCATTTCAAATTAATTCATACTTCAAAACCCAAAATATCATTTTCATTCCAAATAGATCTATTTCCCAAAATGGTATGTATATATTAAATAATTTATAAAGTAAGGTATTTGCAATTTCCTCAAAAATCAACTCGACTTTCCCACTCAAATTAATTCAATCTTAATTTATCAATTTCCATTCAATTCAGTTTTCGAAATAATAAATTCAAATTATATTGATTTCGAATACAGATCTGAATCACAATTTTACCATTTAATTTCTAGTATATTTCAAAGCTTTAATATTCAGCATTTCGAAGTTAAATTTAACAGTTTTCTACAGATCTCGATTTAACCTCATATGTTTTTAGTCTTGAAATATTCACTTAATAAACTCGGTATTGTTAAAAAACCTTAATTTACCCTTAGATTAAATATTCCTTTCGATTTGTTTAAACTTGAAATATCATTTAATCACTTTAAATCAAAAAATCAACTTATAAAATTCAATCTCAAACTTCAAATTCAATAGTTCAAATCGATTTAATTAAGTAGAATTCTTAATTAGATACAATTTTACTTAATTCAACTTTATCTTCCTTAACTTATACAAATCCTTGAAAATCTGTTCAAAGATATAATACTTAGACATATTATATTAATTAAATCAAACTTTATTAGATTTAAGTTTATTATTAAATCTACTTTATATAAAAACTTAAAGATATTTCCAATATTAAATAAAACTATATATATATTCCCTTTCAAAATCATAGAAATCATTTTTAAAATATATATATATATATATATATATATAATATATACCAGCGGTGTCTGTATATAATTTGCTATACTATGGTCAAGTGACATGGATATTTATCGTTTCAATTCGTAATTTAAATATATACGGGTAGATATCATTTCCACCCGAAATCCCAAATTCAATTCAAATGAAAATCGCTTGGGTCTATCATTTCAACCCATAACGAAATTCTCCTATTCTATAGTCCATTCGGGTATGTATCATTTCAACCCATAGTGAATTATATACTAACAAGGAACTTGCAGAATGATAACAGATATGACAATAATAACATGCATATATCATCAATAACAATATAATATAAACAACAGGATATGGTGTCATATCCCATAGGTGAACAATTACATATAAATGCATATCATATATATAACAATTTAAATAATTAACAATTAAATTTTAGCAACATATTTCAATTGTTGTTCCAATTGAAATCAAATTTAATAAATAAAAGAACGTTAATCATGAGTGATTGCTCACCTTTCGATGCTAGAGAGAATAGACAATGAAGTTGAGTTATGAATTCCAAAGCAACGCTAGATAGACACGATTCGATGAAGAAAACAGGCACGACGAACAAGTTGATAAATGGGAAAATCGGTGAGGACTAATCAGAATCAATCTTGATAGAGACAGAAACGAAATGTATGTTGCATTATTATTATTAATTTCAAATCAATATTAATTTAAACACATATTAAATTAAATATGTACGTATTTAAAAATCATTGCTTTTAAATAAAAACACATATAAAACAACATATATTTACATAGTGAAATTTGAAATAAATGAATATATATACTCATAAAGATAAACAACATATTACATGTATATATATAACATACACAAAATCTTATAAAAACTACATATATATACATTCTATTTTAAAAAGATACTCATATATATAAACAGATAGGCAGCTACATATAACTAACTTACATATCAAATTATTCAATATTAAACGTGTATGTTACTAGAACTAATACATTGTATGTTATACGAACAAATACACTATATTATATGCTTTAAAAGTGTAAGTTATTAAAATATCTATATTAACATATTTCATTATATTGTAAACAGCAAACCATTACAGTAACACAAAATTTACTTCACCTATATTATCACATACATTTTACAAAACTTTCATTATTAAATTTTATATATCAGTTTAACTATTGTATGACATAACCTTTAAAAAACAGAGACTAGTATAATATAATCTTTAAAACAAACAAACTAGTATATAAACAACTTTAAATTTTTTATAAACTTTAAAATTGTACAATAGAGGACACATATATATACTTAACTTATGCAATCAAACTATAAATATAACTATAGCTAGTAATACCCAGTATAATATAAATTAACATAATAATATAAAAATACATATTAGTAACCAAAATAACTCGTATTGCCTGTTTTATAAGAATACACACATATAAACATCAGAACATAACGGGTATAATATATGTATATTAACATACCATCAATAACCGAAATTAGCAAAACAAAATATAAAAAAAAATAAACAATTAAAGTAAAAGATATATATATATATATATATATATATATATATATATATATATATAAATTAAAATTAGTATTTAAAACACATTTTAAAAATCAAAATCTTTAGATATTAAAATCAGTATTCATTAAACATGTGTACTGGGACCAATATATTTGTAAATTATATAAAAAGGGATCAAAGACTAAAACCCAATGTATATATATAACACGCAACCCAGAAAATGTAAAACAACTAATATATAACTGTATACTTTATAAATAAAAATGTAATAAAAGAGCTGTAGGAAAGGTAAACCATATGAAGTAATTTTGAAAGCCGTGGGAAAAATTTGTACTTAAATAGTAATATATATATATTACTATCAAAAGTCTTTAAACTTAAAAAAAACAAGAAAATACAAAGAAAAAAAAAGTGCGGCCATTACCTTCAGGAAGAAGCTCGTGTGAGAAGATGAAGGCAATATGAGACGCGGATGAAATTGTGTATGTGGGTTTTTGTATTTAACATAGGCATGCGTTGATTTGGTGCATGAAAGGCAAGAAATAAATGATTCGAAACGGTAGAGGAATTATAGGATTTCATTCCTATTAAATACAAATAAGCAAAAAGGCAAGTGTAAAAGAGATGAAATAATTTACACGTGAAGTGTAAGGCAAGATTTTTCATTCCTTTTAAAATGCACGACTAATGATTTTAACAGCTAAGGTAAGAAATCAAAAGTATGCGCATTAGAGAGGCAATAATTAAATCGAAACGTATGCTCAAAATTTGTAACAAAGTAACGTACTTTGAATTTATTTATTTCGTATTTATTTAGCAAAATATATGCTAAGGTATATTTCAGAAGATAACGTACATTTATAACGCCAAATAATTTAAACAAGAATGGATATAAAACCTACCAAATAAAACGTATAATTAAATAGCTATTTACACATTATTTATTTCTTAATTTAAAATTTTATTTGTTACATCCATTTGATTTGTTTACTACTTTACTAAGGAAACGAATGTATATACGTATAAAAGAAACATATAATTTTTTTTACACATTATTTATTACTTAATTTAAAAGCATATAACCAATTTAAAAGAAACAAAATTGGAACAAATGTTGTACAAATATATAAAGTTTAAATAAAACATTTGGAAGTTAAAATTTAAAATTTAAAATTTCAATTAAATTTAAACTTTAACCCAAAATCAAAATTTCAGAAATTGTTTATATTTATTACAATTTGGGCAAATGATTTATAATCAATTCAAGAAATTTCTAAAATTCAAATTTTTAAGTAATCAAACACCAAAGTTTTAAATAAGATGAATAAAAATACAAAAATTCAATTAAATACATAAATAAAACCATTCAAAATTATTAAAATTTTACGGGTCGAAATTATTAAAATTTTACGGGTCATTACACTCTCCCCCACTCAAAACTTTTCATCCCCGAAAAGGAAGGAGGTAGGTGAATAGAACAACCGAAAATAAAAGTAGATTGAAAGTCAAGACTTTAAACAATTAATTTGAGATTATATAAAAAAATTACTTGAAATATTCATTTGAAAACTTCATTTGCAATTCAATTATCTTTAATACTTCAAAACTTTTCAAAACGCATTTGCAAAATTTCTTGCTTCCTTTATAAATACCCTTTATATGTTTAAATAACACCTTTATAAATATATGAAAACTATTCGAAAACAATTAGTTGAATCTTTAGTTATATTTACAAAGAATCTATTGAAACATTAAATCCATAATTCATAAATTTATTAATTTATCTCAAGACACTTTTCAAATATTATTAATAAATTAATAATCATTTCCTTTAAATATGTTTCATTTAATTAATAACATCTGAAATATTAATAACACTAATAATTTACTATTAAACCATGTAGTATATGAATAAACAATAATTTAAAAAGGATATATTCAAAAAGGGAAAAGAATGTAGATTCGAAAAACAGAATATGGGTGAATAAATAAGCTGAGCAGATAGGGTAGATTCAAAAGAATAGTATCGGGTACGAATAGTTAATTCAAATCATAAGAATCTCAATTTCAAATATTAATACAAAATTTATTTGTTGGAAATACTTTTATGATAAAATACTTTTATATCGAAACCAGATTTTCCTTTCGAAAATACTTTTATAACTCGACGTTTCAACAAGTTTATCCTCGTTCTTGCAGACTCTAGCCATGCGTTGATCAGGCGCAAAGCTAGAATTCTTCAAGTACTTAGTAGACCTGTTTCAACACCTAGTGAAAATACTTGAAAAACCTTCAAAACCGATATGGAAAGTACAATCCAAACAAATCACTTGGATCGCAGGATACATAACAATGGTTACGCCTGGATCCCCCAGGAGACATCCGTACCCTTTAAGCTATCTCTCTGCCTTGTGAATTTCGCTATGATAACCAAAACTGTGGACCGCAGAATACATAACAATGGTTACGCCTGGATCCCCCAGGAAACATCCATACCCTTCAAGCAATCTCTGCCTTGCGGATTTCGCCACTACAACAAACTATAGACTGCAGGATACATAACAATGGTTACGCCTGGACCCCTTCGGAAACATCCATACCCTTTAGGCAATCTCTGCCTTGCGGATTACGCTACCTGAAAGAAACGACCACGGGTTACGCCATGGAAGGACACTCAAGTATCACATCCGGAAAACCAAAATCAAAGAGAATAATATCGATAGAATGAATCCACGATGTGGCCACAAAGCGAATATCAAGCAAAAGGCACTTTCCATATCATTACTTCGAAAATATATATCATATAATACCTTTCAAATCCATTTCAAATATCGTACGTATATAAAGTCCATTTTATATAAGATTTCATTTCAAAATTGAATAATTTCCAAAATCAATAGTATATCAAATCACACCTATATAAACTTCGATAATATAAGATTTCACTTTCCAAATTTGAGTACCTTTCCAAATCAATAGTTTTCAAATCAACTTCACACTTATACAAATCAAATTTATAAAAGTTCGATAACTCTCAAATCAATTATTTAGTAAAACAAGGTTCTCAATTCCAATTCGTTTCAATATCAGTTCAGTTTCAAAATCATATACGATTTCACCAAATTTTCTTTCAGATTTAATATCTTCAGTTTCAAAATTTCCAAAGTAATAGATTTAGAAAATAATCCTAGTTTTCAAATCAACATAATTTAGGTCAATCAAATTCATTTCCAAAATCATCATAAAAATACTGGTTTTTAAATTCCAAATCTATTTTCGAAACCAAATATTTTCAAAAATCAATTATACCCAAATGATTACCATGTTTATAACCATCCCTTTAAAACCTTTGAACTATATATTTCTATTTGTAATATCCAATTTACCTTTCTGAAAACTATTATTCAAAACTAAATTTTATTCAAAACATTTCAAAACTAAATTCCATATTAGTATAATTCAAAATAGTCTTATTTAATTTACTCAACAAAACATTTTCAAACTTATCCAAGTCGTATTACTTTATACTTATATATACCAAACTAAACTTATATGCTTTATCAAATAATTTATACCTTCGAAACTACTTAGCTTTGAAAATTAAACCTTGATTTGAAAGTGTTCGAACATTCAAAATAGTCGGTGAAATCAAATTTCAAATCCAAAAGTTGAAATCAGCAACAAATCGGTAAATTAATTTAAATAGATGGGGTTATACCAAATCAAATCCGAAATTGGAGGGCTGAACACCGGCTCACTTCAAATCATTTCAAATATATATACATATATCCTTTGAATATCAAATTATACTTCAGAATTTGAAGTCAAAATTGGTTTCACAAAATCACTCGCATAGCAAAGCTATTAAAGTGGCCTCTCCCCCACTTTGAAACTTGAAAATCAATGTCGTTGATGCGTTCACTCTTCACCGAAATTATTCTCCAGCGATATAAGTGAGTTCTGGACTTCTATTTTCTTAAAACTTATTTGAAATTTCTTTGAAATCATTGGAACTCGTTTGAGTCATTTGAAACACTTCTTATTCGGAAAATACTTTCAAATCGTATTATTATATATTTTCAAAAATCTTAAAACCAATTTCAAAACACTGGAATTCAATCTCCCAAATTTCAAATTAAAACCCTTCAGTTATAAATCATTTTTATATAAATCAAATTTCTTATAAAATTTTCAAAATCCAAATCCTTTCAAAACTCCAAATTCTCATTTTAAAAGGTATATAATCCTTATCAAAAACATTTCACTTTTATATAAAAGTGCAGTCATCCTTATCAAAATAATAATTTCGATGTATACACAATTTCAAAATACAATCAACAAAATATTTTCAAGGGATGATTCAAGGATGGCTTTCAAAACAAATGGAGATTCAAATTTAGAGGAACCCTACTCAAAGTTAAGCTCGAACGAAGACAAGATAATTAAATTACCAAATAGAAGATGGATAAGCCTATATAAATCTCGGGCGACCTTAACCGGGTCAACCGTGACTTCAGGAATATAATCAGTGCGGAAATCTAAGGCAAATCGACATTCGATCGCCAAAGATAGAATCTAGGTATAGCAGAAGGTAGATATCATCGTAAACCGAGGATATAGAAATCTCCGATGAATCAATGCCAATTATAAAGGAGTTTCACCCCTTTACAAACCATTCAAAAATTTGTGGAGTCACTGATCTTTATAGAGGTCATTCCTAAGTGGAGTTATGGAATGCCCAAAATGAAAGGATAAAATAGGGAAGACAAGACTGGATTTCAGAACAAGTGGGAGCGTTCCAATGTTCAAGGAATCCTAATCGATAAGAATCCTAACCAAGAGATTACTAACAAGGTGGATACAGAAGGGATGAAGTTTAGAAAATCTTGATTTCAAAATAAGAAAATTTTAACCAATATAATATTTAAAGTCCTTTAAAATCATTTGAAAATCATTTTATACTTCGAATATACGTTCTCTCACAAAGAAATGATTCTGAGATTGATTAACTCATTCTAGGGTATTTCTACCCTATCTCTAGTGAGTTTTTGCTCCGCGGGCTAAGGTTTGCCAAAACCTGGCTCTGATACCAAATGTAACTACCCGATATTTTCAACCATTCGCATCTGCAGAAGTAGGACTTGAATTGCTCAAAATACCAAATTGTTAATTTAAATTTGGCAAAACTCAACATATACAGTAAATCAATCAATCACAGATCACAGACACAGAGTAATATAATGCAGCGGAATAGATAAATAGTAGTTCATGAAGCTACTATGTAAATATCAGAGGTAGAAATAAAATACAATATAATATCTCAAATACAGTGAAGTCTCCAATGCAACAGATGACTTCTCTGAACAAATCAAGTAGAAGAGCTGAAAGCTAAATCGATAGTTGGATCTCCAAGCGAAGCTCCAAACAACGAAGGTGAGTCTCAAAAGCTGTATCACTCAGTCTGAACTGAGCGTAAAGCAAAACACAAAACACTCGAGTCAGGATTAACATTCTTATATCAACAAATCCAACTCAAGTGAAATATCAACTGAAATATAATTAACTTAAAGGATGTTTGGGATAACCATCCTCTAAGGATCCATGGAGCTATCTACAATGTAGAAATATACACTATAACACCGTGGTCATTTCAAATTAATTCATACTTCAAAACCCAAAATATCATTTCCATTTCAAATAGATCTGTTTCCCAAAATGGTATGTATATATTAAATAATTTATAAAGTAAGGTATTTGCAATTTCCTCAAAAATCAACTCGACTTTCCCACTCAAATTAATTCAATCTCAATTTATCAATTTCCATTCAATTAAGTTCTCTAAATAACAAATTCAAATTATATTGATTTCAAATACAGATCTGAATCACAATTTTACCATTTAATTTCTAGTATATTTCAAAGCTTTAATATTCAGCATTTCGGAGTTAAATTTAACAGTTTTCTACAGATCTCGATTTAACCTCATATGTTTTTAGTCTTAAAATATTCACTTAATAAACTTAGTATTGTTAAATAACCTTAATTTACCCGTAGATTAAATATTCCTTCTGATTTGTTTAAACTTGAAATATCATTTAATCACTTTAAATCAAAAAATCAACTTATAAAATTCAACCTTGAACTTCAAATTCAATAGTTCAAATCGATTTAATTAAGTAGAATTCTTAATTAGATACAATTTTACTTAATTCAACTTTATCTTCCTTAACTTATACAAATCCTTGAAAATCTGTTCAAAGATATAATACTTAGACATATTATATTAATTAAATCAAACTTTATTAGATTTAAGTTTATTATTACATCTACTTTATACAAAAACTTAAAGATATTTCCAATATTAAATAAAATCATATATATATTCCCTTTCAAAATCATAGAAATCATTTTTAAAATATTTGTATACAGACCAACGGTGTCTGTATATAATTTCTAATCCTATGGTCAAGTGACACGGATATTTATCATTTCAATCCGTAATTTAAATGTATACGGCTAGATATCATTTCCACCTGAAATCCCAAATTCAGTTCAAATGAAAATTGCTTGGGTCTATCATTTCAACCCATAACGAAATTCTCCTATTCTAAAGTCCGTTCGGGTATGTATCATTTCAACCCATAGTGAATTATATACTAACAGGGAACTTGCAGAGTGATAACAGATATGACAATAATAATAACAGGCATATATCATCAATAATAATATAATATAAACAACAGGATATGGTGTCATATTCCATAGGTGAACAATTACATATAAATGCATATCATATATATAACAATTTTAAACAATTAACAGTTAAATTTTAGCAACATATTTCAATTGTCATTCCAATTGAAATCAAATTTAATAAATAAAAGAACGTTAATCGTGAGTGATTGCTCATTTCGATGCTAGAGAAAATAGACAATGAAGTTGAGTTACGAATTCCAAAGCAACGCTAGATAGACACGATTCAATGAAGAAAACATGCATGACGAACAAGTTGATAAATGGGAAAATCGATGAGAACTAATCAGAATCAATCTTGACAGAGATAGAAACGAAATGTGCATTGCATTATTATTATTAATTTCAAATCAATATTAATTTAAAAAAATATTAAATTAAATATACATGTATTTCAAAATCATTGCTTTTAAATAAAAACACATATAAAACAACATATGTTTACATTGTAAAATTTGAAATAAATGAATATATATACTCATAAAGATAAACAACATATTACATGTATATGTATAACATACACAAAATCTTATAAAAACTAATATATATATATATATATACACACACACACACTATTTTAAAACGATACTCATATATATAAACTGATAGGCAGTTATATATAACTAACTTACATATCAAATTATTCAGTAGTAAACATGTATGTTACCAGAACTAATACATTGTATGTTATATGAACAAATACACTATATTATATGCTTTGAAAATGTAAGTTATTAAAATATCTATATTAACATATTTCATTATATTGTAAACAACATACCATTGCGGCAACACAGAATTTACTTCACCTATATTATCACATACAATTAACAAAACTTTCATTATTAAATTTTATATACTATACAACATATAAGTATCAGTTTAACTATTGTATGACATAACTTTTAAAAAAACAGAAACTAGTATAACATAATCTTTAAAACAAACAAACTAGTATATAAACAACTTTAATTTTTTTATAAACTTTAAAACTGTACAATAGAGGACACATATATATACTTAACTTATGCAATCAAACTATAAATATAACTATAGCTAGTAATACCTAGTATAATATAAATTAATGTAATAATATAAAAATATATATTAGTAACCAAAATAACTTGTATTGCCTGTTTTATAAGAATACACACATATAAACATCAGAACATAACTGGTATAATATAATGTATATTAACATACCATTAATAACTGAAATCAGCAAAACAAAATGTAAAAAAATTTAAACAATTAAAGTAAAAGATATATATATATATATATAAATATATATATATAAATTAAAATTATTATTTAAAACACATTTTAAAAATTAAAATCTCTAGATATTAAAATCAGTATTCATTAAACATGTGTATTGGGACCAATATATTTGTAAATTATATAAAAAAAGGGATCAAAGACTAAAACCCATTGTATATATATAAAACGCGACCCATAAAAAGTTGAATAGCTAATATATAACTGTATACTTTATATATAAAAATGTAATAAAAGAGTTGTAGGAAAGGTACGCCATATGAAGTAATTTTGAAAGCTGTGGGAAAAAATTTGTACTTCAACAGCAATATATATATTTTACTATCAAGAGTCTTTAAACTTAAAAAACAAGAAAGAAGAACAAGAAAATGCAAAGAAAAACAAAAAAATGTGCGGCCATTACCTTCAGGAAGAAGCACGTGTGAGAAGATGAAGGCAATATGAGATGCCGATGAAATTGTGTACGTGGGTTTTTGTATTTAACGTAGGCTTGCGTTGATTTGGTGTTTGAAAGGCAAGAAACAAAAGATTTGAAATGGTAGAGGAATTATAGGATTTCATTCCTATTAAATAAAAATAAGCAAAAAGGCAAGTGTAAAAGAGATGAAATAATTTACACGTGAAGTGTAAGGCAAGATTTTTCGTTCCTTTTAAAATGCACGGCTGATGATTTTAATAGCTAAGGTAAGAAATCAAAAGTGTGCGCATTAGAGAGGCAATAATTAAATCAAAACGTATGCCTAAAATTTATAACAAAGTAACGTACCTTGAATTTATTTGTTTCGTATTTGTTTAGTAAAATATATGCTAAAGTATATTTCAGAAGATAACGTATCATTTATAACGCCAAATAATTTAAACAAGAACGGATATAAAACGTACCAAATAAAACGTACAATTAAATAGCTATTTACACATTATTTATTTCTTAATTTAAAATTTTATTTGTTACATCCATTTGATTTGTTTACTACTTTACTAAGGAAATGGATGTATATACGTATGAAAGAAACATATAATTTTTTTACACATTATTTATTACTTAATTTAAAAGTATATAACCAATTTAAAAGAAACAAAATTGGAACAAATGTTGTACAAATATATACAGTTTAAATAAAAGATTTGGAAGTTAAAATTTAAAAATTAAAATTTCAATTAAAGTTAAACTTTAACCCAAAATCAAAATTACAGAAATTATTTATATTTATTACTATTTGGGCAAATGATTTATAATCAATACAAGAAATTTCTAAAATTCAAATTTTTAGGTAATCAAACACCAAAGTTTAAAATAAGATGAATAAAAAATAAAAATTCAATTAAATACGTAAATAAAACCATTCAAAATTATTAAAATTTTACGGGTCGAAATTATTAAAATTTTACGGGTCATTACACGGTGTGCTTATTCTTATTTACTTTACTATTATTATTATCTATTTCCGCATTTAGATTATAATACATTCCATATTACACGATCCTAAGTGATAACTAGCCACACAGTAGTCACTTTCAACTAGATATCGATGTATCCGTTGAGACTAGAGTATGTAGCGCTCTCCAAATGTTCAACAGTGTATTATTCATGGCTGTTAGGGGCACTAAGAGGTTATGTACTAATAGCTACTGTTTAACTACGGAACGACTCACTCGATATTTTTCTGCCGGTTAATATAACTAAGGCAAACTATAAATATCTATATAAAGGAATTACATAGTTCTCTCGACTTGAGAATACTATAGATCTTCGATATGAAAGCTCCGCTTTGATTATAGTCAAATCATGGCATGGCGTTTAATTGAGTGACTATAGTTGGATCGAATGGAAGTATTAGAAGTGAAGCACTAATCAAATGAGGATTCGTCTCCTCAGTTATACGGGGTTAGTATAACGGTCAACTCTAGGTCAAAGTCTCTAGCCAGAACATTAAGGGTTAATAATAATTGTTATTATTATACCAAGGACTTTGTGTTTGGACTATAAAGTCGAATATGGATGATATTGGAATTTTCACAATAAATAAATTTCATAAGTCCAAAGTGGTATAGTTTTGATGAAGAGAATTGGTGTAAAATAAATGTTATAACAAGGTAACGCTAAATAAAGTGCAACTGGATTTTACCATTACTAAGTAAGCAATAAATTTGGCCAAAATGTCACACCACCTGCTAAATGACATGTGAACGTTAACATTCGAATAGTTTATGTTATTTGCCGACCAAATTTACATCCACGAGTCGCACAACCAAAATGATGAATTGTCTTTAGACCAAACAATTAAATTAGTTTATAATTGTTATAAATTAATTATTATGAAATATTAATGTAACAACCCTGGTTTTGGAGATTACCTGTGAATATTAAATTATAACGGTAGTTATAATTTAATATTAAGAATTAAAATTATAAATTGGAAATTTAAATTGTCTAATTGGAATAAATAATGAATTTTGAATTTAAAACGAGAAAATATAGTTTGGAACTCTCTTTTATTTGCTTAGGGTAATAATAAATGGAAAATGGATTTTTATTTGGAGAAAATGCAATGATTTTATTAATTAATGCCAATTACTTCTTTTAATAATTTTTAAGGGAAGTAATTGATTTTTAAAGGCTATTTATTTAGATAAAAAGATGGAATTTGGTTTAAAAATGTGTTTTGATTATAGATATGAGACTAAAATAGTTTTTTATATTTTTCTACGCAAGAAAATAATTTTTGTTGAATTTTAGAAGTTAAAAATAAGGAATTATGAATTTATTTGATGTAAATTGGGTATTTTTGTAAATTTGGGATTTTTAATAATAAAAATATTTTAAATTTAAAATAATCTTTTTATACGATAGGAAATATTTTATGTCATGTGTATGTAAGTTTACATAAATTGTTTATGTAAAAATTTAAAAGTGAACGTAATTTATTTTGTATAATAATATACATATTTGTGCATTTGTTAAGTGTTGTATTAATTTGCTTAGGTTTTTTGTTATTTCTTTTTATTTGGGTCTAAGCCCACTTAGCCTAAGCCTAAAGGAAGAAATGAGAAACTAGTTACTGTACGCTCATTTTCTTCCTCCTGTAAACATTCAGAAACCAGAGGAAAGAAAAAAAGAACCCAACTTCATCTTCTTCAATCCATGGCTTTTAAAACTCAAATTTCTTCAATTCAAGCTGAGATCTTTATCAATCAAAAGTGAAATTCACAGGTAATCATATTCCAAAACCTAAATACTCTCATCCAATCTTAATTTAGAGAAGATTGTCTGTTAATTGTCTCTTTTTGTTTGCATGTTTCTATTTATAGTTTCTACAGGTTCTAGAGGCCAAAATCATCTCAAAGCTTCAACCTTTTAGCTGCAAATCTGAGTCTTTCTATTGCAACAGTAAGGTGAGTGCTAAACTTACAAATATCTAGCTGAGACAAGAGTTTGATAGCCATAAAATGCTTTAAATTCGTTTCTAGTATTGATTTTCTGAGTGCTGCAAACACTGCCTGGCTTTGAATAGGAGACATCATACCTTTTTCATTTTTTTCTAAATTGAATGATTCTTGGTGCAGTTTAAAGTGTTGTTGTTGGTATTTATGCTTGTTAAATTTCAGGTCATTTCGACCTATATGTCTTATAGAAACATGCTGCCGAACTTTGACCCGGAGCATGTTTTTGCCCAGATTTTTACAGTGAAAACACTGTCTGGGTCTAACTTTGAAACATCACATCTTTTTCATTCTTTGTCTAAATTGAATGATTCTTGGTGCAGTTTAAAGCATTATTGTTGGCCTTTACAGATGTGAAATTTTAGGTCATTTCGACCAATAAATCTTATAGAAACATGCCACCGAAAATTAACTCGGAGCATGTTTTTGCCTAGATTTTTACAGTGAAAACACTGTCTGAGTCAAAGTTTGAGACATCATATCTTTTTCATGGTTTGTCTAAATTGCATTATTCTTGGTGCAATTTAAAGTGTTGTTTTTGGTCTTTATGTATGTTAAATTTCAGGTCATTTCGACCTATATAACTTATAGAAACATGCCACCGAAAATTGACTCGGAGCATGTTTTTGTCCAGATTTTTACAGTGAAAACACTATCTGGGTCCAACTTTGAGACATTATATCTTTTTCATGCTTTGTCTAAATTGCATGATTCTGGATGCAGTTTAAAATGTTATTGTTAGTCTTTATGAATATTAAATTTTAGGTCGACCTATATAACTTATAGAAACATGCTGTCGAACATTGCCTCAGAGCATGTTTTTGCCCAGATTTTAATAGTGAAAATACTACCTGTGTCCAACTTTGAGATATCATAACTTTCTCACACTTCAAACAAATTGCATAACTCTTTTTTTGTTTGAAAGCTGTAGTATTCTTTTATGGGCATGAAAAACTTCAGCTTAATCCGATCTAATTTGATTCTCTGTTTCATGCCTAGAAGTTGAATCCCAAAGGGTTTTCAGGCCTGTGCATTTCTGGTTTTTGAACTGTTGCAAACATGGCCTAAGTCCATGTTTGACGCAGCGTAACCTTTTCATTTCCAATCATAATTCATTGATTATTTTTTGTTTGAAAGATGAAGTTTTCTAGTTTGTGCACACTAATTTATAGTTCCATCAAATTTCGTTTGGCCATCTGTTTTATATCCAAAAGTTGAACCCAGAGAAGATTTCAGAGCTGGGTATTATTTTGGCCAAGTGTTTTATGTTCTTTTTCCGTCCGATTTTTGACTTGTACATCATGTTTTTATGATATTTCTAAAACATTTTGAGGGCTACGATGCTTATCATAGGCTAGACAAGTTTTGATGAATTTGAAATTCAATTTTGATTTGAATTTGAATTGAATTTGAATAGAATTTGAATGACGGTTTTGAGTGATTTCTTTGATTCCGAGCACAGATTTTTCCAAACAATTTTGAAATAATTTTTAAAAATAAGTTGGCATTTCAAATAATTATTATATAATATTTTTAAATTATTTTAAGCTGTAAAATTTATTTATTCTCTATAATAAGGGAATTTTCAAATATCGTCTTTAAAATTAATTTCGAAAAATGGTTTTAAAAGCTTGTTTTCTCAAATAAATTATTTTATATATAAAATAAACACTTTTATACAATTCAAACGTATGAGAAAGAGAATTAAACAATTTAGTAAAACACGTGGTATGGGACATGTGCGTTTACTATTTCGATTAATTTCGGACTTGTACGATCGAAGCTATTTGAGAATATTGATTCTGAAATGTTTTGCCATTTTATGCCATATTTTGAGTTTTATAATTTCTATTTATTGGAATTATTTAAGATGGCCAATATTTGGCAAGTATTATGGTTTGAGATCTCCTATGTAGGAGTATGGTCGATGAGAACCATCACGACGTTTTGTTTACTTGCCAATGATATAAGGCAAGTCTTGGGTTTATGATTTCATATTTTGAGATTTATGGTTTATGAGGAACCATCATGATGTTTTCGCTTGTCGATGAGATGAGTCAAGTTACGATGCCAATTAATACTTGTCGATGAGATGAGACAAGTATTGTGTCTCTTTATCACACGCCAATGAGACTAGACGAGATATAATTTTATGAGTTTTATGGTGTTTTTAGTATGGCATCGACTAACGGCTAGTAAACCGCTAAGTGTGAACGTGTGGTATGGGACATACGTAAACACTTTTCGGGTTCCTATCCGTGAGTTTGTGACACATTCACGATGTTTACCTAACAGAACTGCTTTGAGAGGTGTTAGCGACCTTGCCGTAAGGACGAACTGCTTTGGGAGGTGTTAGCAACCTTGTTAGGGCTGACAAAATGGCTTGGAGAGGTGCCAGCGACCTTGTCATGGAGGACGAACTGCTTTGGGAGGTGTTAGCGACCTTGTTAGGGCAGACAAAATAGCTTAGAGAGGTGTTAGCGACCTTGTCATGAGGACGAACTGCTTTGGGAGGTGTTAGCGACCTTGTCTAAGGCTTCGGCTGCCTGAGTTTTGCACGTGCAACATTGCTTCGGCATTACAATCGGGGATTTGGCCAATCCGGATTTTCTGAGTTTTCTGTTTTATTGTGATTTCACCTTTCTATGATGTTTTAGTACATCGATAGCCGAGTGCTATATGAGATGTTATATATATGGTGATTTCAATTATGATGTTTTGAACTCTTATCGAGTTCCTTGAGTTATGAGTTTTGATAATTTCAGGATTTTATAGGATATTCTGGGTTTTGCCATTTTGGAGGGTTGAAATGGAAATTTATATACATTTATACCGATGAGATGAGGTATAATTGAATTTGGAGATTCATCTATAATTCAGTTTTGGATCATCCTATTTGAGAATGTTTTATGTTTGCCATTTTGGCGAGAGTTTGTATTGATGTTTCTCCTTTTGAGAATATATGGTTTATGGAAACCATGTAGACATTTTGGGATGTCGCCGATGATATGAGGCACTTGTATTTGATTTGAGTATTGAGTTTGAGTTAACTCCTTCGAGGTATTTGTTCACTTAAGTAGCGTTTGTTACTTAAGCGTTGAGCTCATGAGTTTATCGATTCATTCTTCTCTTTCGAGAAGAAGTATCTTCATGTCTATTATGCTTCATATTACCGATATTGACTGATTTATGTAGCTAGACTGGCCCGTGTATTTATACTCGGGTTAGACCGAGTTGTTTCAGGTATCATCTATTGGACTTAGCTTGAAGTTGATGTTGGATATCAGCTCTCCTTCCTCTTGAGCAATTTCTGTTCTTTCACATACTCTAATGTATTTATATATGATTCAATGTATATGGTGTGGTCGAGTACCACCTTTATTGTATTCATATTGTATTGTACAAAACATGTATTAGTGTATATGTATCTATATGATGTTGATTACTGTTCTGTGATGTGCTTTACATTTAGTTATTGTATTTTGTTCTGATAGATCCGTTAACTACCTATAGTTTTGGATTAAGCATTTACTGGGTATGTCGATCCACTTGAGTTGAAAAAAAAAATTATATTACATTTATCGACGTATTAAGTAGATGTTTAAGATAAAATTATAGATAGTCGCCCTTAACCAGCCCTATTCTCCGCTTTAGTAGACGGAATTACTTGTTAATTCTCTTTACTAAGGTGGGTCTCGGGGTGGGGCGTCATAATTAATGATAAATTTTGAGTATGATTTGAGGAAAAATATTGTTGTATATGTTTATATTAGTTATAAATATAACGATCGATATAAGATATCGATAAGAAATTAAATTAGATTTAATTAAATATATTTATATGGGCTTAAATGTGCCATTAGCCCATGATATTAGAGGCAATATTCGGCAATAAATATGTTATAAGGGGCGGCCAAAGGAATGAAAAAGGGTCTGAAATGGATGGTTAAGATTAGGTGAGAAAAGTTAAGTGATGCGATCCTCTTTTCTTTCCGATTCAACCATTATATACGAGACTCTAACCCTAACTTTAGGAATACTTTTTGGCTGCCTCCTCTCTCCAACTTGTTGGCCGAGTTATACCACCTAGTGCTTCAACACAACTCAAGTAAAATCAATAGTTATTTGATAGCAAAGGGTCAGCATTCCAAAGACTTGTAATCTGACGAATCGAGAAGGTTTCAAGAGGAAGGGAACTCATCATTAAAAGGTGTACTTGAGGGCATTAGTTTAGGTAAGTATTTAGTTTTATATATGATGCATAATCTCTATATAACTCGATATTGTTCGTGTGTGTGTGTATAGACACACATATAGTTATTATTGAATTGTTAGTTAGGTGAGATTCCTATAAGTATTGTTGTTGTCACATACATTGATTGGTTATGTGTATAAGAAAACATTTTTTATAATAATTTGATACACACAGTCCAAATTATTTTATTTCATTTATGGTTATTTCATTCATTAATTTATTTATATAGACATTGATATTTTTATTTATTTATACGACAAATACTAATCTATATATAACTATACTATATAAAAATTGAACTAATATTTTTAAAATGTATATTTATATCAATTATAAATTTTAGTAACTGTAAATAATTTTTTAGTAAAAATATTATTTAATAATTATACGAGTTAAAAATCTATATAAAATAAATTATGTTTCGAAAATTAGATCCTAAATTTTATAAAATTAACTCATCATTATAGAAGCTTTCGGTCAAAATATTAAATTATTTATCAACCGTTTTTAATATTTTTTAAAAAATCATTTTTTAATTAGGCAAAAATAATTAATTAATAAAAAAATTGATCGTAAAAATCTCAAATTTTTCCGTAAGTTATAAAATATGACTCCAAATTTTCTAGAAATTTAAATTTCAAAATATATATTTTCTATTTTCTATTATTTATTTATTGTTGTTTAACTAATTAATCCATAATATTTATATATTAATAATTAAATTATAATTAAAACTAAGCCTATTGTGCATTCGATCTATAATATTCAAAAAAAGGATTTCTTAATTTTGTAATATATATATATATATATATAAACCATTCCAAATCATATTTACATTTAAATATTATATATATGTAATTATGTTACTTTAGTACATACATATATATATCAAGTTATATTTATATATCTTGGTACATATATATAAATTCGAACTTATATCTTTTGTGTGTGTATTGTTTAGCACTATAAAGTCTATGCATAAGTATATCTATAATATTTTCTCATAATATACTTATATATACATACATACATATATATATAATAAGCATAAACATATACACATATTTGAACAACATACAATACATATAAGTTAAGCTAGCATGTCCGTTGCGATATAGATCTCAGCAACTATGTACAGGCATGTTATACCATTCACAGAATATCTTATTACACACGCACATACATACATATAAAAATATGATACATATGTATACTTATATTTGAATTGAAAATAAATTGAATAAATTTTTATCAACAATTTATGAATTTAAATGAAATATATGATTTTATTTAAATTAAATTCAGAAATGTTCTAAATAAATTAGACTTAATAGGCCCAATAAAGATCCAACAGGGTATTTTTTTGAAATTCGCTCATAACTTCCACCGTGGGCTGGCCCAGTTCCAATGACAACAACATCGGATGTATCAGACCATTGGGCGCTTACTTCGGGGGAGTTATTTCAAATGACGTCTAACTGGATTACTATAGATCTATTGTTGGAAAGGAGGAAAGTGAAATTCTTATGAGGAATGATGCTGGTTATAATGCCATGGAAGAGGGTACAACATGGATTGGAATATTTGATGAAGTAGTATGTACTTTGACATGTGTCTGTTATGTTCTAGCTTTTTGGAAGTCATCGATATCTTTGGGCCAGTTGGCATCAATGGGATGTAAGATGACAATGGCATCCATGGGTTCTAAGATGACTATGGAGAAGGATAGTTTGAGGGTTTCTATGGGTATACTAGTTTTAATGAAGGGTGATGTGTTTTGAAATCTGTATTTACTAAAAGGAATCACCGTGCTTGGAGAGTCTTGTGTTGGAGTAGACAGTTCTCGTGTTTTGGACTCCACCAGAATTTGACATCTTAGATTTGGTCATATTTCGAAGAAGTGTTTGGAATTCTTTGTAGACAGAATGTGATCAAAGGAGCAAGCTTTAACAAGTTAGATTTCAGCCAAGAGTGTGTGCTGGGAAAACAAATGAAGGTATCTTTTGGTTTTGGAGTTCATAGATCATAGAGAGTATTTGATTATGTGCATACGGATGTCTGAGGACCAGCAGCTACTACTTCCATTAGGAGATTAAGATATTTTATGGAATGACATGCAATTTTAGTATCAAAAATAAGTTATAAACGATGTCAAAATACACTTACAACTAAATTCAGATATAAAAGACAGTGGACTGTCGGTATATAAAATTAATAATTTAAAAAAAATTAACTTAAAAAGGGAAATCTCTTAGTGGAATAAAAACAAACATAAGTCTCAACATTCTTTACATATCCCAAGTGACTATACAAGGCTTAGTAAATAAAAATAAAACAACTTTATCTTTCCACACATCAATCCTTTATTTAATTCATAAGAAATTCAACAATAATGCATGGAAATAATTTTAAATAAACAACCTATAAATATAAGATACAATCAAAATCCTTCCCTTTGGTTTTCCTTCACCTACCATTTGCAAGATATATACAAAAAGAAAAAGGTGTCAGCTATATTTGGACTTTGCCAATTTCTATACCACTGACCACAAGGGAATCATGGGCTATTGCCTAGAAAAAGACTGCCTACATATCCTATTAGGACCAAGACTACGTAGTTCTATTTTCTGAACATCTATCCAACATTTGCAACTAATGTAAATATGAAACACTAGTTCTACTAAGCCATCATAATCAATCATCATATGTGCTAACAACTATAATAGCGCATAACTATCAAACATCAACAATACTCAATGTCAACCCTAAGAATCAAACAAGCAAATAACAACAATACCAATATAATTACTGATATACTAATCATCAACCAAATAATGCATCATCAATGTAAGTATAGGTCATCAAATGTGCACTAATCACTTCACAATAGTAACACAACATAAATACCATCAACCATGTATTAACCGATCAATATTAGTTATATAAACATCAATCATCAAATGCATGGTTTTAATTCTCCTATATATCGCCCGAGATCTTCTCCAAGATCTCTTTTCATACTTAAATGAGACGGGACATCAAATCTCACCCATATCTCCCCCGACACCCATCTTGTTTAAGATATTCAAATCTCATTTGACATATGGACCAAAATCTCAATCTGAAATCTCACCCGAAATTATTTTTTCTTATTCTTCATAATATTATTTTATTTTCATAGGGTTCAAAAAAACTACTCAGTCCAATTACAGTTTACCAAATTCTTGAACATTTTTTTACCTTTTATCTTGACGAATCAGAACAAAAGATTTCATTTCTATTTAATGTTTAAATAAGTGTACATTATTCAATCATTACCACAAATTTTTTTATCTAATCAAGCTACTAGTTTTCTCCAACACATTCTTTTTTCTATGCAAATCAAGTATGTTGTAGTTTTTATTTTACTGAGAAAGCTATAATTATTAAACAAATCTTTGAAACATCAATTTTAGACACATAAGTTACTTCGAGATAATCACGAGATGCAGTTTAAGACCCGAGATGTCAATTTGTGATGTACGCCCAAGATACATTCATTTCGTCCAATATCTCCTCTTATGTGAAATTGCTAGTGTGAAAATTCCAAGACAAAACGTGATCGGAATCTGATATTAAAACCTTGAACAAATGTGTACTAATTCAGTCAATACTAGTAACACAACATCAATCATCTAATAACAATAATTAGCTACCATTGTTTAATAGTAATAACGCTAGAATATCACACACTCATCAAAATGAGATATCGTTAAACATCAAATATATGTGATAATTACAATCAATAATTAATCATACATTCAACAACCATAAAAATAATTGCAACCATTATTCTCTTAAATATAAAATCATTTTATGTAGTTTATTATAAAATCAACGTTATTTATCATCCCAAAAATAATAATAATTCTTCTGAAAAGGTAATATACCTCAAAATTCCTTTATTATACTTCCATTTCTTCGAATACCTTAGAACATCGTATTTTAAGTCGAAAATAAAAATCTTTTACATTAAATTTGTAAAATCATTTTATTAGTATTGCCCTCCTCCATATGTTAAAATGTTAGCTTATCCAAAAATTTCTATTTATTCGGATGTCTACACATCATTGTAAACCATTTTAAAGATTTTTTTATTACTAATCTTAAAGTGGAAATCAGGTTAAAGGGCATCTCATTACAGAGTAATGAGTTTTAAGGACAACACTTTTGAATAATTAGTTTTAAGGAAAGTTTACAGGAAAATGATAAATTCATTTATCTTTTAAAGTTATATAGAAAACGATAAATTCATTTATCATTATTTCTATATAACTGAAAATGATAACTTCATTTATCTTTTTTCCTGTAAATTGTTCATAAAACTAATTTTTCAGACGTGCCATCCTTAAAAGTTGTTACCCTGCAAAAAGAAGCCCTTTGAGTGAAAATCTCTAGTCTTAAAATAGTAGTAATAATAACAATAATACTTTACCATTTACATTTGCTAGTTATTTTGTTATTGTCTTTGTCCAAACATAAATCACCTTACAATCCTTAAAACGGTATATTTAAAAAAAAATTAATAAACCACACAATTAACTTTAGATGCGTCATCGTTATTTATTTAAAACATACTTATTATTATTATTCCTTTTCTATAAATAACTTATCTCTATAACCCATTTATGAACTTTCGAAACCTTTCAGTAAAATATTCACTTATTTAATTATCTGAAATACATTCTACCATTATTTTTTTAAATATAATGTGTTCCCTTTTTAATAAATATCTTTCATTTGAAACCAACTTAAAAACATTTTACCATAATCATGATATACAACATTTCACACATTTATTATCTAATAACTACCACCTATGAATTTCCTAGTAATTTATAATTGATTTTTAAATTCATATTCACCTGAATATTCAAAATTTTACGGTGGATCAATGACATAAAATAATTGGGAAATAAAATATCATGGTATTGTGATAATTAAACCGATGTAAAAATTTAACTCAATCACTACAAATAAATAAAACATGTTAACATCTACAAATAAGAAACGGCGCAATATAAATCCAACAAAAATTCCATTTCGACCATATAATATCATGTCTAATAATTATATATATATATATATATATATATATATATATATATATATAACACCATACATATTAAAATCTCACTTTCTAATAATGAACTTCATTTATATAACTGTAAATCAAGAATCTAATAAATGATGCATAAGCACTTATCTTAAATGAAGGTTAACTTAGGTCTATTTCAAATTAGTGAAGAGTATCGTTTTTAATTTCCATCAAAACCCAAATTACTTACAAATCTAATATGTGTTATTGAATGAATCTCCTACCCCTTTTTTCAACTACACTCACTTTTGGAATAAATGTTATAATTTTTGAATTAAGAAAGGAATGAAGATTTAAAAAAAAATCCTTAACAGTCTGTTCCTCAAAAATTAATTTTCTCCCTCCTTAACCTTCTTTTTTTCGGAGGCAAATTGGCTTTATAGTGGTATATTCTGCTTTTAATAAAATCTAAAGAAATAGGATTGAGACAGATTCTCTTAAGGCTACAAACTACTATAACTCACATAAGTATGGCACATACACGATACTCTAAGCCATTACAGCATTACACATACACCATATAGGTTGCGTACTTTCAATACTAAACTGCACAAGGAAGACTCATTTGACTACTTAAATTTTTTTATATAAATAACCCACTCGGTCTTTCACTAGAAACAACAAGATGCTAACAAGCCTAATATTAGAGAAACCACATTATAGAAACGATAAGAGCAAAACCCCAACGAGCAAATTACCAACATCCTAGAAATCTATAAACAAACAACAAATTAGCAGTCACATCCATTGCAACTATTCACCAAGGAGCAAGATGTGTTGACTGAAAAGGTAGGCAGGCCAGAGAAAGGCGGCACAGAGGAGTTTGACAACATTATACCTGATTTGTTAGATGGTACGATGAGTGGAAGAAATTTCAACATATGCATATAAAGAGAGTAACATATGAATATATTTTTTACATATTTACCTTTTACATGTAAAGAATTACTTTCCAAACTATAAGGATTAAACCTCCACAAATAAAAGATTAATTTTCCTATATGTCAATCAATGTGCAATTAATTGTTAATCTACGCAATAAATTTTCCATAATATATGAAATTACTATACAACCAATTACATATGTATGTATGTATATCGAAAGCAACGGTGTAATTTAGTTTGGGCCGATTGGGATGTACTCTAATTTATTTGTTAGCTTTTGTATGCATGACATATTGTATAAATGTTGTACAGAATAGAGAATGTCATGCTCCTTTTCCTTAATACGCTGGTAAGGATTTTCAAGGAGGCAGATTCTCTAATGGTTCTTATATGTCATTAATAAAGAACCCGCTTTCAAAAGATAATATGTATGTATGTTAAATAATTAGGATATATGGAAATAATTTATCGCACTGATATATGCATATTTATAGACATATATAATTTTTAATCTGTCCATAATTCATACAATCCAAATTAGTGCATGCTACCAAATTTATATTTCTTTACATCAGATTTACTCTATATATATGTTACACCCATTCTTCTCAAGCTATGTTAAAGGGGAACTAAACAAGTTACAGAGCCAAGAGAGCTGCCCTCATAGTAAAAGTTATGAAGGAAAGATAAAAGGTTGAAGCGATCCAACCAATATTTCATAAAAAAACATTCTGTGGTCGCGACACCGGATCCAATCAAAATAGCTGCAGCTAAAAAGGCAAGAAGTTGCAACAGAATGAAATAGTGCACCCATAAGGAAGGTTATAAAGATATCAGATCTACAACTTCCCTCAGTTTTGATGTTACATTATGATGCTAAAGCCAAAATCAGGCATAGTCACAGGAAGTGGGCAATGAAGTACTATGCTTATATGCCATAATAAATGAATGACTAAACTGCAATGCTAACATCCCCAGAACTCATACTTTGTTAACACCTTCAAGACGGATCTATACCGAGCATACTGAGTTCTACATAAGTAGTACCGCATGGGGTTAGAGGCATCATAAAGGACCGCATACATGAGTACTCAAGCAACGCTTCACACTGTAGATCCATACTTACAGGTAGATAGGAACAAGGACGGTTGGACCACAGTCATCTCAGATCATAGTCAGTTCAGACCGAAGCCAGTTCAGGTCGCGTTCGTACATGTATTGAATTAACTTCCAGAAAACCACAAATTCCAAACCCTAAAGCCCAAAGCAGCTCAGGAAGGTCGCATCTAAGTATCAGGCGGACACACCAGCGTCATGCAAGTATCACATCAACTAATACAACCTCACCCCCAAATATACCGGCAGCACCCCAAAATCAAAAGAGTGACTCATACTATCCTCTTAAGGCAGCGTGCAAACCCTTTGCTGCATTAGATCAAAAATGCATGACCTGCTTAGGTCTCCCGCTCCAATTCTAGGCATCACCCCTCAATTTCAGGAGTTCTCGCCTTCAATTCAAACTTCCCGCCAAAGACCACAATTTAACCACCCAAATTATGTCTTCTCACCAAAGACATGTTAACAATCCTATTGCATCAAACCAAAAATGTGGATGAAAGATATGTAGTATGATCGAAAGGTGGAAATATAATGGTGAAGGAAGGATAGTCATAATCCACATACATCCTCAGCACAATAATTATAAGATAGCGAGGAATGTTAATGGGACTTTTTTTCCTCCTTTTTTTAATAAGAGAAATCATTAGATCTAGGAATGGTAGGCGCCGAAAGAGGGTCTGGTGTAAAGACTTCAAGGGGCTCAGACATAGTTTGGTAGGAGCCGGCCTAATTAGTAAAAAAGAAGAATGTATAATCGCAAAGACAACCAAAAGACGCCAAAAAAGGTCCAATATTAAATTCTCTTATTAACTACATTAATTCAACAGAATCATATATATAAAAGTAGAAAACGTAAAATAGAATCCAATCCTTATGCAAATTCCTAAAGTTTTACCTAAACCATTCCAATTGTGGGTTATAAAGTGAAATGGAATTGTTTTCTAGGGTATATTGCCATCGACACAGTAAAAAGTCACTAAGCACCTTTTTTAACTAGTTGATCAATTCTCAAAAGAAATATTGAGTTTCATTCTTAAGTGTTGTATACGATGCATCTAATTCTCTCTTGCACTTACTAATGGCCGCGACGTAAAGACCAAGACTGTAATAACCTGGAATTTTATCGTTTTAGTTTGAAAATATTTAATTTTATTTAAATATTCAGTTAATGGTTTTTATTTATTTAATAACCTTCTTTTAATTTATAACTAATAATGGAAAATTTATTTTTAAATTTTGTTTATATAAGTGGATACTTTGACCGAAAACTGAAAATGTAACCAAGCCCGCTTTTTATATTTTCAGCTTTTTATTGAACGACGTGTTGGAAAAATCATAAATTCCCTTGCATATGTTTTGAAAAAAAAAATTATATTTTTAAAAGAGAAACATTACATGTTGAAATATAAAAGGATAAGCAAATAAAAACAGTAAAAAGTATATATATTTCAATTTTGAATATGAAGTGACATTTAGATTCCTTAAGTGACTAAGTGAAAAAAGGACTTAAGAACACTCTAATAACCAATATGTTTTCATATGCCGTGTACTTAAGTGTATATGAAATGATGAAATGATGTGGGAGTTGAAAAGAATATTTTCATTTTATTTCTTTATTTTCATTTCTTTTTAGATCCTCTTATATACACACACATACCTATACATTATTCCTATATTTTTATTTCATACTTAGCTTATTTTTCCAAGTTCATCTTATTTTTTTTATTCAAGATTTATTAGATAGAGTAAAAACCATCTTTTTAGTTTAAAAACAAAGCTTAGCTTGGATTTATCAACTAGAGTTTGCAAGGTGAGATTCTCATCTTTCTTGTTTATTTGTTTATTTTTCTATCTGATAAAATAATCGGTTCAATTTATAATTTGGTTGAATTGTTTTAGAAATACATTCTCCTATGTTAAACATTGATTTAAAAGTCAAAAAATTGATTTGGAAATAAGGATTTGGGCTTACTATTAGTATACTATAAACCACACTACTCCATGTTCTTACTTAAAACATAAGAAAATCATTCCCATCTTTGATTTCAAAAATCACTATCTCTTAATCTGTATCATTTTAGTCATAACCATCAACTAGTAAGATGTTTAATTTGGATTCTAGTTTTTTTTTTTAAATAGTTTTAGGGCATTTCGTCGAGTAGGTTAGGAGAAAACTATAAATTACAGTAAGGGGTTATAATTTGTTAGGTTTTCTTTTATCACGAATCGATTAATGGCCATTTCGGTCATGTTCGTATCAACAAATCATGATTTTTAGAGGCCATCGCATGATTTTTAGCGATGTGGTTTTTTCTTGATAGCTATTTGACCAGTTTTGGGTCTATTGGAAAATTTCATCGAGGGGATGACTGGATGGAGCAGCGGCGGGGCCTGGAGCTACCAGAGAATGTGGAGGAGGAGTAAAATTTGCATGGTGATATGTGTTTTGCTCTTGTTGTACTTATCAGAAATTGTAAGGACATGTTGTTATAATTGTCTGGGGTCTTTTGATAGGATAATTGTACTCGAATTGATGTATATATAAAAGTTTTTCTTTTTGTAAAGTTCGTTGATATTTATAGATTACTCATCACGTTGTGACATTCCGTTCCATCTTTTCTTTTCTTTCACCCCAAAGATCTATCTTTTAGGCACTTGGATGTTTAGCATGTGAATATCATGGATGTATTAGTTTCAACTTCTAAGGATCAAAAAGGCTGGTTGTTACAGTTGATATCAAAGCTAAAGATTAAGCAAGAGCCTTGGCACTGGTGGGGTAAATTCATTAAAGATAGGGTTAGTAACACTCTAGAATGAGTTTGAGTGTGTATATATGTAATGACCTGACTTTTTGGACGGTTTAAATCGATGATAAACCACACACGTCAAACTCAAACCATTCAAATGGGCAGATTGTTATGGGGTAAATAAGAAAAATGGAAAGAAGCAAATAAGGAATTAATATATCTTATTTGAAACAATAAATTTATAAACAATTAGTTTACATAATTAAATAATTTAAATAAATATATCAATTTATAGCCATTAAATCCTTTCATATTCAAGTTTAATAAAAGTTTGAAAACATTTTCACAAGAAATTTCTAAGTCCAAAATTCATGGAAAATTTCGATAGTCTCCTTTGTACGGAAAGGTCTGGGAGAAATAATAATATCAATAATAATATTATATATATATCATATATTTCAAAATAAAATATCCCAAACCACCAAAAAAACAATATAATATCGCTAGAAAACCATAATCCAAGAACGTACCTATTTGTCCGGCAAACAACGTTTAATTTATGAAACCAAAAGCAGTAGCTATTGCTTTCATAAACCTGTATTTCACTTATATAATCCAAAAGAGATAGAATTATGAAAAGAGAAATATCTACGTTGTTTCAGTCAATAACAACAAATCAACACAACACAACAACAATTACTTATAAACAAATCATTCAATCATCTTATACAATCAAAAATATCGATTTTACATCCATAGCAACCAACAATTGGTTTGTTCAGGTTTAGAAATCTCTAATTATATAAAATGATAAATAAAATATGAAGTAAACCATACACTCAGCAGTCGTAGATAAAACTTTATAGATTATTTATACATCTCTATACAAAATAGAAGTATCCTTTTCTAACCAATCCATAAGCCAAACAAACAAAGAATTCAACACATTTTTAAGTTTACTCTATTTACCTTTTTCACATCATTTATTCTTCATTTTTTCTTTCATACAATGATTTTCTTTAATTCACGTTCATTACTTATGAAATTTTAATTATCATTCATTCATATAAGGCTTATTTCGTTAATTTACATTCTTTACCTACATAAGTTATATCCATTTTCAATTATTTGGATCACAAAAGAATTCATTGTTGATGTATTGTATACATTTTGTAATGATGTCATATTATGACTTTTGCATTACATGCATGGTTGGTTAAGCCATTTGGGTTGACAAACGCACTGACATACTTGTTGATCTTATAAAATATGTCTTCATAGATCAGCTAAATAAGTTTGTGCTTGTGTTCATGGGTGAAATTCTGGTCTACTGACGAAAATAAGAGGAACACAAGACACATTTGAGGATTGTGCATGAAGTGTTGAGAAAGCATAGATTGAAGGCAAAGTTTTCGAAGTGTCAATTCTAGATGAAAAATGTGAGATTCTTAGGTCATGTTGTTTCAAAACAAGGTATCACTATAGACCCTATTAAAGTGTCATCAGTTTAAGATTGGAACCATCCCAAGAATGTTGTAGACGTGAGGAGTTTCCTTTGACCGGCAGGATATTATAGATGTTTTATCAAGGACTTCTCAAGGGTAGCAGCACCACTGACTAATCATACGAAGAAAAATCAAACCTTTTTTGAGAGGCGAGGTGCTAGTATGTGTTTGTGGGTCTGAAGGAGAGGTTGAGGAGTGCACCACTGTTGACTATTATGAGTGGGAATGAGGATATAACAGTATACACTAATGCTTATGGTACCAGATTGGACATGGTAGTGATGCAAGGAGGCTTTAGCTGTCACCTATGCTAAGCCGCATGAGAGGAAGTACCTTACCTATGATTTGGAGTTGGTAGAGCGTTTGCTTTGAAGATTCTAAGGCATTATTTTCCTAAAGAAAGGTTCAAGTTATTCATGGACTATAAATTCTTAAGTTATTTTTCTCCAAAAAAGAACCCAACCTTCGTAAACAACGATGGTTGGAATATTTGGCCTCCTACGACTTTAGCATTTCTTATACGCCTGGTAAAGGGATTGCAGTCATTGATGTTTTGGGTAGAAGACATGCCAGTTTAGGGACGATGTTCCTAAAGTGGATGCAACTTGAGTTTATTTTTAGCTATGACTTCAGACCTCACTATGAGTTAGAGCCATAGATGTTGGCAAGTTTGAATATTAAACCTACTTTGATCGAAAGGATTAACATTAGTCAGAAGTGAGATGCTAAACTAGCGGAGATCATAGCAAAGCAGAAGGAGTGGAGTCTGATGATATGAGGTAGTACAGACTCGATAGAGATGGTTGGATCCATAAGGATGGGAGATCATTTGTTCCCGTTGTCAATGGATTGCGGGATGAGGTACTGTGAGAGTGCCACCATTTATAGTGACTGTATATCTCAGTGGTAACAAGGTGTATTATGATATGAAGAAGACCTATTATTGGGAAGGAATGAAGAAGGATGTCAGGGCACTCATCTCGAAATGTATGAACTTCTAGTTGGTAAAGGTAGAGTAGAAGAAGCTAAGTGGGTTGATCCAACCGCTTGAAGTTCCTAAGTGGAAATGGATCGATGGATTTCATCGACGGATTGCCAAGGAATAGAGGAAGGTATGATATCATTTGGGTCATATTGGTAGATTGACGAAGGGTGCTCAATTCATACCCGTTAAATCTAAAAGAAAAACATCTAATTTGGCCGAGTTGTATGTGAAATAGGTGGTGTGATTCCATGGTATGCCAAAAAGCATTGTGAGTGACCGAGACTTTTATTCACTAGAAGATCTTACAAAAGGCATTGGGGATGGAGCTACATCTTAGTACAGATTATCACTCATAATCGGATGTACAGACCGAGAGAGAGAATCATATATTGGAGGATATCTTGCGAGTCTCATATTCAACTTCGTAAGCTTGTGGGACAATCATTTGCATTTGGTAGAGTTTGCATATAATAGTAGCTATTTATCTAGCATCGGTGTTGCAACATTCGAGCCATTGTATTGATGACTATGTATAGCTCCTTCATGTTGGTGAAAAGTGGACGAATATCTAATACTTGGGCCAGATATGATCAAAGAAACTTTGGAGAAGATCAAAGTCATTCAGAAACGAATAATGGTTGCTCAAGGTAAGCAGAAGAGCTATGTAGATAAGAGATGTAGGAATTTGGAGTTCTCTATCGATGATATGGTGTCTTTGAAGATCTCTCCACTGTAAAATGTTGTTGGGCTTGGCAACGATATTTATAGGTCCTTTTCGGATATTAGAGAGCACTTGGAACCTAGCCAACAGAGTCGACTTAGCTTAGAAGATAGTAGGCGTGCACAATATATTCCATGTCTCTCATTTATGGAAGTTTATGCACGACTCCAGTATGTTGATTGCATTAGATCAACTTGATGATATCAAAATTGAACTAGAATCTTCGGTACCTCGTAGGTCGATTCGTATTATTAGACATGATATAAAGTAGCTAAGTGGAAGACGGTGGAGTTAGTAAAGGTTCAATGGAGCGAAAGTGAAGGACGTTGCACGTAAGAAACCAAAGTGAGCATGAGGACCGCTTATCCTGAGCTCTTTACATGGTAAGGCCTTTTGTTTATCGTATTTATTTTTACTTCTAATATCATATATGATAGTTTAGTATCTCACATGCTAGGGTAGGTATATCTATATTACTTATTACATAGTTGTGTATTTAATGTTTTTGATGATTGCTTATGATTGTTAGGATGCGGCATAAAACTCTTGTTTAAATTCCATAATTTATTTGAGGATTTCGAGGGAGAAATACCTAAAGGGGGTGAGTGTGATAACCCATATTTTATGCATCAAAGGATCGTAAAAATATCATATTTAAATGCATTTAAGGTCATATGACTCTATAATTTTTGGAAATGTCTACTAGGGACATTTTCTATTGTTAGAATTTTTGTCAAATGATTTTGAGCCTGAAAATCTTATAAGGCCTATTACTTTTTATAGGAGCTGCATTACGGTCTGAAACCAGCTTAATAGATCGAGATGATTGTTTCTCTTTCTATAGAGTGGTCATATTAAGAATATGGACTACCATTTAGGATATATGGTCATTTTAAGTTTAGACTGTCACTGGCCAGATTAGTCGATAATTAACTAACCCCAAACTAAAGCCCATTGACCCATTTCATGATTTGTGCCTAATTAGGGATGATGGCATAGATCTAAATCATTTTCCCACTTTGCAAAACAAATCTAAACCTCCATTAATCAGATTTCAACTAAAAAGCCCGTATCTTGAGGCTTTACTAGTTTAAGTCACATCATCAAAGGGGTAATTAACGAAGGGAAACTCAATATTACTGTTTGGATTGCTTTGGAATTCATGACATCACTATTCATCTTAGATTTGCATTGGGAATTGGGTAAATTGGGCATTTGATGAATGATATTTCTTCTTACACTATACTATGCATATTAAATTATGGTTTTAAAAAGATTTTCAAAGTTAAAACAATTGCAAACTTAGACTTGATGTTAATAATCACCTAAAACCGTATTTAAATAGGTAGATTTGGATTTTGATATGTTTTAACCATACCAAGTAGAATTGGTATTTTCTAGGAAATTAGACCTAGGACGATTCATGCTAGTAAATTATGTTTGGATATTTTCATGCATCATTTAGATGTTATGGAACGACGCTTGATTTTTGTTTGAATTGTTTTGATCCATCTACTAGTTGTTTTATGTAGTTAGGATTATGGTACGTTATTTAGTGTAAATGATATCAAAATGCTTAAAACATGATGAAATTTGGATATGATGTTCTTTGAAGACCCTAGAAACCCCAAAACAAGTTGCAAGCACATGAGAGTTGATTTGATAATCCAAATAATGGACATCATTTATGGTCGATGGCGACTAAAGTTGGCTGGCGTTGAAGTGCTTCATGTCATAGGCTTGCTTACTTCGAGTTCTAGATGGAAAAACTTGGGATAAGGCTTAGGAAGTTATCGATTGGACTTAGGTGATTTTTGGTTAGTGGGGAAATCAACTCGGTGTTGGTGATGAGGGAGGAAAGCTTTAGGTTTTCAAAGCAGGGGCTTCCAGGGATATGCATAAGATGGCATGTAGACTAGGAATTTGAACTTAGCCAAATTTTTAAGAGGAAGGTGCATGGTTGGTGTCGACTTGCATGCTTTGTGGAATTTACGCACACTTCGAGTTTGGGCCAAGCATACATCGAGTCAGCCTTGGAACATGAAGGGGGGAGTTGAACTTCAACTCAGTGAGGTTTTTATGCTAGCATACATGGTGAGTGCTGACCAAACACGATCGGTACCAACCATGTCAAGCGATGGAGGTTGAAGCCTGACCTTGGGTAACGTGTATGTGTGGTGTCGATGATCTTGTACATGTATTTATGCGCTCATTCGATGTTCATTTTTGATGATGGGCACGATGAATAATGATAGTAAAACGATGAGGCGAAGGGGTGACACATGACGTGATTGCTTCAAAACTTTGATGTATTGATTCTACAACTTATCTGGATGTCTAGAAGTGTTTTGATGATGGCGACTCGATCGATGGCGTCGTGATGATGATCCCCAGGGTGGGTTTATGGAAGGAAAATGATGTATAGGATGTTGAATGGTTCTCTCGTGGAAATGGAATGTTAAAGGATTCTGCAATGAAGAATGGAAATTGATGGAGTGAAGAAGTTCTCAAATATGCATGTGAAGGGACCATTTATACTCATAGTGTTTTCCAGTGTACTCGTAAACATGGCTATTATGAGGACACTCATTGGGTACTTAATTGATTATCCCAGATCATTAAAGAGATACACACCCTGGATCACTGAAAGGATCTAGTGTCAGCTATGGGCCAGTGTTTGGGTACATAGAAAACTAGGATTTTCCCTTTATCCTTAGCGATGAATGGTCATACGAATGATTATATATTCAAAGCACATTTAGTGGAAATGAGGATTATTTATTGGATGCTATGTTTACCATGTTTTTATGTCGCTCTAGGGTTGTCACATGATGTGGGTATCCAGGAGATCGATATCCAGACACCCTATAGTGTACCACAATGTTTGTGCACTTTATGATGTTAATGGATTAGTATATTATTATGTGTTAACTCTTTAGATGCATGGATTGATCAGGTATGACACTTTATATTGTTGTTCCTTATTATATCAATTTATATAATATTTTGAGATTGCTTATCAATCACACCAAACTGTTGTTTGACTCGAGATTTTATGCTTTGCTTCTTAATATCTCGTGTACTCTTAATGAATAGACCAGATAGCATGTTTGTGTAACACGTGGTGCTATCCATCTGAGCATGAGATGATGGTTTCTCATACTTATTTTTGGACTCGCTACTTCTTGTTCTACTATGTGACATTGTTGAGCATGGATAGTGTTCATTTATTTATTTTGAATCAGTTTATCTTTCGGTTTATTATCTAATGCATAACCTCTACCACTACTTTTATATAGTTTGAACCTATACACTCTGATATTGTGGTTCATTTGGTTATTAATGTCATGCTTGTTTTATATCTATGATGAATATTATATTTTGTTCGATGCGCTGTGAGATATAAAATAGATTATGTGATTGCTTTATGTACTTTACACCCTTAACAATCATCCAACATCGCCTGAGCACAGTAGCAATGCATTATACTAGTATATTGGGTACCGAAGGTGTACAACGATTATCTCATTTGTTTTCAAAATCGAAGCATTAAAAATTATATGTCATTGGTGCAAATCTTTTAGACTAATAAAGTCAATATTTTCTAAGCCTTAACTCCTAATATAAAAAACTCATAGTCTAAATTGAATAGTTTGAAAAGATCTATGCAATGATTATTAATATGATATACGATTCACCCTTAAACTAAAGTTCATTTTTAATTAATTTAACATTACCAATGTCAAATTTCCGTGTCATTCATTTTTCCCCTTAAAAGAATTACGCCTTGGCAATTCCTTAAATACAATCCTTAACTAAATCAATAAATTGTCATCACGAATTTAACCACTGGATATGAGGAAATATGTCAATCACAAATTAACTACTTATAAAGCAGTAAATAACAACTACATAACATTGTCAATCACGATACTATAAAATCCATTCACAATATTGAATTCAATGCTCATACTATAGTAAAACATATTTTTTCCCTTAATCATGTAATTTAAAATATAATATGAAAAAATAACACCCCATCAACATGGATGAAACAATTCCAATCATAGACCAACTCTATCTGCAAGTCATGGCATGCTTCTCAACTATCTAACCACAATAGCCCATAATAAAAGTACACAACAAAATTTAGATTGGTCCAAACAAGCATGCATAAACAAAACTATATAATCATCAATCAACGCAACTCATCAAAATAACCACACATAATCAAAATATAATGATATCATCACCATACTAACCTACCAATAAATAAGACATGTGTATTGATTTCTATACTGACTACACATCCATCATAATATGTGCATCCTCAAGATTATTACTACAAGAAAATCAACATTTAGTTGCACTTATTAGCCGCGTTTCAAACATAAGTGCAACTAATATTATTTTAGGCTTTTTTGTTACATATTTTATTTTATTTAATGCTTCCAAAATTTATCATCACTGACGCCGGTGATAAAAAAATTAAGTTTTTCATCTAAGGTTGTTCATTGTCATGTTTCCTCTATCTCTTTTTCTTCTTCACTTCAGAATAGTTCATCCCGCCTCAATGTTTCCTCTAACATTGCGCTACTCCCCCGTCAATGTACTTCTCTTAACTTCTTGTGTCCACTCCTCCAATCTACAATTATTTGCTACCGTTTACTTATTAGAGATTTCATACAAACCTAATATTGATATCTATACCAAACCAAAATTTATAGCAAAAAGGTAGATTATCACAAGAATCCTACGTTTTGTGCTATGGTTTATTCGGTGCTTCTATAATCGTGGATCCTCTCTCGAACACATATATTTTTGTACCAAGTATTATTACCTTATCGCAAGATTTTTGTCATCATATTTTAAGATAAAAAATTAATTATTTGTCTTCACAACAGAGGGCTTTAGAAACTATGCATGACTTGAGTTTGCTATGAATTGTTAGGGAAAATCCTTTCAAACGATCAATCTAAGGAATAAGAAACCCAACGCAGCGGAAAACAACTGAATCATGATTATAGTGAGATGAAACAAACAGAGATAAACACCAGAACAGACAGTCACAGATCAATGTAATATAGAAAAATAAATAACACCAGTATTTATAATAGTTCCACTATCGCTATGTAGTTACGTCCACTTAGGAAGAGGATATTTTATTAATCACAAAAAGATTAGAGTTACAAGTTTGATTCTCTTTTGGAGGCTATACATAAGAAGAATTAACAATACAGATAAAATTATGTAGAGTTTCAGCTCCTTAGAATGGCATCCATTATTGTCCAGAAGCTTCACTATTTATAGAGTGAAGATATGAGAAGGGGTAGCTGCTATATAGCAGCCCTGATGTTTGGTTTGGCGCATCTTGTCCGACATGATTTTGTCCGGCAATCGGTACAATTGCATTGACTTCGGCGAACAACACTCAAGTCTGGACCGGCATGGTCCAATACCGAACCAAATATTTGGTTCGGCCTTATCTTCTTGAATCTGGACCGCCATATTAGCTTTACTGCTCCAGACTTTTGGTTTGGCAATGCACGCAGCATCTTCGAATTCGCCACCATTGGATGAGATATTTCGTCCGGTTCTCCCCAGTGCCAAATGAAAATACTGGTTCAGCATCCATTTTTACCGCTCCAATGCCATGCCGCTCCACTTCCACTGCCTCTCACTACCACAAAATAGCCTTTTAACAGCATTTGTAAACAGCTGTTAAAGGATATAACAACGTTGTTAGAAACGCTATCTAGCGACATGCAGTAGTTGATATATAATTTCTAACAGATAAAAGAAAACGCTGTCAAAAATACTTTTATACAACGTTATTTTGTCGCTGTTAATTCGTTTTCTACAACGTTTATATTTTGTTGTTTTAAAATTAAAACATCGTTTTCAATTTGCCGTGAAAAAGTGTTTATGTTATTATTTTACATTTTCATCAGCGTTTTTAAGTGCTATTAGTAAGTTATGACAGCGTTTAAAATACGCTGTCTAAAGCTTATTCATTAGTTTTCAACAGCAATCTACAAACACTTTTATTACTTATTTCATCAGCAATTCCTAAATGCTGTAGTATCAATATACTTTATCTTTTCAAAGAACTCACAGCAAGGTATTAACGCTGTCGTATTAATATGAATTATTTTTCCAAAAAACTTACCGCACATTTTAAATGTTGTCATTTATGATATGTTGTGCCATTGCAATATTCACATATCATTATTCTAATTGCATTTAACTATATTTCAATTGGATAATATACCAAACATATAAAATCAAACTAAAAGCTGTAAAATAAAAGCATAACAATCAATCATTCCCATAATAAGTTGAACACAATATCCATGAACGAAGTTTACTCAAACAATGATGAAATTTATAAATCATCTTCATACAACATTAGACAAAGGCATAATATCACAAAGTTTGCATCAAATATTAATGACAAAACATGCAACCAAAAAAATTTCATGTGCTAACTAGGCCGAACCTCCCAAAACCTATAAAGTATCTTGTGCATTTTTTGCACCTAAAAACTTCACCTACATAAAACAATGAAATTTAAAAGTTAGTGATCAAATACACATTTAAAATAACATATTTAATTTGCAACTACTGAAAAATTGCAACACAGTTACATTGTAGCATTAGCTTAGTTTTTAATGCAATAAAAACACATTTTTTTATCACAATTACAAGTTGTTAATGTTTAGTTTTGAATTGAAACAAGTGAGAGATTGGTTTTGAAACAAATTGAGCATTAGCTCAGTTTTGTTTTAAAACTAAGACCTTAGTTTTGACTCAAAATCGAACGAGAGCTCGGTTTTGAGTTTTGAAATGCTCTAAGCAGTAGCTCGGTTTTGTTTTAAAACTGAGAGCTCAATTCTCCTTAAAACTGAGAATTTACACCTTGACATAAAGGTGTGTTAACTCTTGGTGTCAATTAGATGGGTATGAAGACTGTACTCCAAAAGGACTTCAAACTGAAACCTATGGTGCTCATACGCAAAAATGATTGCTATCATATATTACAAAAAATCGTTCTAGTTCTACAAGTAAAACATGGTACTAGAAATCAAAGACACGACAATCAAAATGAAATGTTGCATACAATACTACTGTTGTTTCACATACACTACTGCAATGAAAGGAACAACATAAAAGTCTTGCTTTTGAAACTACCAAGAAGCAAGGATAGGCTTCGCTTAACACAGATTTGAACAAATCCTAGGTGACAAATACGCATACAATTATAGCTAAACAAGGACATGCCACATTTGACAAAAATCCAAGGAGTAAGCTTGTAGACACACATACAAAGGTGGCTTCTCAATAGGAACCAGTTGCAAAAGGAAAGGCATGATAACCTTCAAAAACAAACCAAGGAGTAAGGTTGTAGACACGCATACAAAGGTGGCTTCCAAACAGGAACTAGTTGCAAAAGGAAAAGCACGAAAACCTTCTGACATTCTAATGAAAAAGGATGAGAAAGGATAGGAGGAGGTCCACTCTAGTTGGGAAGAAGTAGTAGTTCTAAAAGAGAACAGGACGAGGTGACGACAACTCAAAAGGCATAGGGATCAATTTAAGATTTAAGACTCGGCCTAAAGCTGCATTTGAAATCAGTTCAACATCAAACATATTTAGTCCAGTATCGAACATAATTGACACTAAGCCAAATAGGGCCTAGCTCTGGTTGCACCTAACTTCATGCATCACGAACCCATGTCCAAGATGATAGACCTTTTGATGAGAGAGATAGAGGCAAAAAGGAACACTGTAAGAGTAGGATTCATGATCATGATTTAAATTAACAAGGCATTGCATGCATGATTTTCCAAGGCAACAAAACTCTTAAATGAGTGGCTAACAAATTCAAAAGCAACAGGGACAAAATCAATAACCTAAGCTATGTTCTGTTACATGAACACTTCTATGCATTTTTATAACAAATTTTTATTAACTAAGGTCCTAGGTTGAATGTCATATCAATGAATACTAGCGGTGTGTGTGTTTTGTAGACTATAAAAAATTTGTTTTCAAACTAATTTTTTAAATATATGTACTATATTTAAATACACAAAATATCAAACATAACTTATAAAAGAAGAACAAGAAAATGGTGAATCGACAATGGCTAAATGAACTAATGCCTAGATCCAAAATAGTTCTAGACTTTTTCCACTGGTGCACCGGAGGTAGGCCGCCGGTCTACTAGTCGAAACTACCTGGAGCCGACGAGGTTCCAGGTGATCTTCGATCAATTGCGCCTGAGTTTAGGTTGGTTTAATAAGACATAAATTAAGAGATGCTGGAACACTGCTATAATAGCATCTGTATTTTGAACGTACTTTTATTTTTAACATTGTGCATATTTTATATAAACAAGATGTTGTGAAACTTATGTAAAAGTTGAGTCCACTCTAACATTTACAGGAGGCCATGCTACCGTCATACCAATAACATCTGTTAAGCATTCCATAAATGACGTAGGCTTCCAAAGAAGTGCATTTGGGACTTTTACAATATCCACCCAAACTTTTATTGCATTTGGTCCCAATGGAATAGTGTGAACCTTATCATTTGGATCAATTGAAGATACGGTGCCTTCAACTACTATTTTTCTCATGCTCTCCACGTCAAACAGCTTGCACTTGGTATTCACCGTGAAATTTGCACTCTAATCATATTTAAAAAATTGTTGATACATTATCAAAAAAACTTATAGATAAAAAAACAAGTAAAGCTAACTAACCGACACTTTCAAATAAATTAGTAAAGTAATCCATCCACTAATGCATCACATAGACAGTATTACCTGAAAGATATTTTTTCAAGTAAATCATATGAGGGGATTTGATTATATGAAAGGCATGCCTATGTTTGGCCATTTCAGTTTTAGCATTTCAAAGAAATTTTCAATAATTGTTTATAGGATTAATGTAATGACATACATATAATATTTCAGTGGTACATAAGTAATATTTACTCTCCGCCGTCTATGTATTAAAAGAAACATTATTTTCTAGAGTCTTTAGAGAAACATGTTTACTAGAACTTTATTGCTAAACTTTTAATATTCTTTTGTGTTATACTAGCCATTTTAAAAAACATGGAAATAAGCTAGTGTTATCAACAGGTAAATAAAAAATCTAAATATTGAACTGTATGCAATCATAGTTTAACCAAAGGTCACCCTAATAGCAAACGGTTGGCATTTTTCTCAAATAAGGAGAAGAGCAGCAACATAGAACCAAAGCACCAATTATGAAAAGCCTAAACATAGAAAGAGAACAAAAACAAGACAAATGAGCATGAAAACAAATGCACATTGTAATGCTCGTCTTTCACTCCATAGAAAGACGCATCATTAGTAAGAAAGAAAGGGATAGAAAAGAGAAAGAAAGGAAAGAATGAACTAAACAATATCATAATTTCACAGCGGAACGAGTAAAATATATTAATCACATAGTTAATACATAATACAACATCTATCAGAGTTACACAGCTTGTACATCACAAACTAGACAGTTATAAAGACCTGTCTATCATACAACTCCAGTACAATACAGACACCATCACAGAGATACAACACAGAGGAAACATTATATATCTATATATGTTGAAGCCTCCTGCTCCATATCTCCTCCAGAAACCTGTCAAATCTAACCTGGATCCCTTGGCTACTCGTAAAAATTGAAGTACCCAAGAGTTTAATAAAACAGAAAATAAACTCCGGGTCAGACATGGGTCTGGTGTGAGTAAACGGGTTAAAGTTGCTTAACTTTGAAAATCATTTGAAAAGAAAGGTATCTCGTAAGACTTCCCACACATAAACATGAAAAAAAAATTACCTTATGATAACCAAAATATTTGATAGGAAATCCAGTGATATTAAAATAGTGTCTAGGGATTTTAAGTAAATAGGAAATAGCTGAAATTATTACATTACTAAATTCCAGCATACTAGCCACAAAGTGGGTCATACAATCAAAACCGTAAAGGCATGTAGGGAAAATGGGTTTCCATCAATGGTAGGGCTACTGGGGTATCGTCCATCACAGTACCTGGTCTAGATCAGAGTACTGAGGATCCACCCTGATCCTATGCAACACAAGGCCGAAACCATCCCTTACTGGATAATCCCGATCAAGACAACCCCGCAGTTGGCGCGACCAACCACACACTAAGTCGAAATAAAAGGGACCTCTTGATAGGGGAAAATCTCGTCCTACTTGGACGCGACCCACTTAGCCTTGCTGCACCTCCCCTGTTTTAGCCGTTCCCGGTTGATGAGGCTTGAGGCTACGATTACCTTTTTAGAACACATATCTTGAAATGCTTACCGTCCTTCATTGATGATGTTCTGAAAGCATTCATCCATACAAGTCTGTTTCGGGTTCGAACGAAACCAAAGGCACTATCTAGTTACACTCATTTTGGAATCACCCTAAGAGTTAACGACAATAGCCCTTGCACTCTAAATCCTCATCTCGCACTATCTCCGTTAAACTCATTTTTGGAATCACCCTCAGTGTTTTAACGACGAATAGTTCTTACACTTCGAGTCTTCATCTTGATCTTCACTTGAATTCATGACCTAACGTTTAATTTGGATCGATGTGGTTTTCGGGTATCCAAATTTGAAAATCCGATCCCGGTCTCACCGAAATCCAAAGCGCCGTTTTAATGTCCAAGTGGGTTAAAGGTTTAAACAAATTTAATTTATTATTTAGATTAAGGGTAATATATTCACACAGATAGATCATTCTCATTATCACAGATAGATAATCCATATTATCACATTTTAACCAAAACATCTCATATCACAAAGCAGCACATATCACATATCAAAGACATCACATAATCCAAGGCATTCAATATCATTCAATCATCCATAAGCAAGATTAATTGTATAACCGTCTCTAATTAATTGAATTAACCACCATTGAATTAAATTAATTACTTTAATTACTTTTAAATCCTTCTTACTTAACATTAATTAATTGCAAACCAATTAATTAATCATCCACTAATTATCCATCGTAATTAATCATCCTCGTTAATTATCCTTTAATTAAAGTAATTAGCCCTTAATTGATCACACAATTTAATTACCCTTTAATCATTCACCGTAATTAACCTTTGATTACTTTCATTAATTACATTAATTAATGATCCTCTAATTAATTTCATTAATTAATTAACTATAATTAATTACATTGATCCTTAATTAATTACATTAATTAATTATACCATAATTAATCACTTCCCTTTAATAAACTTAATTAATTATAAACAGTAATTAACTATCCTATAATTACTTACCTTAATTAATAAACTCCTTAATTAATTATATTAATTAATCCTTAATTAATTACACAGAGTAATTAATCCTTAATTACTTCCGCTAAGTATTATCCTTCTATTACTTTCCATCAAGTAATTCCCTTTTTATTAATTACACCCAGTAATTACCCATTTATTACTTACACTAAGTAATCACACTTTATTAATTACACTAAATAATTATACTTAATCAATTATCAAGCGATTATCTTTAATTAATTAAATTAATTAATTATCTTAACTAGTTACACTAATTAATTACATTGTGTAATCAATCTCTCCATTTATTAATTATGCTTAAATTAATTACCTTTAATTGCTTAGATAAATTAAACCTTAATTAATTCAAGTAATTAACTATCCTTAATAAATGAAGTAATAAACTATCCTTAATTAATTACCTATTAATTATCTCTTAAATACTAGATAATGCTCCTTAAATTAGTTATATTCATTTATAATTCTTTAATTACTTTCCTTAAGTAATTATACTTTGATCATTAACATTAATTAACCCTAATTAATTTCATAAAGAAATTAACTTTTAATTAGTTAATTGACTTAATGTATTTTTTAATTACTACATTAACTTTATTTAAAAAACATTTAGGAATTTATTACCTAATTAACTAGAATATAATTATACCAAAACAAATTTTAAAACAAATTAACTTTAATATTTAATGTTTGAAAACTTGAACAAAACTTGTTTAAATAAATCACTTTGGAACTTTAGTTCACATTCCTTTTTAAACTTATACATCTTCTTTCATTTATAAAAAAAGCTTTAAAAAAATATTATTTAAACATTCTGAATGGAAACAAAATAAATACTTTTACTTAGAAACCCGCTTTTGGTTTAGCTTTAAAACTTACCCTTTTCTTATGCTTGAAACTTTGTATTCTTCCTTTAATAAAACTATTTTATACTTAACTTACGTTTCAAAATCACGCAAGCCAACAATCCTGAGTCAGCTTCGATCCTTCCCCGCGTAAACCCTGAGTCCCTCGCGTTCGTTCCTACTTCGAGTCAACTCGCAAAATACAGGAGAATGACCTGAGCTACCCTACTTCTTCCCCAAACTAACAAATGATAATAGGTACGAACATACAATGTGCACGTGCACGGCGATCAGACCGACTCGGTCACCTTGTCGGCCATGCTCGCAAGTCGACGGCGACCTCTACTATCTTCCCGACCACCTAGCTTTGCCAAAATCGCTAGAGAAACGAAAACGAACCCTGCAACCCACCCCGATCGAAAAACCTCCCCCTGGCCATCGCCTCCGACCTCAGGAACACACCCCGACCAACCCAAAACCACACCACACCACGACGAACCGTTTACCCCATAGGCGATCAACCCCGATGCCCTCTCATTGTCAAGATCACCTCGGCAACCATCTCCACAAACACTGCTCTCAAAACCCTATATCGTCGTCACCTGGCCACCACAGCCAAAGATAAAACCTCCCACTATATTTCCAATGACCACCTCGCTACCCCTTACCCTTAGACCAAAGCCCGACGTCAATCTCTTTTCCATTCGTCGAAATTCGAACAAAATGCCCAATCCGATCAACTCAAATTATCACAACAATTACAATGTTAAAAATCATGATTCCATTACTAAAATTCATCATTTTGCACAACAAATCACAATATAAAATTCAAATTCGAAATCTTAAACATTGATTTTGACTAAAATTAATTTTTCACTGTAATTTTCCTAATTTGAATTAATTACTAAATATAAAATCCTGGAACTATTTTTAAAATTTATACTACACTGTTATGATCATATTTCCTTTATGAATCATAGCCTAAATGTGAATGTATATATAGGATTTGTATTTATATGAAGGACTTTGAACCTGTAGGGTAATAGAGCAATTCATTTACACAGACACATCAATATACATACATGCATTCATATTCATGAACGTATGCAACCCATAATACTACAAGAATTCGTCACAAACATCTAAGCATAATCTCTGATTAAAAACTACTTTTAAGAATAAGGGTTTACTCACTTTATAAAGAACAGAGGACTGTTCCTTCTTCTTCTAAATCTGGAACTTCTGCATTTGATTGTTGAAGTCTGATGTTGATTTAATTTAAGTCTGAATTGTTGAGATGATCTTTACAGCTTGTTGTTGAGTTCTGATTTTGGTTTGATTTCCATTTGAAATTTTGGTTCTTAGTTTGATTTTGTGTAGAAAGAAAGAAGAAAGACAGAAAATAGTTTGAGGAAATGAAAGTGTTTTGAAAATAAACAACCTAGTTTCTTCTTTAAACATTTATTTATAAATTAAAATAAAAAACAATGTTGCCACATGTTTATGCAGATTATACAAATGTCAATACATGCTTTTATTATCATACAAATGTCAAAAGCAATCTTCAGATGTTTACAAATGTTTTAAAATTTTATTTTACCTATGTTATATACATTTATGAATTATGTTTATATATATATATATATTTAAACAAATTATCTATTTTTTTAAACTAAAAATATATACAAACTATGTTTATACATGTATGTTTTAAAATCTTCATATTTTTACAACTATACTTAGCTCATGAGACATTTTAAAAAGAAAGAATATTTAAACAAAAGAAATGAACTTGTAATTAAATCTTATTTTAAACTTAAGCTAAAATATATTTTTAATAAATAAATATTTACCTTAAGTATTTTGAAAATTATGGTTAACTTTTAAATAGCTTTTAAAAGGTTTTACATTAAATTCAATTATAACTTCCAAATTACAATATATATATATATTAAATTTGAAAACATGTTTCTATTTGTTAAATTCAAACTAAGGCTTTCCCATTTAAAATATATATACACTATAAATAGAAAACATTCTAATATTAGCCTTGAAAATTATTATATTGAATTTTAAAACAAATCTTCCAATCATAATACACACACACACACACACACACACACACACACACACACACACACACACACATATATATATATTATAATTAGACAACATATTTATATTAGCTTTGAAAAGATAAATTCTACCAATTAAATATTATTAGCTTTTGAAAAGAATAAAATTACCGATTTAAATGTTATTAGTTTTTAAAAAGATAAATTTTGTTAATTAAAATAATTAGATTATAAATCAATATTGTCAAATTTAAACAATTATTAAAGAAGATAATTAAATTTCTATTGCCCAAAATTCCGGGACATCACAAACATGGTGTTATCAACATTGAATAAGATCTAAGAATATTTGAATACACAACCTATAAATTTCTCATTTAGTGTAAAAATAATTCAATCCTTTAAAAGAACATAGAACACAACAGCTGAACTCCTAGGATATAATCTTTGGGCAAATTCTTCATTATCAACTCAATCAACAACGTAAAACAAGACTTGAAGCTAAAAAAATAATTCCAGCTTCTAGTTAAAGAAGAAGAGCAGATATGTAACGGTTCAAAGATTTTCGACCTCGAAAATTGACACTAATACGTTCACTGTATAGAATGCCGAGCAATTAAGTGCCGGAAATACCAGGCTATTCAGGTTAAGAAGAAAAAAGAGATAGAATAAGAATATAACATAATAGCACAGAATCTCATAATCCCAACGGAACAAAATATAATATAAAATAGTAGCATTTATACAAAGGAAAGCTGTAACTATCAACATATACACAAGATATCAAAGTACAACCAATCTGGACAGTTATAATAACTTGTCCTCAGCTACTATCTATACAGCCTACAATGCACAGCGGACTATAGTCGATACGTGTAATACGTCTCTGCCATCCAGCTTGTCTCTGGGCTCCAAAGCGTCCTAATCTAAAATTCTGCAATACTCAGTCCGACCCAAGCATTACAATAAAGTAACACCCGAGTCAGGCTGGAAACCAGCATGAGTAAACACACTTAATATGTAATACTTAAGTTATAAAACTCTGTTGAAAAACCAAGGTAACTCGTACAACTCGATGAGTTTTATCTTATTTTAACCAAAACACTTCCCCAGAAATCCATTGATACTACATTAATGTCTAAGTGTAGTTATATATTTAAAATAATCAAATTTATCTAATTTATTCAGTTCCAGCCTATTAGACACTATAACCGAACCCGTAAAGATTTGTAGTGATTATTAGATCGAAGTGGTTCTCGGTATCACTGTTATCCGACCCCGACCTCTTCGAATCCAAGTAATAAATTTAAAAAGGTAAATTGTTTAAAATAAACAATTTACTAATTTAGGTGATAATATTCAAATATGGCAATTTATTTCAACTGTTTATTTCAAATAAATTATATCATCATTTGAATCTAATAGAATTAAGCAAAAATAAAATTAATTTGTCTAAGCATTTGTTGGAGCAAATAAAATAATTCGAAAAGGAAATATCCAATAGAATTAAGCAAAAATATAGATCGTTAACCGAAATAACGATCTATAATCAATATCCAACAATTTACCCATCAGGGTTTTAATTCACTTTGATTAACCATATTCATTTATTTTTGAAACCAAATTAATTACAAAATAAACAATATATTAAATAATACTAATTTATAAAATATCACCAATTATCCATAAGTTTAAGTCAAATAATAATATAATTGATTACCATTATAAAATATCATTGAATTTTAAAACTACGGATTAACAATAGATTTTAGTAAATTAAAAAGGGAATATATATATATAAATCCCATTTCTTCCTCTTCCCATTTTTTTCTTCTTTTCTTTTCCCATGTTCTTTTATTTCACCTTCCTTTATTTTTTATTTATTTATTTTTATTTTCCCTATCCTTTATCTCTTTCCTTTTCCCTTATTTGTTTCTGGCCCAACAATTTTCAGCCCGCCACTCTTCTCCCCCTCTCCTTTCTTTCCTTTTTTCTCCTCTGTTCTTTTCTTCATTCTCTTCTTTCTTCCCCAAACGTGTACACGCTATGCCATGCACATGTACATGATGCCAACGATCCCAGACTTGCCGCTGACTCCCCTCGCGAGTCGTCTGTGACCATCGCACTACATCTACCCACCAGGAAGACTGGCTACTCTCCTGCTCAAAATTTTGAACTTCAAACCAAAACTGGAAATAATGTTTTCCCCCAATACACCGCACCAAGGCACCGCCGACCGCTATAGACCACCCGACCTTGCCACTTGGTTTGCCACACCCTCCTCCACCTTTCCCCTCTTGGACCGCACGCCTATCCCTACCCATTCGCGTTGCCATTATCTCCTAACCTGAGATCCAACAACCTCTTCTAAAAACCCTAGATCCACGTCGACAAACCACCACAACCTCCAATAAGTCGCCGCTTCATTTTTCCCACACTTCACTACGCTTCATCCTCCGCCCGACCAAGTTTCGACCCCCACCATAGCCCGCTTCATCGGAAATTGATCAATGACCCAATTCCAGTAAACCCTATATTTTTCATCCCACACTTCACTAGAAATTCTCAAACTAAGCTTAAAATTCATGTTTACCAAAGAAGAACACATTCATAGAATCTAATATTTGGATTATGGTACTCGAATTTTTGCTAATCTTAAGTTGTTTCCTGTAAATTGTACTTTTCTTCCTCTATACCTAATGACGTTAGTGAAACAAATTTTATAAAATCTACATGCGAAAACAACCGACTTTGATTTTAGAGACGTAATCTAAAACTAACTAGGTAGGAATAGTTGCAGGGTCTCATCCTTTTCAAATGAAACCGGCCTGATGTAAATGTTTTTGACTTTCAGATGGTTCAAATATACTAAAGTAATATATATAAAGCACCGAAACTGTTAGCACAAGAATACATGACAAACCAAAGGTTCCATTCCAAGGCCACACGAATATGGTTACATACAAGTTTTTCAGTAAGTGAAGGCTTCAAGTTCTACTCACCTTTCTTTGAACAGAGCAGTATTTGGTTTTCCCTTTTGGTTTTGATCCACCATGCTTGAATGTTTCTACAGAGTTTTACTAGTAGTTTTGAAGAAAGATGCTAGCTTTTGTTTTGATCTCTTGAACTTGAATTATTTTATTTCTTTAAGTTGTAATGGCAATATTCTCTTTTTTAGCTAGTTCGAATGAATGAAAAAAATGAGGTAAGGTAGTGGTATTTATAAGAGAAGGTAAGCTGCAGTTTTTCTTTGTGTATAGTAAGCCTTCTCTTTATTTTTATTTTCTTTCTTCTATTTTGATTTAAAGTAGGCTGACCTGATTTGATTTCATATAAAAGTTTTGATACTGATAGAATGTTTTGTATGCAAGAGAGGATTGGTATTTAATGCTATGTTCCCTAGTGTTTACATGCATATATATATATATATATATATATATATATATATATATATGTGTGTATATAATATATGTATATATATGTGTGTGTATGTATATATATATATATATCCCAACATATATACATTTTACATATACTTATAATCATAGTTTTTGTCTTACTTTATCTCATACTAATATGTATTCATATATGCCTATCTTTATGTAATTTATATAAATTTTACTTATGTTACATACAAGCAAATATTAGCCACTTATATGAATTTATTCCAACTTTTATACGCAATTATTTGCTTACATATGTTTTACCATCAAATGCCATAAAGCTTGTATATATCTATTTATATATTTATGGATATTTTATCTTAATTTAAATGGTGAAGTTTATATATATATATATAATTTATTTTCTAAAAGATTTATCGTATCCAGAGATTTTATAAATCAATATTTTTTATAGTTTTTAATCAATTTATAGATGTCGATATTTTAATTATCAGAAATTTATTTGTTTGACTTAATAAATCAATATTTCAATAATTTAAAATCAACCAATTACCCAATTACGGATGTCGGAATACCCGGGTCGTCACATTCCTCCTCTTTTAGAACTTTTCGTCCTTGAAAAGGAGCGAAGCGAAAATTTTAATTTTAATGTTTACTATTAAATCATTCTTTTAACGCCTTAACTCCTTACTCTTTTAATTGTACAATTTAAAACACTTTAAAATTTACATAATATTATCAAGCTAACTTTACATATAAAAATACTTTTCATAACTCGATGTCTAAACAAGTCCATCCTTGTTCTCACAGATATTCAGTCATACGTTGATTAGGCACAGGACTGAAAATTTATAAGTACTCAGTATACCCATTTTCAACACCTAGTGAAAATACTTGGAAAAAAACTTATGCGAGAATGCTATGGAAATCACCACCCCCTCCATGGGTCGCAGTTAGCAAGATGATTGCGTCGCCATCTAGGCGAAATCTATAAGAAAACTATAGGCATCCTTACCACTCGATTTCGCCATGGAACTGCCACAGATTGCAGCTACATCTAGGGTTGCATTGCCATCACAGCAAAAACCATGTAACTGTAGGCATCAGCGCCCTCGAATTACTCTACCCCAAGCACAATCCACAAGAACTACAGTTTTGTCCGGACGTCCTTTAGGATCAAAATTTAAAACCCCCCTTAGGGCTTTAGGCAGAACCACCCTGTGGATCTCCTACTATAAGTTTCAACTCTAAATAAATGCGCCTTTTTCCCTATAGCATTCTCAAAACATTTTATACTATACATATATAGTACCTTTCAAATCATACTCTTTATATGTATCACATATAAATCTCATTTACATAAAATCGATATCTCAAAATCGATAATCCTCAAACTTGGCTTTCCAAATTCCCAAAATTTGCTTTTTTCCAAAACCAAAAGCCTTTAGAATCAAAGAGTTCCAAAACCCTTTCAGTTTCATTCTCACAAAATCATTCTTATATATATAAGATTATTCTTTTCAACTTGAATAATTTTTGGATCACTTCATACTTATATAAATTCCACTTTATATTTTCAAATATCTTTCAAATATTTTTTTCTCTCCGTTATAAATTCAATAAGGTTAGTTTTTAATATAGAACAAATATATATATAATCTCATTAATATCAAATCAAGTTTTTAAAGTTCGATTTCCTTTACAAAGCTATTGGTCACAATTTCTTACTTCTTGTAAAGTAAGTTTCAGTTATAGTGCTATCCAACTTTTATTATAAATCATCATAATTACTCAAAACATAATCTTTCCCTTCCAAAACCATTTTTTCTTTAATATCCGATTTGATTCCAATTCAGCTTCAAGTTCCATTTGGGTTCTAATTTCAATTTCACCTCAATTGGCATTTAAATCCATGATTTAAATATAAGTACTTTACACTTTGACCAGTTTGAATTTAGAAGATAGCTTGAAAAGTTTAAAATAGTTAAATGTTTGTAAAATAGTAAAATGGTTATAAAATAGTTAGATAGTTAAATAGTTAATATAAGATAGTTTGAGTTTTAAAGAGAAAGGTTTGCATAGTAAATAGCTTGGAGAGAACAAAATAATTTAAGTATTCAAGAAGATAGTTTAAGACAATTTAAAATAGTTTATTTGAAAATAGTTTTAAAGTCAAACCGATTCAGTTTCCAATCACCAATTTGAATCAATTTTCAATTTCCATTTCCATTAAGTTGATTCAATCCAGATTCCCATTCGAATTAACTTCGATTACCATTCTAATTCAAATCAATCCCTATTTTGAATTTGAACTAATTCAACTTTGATTACAATTCCCATTTAATTCAACTCAATTCCAATTTGAATAAATTTCAGTTCATTCTCAATCTTTAGTCACCTCGATTTATATCAATTCGAGTTCGATTTTCGAAATGTTGATTTAATCAGTTAAATCAAATTAACCTTTAACATTTAACTTAACAACCCAAGTCTTTAAAATAATTTTAAATTCTGAGCCCAAATTTCAAATATTCCTTTATATTACTTCTACTTAAACTTATTTCAAGGTTCGATTGAGGGTTTAATTTTTTTTTTTAAAAACAAATCAATTTTTGGAATTCAATTGATTACCCAATTATAACTTCATATTTTGAAATCAATTCTTAAATAGTTTCGGTTGACATGTTTATTTTGACATTTCAAACTTAAGTTCAATATAATTCCCTTTTCATAAATTCAATTTTTATTTCCAAGTATCAAAATCATGTAAATAAATTTCAGGATAAAGTTTTAATTCTACATAATTTTAGGAATGGATGTATATCATTTCAATCCACTTCTCAATTTAATCGAAACGATCTAATTTACAGTTTTATATACTGTTAATAAAAACAGAATGATGGCAGGATATGTCAAAGTAAATGAACTTCCAAGTTATCTAAAGCACCAACCAATAGTTTCCATCCCATATTTCTAGAATTCGAAACCCGTTATGTTTCAAAAATCATTTTGTAATCATACATACTTGCATAACTCCTTTGGCACCCCTTATCAACCTATGCCCTTTTCTTTTACACTTTAATTCATTTAACTTTCATAAGTTAGATTCCAATTTCACCTTGAAATTCCCATCTCAGATTATAATCTCAAAACTTATTTAACTCGCCCTGAGTTAAATTTCAATTCATTTAACCCATTAAACCTTACACAATTTAAATTTCCATTCCAAATTTTAAATTTCTTATCAATATCGCTTCCCAATTATAAGTTCAAAAACTTACTTCCCTTTGGGTTATACATCTCATTCTTCGGGGGATTTCAGAATTCAACACTTAATATTTATTTCAAATCAACTTTGAAATCATACATATCCACATATATATACATATTTATTTCAATTGCATACCAAGTCACAGTTTTAAAGTTTAAACCATCCTAGATTTTTAAATGCAAAACAATTCATCTTCCAACCCTCATTTTTTTTAAAAAGATTTCTATATTCAAAAGTATTCTAAATAATATAATTTATAATTTCCTTAAACACTTTGAAACAATTCCAAAACTTTTTCCTGGGGTTTAGATTTCTAAAACTTTACAATTTAAATCCATTTCAATTTATAAGTCATACTTATATAAATTTTTACTTCCATAAAGCATTTTACACTGTTTGACATTGTTTATTTTATAATAAACATCAACAACCAATTTATGATAATAATCAATATTACCATACCTATAAATTAAGTACACCATATATTCCATCATAATTCATTGGAAAAAAATATAATCAAGGTAACTTATTTAAAATACTTTGAAAATTCTTTTGAATTTTTTGGTATTTAAATTCAGGTTTTTGAATCCATTTTTAGCTTTACTTATTTGTATAGTTCATTCTGATCGCATTTCTGTTTGATTATATGTGTTTTACCACTTAAATCTTATAATCTTATTTAATTTTTATAATAACAACATACATCCTCCATAATTAGAAAAATTATTGCTTTATATATATCAAAATATAAGCTTATATAAAAATTATTTTATTTATATATTTTTTAATATATTTTTAACGTTTTTAAAATCATTATATAAGAAAATAACAAGTATGCCCTCATATAGTACTCTCCACTCATTCTAGAGTACTACTGACCCTATCTCTAATTAGTAATTTCCAACAGAGCCAAGGTTCTCGCCTAACCTTCAGCTCTGATACTAAGTGTGACGGCCCAAAGAATTTCGACCCCGAAAATCGACACTAATACGTTCACTATATAGAGTGCCGAGCAATCGAGTGCTGGAAATGCCAGGCTATTAGGGTTAAGAAGAAAAAAGAGATAGAGTAAGAGTAGAACACAACAGCATAGAATCTCACAATCGCAGCGGAACAAAATATAATATAAAATAACAGCATTTATACAAAGGAAAGTTGTAACTGTCAACATATACACAAGATATCAGAGTACAACCAATCTGGACAGTTATAATAACTTTTCCTCAACTACTGTCTATACAGCCTACAATAGACAGCAGACTATAGTCGATACGTGCAATACGTCCCTGCCATCCAGCTTGTTTCCGGGCTCCAAAGCGTCCTAACCTAAAATTCTGTAATACTTGGTCTGACCCGAGTATTACAATAAAGTAACACCCGAGTCAGGCTGGAAACCAGCCTGAGTAAACACACATAATTTGAAATACTTAATTTCTAAAACTCCATTGAAAAACCAAGGTAACTCGTACAACTTGACGAGTTTTATCTGATTTTAACCAAAACACTTCCCCAGAAATCGATTGATACTACACTAATGTCTATGTGTAGTTACTTATTTAAAATAATCAAATTTACCTAATTTATTCAATTCCAGCCTATTAGACACTATAACCGAACCCGTAAAGGTTTGTAGTGATTATTGGATCGAAGTGGTTCCGAGTATCACTGATATCCGATCTCAGCCTCTTTGAATCCAAGTAATAAATTTAAAAAAGGTAAATTGTTTAAAATAAACAATTTATTAATTTGGGTGATAATATTCAAGTATGGCAATTTATTTCAACCGTTTATTTCAAATAAAACGTGTAATCATTTGAATCTCGTTATCTTAATTTGTCTAACCATTTGTTGGAGCAAACAAAATTATTCGAAAAGGAAATATCTAATAGAAGTAAGCAAAAATATAGAACGTTAACCCAAATAACGATCTATAACCAATATCCAACGATTTACCCATTAGGGTTTAATTCACTTTGATTAACCGTATTCATTTATTTTTAAAACCAAATTAATTACAAAATAAACAATATTTTAACTAATAATAATTTATAAAATATCATCAATTACCCATAAGTTTAAGTCAAATAATAATATAATTGGTTACCATTATAAAATATCATTGAATTTTAAAACTACAGATGAACAATAGATTTTAGCAAATTAAAAAGGGAATATATATATAATCCCATTTCTTCCTCTTCCCTTTTTTTCTTCTTTTCTTTTTCCCTTTTCTTTTATTTCTCCTTCCTTTATTTTTTTTATTTTTTTATTTTTTTATTTTCCCTATCCTTTATCTCTTTCCATTTCCCTTATTTTTTTTCTGGCCCGACAATTTTCGACCCGCCACTCTTCTCCCCTTCTCATTTCTTTTCATTTTTCTCCTTTTTCTTTTCTCCCTTCTCTTATTTCTTCCCCAAACGTGCTCATGCTACCCCGTGCATGTGTACACGATGCCGGCGAACTCAGACGCGCCGCTACTCCCCCCATGAGTCGTCTACGACCACCGCACAACGTCTACCCACCAGGAAGCCCGGCAACCCTCCCGCTCAAAATTTTGAATTTCGAACCAAAATTGGAAACGATGCCCTCCCCCAATACACCTCGCCAAGGCACCGTCGACCTCCATTGATCACCCGACCTTGCCACCTTGTTTGCCGCACCCTCCTCCACCTTTCCCCTTTGGACCGCACGCCTATCCCTACCCATTCGTGTCGCCATTATCTCCTTACCCAAGACCTAGCAACCTCCTCTAAAAACCCTAGATCCACCTCGACAAACCATCATGGCCCCCGATAAATTATTGGATCATTTTTCCCACACTCCACTACACTTCATCCTCCTCCGGACCAAGTTTCGACCCCCACCATAGCCTGACTCGTCGGAAATTGATCAACGACCCAATTCCGGTCAACCCCATATTTCTCATCCCACACTCCACCATAGATTCTCATACCGAGCTTAAAATTCGTGTTTTCTAAAGACGAACATATTCATAAAATCTAATGTTTGGATTATGGTACTCGAATTTTTGCTAATCTTAAGTTGTTTCCTGTAAATTGTACTTTTCTTCCTCTATACCTAATGATGTTAAATGAAACAAATTATAGAAAAATCTACATGCGAAAACAACTGACTTTGAATTTGGAGACGTAATCTAAAACTATCTAGGTAGGAAGATATTATTTTTTATGTAGTTGCAGGGTCTTATCCTTTTCAAATGAAACAAAGCCGATGTAAATGATTTTGAGTTTCAGGTGGTTCATATATACTAAAACAATAAATATACAACACCGAAACTGTTATCACAGGAATACTTGACAAATCAAAGATTCCATTCTAAGGCCACATGCATATGTTTGCATACAAGTTTTTCAGTAAGTGAAGGCTTCAAGTTCTACTCACCATTCTTTGAACAGAGCAGTATTTGTTTTTCCCTTTTGGTTTTGATCCTCCCATGCTTGAATTTTTCTAAAGAGTTTTACTGGTAGTTTTTGAAGAAAGATGCTAGCTTTTGTTTTGATCTCCTGAACTTGAATTTTTTGATTTCTTTAAGTTGTAATGGCAGTATTCTCTTTTTTTAGCTAGCTCGAATGTATGAAAAAATAAGGCGAGGTAGTGGTATTTATAAGAGAAGGTAGGCTACAGTTTTTCTTTGTGTATAGTAAGCCTTCTCTTTATTTTTTTTCTTTCTTTTATTTTGATTTGAAAGTAGGTTGACCTGATTTCATTTCATAAAAAAGTGACAGAATATTTTGTATGCTTAGGAGGATAGGTATTTAATGCTATGTTCCCTAAGGTGTTTATATGCATATATGCATATATATATATATGTATGTATATATGTATGTATGTATATATGTATGTATGTATGTATGTATGTATGTATATCCTACATATATACATTTTACATACATATACTTATAACATAGTTTTTGTCTTACTTTTTCTCATACAAATATGTATGCATATATGCCTATCTTTACGTAATTTATATAAATTTTACTTACGTTACATACAAGCAAATATTAGCTACTTATATGAATATATTCCAAATTTTATACACATTAATTTACTTACATATATTTTACCATTATACACATACATTTATACTTGTACATATTCTCATATACATTGCTTATGTACGTTTTGATATTACATATATATTTATTCAAACTTCTATAAACTTTCCTATATTTTACTTCATTTGGGCATATATACACATATATATTTATATACTTATATATATATATATATATTATCAAATGCCATAAAGCTTATATATATCTATTTATATATTTATGGATATTTTATCTTAATTTAAATGGTGGAGTTTATATATATAATTTATTTTCTAAAAGATTTATCATATCCAGAGATTTTATAATTGAATATTTTATATAGTTTTTATTCAATTTATAGATATTGATATTTTAATTATCAAAAATTTATTTGTTCGACTTAATAAAATCAATACTTCAATAATTTAAAATCAATTAATTACCCAACTACGGACGTCAGAAAACCCGGGTCGTCACAAGATACCATGGTGGATACAAGTACAGCAGCAATACTGATCTCATTAACCATTCCAGAACTAGCAACGTTGCCTGATGGAGTAGAAGATGATCCTGAAGGTGTCAGTGTGGTTGCTGATGCTGCAGGTACATGTAGTTAAAAATATAATTGTCAGTTAATTTCATATTTGAACATTAATATAATTTGAAATATTGATAGGCATAAATTAATCTAAATTATTCCACATATAGCTATTTATGCGTGAACTAACCTTTGGTGTTTATTGGTAAAGATGCCATAATCTGGTGAACTCGATGATAATTTAAGCAGCTCTATTTGCAAATTGAAACCGTTAGTAGTGACTAGTTTGTCAATACAGAATAAATTAGAAAACATTTTGACCTAGAGTTGAATAGAGTTATTCGTATTTGCAATTTTAGATTTGCCATGTTAATTTGAAATTAATATTTGATTTTAAATTATTAGTTTGTGCTTTGGATCAAAAGAATGGACAGTTTAAGTTAACTTGTGCAGTTTAGCAATTTTTGAACTTTAAAAGTTTAGGCAAAATGCACATCCTCAATTTGAGGAATCATAATTTCATTTTATTTGTCTCATTTATTTATATCAACTACATGCAAAATAAATTCAAATTCATAATTTTATTTAGTGTAGTGCTAAAGGCACTAGGCTAGACGCTAGGGGTTATCGCGTCTGTGATGTTAAACTTAAATAGGAAAAACAAAACAAATGCCCATGATGATATTCTTAAATGATAATAGACTTAAATTGATGATGGACATGAAGTTAATTACCTCATGTCCACCCTCAATTTAACATCATGTGGATCTGTTAAATTATTTTTTACATCTACGTGGGAAGTTTATCTCATGTCCATCCTCAATTCACAATCTAATCAAAATTAAAATAAGACAACTTTCCAAGTAAACAAAAACATAATATAAAATCAAATTTATTCATTCACTTGCATTTCATTTACCTCTTCTCCATACATGTATAGAATCCCAATAGAGAAAAAAGATTAATAGAGAAGATCGTTCGATAATTATGATTGCACATGGATTGAGCTTATCTACCTGAGAGCAATCTTATTATAGATACATTGCCAAGCTCGCTATTTTGAGAAGGGACCAAATTACTCAAATAAAGCAAACTTCCATTTAATGGTTGTAAATGACCATCTCTTACTGAGTATTCATGATCTCTACAGGATTAAATATTCAAGCAAAAATAGTTACGTGCATTTACTTATTTTCTTAAGGTCGAGGATGTTTAGTGGTAATGGAAGAGAGATCGAGCTGTCAATTTCATCTATATTCAGTATGCATGCACATCCGATAGACGTGTGCATATAAAATTTTGACCAAAGTTGGAAATAAGTTTAAAAATGGGTTGTTGTTGCATACCTTTATGTTTAATTCTTTGAATTTAATTCACTTCAATGTAGATACGTAAATTGTTTGTGATAGCAAATTGCTCAAATGCAATGTATAAATATAAAAATAATTTGTAAATATAGTTAATTTTTATAAATATGTTTAATTCTATAAATGTATAATTTACAAAACTTGCTTTGCTTTTTGTAAAAATAAGTCAATTTTTGTAAAATTACTAAATTTTTAGGGTAAGTTTGTCTCACATTCGTAATAAGTTTCAAAATAGATAAAACATCCTTCTCAAACTAAATTTACATTTCCGGTCCCTGTTTTCAAATTCGCGCACGCAAAAAGACCCAAATACCCTTTATGTTTTTAACATTTTAAACGCTTTTAACTTTATGTCGAAAAATCGGATCAACATACCATTTAACACATATTTTATGATCTTTAAAATGAGATCCATTGTCGATACCAAAAGTTCATATTTGTAATAAAGGTGCAATTATTTCATATATTTGCAGACAATTCAGCAAATTTTGAACATTTACGTTTTTTTCTTTCAAATTTACAAATTTGCAAATAATTGCAGACATGTGTGCAACGATATGGTATAGTTGTAGACATTTCTGCAACTATATGATGTAGTTGTAGAAATGTCTGCAAATATTGCATATAGTTGCAGACATTTCTGCAACTATTGCATATAGTTGCAAAAATGCAACTATTGCATACTCTTGCAGAAATGTCTGCAACTATTGCATATAGTTGCATAAATTTCTGCAACTATTGCATATAGTTGCAGAATTTTTTGCAACTATATGGTATAGTTGTAGAAATGCAACTATTGCATATACTTGCAGAAATGTCTGCAACTATTGCATATAATTGCAGACATTTTTACAACTATTGTCTATAATTATAGTTTTCCATTGAAATCGAGAAAGCTGAGCTCGCCATAGAAGAAAAATATGAAATCAAGAAAGATAAGTTCGCCTATGAAGAAGAAGATGAAATCAAGAAAGATAAGCCGTTATTAAAATCGATCGTGCAAGAAGCGGAGGGTATTTTAAGGAAAAAACAGCCGAAATGAAAAACAGAGACCTGGAAAGTATGTTTTCTTGCGGGAGGAGTTTTAGTGAATTAATTTTGCTTTTAGTGATGCGTGCCTAATATTCACTAATTTTTATATAACAGTTTTATAAAATAGATTAAGTTTCATAAATTTAGTTAATTTTTATAAAAATAATTAACTTAGTTAAAAATATTGCTAAAATTAATTAATTATTATAAATTTATTTAACTTTTATAAAATTTTGACAGTATATAGAAATTTATTTAATTTTTATGAAACTTTAGCTTACTTAATTTTTTATAAAACATGGTTACTTTTGATAAATTATTTATGTTTTATACAACTTAGTTAACTTTTAGAAAATTATTTAATTATTAAACTTGGTTAACTTAGTTAAATTGTCATAAAACTTAATTGTTTCTTATAAATTAATTTTTTTTGTATAACTTAGATAATTTTTCATATTTTATATTTTTATATACTTAGATAATTTTTATAATTAAACTTGTTAACTTTTATAAAACCCAGTTAACTTAGTTAAATATTTATAATGCTTGTTTAATTTTTATAAACTTATCTAATATTTATAAATATTAGTTAACTTAGTATAATTATAAATCTTAGTTAATAATAGTAATTATTATTATTATTGTTATTATTATTATTATAGAAGATTTAGTTATATATATTTTTTGTATGTACTTAGTTAGTTTTTATAAAGTTTACTTAGTTAATTTTTATAAAGTAAACTTGCTAATTTTTATAAACTTAGTTAACTTAGTTAAACTTTATAACGTGTGGTTAATTTTATAAACTTATTTAATATTTATAAATCTTAGTTGTTTATTTTTATTATTATTGTTGTTGTTGTTGTAGTAGAAGATTCTGTTAATTTATATTTTTATATACTTTGTCGAGTTTGTTAAATCTTTATAAAACTTAATTAATGTTAGAAACTTGGTCTTATAATAAAACTTAGTTAAAAATTTATAAAATTTAGTCAATTTTTATAAACTTGTTTAATTTTTATAAACTTGTTCAATTTTTATAAAACAAAGTTAACTTAGTTAACATAAAACTTACGCCCATGCAACCTACACATTAAAAAAATGATGCTAACAAGCCTTAGTAGTGCTGTCAAACCTGGTCAAGGAATCCTTAAGTAGAAGGAAAAAATTCACATACTTCCTAGAATGATTTACTTCTTGACCCGATCACCATTTCCGAACTGCAGTCTTCCACTTGGAATATTAATGCACAACCCACTTACTATCTTCAAATAAATGTGTATTCTATCAGTAGATTAATATAGGTTGAAACTAAGGTTTGGAAAAGAAGCATAAGTGAGTGAAATCTCTATATGGATTGGAAGTCATATTAAACCTCAAATTATGTTAACTGGATATAATATATGATGCCTGAGGACGAATGAGAGTAAACTTGGTGTAGAGTAAACTAGGTGTCACAGACTCAAACGGAAATGTTTTCTAATGAGAGAAGTTTGTTCTTTTCTTTTATCTTGGTATACCCATTTTTATAATAACCCATCAGAGAAACAATACCTACTTTGTGTGAAGGTGATATACGTGTTACGAATCAAATAATTAAGCATATGTAGCTGGCTAAAGCACTTTATTGTATTAATGAATAAAACTGATGTAAAAGACTATTCTCTCCTAGTATCTGCATTGTTATTCTTTTCCAATGCCTTATGAAAGTGGTACTGACGAATTCTTCATCAAGATAATGCAAGTTAAATAATAGTTAACAAGCGACATAGAAACAATATAGTCGAATTCCAACGAGGTTACAGTATAATACAACAGCATTTTAATACGAAGTGGTACATTTGCAGTCAAAAGCCTAAAATGTAAATTGATTAGCCAGTCACTAATCTGTTTGAATTCAAAATCTATGTCCTTTTCAAATTTATTCTAAAAAAATACTCTTTATAGCCTGCTCTTTTATTCTTGCATTGGGTTGAAAATTCAAAAATGTCTTGCAGAGCATGATTTTGACAAAATGAAATGTTTGATTAATAGTTTAGAAACATACCTCCTAAGACCTAGAGACCTGGAATCTTAACGCCATAGGGCATAAGGGGTCAACACATTCGAACCTTTGAAGCACAATTAAAAAAGTAAGAATACTGGAACTAAAATTTTCCACATATCCTATATGAAATGAAATTTACTCTGTTGCATAGGATTGTATATTGTCATTGACCGCCTTCATATTTCTCCGCTAGTCATTTGAAAAAGAACTGTCTATTGAGTGATACTGGTATTCTTATAAATAGTGATCGGGTCAAGAAGTAAATCTTAGTTAACTTATTGTTATTCTACTAAATCTTAGTTTATTATTATTATAGAAGATTAAGTTATATTTTTTATTTTTATAAATTAAACTTGTTAATTTTTATAAAATTCAATTAACTTAGTTCTAGTTGTTCGCTAATCACTTTGCAGAACTTTCATATATATTAACATGGTTAAAATAAAAAAAACAATGTGCCCCTACGCTAACTTCTTCTCTACAATCAGATATTTCAATGAAATAACATACAAACTATAATAAATGTGAAATTTAGGTTAACTGATACTTCAACGGTATTTTGATAACATATTCACAAAATATCGGACCGATTCCTGACTAAAATATGCCATGAAATTTGAAAGGTGAAACTGTTGCAAAGCATACCAAAAGAAAGCTCAAATGTCATTTTGTTTGTCAACCATGCTAAAAACATAAAAACCAAGTCGTATTCATTATCTAGCTTTCACTAAAAATAATTTTTTGAAGAGCTCAAAACATAGAAAATGTTTATTCAAAATTTGAGGAAGATGATATCGGTAGACAAAAGAAATTATGACATAAACCATGTTATTGAATTTTATCAATGGTAGAAAGTAGTACATTCTTAACTAATTTGCATGGAAATAATTTGCATATTCATACTAAAAAACATGGTATATATCCAAAGAGAACTAAAAGAAAGATCATAAAATGCTTTCAGTAGATGTAAACAGTGAGGGTAATACTATTACCTGACAGAGTAAATAAATATATGATCACACACTGTTAAAGAAAAGCAATTGCTGCATGTACCTCAATATTAATCCTTATTATGGCACCAGAAGCCTCTTGAATCGATTTAACTGAAGCTCCTTATTTTCCAATCAAATAGTTAATGAGTCGATGGCACCAATAATTAAATGGTTGTAAGAGTGGACGGTCCTTCATTATTTGTTTCAAAGTCGAAAACATGTTTGAATATTATCACCGCATCCATGGCAAGGAAGATTTTTGCTTCCAGTTCCTCTTTACCAAAACTGAGAACCTAAATGAACAATATTTCAATTACTGTCAAGACAAGATAATATATCATGGTGCAGAAAAGGAAAGCGTTATGTGGAACTGATAGAAAAGGCATGCGAAGTTGTTTAGGTGAACAGCCAAGAGCATTAAGGCAGCATTGGAAAAGAAACAATTGTCATCGTATCCAGCTACAAAAGCATACATGTTAATAAGGATAACTAATATTAGTATTTGATCAAAAACTAAACCCTATGATTCTCAGCAAAATCTTTCTATTGTTGCGTACTTATTTGTAACCAATGGACTCCAGAAATGATGCAGGTCTTCATATAAATGATGTATTTGTCTCCATAAACTTTTGTTTTATTCAGAGTTGTGTAGCTCAAAAAATACATAGAGACATGGATAGGGCGTAGTGGAACATTTCCATATGTGTGTATGTGCGCACATGTATAGGCATGCATGCATAAATATTTTTGATCTGCAACCAGTAAAAATCAATCCATATTCGGTTATTATTCACACAATCCCCAAAATCCAGTTTCTTAAAACAAAATATGCAATGTAGCAAGTTTACACAATAAATATTGACAATAAAACACTACAATTTACGTAGTGTATATTTCAGAAACTACAATTTACATAAGTACAAGTTAGAGATGAAAAGGCAAAATGCAAGCTGAAGCATTTGAAAACCTGGTCACATTTTGTCCACGGGTATGCAAATTGCAGGATGAATAAGGGAATAATTTGCATTATACGCTAACCATTTTTACTGTAAACTAGTGGACTTCTGTGTATGTTTAGTGCATTGACTGGGCAAAGTGCATGCTGAATAATTGGAATCATTTTCATTGTTACAGACTTCATACGTATAGCCAGGGATGCTTCTTCAACACCCTATGCACACATACATAATTTCGTGTATGTACACAGACACACATATAACAGTCGAATAAGTAATTGTGGACAAAACCTGTCAGAACTAATTGTCCTTATTTTAAGGGTTGTTATACTAATCTACTACAGATAGGACACTTAGGAAAACAATATATATTTGAGATGCTTTCCATTTTTTTATAAAACTATGGTACTGAATCATATCCGTCAACTGCACAAGTAATTAAATCACACATAAAAAATAAAAAAAAACAAGTGAGGCTTTAGGGGACACAGTACATACTCAAGAAAATAGTGGTTGCAATGGTATATGCAAAGATAAGTAACTTAATAGCCAACAGGGTTGGCGCAGTTGGTTGATGGTCCGGACTGCGTGATCGAAGGTCACGAGTTCGAGCCCCGAAACCGACAACCCTGTAACAAGTACCCAAAGTATGTGTTTGGCAGGCACATACTTCCCTAGAGTTTACAGGCGAAGCTTGGTTCTCTAGGTAATTCAAAAAAATAAAATAAAATAAGTAACTTAATAGTAAGTAAATGTTACTAAATGTTATCAGATTGGATTTGAACTAAAGCAACTTATTATTTTATATGTTCATATAATTACTAAAATACACCATGTACTTCTTATACTGCTAATAATTGTTGACCGCTATAACTTATTTATTGCTGCAAAATTATACAAGTTTTCTAGAACAACAATTCACCATATTAAACGAGCAAGCAGTTGGAATATCTTTTTCTCCTACGAAACTGCATTAACCATGAAAATTTAATTGGGCTTCTAGTCTAGTCCCGTTGGACCTAATTAATTTAGTGCTTATTTGCCTGGATAATATTATCACTCCCTTATGGAACCATCAGGCAATAACTAAAATATAGTCAAATGTGAAATGAAACTGAGGATAAAAAAATTAGTAAACTCTATTAGTATACAACAATTAATTAAGTGAGTTGTGATATTACAAATGTATGCTATAAAGAGGATATCCCTAAGGAAATTGAATAGGCAAATATTTGTTACAAATGTATTTGAATGAAATATACATGTACTGATATGCAAGGTGTAAAACATAGCTACCAAATTTTTTGTGATTATAGTTTTAAAAAAGTTAAACAAAGCAAAGAATGCTTACGTTTACATGGTTTGATAAGTTTTAGCTTCAATTCATGGTCAACAAATTTTAGTGTGGTCTAGTTCATTTAAATCATAAACTATTAATAGATAGAATTCTGCATAATAATCAATTAAGAAACTTTGTACGTGCAACAAAAATGATAAAGTTAGGTTAAGTATATGTGCCGAGGACATCCGATAGTTGTTTTTGAATTTATTCTTGTCTAAAGATGAATTCAAATGAGTGTCTAATCATTATTCTTCAATATGGACAGTAGAATGTTTAGAGGGTGTGATTTTGTCTTCGTTGTCTTATGACAGCTGACCCACCACATTATATGAAGTTCTATCAACCTGTTTTTCACTGATAATCTTGATTTAATATGAAATTCTAACACTAAGAATGTTCCAGTATATTTCTTTGCATGTTCCTATATACTCACATCATAACTCAAGTTAATTATGATTATATATTACTCATATTTTCTAGTATACTACTTGACCAAGCACGGCTAATCACAGTAACTAGATTACATATAAAAGTACATTTTGAACCAAAATAACAAAATTGAAATTGATGTATAAATAAAGAAACACATAATGAAATAAAAAAATCGAAATTGATGTTGATTAAGCTAATCGAAGAACCCATTTTAAACCTAAATAAAATCGATGAATTGCTGAAAATAAGTACCTGTAAAGGGAACAGTTAGCGGTGATGATTCAGATTCGAAATCCAAAGAAAGGTGAAGGGAGATGTCTGAATGACAGAGCGGGGGTGATGAAGGCGAATTTCGGTGATTGGAAGAGAGATTTAATTCCACTTTGGGTGGTGAAGGTGTTGACGAGATGAAAGGCTAAGAAAAGTAATATGGAGAAGTGAAAAAAATGAGACGGCAAAGTTATATTATTTACGTTTTCTCAGCGTTTAGACGTAAAAGTTTCCCTGCAGGATTTTTGTCCAACGCATTCAGGGAACAAATGCTGAGAATAGCTACTGTCAACGGGGTTTTTTCTTGTGGTGTCTGCCACTGAATGACGTTTTTCATTCGGCATAATCACCAAACCAAAAATTGCTTCAACACCGCTCTAAATTTACCGCTTCTCCGAACGAAGCCTTAGCTTCCCAAACCAGCTCGAACTTCTCTTTCAGCATCGTCATTTAGATCTAGGGTTTCGGGTGCTTTACTTTCTCCTCCGCGAGCTTCTCCAGTGGCTTCTTTCCAAATTCAGGTATCAATTTCTAACAATTACCACCTTGATACCAATTTCCATACAAGCCTTCCAACTCCATCTACACCTTCATGCTCTAAGCAATGGATACTTACCCAATGAGCTTCGGCAATGTCATCACCCATTACACTCTGTCAACGAACTCTAGCGGTGGCCACCGCCTGTCAACAGAGTGTTCAAAGTACCTAGTCCATGTAGAACCTATCAATCTTCACCATGAAAAACAAACATCAGGTAACAACTTGGTAAACATGTCTATTGCATTTTCCTTTGTGTGAACCTTCTAAAGACAAACTAGCTTCTCTTCACTCATCGAGATAAGAAACGACTCTCTCACCTTAATATGCTTCATTCTCGAGCTGAACGCTAGAGTTTTAGCTAAGTGAATTGCACTTTGACTATCACAGTACACATCTATGCCTTCATGTACGAAGCCCAAATCACACAATAGTCGCCTCAAATGAGGCACTTCCTTAGCTATTTCGACCGCAGCTATGAGCTCTACCTCTGTAGTGGACAAAGCCACAATCCTCTGTAACCTCGTTCTCCAACTGATCGTTATCCTACTAATGGTGAACACATATCCGGAGGTTGACTTCCTTCGATCTCTGTCACCGGCATAGTCAAAATCACAAAATCCAACCAAGCTGAAATCTCTACCTCTACCACCAAAGACAAGTCCATGGTTTGGAGTTCCTCTAAGGTATCTGAAGATGCACTTCATTGCTTCCCAATGCGTCTTTCCTATATTTTCGATGAACCTGCTCACCAATCCAACCGCTTATGCAATGTTAGGCGTAGTGCAGAACATGTCATATATCAAGCTGCCAACTGCACTTGTACATTGGACCTTCAACATATAAGCCTTGTCCTTTTTTTAGATTGGAGAGCCTTTACTAGAAAGTTATATATGCAAAGGCATGGGTATGCTGATTGTCTTTGCCCCTTCCATGATAAACTGAGCAAGCAACATTCGAATGTACCCCTTTTGAGTGAGGGTCAAAAGTCTTAGCTTTCTATCCCTTTGGATTTCCATACCCAACATTTTCTTTGCTTCTCCAAGGTCATTCATTTCGAATTGCGCTTTTAGCTTTTACTTTAAACTATCGATTTCAGCCTTATCCAAGCAATCAACATATCATCCACGTACAAGAGTAGGTACACCCATCTACCATTCTTTAAATTTTTGAAGTTGAAACAAGTGTCTTTGATGCTACGATCAAAACCAAATGAAAACATAAAAGAGTCAAACCTCTTATACCATTGTCTATGCGACTAGTTAAGTCCATATAAAGACTTCGTCAATTTGCAAACCCAATTTCCTTTCCCATCTACAAGAAATTCTTCTGACTGCTTCATGTAGACGGTCTCATTCGAGTCTCTATACAAGAAAGTGGTTTTCACATCCAATTGTTCCATCTCCAAGCCACGAGCTACGACGATAGCGAGCAAAATGCGGATGAACGTATGCCTCACTACTGGAGAGAATATCTCATCATACTTCAATCCCTTTCTTTGCGAAAACCCTTTAGCAACTAGTCTAGCCTTGTATCTCCCATCATCCTTCACCTTGAACACCCACTTGCAACCTCTTGGTTTGCTTCTTTGAGGAGGTGGTACCAAATCCTAAGTCTTATTCTTCTTCAACAACTCTAACTTCTCTGCCATAGCTCACATCAACTTCGAACTGTCACATGACTTCAAAGCTTCATCAAGATCAAGCGGCTCCTCATGAACCAAATGTAGGGCATAGTCAAGCCGATCACTAATGCTAAGGTTCACAAACTGCCAATCACCATACCTTTCAGGTGACCTAATTGTCCTACGGCTGACTCGGGTAGGTACTGCTTTGCCTAAACTTCTTTCAACTACACCTTAAACTGAATTTCCTCTAGATTCATGCATATCACAAGCACTACTAGAAGATACCTATGGACTATCCTGTGATGTTTCATCAACTGTGCTTTCCTCGACAGCATCGACAACAACTCTATTATTTGGTTGGAACACGAGAATTTCTTCCATCTCCTTAGGCCTATTAGAATCTTCTGATGTGGTTGGTAGCTTCTCCTTTGGATTGAACATAACAGACTCATCAAAAGTAACATGTCTAGAATGAACAATCATCTGATCAATAGGGTTCTAAATTCAATACCATTTGATACTCCATTGACGTATCCCATTAGTATGCCCTTATATGCTCTAGCCTCCAACTTGTCATCACCTATATGGTGAACGTATACAAGACAACCAAAAATTAGTAAGTAACCAAGATACATTGCTTTACCTCTCCACTTTTCCTCTGGAATCTTCCCATCTATGGCTTAGCATGAAATTTGATTTATGATATGCACCGCAGTTGATAATGCCTCAGGCCAAAAGCCTCTAAACAAGCCCTCCGTCAATCTTAAGCAACGAGCCTTCTCTTGTAGAGTCCTACTCATCCTTTTTGCAACCCCATTGGATTGTGGATCGTCGGGTGTAGGAAAATGTCTTTGAATGTCATGCTGTCTACAAAAGTCGAGGAACACCCTAGAGACAAATTCACCGCCATTATTGGATCTTAGCACTTTCAACCAAAAACCAAATTGTTTCTCAACAAGCGCTTTCCAGTCTTTGAACTGATCAAAGCTATCTGATTTGGCCTTCATCACATGAGCCATACTTTTCAAGAAAAATCACCAACGAAAGCGATAAAATACTTTGCTCCTCGAAGAGAAGGAGTAGCAACTGGTCTCCAAACATCTGTATGCACGTACTCAAGTACTCGCCTTGATCTATGGAGTCCAACTCCAAATGATACTTTAGTTTGCTTGCCTAACACACACTCCTGGAAAAAGTCCATCTTGTGAAAGCTTTCTCCTTTGATCATCTTCCATATCCAAAGTAACTCTAAACCCTTATCTGAAATATGATCTAACTTGAGATGCCAAAGCTTTGTGGCATCCAATGCATAAGAATACTCCAACACACGACTCTTCAAGAACTATGGTTTCTTTCTGTAAATATAAATTTCAAAACACATTTCCTTTCAAAAGAATTAGTGCACCTCTCGAAACCTTCAGATTATCCTTCTCGATAGTTACGTTGCATCCCAAAGATGTCAATTATCCTAAAGAAAGTAAGGACTTCCGAAGACCTGAATATACCAGACACCTATCAAAGAGCATATCACTCCATCAAACATCCTGATCCTTATTGTACCTTCACCCATTGCTCTACAACTAGCATCATTACCCATAAGGAAAGAGCTTCCCTCTCATCCGACGAAAGAACTAAATTAATCCTTATCAGGCATCATATGGAAAGATGCTTCCGTATATTACTATAGACAACACATCGTCGGATACAGACTTCTCCACCGCAAATGATGAAGATTCGTCTCCATCCTTCTTCTTCAAATCGGATAATCCCTTTTCCAATAACCAAGTTTCTTGCAGATAAAGCACTTACCTTCCTTAGACTTTCCTCTCCTACCATTACCGGGCTTCCTGGACTTGAAACGCCCTTTAAAGTGCCGATTCTTCTTATCATATCTACCTTTTTCAACAAAGATGATGTAACTACTACTTCCACCTTTACTTCCTTCACTTATCTCCTTCATCTGATCTCTCAAGCCCTCAGATAGAAGGTCTGAATTCACATCTTCCACTGTCAATGTGTCTCTAGCGAAGATAAGACAGTTAGAATAACTTGTGTAAAGCTCCGGAAGTGAACACAAAAGCGTCATTGTCATTTACTCCTCATCCATTTTTAAGTCAATAGTCTTCATCTTCATCACAAGATCATCAAAGAAATTAAGATGTTCCTTCACTGAAGTACCCTCTCTCATCCGCATGGTGAAAAATGTCTTCAGCAATATCATACGGTCAGTCATATATTTTTTCAAGTAGAGATTTTCTAGCTTGGTCCAAATACCCCTAGTAGAGGTCTCACTGCTAATATCTGAGACAACATTCTCTTCCATAGTAGTTGTAAAGTAGTAAATGCCCATTTCTTCATCTCCTTCCTTTCCACGACTAAGATGTCAACTGTCAACTCCTCAGGAGAAAACACTATTGGATGGACTTCATTCTCATTAGAACAACCTTCATCCTCCATTGCCACTTGTAACATCCCAATATTTTCAACCATTCGCATCCGCATATGACGGACTTGAATTGCTCAAAATATCAGATTGTTAATTTATATTTGGAAAAAATCAGCATTTTATGGTAAATAAATAAATCACAGAATCACAGACACCGAGTAACATAACAACAAGCAGCGGAAACTAATGAATAGTAGTTCATGAAGCTACTATATACATATATCAGAGTTAAATAAGATACAACAAAAGTCTTGAATACATAGAAGTCTCAATACAATAGTCAAATAACAAAATTTGAATATATCACCGGAGTCAACTGAATAATTAAAAGCTTAATAGATAGTTGGATCTCCAAGCGAAACTCCAAACTCCAAAGGTGAGTCTCAAATGTTATGACACTCAGTCTGACCCAAGCGTAAAGCAAAACACCAAACATTCGAATCAGGATTAACATTCTTATATCAATAAATCCAACCCAAGTGAAATATCAACTGAAATGCAAGTAATTTAAAGGATGTTTGGGATAACCATCCTCTAAGGATCCATGGAACTATCTACCATGTAGTACAATACGCTATTATAATATGTCTATAGTAAATTAAACTATTAAAATAGCGTTAAAGCGTTACCCATATCCCCTTTAACACATGCTATAGTGCCATAGTCTATACAGTACCGTAATACCCCGTAAATTGGAACCACCAGAGGGCACTACATAGGTACAACACAAGTCAAACTCGTAGTGGTCTCGATATGGTAGGTGACACGGCACAACTAGGCAATGCCAGGATAAATATACCAAATACACTTCCGGGCTGCTGGTAACGCATAGCCGCAGCTACCTCCCACCTCGAGCCACACTTCCAAAATCCGAGGTTGCACCAAATCAATCAGAAAGTAATAGAATGGTATCGAAAAAGTGTGTCCGATCAGAGGAGTTACCTTACTTGGCCTGTCAATTACTCCTGTTTTAGCCACCTTAAGCTAACTCATGGAAGTCAGGTCCACGTATATGCTTCAAATAGAATCGTCACCACCATCCTACTTCATTCTGAAATCTCCACCACGTACACAGTTGTTAAAGTGGTTTTCGATATTGACAGAGAGTATGACAATGATCAATCCCGGTCTCTTTAACAACCAAATGTTATTATAACACCGCGGTCATTTCAAGATATCATACTTTGAAAACAAAATATCATATCCATTTCAAAACGATATCAATACGATATCATTTTTCACTTAAAATAATATTCATTTCCAAAAGCATTACACTTTCAAAAATTATAACACTTTTGAAATTATAACATTTTTGAAACCATAACACTTCGGTATTCATAACACTTTCCACTCGAACACTTTAGATATAGAAAATAGTATATAATATAAAATAGTTAGTATATTAAAAATAGTTATAAGTTAAAATAGTTTATATTAAAATAATTAGCATATTAAAATAGTTTATAAGTTAAATAATTTATATTAAAGATAGTTTATATATATTAAAATAAGGGGCATTTCACTAGAAGGACGGATTTTGTAGTCCAATTAGTTTCTATGACACACATCCACAGAAATTAATTTCAAGACCAAAGTCAGCAAAATAATTACTTTTAAGGACAAATTCAGCATGCCAATTATTTTCAAGGACATAATTTCATAGGTTTTTAGACCTTAAAAACTAATTATTTTGCATTTTGTCCTTAAAAATAATTATTTCAGTTGTGTGTCCTAAAAACTAATTGCACTTACTAAAGAGGCCCTTGTAGCTAATTTTCACTTAAAATAACTTATAAAATAAAATATCCTTATATATATATAAATGCTTTATATAATAAAAATAGTTTCCTCAAAGTTCACAAATCAACTCGAATTAAGTCAAATTCCAAAATCCCATTTAAATAAAATCTCAAATCTTCCACTTCAATTCAATTCAAATCTCAATAAACCATTTTATATCGATTTCAAATATAGATTTGAACTACAAAATATAATTTTGATTCCAAAGTTTAAATATTCAAACAATTTCAAAACTAAATTTGATAAATTCACTTATATCTCAAATTCATCTTCATTATTGTTTAGTTTTGAAATATTCACTTAATAAAATCCAATATCATTTAAATAAAACCTTAAATTAAATTCAAATAAACTAAACATTCCTTTCAATTTAATTAAACTTGAAATATTCATTTAATCACTTTAAATCAAAATTAAGTTATAAAATCATATCTTTAAAATCTCAAATTCAATAAGTTTAAAATCGATTTTAAATTAATAGAATCCTTAAAAGAATACAATTTCAAACCAATATCTATTTATCTTTCCAGCCTTAACTTATTGAAATTATTATAAAAATCTGTTTTCAAAATATAATTTTAAATAAATATTTAAAACATAATATATACTAATTAAATTAAATCTTATTATTAAACTTAATTTATATTAAAACTTAATATATATATATATATTTTAAAATATTAAAAATATAAGTAAAATCTTAAAATTTATAATTACAAAACTAACTTATAAATTTAAATTTTTCAAAACATATAATTTTTAAAATTAATATTTTAAACATATAAAATAACATTTATATATATATATATATAATGTTTTAAAATCAATATTTATATAAAACCATATATTTATCTTTTAAACCTTGGAAATCATTTCAATATATATATATATATATATATGTATGTATGTAGACCACGGTGTCTGTATAAAATTTTCTATCCTATGGTCAAGTGATGCGGATAATTATCATTTCAATCCGTAATTTAAATATCTATGGGTATATATCTTTTCAACCTGCAGTCCCAAATTCAATGTCAGTAAAAATTGCTTTGATTTATCATTTCAACCCATAATGATTTTCTCCTATTCTACAAGGTCGTTTAGATATGTATCATTTAAACCCATAGGGAATTTTATACTAATAGGGAATTTGCAAAGCGATAACATATGTGATAATAATATAACAATCAGCAACAGACATATATTATAAGTGATAAAATAACTAACAGATTATGGTGTCAGATGCCACAGGTGAACATGTACAGATAATAACATATACACAGCAATTAAATAAGTAACAGCAGCATATTTTCATTGTCTTTCAATTGAAATCAAATTTAATAAATATAAGAACGTTAATCATGAGTGATTTCTCTTGTTTCGAGGCTAGATACGAATGGGAATAAGATGTGTTATGAATCCAAGCAAAGCAAAATCGGCACGATTCGACGATCAAAGATGATAACATAAATTGATGGAACAAAACAAAATTAGTTCAACATAAACTGGAACAAAATAAATATTATACCCACATATGTCCTTCTCTAATATAAAATTTTAAACTCATATTAATATATATATATATATATATATATATATATAAAAATAAAAAAAGATCCAAATATCAATATTTGTTATAAAAATCAATATAAACAATGAGATTACCCTTCTTATATAAACTGATAGATAAAACCCAACAGACCAGACATACTATCATTAACATATTTATAAAAAAGCTAATAAAACAATATATAAATTCATATAACTTATACAAAAAACCAGCAAATAAAAGTTTATAAATTAATATGTATAACAACTCATATACAGGTGCATATGTATGAACTATCAGTAAAATAAATACATATATACATTAACACATTGAATTAACCTGCATAAAATGATATATATATATATATATATATATAGACTCTTACACGAACACTTATACAGACACTTTAAAGAACAATATACATTACTTAATAAGCTAATATATATAACAACATATAATAACAACTTAAATACATATTGTGTCATATAAACTAAAATATGCAAACCAACATAAATCCTTATATATATATATATATATAACTTTTATAATTTATAAACTTATTAATACGCAATAGCTATTGTAACAATATATATATATACATACATATATACACAAACATATTTACGTACATATATCCTTTAGCAAACATTCATACTAAATACAACTTATACATTCCAAACTAATATATTCTTATACAAAAATCCAACCGATATACATAATTAATATTTACAAGCAACTTAAACTAATATATAAACTCTTATAAAAAAAATATAAACTAATATATATAATATTCTTACATAAGAGAGAAGAAGGCTGTGAGGAGGAAAAGTGGAGAGGCGGCACTTACTGAGTTGCTCGGCCAACTGGGCTGAGGCGGATTGCGAGTTGGAAGAGGGGAAGCTTGCACGCAGTGTTCGGGATGTGGAGGAAATGGTGGTGATGTCGGTCAGAGCTATGAAAGTTTTGGCCTAGGTTTGCGGTGGTGGGTGGCCGAGCTGTTGGCATGGGATTGAGTTTCGAGAGGGGAGGAGGGTTGACAGGTGGCTTCGACAACCATGGTGAGATGGTGGTCTCTGGCCTTGTGCTCGGCAGCAGTATGGTCGGAGGGGAGAGATGACGAGGGGAGAGTTAATGAAGGCGGACGACATTGGCTTGGGTCGGCGGTGCTTGCGTGAGGGAGATGAAGAGGGGAGGTTGGAGGATAGTGTTCTTAGGTAGATGTGAATGCTTCATTTTTTTTTTGTTTATAATAGTGCATAGCCAAACAAAAGAAAAGAGAAGAAGAAAGGTGAGTAGCTTTTCGGAATAATGCAAATGCCAGCTAACGTTTTTTTAGTTCTTTGAAATTTTTTTATATAAATATATATCTATACTATTATATTATTACCCAGTTGCATTTCCAGAGCGGAGAAGCCACTTACAATTTTGAAACTCAAGCGACGCGGATCTCTCTCTTTTCCTATATTTTTTTACCCTTCCGCTTCAGTTTTGTCTTCCCTCTTCCTCGCCCCACGTCTAACCCTAGACCTAGGTGTTACCATCCCTGTCGGTTTGGATTTTATGCACTTTGTCATCCTTCCTCTCCTCTTTCAGCCTCCTTCCCCTCCCTCCTGGAACGGGGTCGAAATCGATTCGGCGTACAGTTTTCGACGCGGTTGCTGGTCCTTCTACCCATGTAAGAACCTGTTCCTATTTATTACTACCGATCAATGTTAGGTTGGTTACGCTCCTGCTTTGTCTAATTTGGTTCGATCTGGGTTTTCACTTTACTGTATGAAAAACATTATTATTTTTGGATATTTAGCTACTTTGTGAAATTTTGCCTTCCTATAGTGATTTTCCCCAACTTCGAACTATGTTTCAGTCTTTTTTTATATTTTTTGGATGTTTAGCTGCTTTGTGAAATTTTTCCTTCCTATAATGATTTCCCCAACTTCAAAATATGCTTCAAACCTGATTTTTTTCATGGCCTTTGTTTTAGAATTCTATTTTCATGTGATAAGTAATTTTTTGTGGTTGTTTTCTAGGGATAATTGATTAAAAAAATTATTTAAAGGTGGAAAAAATGGATCGATAAATAAAAAGGCCACTTGCTTACATGTATGTGAAAAATAAAATAAAATTTCGTTCCCAGCTGTTAGAAAATTTTAGAGCCATAAATTTCAAATTCTGTTTACTGTGTAAATTGACATTTTCTTTCATGTGTTAATTGAATTTACATATGGAGTTTAATGAGTAGGGCAAGCATGAGTTCTGTAAATCTGATATTCTATTTTGTTAGAGTAAACTAGAGTACCGATCTAACATTGATATTTTAAATGATTTTTACCAAAAAAATGTTGACTAATCATCTAGCAAGGCCTAGGGTAAGTCATTCTGTATTTATGGTTTTTGCAAATTCAATTTTAGGTTTTGTAAATCTCCTTATCATTGAAAAATACACTGCCTGGATCAATACTCAATTGTAATATATTTTGTATACACTTGATCTATTTTATTGCCCAAAAATTATTTTTGATGATATTGGTGCAATTTTGCTCGAATTTGTACATCGTTGCATTGCCTTTGTGATTTCAAAACCGTACATGTTGTTACTAACAACTGATTGTTGTTTTTCGTTATTTTTTGCAAATTCAATTGTGGGTTTAGGAAATTTCTTCATCGTTTAAAATACATTGATTAGATTGATAGTTAATTGCATTTCATTTTTATACACAATTGATGTGTTTTATCATCTAAAAAATCTTCTTGAATGATATTGGTACAATTTTGCTTGGATTTGTACCATATTGCGGTATGCAGTGATTTTAGGAATGTGAGCTAAATTTTGGTTATTAGGTTGATAAAGTTATTCTTATTTCTTCTTTAAAACCTTCCTTTATAGCGGTAGATCTTTTTCCAATTTGTACAATGTTGTTTGGATTATGTTGAACAACGCTATTTATTTCCCCACATTTTGACTCATTAATTCGAACCTTCTAACTTAACCATTCCCATGTGTTATTTGACAATAATATGTCATTGTTTTGAAACTGTCCAATTCACATAGCACTAAAACTTAAATAGTTGATGTATTTGTTTCCCTGTGTTATTATTTCAATCATGGCTTAGAGTTCCAAATAACCAAAAATGCATGGTTTACAATACGATCAGTTTCTTCCATTACTTTCATCAGACCATAAATCAGATTCAACCTACCATTTGCTGTAAGAAATTCAAGTCAATAAATAATGCAATATTTCGTTGATTTTATCAATCAAAATTGGCAACTCGCCGCACTCGATATAATTTTTTGGTCAATTATTATTCAACAAACGCATCTATTAAAACATAGTCAGTACTTTTCATTTTGTAGCAAATAATAGAATTTATTTACACCTTTGAACACACACGCGTGTGCACAAACACATATAAGTACGAGTATTCAGTTAGTTCGGTCAGTCATAAGGTATAAATTATAAAATTGAATTGAAATTTAAAAAAAAATCAAAATCAAATTGAATCCAATTAATTTCAGGTAATTGGGTCGATAACCAATTTAACCGAATTATAAAAGTATGTTATTATACAAATGAATGATTACTTAAAGGAAAACATAAATTATGTTTTTAAGGAGATTTTATTAACTTTTACATATGTATAAAAAATTGACTGACTTAACAAGCAAGCTTATTTTTCTATTAGTTTATATATGTGCTTAATATACTCATATCAACCATTTATAAAATAAACTTCTACTGCATTCTTGGTATTTGAATATTTGACAACTTCAGATAGTTTCCCTTATTTATTACTTAGAGGCGATGTGTTTCCAACAATTATTTTTACGATTTTATTTGCAATATTAATACAGTGGAATTTTATGATATTTCCTTTTGGATACCTGACAGGTTTTACATTTTTAATTACTTGAAGCTTTTGTTTTTGATAAATAAATTGAATTATGCTTGAAGCTTCATATACCAAAGATACCAAATTTTACCTTACCATTTTCAAAAGCGTGCAACTTCTTGGTTAAAAGGTGATATTTTAGTAAATCACCTATACTTATATGCATGTACTATCTTAATATTTCTAATATCTTATTGCCAATGAATATATCATTATTGTGCAATTTTGCTTGAATATGTACAGTGTTGCATTGCCTTTGTGATTTCAAAACCGTACATGTTGTTACTAACAATTGATTGTTGTTTTTCATTATTTTTTGGAAATTCAATTTTTGGTTTAGGAAATCTCATCATCATTTAAAAGAAATTCATTAGATTGATTGTCAACTGCATTTCATTTTTGTACATGGTTGATGTGTTTTATCATATAAAAAATCTTCTTGAATGATATTGGCAAAATACAATAGTCTCTAATACATTGATATTTGTTTTAATCTATTTAGTATGTATTGTGGATTAATTCATTAAACTTTGCACTGAAAATTTGAGGCAATTTTTGCCGAACTTAGAATAGTTGCTGCTGCTATTTCTGACATGACATGGATATTGTTTCGAAAACATATCAGCTATATTACTATTCATTCACTGTATTATTACTGAGTGGTAATCCATTTATATTTCGTTGTGGAAAGACTGTTACAAAAGGTTGATGTAATAAATGCAGTCATTATTTCCTTATGTTTAGCATATTGTACATTACTATAAAATAAATAGTCGGTGAATTAGCAGTAACTGCAAGGCATAAACTGTTTCTTTCATGTACTTTTTCTAACCATATCTTGCTGTCTTACTGTTTTAAGTTTGAATAATATTTTTATGCTTCTGTAAAAATTTACCCTTTTTTACTACACTGAAGCTTTTCTTAAGTTACCATAAACAACCATGATTATTGTCCAGTTCTCCATGCAAATATTATATCTAATTATGTGCAGGGTTTTTTTTGTTAAACTGCAGTATGTTAATAAATGCCTTTGGGGTGTTTCCATGTGTGTCTATGTTCGTCCCCGACTCCAACCACTCCAAAGTGTGTGCGCGCGCCCTCATGTTGTGTCTGATTCCAACCAGTCCAGATTGTTTTGTCTCTATGTGTTCATGTCTGACCCTGACTTTGCCACTCCAGATTTGGTTACGTATTAGACCACTTGAAGTTTTATGAATTAATTGATTTGGATGACTTTGAGATGTTTATCAGCATTTCTTATTTAAAAAAAATGATAATGAAGTTGAATATTACAAAATGATGCGGTGATGGTAGAATATTTGGATGAATGAGCTTTTGACATAAAGATCTACAATTTAGACGGTTGTGCTGATTTGTTTAATTTCATGTTACTTTATATTTTTAGAAGTTATACCCATAACGATTTGAATTACTACATAGTTGAGATAGCAAAGATTTTAGAACTTGTGATTAACTAAAAATTAATCTTGTCATCTAACTGAAGCCATACAACAGGATGGTTGTGGAGTATTCTTCAGTACCTCCATAGCACTTTGATCTGATACAGTCAGCGTTCCTCCAGATCATGCAGTACAGAGTCGGCGGCGCTCCAGTGGGTTGCATGAGAAAGTAAGGTATCATGTTCATGATCAACGGACATGATTATTTCAAATTAGTATTGGTGAGCAATAGAGTACTATATTTTTTTAAAATTCCAATATATGGCAATAGAAGTGTAAGGCATTCCACTGTCCAATCTACTCAGTTTACAAACGTCATAATGGACTCATGCAGAAACTTATATTAGACTATTTTGTAGTCTTATATTTTGTAAAATTCCAATATGTGTACAAACTAAGATAATATGAGTTACTTATTTCCATTTCAAAAATAGGCAAATTTATAGTATAATAATTATGAAAACTGTAGTTCAAGAGTATTACATTTTTATGTGATTTTACATGAAAATGGCTTAACAAAATTCCATAATATTTTATCAAAGTTGCGAGAGCTAATGAGCCATGACAGATAAATTTCAAAACCAACGTTAGCAGCAAAGCTTTTAACTCCAAGAAGAATAACCAAAGGTAGAGTAGGTACATCAGTTACCTCGCCTGCACTAGCAGGTGAGTATATCTCACTTGCTTGAGCAGGTGAAATATAAATCTCACCTACGCAACCGCGCAACCAGGAGAGGTGTTCTCACTGATATAAGTCGCACCTATGATTCTATTTATCCAAACTGTTAGAAATCTGTAGCGACCACGACCGCATGGATGAAGAAAAAAAAAGTCACTTGATAACTACTGCTTATTAATAATATGAATTTGGTGCACGCATAAATTTCCTTAAATTAGTGGTTACATCATAATGACATTGTCTCCCACAAATCCAAAGAGTGCATTCACCTTCCATTTTCTTAATTAATATATCTGCAGCTGGTCCAAGAACAATAGACCTAAAACACACAGAACTTTCTCAATCCACCAATGGTGTAAAGATGGATAATAAGCATGTAGCATTTTAAAATGAATATCCTTGCCTTTTTTATGTTATATATTTTTAATGAAGTATGCATTGAATTCAATAGAACTGTGTACATATCACTGCTAGAAAGGCTTCGTATAGCGACGGAGCCTAGCGACGGCTGGCGACGGCTAAAAAAAGCGGCCGTCGCTAGCCGTCGCTATACGCAATATACAGATCCAACCCGAGAGCAGCAAATTCATTATCTTCCTCCCCCAAAATCAACCTCCTTCCCCCAATCCGCCGCCCCCCCCGTCACTGCAGCCGCCGCTCTAACTTTCAACGCCTCCAAATCACCCAAATTCGTGTAGGTATGCTCCTAATCTTTCGTTTGAATGTAAATTTGATGTTTTTAGGTTTAGTTTAAACCCTAAATCAATTAGGATTTGTTGTTAAATTGGGATTTGTTGTTAAATTAGGTATTTGTAGTGTTGTTAAATTAGGTATTAGTAGTGTTGTATGTTGATTTGGTAGATTAATTAGTTTATTATCATGAACTTGAATTAGGTATTACATTAATTAGTTTATCATGAAGTTGAATAAATGGTTGATGCAGATAATTAGTGTTGGCGATTAACATGGTTAGTTGTGTTAGGTGAAATAATAGTGTATATTAATGATTAACTTGGTTATTGATAAATTTACATGAAAGTATTTCATAGTTTATGAAATTGATAAATTACAAATTTAAGTTGTTAAGTGAATTTAAATTGACAAATTTTTATTTAATAATTAGATTTTTATTGTTTTCTAATTATCTGTTTGATAATTAGAATTTGTTGTTTTCTAATTATATTCATTAATAATTCTTCTATTCATTGTTCCTAGAAGTGCTGGGTAAGTATAAATTTTATTTAAAGTATAAGTTTTAAAATCCACTAAACATGTATATCATAACTTTTGCAGTGGCTTTGAGGTGGAACCATCAGATTATATTCTACAGGTTTCGAGAAAGGCATTTCAGAGCCGCATGGATGGTTGTTGGCCTTGCTGGGACGACATCCCACCTCATGTCAAGAACGCTATACAGGCGGATTTACTTGTAAGTAGTAGTTTGAATTTCAGTTGTAAATTAATATAATCTATATAACTTAAAATAATTTTAATTTACAGGCTGCATTCCGCGTTGACCCTGATGACTTGGACATTTATTTAAACCACTGGAACAAACGAATGAGGAAAAATTACAGGGATACATTGTCCAAGGCTAAGAATGCAGGGTAAAAGCCGAACTGGATGGGTGAGGGTGTATGGAATGAATTTCTTCAGCTTTGGAACAGTCCGGCGGTAAAAGTAAGTAAAATATGTTTTCTTTGTTATTTAAGTCTAATATAAATCTCGCAAGATATATACGTGATAATTTATCTTAATTTGTAGGAGTTATCTGCGCGGAACTGGGCAAACAGGAATAAAAATCCTGCATTGCACCGTGGTGGCTCCAAACCCTTTCAGGAGCACAAGAGAGAGCTGGTAATTAAATTTATAAACTGTGTTTACATTTTATTACAATATTTTATAATCAGATTAGCAATAATATTTATATATTTTCAGTCTGCGAGATACAACCGCGAGCCCACTATGGCCGAGCTGTTCAAGGTCATGCATGCCGTGGAGAGGACTGACGAAGAAGGCAATGTTTCGTACGAGTGGACGGATGACAAATCACAATCCGTAATGGTAAATTAATTTAGTGTTAATAACAATATTTTGTCTTATTTTATTTTCAAAATTTTGAAATTCGGTTTTTATCGTGTAAAACAATTGTTTGTAATCGCAGGAGAGGTACGAAGTAGAGCGGGCTCGTGTAGCACAGTCCACTGGTCGGGAAGAGCTTACCTTAGAGGAGGAGAACCTTATTTTGGATGCTATTATTGACCCGCCTTCTCGGACCAGTCGACGGTATAGCTATGGAAATATGGAGGTAAATTTTGACATGTACTAATATGTAAATTTACTTATGCATATGAATAGTTAAATAATTTTAATAATATTATATATATACTAATATATAAATAATTATGAATTATTTTGCAGGCGATGAAAATGCAGAGTGCATACAGGAGGTCACAGCAAGAGGCGGAGATTGCTCGGTTGAGGGCGACAGTGGAAGAAATAAATGATTGGAGGAAGAGTTTCTTTGAGCAACAGCTGGATGAGCGGATTGCGGCTTATTTGCAACAACATGGGAGGATGCCTGGAGAGGACGGCAGCGATGGCGATGAGTAGGTATGTTTGTTTGCTTATAGTTTGGTATATACACATTTTGGTTGGTTTGGTGTATATATATTTCAGGATATTATGTATATATTTTGATGACTTCTAGTTGATGAATTTGGTTGGATATTATGTATATATATATCGGGATATTATGTAGAAATTTCGGTTTACTATGTACATATTCTGGTCAATGGATTTGGTTGGATTTGAAAATGAGATTAGGTTGGATTTGAAAATGAGATTTGGTTGGATTTCATATTGTTTGAATGTATAGTGATGTTATACGATGGATATATGATGGTTATAGTTTATGAATATAGTGTATAGCGGTTGTTTGGTTCAGATTGGTTGAAGTGTATATGGGCTGTGCAGGTGCACAGAAATTTACTCAGGTTAGCGACGGCTAGCGACGGCCAATTGGTTCAGTTTAGCGACGGCTAGCGACAACCAATTGGTTCAGGTTAACGATGTCATTTAGACGTTGAAAAAATTTCCACGTGGCACATTTGCAGTCGTGAGCCATCGCTATTTATGTGACGAAGCCGTCGCTATACTATTGGGCGACGACCAATATAGCGTCGGCTAGCGACGGCTAAAAGCGTCGCTATCTGATGTCGTTCTTGTAGTGTATGATATCAATGCTACATTTTATTATGTCCAAGTTTTGCTGTATTTTGTTTACGTGTGTGAGTACGCATTTGATAATTTATAGTTTTTTTTGGATGTTAGATGGTGCAACATAAAAAGGAGAATTATCCAAAAGTTGTGAGATGAGGTTTTTTTTTTTGATTAGTTGCATTGTTAAGCTGCCGTATTTCATGATTCCTAGCACAAACTACTTTACCTCAAATGTGTATAATGCATGTTATTTACAATAATTATTTCGTGCTTCACATGCTTCTTTTTACATAATTTTTCCCTTTGCACTAACAAAAGACATATCACATTCCTATCTTACATGCCATTAAGAAAATTTTGAACTTAAACTTAGATTACTCCTCATTTCAATAATTTTCACCCCAAACTCATTACCGATTTCAGTTTTTTTCCCTACTACACTACTAACAAACGGTGAATAGGAAAAACTTATTAAATGTGGTCAAAATTTGTCTTCCTTTTGTTTGAAGCCCCACATTTTGATATAAAGTGTTAGACCATATGAGAATTACTTTTAAATTGTCCTTTTGCTTTGATCATGTTAAAATTCATATCATACAACAATTTCAGTTTCTTTATAATTTGATTTATTAAATGCAATCTTTTGACAAAAAACTTTAACAACTAATTGTCATTTTTGGTATCTAAGTTACTAACAATTCTAATAGAACACATATTAGTCCTAGTGATACTTTAAACAACCCGGTTTATAATCTTTTTCAACATATTATCTCTTAGCAACTATAAAAAATGAAACAATGAAGGGTTTTTACGCATAATGTATTTTACCTTTAATTTTTTATACTAACAAAACAAACAATCATGGTATTGGTCTTTGATATATTTTAAAATTTATCCTACATTTGTTTAGTTGTCCATATGCGAAGCATGGGTTCGTGGTAGTGTTGTTATATGTAAAACATTTTTTTTATAAGCATTGGTAATGACATATAATTGCGTGATATCCTAATAGTTCCTACATTGACTGTATTTTCTTATACCATTGATCTTGTAGTCATCTTCAAAATTGTATCACCTATATATTTTTATGTGTGCCTACATATTTTTTTGATGATGATGTATGTTACATGACCCTTATATAGTGAATAAGATATTGTCCCACATCGCCAAATATAAGTTAATGTTCATGCTTATATACTACTTTCCTCAAACCTATATTGACTTCTAGGGTCAGGTAATTTTGTGTGAGGGGAGGACCTACATGGCCATGAAATAACACACGCACGCCGCCGCCCACCCGTCCGACCCGGGCCGGGTGCGGGTGTGGGTCCAACAAAAGTGGATCGTGTTATATTTTTGTTGCACAGAAGTATACAGTTTTCTACAGTTTAAATTCAAATAGAAGCAGTTCTTGGCCGTTGCGAATGAAGAGACGCAATCACTGCAAACCGCAACCGTTGCAAATGAAGGGACGCGACTGTTGCGAACAGTAACACTTTTTGGCGTTGCGAACGAACGGACGCGATTGTTGCGAACAATAACACTTTTTGACGTTGCAAATGAAGGGATGCTACTTTTCTCAACGGTGTGAATTTAAACAAACGAAAGATTATTTGAGTATGTTAGTTGAATATGTTTATCGCCGTGTTATTTAAATGTTATTTGTTACTGACAACCAGATGACCCACTAATTGTGCATGTTATTTGAATACGTTTTGAAAGTTTACATTTTATGCAAATATGCAGACATGAGTCTTTATACGGAAACTTTTTTAATTATATTTTACAATTTCATGTGCAAGAATCGTCATTATACGACATATGCATGCATGAGTATTTATATTTCGATTCCATGCTACGGAATTTTTTTTACTTATATTTTACAATTCCGTGTGCGAAGCACGGATTCACACTATATATATATATATATATATATATATATATATATATATAATATTATTAACTGATAGAAATAAAATGGGAGAGCAGAAGATCAAAGTGAACGAACCAGTAAATGTTATAAAGTTAATAGGGGGAAGTGAACGTCACCTACTTCTGAAAATAATTAATGCAGCTGGCTATTGATTGTTGGTTTACACAGTAGATAACGAATCAACGAGGAATTCAAAAAGATTCAAAAATGCGGAACCAATACGGAAATTGTTTCGTTGTCACCCCGACTCCGAAACACACAAACGAATATACCGTGAAGATCAGCACAACGAGATGATCAAAACGGTATAAAGATACCAGTGATACGAGCATCCTATCAAAAGCCGACATACGGTACCGAAAATGCTGCTAAAATGCCAGAATTATGATAAACGGAGAAATAGCAGTCCGAATTTGACGAAGCGAAATATGACGTCTCACTTAGAAGATGATTTACAAATTTATTGTATAAAAATATTCAGGTTTGAAAAATATTTTATTACCATCTAATATTAACAAAACAATATTAAAGAGGGAACTAAAACAGTAAATTTTCTTCAAATCTATAAAAAACATGAGGGCTTTTGTTTAATTCTGGGGGATTTGGAATTTAGTCTTTTATATAGAATAACTTATGTGGAGAACGTTGGATGGCTAGCCTTGGAGAAGTATTCTTTCGTGGAAATAGATTAGGATTATTGTTCGACTAGATGATACGGGGAGTTTAGCCTGTTAAAGTCATCCACGTTTTTAACATGAATTGTTGCTTTGCCGGCCATCCACCCCATTGTTATTTAGATGTAATTTAATAGATATGTATATGTATTACGTATATAGCGTGTTCATGAAAAAAGAGTAATGTTTTGTTAAAATAATTGTATCTTATCATACGTACATAAATAAAAGTAATGTATCAAACAATTGATTGATGAATAATGTCTTGTGTAAAAACAAAATGTAGGAATGTAAGTTACCAGCTAAGGTTAAATCATTAAACAATCATTTATGGTTACTATCGTCAAATAATCAATGCAAGTGAGTTGTGCCGAAATGGCTGCAAATGTAATCTACCTTTTTCTTAACAATATAATATATGTGTGTGTGTCCTCTTTCAATTCTTCTGGAAGTTTTTATAATATTAATGTATTATATAGTGTTTGATTATTAAAATACTACGCATTCCTTTGTAAATAGGACTGATCATCCATTATCTTGAGTCTTAAAACATATCTGACATATTTTTTACATGTCCAAAATTAAAAGATAGTTCCTTCTTTGGAATTGAACATCATATCATCATAGTTCTATTATTTGCTTATCATATTTGTAATCACAATCTATTGTTTGATCTAGTATACAGGCTGGGTAACTTCAAAAAGAAGCTCATCGCATTAATTTACCTGCTTTGAAAATGAAAGGTTTTTTCGTATATTATATCTATAACTTAGGTTAGGATCTAAGTATAGGTTGTCGTGGGGGTACATATATTTTCATTTGAACATATTTCAACCATTTCCCAAGTTGTTGTTTTATACTCTCGTTAGCGAACATGATAGTACTGTACATATGCTGGGACCATAATGATCATAGACTAGTCATGTTTTGCTTTGTAGTGGACATGTGGGATGTTTAGAATAGTTTCTAATTTTAGTTTATATTAGAAAAGCCTGGTTGTTTGGGAAATTGGAAAAGATAATTTTCAAAAGACAACTTTTCTCATATTAATCAAAAATAAAAGCTAGCCCAAACGTCTTTTTTATTTTGTCAAGAAAAATTGTAACAAGCACCACATGCCACATACCATCTAGCTTCATTTTGTATTAATTTTTTCCTTAATACTGACTGTGTGACCTATTACTTTGTGTACAAGGTAGAAAAATCCCTAAATTAAACCTAAGGTTATAGTTGCCTAGGCATCACTCTTCTTTGTTATTACGTTCATTCAACTCATTCCTTACGCACCTCCAGAATGAATTGGAAGTCAATAACAACAATTGAAGCTTTAAAGAACGCAACTTTGTAAGTATAATGAAGATCCAAAGAAAAATAGCATGTTTTTCGGCAAATCGAGAAAGCCTCGAGAAACTGAAAGCAGTTTCAATAATTTGAAGGAGACTCTTGCCAAACAAGCTATTGGCAGTAACCTCAAGGAGTATATGAAAATTTGAAAACCGCCGTAGCAAAAGTCTCTCACGACAGTTCGTCATTTTTGAGTTTTTTATATTGTAATCGATGGAGGCGTTTGTTTGCCCTTAGCATATTAGAGTTAGGTGGTATCGAGTAGTAATCGGGCATGATATTCTTGTTACCCGACTCTCTTAAGTAATCTTTTGGGCTGGGTCATTTTATCAATCTTTCAAAAAAAACTCATTCCTTGTGCTCTTTATTAGTAAATTAGTAGCAGTAGTTGATGCTATGCAGTGTTTTACACTACTAACCACGACTACATAGTTTGTAGACTTAATTAATAAATTGCATAATCTACGAAGATATACTTATTTTTTAAAGTGCATTTTCCCTGTAATAAATAATGATATTTCTTTGTTATGGATAAATGTAGGATTTGTAGTATGGTGACTGATATAGACATGCCAATTGTTTTGTTTATAACATTTCCAACTTAAAGTTCTTAATATATGTTTTTATCATGCTGTATAGACTGATCCACTCCTGTATGTTCTTTTCCTTGGCTGCATATGGTGCTTATGGGTAACAGGTATCCCCACTATGTCGCACCACAACGGCTGTACAAACTTCTACACCTCAGACTACTGCTTTTGGTGCCTATTCTACAACTTATCTTACTCAGGTGATTTTTCTAGCTATACAACTCTATGCATTAATAATAATCCTTTTTATGCTTCAAAAAATCAAAGTTATGTTAGCAGTGTTAGCCTGTTAGGAAAACGGATTGACTAGTAACATTTCGTAAAGATAAATGATTTCTTCAGCATTCCAGTTGTTCAAGTATAATTCGAGTATCAAACATAGCAAATAATTAAACTTTAAATTTGGGTTGCTAGGGTAACTTGCGTTATACTTTACCATACTATATTATTTGGACATATGTTCAATCGATTATTATGCTCAAATATGATTGTTTTCTAAAAACAGACTTATTCGCAATAAGGTCACGCCCAACCTGCAGCTATAGTAGCTACATATACTCCATAACCAACTGTTGCTTTTGCTCCCTATCCTGCCACTTATTATTGATTCCGCAAGCCATCTTAGATTAGAATATATTTTTAGTTCTCTATACTTAGTAATGTACTATTTCAATACTTGAACTTGAACCTAATTTTATATATATATATATATATATATATATATATATATATATAACTATTTTTATGACACACACAATCTGCATACAAATGATTTAGAGATGTAATAGACTGAGAAACTGAAAGTGTGTTTATCGAGTGAAAATTAGGACCATGTCCCTAAAATCAAATTTAATAGCCTAAAACTCTTTCCGTTTTAAACATGTAAATCCGGTCTTTTTTTACAATATTTTGTTTTCTTAATTACCCTCATTTATTTCATATCGATTATTCTCGTGTGATTGTATTAGTGATCAAGATTTGAAATCTACATAGGGTAATCGGATTTAATTCGATCTACTGTTCGATTTTTTTTTGCGATTCATTATGGCTTAATTATCTTGCTGGTTAACGCTTGATTTAATTTTCGATATATTTTGTATTATTGTTTGCAATTTTTTTGATAATTTAGCAATGTTTTTTTTGTATATTTATGCATAACAAGTATAAGTTATATTAAATAATTCGAATAATACGATGTTTTTTGTGCAAAGAAATTTTATTTTTAATCTTCTATGTAAATGCAGAGTTGTATGCAGTTAAGTAAAATAACTGCATATACTTCTGCAATTATTGTAAGTAATTGCATTTATGGATGTATTTATCAAAATCTTTAGTTATCTAAATAAATGTGTATTTTTCAGCAGTTATCGAGAATTATTGCAGAATTTTATGTGTGTTGATAATAAGAAGCCCGATCTTATTCGTTGCAGTGTGTAGGCCTGTCAAAATTTGACCCAACCCATTTACCCTACGTATAGATGGGTTGAGTCAACCCATTTATGAATATTATAAAATGTGTTATAGGTTGGATTGACCCATTTTTAAAAGGATTTTAAATGGGTAACCCATTTACCCATTTGTTAAAGGGGTTTTTAGGCAAAGGGAAAAAGTTGCAAAAAAATTTAGTCTTAGAGACAGCAAGTTTGTTTTTTTAGTTTGAAGGACACTTTGTAGTGTAAATCACAGAATGATAGATGTAGCTATCATTTTCTGTTTACACTATAAAGTGTCCTTCAGACTAAAAAACAAACTTACCGTCTCTGAGACTAACTTTTTTTATAACTTTTTCCTTGTGCCTATTTTCTTGTTTGTTAAAAATATTAAATTTTAATATAAATTTGAAAAATAAGAATTTTAAACATACATTATAATTTTTCATGGAGACTAACGGTTGTACTTAGAAAATAACAAGCTACCGCATCCTATATTGGAATTCCGTCTAGTACAGAAGCCGCTATTTTTTTTGTTCAGACTGCAATAACTTCTTCGTTCTAACTCGAAATTAGGCGAGACTTCGACCGATCAACTCCAACTCAAATTACGTACAGTATGTAACACTCGGATACTTCATCGTGTGAATGCACACTGTAGTTCTCCGAGGAGATTAGCAGTTGTACTTAGAAACTAACAGGCTACCACATCCCCATATTTGAACTCTGCCTAGTGCAGAAGTATCTATTTTTTTTGTTCGGACTATAATAACTGCTTCTTCTAACTCGGATCAGACGAGACTTCAACCGATCAACTCCCACCTAAATTACGGACGGTATGAAATACTCGGATACTTTATCGTGTGAACGTACACTATAGTTCTCCAAGGGGACTGACAGTTGTACTTGGAAAATAACATGCTACCACGTCCATGTATATGAACTCCGCCTAGTGCAGAAGCTGTTATTTTTTTTGTTCAGACTGCAATAACACCTTCGTTATAACTCAGAATCAGGCGGGACTTCAACCGATTAACTATCACCTAAATTACGGACAGTATGGAACACTTGGATACTTTATCGTGTGAATGCACATTGTAGTTCTCTAAGGGGACCAATAGTTGTACTTAGAAAATAATAAGCTACCTCATCCCCATATTTGAATTTCGATGAAAATTAGAATTAAAATTTTAAATTTTTGTTGGATCTCAAAACACAAAAATTAGAATTAGAATCATTTTATATTTATTTGTTTTTTATTAGTCAAATTAAATTTAAATCTTTAAATGAGTTAAATGGGTAACCCGCTTATTAAGTGGGTTGGGTCATAAATGAGTTGGGTCATAAATGAATAAAAGAGAATGAGCCATAAATGAGTTGGGTCAAACTCGACCCAACCCATTTTAACTCAACCCAACCCATTTGACAGGCCTAGCAGGGTGATTGTATACGCTGTATTTTGATTTGTTAATAATGAAAGGTTTTCCTACAATTGCTGTAAACGAATTAAAGTTTTCCAATGGATTAAGAGGTTCAACTTGTGTATTATTATCTAAGTAAATGCAGACTTCTCTGTAGTTATATTAAATAAGTGCATAAATAGCTGCAAGTATTGTAAATAAATTACAGATTATAAATTAGTGCAAAATTTGATGAGTGTTTATTGAAGTGGCTAAATGTATCATATATGCACTTTTATCAGCAAATATTTGCAGTTCAAAATGTAAGATTTTTTTAAGTAAATATTTGCTTATTTTTATGGAGAGATTTTGAATATTTGTAGATAACGCTGCAATTAGTCTTAAAAATTGAAGAAAACTTTGATAATATTGATGTTTTTTGGTTAAAGTCTTTAAATATTATCAATGTTTTTCAGTGAGGAATGTAATAATGTATGTTGGAGTTTCAAGAGTTTTTTGAGTTAAAATAATTACGTACATGGTTGAAAAATGTAAATTGTCTTAAGTGAATAATTGCTAATAAGTAAGCAATTATTCAAAGTAATTCCATTTTTACTGTAATTATTCAAAATAATTGTATCATTTAAGTACATTTCTTAACTACATATATTGTTTGCAGTTAAAAATTTCATCTGTTAGTTGCAGTTATAATATACACTTTAATTGTTCAATTTTAACTGCGTTTCACTTATGTAGTTAAAAATTTATGGGTTTTTTAACAGCATTTTTGATGAGTGTTCATTGAAGTGGTTAAATGTATCATATATGCTCTGTTATCAGCAAATATTTTCAGTTGAAAATGTAAGAATTTTTTAAGTAAATATTTTTTAATTTTTATGGAGAGATTTTGAATGTTTGCAGATAACGCTGCAATTATTCTTAAAAATTGCAGAAAATTTTGACAATATTGATCTTTTTTTGTTAAAAGTCTTTAAATATTATCAATCTTTTTTAATGAGAAATATAATAAACTATGTTGGAGTTTCAAGAATTTTTTGAGTTAAAATAATTACATACATGTGTTGGAGAAAGTAAATTATTTAAGTGAATAATTGCTAATAAGTAAGCAAATATTCAAAATAATTCCATTTTTACTGTGATTATTCAAAATAATTGCATCATTTAAGTACATTTCTTAACTACAGATGTTGTTTGCAGTTAAAAATTTTAATTGCAGGTTTTAACTGTAGATCATATATGTAGTTATAAAATACACTTTAATGGTTCAATTTTAACTGCATTTCAGTTATGCAGTTAAAAATTTGTAGGTTTTTCAATTGCATATTTGATGAATGTTCATTGGGGTGGTTAAATGTATCATTTATGCTGTTTTATCAGCAAATATTTTCAGCTAAAAATGTAAGAATTTTTCAAGTAAATATTTGCTTATTTTTATGCTGAGATTTTGAATTTTTACAGATAACGCTACAATTATTGTCAAAAACTGCAGAAATTTTTGATAGTATTGATGTTTTTTTGTTAAAAGTTTATGAATATTATCAATGTTTTTCAGTGAGAAATGTAATAATCTATGTTGGAGTTTCAAGAGTTTTTAAATTGAAATAATTGCATACATGTGTTGAAGAATGTAAATTGTTTTAAGTGAATAATTGCTAATAAGTAAGCAATTATTCAAAATAATTCCATTTTTACTGTAATTATTCAAAATAATTGCAACATTTAAGTACATTTCTTAACTACATATGTTGCTTGCAGTTAAAGATTTCGTCTGTTAATTGCAGTTTTTAACTGCATATCATATATGCAGTTACAATATATACTTTAATGGTTCAATTTTAACTGCGTTTCAATTATGCAGTTAAAAATTTATGGGTTTTTTAATAGCATATTTGATGAGTGTTCATTGAAGTGGTTAAATGTATCATATATGTTCTTTTACAAGCAAATATTTTCAGTTGAAAATGTAAGAATTTTTTAAGTAAATATTTTTTTTATTTTTATAGAGAGATTTTGAATGTTTGTAGATAACGCTGCAGTTATTCTTAAAAATTGCAGATTTTTTTTACAATACTGATGTTTTTTGTTAGAAATTTTAAATATTATCAATGTTTTTCAGTGAGAAATGTAATAATGTATATTGGAATTTAAGAGTTTTTTAAAGTGAAATAATTGCATATATGTGTTGAAGAATGTAAACTGTTTTAATTGAATAATTGCCAATAAGTAAGCGAAAATTGAAAATAATTCCATTTTTTTAATTATTCATAATAATTGCAGCAATTAAGTACATTTCTTAACTACATATGTTGTTTGCAGTTAAGGATTTTATCTGTTAATTGTAGTTTTTAACTGCATATCATATATGTAGTATTAAAATACACTTTATTGGTTCAATTTTAACTGCATTTCAATTATGCAGTTAAAAATTTATGCCTTTTTTAACTGAATATTTGATATGCAGTTAACTATATTAATGTATGATATTTAAATACATTGTATTACCTTATTTCATGTTTAACTGCATATTTCATATGCAGTTAAAAGTTGTAGCCGCTGAATGCAATTATTAACTACATATCAAATATGCAGTTTAAAAATACATTTAAATGATGCTATTTTTAAGTGTATTTCATTTATGTAGTTAAATACATTAATGTATGATATTTAAATAAATTATGTATTACTTCAGGATGTACAATGGTTTATTCAAATGAAATTTGTGTAAAATGCAGTTACTACTACTTTATCATACCGAGGGAATAATTACAATTATGTTTTTTTGTTCAAATAAATTTTATTTTTAATCTTGTATGTAAATGCAGAGTTGTATGCAGTTATGTAAAATAATTACAATGAATGCTGGACATTTTTGTCTCCTTACTACAAATAGATAAGGATGTAACTGCTTTTTATGAGTCAATTACCAATACTTTTGACCATCAGTGTGACGCCCCACCTCTACACTCACGCTAGCCAAGAACACTACGGGGTAATGCTGTCGACCAGCACGAAGAATAAGGCCATTGAGGAGCGACCATCCGTGTAATTGCTTTATGCGAGTATCGATATGTCAGACGGTATAACATGTTTTTCATTTCAAGAGGAAATCTGACATATCAAATACAAACTCAAAACTACTACACGGTGGCTATGTGGACCTCGAAAACTAATATAGAAATAAGTATAACACAAACCAGTCACAGATATCCATATCACAAAGGTGGAAACAGATATGAATATATCACATAAAAGTGTATATCAAAGTAGTGGTCATATAAGATCCATTATGTCACAAAAGAATAGGTACAAGTGCTAGACAAAAGAATATGTATACATCAAGGAGTCTCTATCTCGAATGTATAATGACAAAAACTACCAAATCTAAAGTAGTTAGACAAAAGTTAGATGATGGCCCTAGATAAGGAGTCAAGCAGAAGCACCTGTAACATCTCGATCTAATCCGAGTATTATTTAATAAGAAAATAATAAACGGATCAGTCTAGCTATAAATGTTAGATAAAATGAGATATGATAAGAGATATTACAAAAACGTACGATAACAATAATGCCATACTATGAAAAATATACATTTAACAATAACAAAATCATACAATATCTCAAGAATCTCAGAGATCAAAAAGAATGTCATACCCTTTATTTTATTCACCAAACCAGAAATATTGACACATATATCAATGCCAATCGCAAAATTGGTGAAACACAAATTCTAGAAATCATCAATTAGAAATTCAAAAATCACAAAGGGGGAGGCCTATCATAGAGCCGGTCGCTAACCCATGGTCGTTAACCATAGAGCCGGTGCAACGACGTAGTGCAATATCGGTACGCCCGAGGAACCTGAAACTCAAATAATTCGGAACAATGACGTAGTACAACGGTACGCCCGGTGAACCTGATAAACCGGTACAACGACGTAGTACAACGGTACGTCCGAGGAACCAAACTCCATAAAAGAACAATGGGTCGCTAGCCCACAAAAATGAGTCGAAACTCCAAAGAACCCATAGGCCGTTAGCCTATAAAAGAAATGAGACGAAACTCAATAAAACAAGGTATAATCCTCCACGTGGACAAAGAGACATAGCATATCGCTAGTCTAAATCACAAAGTAATCATCATTGATCAATAAAAAGTGTGAAGTACACAAAGCTAGTAAATAATTGAGTTTAGCTTCATGTCCCATAACCACTGCTTAACTTAAATATTTACAAACAAATTGCAGATTTTCACTCGAATATTGTCACAAGATTTTCAATCGAACAAGTCCAAAAATTAACCGACGAAGTAAATGCTAGCGTTTCATACCACTTTTTTTGCTAAGTCGTTTAGTTAGATTTTCTCATACGAACGAGGTAAAGGTTTGTATATACCAATAGGTTGGAAAATGACTTTAATAAACGAGCTTTGTATAAAAATAGAGTTAAAATCGTTTTGATGAAAGAGTTTTGATATTTACTACTAGTATAGAAACCTTTGCATTTTAAAGTGACAAACCATATAATGATTGTAGAAACAATCGATCACCAGAAATTCACATTCGAAGACGTGAATCAAATCCAAAGAAATCGATACCAAATCCAAAATGGATATTCCCAAAAATCCTAAGAAAGAAGTTATCAAAGTCAACAAAGGTGATAACAACAAATTGGATCAACACGAATCGATTAAAATTGGAAACCTAACTTAAATAGGAAATTTGGTTGCGACAGCAGATTCTGTCGACTGGACCAGGGTGGTCAGTCAATCGACACAATTCATGGGAACTATCTGTTTCCAGGTTCAGTCGACTGAACCAGGGTGGTTAGTCGACTGAAACATGCTTGAAAACTTTTGGATTTCAGGCTCAGTCGACTGATACTGGCCCAGGAAATTTCATGGTGTCGGTTCAGTCGACTGACTTCCTGGTTCAGTCGACTGAACTGGAATCTCCTGTATTTTCAACTTAGCCCTACCAAGGGCAAAAATCCAACAAATTGCGATCGGACGGCACTAGGGGTTTACGCCAATCGGCAACCCAGCCTTATATGCTCTTCGATGCACCACCAAAACATGTTCAAACATCAAAGATAGGATTTTTAAAGATTTGACCTCAAAACACCAAAATTTAGAATATTCATCAAATCAATCCAAATCAAAAGCAAATAAACATGAATATATGTTAGGAATTCATACCTAACAACAATGAAAGCTATAGACGTAGATGTGAGTTCAAAAACTCACATTTTTCTCAAAAACAATGAAGGAGAAGCTTGAAAACAAAGGGAAGATCAACTACTCTTCAACTTCTACTCTAAAAGCTCCAATCTAAGATCATAAGCAAATATTTCCTAAGTTAGGTTATAGGAAATTTCTAAAATTAGAGAGAGATTGAGATGGAGAAGACGAGGATGCTTACCTAAGCTTCTCTTTGATTTTGGAGCTAGAACTTAAATTTACAAAGGAAACTAGGGCTTAGGATTTTAATTTCTGATCTCTTCCCCCATTTTGACTAAAGTTTGAAGTGTTAGGAAAATAATGGAATGAATGAAGAGGAGAGGGGGTGGAGTTAGAATATAAGATGAATTGGGTTAGTGTGATGAAACCCAAACCCAAAGCCCTAAGTGAAAATGTCAAAATTCTACTCAACTCCAAACATATCGATGTTTATACTCAAAAAGGCCTCAAATGCCATTTTGGACTCAATGGAAGGGGTCTCGAGTCCTAATTCTACCGTTTTGTAAAAAGTAGCATTTCAGACATAAATCCGACTAACGATGCTACATTTAAATAAAATATTTAAATATACAATCATAAAATATGTGGGTTGTTACAGACTCTCCTCCTTAAGGAAATTGCGTCCTCGCAATAATTAAGTAGAAAATAGAAAAATAAAAAGTAACAACCATAAAAGCATAGCAACACAAAAGAAAATTTGAAATAAGAAGTTCACCTCAAAGAGCACGGGAGAGTAAGTCCGGATGTGTTCGCTTGATGAATTCTCTAGATTCCCAAGAGCAATCCTTAGGATTTGAGGACCATTGAACTTGCACAAGCGGGATATCTTTATTTCGAAGGCGTTTCATCTCCTAGAAATGATACGAATAGGATGTTTCTCATAAGTGAAATTAGGCAAAACTTCAATTTCTTCAATAATACCGGGCTCAAGAATAGAATCGGAATCTCTAAGGCACTTCCGTAGTTGAGAAACGTGAAACACGTCATTAACAGTAGAAAATTAAGCCGGTAATAAAAGGCGATAAGCCACGGAACCAATACGTTCGGTGATGAGAAATGGACCAATATATCGAGGTGCTAAGTTTTTCGATCGACTGAAACGCACAACACCCTTCATAGCTGAAACACGAATAAACACCAAATCTCCCAAAGAAAATTCTAATTTCCTTCTTCGATTATCGACATAGGATTTTTGTCTATTTTGAGCTTCTTTCATCCTATGGCGAATACGGTCAATCTTTTCTGTGGAGTCACGAATAAAATCTGGACCTAAAATCAGCTTCTCATCGGCCTCAAGCCAACAAGGAGATTGGCATGGCCTTCCATAAAGTGCCTCAAAAGGTGCCATACCAATATTAGATTGGATATTATTATAGGAAAACTCAACAAGAGAAATATGATCTTCCCAACTTCCACCAAAATCAAGAACATACGCACGAAGAAGATCTTCAAGAGTTTGAGTCACATGCTCGATTTGCGGACCAAGGATGATATGCGGTGCTAAAATTAAGCTTCGTTCCCAAAGCTTTTTGAAGACTCTTCCAAAATCCACTAGCAAACAATGGATTGCGATTGCTAATAATGGAAGTAGGAACTCCATGCAATTTAACAATTTCTCTAATATAGAGTTTGGCCAAAAGCGGTACGGTCCTAGACCGAACGGGAATAAAATGGGCGGATTTTGTAAGTCTATCCACAATCACCCATAAACTATCATGGCCCGCACGAGAACGGGGATGTCCGTCAATAAAGTCCATGGAGACATGATCCAACTTCCAAATTGGAATGTCCGAAGGTTGCAATAACCCATGGGCCTTTGATGCTCGGCCTTTATGAGTTGGAAAGTCATGCAACACTTAATGAAGTTAGCTATCAAATTTGATTCCATCCCATTAATAGAGTCGCTTCGTATCTACGTACATCTTACTATTACTGGGATGAATGGTAAATTTAGAACGACGAGAATCTTCTAAAATGTCTTTACGAAGATCACTAATATTTGGCAAGATAAGTCTACCAAATTTTCGAATAGCGCCACGAGCATCAATATCAAAGTCTTTCAAACCTTCAATATCAATTTTATCCCTACAACTTTGCTAAGAAGGCCCAATTCGTAATCTAGCTTTTGAGCGTTAAGAATGCGGTCTAAAAGAGAAGGATGATCCTCAAGGCTACATAAAACAAGAGATGAACATAAATCGGATTCACGATCTCGAATCTCACAAGTGGATAAAGTCTCGAGATCATTCCATTTGGATATCATCATAGAAACAACCGCTTGTTGCTTACGACTAAGGGCATCGACAAAACGATTTCCCTTTCCGGGAGTATAAAGAATATCAAGATCATAAGATGCAAGGAACTCAAGCCAATGTTGTTGACGAAAATTAAGTTCCTTTTGAGCAAATAAATACTTCAAACATTTATGATTGGTATAGAGAACAAATTTCTCTCCCAAAAGATAATGACGCCAAATTCTAAGGGCGAAAGCAATAGCCGCGAGCTCTAAATCATGAGTGGCATATCTGGTCACGGCGGGCTTTAATTGCCTAGAAGCATAAGCAATAACATGTTCCCTTTGCATGAGAACGGCTCCCAAACCAACACGACTAGCATTGGTATAAACAATAAAGTCTTGGTTCCCTTCGGGAATCACAAGAATAGGAGCATCGAAAAGGAGTTCTTTTAATCTTTGAAAAGAAGCTTCATATTTTTCTGACTAAATGTACTTAACTCCCTTCTTTGTCAAACTAGTAAGAGGCACAAAAATTTTAGAATAGTCTTTTATGAAACGACGACAATAGCCCGCCAATCCAAGAAAACTATGGATTTCTATCACACTCTTCGGCCTCTTCCAATTTTGAATCGCTTCGACCTTTGAAGGATCCACAGAAATTCCGGATTCGAAAATAATATGACCGAGAAATTTCACACGAGATTGCCAAAAGTGGCACTTAGAAAATTTTGCTTTTAATTGATTGCTTCTAAGAGTTTCCAACATAATCCGAAGATGTTTTTCATGCTCTTCCTCGGTTTTAGAATAAACAAGAATATAATCTATAAAGATGAGAACAAATCTATCAAGGAAGTCTTTGAAAACTCGATTCATAAGGTCAACGAAATAAGCTGGAGCATTCGTTAAACCAAATAGCATAACAAGCCATTCATAAGATCCATAACGAGTGCGGAATGACGTCAAAGGAATGCTATCCCCTGCAATACGAAGCTGATGAAAAACGGTTGCTAAGTCGAACTGTGAAAAGACTCTAGCACCACTAAGTTGATCGAATAAATCATCAATCCGAGGTAAAGGATATTTATTTTTAATGGTAAGATCATTAAGCTTGCGGTAATCAACGCAAAGCCTAAGTGTACCATCGGATTTCTTGACAAAAATAGCCGAAGCTCCCCAAGGAGAGGAACTAGAACGAATAAACTACTTTGCCTCCAATTCGAATAATTGTTTATGTATCTCCTCATTTTCCTTATTGGACATACGATAAGGAGGACGAGTAATAGGTAGAGCTCCAGCGATTAGATTAATTCTGAACTCAATTGCTTGCTTAGGTGGTAATTCTAAAACGGGCTCAAATATATCGGGAAATTCACGAGCAACGTGAATGAGGGAAATGACATCTTCCTCCTCCTCATCATCATCATGAGGATTTAAAGAATGCAAGGATGCTACCAAACTGGAATCTGAATCTTTAAGAACAATAGAAATCTGCTTAACACATCGAGAACGTCGAAGATGAATAGTCCACTCGGGACATAGGATATGGGCTTCATAATGGTTAAGCCCATCCATTCCCAAAATCATTCTGAAGCCTAAGTAATGCATAACATGCAAATCAGCATGGAAGGAAAAATCACATAAAATGATCTCGATATCTTTACAAAGCAAATTGAGTGTTGCGGATCCACCCACCGGATTCGCAATTCTCAAAGAAATCATCAAAGCCATAACACTTAAAGAAAAAGTATCAACAAGTTCTTTTGGTATAAAAGAATAGGATGCACCCATGTCAAAAAGAACTCGAATAGGATGATCATGAAACATAATAATACCATCAAGGATAGAATGAGAAATACCTTGACCACGAGAAGTGTTACTAGGGGCTTGCACAACATTTAGCTCTCCCTCGTTCTTGCTTTGAAGTTTGGGACAAGAATATAAAAGATGACCCAAACTTTGCAATAACGACAAAAGACAGGTTTCAGACATCTATTAGCGAAATGGTCCTTAGAACCACAATTGTAGCATTGCCATGACTAGAGGTAGTAGTCTTTGCTACCGGAGTTGCTTACTTCCTTTTCTTGTTGGGATAAGGACCTTTGAACTTAATAGGCCTCTTCTTATTGTTGTTGTTGAAGTTTGGTTTGGCACACATAACTTCAACACCATCTTCTTTATCGGCCTCTTCAAGTCGAAGAGCGATATCAACAAGTTGGTCGAAAGAAACTTCCAATTTCAGAAGTAAAGGCTTTTTGAGATTCTTATTCAAGCCATAGAAAAACCTCTGATTTTTCTTCAATGGGGTATTAATGTACTCAACCCCATATTTAGAGAGGGATTCAAAAGATGCAACGTAATCCGTCACAGAAGATTCACCTTGAACATGGTCAATAAAACGCCGAGCTAAAGTTACTTTTCAGCCTCCGGCATGAACTTCGACTCAAATCTTTCCTGGAATTGCTCTCAAGTAAGATTCGCTTCAATAATTTCAGAAATCAGATGCTCATACTAATCTAATGCTCTTTCTTGGAGAATACTAGAAGCCACTTGGGCATGATGCAAATCAAGAAGATTCATGCGAGAAAAGATGCGATCCCATGTTCTAAGCTAAGCCTGGACTTCTATAACGCTTTCGGAACCCTTGAATGGCTTTCCATCCAAATTGGTATAATCGTGTACAAGCGTGCAAACCCAAATTTAGTGCGAATAGGCTTTGGAATAGGTCCGACAGCTTGAGCATTCTTCACAAGATCTAGAAGCTGTTAGGCAGACATAAATACTCTATCCTGAGGGTTAGCAGTAGATTGACTGGTGTTGGGACGACCTGGTCTAACCATTTCTCTTCTTTAAGAAACAAAGAAAGAAGAAGAAAAAGTTATTCTCAGAATGAATATCAAACAATCACAATAGGTAAAATAAGGCATCATAAAAGATAATAGGATAGAACGGGTCCTAAGACTCGGATAAATCCTAAGGCACGACTCCTAAGGAGGACTTAGGACAATGATCCTTGCTAGTTTATTCTACATTGTTCCGAAGTTTGGCTCTGATACCAAGCTATGACACCCCACCTCTATACTCACGCTAGCCAAAGACACTACGGGGTAATGCCGTCGAATAGCACGATGAATAAGGCTGTTGAGGAGCGGCCATCCGTGTGAATGCTTTGTGCGAGTACCGATATGTCAGACGGTATAACACGCTTTTCATTTCAAGAGGAAATCCGACATATCAAATACAAACTCAAAGCTACTACACAGTGGCTATGTGGACCTCAGAAAAAAATATAGAAATAAGCATAACACAAATCAGTCACAAATATCCATATCACAAAGGCGGAAACAGATATGAATATATCACATAAAAGTGTACATCAAAGTAATGGTCATACAAGATCCACTACATCACAAAAGAATAGGTACAAGTGCTAGACAAAGAATATGTATACATCAAGGAGTCTCTATCTCGAATGTATAATGACAAAAACTACCAAACCTAAAGTAGTTAGACAAAAGTCAGATGATGGTCCCAGATAAGGAGTCAAGCAGAAGCACCTGTAACATCTCGGTCTGACCCGAGTATTATTTAATAAGAAAATAATAAATGGATCAGTCTAGCTATAAATATCAGATAAAATGAGATAGGACAAGAGATATTACAAAAACGTATGATAACAATAATGCCATACTATGAAAAGTATACATTTAACAACAAAAATCATACGATATCTCAAGAATCTCAGAGATAAAAAAGAATGTCATATTCATTGTTTTATTCACCAAACCAGAAATATTGACACATATATCAATGCCAATCGCAAAATTGGTGAAACACAAATTCTAGAAATCATCAATTAGAAATCCAAAAATCACAAAGGGGAAGGCCTATCATAAACGGGAGCATGAAAACTCACCAACACGTGCATCACAAACGGGTCGCTAACTCATGGTCGCTAAACATTGGGCCGGTGCAACGACGTAGTACAATATCGATATGCTCGAGGAACCTGAAACTCAAATAATTTGAAACAATGACGTAGTAAACGGTACGCCCGATGAACCTGATAAGCCGGCACAATGACGTAGTACAATGGTACGTCCGATGAACCAAACTCCATAAAAGAACAATGGGTCGCTAGCCCATAAAAATGAGTCGAGACTCCAAAGAACCCATAGGTCGTTAGCCTATATAAGAAATGAGACGAAAATCAATAAAACGAGGTATAGTCCCGCACGTGGACAAAGAGACATAGCATATCGCTAGTCTAAATCACAAAGTGATCATCATTGATCAATAAAAAGTGTGAATTACACTAAGCTAGTAAATAAATGAGTTTAGCTTCATGTCCCATAACCACTGGCTTAACTTAAATATTTAGAAACAAAATATGGTCGAAAATTGTCACAAGATTTTCAATCGAACAAGTCCAAAAATTAATCGACGAAGTAAACACAAGCGTTTCATACCACTTGTTTTGCTAAGCCGTTTAATTAGATTTTCTCAAACGAACAAGGTAAAGGTTTGTATATACTAATAGGTTGGAAAACGGTTTTAACAAACGAGCTTTGTATTAAAATAGAGTTGAAATCATTTTGAAGAAAGAGTTTTGATATTTTCTACTAGTATAGAAACCTTTGCATTTTAAGGTGACAAACCATAAAAATGATTGTAGAAGCAATAAATCACTAGAAATTCACATTCGAAGACGTGAATCAAATCCAAAGAAATCGATACCAAATCCATCGAAATGGATATTCCCAAAAATCCCCAAAAAAAAGTTATCAAAGTCAACAAAGGTGATAACAACAAATTGGATCAACACGAATCGATTAAAATTGGAAACCCAAGCAAAAAAGGAAATTTGGCTAAGACAGCAGATTCGGTCGACTGGACCAGGGTGGTCAGTCGACTGACACAATTCCTTGTAACTTTCTGTTTCCAGGTTCAGTCGACAGAATCAGGGTGGTCAGTCGACTGAAACATGCCTGGAAACTTTCGGTTTCCAGGCTCAGTCGACTGACCTAGAGTGGTCAGCCGACTGATACTAGCCCAGGAAATTTCCTGGGTTCGGTTCGGTTGACTAACTTCCTGGTTCAGTCGACTAAACTAGAATCTCCAGTATTTTCAACCTAGCCCTACCAAGGAAAAAATCCAACAAATTGCGATCGGACGAGCGATGGGCACTATGGGTTTACGCCAATCGGCATCCCGGCCCTATAGGCTCTTCGATGCACCACCAAAACATGTTCAAACATCAAAGATAGGATTTTTAAAGATTTAACCTCAAAACACCAAAAATTGGAATATTCAACAAATCAATCCAAATCAAAAGCAAATAAACATGAATAGATGTTAGGAATTCATACCTAACAACAATGAAAACTATAGACGTAGATGTGAGTAGCCTGAAAACAAAGGGAAGATCAACTACTCTTCAACTTCTACTCTAAAAGCTCCAATCAAAGATCATAAGCAAATATTTCCCAAGTTAGGTTATAGGAAATTTCTTAAATTGGAGAGAGATTGAGATGGAGAAGAAGAAGAGGATGCTTACCTAAGCTTTTCTTTGATTTTGAAGCTAGAACTTGAATTTGCAAAGGAAACTAGGGCTTAGAATTTTAGTTTCCAATCTCTTTCCTCATTTTTACTAAAGCTCGAAGTGTTAGAAAAAAATAGAATGAATGAAGAGGAGAAGAGGTGGAGTTAGGATATAAGATGAGTTGGGTTAGCGGGCTGAAACCCAAACCCAAAGCCCTAAGTGAAAATGTCAAAATTCTACTCAACTCCAAACATATCGATGTTTATATTCAAAAAGGTTGCAAACGCCATTTTGAACTCAATGGAAGGGGTCTCGAGTACTAATTCTACCGTTTGCAAAAAGTAGCATTTCGGACATAAATCTGACTAACGATGCTATATTAAATAAAATATTTAAATATACGATTGTAAAATATGCGGGTTGTTACAATCAGTTAAGTAAAATATTTGCAGAGTTTGCTACAGTTAGTGTAGATAATTGTATTATGGTTGTATTTATCACAAAATTAGTAATGTAAATAAATTTATATTTTTGTGCAATTATTGTATGAATTAATGTGTGTTTATAGTTAGAAGTTTGGTCCTATTTGTAGCGGTGTGATTACATATGTTTATTTTGATTTGTTAATAATTGCATATTTATCAATAGTTATTGTAAATAATGGCAGATTGTTCTGTAATTACTGTGAATGAATTAAAGTGGTTTAACAAATATAAGAGGTTCAATTTTTTGTATTATTATTTAAAATATTGCAGACTTCTTTGTAGTTATATTTAATAAGTGCAGAGATGGCTGATATGATGTATGCAACTATTTATAATAATTGAATAGAAGTATGCAACTATACATTATAATTGAAAATATGTTTTCAATTATTCTAAATAATATTAATAAATGTATTTTTAAGTTTATTTCCCTTATGAAGTTATGAATTACATCATTTAAGTACGCTTTTTTAACTGCATATCTGCTATGAAGTTAAAAATTGCTGCCATTGAATGCAATTTTTGACTACATATCATATATGCAGTTATAAAAAAGCTCTTGAATGTTGAATCTTTTAAGTATATTTCAATTATATAGTTATAAGTTCATGAAATTCTTTACATAATTGCAGATATACATACAATTATTTTAGGATATTTTCAGACATGTTTGTCATTTTTAGAGGTAAGTGCGATTTTAATTTAAAATAATTGTAGAGTCATATGCAATTACTTAGAATTATTGTAGACTTCTATGCAGTTATTCTAATCATCTTTGTCTTTGATACTTTATTGATTGTGATCATTATCAGCATGATTATCATGATCTTTCTTTTTACTATTATCTTTTTTCTTGAATAATTTTTTTATCCTTCTCAATATCATCATTTTTTTCTTCATTTTTTTCCTCACCGTAACTATTGTTTTCTAATACTTTATATTTTTCAGCTTCAACACTATCACCTTTTCAAATTTTTCATGATTTTGATCTATAGACAAAATTTTACCAACAAATTTCAGTTCTACTGTGAGAACTCGGGTTTGGAAACTAATATATACTAGGTGTGAACATGTATCATCTAACTAGTGCTTGAAAGGTTGAGATATGGAACAAGTTTCCCATGTTTGATCATGATTTTGATTTATAGACAAAACTTGCACAGAAAATTTCAGTTCTAGTTTGAGAACTCGAGTTTGGAAACTAATACACACAAGGTCTGAACATATATCATTTAACTAGTGCTTGAAAGTTTGAGATTGTTGAACAAGCTTCCCACGCTTGATCTTTTTGCTTCTATACGTGTCTTCAGTTTTTCCTCTCTTTTTTGGAATTTGGCTACGGTTATTTTATGGGCTTCGTTTTCCTTCTCAATTTGTACCATTAGCTCCTCTATCATAGCATTCTTTTCTTCAATTTTCTCCATGATTTGTTAAATTTAGACATTGAATTTTCTAAAAGCTTGTTTGACATGTAAGGAATTAACACTCGATAACGTACAAGTAGACCTGAAGATAAAGAAACAGATTGTGGAGAACTTGTAATTACAAAGGCTAACAAGGTTGCATTCATTTTAGTTTGAGTACTGAAGGAATATTACATAAAAATTACCATCAATATTCGAACTAAAGAGGATAGTCAACCAAATAAGAAAACATAGAATATAATTGTAGACAGACATTGAAGAAAATATGAAGACATGACTTTTTATTAAAGAATAATATAAAGAATAAAGAAAAATAGAAAGAAGAATATATAATAAACATACAAAAAAATTCTCAACCGTAGATGTAACTGATCACTTATATAAGTTTGGTCAAAATATGGAATCGAAAACATAGTCGATCACATGAATACTGGACAATTTTGTCAGTTTATTAGAAATAAATAAGGATGTAACTACGTTTTATGGGTCAATCACATGCACTTTGACCATCACTTTTACTACATTGAATTATCCTTTAAATTTTTTTTTTTAAATTATGTAAGTATTGAGATTTTCTTTCTTCTTAAAAATCTGTAAATATGTTCTATATTTTAGTAAAAATATATTATAATATATGTTGGAGTTGCAACAGTTTTTTGAACTGAAAAATGTAGACATGCATTGAAGAATATAAATGGTTTAAGTGAATAATAGCTCATTAGTAAACGATTATTTAAAATAATTCTTGTGCTTTCTGTAATTATTCTTAATAATAGTACAAAAATCTACAAACATTGAAAATGTTCAAATTTGTAGAGCAATTTACTGTTAAAAAGGGTCGCTGTTAAATGTAATTTTTAATTGCATATCACGTATGCAATTAAAAATGCATTTAAATGGTGAAATTTTTTGTTGTATTTTACTTATGGAGTTAGAAATTCACAAGATTCTTATCATAATTGCAGAGATACATGCAATTATTCAGAATAAATGCATACATTTTTGCAATTATTATGGATAGTTGCATACATCTTTTCAACTATCAAGAATAATTGCATCTTTAATTTCATTTTACTTATAAAGTTATAAATTACACCATTTAAATGCATTTTTCAACTGCATATTTGATATGCAACTTAAAAACATAGCTGTCTAATACAATTTTTTAACTGCATTATCGAAATGCAGTTATAACCGTTTTACCATAATGAAGTTAAAAAAAAATATTTACACAGTTTGTTTGAAATGCAGTCATAACTGCATTGTTTGTAATATGTTTAAATATAGTTAAATAACAACCACAATAGAACAACAATTCTGAACAATAGTTAATAGTAGAAGATTTGATTCCATGTGTAGCATTGTGATTTTAACTATTCTGTATTGATTTGCATATAATTGCAATGTTGTTCGCAATTATTGTAAATTATTGAAGATTTCTTTGCAATCATTGTGAATAATTGTAGTTGAGTTTCCCATTATATAAGATTGTATTTTTATTTTTATTTTAAGGGAATTATTTATTATTTTGTTTTTCTACTGATGTTTGTTTTATTTTACAGTATTGCTAGCAGGAATGGTGTTATAATGTTGTTGAAGTTTGGACACAATAGCTTTTCTTTACATGTTCGTCTTGATAATTCACTTGTTATGCTGAGAAAAGCTATTTGTGAAAAATGGTTTGATTTAAGTTTACAGACATTTGACTCATATCATATTAGAGATGGTATGAGAAGGAATATTGAAACTAATTCTGATCTTCAATCTATCTTGTTATTGTCCGCTCATAATCACGTGGATTACTTAGTTATTTTTATTGATGTAGTTCTCACTGGTTCTTCAGCAAACAATGTTGATAGTATTAGATCAGATGCTATTAGTTGTAGTATTGATTCATCAGTTGGTACCACTGGTGATTCTAGTATCCAATTTAGGCTTTATTTGATGATACATAGCATTAAGAATAGATACAATAATAATTTGATAAAGAATGACAAGTAAAGAGTTACTGCTGTTTACTCTCAATCTAAATGTGGCTTTAGGATACATGCTTCTCTTGAGTTTAATCTTCCTGGGTATTTTGTTATAAAGAGATTTCAACCTAAGCATTCTTGTGGTGCTGGAATTTCAGATATAAATGATCCTCCTATTAGTAGTAAATTGATTAGATTGTTGGTTTATGATCATATTCAAGCAAATCCATCGATGAAGACCAAGGACGTTATTAATTTTTTTAAACTAAGTATAGTATTATTTTGAAGTACTATTTTGCTGATAGTGGGGAAAGGTTGGCTTTAGAGGATTTAAATGGCAGTGATACGATGTTTTATCATCATTTGAAGTCCTTTTGTGATTCTGTTCTTGAAACTAATCCTGGTAGCAACGTTGTTTTGAAACAAAACTATAGTACTCATCAATTTGAGAGAGTTTTCGTCGGTTTTGAAGCTTGTGCTTATGGTTTTCAATTTTGTCCGACATTAATATTTGTTTATGCTACTTTTTTGAAGGGCAGTGTTCATGGTTATTTAATGGTTGCTACTGGTAAAAATGGTAATAAAGGTATGTTTTTTGCTTTAAGTTTATTATTTATGTGTATTATTATGTGCAGTTATTCTAATTTATTGCTGACACGTGTGCATTTATTTTAAAATTTGCTGTTTTATTTCAATTCAAAAACTCTTCCTGCTCCAACATATATTTTTACATTTTTTGTTGCAAAATTTGCACAAATTTTGGAAAAATTCTCTATATTTTCAGATATTCTGCAATTTTTGACAACAATTGCAGCAATAACCGCAAATATTCAGAATTTTTATATGTACAACAGACGTTTTACAGCAAATGTTGACAATATTTGAAATGATTATACAAGTATTTTTTATAATTATAGACATTTCTTCAAATATTAAGAATAATTACAGAAAAACCTGCAATCATTTACAATTATACGCTTTACTGCAAATATTGACAATATTTGCAGTATTTATACAACTATTCTCGATTTTTATAGATTTTTTTTATCAAATATCACTTATGCAATAAAAATCTATTAGATTCTAATTAAAATTGTAGAAATAAATGCTTTTGTTTAGAATAGTTGCATATCAGAATTGTATACATACATGCAATTATTCAGAATAGATGCATACATCTTTATATTTATTTGATATTTGATATGCGATTATAAACTGCATTATGTAAGTGCATTTTTAAACTGCATATTTGATGTGCAATTAATAAATACAACATATAATTTATGTAATTTTAAATTGCACATCACATGTTCAGTTAAATAATGGTCTTAGATCGCCTATTTTTTATTTGCATTTCATTCATGCAATTAGAAAATTATTTGATTCTTATGAAATGTTGATAGAGAGCTGCTGATTTTCAAAACTGCATATGTGTTATGTTGTTTAAAAATTCATGAAATACTTAATTGCGTATACCATATGCAGTTAGAAAATACATTTAAAAAGTGCAATATTTAACTGCATAAATGTAATGCAATAAAAAATGCACTTAGATGATGCAATTTTCGCAATTTGTATGTATTTATATAAGTAAATACAGACAAGGTTTTATTGTTTAAATAAACGTATATTATAAATTGTTTTGTATTATTTTGTACTTGTTAATAATTAATTTTTTTTAATCTGAGAAATAATTTTTTTTACTTAATTTTTTTAATATTATTTTATCAGGTTTCTTCCCTATAGGTATTGCAATTGCTTCTGGAGAAGATAAAAATAATTGGATTTGGTATTTTGAACAACTTAAAGACTTTCTGAAAGATGATCTTAAAAATTTTGTTTTCATCTCTGACCGTCATCCTAGTCTTCTTGTTGTTATTCCAAAAGTGTTTTCCAATTTAGCTCATGGTTCCTATTTCTATCATTTGAGCAATAATTTGAAAGTTGCTTTAAAGTCTAAATTTTCCAAATGTAGAAGGAGATATTTTATAGATCTATTTACACACATTGTTTATGCTTCTAATTTGGATGATTTTGATATAGCATTGAGGAATTTTAAGGATGTTGGTGGTCATACTGTTGCAAATTATTTTGAACGGAATTCCTTTAGAACAGTTTGCTAATGTATTTTTTTCCTCAATGCCGTTATGGTGAAATGCCATCTAATTGCCCTAAGAGTTCTAACAAATGGATTTTGGAAGAAAGGCATTTACCAGTCATTACTTGTTTGGATAAGATTAGATTCGAGTTAATGAAGCTTATGTGTGAACGTCGAGAACTTACTGATGGTTGGAATAATATTTTATGTCCAATGAATGAGACTCGGTGAAGAAATCTTCATTTGGAGGGATCTAGATGGTTTGTTATTAAATCTAGTGAATCCATATATTTGAAGTTCATTCACCAGTTCGTCATGTTGTTGACTTATATAAACGGGTTTGTTCTTGTAATATGTGGCAAATCTATGGCCTTCCTTGTGCTCATGTTGTTAAATGTATCATGAGTTGTGAAAAGTTGAATGTGTATGATTACACTGAAGATTATTACAAAGTGGTGTATTTTTTATCATCTTATTCTCATCCAATCAATCCATTTATAAACTTAATGAAGGAAAATGTCTTGCCTGAAGATGTTGACATAGCACACCTAAAGGTAGAAGAAAGCCTGGTCGTCCGTCTGCTTCTAATAGAATAAAATCTGCTGGTAAAATTGCAAAGACAATTAGATGCAAGAAGTTGGGTCAAAATAAAATGACTTGTCCTTTGAAACATATGTAGCAATTTTGTTCTGTTTTTCAATGTAATAATTAAACACAAAATTTTAGTATTATAAATGCAGAATATTTTACAATTATTCAGTATTATTGCTGTTATATATGCATGTTTTCTTGAACGATTGTATGTACATTGTTTTCTACCAGGTTGATGTATTATTATGAAGTTTACGTTCATAATTTAGCAATAATATATGTTATTTTCCGACTTATGTGCTGTGTTTATAAACTTTTGTGTATATTAGTTACAAGAGTTCAATCAGACAACTATGCAAACTTTTAGAATAATATCATAAATGTCTACAGTTATTTTCGATACAACTATTCTTTTATAAATTTAGTTTGTGTGACGTAAATTTACATATTTGCCCTCGTTTTTTGCCTACACGTATACACTTTCTCGTTTATGTAATACGAATAGCCTTTTCTTAGCTTGTTTTCTTTTAAACGTAAAACCCTTTTAAACCCTAGGAATTTCCACTCGATCTTGTTTATCAGTAATTTTTGATTTCAAGTATTGAAATGAAAAATAAATTCGAAATGAAGGTGACAATGAATAAGGGTGTTGAGGGTACGGGTGAAATTGAGAGTTCTTAGCGTAGTGTTTTGAAAAGTAAGATTAAAAATTGTGATGAAAAAACAGTAGAAGATTCCTTGTTCTATGTGCGGCATGGAAAACTTTTCGATTGCAAGAAGGTATGTTTGTTCGGTATTTCATTTATTTTATGCACATATTTAGTCCTATCCTATTCCTATTATTTTTCTACAATATTATTTCTAACTAGATTACCAATCCTATTTTTATATATACATTCCTAATGCTATTTCTATCTGAATTATTGGACATTCTTACCCTTGTATTCTCTATGCCCCATTTGAATCGAGTACCATTTCTTTTTATCCACCCATTTAAAAAGAATTTTAAAATGGAAATCGAAATTTACAAATAAAAAAAACATTGACCCCAACCTATGTTCTATTTTACTTTTACTTTAAAAACAAAATATCTGTAACGACCTGCCTTTTTCGACGTTTTAAGCAGACACACACGTCATACTCAAACCATTGAAAGGGCAAATTGTTATGGGGTAAATAAGAAAAAGAGAGAAATAAAATAAATACAGAATCTTGCAGCGGAATTATAAAATATAATAATCGAATAACAGTTCATGAAGCTATTTTATAAATACATTTGATTATTCTTCATAACAGAAATATCAGAGTTACATAATCAGGAATAAATAAATAAATGCAGCGGAACAACACGATGCAGTGGAATAAATATAATAAATAATGATAGTACAAATCTTCATCTTCGTCCTCCAGAAATAAGGTCTTCAACCCTGAAATGCTCAGGCTAACCCGAGCAAATAGAAAAGACAAAACACTCGGGTCAGAACAAAAAAATCTTATATATGTTAAATCAACGATAAAAATGAGTGTAATGGCTTCAGAGATGTCTACAGGGTTTGACATCTCCTATCCAATGTCAACCGTGGTTGTAGCAACTCAAGAGATGTTCGGGATTCGCATCTCCTGAGGATTCGTTAAACTATCTACTATGTAGTACAATACGCTATTATAATATGTCTATAGTAAAGCAAAAGTATTAAAATAGCGTTAAGGCGTTACCCATATCCCTCGTAGCACATTTTATATATTCTCGTAGTCTATATAGTACCATAACTCCCCTATAAACTGGAGGGCTATCAGAGGGCACTCCATAGGTATGGTACAAAATAAACTCGTAGAAGGCGCTCTAGGGCATGTGAACACGACACTCGAGGAATTGCCAGGGTAGAAATACCAATTGTGGATCCGGATTGGTGGTAACGCATAGCAGCTACTATCGCCAACCTCGGACACACTCCTGTAACCCAAATCAGAGGTGGCCATCAAATCAATCACAAAGTAATATAATGGTATCGAAGAATTGTCCCCGATAGGAAAAATGACCTCACTTGGCCCGGCATGGCTCCTGTTTTAGTCACATCTATGTTGACTCACTAGAGTTAGGGTCACGTCATACTTATACAGGAATCGTTCGCCAAACCATCCTACTTCATTTCTAGAACCTCCACCATGTACACAGTTGTTAAAGTGGTTTTTGATATTGGCAGAGAGTATGACAATATCTGATCCCGGTCTCTTTAACAACCAATCGATTATTTCACACCGGATGGCTCTTTTACATTTCCAAAACCATTTCATAATTGATATCAAAATATCATATTCAATTCAAACCATATCACTTTCGAAATATATTCACTTTGAAATCATATTCACCTTTGAAATCATTTCGTTTTCAAATCATAATTTCTTTCAAAAATCATATTTCCAAATAGGTTAAATCATTACTTCACAATCATCGTGTTCAATTAATTATAACATTTAAATCCCAACCTAGGTTATAATATCATTTAACCGTACTTGCTTTTAAATCAATGAATTGGAATATAAACACATCAACTTTACTTAGTTTGAAATTTTAGAAAACTAGTTTAGGTATTTATAAATAGTTTAAATAGATTTTTAAGTAGTTTAAATACTCTAAGATATTTAAAATAGATTAAAAATATTTATTAGTTGATTTAAGATAGTTAAATAGATATAAAAATAGATTAAATATAATTAAAATAGATTAAATAGCTTTAAAATATATTAATTAAACATAAAATAAGTTAAAAAGGGTTAAATTGGTCTAAAATAAATTAAATGGTTTAAAATAAGTTAAATGATTTAATGTCGTTAATATAAGTTAAAATAGTTTAACAATTTGAAAATATTAATAATTAAAAATTTTAAAATAATATATTTTAAAAAAAGTTTATATAAAAATATGAATTTGGAACTAATATCAATTTAAACTATTAAATTCTATATCGATTTCAATCCGTATTTGAAATATCAGGTTAAATTATTCCAATTTCAGTACATTATGATGTTATATTTCAACCAATTCAAATAACTCGATGCTGATAAATTTCACTTATATTCCAAATTCAACTTTGAAATTTTCAATTTAATTCTTTTAGCAATTTCTTTAACCACTTCCAATTTTAACATAAAATTTGAATTTCGATAATAATTCAATTTATATAAAACAAATTTTATTTCAAATTATCATTTAATAGGATTCAAAAATTAAGGATTTAAAATCATTTAATTTAACCAATCCGTTGTTCATATATAATTCTCTACCCTAGGGCCAAGTGATGCAGATACTTATCACTTCAATCCGCAATTTAAATTTTTTGTATATCATTTCAAACGGCAATCATGAATTAATATAAAAATCCATAAAATCGCTCGGGTCTATAATTTCAACCCATAACGATTTTTCCCTAATCTATAGATCATTCGGGTGTATATCATTTCAATCCATAGTGATTTTCCTAATAATAACTAAGGGAACTTGTAGAGTGATAGATTTCATAAATCAAATATAGCATCCAATCATCAAAAAATAAATTCAAACATTCATCGCAATCATCATCCAATTCAACTAATATATGTCAATAATTAACAGATTACTATATATTGGTAATTAACTGGAAATTTAAATTCAATAATAAATTTAATGATAATTTAGTTCAAAATAAATTCAAATTAACAGGAATAGCAATTTAAATATACCAAACAGCCTTAAATAATTTCCTAATCACATTATAAATTTAATTTAACTAACATAAGAAATTTTAGAAGTTGTGAGTGGGTTAAAACACTCACTTTCGATTTTAAATCGAATTTAAATCCAATTTAGGCCCAAAATTCAAACAGTCTCAGAATTCATCTTAACCAGCGTCAAAATGTCCGCAATTTCAATATGATCCCAACGCAAGAAACCATGCATGAATTGGACTTCATATATAAAGTTATTGCAGTTAGAAGTTTGAAATTCAAACTTAAAATAAATAAAAAACAGATACACGTCACCTTCACCTAAATGAATGAACCCTTGAACAGATCCATGAAGCCGCCACGCAATCTCTAAATCGAACATTCCTCTAGCAGATCGCGGCCAGCCAACCGCTTCCGAAGGCGTCGCCACAAGTTCGCCGCCTTCCTCCAAAGCCACCGACCCCCTCACCACAAACCCACCATCGCCGATCATCGAGAAAACCCCCTCAGCTGCCGCCGTTATCAAACTCTAGATCAAATTTTTGCCCAGAGTCCTATTATTGATTTGACGCAAAATCTATACTGATGCACTCCACTCGCTGCTCTCTACAATATGGTCTCCTTCAATCAGCGATCCGTCAAAGATCATCAAACTCCAATGAACGGCAGAGATTATTCGTCCAATTACAATGACACAGAAACCCCGATCGAAAAACAAATAGCAGATTTGACTTGGCATGTTGAGAGCTTCGAATTGATATATAAGTCGATATATTTTGAGGAATTTTGTTTTTGAAATTTATTTTGAATTTGGATTTGTAATTTGGGAACTGGTTTATCTGCCATTGAGAAGAAGAAGTGGACAGATGAAATTGTACGTACAGACAAATGAAAATAAGAAGGAGCTAAGATTTATAATGGGCTATTTATAGGTAGGTCAGAAATAGAAATGAATGGACAAGATTGATTTTCAAGTTTGAACGATAAACAACCCCAAAAGCCTGTTCCGACTTTAGAATGAAAATGGCTCATCCCATACATTAAAATAGATGTTTTGATGATTTTAAACTCAATGGAACATGTTTCAAGTCCTAATTTCATCGTATGAATAAGTTATGTTAAAATCAGCTTATTTCAAATTGATTTCAATTGATTTTAATTAAATTGATTTCAAGGTGTTTCAAGCCCGTACGATCAAACTACAAGTCCAATCACTACGAAACTTGAAACCTTACAATAATTCACAATTGCGGATCTGATGAAACTGGTTTCATCGAAATCCGAGTCAGCGGCCAAAATAGCTATTTTCACGTTAATTAAATAAATTAATATTAATTAATTAAATCAAAATTTTCAATTTCAATTCTATAATTAACAACTTTTATTATTTTTGATTTGTTAAACATGTACAAAAATTTAAATCAAGTTGACAAAAATTTCAGTGTCAATTATTTCGCTAATTACGGTGTTCAATTTCAACTGTAATTAAATCCAATTAATTATAATTTAATTCTAATAAATTGATTTAATTTGATTTCAATGTTTATATTCAATCAATTATTAATTTGTATATATTTACATTATTTATATTTTATTCCACTATTAATTTCCAATTTCATCTTAATTTCTGTTAACGTAATATTTAATTTCATTTAATTGCAATAAGTCCATTTATTATAGCTTAAGATCCAATAAATTGATAAAACTTGATTTTCAATTATTTTTATTCAATCAATCATCATACTATGAATATAATTTACATTGGTTACAACTTATTGAATAAATATCCTACAGTTACAATTTAATCTACATTGACAGCACTAATTAAGTGAATTAATTCAATTGATTTCCAATTTAATTTAACAGGTTAAATAAATAGGAAACATATAATAGTTGTTACCATTAACTTTTAATCATACTTATAAGTTCATTATTCCCAAGAAAATTTTACAATTATTCAATTCCATAAATTTTATATTATTTCATTAATTGATTCAATATTTACATTTGTTCTCATATATTTACATTATAACCAAGTATAACCCTTTAAATCATTTCAATGGATTGGAATTTCGTTAAAATTGTTCTAATTAATTTAAATTAGCATTTTTACATTTCATTCTATTTATTATTTCATTAGTATCATAAATTTTTATTTCTTCTAGTATTAAATCACTAAAATCATACTAAAATAACATCAATTGTTGAAAATTACGGGTCGTTACAATATCCCTTTATCAAAAAAATTTAAACCGAATTTTTTTTAATCAACCAACTATAAATTAAGAATTTCAAAAATGTAAAAACTTTTTTACCAAAAATCTTTAAATCAGAATTTTTGACTCAACAAATTTTCGAATTATGAATTTTCAAGTTTCCTTTCTTTTTTAAAACAACAACTTCCCAATAAATCCTTTGAAAAAACCCATTCAAAACCTTCCAAGGAATTATATTTTTATCAAATTCTTTCATATGGGTTTGGACATAGAAATGGACTATTATTGCCCTCTCTTTAGGATACTCCTTCCTTGCTTATCTTTATCTCATCTCCGTCAAAAATCCAGCTTATCTTCTTGTGGTGATTAGTGTACACCTTCTTCCATGAACTTTTTCTGCTCCTTCTTCATACCTTGCTTCCAGATGCTTGCAACATATAGGTTCTTATCATCCATTGTCCGGATGAAATATATGTCTTTAATTGGTAATCCATTAAAATCCACAATCATAAGGTAGTCTAGGTCCAACAAAGAAGTCAAGAATCATCCAACCTCCAAATTCTTATATATGTCATGCTCATGCTCTTCTTGGCCCACTCCTTATGCTACGACCTTTGGCTGTGGGGTTATCTGTGTAGGAGTATAGATTTAATTATTTATTTTTTCCAACTCATAGTTGCCTCGCCCATCCTTTTGGAATATGGCCGCAACTACTTCTCTAGTCGAAATTTATAGAGTTAGGCGTATAATTTATATATTATTATAGGTAAAAATGCAAACACGTTCTCTCAGAATATCCTAATTCCTATGATCGGCTAACCTCACTCTGATGCTAAATGTAACAACTCGCACCTTAATGAGCCCAGATTTTGATCCGAATTTTGACTAAATCGAAATCCGAGTCCATTAGGGTACGGATCGTTGGTTTTGATAGCCTGTAATAAACACAAGCATATCAAAGAGCGATTAGTATAAACTCATAGCGGAATTGAGAAATATAATAGAACATACATATTGACTAAGGCTACTACCTTTGAATATCATTCCTTAGGTATTTAATTGCCTTGTCGGCACCAAGCATGAATAAGAAGACTTCACCATCTATATACTCTTGCTCCAGTATCCAGTCCTTCTAAATCTAAGCTATGAATTATTATGTGGGAGAGGGGTCAGAACAACATTCTGATGATTGAAAATTTTCTTACTTTACATATCCCATTAATTTATGCCGATTGGTTTCCATTTAAGTGTTTCATCTATTATTTATGGCTAATCCATTAAATCATATATACATTTACGATATGTCTAACCTAACATATTCCATGGTATAACTATATAAGTATATGCATATCCACGTATATGTCTAATCGTTTCACTACCTAAAAGCCCTGTCCACTTAATACTTCTAAAATAGGGAGGAGAAGGACCATATAATGGCCACTTAATACCTCAGTCCTCGAAGCAGGCCCTCCGCAACATAACCGCAGTCAATCGTCCTGACTACAAAGACCGATGATACCTAGATAAGAATTTATAATAATTGCCATTTACTAACGCATCTCAACTGTACAACTTACCATCAACTTTAGGCAAAAGGCCCTTTCCAGTCCTATGCAACTACCTATCAGTCATGTCCAAACAATGTAAGAGATAGCATCCAAGCCACTTAATAACTTTTCAATAGGAACTAGGCAGACTCTGACCATTCAATACCAACATTTTAGGCAGATCCCCGTTATTTAATACCCATCCCAAGACGGATTCCTCTCTAATACTATCTAGCTAACATAGAACGGAATCTCATCAAGCTAGTTAATACTTGTTTAAGGGATAGGCGGAACCTATAATAGCTACTTAATACCTCAAACCCGAAGTGGATCATTTCCCAGATATCTATTACCGTGTCTAATCGCCGACCTTCACCGTTTAATACCTCCTAAATAGGGAGGAGGCAGACCCTATAATAACTACTTAATACCTCCATCTTAGAAGCAGGTCCAACGTCCTACGCATATCCCTTCCCCACGGATCCTATGGTTGGTGATGTCCCATATCAGCAGTAAGTATACACAACTAATCGTAGCCTCTAGTTTAATGGTAGACTTCTACTATGTAACTCTACTGACCTCGCATCCTAACCCACTGAGCCGAACCAATCACTTAATGGGCTATGCCCACTAACTTATGCTTGTTTTAAAGGTATAATTGAAGCTATATAATTTCCTATTATGAAAATTATATTGCTTTGTATGTAAATTTAATAATATTAGTACTTACATGTTCGCTGAGTAATTATTCCTAATTTATACACTTAGGCTTTGGTTTTCTTGTAATGTCTAATAAATACCTATTACCCGTAATAATTTGTCATTTATGCCAAAACTGGACAATCTCTAAGCAATATCATTTAATTCGTTTAATCTATTTACCAATTTCAAAATCCACCTATTATGCATATATGTTTTCGCATAAATGCCGTATTGAATTCTCTAATTAGTCCCCATTTAATTCCTTTCTAACTCTCTATTAATTACAAATTTATTGTCCATTAAATCTATAATTAATGTCCATAAATCGTAGTTCTATAATTACTATGCTGTTAAAACTAATACGAATATCATCGTAAATATGCTATTTATATATTTTTATTTTTGAATGTTAAGCGTGATTATACGTGTTTATTTATACTTCTAACTATTAATTTCTAAACTAGAACATATCTTTCCACGTTTTAATTCATCAAAGCCATCTTTTTCAAAAAGGATTACAATTATCACTTTCCATAAATTAACATAAAGTAAGATCTTTGCTTTGTTTGAAATTACAAGGAATTATTTCTCTTCTTTTATTGAAATAGACAGTGTAAACTACCAAAAATAATATCCATATCTTACACATCACTTTCCCATTTTAGTATATCTCTTATTAATTCACATGACCTGCTTTTATACATATTTTAGAATTTGATAATTTATGGAAATTACACAGAACCCGCTTCATATAAATCAAAACATAGGAATGCGTCAACTAGGGCAACCTAATTTACCATCCAATTATAGATATGGAATTAACAAACATTCTAAAATAATAAATATTTGGGACTGAATTCAAATTTCTAGATTTTATTGTATATATTATTTCTATTCCAAGTACCTATGTGTAGGCGATAATCCTATACATTTAGTTTAAGCCTACAATTCATCAGGTCTTATTTAGGCACAATAATTAAATAAAATCCAATGATATAAATTTCAACGTTATAATAAATTATATAATTTCCCACTCACCATTTAAGCTTTCCAAATCTTATTCCATTACTTGACACATTTTCCTTTCTAATTTAAAAGAAAATGTATGACAAGGCGTACATATACTATTCAAATTATAAATCCATGAAGAGATTTGGAGGTAAGAGGAATATAGATTTGTAATTATAAAAACTACCTTTTTCCATAGTATCGATTCACTCCTTCTCTTCTTCTCTTTTATTTTCTACCCTTCTTCGATTATATATATATATATCTATATAATTTCTGGAAGTAGCAAAGAAGAAAAATTGGTAGAGCTTCATTGCTTGGATAAAAAACATATGAGAAAAAAGTGAAGGGTTAGGCCTTTGTTAATAGGTGCACAAATCAATCGTAACCGTTAGATCAAAATAATTAAATCCGAGCCATTGGTCAAGGTTCAAATCCTAGCCACCACATTCAAATCAGTAAGATAGTTAAATACATTTAAATAGATTAAATATAAATAAAACTAGATTTAATAACTTTAAATAGATTAATTAGATTTAAAATAAGTAAAAATGGGATAATTTGTTTTAAAATAAATTAAATGGTTTAAAATAGGTTACAATGATTTAATATATTTAATATAGGTTAAAATAGTTTAATAATTTGAAAATCTTAATAATTTAGAATCTTTAAAATAGTATATTTGAAACAGTTTACATTAAAAACATGAATTTGTATCAATTTAACAATTTATTTTATTTCAACATTTCTAGACTATTTCAATTTCCAAATCAACAAAACACAATTTTAGATCTTTTAAATTCTCAGTACTATTTAATTCTCATATCGCTTTTAATCCACACTTGAAATATCAACTACAATTACTCCAATTTCAAAATATTTCAAAATTTTATTTTAAATAATTTCAATAACTCAATTCCGATAAATTTTATTTATATTTCAAATTCAACTTTGAAATTTCAATTTTAATTCCTTTAAAACAATTCCAATTTTAACCTAAATCCTGAATTCTGATAATAATTCAATTTATATAAATTAAATTTTGTTTCAAAATATCATTCAATTAAATTCAAAAATTAAGGATTCAAAATCATTTTATTTAACCCATCTTGTGTCCGTATATAATTCTCTACTCTAGGGTCAACTGATACGGGTATTTATCATTTTAATCCGCAATTTAAAATTTACGGTTATATACCATTTCAAACCGCAATGCTGAATTAATTAAAAATCCATAAAATCGCTCGAGTCTATCATTTCAACCCATAACGATTTTTCCCTATTCTATAGATCAATCGGGTATGTATCATTTCAACCCATAGTGAACTTGTAGTTTATAACAATATGAATTACAACATTCTTTCATCCAATATCAACGGTCAAACGTCCATCACATTCATCATCTAAATCAATCAATAACATCAATAGATAACTAATAATCAATAACAAGAATTTAACTGGCAATTTAAATTCAATAATAAATTACATAACGATTTAATTCAAATAAATTCAAACTGACTAAGATGACGATTTAAAATATACCAAACAACCATAAATAAATTTCTAATCACATCATAAATTTAATTTAACAAACGTAAGAAATTTTAGAAGTTGTGAGTGAGTGAAAACACTCACTTTCGATTTTAAATCGATTTAAAATCCAATTTAGGGCCTAAATTCACACAATCTCAGAATTCGTCCAAACTAGCATCAAAAAGTCTGGAATTTCAATACGGTCCTAATGGATCAAACCGCGTGTAAATCGGATCTCGTATGTAAAAGTTATGATAGTTAGAATAATTTGCAGAACTAAATTTAATTTTAAAATGTACGAAGGGAAAAATGGTAAATACTACGTCACCTCAATCCTAGAAGAACATGCCCTCGTTCTCAAATCACGACCGAAGCCTACAGTCGCTGCCTTCTACGAGCTGCCGCACCACCAACTTCTGGATCAGAGCCCATCGTCGACTCCTCCCCCTCGACCACGCGCCGGCATTGAAACCCAATCAACGCCACAAATTTGCACAATCGCCACCTAGGGTTTCCAACCCAAATCCAATTGTTGATGGCAATCTGACCGATGATACACCACATGACCTACTCCAATGGGTTCCCCACATGACTCTCCAAACAACAGTACCCTCCAATCGTCGATCCATCGATGTTGATCACGGCGCAATTGAACGTCCGAGACTAATTTGCCTAGTTCTGGCAACACAGCAACCCAGGTCAAAAAATAAACTACAAATTTGACTTTTGCTCATCGAGAGCTTCAAATAGATATATAATTCGATAGGGTTTGAGGAGTTTGATTTTTGAAATTGAATTTGAAATTGAATTTGCAATTTGGGAATTAGGGTTTTGATGTCTGCTATTGGAAAGACGAAATGAGAAAGAAATGCACGTATGTGCAAATGAAAATTAGAAGTAGCTAGGGTTTATAATGGATTATTTATAGGCAAGGCAAAAAAATAGAATGAATGTGCACGATTGATTTACACGATGAACGATAAATGACCCGAAAAGCCTATTTCATTCCCGAAACGAAAATGGGTCATCTCAGATACCAATATAGATGTTTTCAATATTTTAAACTCAATGGAACGGGTTTCAAGTCCTAATGCCATCGTATAAAGAAGTTATGTTAAAATCAGCTTATTAAAAATTGATTTCAATTGATTTTAATTAAATTGATTTCTACATATTTCGAGTTCGTACGGTGAAACGACAAGTCTGATCGCTATGGAACTTGGAACCTTACAATAATTCTCTGTTATGGATCCGATGAAACTGGTTTCATCAAAATCCAAATCAGCGGCCAAAATGGCTATTTTCACATTATTTAAATAAATTAATATTTAATTAATTAAATCACTTTTTAATTCAATATTTATTGACTAACAAATTTCATCATTTTTGATTACTTGGACATTTACAATAATTCAAAACATGTTTACACGTCAATTCAGTGTTTAAAATTATACTAATTAAAGTGTTCAATTTCAACTATAATTAAATCCAATTAATTATAATTTAATTTCAATAAATTTATTTACTTTGGCTTTGATTATTACTCTCCATACATAGTTAACATTGTAATATATTTTTTACATTAATATTCTCAAATTCTCACCTTTTATTTGTATTAACTACTATATTTCAATTATATTGAATTTTGTCAATTTCACATATTAAATAAAATTTAAAATCCCAAATTGATTTATTTATCTTGATTTCACTATTCTATTAAATTAATTATTACATGAATATCATTAACAGTTCTATTCATTTTATTACATTCACAATTTACAGTTATTTCCCTAACTCACATTAATGTACATTTATTTATGTTTAATTTCAATTGATTCCCAATTAAATAATATAGACTAATTTAATAGGTAGCTTAAAATAATTGTTACCCTTAACTTTTAATCACATTATAAGTTTATGATTTACAAATAAGTGTTACGATTGCTTACATAATACTGCTTTTATTCAATTACCATTTATTATCCTATTTCATACATTAATTCAATATTTACATTTGTTCCCTTATATTAAATTTATAACCAAGTTATAACATTTACATTATTTCCATAAATTGGAAGTTCGTTAAGATGGTTAATGATTAACTTTATTTAACATGGTTACCTTTCATTTTAGTTCTTACTTTCATTCATAAATCTTAAATTTTTTATTTCTTCTAACATTAAATCACAAAATCTTATTAAATTAACTATTTTAATCATCGAAAATTATGGGTTGTGTGACGCCCCACCTCTATACCCACGCTAGCCAAGGACACTACGAGGTAATGCCGTCAACTAACGTGGAGAATAAGGCTGGTTAGGAGCGACCATCTATAGCCTTACTTTAACTATCTATTGAATACATCGGCAATTGTCATACCAACCAGATCGACATATCCAATGAAAACTTAAAACAAAACCATAGGTGGCTAGAGGATCTATCAGAACAGAATATAACAACTCAAACGTAATATACATCACAGAACAGTAGATGATCATATATACATATATTGATGCATAACAGAGTATACAAACTGATACATGTCAAGTGGTATAGCAAACCACGATATACAGACGAATCCAAATAATACATATCAGAGTTTCAACAGAGAGGGACTACACCAAAAAGCTATAAAAAAAGGAGCTAGCTGAATAGTCCATGCGGAAGCAAAAGAGGCTAAGTCCAAAAGTACCTAACCTGCAACATCTCGGTCTGACCCGAGTATAGAATACACGGGTCAGTCTAGCTAAACAAATCAGTTATATAAACCGAACAACAATAAACCTGCAAGGTCATAAAGTATAACAAATATCTCTAAAAGAGATAACACAACCATCTAACAAAAGATGAATCATAGCAAGACAAGCCTTTTATCATCGGCAACACAATAAAAAAAGGATATGAATATCCCAAAACAAGCCAAAAAGGCAAATAACAAATACCGATGAAGGTAACACAAGTTCCACAAGGTAACCGCTATATGACATGTGGCTCAAAAAGGCCAACACCGAAGGACGATACATAGGGAATATACATATCAATGAAACAACGGAAAATTGCACGTGCTCAGTACTGTATAAACAAGGATCCATGAGCCCAAAGGCTCCAAACCCAATATCACTCGAGCGGTGATGAATGACCAACTCCAAAAGCGATACAATAGGTCAACAAACCCGAAGGCACAAACCCGAAGGCACAAACCCGAAGGCACAAACCCGAAGGCACAAACCCGAAGGCAACATACCCGAAGGCAACAAACCTGAAGGAGACAGTCCGAACACACTATCCCAAAGGCAACAAACCGTAGTGGTGAAGGTCCGGAGGCCCAGTACTGGACACCACTAGCTGGCAGAATGTGTCACAACTCTCGAAAAAGGAACCCGAAAAGCGTTAACATGAGTCCCATAACCACCTGTTCGCACTAAACGCTTTACTGTCCGTTAGTCAATTTCACATTCAAAGCAGTACAAAGTTTACCTCATCTCATTGGTAAACCAGACCAAAGGTCAAAACGTTCAATCGAATAGGCCAAGGATTAATCGGAAAGATAAACGCACAGATTCATGGTCCGTGTTTTACTTAACCATTTAATCTCCTTTCCACTCCGCTCGAAGTGCTGAAGGGTGTATATTTTACTTAGAAAATAGTTGGAGAAGGCGGATTTTTAATCGTTTGAAAACCCTTTAGAAATAGCCTTTGAAATTCTCCTATTATGGAGTAATTAATTTAATATTTAAATTAATGCTAATAATAGTTGCAAAAGCTAATTTGATGAAAAATCACTTTAAATGATTTATAAAAATCCGTGCACGAAATCTAAAAAGAAGTCATCAATGTCAAAAATGAATGATAACAACAATCGGAACAACCAAAGCCGATAAAAATTGGAATTTCAATCCCAAAAGCAAACTGGGCAAAAGCCGATAAAATTAGAATTTCAATCCAACATAGTTGTAAACATAAATGTGAGATAAAAATCTCACCTTTTAACTCAAAACAAGAATGATAAGCTCAAATGCCAAGAAAAGACCAACCACCATCCACTTCAACTCTACAAGCTTCAATCTAAGACCAAAACATGTATTTCCTAAGTTAGGTTTAGGAAACTCTTTGAAATTGAAGGAAGAAAGAGTTGGAAAAGATGAAGAGAGGGCTTACCAATAGCTTCTCTTAGATTATGGAGCAAGAATTTGAGTTTGCAAGAAGAAACTAGGGCTTGGAGTTTCTAATACTTCTTCCTTTCCCCCATTTTCAGTTGAGCTAGAGTTTAAGAAATGAAAATGAGTGAATGGAGAAGAGAGTGGACTGAGTTGGGTATTAAGTTCAGCTAATAGGCTGAACCCAAACCCAAAACCCAAATAGAAAAAGTAGCAAAATTTTACTTACTCCAAACATACTAGCCTGTACTCGACAAGATCACAAATGCTATTTCGAACTCAATGGAAGTGATTTCGAGTTCCAAATCAACAGTTTGCAAAAAGTAGCGTTTCAGACCTAAATCCGACTAACGACGCTATATTTAAATAAAACATTTAAACATATAATCATTAAATATGCGAGTTGTTACAGGTTACTACATTAAGGCTGATTTAATATTGAGGGGGTGAATAGTGTTTAATAGCTATTAATTTTTTTGAATTCTTGTAAGATTATAGTTTACATAATGCAAATTGACAATCACAAGTGCAATCACAGACAGATATTGATGTAGTAAAGTAAAAAATTTAAGAGTTGGAGAGATCACGCTAGGATTTTTTTAACTACCAGTAATTTTCGATTATTAAAAATAGTTAATTTAATAAGGTTTTGTGATCTAATGTTGAAAGAAATAAAAACCTATGATTTGATAATGAAAATATAACTGGAATGAAATATAATAGTATTAATGTAAGGTAATTTATAACTGTTTTAAATGTAATTCCAATTAATCAAAATGATTAAAAATTTTATAATTGGTTACAGATTGAAAACTAATTGTAATGATGTGTGTATAATTTATGACTGGATTTCAAGAGCAATTAACAATTTAAATGTTGATTAATTAATGAAATAATGTGTAAGAAATTGTAATTGGATAGAATTAGTATAGTGTGACTTGTTATAACAATTGTTTGTAAATAATAAACTTACAAATGTTATAAATTTAGAAATGGCGACAATTGTTATTTGTTACAAATTTAATTAATCCATTACAAATAAATGTAAATAAATGTTACATTTATGTGAGTCAATACAATAACCGAAGATTAGGAATGTAATAAAATGTACAAAAATGTTAATTGCACTCATAAGGAAATAAATTGATTTAATAATAAAAATGAAACCAAGGTAAATTAATTTATTGAGATTTTAAATTATAATAAAATTGAAAAATTTCAACGTAATTGAAATACTGCAACTAATATGGTAAAAGATAATAATTGTAGAATATTATTGTAATAAGATATAAATAAATGTTAACTATGTTAAAAGAGTAATAATTGATTGAATAAAAAGATTGAAGTTAAATTTAATCAATTTGTTGGAATTAAACTATAATTAACTGGACTAATTGCATTTGAAACTGAACACTGTATTTTGAAAAATAATTAACATTGAATTGACATGTAAATTGGTTTTAAATTATTGTAAATGTCTAAGTAATCTAAAATGATGAAAATTTGTTAGTTTATAAATAGTGAAACTAAAAAGTGGTTTAATTAATTTAATATTAATTTATTCAATTAATGTGAAATAGCCTTTTTGGCCACTGTCTCGGACTTCGACAAGACCAGTTTCATCGGATCCGTAATGGTGGAATAGTATAGGATTTCAAGTTTCGTAGTGATCAGACTTGTCATTTGATCGTAGGGGCTTGAAAGGCATAGAAATCAATTTAATTAAATTCAATTAAAATCAATTTGAAATAAGCTAATTTTGTAATAACATACCTTTTTGAATGTTTTAAGCAGACACACGGCAAATTCAAACCATACAAAGGGGAAGATTGTTATTGGGGTAAATAGGAAAAAGCAGAGTAAGAAAAAACAAAACAAAATCTCGCAGCGGAATAACAAAATATAATAATCAAATAACTGTTCACGAAGTTGTTTACAAAACATTTGATTATACTTATACAACACAGAGTCAGAGTTACACATATCAGAGATAAATAAATAATGCAGCGGAACAGCATGAATGCTGCAGAATAAGTATAGTAAATAATAGTAGTATAAATCTTCGTCTTCGTCCTCCAAAGATAAGGTCTTCAAATCCTGAAATGCTCAGGCTGACCCGAGCGAATTTAAAAGACAAAACACTTGAGTTAGAACTAAAAGATCTTATGTAAGTTAAACTAATGGTATATATGTGTGTGACGGCGTTAGAGATGTTTGCGGGGTTTGGCATTTCCTATCAAGTGTCTAACGTAGCACAATAACTTAAGAGATGTTCGGAATTAACATCTCCTAAGGATCCGTTAAACTATCTACTATGTAGTACAATACGCTATTATAATAGTATCTACAGTAATGCAAAGTATTAAATAGCATTAAGGTGTTACCCATATCCCCTTTAACATATTTTATATAATGCCGTAGTCTATACAGATACAATAAAATCCACTCGCAGGTGGGCTATCAGTGAGCACTCCATAAGTACGACACAAAATAAACTTGTAAAAGGCACTCTAGGGGATGTGAACACTTCACTCGAGGAAATGCCAGGGTAGATATACCAATTGCGGATATAGACTGGTGGTAACGCATAGCAGCTACTACCGCCCGCCTCGGACACACTCCATAATCAAAATCAAGAGTGGCCACCAAATCAATCACAAATTAATAGAATAACATCGAAGAAATGTGTCCGATCGGAGGTGCGACCTCACTTGGTCCAGCATGGCTCCTGTTTTAGTTACATCTAAGCTGACTCACGGGATTCAAGGTCACATCATACCTCATATATAAATTATTTACCAGATCATCCTACTTCATTTCTGGAATCTCCAACACGCACACAGTTGTTAAAGTGGTTTTCGGTATTGGCAGAAAGTATGACAATATCCAATTCCAGTCTCTATAACAACCAACCGCTTATTACACACCGGAAGGTTCATTTAAATTTTCAAAACCATTCCATAATTGATATCGAAATATCATATTCAATTCAAACCGTATCACTTTCGAAATTTATATTCACTTTCAAAAACCCTATTTCAAAATAGTTTACAACCCTCATTTCAAAACATCATATTCAAATCAAATACATAATTTAAATCCAAACTTTTAACCTTATTCACTTTAAAATCGAGGATTTAAAATATGAACACATCCATATAATTTATTTTGAAATTTACACTACAAGGGGAGGGGGGATTTCCGACGGCTGAAAACCGTCGGCGGCCGTCGGAAGCCGTCGGCGGCCGTCGGAAAAAGCCGTCGGAAATGAAGGCGTCGGGGAGCAGTATTTCCGACGGCTACCGACGGGTGATGCCGTATACATTATCGACGGTTTCCGGCGGTTTTTTTCGGTTTCCGACGGTTTCCGACGGCCGTCGGAAACCGTCGGAAATCAGGCCAATAAGCCGTCGGAACCCGTCGGAAACCGCCGGAAAATTTCGACCAATAAGCCGTCGGGAGCCGTCGGAAGCCGTCGGAAACCTGCTGTTTTTTTTTTAAATCTGCTGCAAATAGAGCCTTCCAACCACATTTCTCTTCCAAACACTACAATATCAATACTGCACAATCAAATAAACAATAATCCAACCAAACATGCAAACCAATACTCCAAAATATTCAATAGACACAGAAATAAACAAAATTAGAATAAAAATAAAATACAAAATATACATAACATTCCAACATTAACAATAATACTAACAATAACTGTTCTAATCATGCATATCCTGATACAGCTACAGAACCAAGTGTATTATACATAATTATACATATCAACAATTAATTGTTCCTTCTACCAAATCATTGTAAACTAAAACTAAACATACCTGCACGAACGAATTAGAAAGCAATGAATCAATCTGCCCCAGATCCAGAGCCAGCCGATGAAGGGAAGCGGCCACCAAACTGCTGCATGTACTCAAATAACTGTGCCGTCTGCATGGCCTGTTGGCGGTTCTGCTCCTCCAACTGCTGAACTCTAGTCTGCAATTCTTCTATACTTGCTAGCTCGCTCTGAGGTCTACTCCGCCGTCTCCTACTCTGACTACTGGACTGCAATAATTGAAAAATAAATAAAATCAAAGTTTATTGTTTTGAAAAGGTAAGAATATCATATTTTAAGTATTTTAAGAAAAATTAAATTATTTACCGCTAAATTGCCAAATCCGTATCGTCGACCATGCTCTGGTGGACTCATAACGGACTCAAAAATAACGTCCTCTTCATCGGTCGTCAGCTGCTCTCGACCCGTATCAGAAAGGAGTTTCTGTCGCTGCTCCATAAACATCTCCTGCATTGACAAATTAATAATATCATATCTTATTTCATAATAATTTGACAACTAAAACAATTACTAATACTGAATAAAATGAAATATGCTTACATGGCTTTTACTGGATTTATCGTCCTGCCATGTGTACGAAACAGTCCCGTCTGGATTAACATGCTCAACAGCATGCGTACGGGTGAACACGTCCATATAGCTGACAGGACCATGTGCCTCGGCTTCCTGAAGTTGATTGTTACATACAATTATTATACATTTAAAATCATATAGCATAAACTATTTACATTTATTATTCAGTAATTAAATTTACCAACTCCTGCCGATACTGCTGAAACGACTTCGATCCTCCGCGATGAGTAACAGGATTCTTATTTCTATTTGCAGAGTTTCTATCTGACTCTGCCTGTACATTCAAAATTTGATACATTATTTTTCAATCACGTTAAATTAATAATTGAAAAAAAATTAGTATACTTGCCTTCGCCTCGTCCGTCTCCCAGTAGCTCAACCAAGCTTGCCACACGCTCTCCCCCATCCACCGTGGTCTCTTCCCGGATTTCTTAACCTCAGATATCGTGTCTCTGTAGTTCTTTCGCATCTTCCTCATCCAGTATGCTCGTGCCAGCTGCATATCATCTGTCTGGATGTCTATCTCAGCCTGTGTTAAAAAAAGATTACACTTTAAACGATAAACGGTAGAAAAACGACAAAAACGAATTAAAAATGGAAAACATAAAAATTACACATACTAGGACATCCTGCCATATGCACTCTATGATGTGCGGAGGGATGGTATCCCACTTTGGCCAGCACGCACTCATCCTACTACGATATGCTGCTCTGGAGACGTCCAACACTACCTTAGTGGGTAGTAGCTCGAACCCCCTGTTTTTAAGTACGATACAGATAAGTACATACGTATAGTATAGAAAAAATAAGATGATGAATAAGATTTAATTTTTACCCATCTGCTTTGGGGACTAACGTAACAACTGGACGGTGTGGCGCTTGCGATGGGCCACTGCCATCGCCTCCTGAAGAACGGGAAGAGCTCCTCCCTCTATGTGACATAATGATAAACCTGTGACGTTTACACATCATTATATAAGAGAATAAAAACATGATAATGAAATATATTTCATATGAACATGACATCAATGGTATAAATTGCTTAATTATAATGACTGAAATGTAAATAGACATGTAAGTTTGTTATACCTGATTCATGATGGGTGTACTCTTCCTACGATAAGCAGAGTTCATTGCATTTTTAATAAAAATTGCTAAATAAATGACAAATTGAAATAACATAAAACAATAGTAAACGGATTTAGTTTCATAGTTACATCAATTTCATAATACATCAAGAATTCAACATAGTTACATCAATTGCAAAAAAACAGATTCAAATTTATATCAGTCATCATCGTCTTCTGATTCAGATTCGGTCTCGTTTTCGACGATATTTTCCTCTGCACTGTCAAACGCTTCTACCAAAACATTTGATTCATCGATCAAAGGACCAAAATCTGTATGATCGTCTGTAATTATTATTTCGTTATTTTGCTCAAGATCTGCCTGATAAGCTTGTTCGTCCGGAATATTCTTCCCATCGAATGTGAATCTGGCCTTTGTTTTAAAAACTGCAGACCAATCTGCTTTATCTCTTTTTAGAGACGGATAAGGAGCGTAATAAACTTGCAATGCTTGTTTGGCTAGTACAAAAGGATCATACTTGTGATAGTGCGATGTATGCTTTATTTCGATAAGATTATAATCCTTATGCACATTAATTCCAGAACCTGGAACATTGCTAAACCAATTGCATCTAAATAGAAACACCTCCTCCGCGGGTCTTGAGAAATATGTCAGTTGCAAAATTTGTGTTAGAACGCCATAAAAATCATTTAAATGGTTTTCTGGATCGTCACTACCTTTAACAAATACACCAGTATTATTTGTTAATTTTTCTGCACCGTATTCTTTAGTGTTAAATTTGTATCCATTGACGAAATATATTGGATATGTCTTGACCACTCTTTTTGGTCCCATTGCAAGATGTTTCAACCCTTCGTCAACAACACAATTTTTCGGCTCATAAACGTAATTTGAAAACCAACGGGAAAATTCTTTACTGAGATCTCCGTTCGGATGTTCCCGTTCATAAACACTGTTTATATAAACAAATTATTACATTAGGTTATACACGCGCATGCATTACAGAAAAGAATAAAACAAAAATTATTATTTCAGATTACCTAACAAACGGTGCAACCTCGGCACAATTTAGAAGAATATAAGTGTGTGCTACACGAAGATCTCTATCGTCTAGCCATATTTCCACACATTTTCCAGAAGGCCGACCATGTTGTCTAAAAATAGATAACATTGCTTGAGAGGACTCTTGTTCGTCGCCTTCATCATTACGAGGAACACTTTGAAATGAAATATTCACATGGTCACTGAAATAGTGAGAGAAAAAGAACGAAGCTTCTTCTTCGATGTAAGATTTACATATCGAACCTTCAACTCGTGCTTTTTGTCTCACTTTTTTCTTCAGATGATTCAAATATCTATGCAACATTAATTTATATTAACTTCATCTTTCAAATGCAATTAAATTACGTTATAACATATTACATACCTCTCAAATGGATACATCCATCCGTATTGGACAGGACCTCGAAGTCGTGCTTCAGATGGAAGATGAACAGGTAAATGTTCCATCACATTAAAAAAACCTGGCGGAAATATTTTCTCTAATTTGCAAAGCAATATAGGAATGTCCACTTCAAGTTTACGTAAACGTTGCACTTTTAAAGTAGTCGAACAAAGCTCTTTGTAAAACATACTAAGCTCCGTTACTACCTTCCAAACTTTTAACGGCAGTAGTTCTTTAAACATAACGGGAAATAAATTTTCCATCATTATGTGACAGTCGTGAGTTTTCATTCCGCTCAATCTACTATTTTTAAAGTCAACACATCTACGAAGATTTGATGATATCCCATCAGGAAATCTTAACCCTTCCACCCATTTTAACACAGCTTTAACTTGATTATTATCTAATTCGTAACAAGCTTTTGGTTTTTTACTGTCATTTGGTTTCATATGAAGCTCGGGACGTTTGCATAATTCTTCTATATCACGTCTTGATTTCAAATCATCCTTCGTCTTCCCTTTCACATTCAAAATTGTGTTAAACACATTATCAAATACATTTTTCTCATTGTGCATCACATCTATGTTATGGCGAAGCAGAAGATGTTTCCAATACGGCAACTCCCAAAAAATAGTTTGTTTGCACCAGTTATGAACAACTGATTTGCCTTCAATTTCTGTTTGCTCCCCCGTTTCATATATCTTTGGATAGTCCTTAACAAGTTCATATATGTCTTCGCTTGACCATATCGTCGGTGGTTGTCTGTTTTCTACTCTATTAGCTAAAAAGTTTTTCTTGTCTCCTCTGAAGGGATGATTTACATGGAGAAAATATCGATGACAGTCAAACCATGAAATTTTCTTACCATGAGGTAAAGAAAACGCTCGTGTTTCATCCATGCAATATGGACATGCTAGACGACCGGCAGTACTCCATCCCGAAAGCATTGCATAGGCAGGAAAATCACTTATAGTCCACAACAAAGAAGCAAACATACGAAAATTTTTCTTCTTTGACACATCGTATGTTTCTACTCCTTCGTTCCACAGTATTTTTAACTCCTCAATCAACGGTTGTAAATATACATCGATTCCTTGTGTCGGATCGTCGGGGCCAGGAACGACAACAGTAAGAAACATATATTGCGTTTTCATGCACATCCATGGAGGTAAATTATACGGTGTGACGATAATGGGCCAGGATGAATATTTAGAACCAAATTGAGAAAATGGAGAAAAACCGTCCGTACATAATCCTAATCTAACATTTCGACTCTCCGCTGCAAAATTTGGATACGTTTTATCGAAATGCTTCCATGCTTCTCCATCGGCCGGATGTGTCAACGTACCCTCTTCCTCCGTTCTCACGCTATGCCACCTCATATTAGACGCAGTTACAGAAGATGCGTATAATCTTTGAAGTCTTGGAGTTATGGGTAAGTAGTGCATACGCTTGTACGGAACTTCCTTACCCTTCTTTTTTCTTGGTTTGTATCTCTCCTGGTTACAAACTTTACAATTTCTAAGGTTTGCGTCTTCTTTCCAAAACAACATGCATCCTTTTAAACATGTATCTATTTTCTGATACGGTAAACCAAAAGCCGACATAAGTTTTTTAACTTCGTAGTGATTTTCACACATTAGATTATCGGGCGGCATATGTCTTTTTGCAGCTTGTACAACAGCCGTAAACCCAGCTTCAGTGATGTTGTATTTTGACTTCATCGCAATGTATTCTGCGATTACTGACAGCTGCGTGCCGCTTTTACAACCATCCCAAATAGGTTTTTTAGCTGCATCTAGTAAATCATAAATTTTCTTAGCTTCAATATTTGGTTCTTCAACATTTACATCATCGTCGTCAACTTCAACCATAGGAAACATTGATCGTGCTGCATCTTCGACCATATTTTCTATACGGGTCGTTGAAACTATTTCGTTAACGACACTTTCAGACTCTACAGAAGTATTTGCTACAACTTCTCCATGCCGATCCCAAACATAATATTCGGGTGTGAAACCGTGTTGGCACAAATGAACTTTCACAATATCTGGTAACAAAAACTTCAAATGTCTACACCTACTACACGGACAACGAATTTCTGGATCGTTTCCGTTATTACTTAAGGCGAATTCAACAAACACGTTTATACCGTTATAAAAATCTTCTTTTATTGAGCCCCTCATTCCTTTTCTTTGGTACATCCATCTCCTTCGATCAACAAAATAATCAATCATTTTTCCTATTTGACAAAATGAGAAGTTCAAAATTTAATATTTATTTTGAAGAATACACATTCGAAAAAGATTATTTTCATGTTCGTATAATATTTTGAATTTAAAGAACAACTTCACAAATATAAAAATATTTTCAAATAGGGCACATTTCATTTTTTAACGTACGTAACGATTAAAAATATATAATTTTTTTTCATTGGTCAGACATCCTACCTCCCATTACAAACACAGTAAGCATTTACATTTCGTATATTACTTCGTCCCAAACGATTCAATAAAATTTCGGCAGCATTTCCCTTTTGTTCCCTGCATTGTACACAAATGCGTGTACGCAGGAAACAAAAAGAAAAGTTAGGGCGAAATTTTATGAACCGTTTGAGACGAAGTAGTATACAAAATGTAAATTCTTACTGTGTTCATAACTTGTCCAATACAGGGACAAATCCGACAAACATTGTACCAGATGAATATAAATGGTCGTTTTTCGAAAAAAACGACTATTTATACAACGATCATGTACAACACTCGTCAGACGGGGCCAAAAACTCTCTAAGGGACATTTGTCGGTTAACATGCGCGCATTTTACTCAAAAATACAGTTTTACTCACTGTTCATATTTATATATTAATTTCACACATTTATTCGACGTATTACGCATCAACTTAGGGCTGGTTTAACATTTTGTCATTTTTCAATACACACAATTATAATTTAGAGTAATGCATTTTTTTTGTGTCATAAGTAAAAACGTGCACAATATAATACTCCTAGTTCATTCAATCATTTTATCTTATTCCAAATAACGTATACAATCGTCGAATCAAGGCATACACAACAAAATACATATACATGAACATGCACAAATTATACGTGTTTATCACAATTTCACGATAAAAGATGAAATCGGTATACCATGTGATGCTATAAACCGTTATTACGCTAGTGGAAACAATTGCAATCATTAATTCGCCCTAATTTATCAATTTATGCAAATCTATAATTAGGGTAAAAACTGAATTTTTCATAAAAATAAGAGATTATACCTGAGATTAAGAGTACTGAAGCTTGATTAGAGTGCGTTGGAAGATCCGGAAGCTAAAAATTAGGGATTGGAAGCTTAGGGGTTGAATTTGGGGGGTTTTTTGGGTTTTTTTCGTATGAAATGGAGGAGGAAGAAAGGGCTCGGCTGGCTGGTATAATCGCAAATTTGCGACGGCTTCCGACGGCCCGTCGAAAGCCGTCGGAAAATGGCCGTCGGAAGCCGTCGGTCTTGGCTGTCGGTATTCTGCCTTTTTCTTGTAGTGTTAGAAAGATGGTTATAAATAGTTTTACATAGTTGTAAATAGTTAAAATACTCTAAAATGGTTTAATTAAAGATTAAATTTATTGTTGAATTGATTTAAGATAGTTAAATAGATTTAAAATAGATTAAATATAATTAAAATAGATTAAATAGCTTCAAAATAGATTAATTAGATTTAAAATAAATTAAATGGTTTAAAATAGATAAAAATAATTTAAGATAGTTAATATATGTTAAAATAGTATAATAATTTGAAGTCTAAATAATTAAAAATAATTAAAATAATAAATTTTTAACCAGTTTATATTGAAATATGAATTTGGAATTTATATCAATTTAAACTATTTATTTTATTTCAACACATCTAAACCATTTCAATTTCCAAATTAACAAAACCTAATATTAAATCTTTCAATTCAACTTCTCACTAAAATTATTAAATTTTACATTGATTTCAGTCCATGTTTGAAATATCAATTTAAAATTTTCCAATTTCAATACAGTTCAAAGTTATATTTCAAGCAATTCAAATAACTCAATTTTGATAAATTTCACTTATATTCCAAATTCAACTTTGAAATTTTCAATTAAATTCTTTTAACAATTTCTTTAAACCAATTCCAATTTTTTTTTACATAAACTTGAATTTCGATAATAATTCAGTTTATATAAATCAAATTTTCTTTCAAAATATCATTTAATATGGTTCAAAAATTAAATCATTTAATTTAACCAATTCGGTGTCAGTATATAATTCTCTACGCTAGGGCCAAATGATACAGATATTATCATTTCAGTTCGCAATTTAAAATTTTATGGTTGTATATCATTTCAAAATGCAATCTTGAATTAATATAAAAATCCATAAAATCGCTCAGGTCTATCATTTCAACCCATAATGATTTTCCCCTAATCTGTAACGACCCAGAATTTCCGTCAATTGAAATTCGTATATTTGATTGATTTTAAATATTAATAAGTAAAATTTGTAAGTCGAATAACTCAGATTTTGAATATCTGGATTTAGTTGGATAATTAATCGATAATTTAATATTTGAAATTACAAAAATAATTGGAAATTGGGTTTAAAGTGAATGGAAATTATTTGTAAAGTTGTATTAAATCATATTGGAGTTATAATGATGTTATAGAACTTTTAAAATCGAATTACAAGTTAATTTGTGAAAATTGAACATTTTAATATTTAATTGACGAGTAAAAATATCCATTTTTCAAACATTCTCGGATTTCGACGAAAAAAGTTTCATCGGATCCGTAATGTTATGTTATTGTAAGATTTCAAGTTTCGTGTCAATCGGATTTACGGTTTGTCCAGGGCAAGCCAAAACGCATAGAAATTAGTTTAATCGACTTAATTATTTCCGTAACTCGCACATATGATCAAATTAGCCTCCGAAACACGTTCCGTTGTGTCCGGAACGTGGGGTAAACCCTAGAAACGCCGGTCACCGGTCGAGATTTGGAGTTCAAAAAATTGGAGATGAATAGTGTTCGTCAGTTTTCTATAAAAGCACTTGATCTCTTCACTCTTTGCAGCAGAAACACTAGTTTCAAAGCACAGCCGCCATTAAACTCTGAATGGCCAGGATTTCATTTCGTTCTTCCCTCTTTTCCTTCCAATCCACACATTATTAGTGTAAGTTGTCAACTACAAAAGTGAAGAGGGTGTTGAGATCTAGCTGATCAACGGTGGTGATAGGATATAGGCGAGTAAATCAACAGAAAAATGGCCGAGTGTGTCTCACGTTCAAACGCATTTATCGAGGACAATAGGTGGCTGAGGGCCACTTCGCTCAGGGTATGGGAGGAGCTCATGGTAGCGTTCGTTTGGCGGCACCTGATCGTCGTCTTGGGGTCGATTGGGAGGTCGCGATAATCGTTGATAAGTAACGGCTTGGTGGGTTCGTTCGCGTTTGAATACTGGGGGAAGGAGAAGATGTGATTGTCGGCCACGATTTGATCTAGGGAAATGGATGGCAGAGATGTAAAGTGGGGTTTTAAACTAAAAAGAAATTAGTAATTTATATATATATATATATATATATATATATTAAATCGTATGATCTTAAAAAAATCATAACTTTGTGATACGTGGTCGGAAATTGACGAAACAGGTTGCGTTGGAACCGTATTGACGAGCACTACGCTATGGAACTGGATTGGAGTTGATTGGAGTTAGTGAAAATTTTGGGTAAAATTAAACGCGCGTTTAATTATATTCGAAATAAAGCACTGTAACCGCTTTTGAAAGCAAGGTGAGAACTTCTCACTCAATCGAAATTGTTTCGATTTAAATTTTAAGTAGTTAGATTTAAAATTTCTTGATTGCGTGATTGAATGATAAATAGCTATCTATTGTATTGAAATAGACCCTATACGCCGTATATTAAGCGGATGTTATTTATTAAAAACATATATCGCGATATTCCATCTTGAGTGGAATTGGTATTATATATGTACTTGGAGTTGATTTTCCCGCATTATATAGCGGATGAGACCCTATTGCCGCATAGTAGCGGATAAAATTTTATAAATCCTATATACCGCGGTATTCCGTATTAGAACGGAATTGGTATTGTGCTAACATCTGTGGATGTAGGGAAACAGGTTGGAGGGATCCAACTGGATTCCTCACCCGTATTGATTTATTTACAGATATTGTGACATATTCTGTTATCGTATGATATATGATGTTTTGGATGCCGTGATTGTTATATTTGGTGCTGTTGCAGCATTGGGCCTATTTTTGGAGTTTTAAACATGTTAAAAGTAACGATTTCAAATTTAAAGGAATTTTAAAGTGATTTTTGAAAGTATACATTTTATTAAGTTTTGAAATTGATTCATTTTAAATAAATAAACGTTTTTAATTTTTTATGATATAAAAAGTTATGATTTTCGTGAAATATAACCGAAATGTGATTTTTGAAATAAGTAGTTGATTAATTGGTAAAATGGTTTAAATTGGGATTTTTGAATTATTATAAACAGGTTATATAAAAGATTAATAAAATTGATATTTGTAAATCAAAATATTGGAATTATAAAACGAGTTTTTATAAGTGTTAAAATGAAATATAAATGGATTTTGTAAGTAAATGAAATTTATAGATGTATAAATTGTGAGGTTATAAAATGAATAGATTTTGTAAAATAAAAGATTTTTAGTTAAATTTACTTATAATTTGGATTTGGCAACTAAATAAGATATAATAGAATTCGTAAATAAAGTGATTATAACTTGAAGTTTTTATAATATATAAATGTGAATTTATAAACATTGATTTATAAATTCAAGATTGATTGAATTTGATAAGTTAATTTTTACAGATTATTAAAAGAGTATATTCACGGTTTTGGGATAGTGGATAATCCTTTAAAATAAAATGTGTAGAAACGTTGAATTTGTAACGAAGTATATTCACGATTTTGGATAGTGAATAATATATTAAAGAAATGTTTTGGGGAAGTGATATTTTAAATAGAATTAAAACGATTTGAAGTTGTTTTAAAATGTGTTAAGTATCGAAACCATATATTTCAACATTTATTGTTGAAATAGACGTTTTTGAGAAATAAGGAATGGTAGACTATAACACTGTTGTTATAGTAAATGATTTCGAAAGGAAATGTTTTTGTATAGTATTGGGATTTATATATCTATCTAAATTTCAAATCCCTATACTAGTGGTTTTGGGTTGTCGTAACGATGTTTTACGCAACATTCGTTTGGACCCAAATAAATGTGTTTAAGAGCATGTTTTCCTTAAAAGAATAAAATATATACTTAATCGTGTTTTAAGTATATTGAATATTTTTTAAGTATTGAAAATAAATAGATTTGTGAATTACTTATTGTTAAATAAGTATGGAAATGTTTTCCAATATGAAGTGAAGTGTTTTGGGTTTTTATCTTTTAAAGATAAATTGAAAATGAATAAGTATTTGGAATTGCTTTTCCAATGAAGAAATTGAAATGGTTTAGAGAATATATCTTTTTAAAGATAAATGGAAGTGAATATCTGGCGAGTTATTAATTTATGGAAAATTAATAAAAAGGGCCTAGTGATTGTTATGGTGCTGGATATTGGTTGTTGGTCTTGATAGTTAAATAACCGACTATCAATATTTACCTTTAAATGGGTATTTGATGTGATTTGCTTGAATTTGAATGCTACACTTATTTTTAAAATAAGCACTCGTTATTCGGTTTAGCCGGGAGAGGACCTTTGTGTCATATATCCCATTCCGAATAATGATATGTTGTAATGGATAGCATTTGAAGACCGATGTTGAAGACCGGATATTTATGAAAACGGAAGGATTACCGTCGAATGTTTCTACATCGGCTGATCTCCGATATAGAGATTTTATCACCCTTTGTGATGGGAAATCCGGTCGTAATTAGTGAATATCCGGATTGCAAGGGCTTATTTGGAAGTGCCTTCGGTTCTGTTCGATCCCAGAATGGACTTGTATGGATGTGTGTCTGACATTACAATTTGAGATGTAAAGCTGGTTTCTATCAAATATATTTCTGTTGGTGGCGGAGAATTTATTATCTTAGCTTAACACCCTTCTCTGAGACGTACGAGCTCAGAGGTTATGTAGTTGATGGTTACTAGTGATACATTCCCAATTTGGTAATGTGACATACGAAGTGCTGCTGAGCATTTGCTGATCAAAGCGTGCCTTTTATGAAAAGTGTAGCTTTGTGGGCGAGACTTCGTCGGACCACACACCCCGAAAATGGTCAAAACAGGAAAAGATGTAGCAAGGTTATTAGAGGACAGTGCCCCCTTAGTGTATGTCATTTCCTTATGGATAGAGGTGGTATTATGGTATGGAGCCCTGATACTTAACCTATGTTGTTGCTGCAAACTTATTACTTTGTGGTTGTTGGTGAATCCCGAGATTTAGGTCAGTTACGACCGGGGGATGGCATATTTGTGTCAGTAGTTACCCAACTAGGGGTAACCCGGCCTTGTGTTGGCAGAGATCCGGTTAGGTTCTTGGGGCGTCTTTCCAGAGGCATACCTATGTGGCAATGGGAAGTTCCTTGGCTTGACCATTTGTTGGAAATCCAAACTCCAATACGCACCTTGTGCGGTTTTAGTTGTAGAACCTGCCATTTACTTATGGTGGTCACCACTGTTTAGATGGTAGCTGTAGTAGGCATAGTTCGAAATGTCTATGTTGGCTAAGATTTATATCATTACTTTCGAAATGTTTTCCTACACTTTGCACTTATAGTAATAATATCAAATAAATCTTTCTACATATCAAACATATTTGACTATCATAAGGAGAAATCTCCTCCGATTCTGCGTTTGCATTGTGTGAGTGTGCGGGAGGCCTTATGGTAGTCTCATTTTCTAAAAGCATTGCGAATCTATTAAAAAAACAAAAAAAGAAAAATATTTTCTTGTTTATTTTTAAAGATAAACTGTTTTATGTTCTCAAACCAGTCTCATGACTGACCTGGAGTTTATTGTTCTCTTCCTAATCTCTGGGTGCCCATCATTTTCCACACGGGCAGTCTAGAGTCAGGTTATCAGGTCATTCTGGATTCAGGAGTGCTATGGAGCTCAAGTGGCGAGCTGGATGGCACGACGTATTACTTGTATATGATATTATCTTTCCGCTGTAAATTCACTTGTAAGGACATGTTTGTATAGCTGTCCATTATTTAGTTGTGTTGTATATTATTGTTGTACACTCTGATAATGTAATGTGATGTGATGTAAAGTAATAACTGATATAGTTCTTTATTTAAAGATGATTCATTTATCTATTATATGTTGTTCCGCTGCGATTGTGAGATTCTGATATTGTTTCTATTCTGTTTTATTACTTCTTCTATCTTTTTCTTCTACCACTTCTTCTTTAACCATAACAGTTCGGTTTTCCGGCATTCGATCATGCGGCATTTGATACAGTGGACGTAAGAATGTCGACCTTCGGATCCCGATAAAATCGATATGTTACATAATCTATAGATCATTTGGGTACATATCGTTTCAACCCATAGTGATTTTCCTACTAAAAACTAAGGAAACTTGCAGAGTGATAGCATTCATGAATCAAATATAGCATCCAAGCATCCAATAATAAATTCAAACATCCATCACAATCATCATCCAATTCAACTAATAAATATCAACAATTAACAGATTATTATATACAGGCAATTTAAATTCAATAATAAATTCAGTGACAATTTAACTCAACATAAATTTAAATCAACAAGAATAGCAATTTAAATGCACCAAACAGTCATATATAAATTTTTAATCACATCATAAATTTATTTTAACTAACATTAGAAATTTTAGAAGTTGTGAGTGGGTCAAAACACTCACCTTCGATTTGAAATCGAATAATAATCCAAAATAAGCCCCAAATTCAAACCATCTCAGAATTCGTCTAAACATGTGTAAAAAGTTTTGGAATTTTAATACGACCCTGGCGCAAGAAACGTGAGCGAAACGGACCTTGTATGCGAAAGTTACGATGATTATAACGAGTTGAAAAAAAATGAGCATTGGCCAATCAAAGAACAACACCTCACCCTCGAGAAGCTTCTATCCGAAGCCCTAAACTGTAAAACCAGGGTGTAACAACCCGGGATTGCAATTATCGAATAATAAATTAAAATTATGATTTTAATTTAAATGGTGCTAAAAAAATGGATTTTTTTGGATAGGCTAATTTCTTTAAAATAAAGTTATTTGAAAAAAAAGGGTGGTTTTATAATGGTCGGCTTTAGTTGGCTAATGAAGCATTAAATAGTTTTAGTGAACATTAGGATGCCACTTCTCTTATTGGGTCAATTAGTGAAACCAAACCCATTACCCACCTCTATATATTATCTTAAACCCACCCTAAACCCTAACCCTCCTCTTCATAATTTCCTCAAACCCTAAACACCTCCTAAAAACCTAATCAATGGCCTCCATTGGGTAGAAGATCCATTTTCCTCTCCACATAGCTAATCTAGGTTAATACAAGCTAAAAGGTAAAGCAATCATTCTCTAATCACTCTCTAATCTTCATTCTAATTTCTGAAATTAATTTTTAATACATGGTTTTTGGTTTATTTTTGTTATGAAGCCTCTTGATCTCCTCTCTCTAGCTTTTAGAGCGCACAACAAGTGTTTATGCATATTTTTCTTGCATTGATTGGGGTAAAATTGATAGCTAAATATCTTTTTACTTGATGCTAATGAGAGGTTTGCCAAAAAAATAATTAAAGATCATTTCTGTAATTTTCGTTTTGGAATTGTAGCTGAAACGAAATCAGGCATAACTTCTTCATTTCTCGACCGAATTCAATAATTTTGAATGTTCTGAAAAGCTTAGCCATAGAGCTATAAGTTCATGTATAAATTTTTCCAAAATTTTGCCATTTATTAGATCAAAATCGTGTTTTTTGTTGCTATCCCGAGAGTAAATTGACAGCAACAACAATCTCAGGCCTGCGAATTGTATTGGCCATAAGTTACACGTTTCTCTTCCGTTTTTGGTCAGATTTTCTATGCTGCAAACTAGATTCAATAAGGTACACTTTTACTTCAGTTTATAATTGATATTTTGCCATTTAGATGACCTGAAATGCATTCGAAGATAGAAGACCAATTCTGTCTTTAACAAGTTATCCTGAGTTTCAATCTGATATTTTTTTTGCCTGTATCTCTCTCGTTTTTGATCCGAATTAGATAATTTCAGATGTTCCAAAAAGCTTAAAACATATTCCATAATTTTTGTTCAGTAAGTTTTCTATAATTTTAAGGCTAACTATGTCAAAAATTGATTTTTCTACTATCTTCCCGAGAGCGATACACATATTAGTTCTATGGATGAAACTGAAACTATTTTGGTCATAACTTTTGAGCCGCTAGTCGGTATTGAATGATTTTAGACTTTCTGAAAAGCCTAGAAACTAATTTACAACTTTCATGTTTTGTGTTTTGCAAAATTCTGAGGTTAAGAGAGTCAAAACCTCATTTATTTGTCGCTGTCATGAGAATAAACGACAGCGACGGTGAATTTACAAATCTAAGTATTGTAATCGTCATATCTCATTCATACTAAGTCCAATTTTGATGAACTTAATATTGTTGAAAATATTATACTTAGTAGAACAACTTTCCTTCAATAAGTATTTTTTTGATTTTGAAGTTTGTTATATTAAAATATGAATTCTTTACAGGAGAGGTGAAATTAGTATAATGAGTAATCTCCGGATTTTTGATGATATTTTGACTATTTCGATATTTCCATTTTCATTCTTTTTAGTGGAACAGAATTTAATTACCTAGCCCAAATGGGCTGGGGCTGCTGTTCCAGGCTTAAAGACCGTTTGGGCCTGAGCAAATATTCCTTCAGCGGTGTTTTATTACCCTGTTTCTGTTCAGGGTTGCAACTTCGTGACTCCGCCACGGCTACATCCATTATCAGAATTCAATATTTTTGGTGTCGTTGGAAAGACGGAGTTACAAACTCCATATAAGAAAAGTTTGGTCAGCATCTGAGTTCATTGCACCCTTCGAATTTTCTGTCAAAGTTGAACCCAGATCGCTGTGCAAAACAGTGCATTTCATGTTTCTGAATCCGACTTTGGAACGTCATTGCGCCTTCGTTTCAAGTCGGAATCGAGCAATTCTTTTTGCAACTTGAAGTAGGAATATCGGAATACATTCTTGCAAATTTTCATGACATTTGGATTAAGTTTGCTAGTCCGAACATTTTTCCGAACATGGGTTCGCAGCAATATTTGGCCTATTTTTCCAACACTTGAGAATATATTTTTTTTGAGGTTTTTTTCTGGATTTATCAATTTCTTGAGATTTGTTTCTGGATTTCGCGCACGGACTTCATAAAAATGTCTTAAAAGGAGTTTTCACTCGAAATGGCTTTCGAAACTATTATTTAGCATTACTGTAATTATTAAATTAATTACTCCATAATAGGAGAATTTTTAAAAGGACGTTTTAGAAGATATTTCAATCCAAATAAAAATTCGTTTTCCACAAATATTTTATAGAATAAAATTCCACACTCACTTTTGTGCACTTCAAGCGAAGTGGAGAAACGGTTGGGAAAAACCCCAGCCTATGGAACCGAGCATATTTCCTTTCCGGTTAATCCTCGGCCATTTCGATTGATCGTTTTGCCTTTTGGCGCAGTTTATTGATGATATGAGATAAACTTTTGTTTACTATTTTGAGTGTGGAGTTGGAAGAAGGTAAGTAAACCGATTAGGACAAACCAGTGGTATGGGACATTGCGTTAACCCTTTTCGGGTTCCTTTCTAGATGTTTCCGACACATTTGCCTGTTGGCGGCCACTACTGGACCTCTGGGTCATTTTCCCTTTGGCGGTCTCTGGACATTTTGCTCATGTGAGCAGTATTATTGGTGCGTGCCTTTGGGCATTTACCCCCTGGGGTGTCACCAATCGCGCGTTTTGCTCCTGGGCGTGTGGTACCACAAAAGTACAGTATTTGGCGATAACGACTCTAGTCGTGCATGTGCATTTTTCTGATGATTTCTATGTCACTTTTGGAGTTGGTCCGTCGTCACCGCTCGAGTGATATGTGTTTTACTATGTTGTATTGTCTTTTGGGGTATGTTCCATTTGCCTTTGGTGATATATCTTTGCTTTGGCATTGATTTATGGTTAGATTCCATATTATGTGTTATCGCTTATGGGCAACTATTTATAGCTTTTGTTACGCCGATGATATGAGGCATTATTGTTTACTCAACACTTGAGTGTTGATTATCTCTTTGAAGAGTTTATAATTGGTTGATGATTATGTGATCGTCTATTATATTATGTGGTTTACGTCGCTCTTCTCTATGGAGAAGTACCTTATCCTCTACGTTACCGCATTATTATATCTCAGTTTATCTAACTGATTATTTAGCTAGCCTGACCCGAGTGTTTTATGCTCGGGTCAGATCGAGTTGTTTCAGGTTAGGTCTCTGGACTTAGCTTGCTCTGTGCTTCCGCTCAGGACTTATCTGCTATGCTGTTAGATAGCTTTCTTATTGTCCGCTTTATGCTACTTTGTTATTTAGACTTATCTGTACATATTTTTGACTCACATGTGTGAGCAGAGGCTTGTACCCACTTATGATATATTTGGATCTGTATTGACTATGTATTGTTCTGAGACTCTGTGTCTGTTATGTTATTATGTTCTGTGATGATTTTATCATTTAGTTATTATGTTCATTCTGATAGATCTTTAGCCATTGTAATTTCGTTATAAATATTTATTGGATATGTCGAACCACTTGATAAAAAAATAGATACCACATTTCGACGTATTCAGTAGATAGTTATAGCTTGATTACACATGGTCGCTTCCATTATACTCCATTCTCTGCTTTAGCAGACGGTATTACTCCGTAATACTCTTTGCTAGAGTGGGTCTAGGAGTGGGGCGTTACAGTTGGTATCAAAGCAAGGTTCAGGACTAAGCATAATAAACACAGGACAGACACGTAGTACAATACATATTGATATGGTCCAAATTAAACAAATCTCTTCCTTGTGTCTTTTGATAAATAAGTTAGGAATATATGTAGGGATTCATTTATATTCTGTAGTATTCTTTAATGAATTATCTATCATTAAATCGTGCATAACTCTACCTTCTTTTAACTTTCAGTATGTCTGGAAGGGGGAGAACCACACGTCAGACCGGTACAGTTGGGCAGCCCAGCAACTCTCAACCGGATGGCGTGTATATGACCACCGACCAGATCATGGAGCTGGTTCGGAATTCTCAGTCTCATACTCAGTCACCAGCTCCAGTTACCGAGGTTCCGCGCAAGTCAGCCTTTGCGCGTCTCTGCAGTGATTTTACTCATCTCGGTGGGAAGCCGTTCAGTGGCTTCGAGACTATTCTTGAGGTCCAGGCTTGGATTCGTGTATGCGAGCGTGTTTTTACTCGCATGGCTATCCCAGACCATGACCGCGTTCTTGTTGCTTCCAGTCAGCTTCAGAGTCATGCCTTGGATTGGTACGAGCTCCTTATCTCTGAGACTGATGAGACCACACTTACTTGGGATTATTTCCATGAGCGCTTTTTGCTCAAGTTCATCCCAGAGTCTGAGAAGAAATCCCTTGCTCCCCGCTTTATTGATCTTAAGTAAGGGAAGTCCTCCGTTTCAAACTATGTTTCTTCTTTTGAGGCCCTGTCCAAGTATGGCCTCGAGTTCATCAGCACACCACACAAGAAGAACCTTAAGTTTGTGGATGGTCTGACGAAGTATCTGAAGAAGAAGCTCATGCTTCAGCTCAAGCTTCCATTTGACGAGCTTGTAGACGCGACACTTCATCTTGAGTCAGTCGAGATGGAGAAGGATAGTGATGATGGTGGAGGCTCCAAGAACTCCAACCAAAAGCGTGGCCCTTTTCAAAAGTCCAAGTTCTTTAAGAAGAAGAAGAAGAAGACTGACAACACTACCGCTCAGCTTCAGGATCACACTCAGCCTCAGACTCAATCTCTGCCTAATGGAACACGTCCCGTGAGGAAGTGTTTCAACTGCAATTCTCCAGATTACATGAATAGGGAGTGTCCCAAACCCCTCTTTTGCCGCTACTGCAAAAGGGAGGGTCACCGCATTACTACTTGTCCAGTTGCTCCTGCTACTGCTAAGCCCAACAAGCTTAATGCTGCCAAGGCTTCTACCGATTCTACTCAGCCTCGAGGTGTGCATCCTTCCGTTCTTGAAGGCTCTGTTCTGTTTCATGGTAGATCAATTAGAGTTCTCTTTGATACGAGTGCTTCTCACTCATTCGTATCAAAGGAACTAGTTGATATTTTGTCTCTGGATGTTTCTTGTATGATTACCTCTCTAAGGATTGTGAATCCGATTGGTGGATCCATGACCCTCAACCTTTTATGTGGGAATGTTGACATCGATCTATGTGGTTTTTCTTTTCGTGCAGATCTGCACGTTATGGCTCATTTGGGTTTTGATATGATTCTCGGTATGGATTGGCTAGTTCAGTACGACGCCAAGATTATTTGTTCGGAACGGGTATTATTCCTTCGTCATCCTGACTCGTCTGCTCCATTAGCTCTTGTTCTTCAGGATGTTGAAATTTCTGAAGCTACTCTATTTGCTATTGATTCATGAAATGATGATATGGACATATCTCGTATTCCAGTTGTTCGGGATTTCCCCGATATCTTCGAACCAGTATCGAGCCTATGGTCGAAGCGGGCTATTGAGTTCCGCATTGATCTCATTCTAGGCACTCATCCAGTTAGTCGTCCTCCCACGAGGATGTCTATTAAAGAGAATGAGAAACTCAAGAAGTAGTTGATTGCGCTCGAGGCGAAGCAGTTTATTCGGTCCAGTTCTTCGCCATGGGGTGCTACAGTGGTCTTCGTTAAGAACCCCGATGGCTCCCTTAGGCTTTGCATCGACTATCGCAAGCTTAATGAGGTGACCATCAGAAATTGTTATCTATTACCATGGATTGACGATATGTTCGATCAGTTAAACGGTGCGAAGGTCTTTTCCCAGCTCGACCTCTCCATCGGATTTCATCAGCTTCTAGTCGCGGAATATAGTGTTTCGCTTACTGCTTTCCGCACTCGTTATGGTTCCTTTGAGTGGTTGGTCATGCCATTCGGCTTGACAAACGCACCAGCATTCTTCGTTGATTTGATGAATCGAGTATTTCGAGAATATCTCGATAAGTTCGTTCTGGTTTTCATCGACGATATTCTGATTTATTCTAAATTCGAGGCAGAGCATACTCATTATTTGAGGATCATCTTAGATACACTTCGTCAGCATCAACGTAAGGCCAAGTTCTCCAAGTGTCATTTTTGGGAGAGCAAGGTCAAGTTCTTAGGCCATATGGTATCTTCTGAGGGAATATCTGTCGATCCTTCCAAGATCGAAGCCATTCAGAACTAGAAGCAGCCTAAGAATGTGCATGAGATTCGCAGCTTCCTTGGTCTCGTAGGTTATTACCGTCGTTTCATCAAGAATTTCTCTCGTGTTGTTCTTCCTCTTACGAGCCTGACTCGTAAGGGTGTTCGCTTTATCTGGTGAGATAAGTGTCAAGCTTCCTTTCAGCGATTGAAGGAACTTCTCACTCATGCTCCTATTCTAGTGGTTCAAGAGGGAAACCATGATCTTGTTGTCTACACCGATGCTTGTGGAAGCGGGCTCGGTGCTGTGCTTATGCAGAAGGATCCGGTAGTTGCTTACGCTTCTAGGCAACTGCGTCCGAATGAGGTTCGCTATCCTACTCATGATCTTGAGTTAGCAGCCATCGTCTTTGCCTTGAAGACGTGGCGTCATTATCTATTCGGAAAACGTTTCATTCTGTACACCGATCACAAGTCACTGAAGTATCTATTCAGCCAGAAGGATCTCAATATGAGGCAGCAGCGATGGCTTGAGTTTCTCGCCTCATATGACTTAGACATTCAGTATACCCCTGGCAAGGGTAATCGTGTGGCTGATGCGCTCAGTCGCAAACACTCGGCAATAGTTTCTATGATGATAGCCGAGTGGGATATTTTTAAGACTCTTTCTGTGTGCGATATTCGAGATCGAGCTCCGTCTTCTGATTCTCTAGTCTTATTGTCCAGTTTGGAAGCTCGACCTATTTTACTGGATCGCATTGACCATGCTCAGCGGTAGGATCCAGACTTGTTCCATCTTACCCGTCTTCTTGAGTCGGGATCCAGTGATGAGGCTTTGCTGAATTATTATATTGATTCTCATCGGTGTCTTCGCAGGAAGAACCGTATATTGGTACCATCTGATTTATCGCTTAGGCGTGACATTCTGGACGAGTGTCATCGCACTAAGTACACCATTCATCCCGGTTCAAGTAAGATGTATGCCTATATGTGTCGGTTATATTATTGGGAAGGTTTAAAAAGAGAGATGTTGCAAGTTATGTGAGCAGTTGCATGACTTGTCAACAGATCAAGGCCGAGCATCAGCGTCCATCCGGTCTTCTACAGCCTCTTCAGATTCCATTGTGGAAATGGGATCAGATATCTATGGATTTCATCGACGGTCTACCTCGATCGAGGTCAGGCCATACTTCTATCTGGGTTATTGTTGATCGCTTGACCAAATCGGCTCATTTTATTCCGATTAAGTCCACTCGGACTGCACCTCAGTTGGCCAAGCTCTATGTGAAAGAAGTCGTCCGACTTCATGGAATTCCTAGCTTTATCATTTGTGATCGAGACGCTTTGTTCACTAGCCACTTCTGGAAAGGTCTACAGTCAGCTTTGGGCACAAAGCTGAACTTTTCTACTGCTTATCACCCTCAGACGGACGGTCAGACTGAGAGGGTGAATCGTGTATTGGAGGATCTTCTTCGCTGTTGTATTCTTGATTTTGGGGGTAGTTGGGAGGACCACTTACCACTTGTGGAATTCTCCTACAACAACAGCTATCAGTCCAGTATTGGCATGGCTCCTTACGAAGCTCTTTACGGAAGGCCATGTCGCTATCCTTCGTGTTGGTTAGAATCTGGCGAGAAACTCATTCTTGGTCTAGATTCAGTTCGGGCATCTTATGATATGATTACGCTTATCCGTCAGAGAATGAAAGAGGCGTAGGACCGCCAGAAATCCTACGTGGACAACCGCAGGAAGCCTCTTGAGTTCTCTATTGGTGATCTTGTCTATATTTGGATATCTCCTATGAAGGGGGTTGTGCGTTTCAGTTCTAAAGGGAAATTGGCTCCTCGCTATGTCGGACCATTTCCTATCACGGAACGCATTGGCCCTGTTTCTTATCATGTGGCTCTACCTGCTCATTTCTCTAGAATACATGATGTGTTCCATGTCTCTCAGCTTCGCAAGTGGGTGCGCGATCCTGATTCTATTATCGAGCCGCATATCGTGCCAGATTTGGAGATCTCACCCGATCTATCTTAGGAGAAGCAACCACTCCGTGTGCTTGATTCGGAGGTCAGAAGCCTTCGAAACAAAGAGGTTTCGCTTATGAAAATTCAATGGTCACCCAATCCTAAGGACTACACTTGGGAGACTAGAGAATTTATCGAGCATACTTATCCTGGTTTTCTTTCATCTTCGGGTACGGGTGAGCACCTATATTTATCTTCTGTTGTTTCTTCGGTGGATTAGAGGTTATAGACGACTTCCATATTTAAGGAATTGCGGGGACGCAATTTTCTTAAGGGGGAGTCTGTAAGAATCCGGGATTGCAATTACCGAATAATAAATTAAAATTATGATTTTAATTTAAATGGAGCAAAAAAAATGGATTTTTTTGGATAGGCTAATTTCTTTAAAATAAAGTTATTTGAAAAAAAACGGGTGGTTTTATAATGGTGAGTTTTAGTTGGTTAATGAAGCATTAAATAGTTTTAGTGAACATTAGGATGCCACTTCTCTTATTGGTTCAATTAGTGAAACCGAAGCCATTACCCACCTCTATATATTATCTTAAACCCACCCTAAACCCTAACCCTCCTCTTCATAATTTTCTCAAACCCTAAACACCTCCTAAAAACCTAATTAATGGCCTCCGTTTGGTAGAAGATCCATTTTCCTCTCCACATAGCTAATCTAGGTTAATACAAGCTAAAAGGTAAAGCAATCATTCTCTAATCACTCTCTAATCTTCATTCTAATTTCTGAAATTAATTTTTAATACATGGTTTTTGGTTTATTTTTGTTATGAAGCCTCTTGATCTCCTCTCTCTAGCTTTTAGAGCACACAACAAGTGTTTATGCATATTTTTCTTGCATTGATTGGGGTAAAATTGCTAGCTAAATATCTTTTTACTTGATGTTAATGAGAGGTTTGCCAAAAAAATAATTAAAGATCATTTCTGTAATTTTCGTTTTGGAATTGTAGCTGAAACGAAATCAGGCATAACTTCTTCATTTCTCGACCGAATTCAATAATTTTGAATGTTCTGAAAAGCTTAGCCATAGAGCTATAAGTTCATGTATAGATTTTTCCAAAATTTTGCCATTTATTAGATCAAAATCGTGTTTTTTGTTGCTATCCCGAGAGTAAATTGACAGCAACAACAATCTCAGGCCTGCGAATTGTATTGGCCATAAGTTACACGTTTCTCTTCCGTTTTTGGTCAGATTTTCTATGCTGCAAACTAGATTCAATAAGGTACACTTTGTCTTCAGTTTATAATTGATATTTGGCCATTTAGATGACCTGAAATGCGTTCGAAGACAGAAGACCAATTCTGTCTTTAACAAGTTATCCTAAGTTTCAATCTGATATTGTTTTATCTGTATCTCTCTCATTTTTGATCCGAATTAGATAATTTCAGATGTTCCGGAAAGCCTAAAACATATGCTACAATTTTTGTTCATTAAGTTTTCTGTAATTTTGAGGCTAGCTATGTCGAAAATTGATTTTCTACTATCTTTCCTAGAGCGATACACATATTAGCTCTGTGGATGAAACTGAAACTATTTTGGTCATAACTTTTGAGCCGCTAGTCAGTATTGAATGATTTTAGACTTTCTGCAAAGCTTAGAAACTAATTTACAACTTTCATGATTTGTGTTTTGCAAAATTTTGAGGTTAAGAGAGTCGAAACCTCATTTATATGTCGCTGTCTTGAGAATAAACGACAGCGACAGTGAATTTACAAATCTGAGAATTGTAATCGTCATATCTCATTCATACTAAGTCCGATTTCGATGAACTTCATATTGTTGAAAATCTTACACTTAGTAGAACAGCTTTTCTTCAATAAGTATTTTTTGATTTTGAAGTTTGTTATATTAAAATATGAATTCTTTACAGCAGGGGTGAAATTAGTATATTGTGTAATCTCCGGATTTTTGATGACATTTTGACGATTTCGATAATTCCATTTGCATTCCTTTTAATGGAACAGAATTTAATTACCTAGCCCGAATGGGCTGGGGCTGCTGTTCCAGGCTTAAAGCCCGTTTGGGCCTGAGCAAATATTCCTTCAGCTGTATTTTGTTACCCTGTTTCTGTTCAGGGTTGCAAATTCGTGACTCCGCCACGGCTACGTCCGTTGTCGTAATTCGACAATTTTGGTCTCTTTGGAAACATGGAGTTACGAACTCCATATCTGAAAAGTTTGGTCATCATCTAAGTTCATTAGATCCTTCGAATTTCCTGTCAAATTTGAACCCAGATCGCTGTGCAAAACAGTGCATTCCATGTTTCTGAGTCCGACTTTGGAATGTCGTTGCGCCTTCGTTTCAAGTCGGAATTGAGCAATTCTTTTTGATTTTGAAGTAGGAATGTCGGACTACATTCCTGCTAATTTTCATGACATTTGGATTCAGTTTGCTAGTCCGAATATTTTTTCGAACATGGGTTCGCAGCAATATTTGGCCTATTTTTCCAACACTTGGAATATATTTTTTTGAGGTTTTTTTCTGGATTTATCGATTTCTTGAGATTTGTTTCTGGATTTCGCGCACAGACTTCATAAAAATGTCTTAAAAGGATTTTTCACTCGAAATGGCTTTCGAAACTATTATTTAGTATTACTTCAATTATTAAATTAATTACTCCATAATAGGAGAATTTTTAAAAGGACGTTTTAAAAGCGATTTCAATCTAAATAAAAATCCGTTTTCCGCAACTACTTTCTAGAATAAATTCCACATTCACTTTTGTGCACTTCAAGCAAAGTGGAGAAACGGTTGGGAAAAACCCCGGCCTATGGAACTGAGCGTATTTCCTTTCCGGTTAATCCCCGACCATTTCGATTGATCGTTTTGCCTTTTGGCGCAGTTTATCGATGATATGAGATAAAATTTTGTTTACTGTTTTGAGTGTGGAGTTAGCAGAAGGTAAGTAAACTGATTAGGACGAACCAGTGGTATGGGACATTGCGTTAACCCTTTTCGGGTTCCTTTCTAGATGTTTCCGACACATTTTCCTGTTGGCGGCCAGTACTGGACCTCTGGGTCATTTGCCTTTTGCCGGTCTCTGGACATTCTGCTCATGTGAGCAGTATTATTGGTGTGTTCCTTTGGGAATTTACCCCCTGGGGTGTCACCAATCGCGCATTTTTCCCCTAGGCATGTGGTACCACAAAACTACAGTACTTGGCGATAACGACTCTGGTCGTGCACGTGCATTTTTCTGTTGATTTCTATGTCACTTTTGGAGTTGGTCCTTCGTCACCGCTCGAGTGATATGTGTTTTACTATATTGTATTGTCTTTTGGGGTATGTTCCATTTGCCTTTGGTGATATATCTTTTCTTTGGCATTGATTTATGGTTAGATTCCATATTATGTGTTATCGCTTATGGGCAACTATTTATAGCTTTTGTTACGCCGATGATATGAGGCATTATTGTTTACTCAACACTTGAGTGTTGATTATCTCTTTGGAGAGTTTATTATTGGTTGATGATTATGTGATCGTCTATTATATTATGTGGTTTACGTCGCTCTTCTCTATGGAGAAGTACATTATCCTCTATGTTACCGCATTATTATATCTCAGGTTATCTAACTGATTATTTAGCTAGCCTGACCCGAGTGTTTTATGCTCGGATCAGACCGAGTTGTTTCAGGTTAGGTCTCTGGACTTAGCTTGCTCTGTGCTTCCGCTCAGGACTTATCTGCTATGCTTTTAGATAGCTTTCTTATTGTCCACTTTATGCTACTTTGTTATTCAGACTTATCTGTACATATTTTTGACTCACATGTGTGAGCAGAGGCTTGTACCCACTTATGATATATTTGGATCTGTATTGACTATGTATTGTTCTGAGACTCTGTGTCTATTATGTTATTCTGTTCTGTGATGATTTTATCATTTAGTTATTATGTTTGTTCTGATAGATCTTTAGCCATTGTAATTTCGTTATAAATATTTATTAGATATGTCGAACCACATGAGAAAAAAAATAGATACCACATTTCGACGTATTCAGTAGATAGTTATAGCTTGATTACACATGGTCGCTTCCATTATACTCCATTCTCCGCTTTAGCAGACGGTATTACCCCGTTATTCTCTTTGCTAGAGTGGGTCTAGGAGCGGGGCGTTACACAGGGCGCACACAAAGTCCCATCCACAGCTAGCGTTGAACGAAGATCGCACTTCGCATAAGCCGCCGTCGGCCATGCCGCACCCCCCCACGAACTGGCCTCCTCAGGCGCTACTCATGGGCAGCACCCCACGTCCTCCACCGCCTCCCATACAAATTCGTCGCCAAGGGTTTTGAAACCCTGACCGAGATTCTACCGCTGATCTGACCGTCATCCATCCAAGCGACCCAGTCCGATGAACTCCCTTCGACCATCTCTACACTAACCTACCATCGCTTCAACGATCTGTTAATGTTGATCACATCGTGATGAACGACCGTGGATAATTCATCAATTTCTGACCAAGACATGATTCAATTGCAAAATTGAATTGCATATCCGAGATGCACTTGTCGAGAGCTTTGAAACGGTATATAATTCGATAGGATTTGGAGGGGTTTGATTTTTGGATTTGGTTTTGAAATTGAATTTGCAATTTGGGAATTAGGGTTTTGGTATGTCTGCCATTGGAAAGAGAAGATGAGTAAGAAATGTACGTACAGACAATAGAAAATAAGAAGTAGCTAGGGTTTATAATGGACTATTTATAGGTAGATTAGAAATAGAAATGAAAGGATATGATTTGCCTTGGATTTGAACGATAAACCACCCCACAAGCCCGTTCTGTCACCGAAACGAAAATGACTCATCGCATATATCAAAATAGACATTTTTGATGATTTTAAACTCAATGGAATATGTATTAGTCCTAATTCCATCATACGAAGAAGTTATGTCAAAGTTAGTTTATTTCAAATTGATTTCAATTAAATAAATTTCTACGTGTTTCAAGCCCGTACGATCAAATGACAAGTTTGATCGATACAAAACTTAAAATCCTACAATAATTCACCGTTATAGATCCGATGAAACTGGTTTCGTCGAAATCCGAGTCAATGGCCAAAATGGCTATCTTCACGTTAATTAAATAAATTAATAATTAAATTGATTAAATCACTTTTCTAATTCAAATTATATAATCAACAAATTTCATCAATTTTGATTACCTGGACATTTACAATAATCTAAAACAGTTTTACATATCAATTCAGTGTTTAAAATTTAAGTAATCGCGGTGTTCAATTTCAATAGTAATTAAATCCAATTTAATTATAATTAATTTCAATAAATTGATTTAATTTGATTTCAACCTTTATATTCAACCAATTATAAATCTAATAACATAGTTAACGTTTATTTTATATTTCATTACCTTAATATTCTCCAATTTCCATCTTTATTTGTATTAACTACTATATTTCCATTTATATTGAATTCTTATCAAATTTATACCCTAAGTAAAATTTAAGATCCTAAATGATTTATTTATCTTGATTCCAATCTTTTATTAAATCAATTATTTCCATATAAATAAAATTTACATTTATAGATATTTTATTACATTCACAGATTGAAGTTATTGTCTTAACTCACATTAATATAACCTTTAATTTCATTTAATTATAATTAATTTCCAATTAAATTTAACAGACTAAGTAAATGGGTAATATATAATAATTGTTACCATTAACTTTTAATCACACTTGTAAGGGTTTATTATTTACAACCAAATGTTATAATTACTTACTTAACACTGATTTTATTCAATTACCATTAATTATATATTATTTCATTAATATATACAATATTTACATTTGTTTTCCTATATTCACTTTATAACCAAGTATAACCTTTACATTATTTCAATTGGTTGGAATTTCATTCAAGTTGCTAATAATTAACTTAAATTAACATTATTACCCTTCATCCTGGTTATCATTTCATAAATAAATCCCAAATTTTTATTTCTTTCAATATTAAGTTAACAAAATCTTATTTAAATTAACTATTTTAAATTACCAAAAACTATGGGTCGTTATAGATTTTAAGCTAACTTCTTCATATGATGGAATTAAGACTTGAAACCTGTTCCATTGAGTTTAAAAATATCAAAACATTTATTTTGATATATGGGTTGACCTACTTTCATTTCGGAATCGAAACGGGCTTTTCGGGTTGTTATTGTCAATTCGCACTAGTTCGATAGGTTATTCATTCTTATTGGGCTTCGTTAGTATAAATTGTTTTGTTCTAACCCTAACAGTCTTTCTATTTTCTTATTCCTATATGTGAAATCACATCCATCTGCTTCTTCTTCTCAATGGTAGAAACAAAATCAAACTGGTAGACCCCCAATTCAATTTCCAAATCAATTTCAAAATTTTATCCCTTAAAAGCTTATCAAATTATATACCAATTCGAAGGTCTCGACGAGCGTAATCCACTGATGCAATTTTTTTCAATCGAATTTATCGTTTGTCCAAAAATTGAGGATGAACCGCATCGTCCATTCTAGGTTTTGGACGATCCAACGGCGGATCGTCGTCCGATTGCGATCGGGAAGTGGCATTGAAAAGGTGGAGTTGAGCAGGTCCTTGAGGTGTCATTCGTTTATGCTGGAAGTCATGGGAATCGCCATAAATGGCCGAAGGTCGTTGGCGGCGGCGCAGTTGATGGAGGTGGCCGAAGGTGGCCACGGCTAGGGTGGAGGGGCGATTTGTCAAGCGGAAACGATGGCGAGGCCTGATCATCGTGGAAGCGACCGTGGCAGCGGCGTTTGGCGCATGATGGCGGCGGCTGTAAGGTTGAAGGCTCGATCGCGATTTTGATTAGGGTTTCGTATGAGAGTTTGAGATACTGATGTGGCAAGGTAAACGTGTTTCTTTCTCTCTTTTTTTACAATTTTTTTTTCAAATGTTCTAACTCGTATGACATTTGTATATGAGCTCGGATTCACGCGCGGTTTTCTTCGTTGGGATCGTATTGAAATTTCGGACATTTTAGCACTGGTTTGAAAAAATTCTGAGACTGTTGAATTTGGGCCTTTATTTGAATTTCAAATTGATTTGAAATCGAAAGTGGGTGTTTTGACCCACTCACAACTACTAGATTTTCTTATGTTAGTTAAATTAAATTTTGGATGTGATTAGAAATTTATTGATTGATGTTTGATAAGTTTAAGTTGTCATTCTACTTAAATTTGACTTTTATTGTGTTTAATCGTCGTTTAATTTAATACATGTTAATGATAATCAGTTATCTATTGATGTCTATTGGTTGATTTAGGTGATGATTGTGATGGATATTTGATTGTTGGTATTGGATGACTGGATGTTGTATTTTTATATTGTTATAACACTTTAAGTTTCCTATGAGTTGAAATGATAAATACCCAAACGATCTACAGAATAGGGAAAAATAGTTATGGTTTGAAATGATAGACTCAAGCGATTTTATAGATTTTTACTTAATTCGGGATTGCGGTTTGAAATGATATATAACCATTAAATTTTAAATTTTGGACTGAAATGATAAATATCCGTACTACTTGACCGCATGGTAGAAAATTATATACTGACATTGGATTGGTTAAATTAAATGATTTTTAATTCTTTAAATTTTGAATTCAGTTAACAAGTATTTTTGAAATACAAATGTATTTATATAAACGGGATTTTTGTCAATAATCCGTGCGTTATTGCTGAAATTTGAATTGATTTAATGAATTGTTCAAAGGATTTAAATTGGAACTTCAAAGTTGAAGTTTCAAATATAAATCAATTTATCGGAATTGAGTTATTGAAATGTTTGGGTATGACTTTGAAATCTATTTTAAACTAATTTAAACTATGTTAATTTATTTAAATATTTTAATCAATTTTAAACTATTTTAGTTCATTTTAATCTACTATAACCTATTAAATCCAATTTGGTCTAATTTACATAATTTAAACTATTAAATTTATTTTAAAATCCATTTAAATAATTTAAATTTATTTAACCTATTTTAAATATATTTAATATAGTTTAAATTTATTTAATTTATTTTAAACCTATTTAATATATTTTAAATCTAACTAAATCAAATTTAAATCTCTTTAAACTATTTTTACTTTTTAAACTATTTTAAATCTATTTTTAAACTATTTTTAAAACTATTAAAACTGTTTATGACTGCTTAAACTATTTTCTAAAGTTTTAGACTGTGTAAAGTTAAAGTATTAATATTTAAATTCTTGATGATGATACAACCTAAGTTGGAGTTTGGAATTGATACCGTTTGTGAATTGACATATTTGAGTAAATATGATGATTTTGGAACTAGAATTTAATTAACCTATCTTATCGATAAATTCAAAAGTGAATATGATTTCGAAAGATATATGGTTTGGAATCGAATATGATATTTTGATATTAATTATGAAATGGTTTTGTAAATATAAAAGAACCATCCGGTGTGAAACAAGTGTTTGGTTGTTAAAGATACCGGGATCAGACATTGTCATACTCTTTGCCAATACCGAAAACCGTTTTAATTGTGTATGTGGTGGAGATTCCAGAAATGAAGTAGAATGGTTTGGCAAACAATTTTGTATGAGGTATTTACGTGACCCTGACTCCCGTGTGTCAGCTTAGATGTGACTGAAATAGGAGCTATACCAGGCCAAGTGAGGTCATTCCTCCTATCGGGCACATTTCTTTGATGCTATATTTTGACTTTGTGATTGATTTGGTGGCCACTCCTTGATTTTGAATATGGGAGTGTGTCCGAGGCAGGAAATAGTATTTGCTATGCGTTACCACCAGTCTAGGAGTGCAATTGGTATATCTACCCTGACATTGCCTCGAATGTCGTGTTCACATGCCCTATCACGCCTTCTATGAGTTTTTTTTGTACCATACCTATGGAGTGCCCTCTAGATAAACCTCACGGAGGAGCGTACGGTACCGTATAGACTATGGAAGTATATAAAATGTGTTAAGGGGGATATGGGTAACGTCTTAACACTATTTTCATACTTTACTTTACTGTAGACACTATTATAATAGAATATTATACTACATAGTAGATAGTTTAACGGATCCTTAGGAGATGGAAATCCCGAACATCTCTTAAGTTATTACACTCACATTAGACACTGGACAGGAGATGTCAAACCCCGTAAACATCTCTGACGCAGTTACACTCATATTATTATTGTTGATTTAACTTACACAAGATCTTTTAGTTCTGACTCGAGTGTTTTGTCTTTTCAATTCGGCCGGGTCAAACTGAGCTTTTCATTTTATCGAAGACTGCTTTATGGAGGATGAAGACGAAGATTTTTTACTATAATTATGTATTATATTTATTCCACTACATCATGTTATTCCGCTGCATTTATTTATTATTTACTCTTGTTGTATGTTACTCTGATCTGTATTATAAAAGTTCAATCAATGTTATATGGAAATGGCTTCATGGACTGTTTATTTGATTATTATATTTTGTCATTCCATTGCGAGATTCTGTATTTGTTTATTCCTTTCTCTTCTTTTTCTTATTTACCCCATTACAATGTACACCTTTGAATGTTTTGAGTCTGACACGTGTGTCGTTTATCATCGATTTAAACCGTCCAAAAAGGCAGGTCATTATAATTTTTATACTAGTTTAGAGTTATCCTACGTCCATTTCTATATAATTTCTTGTAGATATTTCTTTTCAAATATCAAAGTTTATACAATCTCAAGGCTACGAAACACACCCTCTAGATTTTCGAGCTCTGGGTACACTTATTGGATCCAGATGAGACACTGACACACCGACTTGGATTCAAACGGGGCACTATGCACACCGACTTGATTCAAACGGGACACAACCAAACCCACTTGGATTTCAAGGATAATAAGTACACCAAAGAGTATAATTAGTTAACTAAAATTTGTTGGGAGAACTCCTATTTATGGAGAAACAACAATCATGCCCATTCAAGAAGAGATATGACGAAAAGACAATTGTATTCAGAATTTTGAAATTTGAAATTTTCGTACTGTATGTCGACATATGGAGTCTATGTATGTCGACATATCCTCTTTTATTTTAGAAATCATTTAATAATTTTATTTTAATTTTTAATTTTTGTAAAATATTTTGATATTTTATAAATTCATTTAAGCATAGTTTATACACATTTTAACCATAATAAAACTTAAGAAACCTTTATAAAATTATTTTGAAATATTTTAATATATAATGGATTTAAATATGAATTTGTTTTGAAAAATAAAAATAAAATAATATATAAAAAGTATAGGTGAATATAAATGTCAAAGTATTAATTAATGTCAAAATAGACTTCTAAATACCATAAACGTTTGGAAAAGCTTAAAACCAAAATCTATTTCTAAATAAATTTGAAAGTATATATCAAATATAAAATACTTAGAAGCTTAATATAATAATTTTTTAAATAATTAAAAGGTTAGGAATCGTTTGAAAGTATTTTGAAAGATGTTTGAAAAATTACTTTAAAAATAGGGATTCTTAAAAAATCATTTTTGAAAACTAGGATATTTGAAAATCATTAAAATCAGAGAATAGGTTTAAGAATCCTTTTTGAAAAAAATAAAGCTTTAACAAACTAATCTATGACTCTATAACTCATCTTGATATCTTGAATCTTCAAATTGATGAGTCTTCAATCTCTAACTCTTGACCCTCTATATCAGCTCCTTGATTCTGCTCATGATACTGTACAATCTTAATAATCAATCACTATCTAATGTCATGCACTATATACTATATATCTCGATAAAACATTAGTATCTATATTTTATATGATCTTATATGGTTGTCATCATCAAAAGCAATAACTAAGTTACCAGCAGTCTTCTCTTTTTGATGACGAAAACCAAGAATATAAAATATGATATAACCCCCCCTAAGTTACAAAACTCCCCCTTAATCTTTGCTTAGATATTTTATTATATTTCTTCCCGTTTGTCCTCATCAAAAATTTCACCAAAAACACCCCTATCTAGAGTATTATATGATATTTTACAAGATATTTATATATTGATAAGTGCGGCGGAGCCTTAGTGCAATGGTTAAGTCACCCGCATGGTGATTTAGGCGTATACGTTCGAGTCTGGACATAGCCTCTTCGTAATGCGAGAGAACGGCTATGTACATAATCAACCTCCCCAAAGCCTGCTATCGTGTGGGAGCCTCGTGCGCTGGGTTCCACTATTTTTTATTTATAAAATGATAGGTAAGAAGTGATAATAAAGACAAATTTTATTAATCGACTCAATCCAATATACACAGCCAAACCAATCCAAAGTCAATTCAATTGAATTTAATCATAAGTCAAAAAAATCAATCCAAACCATTTCTAATGCTAAATAAGTTCTTACAAACCAATCCATACTTCTTATTCTAGGGTAATTTATTAATATGAAAACTTAAATCATATCATATATTATTCAAAAACCAACCAAACAACTTAAACTTCCCTAAGAACTTCTACCCAGCCATCAAAACCGAAAATTAGATCTACTTTGATGGCATCCCAATCCTTATTGTCTTTTATGATGGCACTATTCGGATTCTTAGTTGATTTTTCTTTGATAAGGAAAGAAATCATCCATCAAGTTGTGTCAAAATGCTTTTCTTATTCTTTTATCATATGCATTTGACTCAATTCTACGTGTCTTTGATTTCTAAGGATAAAATTAAGGATATTTTTAGATGATTGAAGGGTTTGTTCAATATTCACACATAATTTTTAGTGTGGCGAAGTCATTTTTGAAAAGTTAGGATCATAAGTGAAAAGAGGCAAGAAAGAGAATGAAAATAATGTTTTTCTAGAGTGAAGAGGTTTATATAGGGATGTTTAAAAGTCGTTTGGAATAGCTGAATAGACGGTAGTTATTTTATTTTGAATTTAAAATATTTTTAGCTCCTGCCGTTATATGTCGACATATATACCATATTTTGCGAAATAAACTTATTTCTATATTTTTGTAATTAACCTAAACTATTGTACTTTTATGACTTTCCTTAGACTAATAACAATGTATAATAGCAAGGAACATGATTTTATTGATAACCATAGACGAGTACATGAAATTTAAAGATAAAACATAAGATACATGGATTAAAACTAGAACAATTCAAAGTAAAAGCTAGAAAATCATAGAAAATACAATTAGGTATAAGTAGATGAAGATGATGATTTTCCATTAATCTTGAAAATAATCTTGAAAATTTTCTTGGTGGATGGATGAGACAGCTTTTCGAAACTCTCCATAGAAGTGTCTTCCTCCTCTTCTCGTTCTTCCTCCTCCACTTCCATTTTTCCTCCGTCCTTTTCCATATCTTCTCTAATTTCATGCTCCTCCTCCCAACCCAATCTTGCTTCCTTCTCCATAAGAGTTCCATAAGGCTCAAACATGAGTGAAATGTGCATGAGGGAGATGTCGGCCTTGTCGAAGACTTTTCGAGGAACGATTTTCTCTCCTCTTAGGTCAACGCCAAAATATGTGAATATTCTAGTAAGATACGCGCCATGAAAGAATGCGTTCTTGTACCTAGAGATATTCTAAGGAAAGAATTCATCCAAAATGACTTGTGCCTAATTTATGTTGTAATAACCATAAATTGCATAAGTGTTGTGAATGCTTTTTGAGTAGTGTTATTATAATTTCTCGTCCTTGAAGTTATACTTTGTTGCAAAATGCCACTCATAATTCTTGCTTTAGGACGTAAATTACTGTTTTTCAACTCAAAGTCAGCATCACTTTTAAAAATATCTTGAATAACTTCATGACTTTGATTTTCATTTTTAAAAGACAAAAGGTCCATTCCACTAGATTTGCATCCGAAAATGTGACCTAAAAGTTCACAATTCAGAATAATTTGAGTGCCTTTGGCACTACTCCATACTTAACCTTCATTTCCCTCATAAAATTTCCCTTTCAAATTAGCATAAAACATTTTCACTAAGTTTGGAAAAAACACAAAATCATTTTGGAAAGCATCAATTAAACCAAGAATTCCATGTATCACAAGGATCATAACATAAGAAGGACGATCATCAAATTTGGAAAATCTTCTGGGAGAGACTTTTTCGAAAGAAACATATTCCATATAGGCTTTGATGGCCTCTTTTTCTTTGAAAAGATAGCCTTTTGTTTTCTTAGAAAACCTTATGGTTTTTGGAGTGTTTCTTAAGGAATCCATTGATGAATTGTTTGAAGAGATAAGAGGGATAATGAATTTTTTAATTTTTGAAAATGAGTATAAAAATGAATGGATGGAGATAGAGTAATTAAGTAGAGAATTAATAGACATGTTCTCTTGTCAAGAGAGACGCTTTTTAAGGACATTGGAGTTGGTGAAAAGGTAAAGGGAAATTCAAATTTTAAATGAAGATTAAAATTTTATGAAAGACATGCATATGTTGACATATGGGTAGAGGGTATGTCGATATATAGCCTGTAAATTTCAAAAGGTGGAGTTGAATAAATTATTCATATTTACTTGTATATGTATACATCTAATAATCCTATAATTATTACTAATCTATATACTTAGTAAATAAATTTTTTAAATTTAGTTTATATATATATATATATATATATATATTAATAATACTTATCAAAACAATTTTACAAAATTTTCTTTATATATATGTGTATGTGTGTGTATTCATTCAATATTATTATTCTATAGGTCATTCCTAACAATCAAAGCAACCAAAAATCCAATAAAAAATTAAATTTTAAATGTGTACCTATTTTTTGCTCCATTTCTTTGAACTTTTCTGAATTTTTATTGATTATTGTTGTAAAGCACATACTAGAATCTTTCGTATCTGGTTCATTGTCACTTGAGGAAGTATTTGAATCGACTAATGTTGCAGTATAAGCATTTTTTTGTTTTCTAGACAAATCAGTTTTTAATGAGTGCATATAGAAAAATTCATTGCAGTCGAAGCATCTAACAACATTTCCACTTCCTGGATTTTTGTTATCATTTCTCCTAGGATTACTCATTTTTCGGTATTTTGGAAATTTTCTAAAATTTCTGGCCATGAAAGCAATTTCCTCATCATCGTCTTTGTCTGAATCCAGATCATTTATTGTTGCATTGAAAGCGATGGATTTCTTTTATATTGCGTTGCTTTCTCTCCTACCTTGCATTTGTGCTTCATATGAAATTAAATTGCCAACTTACCCTTCAATTTTTAGAGTGCTAATGTCATTAGCCTCTTCAATTGCAAGAGTCTATTGGTCCCGTTAAGGAGTAAGTGAATTGTGGATTTTTCTAACTTGATCCTCTTCGGAATTTTTTTTACCCAATGCAATTAGTCAATGTACTAATCCTTGAAATCTACTATACATATCAGAAATGGACTCACTTAGGCTCATTTCAAATAGTTGAAATTGATTAGCTAACATAGAAATTTTAGTATGTTTGACTTTACTAATGCCCTTATGTGTAACTCGCGGTGTTCTCCATATTTCATATGCAGACATAAAGATGGACACTCTATTGGATTCATTTTTATGTAATGAAAAAAATAATATTCATGGTTTTAGAGTTACTTTGTGCAAGTTCCATTTGGTTAGAAGTCCATTGTAAAAAGTTAGTCTGGGCTCAATGTGCACATTATGTATGACATTCCAAATATCTAAACCATTTAACTACAAATATATTTTCATTCTACACGACCAATATGTGTAATTACTATCACTAAAAAGTGAGGGTCTAGCAGTAGATCGTTCTTCGACCAAGATGTTACTAACAAGTGAACTAACAGTGTTACTAATAGTATTGTTAGCCATTTAAACTTTTCAAAATCAGTATTATGACTACTTTGAAAACCAATGCTCTAATACTAAATGTTGGTTTGCAGAAGTAAGGATTTAAGACTAATTTAACATTAGAGGGAGGGTGAATAGTGTTTACTACCTATTAATATTTTTGAATTCATTCAAGATTACAGTTTAAACAATGCAAATTGACAATCACAGATGCAAACATAGATAGATATAAATGCAGTAAAAGTAAAGAGTTACAGAGATCATACCAGGATTTTTATACTGCTTCAAAGTTACCCTACATCCAGTCCCGTACAGTTTCTTTTACAGATTTATTTGCAAATATCATAGTTTATACAATCTCGATTTCAGGACTATGAGACACACCCTCTATAATTTCAAGCTCTAAGTACACACATTGGAGTCGAACAGGACACTAGCATACCCACTTGGATTTAATTGGGACACCAAGCACACCCACTTGATTCAAACGGGACACAAGCAAACCCACTTGGATTTCAGGAACACCAAGCCCATCCAAGAGTATTTGAATATGATTTGATAGTATTTATAAAATCAATTTCTTGATCTTAAATACAAATAATCCTATAACTCATGAATAGAACTTTGATCTTGATTTGAGTGATTGGATGAGAGAGATTAGAGGGTAAACAGTAGAAAATCAAATCAATAGAGATTGAATTTGATTCTAATTGAATTTAAGAAGATTTTGAGTGAAATTTCTTTTAGAAATAAAGAGAATGAAAGTGGAGAGAAAATATGAGAAAATAGTTAACAAAATTCATTAAGAGAACCCCTATTTATAGAAAAAATAATAGTCCTGTCCATTCATGAAGAAATATGACGAAAAGACACTTCCATTAAAAATTTTGAATTTTGAAATTCTCGGACAATATGTTGACATATAGGGTTTATGTATGCCGACACACCCTATGTAATTTTAAAAACTATTTTGAAAATATGAAGTTTTGTAAAAATATTTTGACACTTTTTAAAACCACTTAAGCATAGGTTTTACACATTTTAACCTTAATAAAACTTAAGAAAACTTTATAAAATTATTTTGAAATACTTTAATAAATAAAGGATTTAAATATGAATTTCTTTTGAGAAAAAAATCTATATCTATATAAGTGAATACATATGTCGAACATAAATGAATGTCAAAAGAGACTTTTACGTACCGTAAATATTTAGAAAAGCATAAAACCAAAATCTATATCTACATAAATTAAAAGTATACATTAAATATAAAATACTTAGATTTGTAAATAACTAAAAGGTTAGGAATCATTGAAAGATGTTTGAAAAATTATTTCGAAAACAAGGATTACTAAAAAATCATTTTTGAAAACTGGATATTTTAAAATCAATCAAATCAAGGAATGGATTTTAAAAATCTTTTTGAAATATTTGAAGAGTGATCAAAGAAGTGCTACTAGAGAATTAACAAAATAATATATGACTCTACAACTTATCATAATATCTTGAATCTTCAAACTCATAAGTCTTCAACCTATAACTCTTGAATCTATATATCAGCCTCTTTATTAGTTTCTTGAGTTTACTCTTGGTACTGTACAGTCTTCTTAATCAGCACCTCTAATATGCTGCACTATATACTATATTTTATATGATCTCATATGGTTGTTGTCATCAAAACCAATATCTAAGGTGCTAACAAGGAGATCTCCATGGAAATCCTTATAGCTATGCGAACGTGCCATAGCGGTATTGATTGTATACCTATTATCATTATTGCATTCACACAACAACTATTTTATGATTTATGTTACGCACACTAGACATTATCTATTATATTGATATACCCACTTGATAGATGGTTGGCTCATTAACGGAATAACAATTATTGTATTACATGTGATCTCAAGAGATGTAGTTATATACCACACATATTTCTTGGGTTTCTCATGCAGGTTTACCAGACTGATCCGGGTGTTATTTTCTTATAATGCTCGGGTTAGCCTACGTATACTTTTAGATTTAGATGTGGAGACTTTGGATCTTAATGAGAAGAGAAGGATGATTATCTACCATAGTGTTCTTATTTCTGCTGCATTACTGTATTGTATATCAACATATGTAAGGACAAGTTATTAGAACTGCCCAGACTGATGATAGTACTTAGGTCTTGTGACTTTGGTATTTCATTAACCCTTGTACTATTTTTTTGATATTATATATTATCGTTCCATTGTGACATTCTGATATTGTTTTCTCCTCTTCCTCTTTCTATTTCTTTTTCTTTTATTTTCACCCTAACAATTCATCGCTCTAGCACTTGAGTGTTTGACGCATGAATACCATGGATGTATCGGTTTCGACATTTGGAGTTCGAAAAGGCGAGTCATTACAAAATAATTTTCTTGAAATTCTTCAAAAATCTCATCATCCAAAGTATTCTTCTTAATGTAGTTATGATTACACATGCAGCTATAACTATATTATATTGTTTGCGAAGACTATATGGTGACATCATTTTCAAAATAGGAAAACGCGCTTTAAGATCACTAAAACAACGTTCAATGATATTCTATAAAGATAAGTAGGGTAATTTTGTTACTCCCTTGCAGATTATGGTGTCATGTTTATTCCTATAAAGTCACTGTGATGATATCTTTCTCCTCTGTATGGTGCTAAAAACCAAGGCATATTAGCATATCTCGAATAGACCAAATAAAATCTTCCTAACGAATAAAAGATACAAAATCATAAACTCATAACTAAATTTAACTTTGAGTTTATTGTTTAATTTTATTGTGGCATAAAGACTTATTAGAGCTGTTAATTCAAATGGATATCAGAAAGTTTGAAGGAGGGAAAAAATCCATTTCTATTATTCAGTTCAATGTGCTTTTATACAAACTAACCAGGCCGAGCATATTAGGCCCAAATCAATTTACCTGTACAAGATATGTACATACACATGCCACAATCCAACTCAGTATAAAAAACGAAAATAATATATACATATAAATGCTAAAGAATAGACTATACACAATACTCACAACACTCCCCCTCAAGTTGGTGCATACAGATTATCCATGCCCAATTTGCTGCATAAGAACTTGATTCTATTTCCATGCAATGCTTGGTGAAAAGATCAGCTAGCTGCTCCTCCGACTTCACATAACCAGTACAAACCAATCCCTGTTGTATTTTCTCTCTAATGAAATGGCAATCCACTTCAATGTGTTTTGCTCTTTCATCGAACACTGGATTTGATGCTACATGAAGAGCTGCCTGATTATCACACCACAATCTCACAGGCATATCATATTGCAATCCAATTTCATCCATAAACTGCTTGATCTACATCAATTCACAGACTGTATTGGCCATTGCCCTATACTCTAACTCAGCACTTGATCGAGAAACCACACTTTGTTTCTTGCTTTTCCATGATACCAGATTGCCACCAACCAATACACAAAACCCTGAGATAGATCTTCTATCTAATTTTGAACCAGCCCAATCAACATCTGCAAATGCCTCAATTTTGCTATGTCTCAGGTTTGTGTATATTGTACACTGTCCAACAGTTTCTTTTAAGTAGCATAACTTTAAGGCATTCCAGTGATCAGTAGGTGAACCCATAAACTGACTAACAATACTAACTGAATAGGCAATATCAGGTCTTGTTGCAACTAAGTAATTTAGCTTACCTACTAGTCTTCTATATTTGTCAGGATCTTCAAATAATTCTCCTTCTTTTGTAAAAGATGTATTAACCAACATGGGTATATCACCAGGCTTAGCACCAAATTTTCCTGTTTCTTTCAACAAATCAAGAACATACTTCCTTTGTGACAAGCATATCCTATCATTACTCCTAAGGACTTCAATGCCTAGAACGTATTTTAACTCCCTTAAATCTTTTGTATGAAACTGTGAATGAATAAATGCTTTGAGAGCAGAGATTCCTTTTTCATCATTACCAGTAATAATAATATCATCTACATATACTATTAACAAAATTAGTGTACCTCTCACATTCTTGTAAAAGACTGAATGATCTGCCTTGCTATGTGACAAACCAAACTTGTCAACTGCTTGACTGAATTTACCAAACCATGCTCTCGGACTTTGCTTCAAACCATATAAACTCTTTTTCAGTCTGCATACTTTCCCATGCTCCCCCTGAGCAACAAACCCAAGTGGTTGCTCCATATACACCTCCTCAGCTAGATCTCCATGAAGAAATTCATTTTTGATATCCAGCTGGTGTAATCTCCAGTTATATTGTGCTGCCAAGGATATGAAGATTCTTATTGAGGTCATCTTAGCTACTGGTGAGAATGTTTCTAAATAGTCAATTCCATATGTCTGAGCATATCCTTTGCAACCAAATGAGCTTTCAGTCTTTCAAGAGATCCATCTGAATTCATTTTTACTGAAAATACTCATTTGTACCCTATTGCCTTTTTATTTTCTGGTAACTGAACTAAATTCCATGTATCATTGTGATCTAATGCATGTAATTCCTCTAGCATAGCATCACACCATCCTTTCTTTGATAAGGCTTCTTTAACTGTCTTTGGAATAGAGATGGAATCCAGTGTAGAAATGTAGGCATAAGACTTTGGAGACATATTATTATATGTTACAACAGATGAAATAGGGTAAGTACATTTCCTTTTTCCTTTATGCAATGCAATGGGTAAATCAAGATTTGATATTTGTACATGAGTATCTTATGAATCAGAAACAGGTGAAGATGAAGTATTAGTATTCAGTTTCTTATTTCCATTATGATTACTATTCTGTGTAAACACATTAGGGTATACCAGAAATTCGTCATCTTCTTCTGATAACTGTTCATCATGAGACTTTTGAATTGGGGAAGTTATTGATGATGATGAATAGAAAGGTTCATTTTCAACAAAGTTAACATCAATAGATACAATAAACTTGTTAAGACTAGGACAAAAGCACTTGTATCCTTTTTGAAGTCTTGAATAACCAACAAATACACATTTTAATGATTATGTATCTAACTTTGTTAACTGTGGACTGACATCTCTTACATCCAAAGATTCTCGGTTTCACTAGATAAATTGCCTTATTTGGACATAAAACTTGATAAGGTATTTTATAATTCAAACTATTGAAGGCATCCTATTAATCAAAAAACATGAAGTACTTACTGCCTCTGCCCAAAAGCTTTTTGGAACATTCGTTTGAAAAAGAAGATCTCTAGCAGTTTCCAACAAGTGTCTATTTTTCCTCTCAGCTACCCCATTTTGCGCTGCTGTGTCTACACAAGAGGTTACGTGAAGGATGCCATGCCGTGCCATGTATGAGTTAAACTGATTGCTTGTATATTCCTTTGCATTGTCACTACTTAAGATTTTAATTGATGTATTAAATTGATTTTGTATTTCAGCACAGAAAGTAAAAAATATAGAAAACAACTATGATCTATTCTTCAATAAAAATAACCAAGTTACATGTGAGTAATCATCAACAAATGTAACAAAATATCTATACCCCTGTTTAGACATAACTATCGATGGACCCCAAATATCAGAGTGTACAACTTCAAAACATGAACTAGATCTTGTATTGTCTCTAGGATATAAACTAGTACGATGATGCTTTGCATATTGACAAGACTCACAATGCAATGTAGATAAAGAGCTAAATTGTGGACATAATTTCTTGAACAAAGACAATGAGGGATGGCCTAGCTGACAATGCATTTGAAACGCAGAAGAGGTTATACTTGAGCAGCTTATAGACTTAGATGGCACGAAATTAAGCACATATAATCCTCCACATTCTTCACCTCTACCAATAATCAGTCTCGTTGTTAGATCCTGAAGCTCACAGTGATCAGAAGAAAATGATATACTACAATTTAGATTCTTATTAATCTGACTTACAGATATCAGATTTAATGATAAGTTTGGCAAATATAAAACTGAACTTAATGGTAACTTTGAATTTACCCTCATTTTACCAGTTCCTTGAACAAATGCTTGTGATCCATCAGCTAACGTAACAGCATGAGTTGACTGCTTATATTGTATATCTGAAATTAAATTGGTATTACCTGTCATATAATCAGTTGCTCCAGAGTCTATGATCCATTTTGATTGACTTGTAGTATTGGCAATAGTTGAAACTGATGATGTTGCTCCCTGATTTGTTGACTCCTTCTTGATTGATTCCTGGAATTTCATATATTAATTATAATATTCTACTGACATGAGAGCAAATTTCATATCCTTATTCAATTGTGAATTCTTGTATTGAAGTTTCCTACACTCAAATTTCATATGTCCTGGCTTCTTACAATATGTACAGAATTTTCCTTGATTTGAAGATCTAAACTCTGGGACGCTCGGTCTTGGTGCATTAATTTCAAACTAATTTTTTTGATTCTGGTTTCCCTACACATAACCTCTATTGTTACTAATTAAAGCACTCTTTACTTTAGTGCTTGATACTTGTACATGAGCAATGTCAGATCTAAGAATTCCGCTGAACACTTCTTGTAAAGAGGGAATATCTAAACCATATAAGATCTGAGACTTAGCAGAGTCAAATTCTAATGGTAAACCAGCCAAGAAACTCATACTTGCCATGTGTTCTCGTTGTTGCCGCTGAACCTTAACATCTGGACTGATTGGAAGAAGCATGTTGAATTCCTCGTATGTTTTTTTGAAGTTCATAAAATAACTCAAAAGAGTTTGTTCTTGTTTCTCTGCACGATAGAATGATTTGCACACCTCATACATTCTTGTTAGATTTCCCTTTCCAGAATATAAGAATTCTAAATATTCCATCATCTCTTTAACAAACTCACAATGATTGACCAGATCAATTACCTCACTATCAATTGAATTTCTGATCTGTTGGAATAATCGAGCATCAGATCTGAGCCACATCAACTCTTTCTCGTCCTTTGAATTTGCCATAGGTGGATCTTCAGTTAAATGGCTATCTTTATCTATACTACGAAGATATAATCGGATTATCTTGCTCTAATTTAAGAAATTCAAATTATTCAACTTATGATCTGTAATTTTGAGCATCAATTGCATCGCATCCATTGCAGTCTTGTTTTCCCCAATTCTAGCATTACTTTCTTCACTACTATCTCCTATCCTTACTGATTCGAGCTAGAAAACTTTCGTTAGATTTGAATCTTAAATTTCCAAAGCTCTGATACCATGTTAATTCAAATGGATATCGGAAAGTTTGAAGGAGGGAAAAAATCCACTTCTATTATTCAGTTCAATGTGCTTTTTATACAAACTAGCCAGGCTGAGCATATTAGGCTCAAATCAATTTACTTGTACATGATATGTACATACACATGCCACAATCCAACTCAGTATAGAAAAATAGAAATAATATGTACACATAAATGCTAAAGTACATACTATATACACAATACTCACAACAAGAGCGGTTTAATTTCATGATTATGAAATTCATAAAAATAACTACTGTGAAATACAATAGTAAATTATACCTTTTGGAGGCATTGGAAACTTCTATTTGGATTATTAACTGTATCCTTCAACACACTTGAACCATTTGAACTGCCTTCCCATCCAGCTAAGGCATATGTGACACATCTTAAAATCGCATGCACACATTACATTTCTGGTAGGTAAAATTTCCTCCCTCGATATGGAATTTTTACCTTTCCCGCCACAGATGCACTAATATGCTTACCATTAATCGCTCCAATGCAATTTTAGAAGGAAAAAATACCAATTACAAATATAACTGTCACACATAAAAAAATAAGAATAAGACTTTTGGGAATGTAACATGAAAATTTTGGTTAATTTGCACTTATGTATAAGATACATTAATAGGAGTAACAACTTTTGGGCGCAGTCGGCTAAGCATGTAATGAAGTGAATATGAAAATATACCTTAAACCAAGGCCAATATTTATCACCTTTTCTTCTTCAAGTATTGATGACCCATCGTGAAATTTGGATAAATAATGACTTCTTTAGAAAATTTACATAGAGCATTCAGCATATTTCCAAAATGACTTGAAATTGTTTCCAAAGAGTGTTGAAAATGATTGAAAACAACTCTATTACTATAATTATGACCAATTACGTATAGATATATGCATATTTATTCTTCGACTTTGACATTTTGTGTACCAAGCAACAACCCAGGAGTCTTTAAAGTCTTATATAAATCTAGTAGAATAGTTGTATGAATATGGAACATGTCCAAGCATCTAGCCATATGACCTTTTTTTGAAAGAGGTAAATAAGGCCCAAGGCCCAGCAAACGCAAACCCTGGTCGTATAACATTCTCGCCTCCAAAATGAGGAAGAAAAGAAAACCCTTAAAACAAAATTAGAGTTCGAGGCGATTTCAATGCTAAGTCGATAAAATTAAGGAGGTTTCCAAGGATAAGCTTTCTTCTTGCTGTCTCCATCCATGTTGATTTGAGATTCACTTGAATCTCTAGGGTTGAGCTGAATGACCGCTTTATTCGAAGTTTGCTGCATTTGCTTTTGAGATTTGCTGCTTAGATTTGAAAAGTAAATATCTAAGTTATTTGAAGTATCTCGATCAGTTATGACATGCTTCTCTTGATCTAGGTAAAATTGAGCTTCAGTTTCAATCAAAAGAGACTCCTTTTGCTTTTAAAACGCATCTTTGATCTAACGAGCTTCGATCCAAATTTCCTAGGATAATACGGTCGGCAGTAGTAGGCTTTTCATGTATAGGAAGCTTGCTGCTTTCACCTCTATCCCAAGAAGATAAGTGATAAATTTGGTTGTCGATGTTGCTTCTGATGGATCATCATAGTTTCTCTAGTTAATAATGTCCAGATGCCAATTTTTATCCATTTGCAGGGGATTAGCCTCGAAATCAAACTGACTACGTGCGTGGTAGCTTCCACCCCTATCAAGTAATAAGAGAGATTGATAAGTATTCATATTTATCATATTATTAGAACCATTTTTAGAATAATCATGTTTACTTCCCTTTCTTTAACAGGAACTAATCCTAATTTAATGGTAGAGGGGGCTGCCACTAGCAGATGCAATCTCGTAATTGGAAAAAATATGGCCTTTAGGCTCCTTTATCCAGCGGTTGCTATTCTGCCTCCAAGAAAATCAACATTGATTTTCCCACTCTGTAAGAAAGCTTCTAATCCATCTTTATAGTTATCAAATCACCATATATCTTGATTTGAATTGTTCGTAAACTTGCATTGATTTTTAAATTTGTTGAAAAGAATCTGACTTTCCATTTCAATTATCTTCCATAGTTGAATACTATATGTTTCTATTTGAGTATGTATTCTTTGATTTCTCTCTTTCCAAATATGAGAAATGGCTATTGTTTAGTATTATGCTTGGTTTTCTGAATTCTTCTGATTTTGCCTTGAAGTTTTATTGAATGTACTTGATACTTTCCCTGATATTTTGCACTGCCTGATTTTGATTTATCTTGGTAATAAACCAAACATGTTTTGAAAATACACAAACAAAAAACAAATGATTAATGCTTTCTGCTTCTTGTTTACAAAGAAGACGGATTGTTTTCCCTTTATTGTTCCATTTTATACATCTGTCTCTTGTTGGTAACCTGTTTGTAATAGCAAAAAAGCACAATGGGACATTTTTGTGCAATTCGATTTATTTCAAATAACATTATGCCAATCTACTTCTGTTTCATAACCTTTTATATATTCCCAAGTCCTTTGAAAGAGAAAACACCTTTTGAAGAAAGCTTCCAATACCATGTATCTTTTTGAAGATTTGAGTCAAATTTTTTTCTGTTTAGTGGCTGCATTAAATATAGATGTGGCAAGATGACCAAATGCATTCCAACTATTATTTTGAATTATGATTTTAACATTTTCAATAGCCCCTCCAAACCAATATAAGTTGTTCTAACCCAAAAGACTAACCAAAATTCTACCATGAATCCATGGGTCAAATCACAAGCTTGTCTGATTACCATCCTTGAATTTTCTTTCTAATAGTCTGACACCAATTTCTCTACATCTGGGAATATTTTTCCATGAAAATGAATGATGATTTTCAATACTTGCAATCCAAAATTTCTTGTTTTTGAGATATTTTTCTTTCATCCATTTTGCCCATAATGAATTTTCATTCATAAACTTTCAAAATTATTTAAGTTTACAAATTTCTCTCAAACATTAATATTTCTTAGTCCTAGACCACCTAATTACTTTGGTTTACAGACTTTCCCCCAAAAAAATTATGATGTTTTCCTTTCCAAATGAAGTTGGTATATGTTTTTTCTATCTTGTGGATTGCTTTTGTTGGAATATTGTGAGCTCGAATCGTATAAATTATGATTGTAATGATCATAGTGTGAGTTAGCTCAAGTCTACGAGCTAATGATAAAAGTTTACTAGCCTACTCTTCAAACCTATTTTGTATTAGGTCTAATAGTCTTGTGCAGCCTCTATCATTAATTTGGTCAACACTGAGAGGCAGCCCCAAATATTTAACTTGCAGACTTCCTTCTTTAAATTTTAAATGTTTAAAATTTCCATTTTCCTAGAATAGCCTTTACTGAAATGAATTTTACTTTTGAATTCATTAACGTTCAGTCCAACATGTTCCTCTAATTTCTCAAAAATATTAGCATTGGTACTTGCACTTTGTGAGTTTGCATTTAAGAATAAAAGAATATCATCAACATATAACAAATGTGTAATATATGATTTGATTCTATTAACGGGTTTAATATTTTCTTTTATTTGTTTAGTTTCCATTAGAATTGAGAAATATTCCATAGCAATAGTAAATAAGTAAAGAGAGAGTGGGTCTCCTTGCCTAATGCTTCTATTGATATGTATAAACCCATTAGGAGAATCACTAACCAATATTGAGTAAGAGATATTGTTGATTCATTCATGAATTAGAGAACAAGATTTATTATTAAAACCCATTTATTTCATCATATGAATTATAAAATTCCTATTAATCTTGTCAAAAGCTTTATGTAAGTCTATTTTAACATGCATGATATCTCTATTTTTATTGTTAAAGTTTCTTACCAAGTCATGGGCTAGTAGAGTATTCTCTACTATGAGTTTGCCGGGAATGAAAGCACTCAGGTTTTCTAAAATTAAATATTTTAAAAAAATATATTTTATTACACAATATATTAGAAATAATATTGTCTACAAAGTTACAACAAGCTATTGGTCTAAAGTTTTTAAAACTATTAGGAATTTTAATTTTTAGAACTAAAGTAATAAAAGTATGGTTTAAATTTTAAAAAATTTCCAGTTCTAAAAAATTCAGAGATAGAATCAAATAAACTTACCTTAATTACTTCCCAATGAGTTTTATAAATTTAGCACCAAAACCATCAGGCCCTAGGCTTTTATCGATAATAGAATTAAAAATGATATTTTTTATTTCCTCTAGACTAATGGAAGCAAGAAGAATAACCCGACTGCTTTCATTCAATTTAAACTTTTTTCAATATTTAGGAAAATATCTGAATAAAAATCAGTATTATATAAATTTTTAAAATAATTTATAGCATCTCTTTCAATACAAGACACTTCATTAATAACATGAGCATTTGCATCAATAAGTTTTCCTATATCATTCTTATATTTTCTACTAGACATCTTAGCATAAAAAAAATTACTTGCTTCGTCACTATTATTTAACCAATCTACTTTAGCTTTCTACCTCAAATTAACAGACTGCACCTGAAGAGACTTAATCAAATTGTTTTGGGCTTGAAAAAATTTGTTGACATTATAAATATCCGAGCAATCATTATGTAGGTCATTATGCCTTAGGTCACATTCCTCCCTGATGTATTTTAATTCATTTTTAGTTATGTTTTTGTTTCAATTTTTCAGTTTATCCTTAGTGATTTGAAGAAATTTACAAAATTTGTACAGGGCAATGCCCTTTACCTTTGTAGACAAACTATTTTTGATTATATCTCTGCAAATTATCTTCAAATACCCACCTATTTACAAATTTAAAATGGATATTTTTCTTTAAAACATTATTTTGAGTGAGATAAATTTGTATTAGAGTATGGTCACTAGTAGCCTGGAGTAATGTGGATATTTGAAATCCTTAAAAATATTTATAAAACTTTGATTTGATAAAATTCTATCTAATTTACAATGAATGTTTCTAAATTTTCCAAATTTCCAAGTGAACCTATTACCGAAAATAGTTGGTTCAATTAACCAGTTTTGAGCATAAAATTATTATCCTTTCTAATTTTTTAAAAGGAATGGAAATCCCTCTCCTTTTCTACGAGCATGCATGACAGTGTTAAAATCTCCAATTACAATCCATGGGTGACACATATTTGATTTAATTTGTTCAAGGTGATTTCGAAGAGTCTATCTTTCATTTTCACTGTTAGATGCATAAACAAAGGTATTTCTAGGTGAATCCCACCTTTATTTACACATTTACAATGAATAAACTAAAATTAATAAAGTGTTGAAAAATATCCCATATATTAGTATCCTAAATAATCATTATCATACCATACCCTCTCATCTGATTATTATTAATAATATTACAATTATTCAAACTTTTGATTTGATAATCTACTATTTTAGAATTATCTAACTTATGTTCAAGCAGACCAACAATACTGGGATTTAAAGTTAGAAGAAGATTTGGTAGATCCAATCTACTTTCAGGTGAATTAAGGCCTTTAACATTCAAAGCAATAATAGACATGATGAATAAAAATTTATTATAAAGGATAATCTAAAGAATACAAATAGCAATAATAGTTAAGCAATGTGATTGTTCCCATCTTCTATTTCCTCCAGCCTCTTTCCTTTTTTCTTGTATGATGTTTTGCTTAATGCTTTTAGCTGATCTTCTCATTTAGAGTTTTTAGTGACGTATTTTCTTTTGAATTCACCGTTATCAACATCTTCAGTGCTATCATTAGCAAAGATGTCCTGTATGCTCTTCATTCTACCTTTTCTTTTTTCTTTTATGACCTTTCTATTTTTTCTTGATACTAAAGAAGAATTTGAAACTAAACTAATAGCCTTTTGGATATAGAATTCTGAAGTTGAATTTTGACTTGTGGAGAAAGATGAATTGCTAGATGGCTTATATTGAGGTTTTCTGATGGCTTTTTACTAAGAATATTATTAATGTATGAATCATCATTCAAATTCATGCCATTGGTTTCGGAAGGAAACCCTTTTTCTTGAATTACTGTTTCATTCCCTTTTATTTTGATACAAAAAGGTTTTTGGTGATTTTCTCCGTTGCAACAAGATTTTCAAAAGGAACATCATCCATATTTACAACAAAATTCTGATTATTAAAATATTCTTGTGTTTCCCTTTCTTAAGAAAATTCTTGGATAGAGGTTAATCCATCAATATTCTTGCTCTTTTTTGAGATGTCATTTAAAGATTGTGAACCAATCACATATTAAATTCAAATAAAACTCTTGTAGTGTTTGCATCTCTTTTCTCTTATATAATACTGTTATTATCTACTGGTTTTTCTTGCATATGATGCTTTTCCTTCCAAACCATTTTGGAAACACAATTATCAAGTTTATGGCCAAAACAAGAACATGTTTTACATCTAGAAGGAATCCATTAATATTCTATGTTTTGCACTAAATTTTCTCTATCATGCATAGAAACATAAGCTTCTTTTGGTAAATCTATATTTGCTTCAGTTTCCACCAGAATTCTTGCAAATGATAGCCCAATTTCCTTAGCAGCGTGTTCATCTAATTTGAGAGGGTTACCTACCACACTAGCTGTAGCACTCAAAATCTCTTTATCTTACAGTCTAAGATTCAATTCTATTAATCTAATCCATATTGGCATTGTAGTAAGTAGATCTCTTTCAAGATTAATTTTTTTACTCCATTTCTTCGTAATAATGAGTTTTCCATTTATGAAATATAGACTTCCATTTATAGAATTTTCACAATCTAAAGTATTTGAAAATCTGATAACAAAGAAACCATTATTGCATGTAAAAATATCACAATTACCAGTGGGATCACAAGATCTATCAATAACAGCCTTGAAATGATGATACACGAGTCTGTTGTCAAAAACATACACAATGACTGAGAAGTTCCACTTGCTCTCTGCCCTTCTACTGGCCTCTACATTCACCACTACTATCTTCTTCTCATAGATAGAAAGGGAAGCAGCATATTTAAGACTAAAATCAGAGTTTGATCCCCCTTTCTTGATCATTTCAGCCGATGAAGAGGCATTGTTCAGGTTAGTCTTGAACTGTGAATCTGAATTCCCAATAGATTGACTGTTTCTTGAATTTATTCTTGTTACTCTAAACTGATTTTCTGAATCCAAGTTTGCATGATTGATTCTTGTTTCATTTCTTGCTGGATTTCTTGCATTTGTAGAGTATCTTGAACTGCAATTTGCCTGATTTGCATTTCTGTGATTCAGATTTAGCTGATTTGCATTTCTTTGATTTAGATTTAACTGTTTGATCCCATACCAGTTCGATGATTTTGAGATGTAGATCTGTTATTCAAAAGTTTAGCGCGGCGACTCTAAAAAATCTAAAAGCCTTCTTCATCAATTTTAGAAGTTTTCCTTGAAAGGGGTTGTGAATGCAGATTAAGACTCGGTGGTGGTAGAGAGTTAGATGGAGATGAGAGAGGAGACCCACCATCTGATCTTGGCCGAAGATAGGATTGTCTAATAATTTTGCGAAAGCAGTCATGGCTGCTAGAGAGAGTTTTTAGTAGACCTGTTTCTTGTATAAAATTGTGGTTCTCCTACATTTAGCCGTATGACCATTGAGTAGATTAAAAACATATTATCTTCCACTCAGCGAGTCATTTCTATATGGCTATCTCGGGATGCATTTCGTATAACACTTCTTTCCAATATGGCTAACAATCAATTCAAATAGCTTCTTGTTTGGTATCACTTGATCCACTAGATTCGCTACTTGAACTCATATTCAAGTCAGTATCCTATATATAAAAACATAGTTTACAAAGAATAATATAAATATATTGAAAATAAAACCCAAAAAATGCTACTTGTGTCATATATTTTATTTTTTTAATATTATCGGGCACATTAATTTTTCCATGCTGATTGCTTTGACCATAATGATCCAAACTCTACAGCATCTTAACTTTAAAGTTTAAACATCTTTCTCTATTGTTGTGCAGGAATTGCTCTTTGTTTATGGATATTGTATTTATATTAATTCAGATGATTTGAAAACTATTTGCTTATAATATTATTAGAACACATTATTAGAGAAATTGAGAAATTTCTCTATCTTTAAAAGCCTCAAGTTTTCAAAATTAGAACAAATTATTAGAGTAGGATGAACCAAATTCAAAAATTGAGCTATTGGTATACCAATTATAAAAGAGACTTAAACTATGTAAGTCTGGGACAGTTAATGGACATATAACGTAGTGGGAAATTCCAATGACAGTTAATTATGCATCCATATACAAACTGATTTTTAAATGTAATCTCATTTTCATTTTCAGTGAACAATATTTTCATGACCCTAATAAGGAAATATGAGTGAGCTCTCATAATGTTTTTCTTCTCTATGTAATCTGTTGTTTTCTCTCCATTTGCTATTAGTATGTAGCAGTAATTCTTCTTCTTAGGGTACAAATTTCTTTTAATATTTTAATACGAATTTGTAGTTTAATAGTTTGTTAGTAATGGGTTTGCTTCAAAAGTTGAATTTGAACATATTTAGTTACTTCAAAATTTTGAATATTAGTCGGTAATAGTTTGTAAGTAATAGTTTTACTTGAAAAGAGTTCAGGCATCTTGAATTCAAATTACAGTATTTCACATGCAAACTGCTTTGGATTTTCTTTCAAATTTATGAATCATACCAAGTTTTTCTTATACATATCGCTTTAGATTTATTTTTGTAAAACATAATATTATTCAAACATTTGAATAATACTATCAAATATTTTTCACTATTTCTTTATTTTATTATTATTACTACTTAATAGTTTATAGTTTGCCCTACGTTTTTACATCACTTACCATAGTTTTGACTTACAGTGAGAATATCAACCACAATGTCGAAGCAAGCAACAAGTAAGAATCAAAGATCAAAAGCTCTCAAACTTAAACATTGACGCAGCGGATTAATCAAAAATAACTTCAATCGGTGAAAGTAGCAATCGGTGGATTGATGAATACCAAAATGCCCAAATTCATTGATCCGAAGATACCGAATTCTAGCTATCTCAAACACGTTGATAGCGCACTATACCGTGTTCAAAGATCTACGATTCTTCATACGTTGATCTAGTGCACTAGATTCCGTGAATCGGCTTCTACGATCGTTGAATCGAGCGCACTCGATTAACCGAAAGAGGAGATAGGAGATTACACTCAACTACCAATTTTAGAAGAAAGCACATAGCAATCAACAAGAAATTTTATTCAAAATCAACCAAGTTCCAAATGACAACACACATCCCCTATTTATAGTATTTTACACCCTGTCCCTTAAGTCGTTTCCGACTCATCACTCCCCAACGACTCACGACTCATCTAGGTCGTTGCCGACCTAACAGGTACTTCACGCCTCAATTACAACACACGCATATGTACACGACTCATGCAAGCCGCGAATTACGGCTCAACTACCTCACAACAGCGACTCACCATCTTACAACACAAGGCCGACTCAACACAACACATATTTACAGCAGTTAGGGCGTATACGACCTAACGACTCATGACTCAAAAAACAACGACTCAAGGAAAAAATACAACATAACGTCACACTGTACAACATAAACGAATCAAGAATCAACGACTTAAAGACACACGACTTATCCGTTACAAATGACTCACGACTCAAGTACTCACGACTCAAGAGCATAGCTTATTCATTACTTCATGCGACTCAAGCTCCATGTGGCATCCCTCTCTCGTGTCCTGTTAAGTCGTGGATGACTTAGCGCCTCCTCCTTAGGCCGTGACCCATTAGGTCGTGGCCGACCTTCCTTAACTCGTGAACCGTTGGAGTTAAGTCGTGAACTCAGTACAATGTCCCCCTCTGGCCTCCAGTTAGGTCGTGGATGGCCTATAGCCTCCATGTTAAGTCGTGGACGACTCAATTCTCCCATGAGTCGAGTACGACCCATTTCTTGCTAGTGTGTACGACTCATCCCTTGGAGAGTTATTGGTTGTGTAATTCCTTCTCTGGCCTGTGCTGCATCATCCTCCCCTAGTTGAGAAAAATTCGTCCTCGAATTTGTAAATTCTTCCACATCAGATTGTTCATTCCCATAATATGGTACAAGATGCTTAACATTGAACACGTCAGAAGTGTATACATCCTCCGGTAGTTTCAACTTATAAGCATTGTCATTGATTCGTTTCTCAACTTCTACAGGACCAATTTTTCTGGCTTTCAACTTGTTATAAGCGCCCACTGGAAAACGATCCTCCGTTAACACAGCATACACCAAATCTCCTTCGTTAAATTCAACATTTCGTCGCTTCAAGTCTGCAGTCTGTTTATACTTCTCATTTGCTTTCTCCAATCGTTTCTGAACGATCTTATGACATTCAGTTAATTCATCAACAAAATCAACAGCTCGTCTAACTGTCCTCTTTGGTTGTGGTACTACTGTTAAGTCCAACGGTCCCCTTAGCAAACTTGAATATACGATCTGAAATGGACTGAACCCCGTACTACGATTTACTACATGGTTATGTGCAAACTCTGCCCGGCATAACTTCATGTCCCAACTCTTCAGATTATCTTTCACAAGACATCGCAACAAATTTCCCAACAATCTGTTAACAACTTCTGTTTGTCCATCAGTTTGCGGATGATAAGCACTACTAAATTTCAGCTTCGTTCCCACCATCTTCCACAAACTAAGCCAAAAATGACTCAAAAATCTGGTATCCCTGTCCGAGACAATAGACTCTGGCAACCCATGTAAATGATAGATTTCTTTAAAGAACAACTGAGCAACATGAACAGCATCCGCCGTCTTCTTACAAGCAATAAAATGTGCCATTTTCGAAAATCTATCCACCACAACAAATATAGAATCATTTCCCCTTTGAGTTCTCGGCAAACCCAAAATGAAATCCATGCTGATATCAACCCACGGTTTAGATGGTATAGGTAACAGCATATACAATCCTGCATTTGTCGCTGTTCCCTTTGAAACCTGACATATATGACATCTTTCCACAAACCTTTCAACCTCTTTCCTCATCGACGGCCAAAAGTAAGATTGAGAAATCAATTGCAATGTACGATCACGGCCCACATGTCCTTCCTCGTGCAACTCTTTGATAATCTTCATTCTCAAGCTGCTCTCTGGAATACATAATCGATTTCCCTTAAACAAGAATCCATTAACCAACAAAAATTCATCAGAACTCCCATCCTTAACTTTCTCAACAAACTTTGCAAAGTAAGGATCCTCCTCAAACAATTCTGGCAATACTTCGAATCCCGTTACTTCAATCTTTAATGTTGTCAACAAATGACTCCTCCTACTCAAAGCATCAGCCACACGATTCGACACCCCAGATTTATGTTTCACGACAAAAGTAAACTGTTGTAAATAAGCAATCCATGATGCATGTCTCGCTGAAATTTTATCCTGCCCCTGCAAATGCTTCAAAGCTTCATGATCAGTGTAAAGAACAAACTCTTTCTGAAATAAATAATGCCTCCAATGCTTAACAGCTTGCACAACAGCATAAAACTCAACATCGTATGTACTATATCTCATCTTTGCCCCTAATAACTTCTCACTGAAATAAGCAACTGGCCTCCCACTCTGACTCAACACTCCTCCAATCCCAACCTTTGATGCATCAGTGTGTAGCTCAAACAACAACTGAAAATCTGGTAAAACAAGAATTGGTGCTGTCATCAACAGTTCTTTGATTCGTTCAAAAGCAACTCCTGCTTCCTCTGTCCAAGAAAATTGTTTCCCCTTCATGCAATCGGTAACTGGTGCCATCACGCTACTGAAGTGTGGAATAAATCTTCGGTAGAATGATGCCAATCCATGAAAACTTCTAACTTCAGTGATAGTTCTCGGCTGTGGCCAATTTCTAATAGCTTCAACTTTACTCTGGTCCACCTGGATTCCCTTCTCAGATACAACATATCCCAAAAATAATACATTTCGAGTCATGAACACACATTTCTTCGTAGCTGCATAAAATTGTTCCTCACGAAGAATAATTAACACCTTTCTCAAATGCTCTACATGCTCCTCTGTACTCGCACTATAAATCAGAATATCATCAAAGTAAACTACAACAAACTTCCCAATGTACGGTCTGAAAATTTGATTCATCACTCGCATGAATGTACTCGGTGCATTCGATAGACCAAACGGCATAACCAACCATTCATATAAACCTTCCCTCGTCTTGAATGCGGTCTTCCATTCGTCTCCCGGTCTAATTCGAATCTGATGATAACCACTCTTCAAATCAATCTTCGAGAAGATAGTAGCCCCACTCAACTGATCTAGCAAGTCATCCAACCTTGGCATAGGAAATCTGTAGCGAACAATAATCTTGTTCAAAGCTCTACTATCGGTACACATTCTCCATGTTCCATCCTTTTTCGGCACCAACAAGGCTGGTACTGCACAAGGACTCAAGCTTTCCTGAACACGTCCCTGTTCTAACAACTCTTCCACTTGCCTTCGTAACTCTTCATGTTCCTTCGGGCTCATTCGGTAATGTGGTCGATGTGGTAGCACTGCTCCCTGAACAAGATCAATTTGATGTTGAATGTCCCTCAGTGGCGGTAACTCCTTAGGCAACTCTTCTGGAAATACATCTTCAAATTCTTTCAAAACTGGCTTCACTTCTTCTGGAATCTCAACCTCTTTATGACTCTCACGCCCAATCAACAAATAGACTTCAGGCTCATCTTCAACTTCCTTAACAAACTCCTTCAAAGATAGCAAAGTTTTCAGCTCTTCAATCTCCTCCAACTTGCTTTCCTTCTGTTGTTGCTTCTTAGGAACTAAAGTGAATTTAGTACCTTCGAACATGAAACTATAGCTATTAGCACGACCATCATGTTGCACTGCTCTATCAAACTGCCATGGTCTGCCCAACAACAGATGACACACATCCATGTCTACAACGTCACACCAAATTTCATCTTTGTACTTCTTTCCAATAGAAAAATTCACACAAGCTCTTCGACACACCTTCACTTCACCTCCCTTCCTTAACTATGCTAGCTTGTACGGTTTAGGATGCTTCTCAGTTTTCAAGTTCAACTTCCTTACTGCTTCTGTAGAGATAATATTGTCACAGCTTCCAGCATCAATAACGAACTTGCAAACTTTTCCCAAAATAGTGCATGTCGACTGAAAAATATTGCTTCTCAACCAACTAGAATCCTCTTCTTGCTTTGGTGTAAGACATGACCTCCTCATCATAAGATTACAACCTTCATCCCCAGACAATTCTTCTTCCTCCTCAACATAAGGTGCATTTGAACATTCTGCCTCCTCACCATCATCCTCAATCTCAGCAACCTTGCTCTCTTCTTCGGCTTCGGACATTCATTGCTTTTATGACCCAACTCCTGGCAATTGTAACATTTGAAACCACTGCTAACCTTCGCCTTCTCAGCCTCTTTCACCACTGGTTTTATAACAGATTTAGGAACATTAGAACTTCCACTAACACCCTTCGCTTGATTATTGGAATTAGTAAACACACCACCTCCACGCCTTCCTTGCTTCTCCCAAGCCAACGCTTTCTGATGTGCCTCTGCAACAGATCTCGGATCGAACATATTAACCATATCCTGGATCTGCATTCTCAATCCCCCAATGAATCTAGCAGCCAGCTGTTCTTCCGTTTCCATAATATCATTCCTGGCAATGAGTTGGTAAAATTCATCAGCATAATCACTAACATACTTCATCCCTTGCCTCAGATTCTGCAACCTCTGGTACATAAGTGATTGATAGTTGTAAGGTAAGAAAGTAGCTCTCATCAACTTCTTCATCTTATCCCAAGATTCAATCTTTGACTTTCCCATTCGCTCACGAGTAAGTTTAGTTTGCTGCCACCACGCCAAAGCTCTCCCCCTCAACCTAGTAGCAACCAACTTCACTCTTCTATGCTCAGGAACCTCCTTGAAATCAAAGATCTCTTCAACATTTGACACCCAATCGAGAAATTCTTCAGCTACCATTCGACCTTTGAACTCCGGAATTTCCATCTTCATACCCGATTCCCATCGACGATCATCTTCAACATCCCGATAAGAATTTCGAACTGGGTCTCGATCTCGATAATGAATACTTGCTCTATCACCCTCTTCATTACAATCAAATGTACGTCTATATCGATCTCGACCATTATCATCCCTTCGTTCATGCATGCTTCTTCGACTATGTCTCTCTTCATCTCTATACGCCTTATTGTCAAATTCACGTTGACTTCCTCTCTCTTCATGTCCATAGTCATGATGATCTCTCCGTGATGAAATTGATGTTTCTCTTCTATCTCTAAAAGAATGCGGTGATACCCTCCTCGCTTCCGTAACCGATGGCGAAACTCGGTTTCCTCCATGGTTCGAGTTTGGTGATCTCCTCCTTTGAGTTTGATTCAAATCATTCATCAATTTCTCTAACTTTCCAATGCCTTCATCAAATTTCTCATTAATACGTTGTTCCATAAGCTCGGCTTCTTCTCTTCTATACAAAGCTTCAACGTTTTGATGACGATTAGCTCTCCTAGGTGGCATGATTGAAAATCTTCACAAACTCTTCAAAACTTCACAAACAACAAGTCACGGCTCAACTCTTGTCTCGGCACTAACTCTACACGGCTCAAACCCCTTAACTCGGCAACAAGTTAATTCGGCCTCAACAATTCACGGCTTAACTTGGCTCGGCTCAAGGTTTCCAAACAACTTCAAACTCAAACACTTCTCCAACCCTAGATCCAAAATGAGATGGATCAAAATCTTCAAATTTGTTGCAACTTCAAGATGAACACGATGAACAACACTTCAAACTTCAACTTCAAATACTTAGCTCCAAGAATCAACTTAGCTATGATTGGCTAAGCATGGCTCTGATACCAAAACTGACGCAGCGGATTAATCAAAAATAACTTCAATCGGTGAAAGTAGTAATCGGTGGATTGATGAATACCAAAATGCCCAAATTCGTTGATCCGAAGATACCGAATTCTAGCTATCTCAAACACGTTGATAGCGCACTATACCGTGTTCAAAGATCTACGATTCTTCGCACGTTGATCTAGCGCAATAGATTCCGTGAATCGGCTTCTACGATCGTTGAATCGTGCGCACTCGATTAACCGAAAGAGGAGATAAGAGATTACACTCAACTACCAATTTTAGAAGAAAGCACACAGCAATCAACAAGAAATTTTATTCAAAATCAACCAAGTTCCAAATGACAACACACATCCCCTATTTATAGTATTTTACACCCTGTCCCTTAAGTCGTTTCCGACTCATCACTCCCCAACGACTCACGACTCATCTAGGTCGTTGCCGACCTAACAGGTACTTCACGCCTCAATTACAACACACACATATGTACACGACTCATGCAAGCCGCGACTTACGGCTCAACTACCTCACAACAGCGACTCACCATCTTACAACACAAGGCCGACTCAACACAACACATATTTACAGCAGTTAGGTCGTATACGACCTAACGACTCATGACTCAAAAAACAACGACTCAAGGAAAAAATAAAACATAACGTCACACTGTACAACATAAACGACTCAAGAATCAACGACTTAAAGACACACGACTTATCCGTTACAAATGACTCACGACTCAAGAGCATGGCTTATTCATTACTTCATGCGACTCAAGCTCCATGCGGTATCCCTCTCTCGTGTCCTGTTAAGTCGTGGATGACTTAGCGCCTCCTCCTTAGGCCGTGACTGTAGCGATCCTGACTTGACCTTCGAAAATCGACACCGAATACGTTACCTATACTCGAATGCCGCAAATTCAAATGTCGAATCCGGCCCGCCGGAGCTTATAACAACATTAAGTAAACAACACAGCGGAATAAAAGAATAATACATTGATATACAGCTTTGATACAATATCTGATACAACAGATGATCCAATAGATATCAATATACATCAGAGATATGATACAATAAATAGCAGCGGAAAAGAAAAATAGATGACATCTAGCAGCGGAACAATATAACTCTAAGATAGTCTTCAAAAGAGAACTCCGAGAACTGCAACTCCATTTCCAAGAATCAATCCGGCAATAGCTCGAACGCCCAATAACGATGCACCAAGCTCAGCAAGACTGGTGTGATCCAAAGACTGAACTAACTCCAGATAACCTACTAATTTGACTATCTGAAAAACCCAACTCTAGACTGCTCGTGTAGAAAATAATGAGCACCCAGAGTTTAGGAAAGAAACAATAAACTCCGGATCAGTCGTGGGACTGGTGTGAGCAACAAAGACAGTTTATCTTTTAAAACATTCAACAAAAGATTTTCAAAGTCAATTCGCAATGCTTTTTAAAAATGAGACTACCATAAGGCCTCCCGCACACACACACAATGCAAACGCAGAATCGGAGGAGATTTCTCCTTATGACAGTCAAAGATGCTTGATACGTATTAAAAAGAAACATTTGATATTATTACTAGTGCATAGTGTAGGAAAATATTTCGAAGGTAGAATATAAATCTTAGCCAGCATAGACATTTCGAACTATGCCTACTATAGCTACCATCTAAACAGTGGTGACCACCATAAGTAAATGGCAGGTTCTACAACTAAAACCGTACAGGGTTTCGTATTGGGAATTGGATTTCCAATAAATGGTCAGGCCAAGGAACTTCCCATTGCCACATAAGAACGCTTCTAGATGGACGTCCCCGAGAACCAAACCGGATCTCTGCCAACACAAGGCCGGGTTACCCCTAACTGAGTAACAACTGACCGAATATGCCATCCCCCGGTCCTTTGGGACCTTTTAACCAAGCGCTCGCAATCAATTCACACAATCATAAAGTGTTTTCAACATGAGTAAGTATCTGGGCTCCATACCATGATACCACCCTTTTACAGAAGGAAATGCACATACCCTAAAGGGCGCTACCCCTCATAACCTTGCCGCATCTTTCCTGTTTTGACCATTTCGGGGTGTGAGGCTCGACGAAGTACCATCCACAAAAACATGCTTTATACAAAAGCTGTGCTTTGGGTCAACAAATGATCATAGAAATGATCACAAAGATAAACGATCAAATAAATGATCCTATCACAAATAATCAACACAATGATCATTTCACAGCAACACTCAGCATGTCACATTACCAAATTGGGAATATATCGCTGATAACCATCAACTACATAACCTCTGAGCTCGTACGTCTCAGAGAAGGGTGTTAAGCTAAGAGAATAAATTCTCCGCCACCAACAGAAATATATTTGAAAGAAATCGGCTTTATATCTCAATTTGTAATGTCAGACATACTATCCATACAAGTCTGTTCCGGGATCGAACAGAACCGAAGGCACTTACAAAGAAGTCCTTGCAATCCGGATATTCACTAATCACGTTCGGACTTCCCATCACATATGGAGTCTTTATACCGGGGACCATTCGATGCAAAGACATTCGACGAGTTGTCCTTACGTTTTCGAAAATATCCGGTCTTCACCACCGGTCTTCAAATGCTATCCATAACGACATATCACATATTCGGAATGGGTTATATGACACAAAGGTCCTCTCCCGGTTAAACCGAACAGTGAGCGCAATATTTACAAGAAATATATGGATATTGGGATTTCAATTAAGTCACAACTTAAAACCCAAAACTTTCTTTCAAAAGGTTTAAATCAATTACCATTTCTAATCTTTTAAACAAAAGATTTATTTCACAAAGTTCCATTTACGGATTTCAAAACAATTTCTATTCCATTTGGATTAACTCGTTACTTATAGCTTTCAAATCGTTTTCATAACTTGGAAATTATCTTCATTCTCAAACTTGAAATTCTTTTTAACACAAATTGGACATTCATTTCTTATGTGAAAACTTTTATTATTTGAAAACAAACAGTTTTCGTTTCAGAAAAATCCAATTATATTTACACGAGTTAAAGCCCTTGAATTCTATTCACATCCCAAATCAATATTTTTAAAATAGTTTAACCCATATATAACTGGTATAACATCTTTAATCCCTAGTTTCAAATCATAGAATTTAGTTTCACATTTTGAATTTAAGTTCAAATCAAATTATTCAACTTCATATTTTATCGAGTAATTCAAAATAAATTTCATCTATGAAATTCCATTTCAAAAGCTTTTCACTTTAAACCCAATCCATTTCCAAAACATTTGAATTCAAATATTCAAATTTAAAACTATTTCAAAAATCTGTGACTTAATCGATTTCCTCGTGAAATCCATATTGGTGTGTGTATAAGTGTGGTCCAGGGGTTTTACACAGTAGTGCAATATCATACAATAATCACAGATCAGAATACATAAATATAGTTGATAAGCGGTATTAACTATAACGCTTATCGTTTATTCACAGATCACAGATATATATCACAAATAAGTAAATTACAGATCACAACATAAATCAGGATGTATCACAAAGCATCACAAATCAGGGATATCAAACAATTCAACGATTAATAGAATTCAAACATCCATATGTAAGCTTAATTAATTATCTGATTAATTTAAATCAGATAAGTCATCAATCATGGTTAATTATCATTAATCGATCCCAAATCATTTGATTAAAGATCTTTAAGTCATTTATAAGTCAAATTAAATCAACTTTAAATTTATTGAAAAATTAACCTTTAGTTATTCAATTATCCTTCAATTAATCACTAACCATTCATTAGAAATCTTTAATTAACCATCTTGAAATTAATTATCATCAACAATTATTAATTTCAAATAAATTAGACACTAATTTATTAATTTACCAATTTATTAGTCACAAAGTGATAAACCCCTAATGAACTATAATTAAACATTTAATTAACCAATTTTTACTTACCATTATAAAGAAATCATTCTTAATAACTTTTAAACAATTAATTTATAATAAAAATTATCTTAATTATCATTTAAAACAAAACTTCTTTAAACTTTGAAATCAAATTGTCACTAAATTGAGACTTTAATGTCAATTAACTTTAACACTTAACTTAGGTTAACTACTTAATTAAAATATTAATTGATATTTTTAAAACATCCTTACGTATTTATTTAATTTGAAATAAATTCATAACTCAAAAAATAATCGAACATTTATTTACTTTGTTATCACTGAAATTTGTTTAACATTATTAACTTTTAAAATTTGTTGGGCTTAACCCTTAATTCCTTATTTAATTTACCCAACTCATTAATAAATTAAATAAATAAATTATTCATTTTAATTAACTTAAGACAAATCTCTTTCTTATTAGTGATTTATTATCACTTATAAATATGTTGACAATTCATATTCAATTTACTTTTAAATTCATTTCAAATTTAATTAATTAAAACGAATAACCCTTTTTTAGAATACACTTAAGTATTTAACGTTTTCCAGTTATTAAACAAATTTAAATTTTTAAACTTTGTTTCCAAACTAAGTTTCAACTGGACTTGGATTTACATTTAACTTTGATTCAAAATTTATTTTAAACTTTGTCTGATCATTCAAATTCAGTTTTAAGTTTTCAAAACAATAAAACAGGTTTCTGTTTAAACCTGGAAAACACTCATACCCGAGCCACTCAAAAAAATTGCTTCGAGTCTTTATCACGTTCTCACGCACACGACCCCGAGACAATCAAACAAAACTTCGAGTTGTACCCGAGAATATCTCATCTTCTTTAACGTGATGACCACCAGATACGCCGATGCCCACGTGCACATGCACACCCCCGTTCGCCACCTCCGTTCGCCACCAACACCTCAAGCAAGTCGAAGGTCATCCCCAACTCCGATTCGTACATCCCAAAACCAATAATCATTGCTACAATGAAATCGAGCCCCTGATGCGAAACCGGAGCAAAAGCCATCATCACAAAATCGTGCGCTCCTCCTCCTCTGACCACCTGAACGTCACCACCCTCCGGCCTCGTCCCTGACACACTCTCGCCTAGCTCCTCCTGAAATTTCGTGCAGCTCGATGCACAAGAAGAGGCGCGGCGATCTCATATTCACGCACCATAAAAACTAGGGTTTCAAAATAAAAATGATCGCCGTAGTCGCCACCGAGGATGATACCATCTCCGGCCATTTTTCCTACGACCGCCGTAGGCTCCTCCTCCTTCCCGCGTAACCCGACTAACCCCAGTTCCACCAATCGCCTGAATTCGACGAAAAACCAAAATTTGATCATCTCGAAACTGCTCTTTGCACACTCACTTAAAAATTCTCATTCGAGGCTTAAAAATCCTATTTTCTTATAAGGATTCGAGATATAATATTTAGTTAACAATCCATGATACTCGAATTTATCACATACTCAACTTGGCTCTGCAAAACCAAATTTCCAGAGGCAAAAACATTTCCAACACACTCCAAAACAGTTTTATACCATGTTTTAAGTTTTAACAAACTTGACTTGTTCGAGATTCTAAACTTGATGATGCTTGGATGATGACGTATTTAAATTTCTCTGGTTTATTCTACTCTGTAACCAGACTAGGAAGAACAGACTAGTCACTACACAGAACAAGCATAATTACATGTAAAATTTCTTACTTGCATCTACACAGTATAACACGAAATAATTTATGCAACAAGTATACAGGATTAAGTTTAGAAATGTTATGTTTACTCACAGGCATTAACACACAAAAAGGAAATTTCTGGGTAGAAATATTTGCTCACCTGGATGTTTTTGAAAGAAAAACAGAGAACAATTTTGTGTTAAAGCAGGCTTGAATCCTTTGCTTGCCGAAACCATTTTGACTTCTGGTTGAATTTATTTGAGTTGTTGTTGAATTTTTTTTTTAAGTTTAAGATGATGTTTTATTTCACATTTTTTTCCTTCTCGGTTTTGAAATGAACGAATTTGAAATGGGAGATTGATGTATATAAATGAGTTACAGGTGATGTATGGTTTGAAAAATACAAAGCATGGCTGAAGATGCTTGCACAGGTGATATAAAATTAGTACAAAAGGATAATATATTGTCTAGTACTAAGCATGGCTGAAGTATGTACAATAGGTAGAGACATTTGTTTATGTTTTCACCACTGGTCTTGCACTGTTGGTCTCGGCTGGGATGATAGGGGTAGGTACTTTTGCTTCTTATTTTATTTTCATACTTATTTTTAGTTATGTTATTTTATTTTGTCTTCATACTTATATACAAAACTTTTTTTTGTCATTGCTTTTTATTTCTTCATTTTACAAGTAAACATACTTGTACATATAAAATGCTGTCTTCTTTTGTTCAACTTGACTATGTTTGCTTAGTCTTCATATATATATTTATTGTTTTTATTAAGTACAATTTTGTTTGTGTTTTATTTTTCTTTGTATATTTTTGTTTGTTTCATTACTTGGTATTATTTTATATTGATTTACTAAGATATATATTTACTTTATATCGAATAAAATAATAAAATTTATTTATTTCGTAATATAGAGGAATTTCTAGAGTTCTAATTTGTTGTTTAGATTTTAGCAATTATTTATTTCTTTATATATATATTTTCCAAAATTTTATCTTTTAAATTATTTATTTATTTTTAAAACCATTTATTTAAGATTTTATTTCAAATCCAATTTAAATATATATTCACATATATACAAATTGTCAAATCCATATGACTTTATATATTTTCTAGTCGAATCGGGGAAACTCGCTTCCATTAAATCAATTTATCTTACAATTTTATTCAAAAATTCGTTTAATTATCAATTTAAATTTATAAAAATCCTGGGTCGTTACATTGACCCATTAGGTCGTGGCCGACCTTCCTTAACTCGTGAACCGTTGGAGTTAAGTCGTGAACTCAGTACAATGTCCCCCTCTGGCCTCCAGTTAGGTCGTGGACGGCCTATAGCCTCCATGTTAAGTCGTGGATGACTCAATTCTCCCATGAGTCGAGTACGACCCATTTCTTGCTCGTGTGTACGACTCATCCCTTGGAGAGTTATTGGTTGTGTAATTCCTTCTCTGGCCTGTGCTGCATCAAACATGGTCTTCAGATTAGCCTCCTTATTAGAGTAGGATGAATGCATGGTTATCTTATAAATAATTAATTCATTTAGTTTATTTCTATTTTACAGTTGATACTTATATTATATATAAAAATGCTGTATATATTAAAAAGGTGAAAATATTACTTGAAGATAATTATTTATCTTTTTATATATTAAAACAAACAATCATGCTATTAGAAAGTTATGATAATGAGGTTTTATACATCCTCTAGCAAAACGAATAAATGAGTTGCCTATGATTTTGTTTTCATGTCAAAATTATAGTTAAATTTCATCATATTGCAGAGTGTTGAGCTAGGATGTAGTAACTTAGAAGTACTCATAATAGTACTTACCCATTATCAGCAAGCAAATGTGCCATTCCTATAGTGATCCCCTAAATATACTTGTTTTCTCCGTAATCCCTATCAATATATTCGCATAACCTGATCACAACTAATCTTCTAAATAAACTATGGGAAAATATAAGATCAGAATCAATTATCACCAAATTCAGTAGGAAATTTAGAAAAGAAAATTGCAACAACACGCATAAGATATAAGAAGAATCAAAATCATCAAAATGATTACAAAATGATAACTTGAGGTTTCAGAAATTTGCAAATTAATTAATAATATCAAAATGGTCACAAAATGATAGCTTCATTGAACTTCATTAAAATGATTTTCCTTACATAAGGTTTTGCATACTAAAACATAACATTCTAAAGTTAATCATGATTAAAACTAAGACAACAATGACTTCCCTAAATAGAAGTTTATATTTTCATACTAGTTAAGCAAGATACATGGAGAGTTCGAATCCAAATAACTTTATATAGCTTTCAGTATAGTGCCATTTCATTAATCGTTACACCAATAAGATCCAATCCCTTCTTTGCTCATCGCACATGTGAACAATGTCTCCCTCCATATTTTTTCTTAAAGCAGTTGTAGAACATGGATACATGCACGGTTATCAATGTTTGACATCATTTCATCAATAATTTTCATACATTCTAAGATAGAATATTTATTTTTCTCCTCATGTTTTCTCTTTTTCTCCTCCAATCTAGCTCTAGAAGTCTCAGCAAAAAGCTTTGATAGATTCGTTGAAATCCATCTCGTTCGTATCTCTTTTGTCACGTTTACTACCCCTACATGTGCTCCTAGACGGTAAGCTACTCATAACATCCTCTTGTACTTCGTCACTAGGTATTTCTTCAGCAAGTGGCACCGCCATATGCGGACTATGATGAGATATAGAACAAGAAACATTTAGACACAAATTAGCATGATCACTTGAATCAAATTCATCTAAATGTGAAGCTTGATGTTTTTCTCCTGCTACTACAACATCAAAAATAATAGCCAGCTTGTCATACGTTGGACATCCTTTGGATCCAAATTTCTTTAATCATTTTGACTTGGGATACCTCTTGTTGATAAATAATATTAGTTTACAATGGTATCCACATAATTTCTTTTTGATTAAATAATAATTATCACCTTAATGTAGTCATTGCCCCAAGCACTATTCGCATCCACCGTACACAACACCTAGCTCCATCCCAAACCAGTGTTTTTTGCAATCATTTTTTGCTGTTTGTACTTCTCATTCAAAGATTGCATCTTATTTTTATATATGTGACTTTGGAAGATATTTTTGAGAACATATTTCATAGCAGTTCCTTCGAATGTCTTTCCATTCGTTTTTGAAAAATTTTCCAATCACTTTATATTTTCCACCATCAAATCTATATAGACACCTTCCTGTGTTTTGTCCCAATTAGTCATTGGGGTTGCCTACTCATATGAAGGATTAGTACCTTGAGTAACATTTATAGAGACCATCAACTAGGATCGTTATTGAAGTTAGATAAGACATAGTAAAAATTTGAAGAAATACGACATGCAAATCAAATACGCACATACATACACCTAAGAAAACAAATGTACGCAGAATATTTTTTTTTAAATCATCAAATGTTGCAAAAAAAAAACTTATATTTGCAAGCTCAGGCACAATATAGCTTTCTGCTATCTAATTTTACAAGCTCAACTGTTTGTTTGTTTAAAAGATCTCACTTGCATTTTTTGCTAAAAGCTCACTTGGTAGATTTTTGAAGGTCAGGGAACAAATTTTTTAAGATTTGGCTACATAATAACTAAATATATATGGACTATTATGCAGTATACATGTATATGCTAAGAGTTAAAAAGCAAAATGCATGCCCGAGATGTATCCTTGATCTTTCTAATTAATAATGTCCAGTTCACTAACATTAATTTCCACACGATTATACTGCCAAAAATTATCAAGTTTCAGGTGCAATTTTGCAGTTTTTTGTTCTTTAATTATTTGTGAATTTCACAAATTCATAATCAACTTTAATGCAAAAATGACTATAACATTCAATTCAATCTAAAACAGATTACAACTAACACCAGACGTAACTAATTCATTGCACACAAGTTTGAGAACTTTTAACATGACTCATACACATGCAAAAAGGGTTTGGAAAATTCTTGTACTGGTTCGAGTTATAGGATAACATTTAACCCTAAATTGACCCACTAATTCATAATAACTTTGCCAGAAACCAACCTGACTAGCAGAGCTAAAAAAATGGAGCTCATAGAGATTAAGATAATTCATAGATAGTTTAGCTTGCAAAATAGATAACGGAAAACTATATTGTGCCTGAGCTTGCAAATATAAGCTTTTTTTGCAAGGTTTGATGATTTACAAAATTTCTTTTACAAATAAAATAGTTAATCATCAAAATGTTAAAAAAAAAGCTTATATTCACATGCAATTGTGCTTGTAAAATCAGGCACAATACTAGCTCAAAATGATTGATGTTAAATAAACAAATCTGAATTTAACCCTAATCAATTCATGAGAAAACAAACAATAGATTAGCAAAGAGATTTGCGGAAGCGTACCAGAATCCATTAAATTGATTTGTGTGAAGGTTATGATCTTCCAAAAATACAGTTTCTTCTCTATGGTTATTTCTCTATGACGGGGAAAAGAGAAAATGAAAAGAATGTGCTATTTCTTGGGGACCACAACCGAATATTAATAACCGATAATAAACAGTTATGATATATTTGCAATTTGGCCTCTTATCAAATTGCAAATACAATTTTGCTTTCTACACATTTACTTCATGACACTAATACTCTATATTAATTATAATAGCATCATACAATTTTTACACATGTGCCCATAATAGCATTTTCAATCCAACAATCTTCCACTGGGCAACATATGTTTTCTTATAAATGTACAACTTTATGAGCTCAAAATTTGCTATTGAATAAAGGTATTCTTTAACAATCTCGTCCATTAACCATATCTATATAGGATCAAGGTGGTCTTTGCCATATTAATCATGACTGAACCCGTTAATGATCACTTACATATATATAGTCAAATGACATAGATCAATCATGGATATGTAGCATGAAAATTACATGCAATGTGAACCAAACATGTCTATTTTCAACTGGTCCTCCTTAAACTTGAGGTCAGAATCAAAACAATAAAACAGAGTGAATAAACTGAATACTTCACTTCTGATCAAAAAACCAAACACATAAATGTCTTAAAACAAATATAAAGCAAAAAAATACAAACTCCCACTAAACCATAGTATCCTCTACTAATACACACCCATATGAGCAGTGTGCTCATGAAAGACCTTGGATGGTAAACCTTCTGTGAGCGGATCTGCTATCATGAAGTTTGTCCCAATGTGCTGTATGGAAATCTATCCACTCTGCACTCTCTCTTTCACAACTAGGAATTTTATGTCAATATACTTTGACTTAGTTGAGCTTCTATTATTATTAGAATACAGCACCGCTGACTTATTATCACAATATAACTTCAGTGGTCTTTCTACATTTTCTAAAATGCACAGTCCAGCGCTAAAGTTTCGTATCCATATTTCATGGTTTGATGCCTCATAACATGCTACAAATTCAGCTTCCATGGTGGAAGAAGTTACCAGTGTCTGTTTGACACTTTTTCAGGATATAGCTCCTCCAGCTAATAGATAAACATAGCCTGACGTAGACTTTCTACTATCTTGGCATCCATCAAAGTCAAAATCAAAATAACCTACGACCTCCAAATGATATGATCTTCTATAAGTGAGCATATAATCTTTAGTTCTCTGAAGATACCTCATAACCCTCTTGGCTGCTCTCCAATGGTCTATACCAGGGTTGCTTAAGTATCTGCCTAACATCCCAACAATATACGCAATATCCGGACGCATACATACATGAGCATACATTAGACCCCCAACAGCTGAAGTATAAGAAATCTTTTGCATTTCTTGAATTTCATGATTACTTTTAGGGCATTGAATAAGACTGAATTTATCTCCTTTAACAACAGGGGTATCTCCTAGTTTACAATCCTGCACGCCAAACCTTTTGAGTACTTTATCAATATAGCACTTTTGTGATAATCCAAGAATACCCTAAGAACGATCTCGAAGTATCTGAATACCTAATAAAAAAGAGGCATCCCCAACATCTTTCATCTCAAAATGTTTAGATAGAAATTTCTTGGTTTCGTGCAATAAGCCTATGTCGTTAGTGGCAAGCCAAATGCCATCGGCATATAGAACCAGGAATATATGTTTACTCCCACTTAACTTGGGATGCACACAACCATCAACAATATTCGTCAACCAAACGGGATGATTAGTTGATAAAATTTGTGGTACCATTGACGAGAAGCTTGCTTAAGTCCATAGATGGATTTTATTAATTTGCAAACCGTATTCTTTGGATCTCTAGACACAAAGTTTTTTGGTTGTACGATATAAATTGTGTCATCAATGTCTCCATTGAGAAATAGTATCTTAGCATCCATCTGATGTAACTCAAGATTAAGATGAGCAACAAGTGCCATAATTAGCCTAAAAGAGTCTTTCGATGAAACTGGAGAGAAAGTCTCTATAAAATCGATGCCTTCTTTTTGAGTGTAGTCTTTTGCTACATGACGTGCTTTATACCTCTCCACAGTACCCTTTGCATCCCTCTTGGTTTTGAATATCCATTTACAACCAATTGGTTTTGCACCTTCTGGTAATGGGACAACTTTCCAAACTTTATTGTCTTGCATGGACTTATACTCCTCATTCATGGCATCAATCCACTTTTGAGAGTTAGCACTTTTCATGGCATGATGAAAGTTGATTGGGTCATCTTCCATCATTCCATTATCATTCTCTTGTTCTTGGAGAAATACGATATAATCATTTGAAATAGCACTTCTCCTTTGCCTCATGGACCTCCTTAATGGTACTAGTTCTTGAGGTTGTTGAGTTTGTTCTTCAGGAACAATGGTTTCATTTTGTATAAGGGGTTGTATAATATTATCTTATTGAGGTTCCGGATTCACTTCTTGATCAATGATAGGTGTAGGTAACCGAACATTGTCAAAAGTGATAATAGGACTGGGTTTGAATCCAATTCCTCCTCAAAAGAAATGTCTTTAACTTTATTTCTCCCTCCAAACTCAACATCCACAAAAAATACTGCAGTTCCCTTCTCAAAAATATTCTTAACTATGGAATCATAAAACTTATAGCCCATAGAACGCTCAAAATAACCAATAAAGTAACTGCTCGCTGTTTTGGAATCCAGTTTCTTTTCATGTGGCTTATAAGGCCTTGCTTTAGCTAGATATCCCCAAATGTGAAAGTGTTTTAGACTAGGCTTTCGACCTGTCCAAATCCCATAAGTTGTTTTTGCAGCTGCTTTAGTTGGTACTCTATTGAGAATATAAGATGATGTCTTTAATGCCTCTCCCCAAAGAGACTCTGGTAAGGTGGAATGAGCAATCATACTCCTTACCATATCCTCAAGGGTTCGATTTCGTCTTTCAGCAACACCATTCATGCTAGGTGATCCTAACATGGTGTATTATGGAATAATACCGCACTCCTTTAGGAATTTAGCGAATGGTCCTAGACGTTGTTCACCTGAGCCATCATATCGACCGTAGTACTCACCACCACTATCAGATCAGACACTTTTAATTCTTTTATTGAGTTGACTTTCAACTTCAACTTTATAATCTTTGAACACATCCAACGATTGTGACTTTTCATGAATGAGATATAGGTACCCATAACGTGAGTAATCGTCTATGAATATTATGAAATATTGTTTACCATTTCAAGATGACGTAAGGAAAGGCCCATAAATATCTGCATGAATTAATTCTAAGACGTCTGAAGTTTTATTGGCACCCAATCTTTTACTTTTGGTCTATTTTCCCTTGATGCAATCCACATAAACATCAAAGTCTATAAAGTCAAGAGATTCTAAAATGCCATTATACACTAAGCGTTGAACTCTACCTTTTGAGATATGACCTAAGCACTTATGACATAAAGATGCTGAATTTTCCTTATTTAATTTACGTTTAGAACCATGTGATTCTACATGCAAGGTTTCATTATATGATGCAATTGTTTCCAACAAATAAAGATTGTCATATGCATTTAAATAACCAATTCCAACAACATTTGAATTCAAGGACAAAAAAATTGATTGTTCCAAATGAACAACAATATCCAAATTTGTCCAACACAAAAACAGAAACCAAATTCCGTCTAAATGAAGGTACAACAAAAGTTTCTTTTAAATCCAAATAAAAACCAGTTCCTAATAAAAATCTAAAATGTCCAATTGCTTCTACTTTTATTGATTTTCCATCGCCCACAAAGATGTGTCTTTCACCATCACTTGGCTTTCGGTAGCTCAGGAAACCCTGCGTATAAACACTTATATGAGTAGTAACACCAGAATCTATCTACCAAGTGTTTCTAGGTACTGAAGATAAATTAACCTCGGAACAGACCAAAGTAAGAAACATACCTTTCTTTTCACGCCATGCATGATATTTGGTACATTCCTTCTTCACATGTCCAGTCTTGGGATAAAAGAAACAACCCTCCTTCTGTTGTTTCTTTTGAGCTGGATCCTTAGCAGCTTCATTCTTAAATTTCCTTTTCTTGCCCTTATCCTTAGAGGTGCTTGCCAAATGAGCACTTTCAGTCTTCTCTTACTTCAGTCTTTCTTCCTCTTGAACACAAAATGAAATGAGCTCATTAAGAGTCCATTTCTCCTTTTGACAGTTGTAACTGACTTTGAATTGAATGAATTGTGGAAGAAAAGAGATAAGTACTAAATGCACAAGCTAGTCATCCGAAAGTTCAAGCTTTATTGCCTTCAGCTTTGAAGCAAGAAGAGACATTTCCATAATGTATTCCCGTATGTTTTCCTTGCCCTTGAACCTCATGGAAATAAGTTTCTTCAAAAGTGTGCTAGTTTCCTCCTTATCGCTTTTTGCAAAACGTTTCTCAATTTCAGCAAGAAAATATGTGGCATCGGTGATCTCCTCAGACGTCGCACCCCTAAATGCTTTAGGTATGCCTTTGCTTGATGATCATAAGACTCATGCGATTTGAACGATCCCACTTCTCAAAAATCCTCCTTTCTTCAGAGGAACTAGCATCCATAAAAGAAGCAGGCCGATCCATCCTTAATGCAAGGTCAAGATCCATGCAGCCAAGAACAATGAAAATGTTCTTCTTCCAGTCGTTAAAGTTATTACCATTAAGGACAGGTACTGAATTAAGGTTAGCAGATACAGTAGCAAAGGCTGAAAAGAAAACATGACAATTATATAAATAACACACTCATATAATTAAGAATCCATATAAATCAATAAATTCTAATATTGGTTAAACCCATCTCATGATATCAAAAACATCATTAATATCAAGTCTTTGAACAGTAATATTAATTGTAAACGATACTCTTGTTGTAGTGATCAAATATTAACAATAAATTATGTCAAACAATATGTAATCTTTGGACTAACATATTGCTCACGAAAAAACCTTATAATTGTCACACGTTTATCACCACAGGTATGCATGAAATTCGGTCAAATACTAACTCACCATTGGGCTCGTTAATAAATGCATGAATTACATACACATAATTATTTTGATATTTTAATTAAATTAGTCTACACAAAAGTGATCACTTTGGTGATATTTTGTTTTGATTAATCTACTTAAAATATTAGAAATCTTTTTTTTTTTGGCAAGGCCGACGGGGTTGGATGGTCCCCGACCACTTTATTGCAACACCAGAGAACAACAAATACAACAGGGAGCAAAAGCTCATAGAATACAGAGGAGACTAGGTGTTACAAAACACAAGGAATAACAAAAGGAAAAAAAACAATAAAACAGACAAAACAAAACAAAATTAGCAAAGAGAGGCCACTGATATTCCAGGATCAAATGCAAAAAGCATCTTAAGAACTGAATAGATCTCTTGCATAACACATATCTTCAAAACATCGTCAGTTTTGGCATTTGTAGGATCAAAAACCCTAGTATTACGTTCCCTCCACACCACAGCAACAAAGCACTTAAGAGCAACACAAAATATTCTATTTCTTTCATGCTTGTTACCAGTTTCTGAATAAATTCTCTCCCATTCCACCACATTGACAATTAATGGTCTCTTTCTACTATATTTGTTCATGACCTCAGCCCAAAGTTTCTTCGTGACAGAACATTCAAAATAAATATGATCAATAGTTTCTGGAACATTACTGCAAAAGGTGCATGACAAATTAACATTCATGCCATACCTCGCAAGTCTTGATTTAGTCAGAAGAGCTCCATTAAGGACCTTCCATAACAATAAGTTGTGCCTGCTGCTACTGTCTTGATTCCATATTCTTTTCCACCATCTCCAGTTCCGGTTTAAGTTGTTTTGCATCAAGTATTCATATGTCAAACCAGTTTTATACTTCCCTTTCTTCTTACCCCAGACAAGAATGTTGTGTGAAGAAGGCAGTTCAGTAAAAGACTTTATTTTATCCCATATTAATTGCACTCTTTGATTCGAAGTGAAAATGTACCTTGATTGAAAGTTGTGTATGACATCTCTGACAAGCATGCGATCATGTATACCAGTATGAAGTATCTCACTATAAGTGAGCTGTCTCCTAAGAATAAGGCCTTGTTCAAGCCATGGGTCATCCCAGAAATATACATTGTTTACACTGTTAGTCTTCATCTGTATCATAGGGAGAAACAGTTCTTTAAACTTATGGATATTACGCCATGTCCAGCTATCATTTTGCTGGTTAGGTATGTTCCATAACCCTCTACAGCTCATATATTTCTTCTTCGACCAAGCAGCCCATAGACTATCAGGGCAATTGAACAAAGTATCAATATGTCTAGCAAAAGCAGCCTTATTCCACTGTTTTAGATTAATCAAACCAAGGCCTCCTTTGTTTAGAGGCTTCTCGACAGTAGCATACTTTATAGGAGCAATGAATCTACCAGTAGTCTTGCCACTCCACAGATACTTCATCATAGCACATCTTATCATTTTAATAAGTTTAGTAGGGAGAACAAAAGATCTAGCCCAGTACACTTGCATAGAGAAGATAACAGACTTAATTAAAGTGAGTCTACCAGCTTGACTTAACCTCCTAGCAGTCCAGCAGCTCAATCTAGCTGTGATTCTTTCAAACATAGGTAAGCAGTGGTTAGTAGTAATTCTGGAAGTAGTCAGAGGAAGACCAAGGTAGGAGACTGTGGAAAGATTCCTATTCAAGCCGGTGACATGATAGATCATGTTGGCATGAGCAGGGCTAACACCAGCAAGAACAATATCAGATTTTTGGATATTGATTTTTAACCCTGTCATAGTGTGAAACTGCTCAAGAGTAAGCATAATGTTTTCAATAGTGACGAGATCAGGAGAACAAAACATAACTAGGTCATCAGCAAACATAAGAGTGGTGATTTGAGGGTCTTTACAAGCAGGATGAAGCTTGATTTTCCCCATACAAACAGATTTATTGATCATTCTTGTAAGCAATTCCATTACAAGAATGAAGATGTAGGCTGACATGGGGTCTCCCTGCCTTATTCCTTGCCTGCTATTGAAAAAACCAGTAGGAGATCCATTGACAACAATGGAGTATGTAGGAGAGGAGATGCATTCATAAATCCACGCAATAAAGTGAGGAGGAAAGTTCATATACCCCATAATTCGAACAATACTATCCCATTGAAGCATATCAAATGCTTTCATAATATCAAGCTTAAGCATAGCTTTGGGGGGAGTATTACTTCTGTGGTTTCCTTTAATAATCTCCTGCGCAAGCAGGATATGATCAAGGATATTTCTGCCCGGCAGAAAGGCAGTTTGGTTGTTAGAAACAAGAGAGGGTAGAACTTTCTTTAACCGAGTAGCAATAACTTTAGAAATACATTTGTAAATTGTATTGCAGCATGATATGGGCCTAAAGTCTTTAACATGGTGAGCATTTTTGATTTTAGGGACAAGAGCTATGTTAGTGTAGTTGTAGGACCTGTAGAGCTTGCAATTAGAGAAGAAGTAAGAAATTGCTTTACAAATGTCTGTTGTCACAATATTCCAGCATTTAGTGTAAAAGTGAGTATTTAGACCATCAGGGCCACTGCAAGAATTAGAGTTGAGAGAAAACATAGCTTTGACTATTTCATCTTTGGTGACCTCTTCACAGAGCATTTTGTATTTCTCATCATCCAGCATTGGCATTATGTCCATGGGAATATCATCAATAGCAATTTACGAGAATATGAAACCAAATTTGAATATACACACACACTCTTGTGTTTATTTTTGGGTATTAATCTATCCAAACCCACTGAAACAGTTAGAAATTTTGTTAGCTAGCGTTGAAACATTGACAACTAGTAGTATGATGACACCAGAATTACTTCATTGCAAATGTATGCAACTTTAAACACATTAGATTAAGAGTATAATAATCTTTTACAACATAGAGTACAAAGTCTGCTTGCATTTTTTTAATTACTATATATATTCAATCGAACTAAAGAAGCACTACTCTTTTATATATTATATCACATGCTCTTTCCACTTTCCTTTCAGCAGAGACTTTTTCATAATTCAAGACAATAAAGTAAAGTATGTTCGAATCAGGCATTGTCCATTGTCTCTTTTTCTGTTTGTACGTGTGGCAATGCCTCTGCTTGAAACAAGCATGCTTCTGTTTCCTTTTTTAAAGTGGAAATTTTAATTGATATTTTCCTGAGGCTTTGAAAACTAAGTATGCAATATGTCCACCTTTTCCACTATGTAAGTGTCGTAAGCATTATGAAGCAAGAAGTGTATTGGAAAATATGATTTCCTCATGCTTCAAAAATTATAGAGTGACAGAAACATCATCGATTCATAAGAATAGATTACAGTCAGAAATAGTCTATATAACATGTTGGAAAGTAGATATCAATCACGAAGTCAACTTAATGTTAAATATATAAAGAGTCATACAGTAAGTAATTGGATTGCAGGCTACCCATGTTTCAGGCAACGAATTATTTTCAATAGCAATTATACTAATTGAATTATATTTCTGGCTATTGGATTTTCTTAAACACTTTAACAACACACATTTTCAAGCAGCCGATATCAAGTACTGAAGTAAATACTCAAGAATCAATTTAAGGCTGCTTTGATACCAATTGTTAAATAAACAAATCTGAATTTAGCCCTAATAAATTCATGAGAAAACAAATAATAGATTTGCAAAGAGATTTATGGAAGCATATCAGAATCCATTGAATTGATTTGTGTGAAGGTTATGATCTTTCAACAATACAGTTTCTTCACTGTCGTTATATCTCTCTGACGGGGAAAAGAGAAAATGAAAAGAACGTACTATTTCCTGGGGACCACAATCGAATATTAATAACCGATAAGAAACTGTTATGATATATTTGCAATTTGCCCCCTCATCAAATTGCAAATACAATTTTGATTTCTACATATTTACTCCGTGACACTAATACCCTATATTAATTATAATAGCATCATATAATTTTTACATATGTGCCTATAATAGGATTTTTATTCCAACAATTGAATGTCATGACCGACTGAACCAAAAAAAATAAACGAACTAATGGTAGATTGAGAGCATTGAGAATGAATAAGAGAAGAAAATGAGTACCTCTGTCAATAATATCAAGAATTTATTAGCGGCGTCTCGATTTAGTGTTAACAGCAAACAAATAAACTAAATTATCCAATTAAAGTACTAATGGTAATGGCGACATCTTTTTCATCGGCACCATCAGTTGGTGCTCAAAAGTCAGATCTTGAAGGGGAGGAGGCAGAGGACGATGGTTGGATTACAGTGACAGATCGGAGGAAGAAGATGGTGGTTTCAGGCGCATCAGTGAAAGTGGATAAGCCGAATTTTTCTCGCATGAAGGCTGGATCTAATTCGATTATCAATAACATCTCTAATGCCAGATATAAGTCAACAGGATCTGCGCCTGCTAATTCTGAATCACATAATTCTATTATCAATAAGAACAGATTCAAAAATTCGGGTGTGTTTGCTGTTAATTCAAAGGCCTCTCCTAAAAGTTGGTGTGATTTGGTTAAAGAAAAGAAACAAAATGATACCTTGCAATTCTTTGATCCAACAATTGTTAACAACAGAAAAACTGCAATAATTGGAGAAGAGGAGCTATTAACTGCAGAGAAAATGTGGTCGAATTCTATTCTGATCTATCTGGTGGGAAAAAGACCGTATTATATGTTTTTTAAAGCATATATCAAGAGAATGTGGCTTTCAAAAGGTAAATTTGAATTTTTTGCTAGAAACAATGGTTTCTATTTAGTTCAATTTGAATTAGAAGAAGATTGCAATAAAATACTAGAAGGAGGACCATGGTTGATGGATGGTAAGCTTATCATTATGAAGAAGTGGAGCTCTACCATCAAATATGAGAAAGATCTTTTATTATCCATTCCTATTTGGGTCAGATTTCCCAATCTAAATTTTGCATATTGGAACCATATTTCATTGTGCAAAATCGCCAGCACTATTGGAAGACCTATTGCAATGGATGAACATACTAAAAATAGAAGCAGAATAGCCTTTGCTAGAATGCTTATTGAAGTGGACGCGTCATTTAAATTTGAAAGTGAAGTACAAATTAAACTGCCTGGAGGGGATTTTGTCATGCAAAATGTTGAATATGAGTTTATTCCTCCAGTTTGTCAAAACTGCATATGTTTTGGTCATGTGGACAAACAGTGTCCTATATCATTTACAAAACAATGGATACCAAAATCATCTAGCAATAATGAGACTAATAGTATGGGTGTTATTTCAGAGGTTCACACTATTCCGTAGACTTTATATATCAATTCAGAAGGAGTAGTGTATAACAATACAGATGCTATTACAATTGATGAGACAAATGTTCAAGATCATACAATAATTGAGAAAGATCACAGGAAACAAAATTCAAATAATTTAAATAAGGGCATTGATATTTCTCCATCAGATATGAATGCTGTGAATGTTGAGACTGTTCAGAAGTCTTTTAAGGTGCCTGCAATTACAATTGCAGCCTCGCCAACTGCCAGTGAAAGTGTAGTATCTGTTTCGCAAACCAGCAGGGCTGTTACAATTGCAAAGGGATCCTCTACTCAATTTTCTGATATGTCTCATATAGGCCCTCCTACGAGCACTATCACTCTGGACCCAAATGCAATGACTCCATTGACAGATGTCTCAGTCACTTTATCATCATCGGAGAAAAATAATAGCAGGGAGTTATCAAATCATAGTATACCTGTTGTAAATAATTTAAACTCTCAAATTTCTGTACTAACAACTGAAGTGCTTAATACTTCTCAAGTACAAAAAGACATGAAAGACACAGATGTGGATGTATCTTCTCTAGCTCAATCATGTATTGAACCCACATACCCTTCAATTGATAATGAAGCTCACTAGAGGTCGCCTCGTCCCGGTTGTCCCCTGCCTAGAGGTCGCCTCCATCCAACAATACGCCCAAAAACCTCACATCTATCAACCCTGAATTTGTAAGAGCAATTGCAGATATGTAAAGCAATAATATTCAAGAAAAGAAAAGGAGCAAAATGATCCATGAAAGTGTGACTCCCACTATAAGGACCAGGAGTCAAGCTAACTCATCTAAATAATGTCTATCTTGTGTTGGAATGTGCGGGGTCTTAATAAGGCAGCGCATGCTTTGGAGGTAAAAAATATTGTTTTTTCACAAAAACCTTCTATTTTCTGCTTAGTTGAAAATAAATTGAGAAGCAATAAACTCCAGCTATATATTGAATCCTGGGGAAGCAAATGGACACGCATAAATAACATTGAGTATCATCACAAGTGCAGAATTCTCATTATGATCAACTCAGACATTTGGAGCAGTTATGTAATTTCTATGAGTAAACAACACATTACTTGTATGTTAAATAATAACGCAGGGGCCCAATGCATTGTTTCTGTCATTTATGCCCTAAACCTTGAATCTGAAAGGAAAAGTTTATGGAAACAATTGGTAAAAGAGGCTAACACTTTCATCACTCCATGGTGCATCATAGGAGATTTTAACTGTGTCAGATGTTTGAAGGAGAAATTAGGTGGAAACAGTTCAACAATCAGAAACATTCAGGAGCTCAACAATTTTTTAACTCTGCAGGGGTTAAAGAGATTAGCATTTCAGGGGTTAATTTTTCATGGAGATCAGGGCCTAACAAGAATATTGCTACAAAGATTGATAGACTTTTCTGCAATGTTGAATGGATGAACATGTTCAAAAAATCACATGCAAAATATTTAGATCTATCAACAAGTGACCATGTACCTATTATGTTTCACTTTAATTGCATCCAAACATATGAAGGTACTAAACCATTTAAATTCATGAATCACTGGGTTATGTGTGAGGGGTACAAAGAAGCAGTTGAAAAGTATTTTGTTTTCCCTGAAGGAAATCAGTTATTTAACCTTATTCATATGCAGAAAAACATTAAAAAGGAAATTAAGAAGTGGTGCAGTGGTAAGAATGATTTACAATCACAAGTCTCAAAATGCAAGCAAGAAGTCAATATTGCTCTACAGATATTAGAATCAGATCATAACTACTCAAATGCACAAAAGTTGCATGATGCACAAGTGAGCCTGGCAAAGAGTATGGAGCTGTTAGCTATTGATAACAAACAAAAAGCAAAATGTCAATGGATCAAGTGGGATAATAGTTGTTCTAAATTTTTCTATGCAAAACAAACTAACAGGAGTTTTGTTAATAGCTGCCACAATATTTTAAAAGGAAATGGAGAAGTTTACAAATCACAAAAGGAGATAGAGGAAGAGGCAGTCAATTATTTCTCTAATATATACAATAGAGGCAATATGCTTAATCAATTTCCTAACATTATTCCAAAAAGAAAATTAAATGATTGGGGAAAAGTATATCTTAATGCTGCATTTGATGAGAAAGAATTGAAAAAAGCTATTTTTAGTGTGCATAATGATACTGCTCCAGGCTATGATGGATTTAATGCAAAATTCTATAAAAGACACTGGAATGAATTAAAGGAACCCCTTTTGAAAGCTATGCAGTCTTCCTTTGACAATGGCAGAATAGTAAGAGAAATTAATCACACCATTATCTCCTTAATCGCTAAGGTAAAAACCCCTGAATCTATTATAGATTTCAGACCCATAGCCTGTTGTTCCATGCTGTACAAAATTCTATCTAAATTATTATGTGACAGAATGAAGTTTGTGCTTGGAGAATTTATTTCTGATAATCAAACAGCCTACCTACTAAACAGGCAGATTAAAGATGGAATAATAATTGCACATGAACACATCAGAAATTTTAACAAGCATGGGAGTAACAAAATGTGCATAAAGGTGGACCTTAAGAAGGCATATGATTCTGTTAACAGACAATTTATTCTTCACAAGATGAGAAGCATGGATTTTCCAGACAAATGGTTAAAATTATTCAAGTAATGATAAGTTCTCCGAGCTTTTCACTTTCTATTGAAGGATATCACAAGGGATACTTCAAAGGCAACAATGGTTTAAGGCAAGGAGATCCACTAACCCCTTTATCTCTTTACTCTATGCATGGAATATGTCACTTTGTTGATGGAGGTTAAAGCTACTAAAGGTAAAGTGGAAACAGTTATCAAAAATAATTCTAACATAACTCATCTAATTTATGCTGATGATCTGCTAATTTTCATCAATGCAACTACAATTGGAGCTAAATCTGTTAAGAATTGTTTTAAGAATCTACAGAAAGTCACTGGACTGGAAATGAACAATCTCAAGACTCAAGTATTTTTCAATAAGTTCTGCAGTAACAAAGATCAAATACTTAACATTTTGGAAATTCAAGAAGGAGAATTGCCAGTTAGATATCTTGGGTTACCTCTATCTGTGACATATATCAAACACTCAAATTGTAAACAGCTGATTGACAAAGTGTTAAAAAAGATGCAAGGTTGGGAGTGTAAATTTCTTACAGTTCAAGGAAGAATAGAATTGATTAAGGCTGTAGTATATTCTATGGTCAGTTTTTGGATGCAGTGTTTTATGCTCCCTAGTCTAACCATTCAAAAAATCAATCAACTATGCAAAAAATTCATATGGAAGGGTAAAAAGAGCAGTGTTCCTTGGGAAACAGTTACAAGTGTTAAATCTGAAGGTGGAATGGGTTTGAAAAAACTTTCAGACATCAATATTACTTTCTGCATCAAAAGAATTTGGGAGACTCTTACCAATTCAACATACAGTGCTAAGTGGTTAAATGTGAAATATGCTAATAATGAGACTTTGTGGGAATCTAATTTTAATAACAATCACTCATGCACTTGGAAAAAAATGCTATATCATAGAAAAGATGCACAAAAACTAATTGACAGAAGAATAATAGATGGTAAATCTACTAGCTTATGGTTTACACCATTGATTAATGGCTCTAATTTATTGGAAAAGCTGGGGCATGAAACTTTATCATACTCAAGAGGTCACAAACACAAGGTAGAGCAAATTTTATCTGGAAATTCTTGGAGGCCTGAAAACATCTCTTATCTTGGAAATATAAGTGAGGAAATAAAACAAGTACCCATTCATCATGATAAAACATCAGACTATTGGTTTTGTAAAAGCAGCAAAAATGGTCTATTCACTTTTCATAATGTATGGAATGATTTTAGAATCAAGCTACAGGAAATCAATGACTACAAAATTATATGGAATAACATATCACTCCCAAAAATGAATGTATGCTTATACAGAGCCATTTTTAATTTTATCCCTACAAAAGACAAATTAAGAAGGCAAGGAGTGACTGAAGGTGATGTTTGTGTCTTGTGCAACAAAGAAGTAGAAACCTGCAATCATCTATTTTTCAAATGTTCCTTTTCTAAGCATGTGTGGCATTGGATCAGAATAATGATGGGTGATCCTATAATTCAAAGAAACACATATACTTCGTCATAAACGCCATTGCATACATAAGGCAGAAATTTGCAGCCAACAATATTAAAAAGGAAATCATAACAGCTGCGCTTAGCTCATCTATCTGGTTTATTTGGAAAAGCAGGAACTCTATCATTTTTAATAATGAGAAGATAGACAAAATCACGGTTTGCAACACCATCAAATCTAATGTTCGTGACCTCATCATCAACAGATCCAAGTTTTTTAGTCAGAGTATGAAATATCATAAGGATATCATTGAAAGATGGGAAATTATACCTCTGAGAGTAGACAATACCTTGACCTCAAACCCTAATTTTCGAAATATAGCATCATCCTCGAGATACATGATTGATAGAGAAGATATTGAAGCTGAGAGATCTAGATTGTCCAGACGCACTGAAAGTTTTATCACTAATGTTGAAAGAGAAGAAGACTTGTCTGGAAGAGAGAATGAGCCGCCATGAATAGACAAAGTAGCTAGGTTTTCACAGTGTGTTTAGGGCACTAGTATACTTTAGCTGTAATCAGTATATATGTTGGGTGGCCTTTGTGTAAATTGAGTTTTGTAATGATTTTTCCTCATTATCAATAAAACGTATGATCTTTTTCAAAAAAAAAAAAATAAGCTAAATTTTTCTCAAGATATTATAATTATTATTATTTAAATTAATTCATACGTAGTTCATATAGTATAATGCATACATAGTATAGTTAATTCATATAAAATTTAGCATATACAATTTATATAATATGTATAGTGTTAACAGCAAACAACTTCCCAGTGTAAACAAAGTTTCAAATTTGTGAAATATGAATATAATTTTAGTTCAATTCAAGGAAATTTTTCATTCATCTAAACAAAAGATTCAGCCAATCTAAAATCATATAATTTTAAGAAGAGGACTACTAGTAGCTTTTTATTCTATGAAACTTTACGTTTTAGAGGTAGGTTGCTCTAGAGGTAAGTTGCTCTAGTACCCAAAGCCTAGGAACGTAGGATTACCACTCAGAGAGTTGTTGCTTATTAAATTTAGATGGTCAGAATTTTCCATTACCACATTTGCTACAACCTAGCAAAACAACCAAAAGGTTCATGGTCTTTCACGCTATGTACTCAACAAATGTCTACAATGGTCCAGTAATAGTATTTGATTAATAAAATAGACAATATTAAGATTTCACCTAGTAATGGTTGATTGCACATCAATGTCATCTCAACACTAATTTCGCCTAAATTTGCACAAAACTGAGTTATACCAGGCTAAATAAATATACGACAACCAATTCAATAAAACTGCAAACTTGCTACATGCGTAATGTAATTTAGCAATGGGACCAAGTTTCTTAAATAGTAAGTGTTTAGTGTGAAATATGACACAAACAGGCACAATTCTGTTTTTATTTTTAAACTAGGAAAAGAAAAAGAAAATAGACGATAGAACTTATTGTAGGTACCAGCATCAAGTATAAATACAAGAAATGGAATGTGCATAACTCTACAAGTCGAACTTGACTGGAATCTTCTTCCATAAGCAGGAGTTGATAAAAATAATAATGCATGCATGATACTGTTTGAGTATGATATACATCAGTCTAGCATACCCATATGTATGATATATTCTTGCCATAGTACTTCATTTTGATTTTTGATTTTTACATTTTTATCACCTAAGTTCACTTTGTGACCCAAAGTGAAAACAAAACATCCTAAGTTAGCCCATGAATAAAAAACTAGTCTAATGATAATATAGCTTAAAAGTGCAGTCTATTCGTCGTACCCTTGCATACATCCAATAAACCTTTTATCATCTTTATAACCCGATAAGCTAGCTGCTCTATGATGTACTCTTAAAGGATGCTTCTCTCCATACTGTACTAAATAACTCTTATTCATCAGGTTCATTTCCAATATGTAATTGTTGGAGTGTCTCGCATTGTGTGTTGGTAATGGACGCACATTGAAAAAGAAGAATAGTACCACATTGTGAAAAATAATGGAGGTGGAGTGGTATATATATGAGTTTGGTTGCATGTAAAACAAAAGATTCTTTTTGTTAAAAATGTCAGACAAACTCATATGTCGCCCCCACGTTGGAATGTACGGACGAGTAATCCGCTGGGTCCTTCGCTAGCTGCACTAACTCTTCGGGCACAAGCCATTTGGGCAGATCGTCTGTTAGTAACCCTAAATCATAATTTTGAAAATGGAAAAAAAGAGTAGATTTATTTAATTTTTTATTTTTACCGTAAAGTGAGAATGAGACAAGTAGACAGCAAGAAAAGCTACATTGGAAACATATTGCATATTGTTCCAACATATGATGTAGTCGTAACGTTAGAAAAGTGTTATGAAATTGTTATATAGTAATGGCAGAAAATGTTACTAAATTTTTAGACAATAACGCCAGTAAAGCATTACGAAACTGTATATACAAATAGTTAACGGTAACGTTACAAAAGTGTTAAGAAACTATTACTATTATGTCGCAAATTGCAACAATAACAAACTGTCACGGGCTCGTTGCAAAAGTGATATGAGTAGAACTGTGCAGTTAACAATTAAAGCAGTAAAAAACGTACTGATTGTATTGTCCGAGTCCAATGTTTAAAAACCATTTCCTTGAAACAATATTGTTCCTTCTACGGCGCGCTCAAAGATATCAAGCAATTATTTTCCAAGATGAAATGGACCTTCTCTACGATGATGCGCAACAATCGCAGAACAAAACGAACTCAAGATAGTGTCTTTTAAGAACAGAGTGCCGTGAGGAGAAAAAAATGAAGAATTCTTAATTGTAGTTCACTGTTTTATGTCTGCCTATATACAGGCGTGAGCAGGTGCACCTATTCGGTAATAGGCGCATGTTCAAACGCATGCGACTGTTAAAAAGATTGCGACCCTTTACCAGACAATGCGACTGTTTGTATTTGAACGGACAGAAATAAAAACTGTTCGGTCAGAACAGCCACGCTAAGCCAACTTCCAACTGTAAAGTGCTAAGTGCCTCTAATATGTCTCAAACGTTCATTCGCCCGTGTCATGGATGCGGGTGCAGGCTCGAGCACGGGCAAGAAAACGGGTGCGGGCGTGCGCGTGTAGGGTGGTGCGTTGCACTACCCATCATGGCTTATGTCTCTATTTGTCTATATGAATTATCATAGTCTCCACATCTTAGTATATAAACACAAATGGTTTATTTTATTCTAAGATGTGGGACTATTCAACTTCCAAGGCAGTTATTGCCTTCATATTCTCCAATACATCTCACTCATTTCTAACAATCCCCCACATGAATCAGTATTTGTTTAGTTTCTTCTAAAATTATGCGAAACATTTATCTTATCGGTTAAAGTAGAACACTGGTCTTGAACTTCCCTAGTGTTTATCCTTTTGACTTACTGGTGGACTAGTGGACTAGGTTGTCTTTGAACTATAAGCCTTTTGTGTCAATCTAAAATAGACAGCATGCAATAAGTGTTTCTAATCCTCCTTGGTTCTCTGTTTGTGTTTGTTTTTTCCATAAATACCAGCTTGGTCTCATGAGTGCTTTGGAGATTTCGGCCTTACAATTCTCCTTGAAACGACGCCTTCACACTCACATAGGTGATTCTATAATTGGTATTTTCTCAATACTCTACTTGAATCTATAATATTACCAAGTATAAACATCATTAAAAGTATAAAAACTTATCCTATTCTTCAACGAGTAGTGCACTGACTTATCATAGGAATGGTTTGAATATTTACAATGCTATCAAGTTTATCTAAACTTGGTTGCCCCTTTGAACGTAGATCTTGGGATCTCTAGTCAGCTAGATGGGTTTCCGTTTAAAGAAACTTTTAGTTTATGGGCCTTAACACCATTCCGATCGATAAGATATTAATCATCTCTCTAGGTAAACCTTTTGTTAGTGGATCCGCAATGTTATCATTTGATCTTACATAATCAATTGTGATAATCCCATTGAAGAGAAGTTGTCTAGTAATTTTATGTTTATGACGAATATGTCTAGACTTCCATTATAAATCTTACTATTGGCCCTTCACATAGCTGATTGGATGTCGCAATGTATGCTTATTGGAGGTACAGGCTTTTCCAATTCGGAATACCTTCTAAGAAACCTCAAAGTAAATCCGCTTCTTCTACGGCTTTGTCTAAGGCAATAAATTCTGTTCCATGGTTGTCTTGCTATACAAGTTTTTTTAGAGGATCTTCAAGATATTGCCCCACTAGTAAAGGTAAACACATATCCACTAGTAGATTTTGTATCCGATGAACCAATTATCCAGTTAGATCACAATACCCTTCTATTGCAGATAGATACCTATCATAATGTAGCCCATGACTTTATGCATACCTTAGGTATCCTAATACTCAAATTATAGCTTTCCAGCGATTCTTTCTTGGATTACTGATATATCTGCTGCGTTAACTTACAGCATATGCTATATCAGGCCTAGTGCGGTTCATTATATACATAATGCTGCCTAGTATATGAGAGATAAATATTATCACCGCTATTTTTAACCCAGTTTTGGTTCAAATCTACGGGTGTTTTTGCTGATATTATATTGTGTTATTTAAACTTTTCAAGTATTTTCTCAATGTTGTGTAATTGGGACAACACATATTCTTGGTTGGTTTTATATATTTTTACACCAACACATCAGCAATTTCATAACAAATATAACGGAGAGCGTATCTTTTGTAGATTTTATTATCTCCTTGTTGCTTCTAAGTATTAGTAGATCGTCTACATATAGACATACAATGACATATCTCATATTTGTATGTTTAGAATAGACACATTTATCACATTCATCTATATGAAATCCATTTAATATCATATTTTCATCAAATATTTCATGCCATTGTTTAGGTGCCTGTTTAATCCCATATAGTGATTTTCTTATTCTACCAACCTTATTTTGATTTCGAGTTTTTAGAAAACCTTTAGGTTGTTTCATGTATATTTCTTCTTCCAGTTCTCCATTTAAAATGTTGTTTTTACATCCATTCGATGTATTTCGAAATCAAGTGTGGATGCAATTGCTATCAGCATTCTTATTGACGTTATTCTAGTTACTGGAGAATATGTATCAAAATGTCCAGTTCTTCCTTTTGTCTGAAACCTTGAATCACAAGTCAAGCTTTATACTTGTGTGTTGAACCATTAGGTTTCAATTTCTTGTTAAATATCCATTTATTACCCAAGGTCTTGTATCCTTGAGGTAAATCAAACTAACTCTGATGTATGGTTTGCCATAATGGATTCGATTTCGTTATTAATGGCCTCCTTCCAATATGGGGCATCAGATAAGGACATAGCTTGTTTGTATGTTAACGGACCGTCTTCTAACATAAATGTGTATAAGTTTGGACCAAAGTTTTTTGATGTCCATGATCTTTTGCTTCACCTTGGTTCCTCCTCTTGTTGATTAGCACTATTTTGCCGATCAATATATTTACAGCATTCTCAACGGAATTGGAGATTTAGTTTCCCTTGGTCTCTTTTGAGGACAACTTTCGGTATCCTATTTTAAAGGGTATACTTGCTCGAAAAATCTAGCGTTTCTCGACTCAATGGTGGTATTTAAGTGAATATCATCATTTTCAGATTTGTGTACCAAAAAACGATAAGCAACACTGTTTTGTGCATCCAATTAATACACAATGAATTGTTTTTGGTCCAATTTTGACTTTCTTTTGTTTACGTACCTTTACTTCCACAAGACACCTCCACAGTTTTAAGTATTTGTAGGATGGTGGTCTATTTTTTCAAAGTTCATATGGAGATTTAGATGTTTTTTTATGGTATCTTATTCAAAATATGATTTGCAGAAAGAATAGCTTCTCCTTAGAAGTTTTCGGGCAAGCTAGAACTAATCAGTAAGGCATTCAATTTTTTTTTAAGAGCTCTATTTTTCCATTTGGCTATATCATTGGATTGAGGTGAATATGGGGCCGTAGTATGGTGAATAATACCATGTTCGGCGTAGAATTCCTCGAAGGAAAATTCATATTCTCCTCCTCTATCACTTCTTAAAGCTTTTATTTTGTTGTTGAGTTGATTTTCAACTTATGTTTTATACTGTTTAAAATTGTCAAATGGTTCGTCCTTACTTCTAAGGAGATACACGTGACATTACCTTGTACAATCATTAATGAAGGTAATGAAATACCTTTTTCTACCTCTAGGTCGACACATTTTTAAGTCACATAAATCTGTGTGTATTAGCTCTAGAGGTTTAGTTTCTCGTTCAACATGATGAAACGAGGTTCTGGTCAATTTTGCTTCTTCACAAACTTGACATTTATAGTTGGAATCTATGTTACATTTTGGTATAAAGTCTAGATTAATCAATTTCCGTAAGGTATCGAAATATACATGGCCTAATCTAGAATGTCATATGTTAGAGGAGTCAACAATATAAGCAGAAGATTCAATTTTATTCAGTCATTGCTTGGTATGATAGTGGTTACATGTGCCTTAAATAAACCATCACAAACATATCTTCTTCCTACGTACACCCCGTTCTTTGACCACACAAACTTATCTAACATAAAAGTGAGTTTGAAGCCATGCTTGCTAAGTTGCGATGTGGAAATTAGGTTCTTGCGGATCTCTGGAACATGAAGAACATCTGCCAAAGTTAGTTCTTTTCCAGAAATCATTTTCATTATAATCTTTCCTTTGCCTTCGACTATTGATGCGGATGAATTACCCACCAAAAGTAGTTTGTCCTTGGTAGCGGTTTTGTAGGTTGTAAACATCCACTTATATGAACATATGAGTCATGTGGCTCTTGTTTCTACAAACCACTCTTTCGAGTCACCAACACGGTTGCATTCAGACACAACTGCACATAAGTCCACATCAGACACGCCTTCTGAGTTGTTAACCATGTTTTCTTCTAATTTCTTTTTCTTGGATGTGCGAAATTCGGCGGCTTTGTGTCCTTTCTTCCAACAATTATGGCTTGAATCTTGAAATTTCTTTGATTTCTTAAGAGTATGCTCACATTTCCTTTTGTTGGGTTTATCTGACTCAACTACATTTGCCTTGGCAAGCATGGTATGTAAAGCCTTTTTCTCAAATTTTCGATTATCTTCCTCAATCCTCAATCTGATTACAAGTTCCTCCATTATCATCTCCTTGCGCTTGTGCTTAAGGTAATTTTTGAAAATTTTCATGATGGAGGAAGTTTTTCAATTGCAATGGCAACCTGAAAGGATTCGCTTGGAGTCATTCCTTCATCGTGTTGTTGGTGAATGATGACTTGAAACTCTTGAATATGGTTGATAACAGTCTTTGCATCAATCATTTTGAAGTCAAGGAATTTTCCTGCTATGGTTTCTTCATGCCCGCTTCTTAGATTTTCTACTTTTTCTCCAATGTCGTTCAAAGTTCTTTGGAAGTTTAAGCAGTACAATATACATTGTATAGGCTGTTGTCGAGCCCGTTTTATATGTAGTTCTTGGACATAAAGTCAAACTCTTCCAGACATTCAAGGCTTCAACTATTGTTGCATCGGTTTCCAATTCTTTGACTATGGGAGCATCTTATGTAAGAAACTGTGCAAGGCCCAAAGTGGTCAAGTAAAACAGCATCTTTTGCTGCCAGCATTTGAAGTCCATTCTTGTGAACTTTTCCGGCCATTCTCCATGAGACAACACTATCATTGGAACAATACTTGTAGACTGAGTAGTAATCGCAGTCTACGTTGGTGCAGAATTATTTCTTTTAGGAGACATTTTCGTCTATAAAAATAGCCAACAGTAAATCAAAATTGTTTCAAGATTGTCAGTTGTAAAGTCAGAAAAGTGTTACGAAATTGTTACATAGTAACGACAGAAAAGTGTTACTAAATTTTTAGACAGTAATATTAGATAAGCGTTACGAACTCATACACAAATTGTTACCAGTAACGCTATAAAAGTGTTACGAAACTATTATAATTATGTCGCAAATTATAACAACAACAAACTATCACAAGCATGTCACAAAAGTGATACGAGTAGGACTGTGTAGTTAACAATTAAAACAGCAAATAACGTACCGATTGTATTGTCCGAGTCCAATGTTTAAAAACTATTTCCTTAAAACAATATTGCTCACTCTACGGCACTTAAGGATATCGAGCAATTATTTCTCAAGATGAAACAGACCTTCTCTACGATGCTATGCGACAATCGTAGAGCAAAACGAACTCAAAAGAGTGTATTTTAAGAATAGAGTGCTGTGAGCAGAAAGAAAGATGCTGAAATCTTAATTTTTTTTCACTGTTTTCTGTTTTCTTATACATAGGCGCGGGAAGGTGCACCATTCGGTAATAGGTGCCTACTCATGTGGATGCGACTGTTGGAAAGGTTGCAATCCTTTACCAGACGGTGCGACCATCTGTATTCGAATGGACAGAAATAAAAACTGTTTGGTCTGAACAGCCACGCCACGCCATGCCAACTGCCTCTAATACGCCTCAAATGCCCATTCGCCCGTGCCACGGCACGGACACGGACGCGTGCGTGCGGGGTGGTGCGTTGCACCACCCATCATGGCTTGTGTCTCCTTTTGTCTATACGAATTGTCATAGTATCTACATCTTAGTATATAAACCCAAATGGTTTATTTTATTCTAAGATGAGGGACTATTCAACTTCCAAGGCAATTATTGCCTTCACATTCCCGAGTACATCTCAGTCATTTCTAACAAGACCATTAGGAGTTCTGTCAATGTTACTTCCATTTTAATTGTTCTGCTTTGCTTTTGTATTTCTTTAGTAAGTGCTTATGCTTTGAGATAGTCTCTTCCTTTAATAATAGTTGATGTTGTAAAATAAGACATTGGCAAAAATAAAAATATATTCAAAGTTTAGAGACCGATAAAGAAAGGTTAGACTGAAATTAGAACTTAAACACATTAAGGGTGTTCCCCATTCCATTAAGGAGAAGTGTCTTAATGTAGGGCATGGGTATGGTTCTATACTGACCAATGTATAATTAAAGAATCAGCTAGCTCGGTCTCCGTACATTAAAGAGCAACAAGTAACAGTTGGTCTGTCTCACCCTATCTTTACCCTCCACTTCTATCTTTTATTCTAGTGTAGTTAATATCTGAAAGTGAAAAAATGTAAAAGAAGAAAGAATAATTACTTTGGCTACTAGGAATTGAACCGAACGAATTTAATGTCCCAACAGAACTCTGTAACATCCCAACCAATCTCACTAAAACAATGCACCTTCTCAGTTACATATTCCAAATACTTCTTCCCTCCTTCTTCCTCTATCGTCTTCTACAGCCACAGCGCTGTCCACAGTAGTTCGTCTCTGTATCTGCTCACTAATGCATAGTAACTCTTCCCTCCCCAATGCTCGTTCCATTATTCCCTCTATACCTGTCTTAAATTCGAACAACTGGATGCAATCAATTTTCATTAAAAACTCAATTGTTTATTTACAATTCAAGGAATGTTAGAATTATTCATGTTTGTGTATATGAATATTAGTGGTTATCTGTTGAGCATGGTGGAGAAGTAAATGTGAATAACGAGGGTGTTAGCGTCAATGGTCACTAACACCCAAATCCATATGAAAGCACCAAATAGCAGTCAAAACTCATAGATAGAATATAGGTAGAGAGTAATAATTTGAAGAACAGTCCAAATTAAAATGAGAGCAGTAAAGAACAATAGATTTTATAGTGGTTCGGCTAACTCCGGCCTACGTCCACACCAGAAGTTTCCTTTTTATTGTTGTAATAATCAATTACATTTACAAAATGGCAGAGTAACCTCCGCCTTAGAAAATAGAAAGCGAGAGAGCCCAAAGAAAATCACTTTTATGAACCCCCACATGCTGTATTTATAGGCAAAACATGAGTTGTTGGGCTTTCTGCATGGTGTAGGCCCATCAAGACGTTCCACCGAGCCACATACCTCCACAATGCCGAGCCACATACCTCGACAATGCCGAGCCACATAACTCCACAATGCCGAGCCACATACCTCCACAATGTCGAGCCACATACCTCCACAATGTCGAGCCACATACCTCCATATTGCCGAGCCACACTGGCCTTAATACAACGTCGAGCCGTATCAACAATGCCGAGCGACCCAGACCTGACCAACGCCGAGCAACCTTCGTCCAATGCCGAGCCATCTCACCAATGCCGAACGACCCTGTCCTTACCAATGCCGAGCGAGGTTCGATGCCAAATGACATCCAGTGCCGAGCGACTTCCAGTGCCGAGCGAGGTGCGATGCCGAACGACATCCAATGCCGGGCGACTCACGATGTCAAATGTTATCCAATGTCGAATGGTGTCCAATGTTGAACGATGCCTAGCGTCGAGCGGCAACCATGCCACGCCAAACCTTTTATCGAGCGACAACCAATGTCGAGCCACTCCTTATGCCGAGCGGCAAGCAATGCCGAACCATGCCTTATGCCGAGTGGCAACCAATACCGAATCACCATGCTCTCTCCTCAGTGCCTAGCCATGCACATCGAACCTATTCTTGACCGACTGTCTATCCATCCAGCTAGTTCCAGTCAATTGTATTCCAGTTTCGGCAACTGAACAATCGATTTGGTTAAATCCACTTGTCCATGGCCTTGTAAAAAGGAGGGCTAACACTTGCCCCCCAAAAACATGCCTTGCTGTTGGAAGGTGTGTTTTGAATAGCCTCAAATTCAACATCCAAAGTCCATGTTTCATACATATCCAATAACCAATAACCGAATCCAGGACCTTTCCAGGTCAATATCCAAATCCTTTGCCGTTCACAGCCAATATTCATATCCGTAACCTCTCTGGGTTCTTGTCAAGCACAATCCACACCTGATGATCGTGGTAAGTGTCCTTGGACATTGAGAAATTTCCATGGCTTAAGTCCTAAGCCTAATCCTGGTCGCTCCGGACCCTTGTCGAGTATAGTCCATACTCGACGACCTGAAATAGTAACCGATAGTATGGGGCCTAAGTCCTAGGCCGAATCCTGGTCTCTCCGGACCCTTTCCGAGCATTGTCCATACTTGATGACCTGAAATAGTAATCGATAACATGGGGCCTAAGTCCTAGGCCGAATCCTGGTCTCTTCAGACCTTTGCCGAGCACAGTCCATGCTCGACGACCTTTTAGCCAAAATCCAAAGGAAGATCTGATTAAATCCAATCCAACATCTAAATCCAACCAGAAAATCAGAAATCCATATCAAAAATAAACCAAAAAACAAGCAAAACAAGGAGTTCAAACCAAACTCCAAAACTAAACCAGAAAAAGAAAATGTTCAAGTCAAAGGGAAAAAGTAGATTTCACAAACCGAGGCATCTCGGCAAGCCATCATCTCAGAGCATGCATGAGGGTTATCTCCGACCCTGTACATGGGTAAGTGATTTAGCCGATTGCCTAGGGTTTGTTACTTATTTCAAACCATCATGGTTAGTTGATGACCAACCGACCACCATTCCTGGGCCTCATGCCCTTATCGTTCAAGATAGATGGCGGTTGCTCCTGTTCCATCGGTGCATTCTGAGTTCCAACATATTGTCGCAACTGACCATTCCTAACATGTTCCTCGATTATGTCCTTCAAATGCCGACATCTGTTAGTATCATGCCCGCCAAGGTCATGAAAAAGACAGTGCCTTCCCGATGCCCTTTCGCGTTTTGAGGGCTCCCTCCTAATCGGCCTTCGATACGGAAGGCGATCTCGCGTATCCAAGAATATCCATTCTAATGTTGTGTTCAGTGCTTTGTAAGTGGAAAACTTTGGTTCACCCCAGCGCTTCCTTTTCCCTTTATCCTTGTCCTTACCCAAGCTTTCGCCGGGTAGTCGTCCATCCTTAACCATGTTTACTTCCTTTGACCTCATGTCCAAACATGCATCTTCTTGTCAGAAAAATCTCTCAGCTTCATGGAAAAATTCCCCAAGATCCAACAGTGGGTCCCATATCAATGATACTTTGAAATCCGAATTATCTCCGACTCCTGATACCGCAACCATCAGAACCATTGATGGATCTGGATGATCCATCGAAGCAACTACTGCATTAAACGGAGTTAAGAATGTCCTGAGCGATTCATCCGCCCCCTATTTAACCGACGTCAACGTCATTAGGTTCTTTGGCCTTTTTATGTGCACTCGAAACTGACTTATGAACCTATCCACCAGTTCCGTCCATGTTCCAATGGATTCATCCTCTAGCTGCCTGAACCACATGGCAGCTATATCAGCCAAGTACAGGGGGAAACATCGGGTCATAACCCCCTCTGTTGCCTCCAGCACTTCCATATGCCTAGTGTACCTCATCAAGTGGTCAACTGGATCCGCCTTCCCGTTGTACACTTCTAAAGTGTGCAGTTTGAAATCAGGAGGATTTCTAGCCGTCCTGATGTTTCGGGTAAATAGACTTTTGTTGACTTCCTCTGAATCCCTATTTGTCAGACCTCCATGAATAGTCCGCCTGATAATGTCATCCAATCCAGTGTTTCCAACCAAGGGTTGCCCCCTATTCATGTTTCCAGACTGCCCTCCAAGTCCCCGTGAAAATTCTGGCATGTATTCCTCATCACGTACTCCTGTATTCCTGTTGGCGTTGGGCCGCATAGCATTGTCCAATATCTCTCCATGAACTTGTCCAGCATTACCTGGTAGTGTGCCCCCGAGTCATGGTCCATCCAAATTGTTAGTTTTCTGTTGATTGGGAGCTTCCCCCTGCTGAATCACTTCATCCACCTGCTGGTTGAGTTCCTCCAGTCCAGTTCCAAGAACTTGAGAACCTGTAGTTCCTGGTTGTCTGAATTGCCTAAGAAGAGCCTGTATCATCTCCTCTTGCTGTTTCAACAACTGCTCCTGCATAGAATTCATCATAACCTACATCTCGTCTCGAGTTATGTAGATGGATGCATGATCCTCTCCAGCTCCGGAAGAGGCCGCTTGACTTCCTTCCTGATTGCTACTTTCCACTGCTTGCTTCCTTGTTGGTGGTCTATCCATTGCTGTCCAAAATCCAAGTTCCTAAGCTTTTCAATCCGAAATCCAAGCTCCTACTAAAATGTTAGCACCAAAAATGTTCACTAACACCCAAATCCAGATGAAAGCATAAAATAGCAGTCATAATTCACATATGTAGAGAGTAATAATTTGAAGAACAGTCCAAATTAAAATGAGAGCAGTAAAGAACAACAGATTTTATAGTGGTTCGGCTAACTCCGTCCTACATCCACTCTAGAAGTTTCCTTTTTATTGCTGTAATAATCAATTACAGTTACAAAATGGCAAAGTAACCTCCGCCTTAGAAAATAGAAAGTGAGAGAGCCCGAAGAAGATCCCTTTTCTGAACCCCCACATGCTGTATTTATATGCAAATCATGAGTTGTTGGGCTTTCTACATGGTGTAGGCCCATCAAGACCATCCACCGAGCCACATACCTCTACAATGCCGAGCCATATACCTCTACAATGCCGAGCCACATACCTCCATAATGCCGAGCCACATACCTCCATAATGCCGAGCCATGCCGGCCTTAATACAACGTCGAGCCGTATCAACAATGCCGAGTGACCCTGACCTGACCAATGTCGAGCGACCTTCGTCCAATACCGAGCGACCTCACCAATGCCAAACGACCCTGTCCTTACCAATGCCAAGCGAGGTTCGATGCCGAGCGACATCCAATGCCGAGCGACTTACAATGCCAAGCGATGTGCGATGCCGAACGACATCCAATGCCGAGCGACTTCCAATGCTGAGCGAGGTGCGATGCCGAACGACATCCAATGTAGGACGACTCACGATGTCGAACGGTATCCAATGCCGAACGATGTCCAATGTCGAATGATGCCTAGCACCGAGCGGCAACCATGCCGTGCCACACCTTTTGCCGAGCGGTGACTAATGCCGAGCCACTCCTTATGCCGAGCGGCAAGCAATGCCGAACCATGCCTTATGCCGAGCGGCAACAAATACCGAATCACCGTGCTCTCTCTTTAGTGCAGAGCCATGCACAGCGAACCTATTCTTAACCGATTGTCCATCCATCCAGCTAGTTCCAGTCAATCGTATTCTAGTTTCGACAAATGGACAATCGATTTGGTTAAATCCGCATGTCCATGGCCTTGTAAAAAGGCGGGTTAACAGAGGGTAAATTTTTCTGAAGGCTATTGAGGAGGCTGCCATAGCAGCACCCGTCTCGCCTGCTAGATCTGAACTGGGATTTACTGAATCGATTTTGTAGGATTTTTGTGGAGTAATAGTGTATCTCAAAAATGAAGAAGAAAAACCTACAATAACAAATATTTGTATGAAACATGCACTTCATTCCTGCACACCCATAATTTGTCAAAGCCAATTCATCATACTTTCATCATTGGTAGAAAGACCCATGATCTACTTTAGAAGTTAAATATTGCCTACAGAATTAAGGTACCATATATAATATTGCCTATAGAATTAAGTTACCATACATAATAATACTTGTATCCACAAATGAATAATTAAATTACCCCTCGTTTCAATCTCTTTTGCAGCCATATTATGGATATTCGTAAAGAACTGCAATATCATCACCACCATCGGTCTGCCATTGGCACCTACAGTTTCAGGATCATACAATAATTTATTTATAGTTGTTACCCTACCTTTTTGTTCAGGCCAGGATACGATGGATTCGAGTAAAAGAGATGTACTGAAAATCAATTACAGTTGAAACTATGGACGATAGATGAATGAATTCGAATGGACAGCACTCAAAAAATGGTTAAGTATGGAATTGGCACTTCACCTAGGAAATGAATTGGATCGGATCCTCATATTTTACTCCAATCAAGGTGAAATCAATATGAAGTGACATTGAGGTTCCCATGAGGCTATATTTAAAATTTCAAGTCGATCGAAGTTCGTATGCTTGAATTATGGACAAAAGAAGATGGATCGGTATCGATCGGATCAGTGGTAATTTGCTTGGAGTCGGACCTAGGAAGATTTTCTATCTGCTTGGAGTCGTAGAAATTTGAAGTGATGGAGCATGCTTGGAGTCAGATGCATGTTTGCTTTGAGATTACTTGAAGAAAAACGATCGGCATCGATCTTTTTTCATGCTTGGAGTTAGAATCACATTTGCTTAGAGGAAATTTGGATTTTACCCGAGTCTAACCCTGGGCCAGAATTTTCGTCACTTGTTTTGAGTTAGAAAGATGATTACATCGGGTCTTGCTTCGGATCAACCTTGAAGTGGGTTTTTCAACGATCGTTTTGGTGATGTTCCGCCATTATCGGTCTATAACTTAAAATCTGTAAAGGCAATCGACATGAAATTTGGAGAACTACACTACACCATAAGGGATCCACATCATCGATCGGTGGGCTCCACGACGAAGTGTGATCGGTCATGATCCATATAGATAGATCCATAAAACAATTCAAATCAATGATGATCGATCAATATCTCACAAACGCAAAGTCAGAATGACATGAAACTTTGAGAATAATAATTTATTATGTAAAGGAACCTACTATATCGATTGCACATCATTTGTAGAGACTTGACGATCGACCTACATTGTTCTTGAACGATCGTATTAGCCAGAACGATCCCAACTCCATGGAAAATGCGATATTTAACAAACGTTAAGTCATAATGGTACGAAATTTGAAAATAAATTAGCTAACATCAGGGGGAACTCACCAGTATGATCGTATCCAAAAATGAAGCAAATATGTAATGATCTCCCGTGATCCATTTTGTGCTCAAGACAACGAAGATCGATCGATGTCTCACAATGGTAAGTCGAAATAGCAGAAACATTTGGGAGCATGGACTAAAGGCATATAGGACCACATAGGAATGATCGCACCCCCATTGGCGCTAATATGAGCGATCGGCACTGATCATTCATATGGTGTGCGATCGAATTGAAAATTGGTGCATCAGAGCGTACGTATCTAAAGGATCTTTTGGCAAAATTTCAGCCCAATCCATGCACGTCCTCACCTACAAATATAGCGGTCTTGGATCTTGCAAAGGACTTTTCGGCTAGCTCTCCTTCATCACTTCTTATCTCTTCCTCCATTATTTTTCTAAGGCAAAAACAATTGTACTTGTAATCTTACAGTATAAATAAAAGATAATTGGAGTGGACGTAGGCCGGAATTTGTTGAACCACTATAAAACTTATGTGTTCATTTACTTTTCTACAATCTATTTAGTGATATGTGAATCTATACCTCTCTGTTTGGATCTAAATATTGGATGTTGGTGCTTTAACTTATAATAAGGTGTTTGTGTCCATTTTTGATGCAAACATTTTGTTACCTCCACTGAGAAAGCCAGCCTCCATGGATTTGGAGTTCATATTTGGGATCAATTAAAGAGCTTGGTGTGGATCAATGGTGAAGCCGTCAATAAGGAGACAAGTAGCAGATAGGAGCCATTATGAAGGGAGCCAGGAGAATTCTTCAAGTGTTGTAGCTAATCAAACCTTCGCCTACATCACTAGGGCGGAGATGGAAACAATGGTTAATGATATGGATGAGCTGATGTTGAATGAGCAAGAAGAGATCATGCAAAATATACTCCGGCAGAATAGACAAGCCGAAATGCAAAATCATGAAGATAGGGCCATAGAAACTACATGGAATTTGGATCAAGAAATTGAAGCAGATGAAGCTGCTAGAAATCATAATGAAGGGCAAGGAAATGGAGCTAATAGGCAACAGGATGGAGTGGAGCAGCTGGGGGAAGTCTCTAGCTAACACACAATGATCGGTACCCATCGTCCTATCATGATCGACGTCGATCGATCTAGACTCGGTGGCATGCCCTCGGGTCATGCAGGAACGATCCCAGGTGGGGTGTTGGATGGTACTGAGCAGTATATTGTCGATGGAATGTAGAGATATGTTCAGAGGATCAGGTTCTAGGATTCCCTTGTGGACGCGGGGGGCAGGTTGGAAATAACGATCAAAGGTTACCACTGGATAATAATAGAAAGTTGGCAAGAGATGATCAGACAGGCTATGAGATATGGCTTAGTGGACAGATATTTGGAAGGTGTAAGTAGAATTACCTTTGTTCGTATTATTTGGACTACTAGGATTCCACAAGAATTCAAACTACCAACACTAGAAGTTTATGATGGAAAGTTGGATCCAATATGCATATGATGAGGTACATACGGCGCATGGAAGTATTGGGGGCATCGAAGTAAGTCATGGCACGGTGCTTCCCCTTGTATTTAATGGATATAGCACACTGTGATTCAGGAGGTTGGAAAGAGGTTCTATTGGTACATGGATAGAATTGGTCGAAAGGTTTAAGAGGCGGTTTAGGGTTCACATCTCGAGACCCAAAAATGTGATAAGTTTGGAAATAGAAACAGACAAGCGTATAGAGTGCTATGGATCGTGTAACATGGATATATGATAATACAAAGTATAGTGATGATAGCAATACAGTAAATAGTATGGAATATAAAAGCAGTATAATAAAAAATAACACCAGAGATTTTTATACTGGTTCGGAGCTCCGTCCTACATCCAGTCCCAGACTCTCTTCTGGAATTTAACTAACAACAATACCCTCGCTTAACCCAGATGAATAATACACACAGCCTGAGCAGCAGAACAGACACCTGAGCAGCAGCACAGGATTTTTGCCTCAGCAGCAGAAGAGGACATTACTAATACAAAAGAATATCTAACACTGTGTGTTCTCGATAACACTGATTTGTCTCTTATAGTACAAACCTCCTATAATCAAATCCTCAAGTGTATGAAGTGTATGTGAAGATATAAAAAGACGGTGTTGCTAAGAATCAAAGATTATGAAAGTTAATTTGGAGATTCAAAGCAATAAAGTGCATGTATGCTATTTGAATGCGAGTCTGAGAGCACAAGAAGAATATAAGATAGTTAGAAAGGTTTTCGGTAAGTATGAAGTGTTTGGGAACATATATTTATAGTAGACAGAGGGTTGGTACCATTGGTGAAGAGTTCGGACCAAAAGAAGCAACCTTTCCATTCAGAGAAGGATCGCAACCTTTCATAGAATGGAAATTTATTTTCAAAATATGACAGCTGGGTTCAGGTCAGTCGACTGAAGAGTAAAATTAGGTAAAAAAAATCGTGCACAGACATGCTAAAATGCACAGAATCAGTCGCCTGACTGACTGTATTCAGTCGATTGAATTCGGTTGTTAAGCAAAAACTACATTAGCTCATCTGGTTAGAGTGCTTACCTTCAAAACTAGTGACTTGGGTTCGAGCCGCGCTCCATGCATTTTTGAAAAACTTGATTTTGATTAAAATGTACATGCAAGTTTATTTGAATGTGAATGATGATTCTTGAGGAAAGATTTTAACAAAGCACTAAACTAGACTTTATATACACATTTGATGACTTGTTAAAATATATAACTATACAAAGCATATATTGAGCCGATGAGTCTAGATGTTATCGTAGTCGTAGATTCGTGAATTGTTGTGTCTTGTCAGCAATCAAAACCAATGATCCAACAGTCTCCCTCTTTTTGATGATGTTAGCTTCATTTGCTATGAACGTATCTTTGAGAAGCGTTGTTGATCTTATCTATCTCACTCGATATATTCCTGTAATTTGTGTTATAGATTTCTCCCCCTGAATTTGTGCTATCCTGTAAATAATTAATCTTTTCTCCCCCTTAATCTGTGCTTGCATGGTTTATTCCTGCAAATAGTGTAACGACCCAGGATTTTTATAAATTTAAATTTGAATATTTAATTAATTTTAAATATTAATAGGTGAATTTATAAGTCGAATAAATTTTTATTTGATTTATTGAATTTAATTGAATAATTAAATCGATAATTTAATAAGTTAAATTATGGAAATAATTGAAAATTGGGTTAAATATGATTGAAAATGATTTTTAAAATTTTATTTTATCATATTGAAGTTAGAATGATATTTTAGAACTTTTAAAATCGAATTAAAAGTTAATTTGTGAAAATTGAATATTTTAATATTTAATAATCGACTGTAAAATAGCCAATTTTTGAACAGTCTCAGAATTGAACGAAACCAGTTCCATTGGATCCGTAATAGTTAGTTATTACCGGATTTCAAATTTCGTGTCAATCGGAGCTATCGTTTGATCGTGGCAGCTCGAAACGCATCGAATTATTTTTAATTTAAATTTGGCGAGTCAAAATAGCCATTTTTCAAAAAGTCTCGGATTTCGACGAAACCAGTTTCATCGGATCCGTAATGTGATATTATTGTAAGGTTTCAAATTTCAAGTCAATTGGATTTACCGTTTGTCCAGTACGAATTAAAACGCCTAGAAATCGACTTAAATCGGTTTAATTTAAATTGAGCGTTTACAGCCATAACTCGCACATATGTCCGAATTAGCTTCCGAAACCTGTTCCATTGTGTCCGGAATGCGGGATAAACCCTAGGTACGTCAGTTTCGGCGCCTAAATCGGAGTTCGGAATTTTCGGATGAATAGTGTTCGTTCAAAACTCTATAAATAGCCCTCTCTCCCTCACAAATTAAAAAAAAAAAAAAAAAAACCTAACAAACCCTAGCCGCCAGCCCCCATGAACGGCTGAAGTGTTCCCAACTTCTTCTCCTCTTTTCTCTTCATCCATCAACATTTACAAGAATCTTTCAACTAGAAAGATGTAGAGCACATCAAGATCTACAAGATCAACGGTTATGATTTGAAACGGAGCTGTAGATCGATGGAAAATTGCGTTCAAAGACCCTAGAGTCGGCCTCGAAATACGTGCACAGATGGGGGCCGAGTGTGCCGAGCTTCAGGCCGAGCATAGCTTGGGTCGAGAGCTTTCGCGTGGCGGTAGTTTGATCGAGTTTCGTCGAGTGAGGTGGATGCAAATTGAAACCCTAGTTGGATGTTGAATGGGTTGTGATGTCGGCCTTAAAACTGTGCATTCGCGTGAGAAGGAAGATGGTGGGGGGGCCGTTGGATCTGTGATGGACGGTGGATGCATGAAGTTAGGTTATATAAATCTATGTATATAAACACGTGTAACTTCAAATATTCATAACTTTTTCATACGAGGTCGAAAAAATGCAAACTCAGTTGCGTTGGAATCGTATGGACGAGCACTACGCGATGGAGTTTGTTTGGAGTCGTTTGGAGTTAGTGAGAATTTTGGGTAAAATTAAACGTCCGTTTAATTTTATTCGAAATAAATCGCTAAAACGGAATTTAAATCAAGGTGAGAACTTCTCACTCAATCGAATCAGTTTCGATTTTATTTTAAATAGTTAGATTTAAAATATTTGAATGCATGTTTGAATGTTGATTGATATCTATTGATTGTTAAAATAGACATTATACGCCGTTAGTAAGCGGATGTTATTTATTAAAAACATATACCGCGAATATTTCATAAACAGTGAAATTGGTATTATATATAATATCAATATATATATATTGGCATATGTATATATTGCAGTTGATTGATTTCCCGTATTTTTTTGCGGATGAGACCCTATTACGCCGTTATTAAGCGGATAATATTTAATAAGAACATATACCGCGATAATTTCGTACTGGAGCGAAATTGGTATTGTGCTAATGTTTGTGGATGCAGGAAACAGGTTGGAGGGATCCAACTGGATTCCTCAACAGTTTTTATTTGATTATGGATATTTTGATATTTGATGGATTATCATATCGATATATGATGGATCGTTGTAGTCGTGATTGACTATTTGGTGTGTAGCATCATTGGACCCAGATTTTGGGATTTTAAAATGATTTTAAAAGTGATTTTGAAGGTATACTATATTTTTGGAATTGATCCATTATAAATAAATAAACGTTATAATTTTTAAAGTTATAAAAATTATGATTTTGTGAAATATAGTTAAAAGTTGATTTTTGAGAAATATGGGATTTATGATTTTATAAAAATAGTTTAAATTGGATTTTTGAATCTATTATGAAAAGATTAAAAATAGGATTTATAAAATTTAATTATTTTATAAATCAATAGAATGGTGAAATTATAAAGGAATTTAAAGACGTTTTAAAAGAATAATATAAATTGATTTATATTAAGAGATTTATAAATGGATATTTATAAATTGAGATATAGACATTATAAAACCAGTTTTTATAAGTGTTTGAATGAAGTGAAAATGAATTTCATTAAAGAATGAAATTAATAGAATTATAAATGGTGAAGTTATAAATGGAATTTTATAAACAGTAGGTTTATAAAATTTGTAAAGTTATTAAAAGAATAGACTTGGGTAAATAATTGAATCTCATAAGTTATAAGATTTATAATTATGAAATTCTAAGGAACGATTTTGTAAAATAATCATTTTATAAGTAATTAACTTATAATATGAACTTGTAGTTTATAATTGAGTTATAAACTGGAATAGGTTAATAAAAGAATTTATAAAAAGGAAGTTTTTATAAATAAATAGAAATGGAATTTATAAACGATGTTTTATAAATTCGCAAATGACTTATTTTGATAAGAAAATTGTTGGAACCTATTAAAGGAGTTATATTCACATTTTTAAATAGTGAATAATCCTTTAAAATAAATTGAATAAAAAGGATGAAATTTGTTAACGTAGTATATTCACGTTTTTGAATAGTGAATAATATGTTAAAGAAATTGTTTTGAATGTGATGTTTTAAATAGAATTAAAACGATCGAACAATGTTTTAAAATGTGTTGAGATTCGAAACCATAAATTTCAACATTTATTGTTGAAATAGACGTTTTCGAGAAATAAAAGGAAATGGTGGACTATAACACTGTTGTTATAGTAAATGATTTCCGAAAGGAAATGTTTTGTATAGTATTGGGATTTATATATCTATTTTAAATTCGAATCCCTATACTAGTGATTTTGGGTTGTCGTAACGATGTTTTACGCAACATTCGTTTTGACCCAAATAAATATGTTTAAGTGAATGATTTCCTTAATAGAATGAAATATATACTTAATTCGATTTAAGTATATTGAATATTTTCTAAGTGTTGAAAATAAAAAGATTTGTGAATTACTTATGTTTAATAAGTATGGAAATGTTTTCCAATATGAAGTGAATATTTAGAATTTATCTTTTTGAAGATAAATTGAAAATGGATAATTGAAATCGTATATGCATGAATATTTTGAAATATAAATTCATTATGGAATTTATAAATGAAAAGAAGAATTTGTTTAAAAATAAATATTGATTTATTTTTGAAGTTTGGAAATAATATATCTTGTAAAGATATTTTGGAAAATAAATAATTTGGAAAATTATTTGGAATCTGGTGATGTGTGCATATTCATTGATAGTTCAATAACCGACTATCAATATTTCCCTTTGAATGGGTATTTGATGTGATTTGTTTGAATTTGAATGCCACACTTATTTTTGAATAAGCGCTCACTATTCGGGTTAACCGGGAAAGGACCATGGGGTCGTATAACCCATTCCGAATATGTGATACGTCGTTGTGAATTGCATTTGAAGATCGGTGTTGAAGACCGGATATTTGCGAGAGCGATAGGATGACCTGTCGATTGACTCTGCACCGAGTTGCTCCGGTATAGAGTTCTCCATATGTGATGGTGAATCCGATCAGGATTGTGGATATCCGGATTTGCAAGGACTTCTTTGTAAGTGCCTTCGGTTCTGTTCGAGCCCGGAACAGACTTGTATGGATTGTATGTCTGACATTACAAGTTGAGATATAAAGCCGATTTCTTTCAAATATATTTCTGTTGGTGGCGAAGAATTTATTCTTTTAGCTTAACACCCTTCTCTGAGACGTACGAGCTCAGAGGTTATATAGTTGAAGTTATCAGCGATATATTCCCAATTTGGTAATGTGACATGCTGAGTGATGCTGAAATGATCATTGTGTTGATTATTTGTGATAGGATCGTTTATTTGATCGTCTATCCTTGTGATCATTGTGTTGATCATTTGTTGACCCAAAGCATGGCTTTTGTATAAAGTATGTTTTTGTGGACGAAACTTCGTCGAGCCTCACATCCCGGAATGGTCAAAACAGGAAAGATGCGGCAAGGTTATGAGGGGTAGCTCCCTTTAGGGTATGTGCATTTCCTTCTGGAAAGGGTGGTATCATGGTATGGAGCCCAGATACTTACTCATGTTGATACACTATATTTATTACTGTGTGGTGTTGTTGGTGACGAGCGCTCGGTTAAAGGTCCAATGGGACCGGGGGATGCCATATTCGTGTAGTAGTTACCTAGTGATAAAGGTAATCCGACCTTGTGTTGGCAGAGAGCTGGTTAAGTTCTCGGGGATGTCCAGCCAGAGGCGTTTCCATGTGGCAATGGGAAGTTCCTTGGCCTGATCATTCGTTGGAAATCCAAAGAAATAATACATGACTTGTACGGTTTTAGTTGTATAACCTGCTATGGAATGTGGCGGTAACCTGCTATTGAACATAGTTAGCTATAGTAGGCATACGATAATGGTCGTATGTTGGCTAAGATTTATATTCTACTTTCGAAATGAATTTTTCCTACACTATGAACTAGTAATAATATCAAATGTTCTTTTAAATGCGTATCAAGCATCTTTGACTATCATAAGGAGAAATCTCCTCCGATTCTGCGTTTGCATGTGTGTGTGTGTGGGAGGCCTTATGGTAGTCTCATTTTTGAAAGCATTGCGAATTAACTTTAAAAATATTCTTCTATTTTGATTTTAAAGATAAATAAACTGTTTTGAGTTCTCACACCAGTCACATGACTGACTCGGAGTTTATTGTTTTCCTTCCTAAACTCTGGGTGCCCACCAATTTCCACACGGGCAGTTAAGAGTTAGGTTTATCGGGATATTCTGGATATTCTGGAGTTGCTGGATGCAAGCTGGATGGCATGGCGTATTACTAGTTTATATAGTATTTCTTTTTCCGCTGCACTGTTGTTGTTGATGTTGTACACTCTGATGATGATATGATGAAATGTAATGTAATAACTGATATAGTTCTTTGTTTAAAGATTATTCATTTATTATTATATGTTGTTCAGCTGCGAATTGTGAGATTGTTCTGTTATTCTGCTGTTCTGTTCCGTTCTATTCTCTTTTTCTTCTATTTTAAAATTTTCTGTTCTCTTTTCTATTTTCTCTTCGTCCTATTTTTTTCTATTTTCTTTTCTCTCTCTCCATTTTCTACCTTCTTATTTCTTCTGTCTCTTCTTCTTTCTTTTTCTTTTCTTAAATTCTTTTTAAAAAAACCCTAACTATTCGGTTTTTCGGCAACGAAAATTCGTATACGTTACAAATAGTGTTAGAGAAATTTCTTTCTCCCTCTTTGTCATCAACAAAAAGAAGAGTTTATATGATGATATAAATTATATTTCGCATAAGTGTTAACATAGAACAACAAAATAACTACTACTTATAATGTAAGGTATCAAAAAAATTTAACATTTAAAGCATGCGATACTCAAGGTTCTTATAATTTTCTAATTTTTAGGAAACCATACCCATTTGGGTGTGGTTGACCTTACAAAATATAATTTTCATTATTAACTACCATATCAAAATAATCATCAATGTATTTTTCTCTATTTTTCCAATTAACACGAACCAAAATATTTAGATAATTTTTATTCATATTTCCCGTTAATGATTATGTACTTCTAAAGAACTTATAAACATTATTAGTCATAGCAGTATTTGAATTTCCATAAAAATTGGATTTAGACTTTTCTCGTAATCTAGTACTAGCACTAACATATTCACTATATAAGAAAGCATGTCTAGTGTTATTTCTATGATCTATTTTATTATATCCCAAACCACTTTTATCATGTAAAGGTCTAGAACTAGATAAAATCATGTTTAAATCGTTTTGATCTTTATTAGTATTTGTGACTTCAGTGTTAAGTTTATCAAATTTAGCCTTAAAGTCATAATTATTATTTTCAAAAGAAATGTTACTATTATTCAAAATATCAATTTTCTCATTTAGTTCAGAATTCTACTTTTTTAACTTACAATTCTCTCGAGAAGAAAAAATCGAGATTCTAAATTATCTAAAGATGATTGCAATAAATCATTTTGTCTTTTCAAATCCGTAATTTCTTTTGAAAAAAATTCTTTTTCTTTTTCAAACATAGTATTTTATTTGTCTAGAGAATCTTTAAGAGCCACGAAATTATTTTTCAAACACCCTATTGATTTTCTAAATCTAATTTCCCATTTTTCAATTTCTCATTTTCAAGTTTGATTATTTCATCTTTTCTAAAATAAGAAAATTAAGCTTTGAGATTTTATTGCTTATACTAAATAATTCATCATTATCTTTTACTGAAATTTGTAAATCAGAAAGTACCTTTTTGCAGTCCTCACAGTCATATGTTTATAGTAGATAGAGGGTTGCTGCCACTGGTGAAGAATTCTGACCAAAAGAAGCAACCATTCATGTTCAGAGAAGGATTGCAACCTTTCGTAGAATGGAAATGGCTTTTCAAATATGACAGTTGGGTTCAGGTCAGTCGACTGATCGTAAATTGTCAGTCGGCTGAAAAGTAAAATCAAGTAAAAAATTGTGCACAAATATGTTAAAATGCACTAATTCAGTCGACTGAATTCTGTTGTTAAGAAAAAACTATAGTAGCTCATTTGGTTAGAGTACTTGCCTTTCAAACTAGTGACCTGGGTTCGAGCCCCGCTCCATGCATTTTTTGAAAACTTGATTTTGATTAAAATATGCATGCAAGTTTATTTGAAAGTGAATGATGAGTCTTGAGGACGGGTTTTAACAAAGCACTAAACTAGACTTTATATATACATTTGATGACTCTTATTAAAATATATAACTATACAAACCATATATTGAGCCAATGAGTCTGGATGTTATCGTAGTCGTAGATCCGTGAATTGTTGTGTCTTGTCAGCAATCAAAACCTATGATCCAACATTCTCTCCCGTTTTGATGATGACAACTTCATTTGCAATGAACGAATCTTTGACAAGCTTTGATCTTATCTCTCTCACTCAATATATTCCTGTAATTGTGCTATTGATTTCTCCCCCGGAATCTATGCTATATATTCCTGTAAATAATTAATCTTTCTCCCCCTTAATATGTTCTTGCATGGTTTATTCCTACAAATTGTGTTAGAGCAATATCTTTCTCGCTCTTTGTCATCAACAAAAAGAAGAGTTTATATGATGAAATAAATTATATTTCAAATAAGTGTTAACATAGAACAACGAAATAACTACTACTTATAATGTAAGGTATCAAAAAATTAACATTTAAAGCATGTGATACCCAAGGTTCTTATAATTTCCTAATTTTTAGGAAACCATACCCATTTGGGCGTGGTTGAACCTTATTAACTTCCATATCAAAATAACCATCAATGTATTTTTCTTATTTTTCCAATTAACAGGAATCCAAATATTTAGATAATTTTTATTCATATTTCTCGTCAATGTTTTTGTACTTCTAAAGAAAATATAAACGTTATTAGTCATAGAAGTATTTGAATTTCTATAAAAATTGGATTTAGACTTTGCTCGTAATCTAGCACTAGCACTAACATATTTACTATACATGAAAGCATGTCTAGTGCTATTTCTATGATCTGTTTTATTATATCATAAACCACTTTTAAAGGTAGAACTAGATAAAATCATGTTTAAATCATTTTGACCTTATTAAAATTTCTGACTTCAGTGTTAAGTTTATCAAATTTAGCCTTAAAGTCATAATTATTATTTTCAAAAGAAATATTACTATTATTCAAAATATCAATTTTCTCATTTAATTCATAATTCTCCTTTTTTAACTTACAACTCTCATTTTCGAGAGAAAAATTTGAGATTCTGAATTATCTAAAGATGATTGTAATAAATCATTTTGTCTTTTCAAATCCGTAATTTCTTTTGAAAAATTTTCCTTTTCTTTTTCAAACATAGTATTTTGTTCTTCTAGAAAATCTTTAAGAGCCTCAAAATCATTTTTCAAAACACCCTATCGATTTTCTAAATCTAATTTATCATTTTTCAATTTCTCATTTTCAATTCTGATTGGTTTCATCTTTTCTAAAATAAGAAAATTAGGCTTTGAGATCTTATTGCTAATACTAAATAATTCATTATTATCTTTTGCTGAAATTTGTAAATCAGAAAGGACCTTTTTGCAATCCTCACTGGTCATTGCTTTGATAGGGATATTGCCTGTTGTATTTCGCTGGATCGTTTCCTAGTCATTATTCTATGTTATGACGGTCTATAGAATTCCAAGCTCTGATACCAATTATAAGAGTGTTATAGATCGCGTAATATGGATATATGATAATATAGAGTATAGTGATGATAGCAATACAGTAAATAGTGCGGAATATAAAAGCAGTATAATAAAAAATAACACTAGAGATTTTTATACTGGTTCGGAGCTCCGTCCTACATCCAATCCCAGACTCCCTTCTGGAATTTAACTAACAACAATACCCTCGCTTAACCCGGAGGTATACGTATACACAGCCTGAGCAACAAAACAGACACTTGAACAGCAGAACAGGACTTTTGCCTCAGCAGCAGAAGAGGACATCACTAATACAAAAGAATATCTGACACTATGTGTTCTTGATAACACTGATTTGTCTCTGATAGTTCAAACCTCCTCGAATCAAATCCTCATGTGTATGAAGTGTATGTGAAGATATAAAAAGAAGGTGTTGCTAAGAATCAAAGATCATGAAAGTTAGTTTGGAGATTCAAAGCAATAAAGTGCTTGTATGTTGTTTGAATGTGAGTAGGAGAGTACAAGAAGAATATAAGATAGTTAGAAAGATTTTCGGTAGGTATGAAGTCTTTGGGAACATATATATTTATAGTAGACAGAGGGTAGCTGCCATTGGCGAAGAGTTTTGACCAAAAGAAGCAACCATTCCCGTTCAAAGAAGGATCGCAACCTTTGTAGAATGAAAATGTCTTTTCAAAATATGACAGTTGGGTTCGGGTCAATCGACTGACCGAAAATGGTTAGTCGGTTGAAAAGTAAAATCAGGTAAAAAATCATGTATAGGTACGTTAAAATGCACAGATTCAGTCGACTGACTGACTATATTCAGTCGACTGAATTCTGTTGTTAAGCAAAAACTACAGTAACTCATTTAGTTAGAGTACTTGACTTCCAAACTAGTGACCTGAATTTTGATTAAAATATGCATGCAAGTTTATTTAATGTGAATGATGATTCTTGAGGAAAGATTATAACAAAGCACTAAACTAGGCTTTATATACACATTTGATGACTCTTGTTAAAATATATAACTATACAAACCATATATTGAGCTGATGAGTCTGGATGTTATCGTAGTCGTAGATTAGTGAATTGTTGTGTCCTGTCAGCAATCAAAACATATGATCCAACAGAGTGGAGAATCCTTGAGGAGTTTTCTAACACGGTTTAATGCGGTGGTAGTAGCAGTGGACTGTTGGACATATCCATTGTTTTGATAGCAGCTGTATTTGGAATCACTGATTGCACAGAGTTTAAGGATTCACTAGCACGGGATCCACCCTTAGATCTAGTGGAGTTTTATCATGAATTAGAAAGGCTCCTGCAGTAGGAAGATGCATAAGCCAATAAACTGATGGTGAATGTTATGCAAAGTGGAGGATCACCAGGAGATGTAAACAAGAATGATAAAGGCAAACGAAAAAGGATGATGGCATTAATGTGTCGAAGAGGCAATGAAGAGAACCAGAATTCTCTTATGTGGATTTGATTAAATTTTTGGAAAGGATTTATTTGGGTACTCGAGGACGCCTTCAGTACCGAAGGCCGGCAAGGAAGGAACTCTTCAAATATGAGCGGGCATCAAGAAAGCATTGCCTATTCCATGAGTTGGATGGGCACAATACAAACGACGATATGCATTTAAAGGGTATAGTTAAGAAACATGTGAGGAGTGGTCAGTTGCAACAATATGTGATGACACCGACTATGGTGGTGGAATAGGAGCAGCCACCGTTCACCTTGGATGAAAATGGCACTGGATTAAGGCATCATCGTCAACTAGCATTAATTGATTAGGATCACTATGGGAATGGCTTCATTTAGCAACGGCAAATAGCCGTCGGCGGCAGTCGTTGGGCGTCGCTAGCCGTTGCTAAATGCCATAACAAAATCACACGACGCTAGCAAAATACCAACGGCTTTAGCGACGGAGTCATCACCGCATCAGCGATGGCTAATGATGGAAACCTAGGAAAAATACCCATCTCTGGCCGTCGCAAGGTTGGAACTACGGTCGTTGCTAGCTATGGTCAATCGTCGCTAACCTGAAACCAGAGAGCCATCGCTAGCCGTAGTTATCCTGAATACTTGAAAATAGCCCAGAATTTCTTTAATCCTTCCATATCACACAATAAACGTCACATCTCAATCTCACTTCATTCCTGTGACATATAAACTCAATATCACAATCAATAACATCACTTGCAATGTATAATCTCATACACATCGCAAATAATTAAAAACATAACGCAAATATCAATATTTACATAAACTTTCATCAACTAAAACCAATATTCCATCAACTATATCTACACAAATACTCAAGTCATCAAATCAACAATTATCACAGTACACAACCATCAATAAAGTATCAACTCCATAAACACAAGTTAATAATTACACAACAAAACAATCACTGACAGTCAAAAAAAATCTGTACCTACTCATTATCGTCATCTCCTAACCCATCCTCACTAGGCATCCTCCCGTGCTCTGCTAAAAGCGCCACTATCCGCTCATCTAGAAGTTGCACCGATCCTCCGCCCTTCCGTCAGTCATTGAATTCTGCCATCTACTGCTTCAACTGAGCTTTCTCCTCCTCGGCCTAAGATCTCCTATAAGCACTCTAGGTCATAATTGCCTGCAAATTATTTGATTGGAATATAATTTGTTTCAGGATTAAATATGATTTATATATTAGTTAATGAAGCAGTTTACCTCCTGATTTCCATAACCATAATGCTTGTTTCGAGTAGGCGGGTCAATGAGACCATCCGAAATACGGTCCTTTTCCTCTAAGGTCAACTCATGGCCAGTTTGCTACGCCACTCAAGCTTTCTCTTCTTCGTACCTCTCCTACGATGACGAACAGTAGTTTGTAATAATAATTATAAAGAGCTTACCAAATGTGTAGTAAAAAATAAACAAATTTACCATCATAGAATTAGATTTATCATCTATAATTCATACGAAATATTTCCTACCTTATCCGTACACTCGACGGCATGTATGTGAGTGAAGACCTCAGCCATGTAGGCTCACGATTATATTTCTGAAACTGAAGTCATATATATAAATGAATAGTGTTGCCAATACGATTAAATTATCATATAACAATTTAGAAATGCATTTTATAACTTTACCAATTCCCTGTGATGTTATTGGAAGGACTTCGACCCACCACGCTGCAAAGTAGTATTGTTAGCCCTGTTTGCACGGTTTTATGCCAATAATTCCTATAAATTTAAAAGCACAATTAAATAAATTAATGCACCTAATATACAAATTTTAATAAAAATTAAAATAACAAAATGAAATGATATATATATATATAACTTACCTTCGAATCCGTAATATCCCATAGCTGCAGAAATTGAGCCCGTACATCAGCTCTCATCCTGAGATGGCTTCTTTCCCGCTCTCTTGGCTTTTGATATGGTGTCTCTGTAATTTTTGCGCATTCTTTGGTTCCAGTGACTGACAAAAACATCCATATCCCGTGGGTCGATACGAACAGCGGTCTGCGTATTGAAATTGATATTGGTTTGATTTACATACATTGTATTAATTTATAAATAGATTATAAATTTAAATTTACCATCAAGTCGGCAAATATGACATTCTTAATGTAATCGGGAATTTCGTCACAGTGAGCCCACCATCTCGACATCCGGCTCATGATTGCCTTCCTTGACACTTGCAAAATAAAGTCACTCGGCTGGACCTCAAACCCCCTGTATAAAATAAGATATACGAATTTAATGTTCGCTTGGCTAATACGAAAGGATCATACTTATAGTATTGCAAGGTGTGCTTTATTTCTATATATTTGTAATCATTGTGCACATTGATTCCAGAACCAGGAATATTGATGAACCAATTGCGCTTGAATTAAAAACTTTTTTTGCAGGTTTTACATAATATGTCAATTCTAAAAGCTGCGTTAAGACGCCGTAAAAATATTTTATATGCTCATATAAATCGTCACTGGCTTTGACAAATACACCACTATTATATGCTCATTTTTCAGCGCTATAATCTTTGATGTTGAATTTAAATCCATTGATGAAGAATATTGAATATGTCTTGACATTTGTTTTTGGCCTAAGCGTAAGATGTTGTAATCCTTCATCAACGACGTTGTTTCTTGGATCATAAAGGTAGTTCGAAAACCATTTAGAAAATTCCTTACTGAGATCGCCAGATGGATGTTGTGATTAGTAAATACGGCGAATATATATGCACTATATGTTACTTTACGATTAAAATGTAAGTATCATTGAAATAAATATGAATTTATTATTACCTAACAAACGCTTCAACTTCAGCACAAATAAGAAGAACACGTGTGTGCTATATGTTGATCCCTATCGTCTAACCGTATTTCCACACATTTTCCAACAGGTCGGCTATGTTGATTAAAAATAGACAACATTGCCTAAGAATAATCTTCTTCAACGGCCACATCATTACGAGGAGCACTTACAAATGATAAGTTCACATGGTCACTAAAGTAATGATAGAAAAAGAATGAAGCTTCTTCTTCAAGATATGGTTTGCAAATTGAACCTTCAACTCGTGCTTTCTGTCTAATATTTTCTTCAGATGATTCAAGTACATATTACAAAATTATTTCAATCTAAATGCACTTAACTAAATCTGAATTTTAAACTAATAACAATTCTACGGATATTTACTCTTACCTCTCAAATGGATACATCCATCCATATTACACAGGACCTCGAAGAAGAGCTTCAGATGGAAGATAAACAGGTAAATGCTCCATTACATTAAAGAAAGCTGGTGGAAATATTTTCTCCAGTTTGCATAGCAGTATAGGGATTTCTACTTCAAGTTTACGTATACGGTCGCTTTTTAACCTTGTCAAACATACTTCTTGTCAAACAAACTTAATTCTTCTATAACACTCCATATTTTTATGGGCAACAATTCTTTGGAAACCATTGGTAATAAATATTCCATCGTGATATGACAATCGTGATCATCCCACTCAATTAATTGTATTTAAAGTCAATACACCTACGGAGATTAGAAGACATCCCATCAGGGCATTTTAGTCCTTCCACAAACCTTAGCACGATTTTTATTTGCTTGTTGTCTAACTCATAGCACGCTTTGGGTTTCTTATTGTCATTGGGCTTCATATGATGTTCGGGACGTTTACAAAAGTGTGCTATATCGAGTTTTGAATTTAGATCGTCCTTAGTTTTCCCTTTAACAATCATAATTGTATTAAACACGTTACTAAACACGTTTTTCTCGTTGTGCATCACGTCAATATTATGTCGAAGTAGAAGATCTTTCCAATATGGTAGCTCCTAAAATATACTTTGTTTGCACAAATTATGAATGTCTGATTTACTTGGAATTTCAGTTTTTATTCCACGTTCATGCATCTTCGGGTAGTCCTTTACAATTTTATATATTTCTTCGCTTGACCAAATATTTGGTGGTGCATACTTTCTTCTCGGTTAGCTTTAAAGTTTTTTAATCTCTTCTAGAAGTATGATTGGGATGAAGGAAACACCGATGATACTCAAACCAAGATATTTTCCTTCCATACCATAAAGAAAATGATATTGTTTTTTCCAAACAATAAGAACAGGCTAGACGACTAGCAGTACTTCAACCTGAAAGCATCTCATATGCAGGAAAATCACTAACAGTCCATAATAATGAAGCGAACATATAAAAATCCCTTTTTTGTGAAATGTCGTAAGTTTCAGCACCTTTAAGCCATAATGTTTTTAGCTCTTCGATTAATGGTTGTAGATAGACATCGATTCCTTATGTCGGAAAATCCGGGCCAGGGACGATAATAGCGAGAAACATGTATGGAGTTTTCATATACATCCATAGGGGTAAATTACAAGGAGTAACGATAACAGGCCAAGATGAATACTTGCTACCAAACTGAGGGAATGGAGAAAATCCATCCGCACGTTAACCAAGTCTGACGTTACGGATCTCTGTAGCAAATGTGAGATACGTCTTATCAAAATATTTCCATGCTTCTCCATCGGATGGATGTGTCAAGGTTCCCTCTGCCTGTCTTCTCACATTGTGCCATCGCATATGACATGCCATAGCTAAAGACGCATATAACCTTTAAAGTTTAGGAGTAATTGGTAAATAATGCATTCTCTTGTACGGAACTTCCTTTCTATTTCTTGGTTTATATCTTTCCTCATTACAAAATTTTTAGTTTCTAAGATTAGCGTCATCTTTCCAATACAACATGCAACCTTTTATACGTGCATCTATCATTTGGTAAGGCAGACCAAAAACCGATATAAGTGTTTTTACTTTATAATGACTATCGCACATCGGATTATTGGGTGGCATATGCTGTTTTGCAGCTTCTACCACTAATGTAAATCTAGCTTCTATAAGTTGAATTTTGATTTCATAGTGATGTATTCAGCGGTTACTGATAATTCAGTTTTTACAACCACCACACAATAGTCTCCTAGCGGCATCCAATAAATCATAACTTTTTTTGCACCCACATTTGATTCTTCTTCGACATTGACGTCTTCATCGTTAACTTGAACGGTAGGAAATATTGATCGTGCTGCATCTTCCACCATACCTTCTATTGGATTTGTCAATCAGCCTGTGACGCAATCCGCTGTAAGTGCAATAAGTTCTCCAAGACGATCCCATAAATAATAATTTGGCACAAATTCATATTTATACGAATGTACTTTAACAGTATCTGCTTTCCAAACGCTTCAAATGTTGACATTTACTATCTGTTATTTCAATTATTAGATATTATGAATCTAATAAATTCATGTACATCATTGTAGAAATGTTATTTCGCCGAACTTTTCATTACAGTTCCTTCATACATCCATGTACGGTCAACAAAATAATCGAAAATTGTTCCTAATTTTAAAAAATAGGTTAGTAATTTCGACATCACATCACATCTATTCTGTGCACAACTTCTCAACCAAAGGATTTATTGTTGTTGTTTTATTTTTTAAAATTATGCAAAACCCTTTAGGACTAAAGGATTCACACACCGCACTTCTGTCTAATTTCGACAACACTTCAATTCACTTCTCTTCTACGTATAACTATGTATCCAAGAGGTGTATTTTTGATATTGTATTTTCTAAAATAAGTTTAAAACTTTTGGGAGTAAAGGCTTTAATTTGCGGTTGTTGTATTTTTTATAATAATACTTAACGCTTATTTTCAAATCAATACTATATTCATTTCAAATTATTTTAGATAATCGATTTTAGTACAATATTTATTATTGTATATAAATTTCATTGATTTTTAGAAAATTAATTTGAGTACTTTATTTGTTTTTATTATATTCATTTGTTAACTTATTGGAAAATCGATTTCAGTGGCATATTTCTACTTGTTATGTTTCTTTCTTATTTAAAGAAAATCGATTTGAGTACAATATTTGTTCTTGTCATATTCGTTTCTTAACTTTTTGGAAAATCAATTTGAGTACAATATTTGTTGTTTTCGTATTTATTTATTGATTTTTTACAAAATTTATTTCAGTAGAATATTCGTTGTTGTTATCTTCATTTCTGAAACTTTTTACAAAATCGATTTTAGTATAATATTTCTTAACATTTTGCTAACTTAATCATACGCTTTATAACGTATTTTCAAACTTTTTTAACAATATAATTTTAATTTATAGATTTTGTAAGCTAAAATTATAAGCTAGCACTAATAATAACAAATTAAAATAAATAAATTTTATACTAAGCACCAACAGTTATAATTAACATGCACTAATTAATTAAAGAATATTGCTTATGTTTACCCGTACCTACTTAGGAGCATATTAATCAATAATTTTACACTAATTTTCACGTAAACCGTAACAGACATCGTTTTCCACTATAATAAACGCGTAAACTTATCAATAAGCATATAAATCAATTAACTAATTTTCGAATTTTAAATCAAACCTAATTTTTAATTACAAATTAAATGATCAAAACACTTACTAACATCCCTAAATCAACTGACAAACTGTTATTATCAACTAATACACAATAATCATCAATTTCAAATCAGTAATTAACTAATTTTCTAATCTAGGGTTTTAATTTATCTCCATATCAACTAATAACCAATACCATCATCTAATACCAATAAATCTAACCTATTCAAACCAAAATTACTAATTTTTATATAAATAGAGTTTAAAAGAATATTACTCAAAAAATCGGGAGAAAGACAAGGAGGAAGAAGTGTGCAGCGAGAAGGGGTCATCGGCTAAAGGCGGCTGGGGGCGACAGAGGTTGAAATAGGGAAGAAGGAGATAAGAGGGGAGGAAAATTAAAGTGTGCTAAAATGTTTCTCTGGTTCGCGGGTTATTTTCAGGTAGGCGATGGCTAGCGACGGCCGCATTTTTTTGCCGTCACCAAGAACTATTGCAAACTGAAGCCGTTCTAGTAGTGGATGGCATGAAAAAAAATAAGCAGTGGTACAGCCAAATCACTTACACATGTACGGGATCGAGGACAGTCTCTAGGCATGCTCTAAGATCATGATGAACTGTAGTGCTTGGATTTGTGAAATTTATTTTTTCTTGTTTACTTCAAACTTTGGTTTTTCTGATATTTCGGTTTATTAGTTTTTTTGTTGCATGGACACTTGTTTATATTCTGGAAAATGGACTTTGGAATGCTTATATCTTGATTAATGTAATAAATAACATAGGTCGCAGTTATGGCACTGACCAGAGAGATGGGAATATAATTGCAAGGCGCGAGTCCCTTCATCGGAGAGTGATAGGATGGATTCGTATGCGGGTTAAGTCCTCGACGAGGGATCAAGGCCGAAGAAGGATACCCATGGATTAATTCCTCAACTAGGGATCGAGGCCAGAGGAGGATACCTCATGGATTAAGTTCTTGATTGAGGATCGATGCCGGAGAAGGATACTCAAATATCAAATATCACGATATGTCTCGATTGGAGAGATGGGATCGGAAAAAGTAGGCTGCTTCGTCGAAGAGCGACAGAATCAGCATACTTATCGTTGTGCCCTTCTTGCCAGTGAGCGAGTGGAGTATAACAAGAGCTCAGAGAAGCTATGATTGACCGGGAGAGGTTATGGATTTGTATATGGACCCGGAGCAGTCCCAGATCTAGCTAATGGCCCAAAGAGGTCATGGATTGGGATATTAGCTTCAAACAATAATGAATTTTATTTTGGATCGATACTGATTTAGATTAAACAATCCGAATAGATCGCGGATTAGGTTAATGAATTTGGAATGGATTCAAAATTAGATATCAATTTAAAACAGTCATGATTTTGCTAACGATCCGAAGAGATCAAGGAATTGGATTGGTGACGGATTTGGTTCTGGATTGGAATATGTAGCTATCAATGGATTATGGATTTCAGATTTTGGATTTATAGAAACTCAAAATATGCCTTACTGCCGTAAGGCATATTTTGGAGGTCAAATATTATCCCTCCTTTTGGTCAGGCCAGGATACTATGGATTTGGCTAAAATGGATGGATTGGAAATCGATTATAATTGAAACTATTGACATTGGTTGAATGAGTTTGGATGGGCAACGCTAAGAAAATGGTTAAGTATGGAATTGGCACTTCACCTAGGCAATGGATTGGATCGGATTTCCAATTTTGTCCCAATCAAGGTGCAATCGGTATGGACTGAAAAGGAGGGCCCCATGAGGATACATTTTAAATTTGAAGTTGATTGGATTTCGTATGGACAAGTTATGGATAAAAAATGGATCGGTATCGATCTAATCAATGGTAAATTGCTTGGGGTCGGACTATTTTCTATTTGCTTGTAGTCGGCTCGTGGTTCACCTGGAGTCATAGAAATTTAAACTGATGGATCATGCTTGGAGTCGGATGCATGTTTTCTTGAAATTTTTTGGAGTCGGCTCGTGGTTTGCCTGAAGTCATAGAAAATTGAATAGATGGATCATGCTTGGAGTCGGATGCATGTTTGCTTGGAGATTGCTTAGAGAAAAACGATCGGCACTGATCATTTTTCGTGCTTGGAGTCAGAATCACATTTCCTTGGAGAAAAATTGGATTTTACCCGAGTCTAAATTTGGGCCAGAATTTTCAACACCTACTTCGAGTCAGAAAGGTGATTACTTCGGATCTCACTTCGGGTCAACCTTGAAGTGGGTTTTTCGACGATCGTTTTGGCAATTTTTGACGATGATCGATCTATAACTCTCTACAAAGGAAATCGGCGTGAAATTTGGAGGACAGCCACATTGATCCACATCATCGATCACTGGGTCCCACGACGAAGTTAGATAGATCGGTCATGATCCAAATGGATCGATCCATAATTGGATGATGATCGATCAATATCTCACAAACGCAAAGTCGAAATGACACAAAAATTTAGGAATAGTAAAATTTATGTAAAGGAACCTACCTGTCGATCGCACATCATTTGGAGAAATTTTAACCATCAGCCTACATCGTTCTTGAAAGATCGTATCGTTTCAACTAGAACGATCCCAACTCCACGGAAAATGTGATATCTCACAAATGGTAAGTCGGGATGACATAAAGTTTGGAGATTAAGTAGCTAACATCATGATGATCTCACCATAATGAGCGCACCCTAAAAAGGGCAAGTATGGAACAATCTCCCATGATCCATTTTCAGCTCAAAACAACGAAGATTAATCAATATCTCACAAACGGTAAGTCAACATGGCGTGAAACTTCGGGAGCATGGACTAGAAGCATGTGGGAACCCATAGGAATGATCACACCACCATTGGAACTAATATAAACGATCGGCACCGATCGTTCATATGGCGTTCGATCGATTTGAAAATTGACAGATCGGGTCGTATTGATCTGAAGGTTCTTCTGGCGAAATTTCAACCCATTCCATTTACGTCTTTACTAATAAATACAGCAGGCTTGGCTCATTGCAAAGGAATATTTTGCTAGCTCTCCTTCATCACTTCTTATCTCTTCCACCATTATTTTTCTAGGGCAAAAACAACTGTACTTGTAATCTTACAGTATAAATAAAAGATATCGTGGTGGATGTAGGTTGGGGTTTGTCGAACCACTATAAAACTTGCATGCTCATTTACTTTTCTGCAATCTATTCTGTGATCTGTGAATCTATATTTCTCTGTTTGGACTTAAATATTGGATATTGGTACTTTCACTTATAACAAAGTATTTGTGCCCATTTTTGATGCAAACATTGCATAGACAAAAGGATATATAAGAAAAGGTCAACAACCTTCTGTGTCTCAATTTGAAGCAAAACATTAAAAATAATATGTATATTGAGTTTCTTAAATAATGCTAACATCAGTCAAATATAGAATAATTATTGTTGCATGCTATGTAATTTGATATGCCTAAAGCGACTCAATACCAGTTACCTAGTCAAAAAAATGCAAGTGTTTTGAGTGCATAATGTTTGCTATAATTAAAATTCAAAAAGGTTTCAATATAGTTTAGAAATTTGAAACAAATAATAACTATTCATCAATTAACCTTAAGTTTGTTCAAAGGGGCTAAAATAACTCTTACAAATCAAATAACGTCGCAAGCATAAAACTAAACCAACCTTTACCATGACAGTTCACGTGATGTTTTAATATAATGTCAAACGAATGATTAATTTTCCTTAAATAGTGCATATCATTAAATATTATAACAAGGAGGTATGCCTACAAGAGTCGCTGCCAAATTTATGAGCAAGATAGCTACCACAGCAGGGTAACAATGAGAACCTGTGGTATAACATCTTCCTAAAAATCCATTGATGGTCGTTTAATGAAATATGGGTTTAATGCTACTATAAAGCAAATGTTAACAACAAACAAAAATGTCAAAAAAATATGCATGTTTAATTTAAAGTGATGTAGAGGACAACCTTGAAACCAACAAAAGTTAATTGATCAAAATATAGGTTTATAATTGAAAAAAATATGTTATAAATTTTAAAGTTGTCAATGGATACCAAAAAAATCTGAAATCTGCATCCGAAAAGCGGATAAATATCTGTCTTATTTGTATTATAATAAATTAAAGATATCTACTTATTATTTTATTAAATTAATAGTTTATATTATGTGGATTTAATGCATAGTAACTGCTCAAAAGTATTTATTATCATCATATTTATTAATTTTGCATGCTTTTATAATCAATGAGATTGAAAAATAATTCCGTTAAACCATAATTTTCTGTTTACATTTCTGAATTTATCAATTATTAGCGGATATGATAATTATTCAATATCTGTTAGTATCCGCAGATGTAAATACACGAAAATGATTTGGATGTGGATGCATATATGACACTATCCATATCTGAAAATATCCACTTACAGGCCTAATGAATTTATCAAATGATGTGTATTCTGATGTTGAGCATACATAGAAGAAATGCGACTATAAAAACCTTTTCATTTGTCACTGTTAACAACTAAATAGAACAGAATATGCATTTTAGTGGATGGTTTGAGTAATCCAACTTCATTCTAAACAAATAAACATCAATTTTGTTATACTAACATGTCGGCATGCATCTACTAGACTACTACCTAATGAACAATTGTATGAATTATATTCCTTGCATATAACTGATATTACATATAACTTCTACTTCTCATCACCGTGCTAATATTATGTTGTGAAGATTGCAATATTAAGTCTCACATCGCTTAATTTTGTTAATATCAATAACACACACACTAACGCACACACATATATATAGTTGCATTGAAATGCAAAATTTTGTTCCGACCATGAAGTTCAAAAAATGCTCTTTATATATGATTTTTTGGAAAAAAAGTATTATAATTTACCCTAGAAAATTACGTTTGAAAAGGACCTTTGAATGCTTGAATACAGCCGAAAAATACATGCATATGACGACACATTTTTTAGGATTATTCCGTTTTAACAAGTAATGTTTCTTTCTTTTATTGAACACTATAATGGGAAAGATCCTTTGAAAAATTTTCGTTATAATTTACCCCAGAAAATAGCATTTGAAAAGGTTCTCTGAATGCAACTTAAAAATTCATGACCATCAATCCAAAAATTAATGTCATGCTTTTTTTATCATTGATTGGGTACACTCTAGAAGATAGCATTTGGAAATTTTCCATTATAATTTACGCTAGAAAATAGCATTTTAAAAGGTCCTTAAATGTTTGATAGGCTAAATATAACATTGATTGGGCATAATCTAGTAATATTCAAATCCTAGTAAAGACGATAGCACTAACTGGGTCAAAATATGGCCGATAGGCTAAATATAACTTTGATTGGGTATAACCTAGAAATATTTCCATTATAATTTACCACAGAAAATAACATCTGAAAATTTGCTATTTTAATTTACCCTAGTATATAGCATTTGAAAAGGTCCCTTAAATGCTTGATAGGCTAAATATAACATTGATTGTGCGTAATCTAGAACCCTGGATGTATAGTAATATTCATTACAAGATAAACTACCACATATTCGTGCAATCTGTAGAAAATTTGACCGCATCAGTTAAATATATTCATTATTAGATAGAATATGACATAACCAATGCACGCTAAGGATAGAATAAACCTTTATCCCTTAAATATCTAATTCTAGAAAATTCTCCACTGAGAATATAATTTGGTTATAACTATCAGGGTGTCTTAGTGTCTTATTGATATCTTCCCATCCTGGAAAAATATCCTGGCCTTATACCTTCTCAACCAATCCATACCCAAAATGATTCTGAAATCTATGAAATCTAAAACATACAGACTGCATGCAAACTTATGACCTAACAAATCAAGTTCTAACTGATCACATCTCCAGAGTTGCATACCATCCTATTGGATTCGCAACCCTTAAGGAAGTAACAAGGTATGTGAGTTCTAAGCATAACCTATCAACCAAACACTGGGATATAAACGAATGTGATGCACTGGTGTCAAATAGTATACTAACTGGTACTCTGAATCGAAAATGTACCTTCCATCATAGTTTCCCTTTTTCAACTGCAGTTAGCTTAGCAAATGATGGTCCAACAGCAAAAACCTTTATCCGCCCTGACTGGCTCTGGACATTAATTCTTATAATGCCCAACTTAGTCATAGTTGAAGCACTTCACATTCTTCTTGTCTGCAACCATCTTTCCCTTTCCCGACCAGCACTCATTTGCATAATGACCCTTCTTGTCACATTTCTAGCAAATTAAATCAGCCTTTGCCTTCTTGGCAGCATCTTCCTTCTGGGCTCCCTTCTTCTTAAAGATCTTTCTCTTCTTTCCCTAAGAACCCTGGGTTTCAACTGACTCCTCTCTAGCACAAACATCAAGCATTTCCTCATGGAGAATTCTCATCTCTACAACCACATTATGTGTATCATGGATATGTGTCATGGTTGCCCTAGCAAGATCGGGGCTCAAATCCTGAATGAACCTCTCATTCCTTATGATTTCAATGTCAATAATAGCATACCCATATCGAGACAGCTCTCAAACCTAGTGGCATGCTCGATAACCGACATCTCTCCCTGTAATAGATCCATAAACTTTCTTATAAATGCTTACTTAGCAATCTCAGATAAAAACCTCTGTTCAAATCTCCTTCTGAATTCAGCCCATGTAAACTCTTCCTCGAAACTCCAGCAGTAACACTGTTCCACCAATGTAGTGTTGACCCTGCAACTATCTAGCGGCCAATCTTCTCTTCTGCTCATCATCTAAACCTAAATTAGCAAAGATATGCTCACAATGCAACAGCCAATTCTCTTCTATGGCATCCTCCGCTCTGATAAATGGTTTTCCACCAAGACTTGTGTAGTTTTTGCTCAACTTAGCATAGTTATTCCTAACTGGAGCCACAGGACTAGCTCCTCCTACATTTCTGGCAACTCCACCATCAACTCTTGCTTTTATCACATTGACAAAGAACTGATACATCACCCCCATATCTACTGGTGGCTTTCAAGCACCCACATTGACATCAGTATTTTGGTTAGCATTAGCCTATCGACCTTGGTTCCTCCTGGTATTAGGTCGAGCATTTCCATTAGTTGTGGTGCTTCCTCCACCGAGATTCCCTCTTCCATTTCCTGCTTCCATGTCTTCTTTCTCGTAAATCTAAATACGAGTCTTAGTAAGATACAGAAGAATGGTCTAAGAGAGAGGGAAGTATGTATTTATATATATATATATATATATATATATATACATACAAGTACGTTACTATAGCCTTATCCCAAACCCCAATCATATTTCCGATTCATTGGATTAAGTTCAGAAAAGCTTTTAGGTTTAACTTTTCTTTTAAAGTTTCATAAACCTATGTTCCCATACCAACTTGTAACATCCCATACTTAGAGGCCTAAACTAACGGCTACGGATGTTGTAGTCATCGATGGTTATTGATCCTTGGCGACCAAATACGATGATGTTAGATTCATTGATACATAGAAACACATGAATACGAAAAAAAATTGAAACATCAAACAAGATCACATTCCATTTCAAAACATTTCCAATTCATTACATAATCCCACAATCTTCAACCACGTTCAAAGAAAATATATTTATTACAACATACGCCAAGAGCTATATATGAAGATGCCCTCTTCGTTGATCAGAGTATATACTGGAAATATAACAACTTTTCCATTACAAATAACACGGCGAAATCAAATAAAAGAGAACTTTGGATATCTATCATGCCTCCCACACGTCTCCAGAAGCTTTATTCGTCTAATAAGGTACTTGAAAACCTCAACTCTCAAACTACTCAAAATCAATTGAGTACCCCAGAGTTTAAGGAGAAAACATAAACTTTGAGTCGGGCATAAAGCCTGGTATGAATAATAATCTACCATCTCAAATCATTTAGATATCTAGTGAGATCACTTCGCTTAGCAGAATGGGTTTTCCCGTCACTAGTATCCTAAAATCTTTTTATAACCATATACTGTGTTCCTGCATCCACAATGGTCAAAACAATTCAAAACATTATGATATGATAAGATGATATGCAAAACAAGTGAATTAGTTTTGGATACCCATCCTCATTCATTTTGGCTCTCCATCTCGATTATAGTTTCTAGGATTGCTATTATCCAAATTGTTTTCATGGGCTGACTAATAACTTGTAAAATGTTTAAGGACTCCCTATCCGGTTACATTGTTTTCATGGGATCACTATGAACCTATTGGTAACTCCAATATTTTTACTCTTATCCTAGTTTTCATGGGTTAACAAGGAACCTATTAGTAACTCCAATATCCTTTCTCCTTATCTTAGTTTTCTTGAGCTGAATAAGAACCTATTGACATCTGTCAATATCTCAATTTTGGATATAGTTTTCATAGGTTCACTATAAACCCATTGGCCCTTGCCAATATCAGATCATGGTTTTCATGGGATAACTATGAATCTTTCTTTCTGACATCTTCAATCATACATAGTTTTCATGGGCTTACTATGAACTTATTGGCCCCTGCCAATATCTTTCTTTAATATTTTAGCATCCTATATTCTAGTCTTCCTGACCTCCTAGATGCAATTCTACTCGTTCAGGAGTCAACTTAATTTATGTTCACTACTGGATCAACCTAGCTGGTTATTCTGCCCTACCCCAAAATTCAGTTATGGGTCCATTACAATATGGATGTGTGTGTGTGTGTGTGTGTGTGAAGGAGCATACAAAATAACTTGGTGATTCCCTTTAACCTTTTAATCAAAGAAAACTTCTTCAATAAATCCTTTTCAAAACCCTTTATTTAATTATGCCATGATATTCCTTTAAAAATGAGATTGGGTTATTTGTTTTGAAAACTAAGGCTGTCGAAACCTTCAAAACCATGCTTTCGACCTCACTGGATAACCTTATTCGAAAGCATATGATCTCTTTTCAAAATAGTAGGCCTTTCGAATTTATTAATGTATTACTTATTAACTTTTATGAGCATAGTTTCGAAATCATTGAAAGTATCCCTTTCGAAACCTTTGGAAGTATCCCTTTCGAAACCATTGATAGTCCCCCTTTCGAAACTTTTGAAAGTCCACCTTTCGAAACCATTAAGTTTATACTTAAAATATCATTTTGGTCAAAGTGAATATAAATCAAATTATCTTTTTCGAAACCATTCGTTATCACATAAAAGTATTGGGGAAAACTTGATGGCGCCGGCATTATCCCTTTTGAAAGCTTTAAGTCGTTTAAACAAAACATTTAAGGTTAGCATCGAAAATCCCCCTTGAAGCCATTGCCTTCGAAACCCTTGGACCCTTTTGAAAGCATTTAGAAAGTGGCTTAAAACATCTTTAAAACAAAACTACCCTTCGAAGGCATTGATGAATTCAATATACTCGAAAAGTAAAAGAACGGAAGTACGGCTTCGACTATGTCGGAACCCCTTCTTTCGAAAGTATTATTTTATAAGTAAAGAAACCCATTTGAAAGCTTACTCTTTAAAACATGAGAGGGAAGCCCCTTCGAAAGCATGTAGAAAACCACTTTCGAAAATATATGCTTTGACTCCTTCGAAGGCTTAGACACTTAACTTTTTAAAACAAATAAGGGTATCGAACCCATCGAAAACAATGCTTACGACACCAAGTCTTCTGCTTTTCACCAATCCACTACATGCCATCTAAGTGATACCTTGTGTATCGGTTTCAGCTTAGGGGGGTTTCGACATGATTGTAGGTGGAAGCACTAAGTCGAAAGGTACTTCTAAAGAAAGCGGAACCAACTTTTCCGAGTAAAAATTGATTAATGCCAATTAAGGAAAATACTTTTTAACTAATCTGCCACTTGTAAACATAAGATTAGCTGCCTTAACTTTTCAAATTCTTTATCGAAATGACTCTCGCTTAATTTCAGATCTAAACCATGTTTAAGTTAGAAAATAAGCCCTTCCATTAAGCAAAACCAATATTGCAAATAAGTCCTTCTTCTAAAATAATTTAATTTGCATAGTAAATCACTTAGGAAAAGTCCCTAAAAATTACAAAAAATCACTTTCATTGTGTTATCTAACATATCAAAATTTTAGACCCAAATTTTCAATATGTTTTTCGAAATAAATTTATAAACCATTTAACATATTTTTCTTTGAAAATTCATAATGATCTTTCCATAGCTTGAAAAATTATCAAAATTAAAACTCAACTCCAAAATCTTGTTTTACACAAAGTAAATTTTTCCATGGCATTTAAACATCAATATAAATCGGTTTTGCCTTAAAAATGCATATAACCTTATTTAAACATTCTTGTTTAAATCAAACAAATTGTAAGTCAAGCATATCATCATCCAAATCATCGTAAAAAAGAATTTACCTTTAAATCCAAAACATATGATTATAAAACATAAACAACGATGGAATGAATTATTATTCACCTTGATTAAGATAAGGTGATTGGATTGAGATTAAGATTTATTTCCCTTCTTTAATTCCTTAGCTTGATTTGAATTCTCTTCTCTTTTCTCTTTGATTATGGTCGGCTCCTCTTCTTACTTTTGTGTTTTAGTTTTCAAAATGATGGAATGGAAAATGAAATGATAAGGAATGAGAATATATAAGGGTAAGGAGTTATATGCGGCTAATTCCCATTATACCCTTTGTAGACAAATTAACTTAAAAACCATTCTTTAACCTATTTAATTAGTTAATTGAGCGCGTCACTAATTATAGTTATTCAAATCTCAATCCTCTTATCCCTAATTATGTACATTATTCTATTTGATTTATCTAATTAAATTTCCTAAATAATGTTATCAATGATTAGGGGTGTTACACTCCTGCTCTGACGCCGTCTTCAAAGGAGGCCACAAAAGACCTACTACTCTCGGATTACTCAAATAAATTAAGTATCCGAAAGTTTAGAAAAAACAAACAACTCGGGTCAAATGATATGTCTAGTACGATTAAAAATTTCAAAACGATGGATGTGAAATTAAAATACAAACATGTGAGACTATGCCACTGAACACGGAATGAGTTTATTCTCACATAAATCAACATCTAAACGTAAACAATGGATAAATAATCAAACACCATGAAAAGTGTTCAACTCTTCCCAATGCAAATAAGGGAATAAATTTAAAAGTTCGAATCAAATAAGAAAAAGAGAAATTTCCAACAAATGACTAAGAGTGTAACGACCCATTTTTTTCGATAATTAAAAATATTAAATTTAATAAGGTTTTGAATTTAATATTGTTAGAAATTAAAATTTTGTGATTAATTAATGAGAAAACAACTATATTATGATCTAATAATGTTGTTTGAATGTTTTGACTATTATTCTAGTGTGATTTCAATCAATTGAAATAATTGTAAAGCTAATTTGGTTATAATTGTAAATAAGAAAATTGAAATATTATAACTAATATGGTAAAAATGGTAACTTCAAAATATGAATGTAATAAAATTTAAACTAATGTTAATTATATTCATAAGTTAATAGTTGATTTAATAATAAGAGTGAAATCAAAATAAAAGAATTTATTGGAATTTAAATTTTAATAAAAATAGGTTTTATTCCTATTGTAATTTAACATTAGAATTTATGTAATATTTAAATATTGAATTTGATATGGGAAATTTATTTTAAAAGATTATAAATTTATACGTAATCAAGAATGATAAAAATGGTTAAGTTTTAAATTTAGAATTTATAAGTGATTAAGCCAAATTAATAATGATTTATTTAATTAACGTGAAAATAGCCATTTTGGCCACTGTCTCGAATTTCAGCGAAACCAGTTTCATCAGATCCGTAACAATGAATTATAATATGATTTTAAGTCTCGTAGCGATCGGACTTGTTGTTTGATCGTGCGGACTCGAAACATGTAGAAATCGATTAATAGAAATTAAATGAATATAATCTGATTTTAAAAGATAACTTCTATATACTTTTGAATTAGGGTTTGAAACTGGTTCCATTGAGTTTGAAATTACTGAAAACCTATATTTCGATATATTAGATGACCCGTTATCATTCGGAAACGAAACGCGCTTTTCAGGTCGTCGTTATCGTTTCGACCCAATTCGATATGTCCATTCGTTCTTATCTATCTCCAAATATATAAATAGATTTTTCTAACCCTAGCAGCCTCTATTTTCGATTCTGTACATACTTCTCATTTGTTCCCTCCTTCCAATGGCAAAAACCTAATTCCTACTCCAAACCCTAATTTAAGTTTCAAAATTCAATTTCGAAATTCAAACTCCTCAAACCATGGCAAAGAATATATGTTGGGAAGCTATTGATGAGCGCAATCTACTACAGCAATTCGATTTTCGATTTGAGTCACCATTTGGCCAAAAATTGGTGATTTATGCTTGTCCATTCATATTAGGTTTTCGAATATGATGGTGAATCTCCAAATATAGGTCAATCGGGTGGTGCTGGAGCGTAGAGGAGGTCGAAGGGAGTTGATCAGTGGTAATCATCCATGCCACAGTCATCGTAGATTGCCAAAATTGGGGGAAAAAGATGATTGGTGGCGAATCCTCATGGATGGGACGAGTTGGACGTGGCAGGGTCAGAGGGGTCTCTTGAGTATGAGCGGTCTAGTGATGTTGGTCGATCAGGGCACGATGGCCTCTAACGGCAATGGTGAAGAGATGTGGCTGGCAACTGGAAAGCACAAGCGTGGGTTCGATCTGTTGAGGGTGCGCTAGGGTTTTGTAAGAGGTATTATAAATTATAGTTTTGCCCTTAACGTATATTTTAGTTTTAATTTTTCGATGTTCTAACTATCATAATTTTTGCATACGAACTCGGATTTACACGCGATTATCTCCAATACGATCGTAATGAAATTTTGGACAATATGGAACTTGTTTGGCTACAATCTGAGATTGTTGAAATTTTGGGTTTTAATTGGATTTTTAATCGACTAAAAATCAAAAGTGAGTGTCTTAACCCACTCATAAATACTAAACTATCTTATGTTAGTTAAATTAAATTTATGGTGTGGTTAGAAATTTATTGATTGTTGTTTGGTATGTTAAATTGTCATTTGAATTTAAATTTTTATTTATATTGAATGAAATTTCCATTTATATTAATATTGAATTTAAATTGTTAGTTAAATTCCTGATAATGATAGCCAGTTAATTGTTGTGACTTAGTGGTTGTTTTGAATGATGATTATGATGGATGTTTAATTGTGTATATTTAGATGATTGGTTATTATGTTTATTTTATATGTTGTTATAGCGTTGCAAGTTCCCTTAGTTATTGTTAGTAAAATCACTATGGGTTGAAATGATACACACCTGAATGGTATTATAGATTAGGGAAAAAATCGTTATGGGTTAAAATGATAAACTCGAGCGCTTTTATGGATTTTGAATTTTATTCGGGATTAAGGGTTGAAATGATATATACCCATAAATCTACATTATTGGCGGGTTGAAATAATATTTATCTGTATCACTTGACCATAGGGTAGAATACTATATACGGACACTGGATTGGTTAAATCAAATGATTTTAAATCCTTAATTTTTGAATCCAGTTAAATGATATTATGAAATAAAATTAGATTTATATGAACTGAATTATTTTCAAAATCCAAGCTTTTTAAATGTTAAAATTGAAATTGGCATAAATGAATTGTTTAAAGAATTTAAATTGAAATCTTCAACTTGGATTTTGAAATATAAAGGAAATTTATCAAAATTGAGTTATTGTAAATGTTTGAATATTTAAACTTTGAAACCTCCTGAATTTGAAGTGGTTTAAATTTGTAGTTCAAACATGGATTTGAGATCGATATAAATTGAAATGGTTCTAACGAGAATTTGAATTGAAAACTTTAGCCTTTTTAATTTAAATCATTGAACTGAGATTGATTTAAATTGAATTTTTGGAACTAAAGTTGATTTGAATTGATTTGCGAAATTAGAAGAAAAAATTTAATTTGAAACTATTTTCGATATAAACTCTTTTAATATACAAGCTCTTTTAACATATAAATTTTTTTCTGATATAAACCATTTTAATATATTAATAATTTTTAATACATTAACTATTTTTAATATATAACCTATTTTAATATATAAACTATTTCTAATACATAAACTATTTTAACCTATAACATATTCTTAAATTATAAACTATTTTAGTATATATTATTTTAAATTTTTAAACAAATTTATATATATATATATATTAATATATAAACTATTTCTAATATATAAACTATTTGAATTAATAACCTATTTTTAAACTATAAACTATTTCTAAGGTATAACTATTCCAATATATAAACTACTTTCAATATTCAAACTGTTTAAAGTTGGAACTGTTATGATTTAGATTTTATTTGATCTAAATGCAAATATTTTGATATGATGTTTCAACCTGTGTTGTGGTTATGATTTTAAAAATGAATATGATTTAAGAGAATAATGAATTCGAAAGTGAATATAATTTTGAAAGTAATATGATTTTGAAGTAAATTTGATATTTTGATATTAATTATGAATTGGTTTTGGAAATATAAAAGAACCAACCGGTGTGAAATAAACGTTTGGTTGTTAAAGAGACCAGGATCGGATAATGTCATACTCTCTGCCAATACCAAAAAATATTTTAACAACTGTGCGCGTGGTGGAGAATCCATAACGAAGTAGGATAGTTTGGCAAGAGCTATTGTATGAGGTATGAACGCAGCTCTGACACCCTCGGATCAGCTTGATATGACTAAAATAAGAGCCATGCCCGAATAAGTGAGGTCACTACTCTGATCGGGCACATTTCTTCGATACCATATTTATTACTTTGTGATTGATTTGGTGGCCACTCCTCGATTTTGATTATGGAAGTGTGTCTAGAGGTGGACGGTAGTAGCTGCTATGCGTTACCACCAGTACGGATCCACAAAACGGTAGTATCCTACCCTAGGCATTGCCTCGTGTGCCTTGTCATGTGCCTTATCGAGCCCATTATGAGTTTGGTTTGTGTCGTACATATGGAGTGCTCCCTAATAGCCTACCAGTTTACGGTGGAGTTTACAGTACTGATAGACTGTGGCATTTATATAAAATGCGTTAAGAACGATATGGGTAATGCTATTTTAATACTTTACTGTAGACATATTATAATAACGTATTCTACTACTATAAATAGTTTAACGGATCCTTAGGAGATGGAATCTCGAACAGCTCTTAAGTTATTGCACGCACGTTACACACTGGATAGGAGATGTAAAATCCCATAAACATCTCTGAAGCTGTCACACTCATATTTATTTACTGTTGATTTAACTTACATAAGATCTTTTAGTTCTGACTCAATTTTTTTTTTCATTACGCTCGGGTTAGTCTGAGCTTTTTAGTGTATTGAAGACCATTTTATTCTGGAGGACGAAGATGGAAATTGTATACTATTTATTTTATATATATTCTACTACATCATGTTGTTGCGCTGCATTATTTATTTATTCCTGCCGCCTGTATAACTCTAATCTATATTGTAAAAGTGTAATCAAATGTTATTTGTAAAACAACTTCATGAACTATTTACTTGATTATTATATTTTTTCATTTTGCTGTGAGATTCTATTTTTTTTTCCTTTTTTTCCTCTTATTTTCTTATTTACCCCATTAACAATCCTCCCTTTTGAATGGTTTGAGTTGACATGTGTGGTTTATTGTCGATTTAAACCGTACAAAAAGGTCAATTATTTCATTTGGTATCAAAGCTTTGGTTTAGCAATAACCTTAGCTTTATGGGTTCTGACTCTTTAGAGATATGGTTGTATACCCAAGAATGAGTTTGTCTGAGTGTATATATATGATAGAGCATACTTATTAGTGTTATAAAATGTTTTGATATTGTGTTAATTTGTTCTGTTTAGTATTTATAAATTATGGTCGGTAAATAGGACGCTATGGCATCGATAGGGATTTCTAAACACTTAATAGGACAGACCGACACGATATTGTTTTAAAATATAGGTAAATGAAATAATTTTACCTAGTGTTATATTTTGCGGATAAAAGAATAATTTTTATAAATGGACGTAGTTGTATGTGATATATTTGTTGTTAAGAAGTGAAATTTTGTAAATATTGGTTGCAAAATAGGATTTACAAATAAAGTAAATATAAATAGGAAATTTGAGAACTTAAGTTCTGGGGTTTTAAAATTTGTTTTCAAAGGATTATTGGAATATAATATTAGTATTATTTAGAAGTATTCTCGGATAAATATTTTCAATGTCATTTAAAAGAAATGTTCTAAAGGAATTTTAAAAGAAAATAGTTTTGTACTCCCATCTTCTATCGTTGGAAAATAACTTCGGTGATGACTATGAAGCATCATCGACATTCTTTTTGAGTTTCAAAGTGGGAAGGCCACTATAGTAGCCTTACTACACATTTGCTTTGATAAACAAATCTTAATATTAAATTTCTAAATACGATTTGATATATAAAAGATATGAATATATATATTATTTCAAAATGATTTGAAATGGACCCGACATTTAGTTCATAAGTTTCTTTAAAATAGGGATTTCAATTATTGTAATGAAATGAAATCTGGACTATATTAATTGTTGGAAATATCTAAAATGAAAAGGAAATTAGAAGCAAAATAATTAATGAAAAGTATAAGAAGTTGGAGATTTGTAATTGTAAATTTAAAAGTTAACGAAACTTAATAAGATGTAAATGGCTGAACATTTTTGTTAACTAAACGAAATAAGATAAACTTGTGTAACAATCAATTACATTCTACAAACATATATATAGCTTATTGAATGTTCAAAAGTTGAAATGTTAATTTGGATATGTAATAGTATCTTATACAAGCAAAATCTTGATAACAAAATTGCTTTAAAATGAACAAATGTTTATAAATGAAAAAATTAAGATGTACAGGAAGTGTTATAAATATGAGTAAATGTTTTGAAATGCTTAACAAATTAAATTGAATAGATAAATGTGAATACTATTTAAGGGGTTAATTTTAAACCTAAGAAGATGTTGAAATCATTCACTAATAGATTTAATATTTATTTATTCATAAGTAGATGTAATATTAAATGATACTATATATGAAGAATGGAATGTAAATTAAGAAGTTAAGAAACTTAAGATGATTTATTTTTGAATATTAATATTAGCTGGAAATCAAAGTTACAAAATAATAAATGTGAATTGAAGTTGCAATAAAATGTATGTAATACTTAAATAATGAATTCATTGATGATTTAAATATTGAATGGGAAATAAATTTTGAATGTAATGAAAGAAAATTTATAAAAGATAAAAATTTATGGAATGGAAATGAATAAAAGGTCAATGATGTGAAATGAAACCGATTGAATAAACTTAAATAATATTAAATTCTGTATTGTTTGGCTAATGGGAAATTGGGAAAGGATACTTCGAATTGTTTAAGGTTGTATGAATAATTATCTAAGGCTATTGAACTAAGGTACACTTATTAGTTTATTTATCATCCTTGTACGATAAAAAGTTTCTGAACTTGAACAGACCATTAGTTTTGATTGTTATGGATCTATGGGTGATTCCTTGTTACATATGATGGTCGTATTGTTTTGTTTGCATATGTCTTGTTTTGATTTGCTTTTGTTACTAATTGGAAAAACTAAATATTTCTTTTGTACATAATTCTCACTATATTGGATTATATAAGTGGAATACAGGTTTATTGAAGTAATAGCTACTGATTTTGGTTTCATAAATAAAGTTGTTTGCCCGACAAATAAGTATGTTTTCAGATTACGGTTTTGCAACGATATTTTATTATTTTTTCCCATGTTTTGGGATGTTTTATTATTGAAATATAATACATATATATATATATATATATATTGAAATTATTGATATTATTATTATTTTGGACCTATCCGTACAAAGGAGACCCTACCGAAATTTTTCATGAATTTAAGACTTAGAAATTTTTTGTGAAAGTGAAAATATTTTCAAACTTTTATTTAACTTGGATATGAAAGATTTAATTGTTTATATATTTTTTTAAAATTCTTAATTATGTAAGTTTAAAGTGTTTATAAATTGATTATTTAAATAAAAATATATTAGTTTCTTAATTCCTCCTTTTCCTTTCAAGGATGAAAAGTTTTGAGTGGAGGAGAGTGTAACGACCCGTATTTTTTGATAATTTAAAATATTAAATTTAATAAGGTTTTAGAATTTAATATTGTGATAAATTAAAATTTTATGATTTAATAACGAGAAAACAACTAGAATATGATTTAATAAAGTTGTTTGAATGTTTTGACAATTATTTTATGTGATTTCAATCAACTGAAATAATTGTAAAGTTAATTTGATTATAATTGTAAATAAGAAAATTGAAATATTATAACTAATATGGTAAAAACGGTAACTTTAAAATATGAATTTAATAAAATGTAAACTAATATCATATTCATTAGGTAAGAGTTGATTTAACAATAAGAGTGAAATCAAAATAAAAGAATTTATTAGAATTTAAATTTTAATAAAATAGGTTTCATTCCTGTTGTAATTTAACGTTAAAATTATATAATATTTAAATATTGAATTTGATATGGAAAATTTGTTTTAAAAGATTATAAATTTATATGTAATCAAGAATGATGAAAATGGTTACGTTTTAAAATTAGAATTTATAAGTGATTTGGCCAAATTAATAATAATTTATTTAATTAACGTGAAAATAGCCATTTGGTCACTGTCTCAAATTCCAACGAAACCAGTTTCATCGGATCCATAACAATGAATTATTGTAGGATTTCAACTTTCATAGCGATCGGACTTGTCATTTGATCGTGCGGACTCGAAGCGTAAAAATCGATTAGTAGAAATTAAACGAATATAATCTAATTTTAAAAATAACTTATATGTACTTTTGAATTAGGGTTTGTAACTAGCTCCATTGAGTTTAAAATTATAGAAAACATATATTTCGATAAATTGGATGATCCATTTTCGTTTTTAAAAGATCATGTTGTTCTGCTGCATTATTTATTTATTCTTGCTGTATGTATAACTCTATTTTGTACTGTAATAGTGTAATCACACGTCATTTGTAAAATAGCATCATAAACTGTTTCTTTGATTATTATATTTTGTCATTCCGCTGTGAGTTTTTGTGGTTTTTTTTCGATTATTTTCTCTTTTTTTCTTATTTACTTCATTAACAATCCTCCCTTTTTAATTGTTTGAGTTGACATGTGTGGTTTATTGTCAATTTAAACCGTCCAAAAAGGTGGATCGTTTCAAAGAAGGTGCACCACCCTTGAAGTATACCTCTAGTAATATACTTCTGAGAATCTCATATACTCCGTGGAACTTCTCAGAAATATACCAACCGGACCCCGCCATACTTTACCGAATATCTGAATACTTCACATCTAAATGCGCAAATGAATTCGATTTAGATGAGATGTGAAAATATCATAATAGGAGCTACCCCACAAAGCAGGACTTCCTTTCGTGCTTTGGATTCTGTCATTTACTGACAAAGGATAACAAAGCCATCGAAGCAACACATCATCTTAGAATGACGTTAATAAAGAAGCTGAAGTAATCGATAGCTGAGAAACCAACTACCGAGGATATAAAACGATCTTATATGGAAATTAAGTCTTGTATGCTTACCACCACTCATCGAGTTCAAACTTGTATTGTTTCTTAGTTAAAAATAATACCAGATAAGTCAAGGTAGTGTTACCTTAAAGTCATATCGTTTCAAAATAGCAACAAGTCTATTTCTACGATGTTTAGTGCTAATTATACAAATAAATCATTCCATACAAGTGAATCGCTTTTATGGGAATTAATTCATTTCCATCCAAACCTTTTATTTCAAAAACCCGAATTCGTATTTGGCTTAACATTACATGTATTAGCTTTAAAACACTTTGTTATAAGAGTTTACTAACTTTGAAGCGTCATTAAAACGGATTTAAAAACTTAAAACATCCTTATTGCATTGATTAATTAACTTTAAAACTTTGTTAATTAGTTAATTAATTACTTCAATAACCCTTAATTAAAAAGGATCAATCTTCTTTAAAGCATCATTAATTCAAGTAATCAATAATATAATGAATTAAATATCATTATTTAAAAGAGATTAATTAAGGCTAAACAGATTTATTAAACTTTAAAAGTCATTACTTAAAAATGATCGATTAATATAAAAACATCATTAATTAATAAATTAAAATCTTAATCAATCATTGTCAAAAGATTAATTAACCTTAAACATATTATATAAAATGATTAGTTAAATTTAAAACAACATTAACTGAGAAATTAGTTAAATTTAAATCACATCGTTAATAAGTTAATTAGTTCGCTTTAATCCTTACTAATTGAATAGTTAATTAAATTAAATAAACATCATTAAAATAATTAAATATTTTTGAAAACATCATTAATTAAAAACTTTTTTAACTTGTAAATTAATTCCAAGCACGAAAATGAAACCAAACAGTTTCGATAAAAGGTGATTTTACAAAAGTGCCGATATAGGGACTATCGCTATGCGGGCAGTTCGGAATCCAAGTTCATGTCAATTGCAACACAACCAAATGTCATATAGCAAGGGAATGAGCATACATACATGATGAACAATAATACAACATATATCAAACATTTATTTACAATGGAATTAGTTTAACTACTAGATTTTCATATAACTTAAGAAACGCTTACTAACTTTTCGAAGCAACTAATTTTCGAAGCAACAAACTGATCCAACAACCAAACCATGATTACAACTATATAATAAGTATTCAATAGCTACAAGTATGAGCATGAATATATTTTAAACTTTATGGTTCAAAGGTGGAAGCTTCACTCACCAAAAAGCTTAGTACTTGAATTAAAATTGCACTAACTTTCGAACAACACTAGAACTTAGCTTTACTATGCACTTGACTTCGATTTATGAACTTGTGAGGGTTTGAGGAGTCCATGGTGGCTCAGTCTAGGTTAGGTATGGGTTCAGCCTTGGAGTTTTTGAGGTGGAGGGGTGTTTGTTTGAAGAGGAGTGGATGTAGTGAGGTTAGATATGAAAAAGGGATAACTTTTCAAGCTTGTTTTAGGATTTTCAGTGTATGGAAGCCATGGATCATTTCATGAACATTAATTTATGGTAATGAACTTTGGAAATGAAGATGCAAAATGAAAAGAGTATGTGGTGTGGTTTTTGTGGGCAAGGAAGTGGAGTATTAATTTAAATTAACTTAAACATTTAAATAATATAAATTTTATCATGTAACATGGAAGCCAAGCATCACCACCACTCCTAGTACACACACACCCCTAGGTCCCCCACTTCACCATGCCTTACGTCCTAGTTTAGGTGATGGTTGGGTTATTTAATTAATTTCCTAAGGTTATTTAATATATTTTGTTTATTTTATGACAAATCAATTTTTATTTCTAAACTAAGCTTGATTATTAACTTTAACACATTGATTATCTTATCACAAGACATATGTGCATGTGTGTGCATGTGTATATGTGTGATAATAAAATGTGCACAATGTTTTCGATGACTTTCCGGGACCGAAAAGTCAAAATTTCGGAAAACATTTTCCGGCCATATTTTCTATTTTTAGTTGAAATATTTATTTTGGTAAAGAAAAATTAAAAAAGATTTTAGTAACATTAATTAATAGTTAAAATAAGTTTATTTGGTTGTTAAAATCTAGTATTTAAATATTTAAAAATGATTCAAATATATAAATACAAAGCGATAAATTTACGGGTCGTTATACTCTCCCTCCCCTCCCCCCAAGTAGAATTTCATCCTCAAAATTAATACACAAAAGACAATCCAAAAGGTATATATTATACCTAAAAATTCATATAACAATGCAAAGCAACTATGCCATATATAATGCATCCAAACAACAAACAACTAATTTGACAGTACATCAGGGTAAGTTTCTCTAATATGATTCTCAGTCTTCCAAGTACAATCGCGGAGATCATCACTCCATCAAACCTTCACAAGCTTCACCACCTTGTTCCTCAATCTCCTTTCATCTCGATCTTCTATGTGAAGTAGATGTCGAATTACTGTCAAATTTAGTTTTATTTTCGAGTCTTCCTGAACAAACGTCTCTATAATCAAAGATGGATCATGAACATGCTTTCTCAAGTGAGATACATGAAAGACATTTGAACTTCAGACAATCTTTCAGGAAATCCTACTCTATAGGCCAACGGTCCAATTCCGCGATGACCCGCCCTTCTCGACCCTCGAAAATCAACAAAAAACACTCCACAGTATAATATGCCGACGATCGAGTGCCGGAAAAGACAGATTGTTGAGGAAAAAGAAAAAAGGTAGAAGAAAGAAGGAAACAAACATAACAGAATCTCACAAACGCAGCGGAACAAAATATAATATATAATATCAGCTCTTTACACAAAATGAAAACTATATCTGTTTTATACAATATATCATCAGAGTATCACAAACAAACAACAATTACCATCTTGAAAATTTCAAACGAGCGCGGCAGCGGATATAAACTAGTCTCCATAGCATCTTATCCTGAACATATAATACTCGGTCTGACCCGAGCATTATAACGAAATAACACCCGAGTCAGTCTGAAATACCAGCTGATAAAGTTACACCCAAATTGATTATTAAAGTTTCAAAAATCCTTTTGAAAACAAAAGCATCTCGTAAGACCACGCCATAAATAAACATGTCGGGTTTTTACCTTACGATAGCTAAAACACTTTTTATAAAAATCCTCTGATATTATAATAAGGTCTATATACAAATACTTATTAAAATAGCCGAAATTGTTACATTCATTAATTCCTGCTACTAGCCACAATCGTGGGTAATACAAACAAAACTCGCACCGAGGACCACTCCCGATCCCCTGCAACACAAGGCCGGAACTACCCCTTACTGGATAATCCCGAGTAAGATCACCCCATTGTTGGGATCAGCAACCGCATCACTAAGCCTAATAAAAAGGGACATCTAGATAGGGATTACCTCATCCTGAAATGGGTGCTACCCACCTAGCCTTGCCGCATAACCCCTGACTTTCAGTCATTCCCGGTTGATGAGGCTTTAGGCTAAGCGTTACCTTTAGAACGTTTCACTTAGAATGCCCACTGTCCACCTGACGATGTTCCGAAAGCATTCATCCATACAAGTCCGTCCCGGGTTCAAATGGAACCGAAGGCACTACTCCTACTACATCCATTTTGGAAATATCCTCAGGATTAGTAGCGACTAGCCCTTGCACTTCACTGCTCCATCTTCGACTCCGAACTCGTTTTTCCCCCGAAAACGTACAAATCGGATCGAAGTTGGTTTTCGAGAAATTAATTTCGATCTCGGTCTCTTCGAAACGATAAGCGCATTTGGCCAATATTGATAGTCGGTTATTTAACTATCAATTAACATTCACAAACATCCATCAAACATAAACAATTTTCCCAAATTACTCATTATCCTCAAAAATATCTTTGTAAGATATATTTCCATTTTCAACCCTTTTTGAAAACAGTTTTCAAAACCCAACTCTTCTCATGGAATAAATCCCCAAATCTTTACTTCCTCTGAAAACATCCAAGTACCAATACTTAAGATGTAAATAATTTAAATTCTTTATTCTTGAAAATACATTAAAACATTTATATTAAAACTTCTTACATACTTAATTTAATATATATATATACACACTTTTTAAAAATATTTCGAATAAAACTGCTTTATAAAATATAAACTATTTTCTTCAAAATAAAGTTAAGTCATACTAAATTTTAAAATAATGCTATGAATTCCTATACAAGTTCTTAAATAAAACTTTAACCAAACTATCTTTAAAATAAATCCATTTTACAAATATAAATATTAATAATATTCCTTTAAAACGAAATACCAATTAACCCTTTAAATAGTTATTACTATAGCTAATTTGACAAATATTTACTTTTGAAATCTTTACAACTTAAATAAGAGTTTTCTTAAAAACATTTTTTTTAAAATCAAATTTTAAACTTTTAACCTTTACTTAAAAATCTGCTTTAAAACGTACTTGGCTTTTTAGGGAACTACACTTCTGTTTTCAGGATAAATCAAAGAATTCTTTTATAAATCCTACACAATTTACCTCTATTCAAATTTACCTTTAAATCCCGTAAATTGCTCCAACACTACAAAAATAAACCCTCTTTTTATTTTTAAACACACTTCCATTTCCTGAAATGTCACTTTCAAAGTATATGCTTAAAATATTTTAAATAAAGCTTCTAGAAATTACTTAATTGAAAATAATACTTAAAGAAATATATAAAGGTTTCTAAGTAATTTAAGACAATTTAACTTTTAAAACAAAGTTATTAAATTAAATATTTATATTATAATTTTCTTGTTGAAAACTTAATATTACTTTACTTTTTAAAATAATTAAATACCATAATTACTTAAATAAATGTTTACTTACATTTTAAACAATTAAAATAGTATTTCTTTTTCTAAAATATTCTAAAACACAATTTAAACTACCAACTTGTTAATTTGAAAGCTTTTCTTTGAAACATACCAAATTTCCAGGAAAAATGCACTTTCCATCCTTTAAAGATAATCTCATCTTTACTTTTTAAAACAATTATACCTTTTCCCACAAGAAATCAATATTTCCAAATTTATACACTGATAAATATTTTATTCCACTTCATTTGTAAAACCAATTTACAAATTCCCATTCCTCATCACAGTTTCAAAACTCTTAACAAGTTCCAAATCAATTTCTTGAATTTAATTTACTTAAATTCATTTCTTAAAATTCCATTCATTTTCCTTTAATTCCAATTCATTTATTGATTTTTTTTTTAAAATACAAAATTATATTTATCCAACCATAACACAGCATAACAAAATATCAAATCAATTTATCACAGGATATCAATGAAATATATCATAGACTATAAACATAATTTCTATTTGTGAGGAATGCAACTGGATCCCTCCAACATGTTTCCCTCCATCCACAGATGTTATCACAACCAATAAATATCGATCCAATCTGATAACAATAATCATATTCAACTAATCAACTAATCAATTATTTAATTATTAGTTATTTAAATTAAACGGCATCCAGATGTGAGTGAGATTAACTCACCTTGAAATCCGACGAGCGTTTCAGTTTTAAATTAAATCGAACTGTTCGATTTAATTCAAAATTTTCCCTTGCTTCAAACATCTCCAGATCTGCTGCAGCGCATAGATCGTGTCGCTGTGATTCCGACGCTTCCTGTTTCGTCGGAATCTGATAACGCATGCATGAGATATTAATTTTTAAAGTTCGAACTATAATTTATATAAATAATTAACTTTTCTTTTATTATTAATTACCAAACAAAAAGATCTGGCCACGCATCACATAAGAAGAAACCACGGCCGTCAAAATGCTTTCTTCCTCATCACGCTTCGCTCGTTCCAGAACGCAACTAACCCATCAGCCGCTCCAATTGACCAAAAATCGAAGCCCTCATGACCATCGATTCATCGATCAGGCACCGTCGCTTCGAAAGGCAAGTCGTCGCGCACCCTAGGTCGCAATAGTGCCGAGCTCGGTCAACCCTAGACCTCAGAAAACGTGCATGATCCTCACATGAACGCGGCCCCTGAACTCCTTCTCTAGTCGACGAAAGCCCATCTCCACCGTATAACATGTAGAGCTTACAGAGCTCCTCGATTCTATAGTTGAGACCTTCTTGCGAAAGGTTGAGGATAGAGAGAAAATGAAGGAGAACGAGAGGGAGTATCGGCCATTGATAAAATACAACGGCGACGGCTGAGAAAAACGAGGGTTTCGACCCTATATGTGTGTATATATATACACGTAATCTAATTATTTATTATTAAATTCACTTTTAAACAACTTTCTCAAACGATCTCCAAACAACGCGTGTCGACAGGTGATTATAAGGTTTTACCCGCATTCCTAACACAATGAAACGTGTTTCGAAGGCTAATTCGATCATATGCGTGAGTTACGGAAATAAACACTCAATTTTAAATTAAATTGATTAAAATAGTTTCTATGCGTTTTGATCTGCCAAGGTCAAACAACAACACCGATTGCTACGAAAATTGAAATCCGAAAATAACTAACAATTATGGATCCAATGGAACTGGTTTCGTCGAATTCCGTGACTGTGCCCTGGAAGGCTATTTTAACTCGTCGATTAAATCGAGCGATTTCCGAAATTGTCGAAATCATCTAAAATTTCACTTTTAAAACTTTACTAACTTAATAATAAATCATATAGAATTTATATTCACATCAGGAATCATTTTGATTCACTTCGAACCAAAATCTGATTATTTGCCTTATTGTATTATTAAATTCCATTATTAAATTAATATAAAATTCCAAATTCAACTTATTGACTTTTAATCCCATCCAACATTCCAATATTATAATTCAAATCCAAATAGACTTAAAATAAATTTTAGAATCTTATTTTTATATCTATTTATACCTAGATTCACCAATTATCCCAATTCCAATATTAAATTATTATTATTCAAATTTCAACTAAATTCTCGTATTTGAAATTTAACTAATTCTATTAGTTTAACCAAAATCTTTTTACTTCAAAATCAATTCAAAATTCACATTTAATATTTAAAATGAATTAAATGTTCAAAATTAACGACTAGAAATTCTGGGTCGTTACAAATTCTCTCGAGGATTCTAAATGGTCCACGAATCTTTCTGGGTCGTTATAAATTCTCTCGAGGATTCTAAACGGTCCACGAATCTGGGTGCTAGCTTTCCTGCACTTCTGAATGTTACAACTCCTTTGATCGGAGAAACTTTCACAAATGTAAAATCCCCGACCGTAAACTCTACGTCCCTTCTCCATTGATCGGCATAACTTTTCTGTCAAACCTAGGCTTCTTTCATCCTTTCCTTGATCATAGCTGTTGGAACTGGACCAGCCGCAGTGATAGTGGTGGGTGTATTTCAAAATTTTTACCCTATTGGATCTTTTATTGGGCCTATGAAGTCTAATTCATTTAGAAAAATTCTAAATTTGTTTTTAATAAAATCATGTATTTTATTTAAATTTAAGTATTTTGTAATGTAAGGTTAATTTGAATGATTTAATTTAGTATATACATGTATCATATACACATATATGTGTGCATGTGTAACGTTATACTCCGTGAAGGGTATACCATGCCCGTATATAGATATTCGGATTTACATGGCAATCGACATATTACCTCATTTCGTATGTATTGTATGTTGTCTTAATATGTGCATAAATCCATAATGCAAAGTATATGAATATAAATACGTACACATATATTTAAAATATATTTTATAACTAAAAGTCTTAAAATTATACATATATATATATGTGTGTATGTATGTATGTATGTATGTATGTATGTATGTATGTATATAATTTAAAAAATTTGTCTAAATATATATACATAATTAAACATATAAAATTATACATACATATATATGTATGTATATATAATAATTAAATAAATATATATACATATAAGGTTAAATAAAATGTGTATATATGAATAATTAATTACATTAAAATACTTGAAATATAAATAATATATATATATATTTAAATTATTTCCAAATCAAAATTATCATAACAAGCATAAATTAATAATTTTATAATTTTATCATTAATATAAATATAATAAATAGTTTTGATCATAATTAAAAATATTAGTAATAAATATTAAAAAATCAAATTTTGAAATTAACAGAAATTTAGGATCATACAATACAGGTTTAAAAAAATCATGATTTTTTGAAATAAAATATTACTTTTAATAAATAAATAAAATTTCAACCGAAGTAATTTAATTATTAAAATATTAAATATTGACAAAAAATTATAAAATAAATTTCCTTGGGTTACTGAATAGGTGATAATTTTAAAATTATAAAATCGAATTTCAGTGCAACAATTATTTTAGATATAATAAACAATTTAAATAATAAATATAAGATAATTCAAAATTATTTATACATATATAATTTATTTTCGAATTTGATAATTCATATTATGTATAAATAGGTGTAAGGAAAAGCTCTAAGCTATTTATACACCATAAATATACATATATTTAATTATATGTTTAAAATATACATTAGTCTATATTTAAATTAGTATATAAATATACATAAAATAATTAATAATGACAAAATTTAGTTTTTTTTACAGCAGTTTAGATTTGTTCATACATAAATTATAACACATAATAATATAATAACCATGCACATAACCAAACTAATTTGTGATAACTACATATACCTACAAAAATCTCACCTAACTAGATATACAACATTAATATATATATATATATATATATATATATAGATTTGGGATTAATCAATATTAAATCATAAAATATGATATGATCATTGTAATATGTAATTAAAATACCGATTGATGATGCATTTGAGTCCACTTGAATATGTGAATTTCCTTCTCTAGTTATGCTCGATCCGTCAAATTGCAAGTCTAGAATCGTTGATATTTTCTATAAAATAGTGCTTTTACTTAATTTGAATTGATTTGAGATTTTTAGAACTGGTATGGGGATTAATTTTAGCTAGCAAACTTGATAATTATGGAATCCAAAATTTGTTTTTGATTAAGGGTTTAGAGATCCATATATATAACCTTGTAAAAGAGAGATATTAGGACAATCTCATTGCATATTCTCTCTTAATTCTAGCCATCCATCTCTAGGTCTAATCCTAAGTTTTAGCCGCCTCTAATAACTTGTCAAAATCGAAATTTGCAGCTCTAAAGATGGGCTTTAAGCCCAAGCCAAAATGCAATGTAATTAAATCTAATTTAATCGCTTATCGATATCGTATATCGGTTGGTACATTTATAACTATTATAAATATATATAAAAAAATATTTCTCAAACCATATTCAAATTTTATAACTAATATTTAATAAATATTAACTAATTAATTTATATAAAAAAATTATAAACTAATTAAATCTTTCGGTCTTAAGGGAATTCATCATTTCAGTTGTGTAACTCTTGGGTGTAAATTTGGTCAGCAATTAGCACTGAACTATTCAGATATTAACGTTCACACGTCACTTAGCAAGTGGTGTGACATTATGGCCAAATTTATCGCTTACTCATTTTCGGTAAAATCCAATTTAAGTTTAGTAAGCGTTACTTGGTTGTGACATTTGTTTACACCAATTCTTTTCGTCAAAACTATATCACTTTGGACTTACGTTATTTGGTAACGGTCAAAATTCCAACCTCGTCCATATTCAACTTTATAGTCCAAATACAAAGTTTTTGGTTCAATAATAACAATTATAATTGATCAACTTAGTCCAAATTGAGTTGACTGTGATACTAACCGCATATAATTGAGGAGACGAATCTTCTCTTGAATAGTGCTTCACTCAATACTTCCACTCGATCCAACTATAGTCACTCGATGGACGCCATGCATGATTTGGCTATAATCAAGGCGGAGCTTTCATATTAAAGATCCACGGTATTCTCAAGTTGAGAGAACTATGAAAATCAGTCACATCGATATTTTTTGTTTGACCTTAGTTATATTAACCAACAGAAAACTATCGAGTGAGTCGTTCCATGGTTATCCAATAACTATTAGTACGTAACCCCTAGATGCCCCCGATAGCCATAAGTAATATACCGCCCAACATTTAGAGAGCGTTACATACTCCGGTCTCAACGGATACATCGATATCAAGTCCATCTACACTATGAACATTTAAAACGGTATATTTGTTCCATTGTGATAAATTACTCATAGTTACAACACTTTGTAACTACTATCACAAAATATACCATTTATGGATTTTTCTATTAAATATAATTTTAATTAAGTTAATTACTTAATATAATCATATTATATCAAGTATATAATAGGAAGAAAATACCTTTTATTTCGAACAAGAATTGTCAATGAGTCGATATATGTAACAAACTACATAATTGCCCGTAGGGTATATCCCTAACTCTATCAATCTCCCACTTTCACTTGGGGTCATTTGTGAAATCTAATTCCAACTTCCCCAATCAGTTTTCTCAAAACCAATTAGGCCGGTCCCTTAGTGAATGGGTATGCTATTATGTTTTAATTATATACTTTGTCCATTAACTCTCTCTGACACTGATAAACTGCCTTTACCATGTGAAACAATTCGAAGTATGTCTTTCGACTTCTAGTGAGATTTAAGTTCTATCATGATCAATTTCATGAAATTGTTATCTTATAACAATATTATAGGATTCTCAACATTTGGAATCGCCTTTGGCTCAATTATAAATTTATGCATTTATATATATGTATACAATGGTTTGTTATAGCGCAATTCAAGTTAATGTTCTCAACATTTCATTGAATCGACCACAATCACCTTTATTTTGAAACATTTTCAAATTAAAGATTTTAACTTGAATTCTATCATTGACATTTTATACTCAATATCACTTATAAAAGTTTGTGTCTAAACATTCCACATAATGAGTTCATAGTTTCTGCAAACAATTCTCTAGTATTTCATAAATACACGAGAACATCAGCCAGGCACTTAATGATATCAACTTGAATTTTATATTTGCTCCATGTATAAATTACATAAACAAACCACAATATCATACATAACTAGTATGATAATTCCTATTGCTAATGCATAAGTAATCCAACTTACATGTTCTCTTTTTAATGGGGTGCTCTTGTATATCGTTTTGGGATGATCCCTATATCTTTTATACTCATAAAAGACATCATTTACAATCCAAAATTAAGTATTAAAACAATAAAGTTGATAAAATCAAGCATATTGTTAAAATCAACAACGTGAAATAATGTATCTTTTAACGTTCTTTCTTATAAACACACGGTTCCTCTTCACTTTGATTGAAAATCAAACTATTTGATATTTCTATCAAAATACTTATTCAATCTTGATGCTTGTAAAATGATACATTCGTATCATTTCTTGGATCATATCCAAGGACTCACAAACCCAATATCGCTCCCACTGATTTTGAGACATTTCTGGTTAATATGTGTAAACGGCTTACTCTAAATCATTATTTAGAATTTTCTTTTTCAATACATAAGTACCAAACACTAACTCTTATCGAGCGATAATTTTGTGAGCAAATCTGAATTAACTTGAGCATGTTGAATACCGAATCTATTATGCGAATTTCAACAATTGGTATTTGCGATATTATTCTTATCAACGTTGCATTTAGTTCCAACCACATTAGTCTTTCCAATAAAGACACAATCTCAGCCGATGGATAACATCTCTTTGGTTACGATCACCAAAATCATATTTTGATAACGTACTTGGAATTCTTTCAGATTCGTGCATCATACCATATATAGTCAATAGTCTTAATGGTTTAGTTGAACAACTGAGGGTAATGTATATTGTTGACATTAATAAGAAACTCATAGTTTCTCTTCGATGTATGAAAATACATATTATACATTCTAATGCTATGTGTTCATTTAGGTTAGTTAATTTAACTTCATCTCATATAATTAGTTCTATCTATGGATCGGACCCAATTCCATTTAACTACCAAAAATTTCTCAAAGAAATTCCGTCACAATGAAGTTGATATATCTTGAAATAACATTTATTTCTTAGTGCAAATATAATAGGGATTCATAAATGCTTTATGAACCATTTTATTTATAAAATTAATTTTAGTTACAAAATTATGTTCAAAACATAAATATGTCATTTTATGACAGATCTTTCCAAAAAACATTTTGGATATTCATACAAGATCCCTCATGCGTAATTATTACGTGCAATCTTTCGACTCGCACAACCTACTAACTCCTTGGCCTAGGATTCTTACAAACCCTTATCTTGTATGATTTTGTAAATTATTTTTTAGATGAAATAATATCAACCTTGTTTACTGCTCTTAAGTATATGACCTTATAGAAAGAAACTAACTCAACTTCATTCACAATTAATCGTAAATTTTTCAATAATGTCTGATTACTTCTTATCGATGCATTATTATGTATCATACAGAGGAGTGACTTTTAAGATTGAATCAATTTTCTTTTTTAGGTACATTTGGAACTTTTTCCAATATACTCGCTTATTTGATCAAATCATTTTATTCTACTGCATGTTATTTGATTTACTTTTCTTTTATATTATGTGATTTTATCATAAACTTACTACATGTGTATCCAATACGTATGTACATGTTGGTAACAAATCATCGATGAATATAAAAAAGTATGTGGAAACCTTTTGGTATTAATAGACTTGTGATTGCATACATCATTATATATTAATTCAAAGAGTTCATCAACTCTTATGATGCTGCCACTGAGTGGGTGCATAGCCATTAACTATTTGAGATATAATTATCCTATATCATATGATTCATGATCATATAGTAAAATTATTTCTCAAAACTTTGGCATAGTCTATAATTCCAAAACAACTGTAAATAATATTAGACACATATATATTTTTTTTGCATCACTTTTACTATAAAAAAATTCCATAATATAGCTCTATTTCATAATTAATATTCATAATAGTCACATTAAAATATAGTGTTATCTATTTTTTAGTCAATACTAAGAATAAACGTTATTTCACAAATATTGTTCGGTATATTTTACAAAACCAATTTTCGTAATTTGATGCAATCTTTAGGTGCTATATGGCATGCTCCCACAATTTCCGCCATTACTATAATAGCGTACTAAATTTAGAGGTCCACCATTCACTTAATATTGTTTACTTATTTCATATGCTGCAACTAGTTTACAGTGGAGAGTTCTTTGATCAAATATCTTAAACTCAAAGAAACAAATGTTATAGAAAACAATTTTCTATATGAAAATACATTTCGGAATAAAAATCTTACTTCATATTCCAATATTTAGTATAAGTTATTATTACAATTCTTGTTTCCAATGTCTCTCTATAAAGTAGAAGTGACTATTCATTCTCTTCATTCCAACTTTACCTTAAATTGCATCGATTCTTATACATTCATTTTTCTTTCAAATGGCCAAACTATTCAAAAAAACCGTACTACAATATCATAACAAACCTTTTACAAAAGCACATTCGATTATTCTTAACATTTGTAACATTAAATATGTTGCACTTTATGTAAACCGCTCAAGATGACATTTCAATGATCGAGTTCTTAGATGTAACTTATATTTTATGGTCTTGTGTTACATTAACACAATATGATCCTTTTGAAATCATTCAAGTTGAATAATGATCTTAAAATATTGTTTATTGGCTTACTTCTAATGAACTAACTTCATCGAAATATTGTACCCCACAAATTATGACTATTCACCATATAATATTTATATGTGAAAGTACATGATCAAATATCCATAGTCTTGAATTGCATTTAGAATTCAAAAACTCATAAAATGCAATACACGGTCTAAACCAAATAAGCATATACGTGACCAACTTATGAATGTATTAAGTAGTTGAAATTAAGCACTTACATGGGTATAGAAACATTATATGACGTGCAATTAGAATTATTGGTAAGTATATATTATATTTCTATTTGTGAACTTTCAATTCAATTTGATTACATATGTTAATTGACAAACGTTTTATCAATCATATTAAATGCACAAATTTATTCCTGTAGATAATTATAACACTATATAACATATGTTCTTACAATATTAGAAATGTTAAATGTTACCATTTCATTTTTCTAATAAGGATCCCATTGGTCTTTTATGTTTCTCCAAACCCTAAGATGAAACATATAAGTCTTACAGCTTCACTAGTGGGTGTTAGGACTCGTTTGTTTTGGTATTTTGAGCTTGAGTTTGCTTAACAAATCATAGCCCCACAAACGATGGATAACTCCTTATCGGTTGTATCATATACAACTCCTAAACCATTTTCTTTGTTCTAATCTCATTTTGGCCTTGAGTTTACTCAACAAATCGAAGAGATTATTCAATCATACCTACCATATCGTGATGACCTAAGTATAATATATATACCTTGAGTTTGCTCAACAAATACATATAGTTATCTTACCTCATCTGTTCAATATATTAATAATACTACACATGTGACGTTTGCAATTTTTCGTCCACGAAGGTCGACATTAATACGTCCACTGTATCAACTGCCGAGCAATCAAAGGCCGGAAAACCGAACCATTAGGGTTAAAGAAGAGGTAGAAGATAGAAGAAGAAAGAAAAAAATAAGAAGGAAACAGAAACAACATCAGAAACTCACAATCGCAGCGGAACAACATATAATAGACAAATGAATAATCTCTAAAAACAAAGAACTATATCAGTTATTACATTACATTACATCACATTACATTACATTATACTATCAGAGTTTACAACAACAAACAGCGGAAAAGAAATACTATATTAGGGCTGTCAATTTCCTACACGACCCGAAACACGACCCGAAACCTGCACGGAAATTAGCAGGTTAACCCAACCCATTAAATTGGCGGGTCATTTTCGGGTCAACCCGAATTTGACCCGTTTATAAACGGGTGGGTTTCGGGTTGACCCGCTAACCTGAAACTGACCCGTTAACAACCCGTTTATACAGTATATAGGTTGAGCTGACCCGTTTACGACCCGCTCCGACCCGTTTATGACCCGTTTGTACCTTATACGGGTTATACGGGTTGACCCGACCCGTTTACGACCCGTTCCGACCCATTTACGACCCAATTAAACCTTATACGGGTTGACCCGACCCGTTTACGACCCGTTTTCACCTTATACGGGTTGACCTGACCCATTTACGACCCGACCCGACCCGACCTGTTTATAATCGGGTTACACGGGTTGGGTCGGGTCAACCCGTTTATAAACGGGTCGGGTTCGGGTTGAGCTTTTTCGACCCGTTTAATAAACGGGTTGACCCGACCCATTTAAAATCAACCCGAACCCGACTTGACCCGACCCAAACCCGACCCGACCCGACCCATTGACAGCCCTATACTATATACTAGTTGATACGCCAACCCATCCAGCTTGCTCCTGATCTCCACAGCAACTCCTGTATTCCAGAATGACCTAATAACCTGACTCTTGACTGCCCGTGTTAAAATTGGTGGGCACCCAGAGTTTAGGAAGGAATCAATAAACTCCAGGTCAGTCATGGGACTGGTGTGAGAATTTAAAACAGTTTATTTTTAAAAATAAACAAAGAAATATTTTAAATTAGATTCGCAATGCTTTTAGAAAATGAAAATACCATAAGGCCTCCCGCACACACACAATGCAAACGCAGAATCGGAGGAGATTTCTCCTTATGATAGTCAAACATGCTTGATACGCAAATTTTCTTTGATATTATTACTATAAGTGCGAAGTGTAGGAAAACATTTCGAAAGTAATGATATAAATCTTAGCCAACATACGACCGGTATCGTACGCCTACTATAGCTACCATCTAAACAGTGGGGCGCCACCATAAGTAAATGGCAGGTTCTACAACTAAAACCGTACAAAGCTCGTATTATTTCTTTCGATTTCCAGCAAATGGTTAGGCCAAGGAACTTTCCATTGCCACATGGGCACGCCTCTGGAAAGACTCCCCGAGAACTAAGCCGGATCTTTGCCAACACAAGGTCGGGTTACCCCTAACCGGGTAACTACTGACACGAATATGCCATCCCCCGGTCGCAACCGACCTAAATCCCGGGATTCACCAACAACCACAAAGTAATAAGTTTGCAGCAGCAACATAGGTTAAGTATCAGGGCTCCATACCATAATACCACCTCTATCCAAAAGGAAATGACATACACTAAGGGGGCGCGATCCCCTAATAACCTTGCTGCAACTTTTCCTGTTTTGACCATTTTCGGGGTGTGAGGTCCGACGAAGTCTCGTCCACAAAGCTACGCTTTATACAAAAGTCACGCTTTGATCAACAAATGCTCAACAGCAATTCGTATACCACATTACCAAATTCGGGAATATATCACTAGTAACCATCAACTACATAACCTCTGAGCTCGTACGTCTCAGAGAAGGGTGTTAAGCTAAGATAATAAATTCTCCGCCACCAACAGAAATATATTTGATAGAAACCAGCTTCACATCTCAAATTGTAATGTCAGACACACATCCATACAAGTCTATTCCAGGTTCGAACAGAACCGAAGGCACTTCTAAAGAAGCCCTTGCAATCTGGATATTCACTAATCACGACCGGACTTCCCATCACAAAGGGTGATAAAATCTCTATATCGGAGATCAGCCATGCAGAGTCATTCGACGGTAATCCTTCCGTTTTCAAAAATATCCGGTCTTCAACACCGGTCTTCAAATGCTATCCATTACGACATATCACTATTCGGAATTGGATTTGTGACACAAAGGTCCTCTCCCGGCTAAACCGAATAACGAGCGCTTATTTTCAAAAATAAGTGTAGCATTCAAATTCAAGCAAATCACAACAAATACCTATTTAAAGGTAAATATTGATAGTCGGTTATTTAACTATCAAAGCAAACCAACAAATATTCAGCACCATAACAATCACTAGGCCCTTTTTATTAATCTTCCATAAATTAAATAACTTGCCAAATATTCACTTCAACTTATCTTTAAAAAGATATATTCTCTAAACCTTTTCAATTTCTACATTGGGAAACATTTCCAAATACTTATTCATTTTCATTTCAAACTGGTTCATTTAAACCAATTAAATAAATCCTTACCGATTTACTTCAAATTTACGTTCCAAATCCGTAAATTTATTTCCACACTTCAAAAATAAATCAACGTTTATTTTCAAACAAATTTCCCTTTCCTTTATAAATTCCATGTGAATTTAAATTTCCAAATATCCATTGATATACGATTTTCAAATCGACTTCAAATATTCACTTTCGATTTATCTTTAAAAGATATAATCTCAAAACATTTCACTTCATATTGGAAAACATTTCCATACTTATTGAATAATAAGTAATTCACAAATCTATTTATTTTCAATACTTAGAAAATATTCAATATACTTAAAACACGATTAAGTATATATTTTATTCTTTAAGGAAAACATTCTCTTAAACACATTTATTTGGGTCAAAACGAATGTTGCGTAAAACATCGTTACGACAACCCCAAATCACTAGTATAGGGATTCGAAATTCAGATAGATATATATAAATCCCAATACTATACAAAAACACTTCCTTTCGAAAATCATTTACTATAACAACAGTGTTATAGTCCACCATTTCCTTATTTCTCAAAAACGTCTATTTCAATAGTGAATGTTGAAATCTATGGTTCCGATACTTAATACATTTTAAAACAACTTCAAATAATTTTAGTTCCATTTAAAATATCACTTTCCAAAAACATTTCTTTAATATATTATTCACTATCCAAAATCGTGAATATACTTCGTTAACCAAATTCAACATTTCTACATATTTTATTTTAAAGGATTATCCACTGTCCAAAATCGTGAATATATCTCCTTAATAAGCTATAATAATTAAGTTATCAAAATAAGTCGATTTCGGATTTATAAAACAACCTTTAAAAATTCAAATTTATATAATTTATAAAAACTTCAACTTATAAAATCCCATAATTTACAAATTCTACTTATATCTCATTTAAATGCTAAAATCCTATTTATAAGTTAATTACTTATAAATCTTTTATTTTACAAAATCTATTCATTTTATAACTTCACAATTTATAAATCTATAAATTTCAGTCATTTATGAAATCCATTCATACTTCGTTTTAACACTTATAAAAACTCCTTTTATAATTCCAATATTTTAATTTATAAATATCACTTTTATAAACCTTTTATATAAAGCTTTTTATAATAATTCAAAAATCTCAATCTAAACTACTTTATAAAATCATTAACTCCACATTTCAAAAATCACATTTTAACTATATTTTCTCAAAAATCATAAATTTTATAACATTAAAATTTTAACGTTTATTTATTTAAAATGAATCAATTCCAAAATTTAATAAAACGTATACTTCCAAAAATCACTTTAAAAATTCTTTTAAATTTGAAAATCATCACTTTAACATTTTTAAAACTCCAAAAATAGGCCCAATGCTGCAACAACACTAAATATAACAATCACGGCACCCAAACATCATATATCCATATAATAACAGAATATATCACAATATCTGTAAATAAATCAATACGGTTGAGGAATCCAGTTGGATCCCTCCAACCTGTTTCCCTGTATCCACAGATGTTAGCACAATACCAATACCGTTTCAATACGGAATATCGTGGTATATGGGTTTATAAAATATTATCCGCTATTATGCGGTGCAATAAGGCCTCATCCGCTATATATTGTGGGAAAATCAACTCCAAGTACATATATAATACCAATTACACTCAAGATGGAATATCGCGGTATATGTTTTTAATAAATAACATCCGCTTAACATACGGCGCGTAGGGTCTATTTCAAAACAATAGACATTCAATCACATAATCAAGCAATTTTAGATCTAACTATTTAAAATTTAAATCGAAACAATTTCGATTGAGTGAGAAGTTCTCACCTTGTTTCAAATAACAGTTGCAGCGTTTTATTTCGAATAAAATTAAACACGCGTTTAATTTTACCCAAAATTTTCACCAGCTCCAATCAACTCCAATCCAGCTCCATCGCGTAGTATTTACAAATACGATTCCAACGCAATTTGTTTCGTCCAAAACGGACCTCGTATTAAAGAGTTATGATAGTTTAAAGTTTATAAGAATTTAAATATAAACTAATTTACTATTTTCTTTTCTATTTTATTAACCTTTAACATCACAGCCATTGATTTTGAGCCAAGCAGATATGGGCCGCATTCACTTTTATCTTCTTCTTCCCGTTCAATTATACGAAAGCCATACGGCCGCCCTAAACCCTAAATTAATGCAACTCCATCGACGACTGAAACCACATCACTCCACCACCAAACGATGGCTCATGCTCGCCTACACCTCCACCTACAACCATGAAGAGCTCGGACCTCCCCATGACGAGATCCAATGACTTGAATGCGACCACAACGTAAGCTCCTACCTCCCTCCTCGTTGCGAATTAGATGATCACCACCGTTGATCTTCTAGAACTCACTACCCTCCACGAATCTCTAGTTGAAGTCTCGGCCTTAAAGCTGATGGATAGAGAGAAAATCTAGGAAGAAGTTTGGTGTTTTCTGGCCATTGAAAGTTTTGAACTGGCGGCTAGGGTTTAGAGAGGAAGGGTTTGTGAAAAATGAATGTATTATGGTCCTTTTATATAAAATTTTCGAAAACACTATTCATCTCCGAATTTTCGAACTCCAAACGAAGCATGTTGGCTGACGTTTCTAGAGTTTAACCCGCGTTTCGGACACAATGGAACATGTTTAGGAAGCTATTTGATCATATGTGCGAGTTACGGAAATAAACGATCAAATTTTAAATTAAATCGGTTAAACTAATTTCGATGCGTTTTGGCTTGCCCCGGACAAACCGTAAATCCAATTGACACGAAATTTGAAACCATACAATAATAAAATATTACGGATCCGATGAAACTGGTTTCGTCGAAATCCGAGACTGTTTGAAAAATGACTATTTTTAGTCGTCAATTAAAAATTAAAATATTCAATTTTTGCAATTTAACTTTTAATTCAACTTAAAAGTTCTATAACATCATTCTAACTCCAATATGATTTAATACAACTTTATAAATCATTTTCAATCTCATTAAACCCAATTTCCAATTATTTTTGTAATTTCAAATATTAAATTATCGATTTAATTATCCAATTAAATCCAGATATTCGAAATAAAATTTATTTGACTTAAAAATTTTACTTGTTAATATTTAAAATCAATTAAATATATGAATCTCAATTGACAGAAATTCTGGGTCGTTACAAACTTCCCCCCTTAAAAGAATTTCGTCCTCGAAATTACCAAGTAAGGAAAAGTTATAGAATCCATTAACTTTTCAAACATCCATTCAAATTAGATTTCAAATTCACTTAAGTGTTTAACTTTCCTAGAATCCAATAGTTAAACTTCTTACAATAAATTTACTAAGTTTCAAATCATACTTAGTTATCTTTTCAAAAATTTCCAATTTTCTCAAAAATATTCTAACGCCTTAAATTTTCAAAAAAATTAGCCATAGTCTCCTTTGCGCGGCTCGATCCGAAAAAAAAATGGCAATATATATATCACAAATATACATCTCATCAAAGTAATGAGGCGTCCCGCAGGGAAAAAAGTGTAAAAGTACGATATGTAATCCGAGATATGTACCTTATATATTATTAGCGAGCATATACGGCTAATATAGCGCGAAAGCGAGCTCCAAAAGCGAAGCAAGCACAATCCACACCTACTAAACACTCAACAAATAATGAGAAACATGTATATATGAGAGTAATATCGATATACAACATATACCATTACAACAACTACATATTCCAATATAGCAAATGCAACAAAAGCAACAAATTCAACCATCAACCAACTAGCATTCAACTAACATCCATAACCAAATCAATACACTTTCACTTCTCATTAATATTCAATGAATTGGTTTTTCATTTAAATCACATTTGATTCATTAACATTGGACTTTACTAACATTCATTTTCAATTTCAATTAGTTTGCATTCACTAACTTATATTCAAGTTGGTTCACTTCCAAATCAAATACAATTCCATTTAGATTTACTTAACTTCCAATTTGATTTCAATTACTTTAGCTTTCAATTTCATTAATTCAACTCCATATGGATTTCTATACAATCAACTAACAACAATCAAAAAAATCAATATATATCCAATACAACCAAATTCATTTAATTTTCTTTACTTTACATTCAATTTGGTTTAACACTTTTAATTCCAATTGGTTTCATATTAAATTGACTTCCCTTTCAATTATTCAATTTCTTTTTTCAACTTCGTTAGCTTCTAATGAATTAACACTTACATTCATTGTTTTATATCAATTCATTTACATTAGATTGATTAACATTCAATCCATTTATTAATTCTATTGCTAATTCATTTAACAAATAAGGTTGAATTTCATTACATAACTCAAGTTCTTATCCATTTAATTTACTTTATTATTTTACTTCGAAACCATAATCAACTTCATTCAACATTACTTAAGTTATATGCCATTTCAAACATAATTTGTTTAATTTAACTTAAATTTCCACTTATAAATCCAATTCAGATTCCAATTTCAGTTCTATTTACTTACAAATTCGAAATGGATTTCAATTTCATTTTCTTGCACTTGCAAATTTTATTTATTCATTCACAATTTATTTCTTAAAAATTATTCCTTTATATATAAAATATAATAAAGGTAAAATTATTTCATTTATCCAATTTAAAAATGATACTATGTCAGTTTATCTCGTTTAAGAGTTTAGAAACCCCTATCGAAACAGTTAGCTAGACTGCATTGACCAGAATCTACAAACAATCAACCGATAAGTCAACACAATACAAAACAATTTTTATATTCACTAACAAATACGCACTCATATCTATTAATACACTCTAACTCATCCTAGAGTATTGCTGACTCTATCTCTAATGAGTAATTCCCAACAGAGCCAAGGTTGTCACTTAACAATATGCTCTGATACCAAATTGTAACGTTTGCAATTTTTTGTCCACGAAGGTCGACATTAATACGTCCACTGTATCAATTGCCGAGCAATCGAAGGCCGAAAAACCGAACCGTTAGGGTTAAAGAAGAGGTAGAAGATAGAAGAAGAAAGAAAAAAAAACAGAAACAACATCAGAATCTCACAATCACAGTGGAACAACATATAATAGATAAATGAATAATCTCTAAAAACAAAGAACTATATCAGTTATTGCATTACATCACATTACATTACACTATCAGAGTTTACAACAACAAACAGCGGAAAAGAAATACTATATACTAGTTGATACGCCAACCCATCCAGCTTGCTCCTGATCTCCACAGCAACTCCTGTATTCCAGAATGACCTAATAACCTGACTCTTGACTGCCCGTGTTAAAATTGGTGGGCACCCAGAGTTTAGGAAGGAATCAATAAACTCCAGGTCAGTCATGGGACTGGTGTGAGAACTTAAAACAATTTATTTTTAAAAATAAACAAAGAAATATTTTAAATTAGATTCGCAATGCTTTTAGAAAATGAAACTACCATAAGGCCTCCCGCACACACACAACGCAAACGCAGAATCGGAGGAGATTTCTCCTTATGATAGTCAAACATGCTTGATACGCAAATTTTCTTTGATATTATTACTATAAGTGCGAAATGTAGGAAAACATTTCGAAAGTAATGATATAAATCTTAGCCAACATACGACCAGTATCGTATGCCTACTATAGCTACCATCTAAACAATGGGGCGCCACCATAAGTAAATGGCAGGTTCTACAACTAAAACCGTACAAAGCTCATATTATTTCTTTGGATTTCCAACAAATGGTCAGGCCAAGGAACTTCCCATTGCCACATGGGTACGCCTCTGGAAAGACGCCCCGAGAACCTAGCCTGATCTCTGCCAACGCAAGGCCGGGTTACCCCTAACTGGGTAACTACTGACACGAATATGCCATCCCCCGGTCGCAACCGACCTAAATCCCGGGATTCACCAACAACCACAAAGTAATAAGTTAGCAGTAGCAACATAGGTTAAGTATCAGGGCTCCATACCATAATACCACCTCTATCCAAAAGAAAATAACATACACTAAGGGAGAGCGGTCCCCTAATAACCTTGCTGCATCTTTTCCTGTTTTGACCATTTTCGAGGTGTGAGGTCCGACGAAGTCTCGTCCACAAAGCTACGCTTTATACAAAAGTCACGCTTTGATCAACAAATGCTCAACAGCACTTCGTATACCACATTACCAAATTCGGGAATATATCACTAGTAACCATCAACTACATAACCTCTGAGCTCGTACGTCTCAGAGAAGGGTTTTAAGCTAAGAGAATAAATTCTCCGCCACCAACAGAAATATATTTGATAGAAACCAGCTTCACATCTCAAATTGTAATGTCAGACACACATCCATACAAGTCTATTCCGGGTTCGAACAGAACCGAAGGCACTTCCAAAGAAGCCCTTGCAATCCGAATATTCACTAATCACGACCGGACTTCCCATCACAAAGGGTGATAAAATCTCTATATCGGAGATCAGCCGATGCAGACTCATTCGACGGTAATCCTTCCGTTTTCAAAAATATCCGGTCTTCAACACTGGTCTTCAAATGCTATCCATTACGACATATCACTATTCGGAATGGGATTTATGACACAAAGGTCCTCTCCCGGCTAAACCGAATAACGAGCGCTTATTTTCAAAAATAAGTGTAGCATTCCAATTCAAGCAAATCACAACAGATACCCATTTAAAGGTAAATATTGATAGTCGGTTATTTAACTATCAAAGCAAACCAACAAATATTCAGCACCATAACAATCACTAGGCCCTTTTTATTAATCTTCCATAAATTAAATAACTTGCCAAATATTCACTTCAACTTATATTTAAAAAGATATATTCTCTAAACCTTTTCAATTTCTACATTGGAAAACATTTCCAAATACTTATTCATTTTCATTTCAAAATGGTTCATTTAAACCAATTAAATAAATCCTTACCGATTTACTTCAAATTTACGTTCCAAATCCGTAAATTTATTTCCACACTTCAAAAATAAATCAACGTTTATTTTCAAACAAATTTCCCTTTCCTTTATAAATTCCATGTGAATTTAAATTTCCAAATATCCATTGATATACGATTTTCAAATCGACTTCAAATATTCACTTTCGATTTATCTTTAAAAGATATAATCTCAAAACATTTCACTTCATATTGGAAAACATTTCCATATTTATTGAATAATAAGTAATTCACAAATCTATTTATTTTCAATACTTAGAAAATATTCAATATACTTAAAACACGATTAAGTATATATTTTATTCTTTAAGGAAAACATTCTCTTAAACACATTTATTTGGGTCCAAACGAATGTTGCGTAAAACATCGTTACGACAACCCAAATCACTAGTATAGGGATTCAAAATTCAGATAGATATATATAAATCCCAATACTATACAAAAACGCTTCCTTTCGAAAATCGTTTACTATAACAACAGTGTTATAGTCCACCATTTCCTTATTTCTCGAAAACGTCTATTTCTACAATGAATGTTGAAATCTATGTTTCCGATACATAATACATTTTAAAACAACTTCAAATCATTTTAGTTCCATTTAAAATATCACTTCCCTAAAACATTTCTTTAATATATTATTCACTATCCAAAATCGTGAATATACTTCGTTAACCAAATTCAACATTTCTACGTATTTTATTTTAAAGGATTATCCACTATCCAAAATCGTGAATATATCTCCTTAAATAAGCTATAATAATTAACTTATCAAAATAAGTCGATTTCGGATTTATAAAACAACGTTTATAAATTCACATTTATATAATTTTATAAAAAATTCAACTTATAAAATCCCTTAATTTACAAATTCTATTTATATCTCATTTAAATGCTAAAATACTATTTATAAGTTAATTACTTAAAAATCTTTTATTTTACAAAATCTATTCATTTTATAACTTCATAATTTATAAATCTATAAATTTCAGTTATTTATGAAATCCATTCATACTTTATTTTAACACTTATAAAAACTTGTTTCATAATTCCAATATTTTAATTTATAAATATCACTTTTATAAACCTTTTATACAAAGCTTTTTATAATAATTCAAAAATCTCAATTTAAACTATTTTATAAAATCATTAACTCCACATTTCAAAAATCACATCTTAACTATATTTTCTCAAAAATAATAAATTTTATAACATTAAAATTTTAACGTTTACATATTTAAAATGAATCAATTCCAAAATTTAATAAAATGTAAACATCCAAAAATCACTTTAAAAATTCTTTTAAATTTGAAAATCATCACTTTAACATTTTTAAAACTCCAAAAATAGGCCCAATGCTGCAACAGCACTAAATATAACAATAGCGGCACCCAAACATCATATATCCATATAATAACAGAATATATCACAATATCTGTAAATAAATCAATACGGTTGAGTAATCCAGTTGGATACCTCCAATCTATTTCCCTACATCCACAGATGTTAGCACAATACCAATCCCGTTTCAATACGGAATACCGCGGTATATGGGTTTATAAAACATTATCCGCTATTATGCGGTGCAATAGGGCCTCATCCGCTATATTTTGCGGGAAAATCAACTCCAAGTACATATATAATACCAATTACATTCAAGATGGAATATCGCGGTATGTGTTTTTAATAAATAACATCCGCTTAATACACGGCGCATAGGGTCTATTTCAAAACAATAGATAATAATTTATAATTCAATCACACAATCAAGCAATTTTAAATCTAACTATTTAAAATTTAAATCGAAATAATTTCGATTGAGTGAGAAGTTCTCACCTTGTTTCAAATAACAGTTGCAGCGTTTTATTTCGAATAAAATTAAATGCGCGTTTAATTTTACCCAAAATTTTCACTAGCTCCAATCAACTCCAATCCAGCTCCATCCCGTAGTATTTACGAATACGATTCCAATGCAATTCATTTCGTCCAAAACGGGCCTCGTATGAAAGAGTTATGATAGTTTAAAGTTTATACGAATTTAAATATAAACTAATTTACTATTTTCTTTTCTATTTTTATAACCTTTAACATCACAGCCATTGATTTGAGCCAAGCAGATCTGGGCCGCATTCACTTTTAACTTCTTCTTCCCATTCAATTATACGAGCACGAAACCCATACGACCGCCCTAAACCCTAAATTAACGCAACTCCATCGACGACCGAAACCACATCACTCCACCACCAAACGACGGCTCATGCTCGCCTACACCCCCACCTACAACCATGAAGAGCTCGACCCTCCCCATGACGAGATCCAATGACTTGAACGCGGCCACAACGTGAGCTCTTAGCTCCCTCCTCGTCGCGAATTAGACGATCGCCACCGTTGATCTTCTTGAACTCACTACCCTCCACGAATCTCTACTTGAAGTCTCGGCCTAAAAGCTGATGGATAGAGAGAAAATCGAGGAAGAAGTTTGGTGTTTTCTGGCCATTGAAAGTGTTGAACTGGCGGCTAGGGTTTAGAGAGGAAGGGTTTGTGAAAAATGAATGTATTATGGTCCTTTTATATAAAATTTTCGAAAACACTATTCATCTCCGAATTTCCGAACTCCAAACGAAGCGTGTCGGCTGACGTTTCTAGGGTTTAACCTGTGTCCCGGACATAATGGAACATGTTTCGCAAGCTAGTTTGATCATACGTGCGAGTTACGGAAATAAACGATCAAATTTTAAATTAAATCGGTTAAACTAATTTCTATGCGTTTTGGCTTGACTCGGACAAACCGTAAATCCGATTGACACAAAATTTGAAACCGTACAATAATGAAATATTACGGATCCGATGAAACTGGTTTCGTCGAAATCTGATACTATTTGAAAAATGACTATTTTTAGTCGTCAATTAAATATTAAAATATTCAATTTCTGCAATTTAACTTTTAATTTAATTTTAAATGTTCTATAACATCATTCTAACTCCAATATGATTTAATACAATATTATAAATCATTTTCAATCACATTAAACCCAATTTCCAATTATTTCTGTAATTTCAAATATTAAATTATCGGTTTAATTATCCAAATAAATCCAGATATTCGAAATAATATTTATTCGACTTAAAAAATTTACTTGTTAATATTTAAAATCAATTAAATATACGAATCTCAATTGACAGAAATTCTAGCTCGTTACAACACATAACATCTCTAGCTTGAGTTTGCTCAACAACTAAGTAGTATGTAAGTAATTTATTAATATACATACATATATGGTAGAGGACAACATTATATTGAAGATTCATAATCTTCAATATATATATTGAGTGATATCGACTTATAGAATAATATATTTCTTATGAAATACTCCAGCGATTCAAGTTTCAGGCACATTAGAAATCACGGTGCATGTACACTTACGTATGTATTTATTTTTCAAGTCTGTCTGCGTTTCTTAAATGTTCCACATTTAGTTTATACACATATCATTTTATATTTCATATTACTTATATGACAGTCTTACATATAATATATCATTAATTAAATCTTTTCTCATTAATTTAATTAATTAACTCTTTAATTAATACTAAATTATTATTCTAATATAACTTTTATATTGGACATATCTACTATAACATATATATTGTATACATAACCTTATAGTCTAACACATATATACGTGTATTTTATTTAACTTCTTAACCTTCAATTAATTTATTCAATTACACAATTTTTATTAAAATTTATTTTCAAAATTTACCTTGTATACATACATGTATACTTATGCTATCTTAAACATTTTCAAATAACATAACATATATTAACATTTATAACAAATGCATATATGCATTAATTAATTAACATGTTTAATTAATTAATTAATTTAATTAATTAATTTAATTAATTTAATTAATTTAATTAATTAATTAATTTAATTAATTTAATTAATTTAATTAATTAATTTTATTAATCTTTAATAATTTTAAAATTTGAAACTATTACACAAATATTTTCGAACATTTTGAAAATATCAGTATCCTTTCAAACATTTGAAAACTTATGTAGTATTTGTAATGACCCAGATTTTTGACGCTTGTTATTTGAATAATTAACTGATTTTTAATATTGAAATATTATTTTTATCAGTCAAATAATGAATTTCGATTTATGAAAATATATATATATATATATATATATATATTCTGGAAGCTATGATTTAAAAGTATAAATTATAATTTCTGAAAAAAAATTAAATAAAAAAATTTAAATAAAAAACATTCCACCTTTCTATTATAGGATATAATTATATATATGTGTGTGTGTGTGTTGTACATAATATGTACTTTTTATAAAATTTAAAATAATATATATATATATATATATGTAAGAAAAAATGCATGTGAGTGGCTAATTGTATTGTATGTTAGTTAGAGGGTATATGTAAAAATTTATAGAAATAATACAAGGCAAAGGCGTGTTAAAATATGTTGTAGATAAGGCAAAAACATGATCATATGGTAAAACAAGCTATATATATGAAGTATATATGTATACAGGGGGACAAAATGATGAATTCACATCTACTCAAGCACAAAAAAGATCAAATTATACACACAAATTATCAAATCAACTAGGAAATCAAATCATTTATTTTTCAAATCAAGTCATTGTTTAAAAATCAAAGAAAATAAAAAGAGAAGAGCTACTATACATGAAATGAGCTTCAGCCCTGTTCAAACTTATTCCCTCCTTTTCTCTATAAATAACCCTATATTCTTCACGTATACATTCCAGCTTGCAAATCAAACCAAAGGAAAAAAGAAACTAAAGGCTGAAAGTGAAACAAAAACAAAAGCAAAGCAGTGCTTTCCCCTTTTCAAAGAGGTGAGTAAAACAAATCCTTTTTCTTCTTTACTCATTGAAACCTGATGCATCTATATGCTTGAAGTTTTAAAGAAAATCTTTGATTTGTCAATTGTCCATGTACTAGTAGTGTTTGTGCTCATATATGAATGTATATTATGATGTATAAACTGTAAAACCCCAAAGAAAGCCTGTACTTCATTCTTTTGCTCTGTTATTTTGAAAAAGACAGCATGCTCAAAATCAATAACCTCTATGGTTAGTTTTAGGTGATGTTATCAAAAGAAAGATTGTTTGTTTTAAAAATGGTTTCAATAAACCTTATTAAGTATGGAAGGTGAAAATCGTATTTTTGGTAAGAAACCCAAAAATGGAAGGGGTTTGAAAATCATAATTCATTCATTTGCTTACATGAACATGATCGTGTTTCATACTGATGAATTTTGGAGGGCATTTTGAAATTTTTAGTCAAGTATATCAAGAGAAAAAGGGAGATGGATGGGTTTTCATTTTCGGTCAAATTCTGGCAAACTCTTCAATGTCGTGGGTCGAGTTCTGGCCTGAAGGTGGCTTGGTGGTTGGGGAGTTTGCGAAAAAAGGTGTGGTATTTTATTTATGGCCGTGGTGGTTAGTCCGAGGCGAAGTGGGGTTAGGAAGTAGTTTTCGATCATGCTCGGTTTTCGAGAAATGATGGCGACGTGGGGAACTCAGAGGCATGCGGTATGGGGAGAAAGGTAGAGAGGGATGTGATGTCGCTAGTGGCGCAATATGGTGAGGATCGGTCGTGTTTGGTGGCCGGATGAGGTGGAGGAAGGGGGTCGTGTTTCATTCTAGGTGAGGGAAATGGTCGATTCTCGTATAATCGTGTGTTTGTGCTTGTCGTCATACGTGTTGAGGAGAGTGTGACAAGGGTGGTCTGGAGGGATGATCAATGGTGAATGATGGGTGGTCGGCGAAGCATGCACGTTCGCGGTGATATATGCGTGCAGGTTAGAACAGAAAGGAAAACGAAAGGAAATAAGAAGGAGCAGTGAAATAAAAGGAAGAAATAAAGGGGTGGAGCAACCTATTTTCGTTTGGGCCGAATAGGCCTAGTTGGTTAAGAAAAAGGAAGAAAAGAAGAAGTAACTCTTTTAACATGTTTACATAATAACCTCTTAACCTTTTAAATGTTATTTTCCTTTTACTTAATTCCAAATCAACTTGATCCTTGTTGCATTTTGAACCTATTACCAAGTATTGATGCCTAATTAACTTTGTTAAAATTTTGGTAATATAAAAATTAAATTAGTAATAATTAAGGTTAATAAATAATTAAATTCTTAGTTAATAATCTTTAGTTAATTTATATAAGTTAGTTATTAAATGGATGGCTAATTTTAATTAAATTAAAAATAAATAATTTTGTAATTAATTTAAGTATAAGTACACTGGGATAGAAATATAACTAGATTTGGTTAATTTAAATTAACTAGATGTTGACTTGTTAATTGTTTTAATATTGGCTTTAAATCATATAGTTAATGATATGTGATTTGGCTTGAGTACTCTTGAATATTTATTTCGAATTTTTCTGTGCCTGTGACACTAAGTAGCTAAATGAATTCAATGGTTGAAGTAAAACGCCGACACGTTTTGTTGGAAGTGAACATGTAATAAAATTTCCATATGTAGTTGTGATACCTTGAAGATGAAATTTTTTTGTTTAAAAATAATTCGGCCTTCAAAAATCTATCGTATGGATTCGATGAGACTGGGATCGGACATCAGTATTATCCAAAAACCACATCGATCCTAAATAAACGATCGAGTTGGAAAGATTCCGAGGAAAGGTCCGGAATGAATATTTCAGAGCGCAAGAACTATTTGTCACTAACTCTGAGGGTGATTCCAATATAGATGTAGTGGAAATGGTGCATTCGGTCTGTTAAAACCCTGAACGGACTTATATGGACAAATTTTATCATAACATTGTCATTGGAGGACGATGAACATTCCAAGTAAATGTATTCTTGAAAGGTAATCGTAGCCTCAAGCCCCATCAACCGTGAATGACTAAAACGGGGGAGATGTGGTAAGGCTAAGTAGGTCACACCTAATTAGGGTAAGCTTATCCCTATCTAGAGTCCCTATTTTACTCGGTATGTTTGGTGTGATTGTTGATCCCAACCGTGGGGTAATCTTATTCGGACTATCCAAGTTAGGGTTAGTCCGGTCTTGTGTAGTAGGGGATCCCGGTGTGGTCCTCGGTTTTACTTTTCTATAGATGCACCATGATGTGCGGTACCCCAGTGGCCCAGTCATTGTCTGGAATCTGATTTTCAATAAGTATCATACGTTTTTGAAGAAGTTAAAGGTTTACCCCTGCATCGAGAAATAGAATTTCGCATTGATTTAGTCCCAAATGCAAGACCTATAGTTCAACCAAAAAGGAGAATGGCTTCAAAGGAGAGGGAAGAGCTAGTGTGTTAAACTCAGGACTTGTTGAGGAGAGGATTGATTAGACCCAGTCGTTCGAGCTGGGGGTCTGCTGTGGTATTTGCAGCTAAGTTAGATGGACCGTTAAGATTATGTGTGAACTATAGAGAGTTGAATAAGTCAACCATTAGAAATAAGTATCCCTTACCTCGCATCGAAGATCTTTTTGACCAACTACATGGAGCTACTGTATTTTCACAAACGGATTTAGCTATTGGATTTCATCAGTTGAGGGTTGCTGAAGATAGTATACTCTTACCTACATTTAGAGGGCCTGATTGTTTCTTTGAGTGGCTGGTTATACCTTTTGGGCTAACCAGTGCGCCAGCTTACTTTGTTGATCTTATGAACCATGTCTTCCAAGATGTTCTGAACAAGTTTGTGCTAGTGCTCATCGATGACATTCTTATCTGCTCTAAATAAGAGGAGGAGCATAGACATCATCTGGAAGTGGTGATGGAAATTTTGAGAAGACATGTCCTAAGGGAGAAGTTTTCAAAGTGCCATTTTTGGCAATCGAAAGTAGATTTTTTAGGGCACATTGTATCGGGAGATGGTATTTCAGTGGACCCAGAAAAGGTGGTGGCCGTTCAGGAGTGAAAGCAATCACGGACTCCTAAGGACGTTCCCAGGTTCCTTGTATTGATAGGATACTGCAGGAGATTTATTCGAGATTATTCTAAGGTTTCCTCCTATTTGACCAGTCCGACTAAGAAGGGAGAGAAATTTGAATGGACTCTAAATTGTGAAGAGGCGTTTCAAGAATTGAAAGCGAGATTAACCAGTGCACCCGTTTTGGCTGTTCCAGATGGGAACAGTGAATTCGCTGTGTATACAAATGCTTGTGGATTGGGACTAGGAGCTTTTTTGATGCAGCATGGTAGAGTGATTGCGTATGCGAGCAGGCAATTAAAGCCTCATAAGAAAAACTATGCTTCGCATGACCTGGAGTTGCTAGTTGTTGTCTTTGCACTAAAAATGTAGAGGCACTACCTTTTGGGTAAGGACCTTCTGTTTCTTGTTTAGTTTCTTTTTAACCTTTAGATATTTAGGAGTGAACTTCTTTCTTATATTAGGTGAAAAGTTTGAGCTCTTCACGGATTATAAACCCCTGAAGTATTTTTTCATCCAGAAGGATCTGAACCAGAGACAACAAAGGTGGTTGGAATTTCTAGTATCTTATGATTAGGATATTGCCTATACGCCAGAAAGCTTAATGTGGTGGCGGACGCTTTGAGTAGGAATGCAGTCTTGGCTCATTTAGATGTTACCCTAACTCTTCAGGAAAGAAATGTGAGAAATCACAGGAAGGATTAAATTCTAGAAGAATTAATTCAAGGAGTTGAGGAGGGTCGGTATTCGGATTTTGAGAATTAATTCACTCCTGGTTGTGCGTTCCAGATGTGAATGAACTGAGACAAGAAATTTTGTTAGAGAGCCACAAATCTAGGTTTAAGTTTCCATCCAGGAGTGAATAAGATGTACAAAGATATGAAAAGAGTTTTCTGGTGGCTGGGGATGAAGAAAGACTTTGTTGCTAGGTGTGCGACATGTCAATAGATAAAAGGTGATCGGCAGAAGACAGCGGGACTGTTACAACCTCTGGAGATTCCGAAATGGAAGTAGGAGAAGATCTCAATGGATTTCATCGATTGGTTTCCCAAAACTAGAAAGGGTAATGAGGGAGTGGGGGTTATTCTAGACAGGTTAACCAAGAGCACTTACTTTTTCCGATTAAATCAACTAGAACTGCAGCTTCCTTGGCAAAGATTTCATTGAGGGAAATCGTTAGATTGCATGGAGTTCCCATAAGCATAGTAAGCAACCATGACCCGATTTTTACCAGTAAATTTTGGGAAGCTTTGCAAACAACCCTTGGTATGAAGTTATGTTTGAGCACCGTCTATCATCCTCAAACAGACGGGCAAACTGAGAGGCTAAACCATATTCTGGAAGATATGTTGAGGGCCTGCATTTTGAACTTCGGTGGGTCTTGGGAAGATCATCTGCATCTGGTAGAATTTTCTTATAATAACATTTTCTAGGCAAGCATAGAGATGGCACCATATGAAGCTCTCTATGGAAGGTCATGCAGATCACCGGTTTGTTAGGTAGAGATAAGAGATTGTTTAATCCTTGGTCCGTATATGACTCGGGAAGTATTTGAGAAAGTCGAACTGATCAAGAAGAGAATGAAGGAAGCTCAGGATCATCAAAAGAGCTACGCCGATAAAAGGCGGAGAGATCTGGAATTTTCCATTGGAGACCTGGTATCTGTAAAGATTTCTTCGATAAAGGGAGAAATTAGATTTGGCAAGACTGGAAAATTGGCTCCAAGATATATCAGACCTTTTTATATTCTTAAAAGGATTGGTACTCTTGCATATAGAATTGAATTACCAGAAAAGTTGGCAGGGATTCATAATGTATTCCACGTATCTCATCTAAGGAAATACGTGCATGATCCATCATTGGTTGTAGAACCATCGGCCCACGAAGATTTGGAGGTTGAATCAAACCTGACCCTATTCAGGCATCCAGTTCAGATTATTGATCAGGATCAGAAGAAGCTCCGGAATAAGGTGGTGAAGTTGGTTAAGATCCATGGAGCGAGGATCTCAGAAATTATACCTAGGAGACTCTGGATAGTGTGAAGGAAGCCTATCCGGAATTGTTGTCAGGATAGCTAGTGTTGCTTTGTTCTGTGTATAACTGTTTGTTATGGTTGTTAGGATATGGCTGATGTATGTACCTTGCTATATGAATATAAAACCTTTTGTTACAAGTTGAAGTATTTTTTTACTTTTAAATTTCAGGGACGAAATTCTTTTAAGAGGGAAGGAATGTAATGACCCAGATTTTTAAGTTATTTGAATAATTAGCTGATTTTAAATATTGAAATATTATTTTTATCAGTCAAATAATGAATTCTGATTTATGAAAGTATATATATATATATATATATTTATGTATGTATGTATATTCTGGAAGCTATAATTTAAAAGTTTAAATTATAATTTCGAAAAAATATTTAAACAAAGAAATTCCACCTTTCTATTATAGGATATAATTATATATATATATATATATATATATATATATATATATATATATATATCTGTGTGTACTAAACTTTTTATATAAAATTTAAAATAATATATATAAGAATAAATGCATGTAAGTGGCTAATTGTATTGTATGTTAGTTAGAAGGTATATGTAAAACTTTGTAGAAATAACACAAGACAAAGGCATGTTAAAATATGTTTGTAGGTAAGGCAAAAACATGATCATATGGTAAAACAAGCTATGATTATATATGTGTGTGTGTATATATATGAACTTTATATGTATACAAGGGAACAAAATGATGAATTCACATCTACTCAAGCACAAAAAATATCAAATCACACACACAAATTATCAAATCAACTAGGAAATCAAATCACTTATTTTTCAAATCAAGTCATTGTTTAAAAATCAAAGAAAATAAAAGGTGAAGAGCTATTGTACATGAAAAGGGCTTCATCTTGGTTCAAACTTGTTCCCTCCTTTTCTCTATAACTTACCCTATATTCTTCACGTATACATTCCAGCTTGCAAAGCAAACAAAAGAAGAAGAAAAAAAGAAACTAAAGGCTGAAAGTAAATCAAAAACAAAAGAAAAGCAGTGTTTTCTCTTTTTCAAAGCGGTGAGTAAACAAATCCTTTTTCTTCTTTACTTACTGGAACCTGATGCATCTATATACTTGAAGTTTTAAAGAAAATCTCTTATTTGTCAAATGTTCATATGCTAGTAGTGTTTGTGCTCATATATGAGTGTATATTATGATGTATAAACTGTAAAACCCCAAAGAAAGCCAGTACTTCATTCTTTCTGCTCTGTTATTTTGAAAAAGACTACTATGCTCAACTTCAAAAACCTCTACCTCTCAATCTAGTCGGTTTTAGGTGATGTTTTCAAAAGAAAGACTTATTGTTATCGAACTATTTTGTTTTAAAAATGGTTTCATTAAACCTTATTAAGTATGGAAGGTGAAAAATGTATTTTCAGTAGAAAACCAAAAATGGAAGAGATTTGAAATCATATTTCATTCATTTTCTTATATGAACATGATCGTCTTTCAAAACGATGAATTTTGGAGGGAGTTTTGAAATTTTTAGTCAAGTATATCAAGAGAAAAAGGGAGATGAACGGGTTTTCATTTTCGGTCAAATTTCGGTGAACCCTTCAATGTCGTGGGTCGTGTTCTAGCCTGGAGGTGGCCTGGTGGTGGTTGGGGAGTTCGTGGAAAATTGTGTGATATTTTATTTGTGGACGTGGTGGTCGGTCGGAGGCAAAGTAGGGTTAGGAAGTGGTTTTTGGTCGTGCTCGGTTTTTGAGAAATGGTGGCGACATGGCGCACTCAAAGGCGTGCAGTACAGGGGGAAAAGGTAGAAGGGGGCTGACGTGGTTGGTGGCGCAATCTGGTGAGGATCGGTCATGTTTGGTGATCGAACGGGGTGGAGGAAGGGGGTCATGTTTCGTTCCAGGTGAGGGAAATAGTCAATTCTCGTATAACTATGCGTTCATGCTTTTCCTCGTACGTGTTGAGGAGAGTGGGACGATGGTGGTCTGAAGGGATGATCGACGGTGAATAATGGATGGTCGGCGAAGCATGCATGTGCACGGTGATAGACGCGTGCAGGTTAGAAAAGAAAGGAAAAGGAAAGGAAAAAAGAAGGAGGAGCAGTGGAAATAAAAAGAAGAAATAAAAGGGTGAAGTAGTCTGTTCTCCTTTGGGCCGAACGGGCCTGGTTGTTTTAAAAAACAAAGAAAAGAAGAACAGAAGAAGTGATTCTTTCAACATGTTTACATAATAACCTCCTAACCTTTTAAATATTATTTTCCTTTTATTTAATTCCAAATTAACTTGATCCTTGTTGCATTTTGATCCTATTACCAAGTATTGTATCCTAATTAACTTTGTTAAAATTTTGGTAATATAAAAATTAAATTAGTTTTAATAATTAAGGTTAATAAATAATTAAATTCTAAGTTAATAATATTAAGTTATTTTATATAAGTTAGCTATTAAATGGATGGCTAATTTTAATTAAATTAAAAATAAATAGTTTTGTAATTAATTTAAGTATAAGTAAGCTGGGTTAAAAATATAATTAGATTTGGCTAATTTAAATTAACTAAATGCTGATTTTTTAATTGTTTTAATATTAGCTTTAAATCGTTAAAATAGTTAATGATATATGATTTGGCTTGATAACTCTTGAATATTTATTTCGAAGTATTCTATGTCTGTTACACCAAGTGGCCAAATGAATTGAATGGTTGAAATAAAACGCCGACACGTTTTATTGGAAGTGAACATATGTAATAAAATTTCCATATGTAGTTGTGACACCCGAAATATGAATTGTTTTTTTAAAACAACTTGGCCTTTAAGAATCTATTGTTTGGATTCGATGAGACCGTGATCGAATATCAGTATTATCCGAAAATCACAACGATCCGAAGTAAACGATCGTGTTGGGAAGATTCCAAGGAAAGGTCCGGAATGAAGATTTCATAGTGCAAGGGCTATTCATCACTAACTCTGAGGGTGATTCCAATATGGGTGTAGTGGAAATGGTGCCTTCGGTTCCGTTAAAACCGCGAACGGACTTGTATGGATGAATGCTATCATAACATTGTCATTGAAGGACGATGAGCATTCCAAGTAAATGCGTTCTTGAAAGGTAATTGTACCCTCAAGCCTCATCAACTGAGAGTGACTAAAACAGGAGATATGCAGCAAGGCTAAGTAGGTCGTACCCAATTAGGGTAAGTTTATCCCTATCTAGAGTCCCAATTTTACTCGGTATGTTTGGTGTGGTTGCTGATCCCAACCGTGGGGTAATCTTATTCAGACTATCCAAGTTAGGGGTAGTTCGGTCGTGTGTAGCAGGGGATCCCTGTGTGGTCCTCGATGTTATTTTTCTAGAGATTCACCATGATGGACGGTACCTCAGTGGCCTAGTCATTGTATGGAATTTGATTTCCAAGAAGTGCCATACGTTGTTGATTGCGTCCAAATATGTTGGAATGTGAGATGCAAGCATTCTAGCTATGTTCTATTTATTTGGAAAAACCCTAGACGTTATTATAATATCACTGGATTTCCTATCACAGTGTTTTGGTTATCGTAGGGCAAAACCCATCCGTGTTTATGTGTGGCGTGGTCTTATGAGATACCCTTGTTTACAAATGGTTTTCAATCTAAAATAATTTAATCGCTTACTCACACCAGACCCATGTCTGGCCAAGAGTTTTTTTTCATAAACTCTTGGGTACTCAAATTTCTATGAGTTGCCAAGTGATCCAAGTTTGCTCTCGACATATTTTGGAGGAGGAGTTGGAGTAGGTTGCTTTAACGTATCTAGCTATTATATATTCCACTGTATTGGTATATGTGTCTGTATTTTGGACTTGCAATGAACGGGCAATTCGTTACGACCATTTGAATATGATGCTCGTATAATTATGACTCTAATGAATTATACCAGCAACTATGTGATATAAGCATGTTTTATAATTAGCATGTTTTATTTTAAATTTAACTATTAAATTTAAAAAATTTAACATTAATTTTCAATACGATTTTGAAAAATAGCCCAAGGCCCAAATTAAGTTGGGAATTTTCTATTAGAAGCAACCTTTGGGGTCACTTCACCTTTCGGGCCAGGCCGGTAACCAGATAGGATAGGATACTTGATTACCCAATTCCAATCCTAGACATTACCTTTCTAGACAGTGTGCTAAGTGGGCAAGCTTAATTTGTTAACCCTAATATGACTAATTTAGACCACATAGGCTATCGGGATCCGATACCATTGTTGCAACTAGGTCTGCCCACGATGGTAGTGGTCGGTGTATTTCAAAAAATTTACCCTATTGGATCTCTTATCGGGCCTATGAAGTCTAATTCATTTAGAAAAATTCTAAATTTGTTTTAAATAAAATCATATATTTTAATTAAATTTAAATATTTTGTAATGTAAAGTTAATTTGAATGATTTAATATATATATATACATGTATCATATGCATTTACATGTGTGTGTGCATGTGTAACATAATAATCCATGAAGGGTATAACATGCCCGTATATAGATATTGATATTTACCTCAATGGACACATTAGCTCATTTCATATTTGTTGTACGTTGTCTAAATATGTGCATAAATCTATAATGCAAATTATATCTATATAAATACACATACATATATATTAAAATATATTTTATAACTAAAAGTCTCAAAATTAAATAAATAAATATATATATATATATATAATTTAAAACATTTGTATAAATATATATACATAATTAAACATATGAAATTATACATACATATATATATAAGGTTAAATAAAATGTATATACATGAATAATTAATTACATTCAAATACTAAAAATATAAATATACATATTAAAATTATTTCCAGATCGAAATTAGCATAACAAAAATAAAATTATAATTTTATAATTATTATATATATAATAAATATTTTTGATCATAATAATTAAAAATAATAGTAACAAATATTAAAAATAAAATTTAAAAAATTTAAAAAATTAGGATCATAAAATACAGGTTCAATTTTTTTTCATGATGTTTAGAAATAAAATATTATTTTTAATAAATAAAATGTACAACCAAAGTAATTTAGTTATTAAAAATATTAAATTTTAAAAAAATTATCTAAAATTTTTCCACGGGCTTTTGCATAGATGTAGTAATTTTAAAAAATATAAAATCGAATTTTCAGTGCAATTATTATTTTAGATATAATAAACAAATCAAATAATCAATAAAAGACAATTTTAAATTTTAAATATATATAAAACAATTATTTTTGAATTTGATAATTCATATGATGTAAAAAAGGCATAAGGAATATTTCTAAGCTATTTTTACATTATAAATATACATATATGTAATTATATGTTTAAAATATACATTAATCTATATTTAAATTAATATGTAAATGTACATAAAATAATTAATAATTACAAAATTTAACTTTTTTACAGCAATTTAGATTTGTTTATACATAAATTATAACACATAATAATATAACTATGCACATAACCAAACTAATTTGTGACAACTACATATATCTATGAAAATCTCACCTTACTAGTTATACAACATTAATATATATACAAATTTAGGATTAATCAATATTAAGTCATAAAATATGATATGCTTACTATGATATATAAATCAAATACCAATTGATGATGCCTTTGAGTCCACTTAAATCAATGAATCCCTTATCAGTTATGCTCAATCTGTTAGATTGCAAGTCTGGAATCGTCGACCTTTTCTATCAAATAGTGCTTTGACTTAACTTGAATTGATTTGAGATTCTTAAACTGATATGGGGATGGATTTTAGCCAGAAAACTTGATAATTATGGCAGCCAAAAGTTGTATTTGATTAAGGTTTTAGAGATCCATATATATAGCCTTGTACAAGAGAGATTTTAGGACAATTTCATTACATATTCTCTCTTAATCTCAACCATCCATCACTAGGTCTAATCCTAAGTTTTAGCCGCCTACAATAACTTGTTAAAAACGAAATTTGTAGCCCTAATGATGGGCTTTAAACCCATTTAAGCCAAAGCCAAAATGCTATGCAATTAAATCTAATTTAATCGCTTATTGATATCGTATATCGATTGGTACATTTATAACTATTATAAATATATAACAATTTTTATTTATCAAACCATACTCAAATTTTATAATTCATATTTCATAAATATTAATTTATTTTATTTATTTATAACAATTATAAACTAATTAAATCATTCGTCCTTAAGGGAATTCATCATTTCAGTTGTGTAACTCTTGGGTGTAAATTTGGTCAGCAATTAACATCGAACTATTTGAATGTTAACATTCACACGTCACTTGGAAAGTGATGTGACAATGTGGCCAAATTTATTACTTACTTATTTTTAGTAAAATCCAGTTTTATTTTAATAAGCGTTACCCGGTTTGTGACATTTGTGTACACCAATTCTTTTCGTCAAAACTATATCATTTTGAACTTGTAGAATTTGGTAATAGTTAAAATTCCAACCTCATCCACATTCAACTTTATAGTCCAAATATAAATTCTTTGGCTCAATAATAACAATTATTATTAACCTATATGCTCTGGCTAGAGACTTTGACTTTGAGTTGCCTTGAGTTGACTGTGATACTAACCGCATATAACTAAGGAGACGAATCATCTCTTGAATAGTGCTTCATTTTCAATACTTCCACTCAACCCAACTATAGTCACTCGATGGACGTCATGCCATGATTTGACTATAATCAAAGCGGAGCTTTCATATCGAAGATCCGTAGTATTCTCAAATCGAGATAACTGTGTAAATCAGTCACATCGATATTTTCTGTTTGACCTTAATTATATTAATCAACAGAAAACTATCGAGTGAGTCATTCCATAATTATCCTATAACTATTAGTATGTAACCCATAGGTGGCCCCCAACAGTCATGAGTAATAGACTATCCAACATTTGGAGAGCGTTACGTACTCCAGTCTGAACAGATGCATCGATATACAGTTTTGATGCATCTTGACTAGGAACATTTAAAATGGTATATTTGTTTCATTATGATAAATTGCTCACGGTTACAACACTTTGTAATTACTATCACAAAATATATCCTTTATGGATTTTTCTATTAAACATACTTTTAATTAAGTTAATTAATAAATATAATCACATTATATCAAGTATGTAATAGGAAGAAAATACCTTTTATTTTGAACAAGATTGGTCAACAAGTTAGATATATGTAACAAATTACATAATTGCCTTTAGGACATGCCCCTAACTCTATCAATAGCCACTTTCTCTAATGCTTCTTGAATTATCTTGGTCCAAGAACTAAAAGGCCTCCAGTGTCAACCCAAAATAAAGGTGATTTACATGGCTGTCCATACAAAGCCTCGTAGGGTGCCATGCCAATGCTAGCTTGGTAACTTTTGTTAGAAGAAAACTCTACCAAATGTAGATTATCTTTCCAAGACCCTCCAAAATCCAAAATACGTGCTCTCAAGGGATCTTCAAAAATCCGGTTCACCCTTTCAGTTTGTCAGTCTGTCTGCAGGTGACAAGCCATGCTCAAATTCAACTTTGTCCCTAAAGCGGCTTGTAATGCTCCCCAAAATCGACTGGTGAAGATAGGACCTCGATCATTGCCTGTACATACGGGGATTCCATGCAATCAAACAATCTCCTTCAAATAAATCCATGCCAAAGAAGCTATAGTTCTTATTGACTTCACCAGAATAAAGTGGGCACTCTTCATTAATCGATCTACAATTACCAAAATGTATTCATTACCACTTCCTGTTTTAGGCAACCCATCGATAAAGTCCGTGGATACTTGCTCCCACTTCTAATTCCGTATCTCCAAAGGTTAGAGCAACCCAGCAGTCTTCTGCTGGTCACTCTTGACCAGTTGGCAATTAGCATACCAGCTCACGAAGATAGAAATATCTCTCATCGTCCCTTCCCACAAAAAGGTCTTCTTCATATTCTGAAACATTTTAATTACCCCTGGGTAGACAGATAACCTTGATCGATGGCACTCTCTCAGCACGTCTTGTTTAATTCCATTAACATCTGGTACGCAAATCCGTCTATTCATTCTCACAATGCCTCGAGAGTCTATCTGAAAACTAGAGATAGTTCCATCTTCAACATCCTTCTTAAACCGAGCTAAAATAGAGTCTTCTTCTTAGAAATATGAAATTCTATCCATTAGTGCTGGCTTAACTTCAAAATTTGCAATCGTCACCATATTCCTATTCAATGCATTTGCAACAGCATTTGCTTTCCCTGGGGTATAAAGAATCTCTAGGTCATAAGATGTAAGTAACTCCATCCAAATTTGTTGCCTCAGGTTCAAGTCCTTTTGGGTAAAAAGATACTTTAATGACTTGTGCTCCGTATATAACTCAAACTACGCACCCAAAAGATAGTGCCTTCATGCCTTCAATGCGAAAACAATTGCCAAAAGCTCCAAATCATGCGTAGCATAATTTTTCTCATGAGGTTTCAATTGTCAACTCGCATACGCTATTACTTTACCATTCTACATCAACACTACTCCCAATCCAGTCCTACAAGCATCCGTGTAAATTGTTAATCCTTAACTCTGATCTAGAATAGTTAAAACGAGAGCACTTGTCAATTTCTCCTTTAACTCATTGAATGCTTAATCGCTCTTGGATGTCCACACAAACTTAGCATCTTTCTTCGTCAACTTTGTTAGATGAGAAGCAATCTTTAAGAAATATTTAATGAACCTTAAACCTGCCAATCCTAAGAAACTTCTGACCTCCGATGCATTTTAAAGTTTCTTCGAATCCTGAGCCCCAACTACTTTAGATGGGTCCACTGATATGCCTTCTCTGGAAATTACGTGGCCCAGAAATCTGACTTTGGATTTCCAGGCACTTAGAAAACTTTTTATTTAAAACTTTTTAAAGTACTTAGAGCAACTTGAAGATGATACTTATGTTCTTCCTCCGTTTTAGAATAAACGAGAATGTCATCAATGAAGACTAGAACAAACTTGTTAAGAAACTCCCAAAATACTCCATCAAATCCACGAAATAAGCGAGTGCGTTAGTCAATCCGAACGGCATGACTAACCACTCACAAGAACTATCAGGGATACAAAAAGCTATTAAGGGTATACTCTCTTCTGTTACCCTTATTGGTAAAAACCAGTAGCAAGATCCAATTGAGCTCCGCGAAGTTAGTCAAACATGTCATAAATCCTAGCTAAATGATAATTATTCTTGATAGTCCTTTTATTTAATTCTAGGTAATCCACTATAATCTAAGAGAATCATCGGCCTTGGTAACGAACGCTACTGGCGGTCCCTAACTCGATGTGCTGCGTCTAATCAAACCCTTCTGCAATAATTCAAATGTTCGCCTCTCCAATTCTTTTCTTTCCATTTGAGCCAACCTTCAAGGAGGTTGTACCATCAATCTGATTTATGGAATCAAATCAATGTGAAACTCTACTTCTCGATGAGGAGGTAAACCTTGCACTTCTTTAAAAATATCCTTGAAGTCCCCAACAATTGGCATACTCCTTATCTCCTCTTAGGGTACTTCGAGGGAATAAAGGAAATTGCTCATCAACTTATTAGGCTCTCTGCAAAAGATATCAATTCTTCTACCTACTGCATCTTTTATCACAACGATTCTTCTACTACAATCTAGGATGACACTGAACTTAGATAACCAATCCATCCCCAAAAGTAGCCCAAAACTCATGAACCCAAGAATGAATAAGTCGAATGAGAAGTGCCAATCTTGATAAGAAATAGGCATTTTTAGACACATAATGTCAAAATTTGTTGGACCGCCAATAGGATTCGACACACAAATTGATGGTCCGACACAGAAAGAGAATTATGAAGAATAACATATTTAAAATTCAATTAGTTCATTAGGTCATATGAGATAAAATTATGGGATGCACCAGTGTTGAATAGTACTCTAACAGGAATATCAGAAATGGGTAGGGTACCTTGCAACACCTTCTTTTCTTTTGGGCCTGTAGAAGTAGAAGGTATTCTCTTAATAGCAAAAACTTGTCCCTATGATACCTTCTTTGGAAAAGGGCACTGGTTCTTCATATGTCCATGCTTGTTGTAGTTGTAGTAGAGTGGTTCACTAGTTGGGTTTGGGCACTGATTTGCAAAGTGGCCCATTTGGTTACACTTATAACAAAGGACCTTGGTCAAGTCTAACTGCTTATTCTGAGCTAGAGCTCCACCTCGAGGCTTCTTTCCCAACCACTTCTTCTTTCCTTTGCGCTTGAAAATTGGCTTACTAGCAACCGGTATCATCGATAAAGGTTGGGCATTAACTACTGGCACTACTCCTTTCTGAACTCCTTGCTCAATATCAAGAGCTTCAAATTTCAAAGTCATGATTATCAGATTGGTAAAGGTACTGTTAAGATGTTTGGTGATTTCCCGATAAAATTCTGGTCGCGTTACATTCATGAACATTTCATTCTTTTTGAGTGGCATATCAATCAAATCCTAGCCCAAAGCGGGACAATGCGTTGAACCTATGCTCATACTGTGCTACTGTCATCTCGCCTTGTTTCAAATCATAACTGCCTCTGGGATAAACTATGCTTCAAAAACCTCCTTAAACTACACCCAAGAGAAATCTTCTTATGATGTATTCATGATGATTGAATCCCACCAATCCATTGCTTCTTTCTAAAGCTAACGCAATGCCAACACTCTCTTTCTAGCGTCTCCGACTAAAGATCCCCGAATATCCTTTCACAAGAACGGATCCATGTTCGAACTCCTAAAATATCTTCGGTTCCATAGAAAGGCTAACCACCTAAAGCAGCATAATTCTTGCACAAATTCGCAAAGTTCTAAGGCAGCTGAACTTCCATCATTGCTTTCAATGCTGGCTCTACAACTGACTCATTTTTAGGAGCTCTGCCATTTGTAGCCATGTTGGTTCCAGATCCCCTCCCTCTTCATCTTCTTGCACTCATTTTCAATAACCTGGATAAGTAACATGTATCATTAGAATACAATGGCAGGGTCAAAGATGATAAAAGGGAAACTGCAAAAAAGGATATAAAACCAGACTCCTAGGGAAGAAAAGGAAATGCTCTCTCAAGATTAATTCATTCTAGGGATCTAATCACGCTATATCTAATGAGTTTTACCCCAATCAGGCTAAGCTGTTTGCTCAACCTTGTTCTGATACCAACTGTGACGACCCACCTTTCTGACCCCTAGAAACGACACTTAACACATCCTAGATGCTCGTGTGTTGTTGTCCAAGCATCATAAAGATGAATTGTCGTAGGGTAAAATAAAGAACAGAATAGAAAACCTCACAATAATACTGGAAAATAAACCATAACAGTCAATAATACTCCTTAACTGGGAGCTATCAGAGTTACACAAAGTACTACAAATCATCTCAGGCGGTTATAACATCCTGCCTTTGCATATGCTGAAATAAAATACACTTATACAAACAAGATAATATAGCAGAATAGATAACTTAGAAGATCAAATCCTCCTGCTCTGACGCCGTCTTCAAAGGAGCCCATAAAAGACCTACTACTCTCGGATTACTCAAATAAAATGAGTACCTGAAAATTTAGGAAAAACAAACAACTCAGGTCAAACGATATGTTTGGTATGAGTAAAACTTTTAAAATAATGGGTGTGAAATTAAAATACAAACATGTGAGACCACGCTACTGAACATGAAATAGGTTTATTCTCACAGAAATCGACATCCAATCGTAAAGAATGGATAAATAATTAAATACCACAAATGTAGATGACTCTTCCCAATGCAAACAAGGGAATAAATTCAAAGTTTTGAATCAAATAAGAAAAAGAAAATTTCCAACAAATGACTAGAAAGGTGCACCACCCTTGAAGTATCTAGTAATATACTTCTAAGAAGCTTATATACTCGGTGACACTTCTCGAAAATGTACCAGCTAGACCCCACCAAACCTTATCGAGTCTCCGAATACTTCACATCTAAATGCGCAAATGAATCCGATCTAAATAAGATGTGAAAAAAACCCTAATTGGAGCAACCCCACATAGCCGGACATTCTTTCGCGCTTTGGATTCACTCATTTACCGACAAAGGATAACAAAGCTCAATGGAGCAACACATCGTCTTAGAATGACGATAAAAAAGAAGCTAAAGTAACCGATAGTTGAGAAACCAACCATCGAGAATTTAAAACGATCGTATATGGAAATTAAGTCTTGTATGTTTACCACCACTCATCGAATTCAAACTTATATTATTTCTTTGTTAACAGTAATACCGGAAAAATCAAGGTAGTGCTACCTCAAAGTCATGTCCCGCGATTATTCTTAACTTTCAAAATAGTGACAAGTCTACTTCTTCAATTTTTAGTGCTAATTAACAAATAAATCTTTTCCATACAAGTGAATCACTTTTACAAAAATTAGTTCATTTCCATAAACAATTCAAACATTTTCTTTTAAAAACCAGAATTAGTACTTGGCTTCACATTACAAGTATGAGCTTTAGAACACTTTGTTATAAGAGTTTGCTAACTTTAAATGATCGTTAAAAAGGATTTAAAAACTTAAAATATCCTTATTGCATTGATTAATTAACTTTAAAACTTTGTCAATTAGTTAATTAATTAACTTCAATAGCCCTTAATTAGAAAGGGTTAATCTCCTTTAAAACACCGTTAATTCAATTAATTATAATATAATAAATTAAATAAATTAAATAAATTAAATAAATTAAATAATAATTAAATATCATTATTTAAAAGAGATTAATCAATTTAAAACTTTATTTAAGGAAATATTAATTAAGGTTAAACAATTATATTAACCTTTACAAGTCACTAATTAAAAAGGGTTAATTAATTTTAAAAACATCATTAATTATAAATTAATAAATCTTAGTCCATGATTATCAGAAGATTAGTTTACCTTAAACATCATTAAATAAAATGATTAGTCAAATTTAAAACATCATTAACTTAGAAATTATTTAAATTTAAAACACATCGTTAATAAGTTAATTAGTTAACATTAATCCTTATTAATTAAATTAAATAATTCCAAGCACGAAAAAGAAACCAAACGGTTTCGATAAAAGTGATTTTTCGAAAGTGCTGATATAGCGACTATCGCTATATGGACGGTTCAGAATCCTAGTTTATATCATTTGCAATACAACCAAACATCATATATCAAGGGAATAAGCATACATACATGATGATTCACAGTATACGACATATACCAAGCATTTATTTACAACTGAATTAGTTTAACTACTAGACTTTTATATAACTTAAGATTCACTTACTAACTTTCCGAAGCGACTAGTTTTCAAAGCAACGAACAAATCCAACAACCAAGCCATTATTACAACTATGCAATAAGCATTCAATAGCTACAAATATGAGCATGAATATAGTTTAACTTTATGGTTCAAAAGTGGAAGCTTCACTCACCAATACGCTTACGACTTGAATCTAAATTACACTAATTCTTCGAACAACACTAGAACTAAGCTTTCCTATGCACTTGACTTGGATTTATGAACTTGTAAGGGCTTGAGGGGTGTAAGATGGCTCGGCCTAGGCTAGGTATGGGCTTGGTCTTGGATTTTTTGAGGTGGAGGGGTGTTTGTTTGAAGAGGAGTGGATGTAGTGAGCTTGGATATGAAAATGGACTAGCTTTTCAAGATTGTTTTAGGATTTTGAGTGTATGGAGGCCATGGAACATTCCATGAACATGAATCTATGGTAATGAACTTTGGAAGTGAAGATCCAAAATGAGAAAATAGTATGTGTGGTGGTATTTATAGGCAAAGAAGTGGAGCATTAATTTAAATTAACTTAAACGTTTAAATAATATAAATGTAGTCATGTAACCTGGAAGTCATGCCTCTCCACCACTCTTAGTACACATTCACACCCCTAGGTCCCCCTTCACCATGCCTTAGGTCCTAGTTTAAGTGATGCTTAGGTTATTTAATTAACTTCCTAAGGTTATTTAATATATTTTTCGCATTTTATGTCATATCAAGTTTTATATTTATACTAAGTTTGATTGTTAACTTTAATACATTGATTATTTTATCACATGACATATGTGCATGTATGTGCATGTGTATATTAGTGATACAAAAATGTGCGTAATGTTTTCGACGACTTTTCGAGGCCAAGAGGTCGAAAAACATTTTTCGGTCATATTTTCTATTTTTATTTGAACTATTTATTTCGGTAAACAAAATTTAAAAATGATTTTAATATCGTTAATTAATGTTTAAAATAAGTTTATTTGGTTATCAAAATTCATTATTTAAATATCTAAAAATGATTTAAATTTTCAAATACAAAGCGATAAGTTTACGGGTCGTTACAGTAGTTGTGTTGTCCTTTAAATGTGGTCGTTTGTAATCTACTACAAATTAGGAAGTAAAACAAGTAAATATATTTCAAGGTTAATTTTTATTAGTGCTCTAAATGGGGATAAATCAGAATTAATATATCTCTATCATGTATCAGTTAAAATATATTATTAATTGGTGCTTCATACACACACACACACTCCAAATATTGAGGAAATTGAGTCCGAGCATCTAAAGATCTAGATATTGATTTGTATGGTAACTTTATTTATCACGTGCAAAAAATTTCAAAAGCTAAGTAATATGCTCTTCAACACCAGCATCAAATTTTCTACATGTTTATTTGTAATCTAAATTAACATGATAATATATTTTATTCAACGGGGTAACTTATTTTTTCTATGCAACTGCATCATATTTGACATCTTCCTCCGCAATAAGATAATTTATTTACAAATAATTTTAAAAAAAGATTAATATTTACTTGTCCATATCATTTAAATTAGATAATATTTTCTATTTACAAAAGTTCTTTATACATACGCATAACAAAAATCATTATCATCCTTGAATGAAGTAGAACATACAACACAACTTATCTACTAAACAATGGATGCTAAATACCGTGATAAGCAAAGGTCAACTCAAAAAGATGATAAATCTCCAAAAGCATCTTCAACGAAAGATAGTGCACATGTCCAGTAACAACAAATAATGATAAACAAATCTCTTTCAACGAAGATTTTTGGGATGATAAATTTACTTCTGAAACAGTAAGTAATATATCAATCAAAACATTTGAAAAAATAATACAATTATATTTTATTTTCTTATCATTTTTCTCTTCATGTTTTTGTAGGTATAATTTATGTAGGAAAATGAGTGGCGATGATTAAGAAATAAATTTGAATAAAAAGTCCCTATATAGGAATAAAAAAAATTAACATTTATTAGTGGTACTTTTTAATGTTGAATCCCTTATTATCAATAAAGAAATCACTATATATTCTCTACTTTAATATATTCCAATTTCGAAATAAATTTTTGGTTTATATTTATACTTGCAAATAGTATAATTACCTTATCTTTTGTGTCATGTTGAAATTTAGTTTCATTCTAATAATTTTATTTCATTTTATTTTATTATTATTTTTGAAAACGCAGGAGAACCCGGCGGGCCCATAAACTCGTGAGGAGGGTATAGTTATGCCGTCCGTTAATCCAAGCCCAATACCCCCGAGTAAATTTATATAGGATAGGGAAGCGCATGGTAGGAATCGAGCCTGGGTGTAACGAACGCGATTTTTCGTTCACGAAAACCGACATCAATACGTCCACTGTATCAACTGCCGAGCAATCGAAAGCCGAAAAACCGTACCGTTAGGGTTTAAGAAAAAGAAAAAGGTAGAAGAAGAGAGAAAAAGAAGCAACAGAAACAGAAAGAAGTAACAAAACAACATCAGAATCTCACAATTCGCAGCGGAACAACATATAATACATAAATGAATAATCTTTAAACAAAGAACTATACCAGTTATTACATTACATTTCATTACATCATCAGAGTGTACAACAACAAACAACATCAACAGCGGAAAAGAAATATTATATACTAGTAATACGCCATGCCATCCAACTTGCCTCCAGCAACTCCTGAGTTCCAGAATATCCTGATAAACCTTAACTCTTGACTGCCCGGGTGGAAATTGTTGGGCACCCAGAGTTTAGGAAGGAAAACAATAAACTCCGAGTCAGTCATGTGACTAGTGTGAGGACTCAAAACAGTTTATTTATCTTTAAAATCAAAATAGAGGAATATTTTTAAAGTCAATTCGCAATGCTTTTAGAAAATGAGACTACCATAAGGCCTCCCGCACACACACACAATGCAAAGGCAGAATCGGAGGAGATTTCTCCTTATGATAGTCAAAGATGCTTGATACGCATTAAAAAGAAACATTTGATATTATTACTAGTGCATAGTGTAGAAAAATTATTTCGAAGGTAAAGATATAAATCTTAGCCAACATACGACCAATATCGTATGCCTACTATAGCTACCATGTTCAATAGCAGGTTACCGCCACATTCCATGGCAGGTTCTACAACTAAAACCGTACAAGTCTCGTATTGTTTCTTTGGATTTCCAACAAATGGTCAGGCCAAGGAACTTCCCATTGCCACATGGAAATGCCTCTGGAATGACGTCCCGAGAACCAAACCGGATCTCTGCCAACACAAGACCGGGTTACTCCTAACCGGGTAACTACTGACACGAATATGTCATCCCCCGATCGTAACCGATCTATCCGAGGATCCTCGATTTCCAACAACCACAAAATTTGCAGCAACAACATAGGTTAAGTATCTGGGCTCCATACCATGATACCACATCTATCCAGAAGGAATGACATACACTAAAGGGGTGCTACCCCCTAATAACCTTGCTGCATCCTTCCTGTTTTGACCATTTCCGGGGTGTGAGGTCCGACGAAGTCTCGTCCACAAAGCCACGCTTTATACAAAAGCTGTGCTTGGGTCAACAAATCATAGAAATGATCACAAAGATAAACGATCAAACAAATGATCATATCACAAATGATCAATCAATGATCATTTCACAGCAACACTCAGCATGCCACACTACCAAATTGGGAGTATATCACTAATAACCTTCAACTACATAACCTCTGAGCTCGTACGTCTCAGAGAAGGGTGTTAAGCTAAGAGAATAAATTCTCCGCCACCAACAGAAATATATTTGAAAGAAATCAGCTTTATATCTCAATTTGTAATGTCAGACATACAATCCATACAAGTCTGTTCCGGGCTCGAACGGAACCGAAGGCACTTCCAAAGAAGTCCTTGCAATCAGGATATTCACTATCACGACCGGACTTCCCGTCAGTAAGGGTTATAAAACCTCTATATCAAAGATCAGCCAAAGTAGAGTAACTCGACGGTAATCCTTCCGTTTTCACAAATATCCAGTCTTCAACACCGGTCATCGAATGCAAATCCATTACGACGTATCACAAATTCGGAATGGGTTATACGACCCCAAGGTCCTTTCCCGGCTAACCCGAATGGTGAGCGCTTATTCAAAAATAAGTGTGGCATTCAAATTCAAACAAATCACAACAAATACCTATTTAAGGGTAATATTGATAGTCGGATTATTTAACTATCAATAGGCATGCTCAACATCACCAAATTCCAAATAATTTCCCAAATTATTTACTTTCCAAAATATCTTTACTAGATATAAAATTTCCCATACTTCAACATTTGAAAACTAATTTTCAAATCACTTTTCAATCCTTTATCACTTTTGAAAACAAATTTCAATTATTTCCTTACTCGGAAATACTTTCATTTCAAAATGGTTTATTTAAACCAATTAAATAAATCCTTACCGATTTACTTTATATTTACGTTCCTAATCCGTAAATTTATTCCCATACTTTAAAAATAAATCAACGTTTATTTTTAAATAAATTCCCCTTTTCATTTATAAATTCCATAGTGAATTTACATTCCAAAATATTTATGAATATATGATTCCCAAATCGATTTCTAATATTCATTTTCAATTTGTCTTCAAAAAGATAAATTCTCAAAACGTTTCATTTCACATTGGAAAAACATTTCCATACTTATTTAATAATAAGTACATCACAAATCTATTTATTTTCAACATTTGAAAATATTCGATATACTTAAATCAAAATTTAGTATATATTTCATTCCTTAAGGAAATCATTCTCTTAACACATTTATTTGGGTCAAAAAACGAATGTTGTGTAAAACATCGTTACGACGACCCAAAATCACTAGTATAGGGATTCAAAGTTTAAATAGATATATAAATCCCAATACTATACAAAACATTTCCTTTCGGAAACCATTTACTATAACAACAGTGTTATAGTCCACCATTTCCTTCTTTCTCGAAAACGTCTATTTCAACAATAAATGTTGAAATCTATGGTTTCGATTCATAATACATTTTATAACATCGTTAAAACGATTAACTTCATTTTATAATATTCATTTTGCCAAACATGACCATTTTATTCAATAATGTATTCACTGTCCAAAATCGTGAATATATTTCCTTTAATAAACTTCAATATTCAATTTGTCAAATTAAATTGATTTCGAATTTATAAACAATGTTTATAAATTACATTTCTATTTATAAGCTTTGATTTATAAATTTCATTATTAACAAATTCCATTTATATCTCATTTAAATGCTAAAATCCGATTTATAAGATAATTACTTATAAATGTTCTATTTTACAAAATCTATTCATTTTTATAACTTCACAATTTATAAATCTATAAATTCCGTTCACTTATGAAATCCATTTTATTTCGTTTTCAACACTTATAAAAACTCGTTTTATTTTCCAATATTTTTAATTTATAAAACATCAATTTTATAAGTCTTTTATATACATCGTTTTTAATAATTCAAAAATCCCAATTTAAACCAATTTATAAATTACTTAACTATTTATTTCCAAAAAAAATCTTATTTCGGTTATATTTCTCAAAAATCTAAATTTTTATAACATAAAAATTTATAACGTTTTAATTTTTTTAAAATGAATCAATTCAAAATTTAATAAAAACATATGCTTTGAAAAATCACTTTAAAATCCTTTTTAAAAACCAAAATCATTATTTTCAAACTTTAAAAATGGATACGATGATGCAGCAGCACCAAATATCATATATCGATATGATAATCAACAAATATCACAATATCTGTAAATAAATCAATACAGTTGAGGAATCCAGTTGGATCCCTCCAACCTGTTTCCCTGCATCCACAAACATTAGCACAATACCAATTTCGCTCCAGTACGGAATTATCGCGGTATATGGGATTTCATAAAATATTATCCGCTTAATAGACGGCGCAATAGGGTCTCATCCGCTATATAATGCGGGAAAATCAACTCCAAGTACATATATAATACCAATTTCACTGTTTATGAAATATTCGCGGTATATGTTTTTAATAAATAACATCCGCTTACTAACGGCGCATAATGTCTATTTTAACAATCAATAGATAAAAATCACCATTCATGCATTATATCAACAATTTTAAATCTAACTATTTAAAATAAAAGCTTTTATTTCGAATAAAATTAAACGGACGTTTAATTTTACCCGAAATTCTCACTAACTCCAAACGACTCCAATCCATTTCCATTGCGTAGTGCTCGTCAATACGAACCCAACGCAACTGGTTTTGTGCGTTTTCGACCTTGTATGAAAAAGATATCGCGTTTAGAAGTTACACGAATTTTTAATATAAAAAATTACAACATAATTTTATATTTTTAAACCTAAACTAATCCTGGCCGTTGGGTCCTCTGGCAAGCATCAGGGCCGCACTCCCCATCTTCTCACGCGCGTGAAACATTCCCAGGTTGCTCACGTTAAAATCGAACCCAAACTTGCCTCCAAACCCTAATAGCCGCTACCTCCACATCGACTTCCACCACGATCAGATTGCGCCATTTCGAAGCTCCACTCCAACCCAATGCTCGGCCCAATAGTCTCAGAGCTCGGCCTCCCCAGTGCGTGGGAAAACGCGCTCGAACGCACGGTGCTCTCGGGCAGATTCTGGCCACCACGCTCCGCTATAAACGATCTCAACCGTATGGATTGAAAGCTCTCTCAATGCTCTTCATCTTTGTAGTTGAGAGTTTCGTGAAATATTGCATGGATTGAGAGAGATTGATGGAAAGAGTTTTGAATTTTTCTGGCCATTAATTCAGTAAATGGCGGCTGAACACTTAGGCTAGGGTTTAAATTTCTTGTTGCAAATGTGAATAAGTGGTCTATTTATAGAAAATAAAACGAACACTATTCATTTCGGTTTTTCAAAACTCCGATTTACGCACGGTGACCAGCGTTTCTAGGGTTTACCCCGCGTTCCGGACACAATGGAATGGGTTTTGGAAGCTAATTCGATCATCTGTGCGAGATATGGCAATAAACGATCGATTTAAAATTAAATCGATTAAACGATTTTCTATGTGTTTTGGCTTGCCCCGGACAAACGGTAAATCCGATTGACACGAAATTTGAAATCTTACAATAATATCACATTACGGATCCGATGAAACTAGTTTCGTCGAAATCTGAGACCGTTTGAAAAATGACTATTTTAACTCGCTAAATTAATATTAAAACAATTTTGATGCGTTTCGAGCTGCCACGGTCAAACTATAACTCCAATTGCTACGAAAATTGAAATCCGATAATAACAAACTATTACGGATCCAATGGAACTAGTTTCGTCCAATTCTGACACTGTTCGAAAATTGGCTATTTTTCAGTCGATAATTAAATATTAAAATATTCGATTTTCACAAATTAACTTTAAATTCAATTTTAAAAGTTCTATAACATTACTATAACTTCAATATGATGAAATAAAATTTTACAAACCATTTTCAATCATATTAAACTCGATTATTCAATTATTTCTGTAAATTCAACTATTAAAAAATCGATTTAATTATTCAATTAAATCCAATATTCGAATTTAAATTCATTTGACTTAAAAATTTCACTTATTAATATTTAAAATTAATTAAATATTCAAATTTAAATTATCAAAAATTCTGGGTCGTTACAATTTTCCCCCCTTAAAAGAATTTCGTACTCGAAATTACCAAGTAAGAAAAAGTTACGGAATCCATTAACTTTCCAAAACAAACCGTTCAATTTGGATTTATTTTTTTCAAATCTCTTAAGTGATTAACTTTTCCAAAATTCATAGTTAAACTTCTTACAACATCTTTACTAAATTTCCAAATCATACTTAGTTTTCGAGTATTTCTTAATTTTTTCAAAATTTTTCTAACGCCTTAAATTTTCAGAAAAATTCGCCATAGTCTCCTTTGCGCGGCTCGATCCGAAAAAAAATGACAGTAAATATATCACAAATATACATCTCATCAAGTGATGAGGCATCCCGCAGGGAAAAAAGTGTAAAAGTACGATATTTAATCCGAGATATGTATCTTATTTATTATTAGCGAGCATATACGGCTAATATAGCGCGAAAGCGAGCTCCAAACGCGAAGCAAACGCGATCCGCACCTACTAAACACTCAACAACAACATGAGAATCATGCATATATGAAAATAGTATCAATATACAATATATAGCAACATAACAACTACATGTGCCAACATAGCGAATGCAACAAAACAACAAATGCAAACATCAACCAACTATCATCCATAACCAAATCAATATTCATTCATATTCTCATTAATGTTCAATGAATTGGTTTTCAATTTAAATCACATTTGATTCATTTACATTGGATTTTATCAACATTCATTCATATCCAATTTCAATTAGTTTGCATTTACTAATTTTCATTCAAGTTGGTTCACTTCCAAATCAAATTCAATTCTATTCAAGTTCACATATTATCCATTTGAATTCAATTACATAGCTTCTAATTTCGCTAATTCACTTTCATTAACACTTAATGAATTATATACAATCATCCAACATTCATATAACAACCAATGTACATCCAATGCAACCAAAGTATTTAATTTACATTCAGTTTGGCCCAACACTTTTAATTTCAATTGGTTTATATTAAATTGACTTACATTCAATTTTTCAATTTCTAATAACATTAGCTTCTAATGAATTAACACTTACATTCATTATTTCATATCAATTATTTACATTCAATTGATTAATATTTAATCCATTAGTTTAATTCAATTGCTAATTCCTTTAACAATATAAAATTGAATTTCATCCATATAACTCAAGTTCAAATTCTTAATGACTTCACTTCATTAATTCACTTATTAATTTACTTTGACACCAAAATCAACTTTATTCAACATTATTTAAGTTATGTTCCATTTCAAACATCTTATCAGATCCAAATCAATTTATTTAACTTTCCTTTTGTTAAATTTCAAATTACATGTCTTTGATGACAACTCAAATTTATTTCAACTTGGATTTTATTGATTTACTTATACCTCCTTTAATTTAACTTCATCTTTTAAGTTAAATTTATTCTATCAAAATTCAATCTGTATAAGTTATCAACTCATTTATCATTCTCATAAATATTTTAAATAAGATTCCAGAGTCCTTTCAACCTTTCAAAACCATTTTTTTAAATCAATTCAAATTATCTCTTAAATTTCCAAAACCAAATCCAAATTTTCCAAACAACTTTCATTTAAAATTACTTGGCAGCAATCCCTCTTTTGGAAACCCGAAAATAAACACCAATGATGTCGCGATCATCACCGGAATTATTTTCCAGCGACCGAAAAGAGTTTAGAGCTTTAATTTCTCCAAAACAATTTTCCAAATTATCAAATCCTTTCAAAACACTTCTCTGGAATTTTATTTTCAGATTATATATCACATTTATAAGTCTTTTACTTATATAATTTCACTTCTTATATATAAGATTATTTCACAATTGTAAATTACATTAATTATAACTCCATACTTATAATTCAATTGCTTATACAATTCATTCTTTTACAGCTGTTGTTTTTATTTAACTTATTCAACAACCAAACAATCAATTCATATACACTTTAATAATTCTGAAAAATTATTCTTTCATATATAAAATATAATCAAGGTAAAATTATTTCATTTACCCAATTTAAACAATACTGTGTCGAATTGTTCTATTCAAGTGTTTAGTGATCCCTATCAACAACGTTAATTACTCGTGTTGACCAAAATCCATATACCACTCAACAAACCAATCGTCACAATATAAAACAATTTATATTCACTAACAAATACGCACTCGTGTCTATTATTACACTCACACTCATTTTAGAGTACTACTGACTCTATCTCTAATGAGTAATACCCAACAGAGCCATGGTTGTCGCTTAACCATAAGCTCTGATACCAAATGTAACGAACGCGATTTTTCGTTCACGAAAACCGACATCAATACGTCCACTGTATCAACTGCCAAGCAATCGAAAGCTGAAAAACCGTACCGTTAGGGTTTAAGAAAAAGAAAAAGGTAGAAGAAGAGAGAAAAAGAAGCAACAGAAACAGAAAGAAGTAACAGAACAACATCAGAATCTCACAATTCGCAGCGGAACAACATATAATACATAAATGAATAATCTTTAAACGAAGAACTATATCAGTTATTACATTACATTACATTTCATTACATCATCAGAGTGTACAACAACAAACAACATCAACAGCGGAAAAAAAATATTATATACTAGTAATACGCCATGCCATCCAGCTTGCCTCCAGCAACTCCTGAATTCCAGAATATCCTGATAAACCTTAACTCTTGACTGCCCGTGTGGAAATTGTTGGGCACCCAGAGTTTAGGAGGGAAAACAATAAACTCCGAGTCAGTCATGTGACTGGTGTGAGGATTCAAAACAGTTTATTTATCTTTAAAATCAAAATAGAGGAATATTTTTAAAGTCAATTCGCAATGTTTTTACAAAATGAGACTACCATAAGGCCTCCCGCACACACACAAAATGCAAACGCAGAATCGGAGGAGATTTCTCCTTATGATAGTCAAAGATGCTTGATACGCATTAAAAAGAAACATTTGATATTATTACTAGTGCATAGTGTAGAAAAATTATTTCGAAGGTAAAGATATAAATCTTAGCCAATATGCGACCATTATCGTAAGCCTACTATAGCTACCATGTTCAATAGCAGGTTACCGCCACATTCCATGGCAGGTTCTACAACTAAAACCGTACAAGTCTCGTATTGTTTCTTTGGATTTCCAACAAATGGTCAGGCCAAGGAACTTCCCATTGCCACATGGAAACACCTCTGGAATGACGTCTCGAGAACCAAACCGGATCTCTGCCAATACAAGGCTGGGTTTCCCCTAACTGGGTAACTACTGACATGAATATGTCATCCCCCGATCGTAAACGATCTATCCGAGGATCCTCGATTTCCAACAACCACAAAATTTGCAGCAACAACATAGGTTAAGTATCTGGGCTCCATACCATGATACCACCTCTATCCAGAAGGAATGACATACACTATAGGGGTGCTACCCCCTAATAACCTTGCTGCAACCTTCCTATTTTGACCATTTCCGGGTGTGAGGTCCAACGAAGTCTCGTCCACAAAGCCACGCTTTATACAAAAGCTATGCTTTGGTTCAACAAATATCATAGAAATGATCACAAAGATAAACGATCAAACAAATGATCATATCACAAATGATCAATTAATGATCATTTCACAGCAACACTCAGCATGCCACACTACCAAATTGGGAGTATATCACTAATAACCTTCAACTACATAACCTCTGAGCTCGTACGTCTCAGAGAAGGGTGTTAAGCTAAGAGAATAAATTCTCCGCCACCAACAGAAATATATTTGAAATAAATCAGCTTTATATCTCAATTTGTAATGTCAGACATACAATCCATACAAGTCTGTTCCGGGCTCGAACAGAACCGAAAGCACTTCCAAAGAAGTCCTTATAATCCGGATATTCACTAATCACGACCGGACTTCCCGTCACTAAGGGTGATAAAACCTCTATATCGGAGATCAGCCGATGTAGAGTAACTCGACGGTAATCCTTCCGTTTTCACAAATATCTGATCTTCAACACCGGTCATCGAATGCAAATCCATTACGACGTATCACAAATTCGGAATGGGTTATACGATCCCAAGGTCCTTTCCCGGCTAACCCGAATAGTGAGCGCTTATTCAAAAATAAGTGTGGCATTCAAATTCAAACAAATCACAACAAATACCTATTTAAAGGTAAATATTGATAGTCGGATTATTTAACTATCAATAGGCATGCTCAACATCACCAAATTTCAAATAATTTCCCAAATTATTTACTTTCCAAAATATCTTTACTAGATATAAAATTTCCCACACTTCAACATTTGAAAACTAATTTTCAAATCACTTTTCAATCCTTTATCACTTTTGAAAACAAATTTCAATTATTTCCTTACTCGGAAATACTTTCATTTCAAAATGGTTCATTTAAACCAATTAAATAAATCCTTACCGATTTACTTTATATTTACGTTCCTAATCCATAAATTTATTCCCATACTTTAAAAATAAATCAACGTTTATTTTAAAACAGATTCCCCTTTTCATTTATAAATTCCATAGTGAATTTATATTCCAAAATATTTATGAATATATGATTCCCAAATCGATTTTTAATATTCATTTTCAATTTGTCTTCAAAAAGATAAATTCTCAAAACGTTTCATTTCACATTGGAAAAACATTTCCATACTTATTTAATAATAAGTACATCACAAATCTATTTATTTTCAACATTTGAAAATATTCGATATACTTAAATCAAAATTTAGTATATATTTCATTCCTTAAGGAAATCATTCTCTTAACACATTTATTTGTGTCAAAAAACAAATGTTGTGTAAAACATCGTTACGACGACCCAAAATCACTAGTATAGGGATTCAAAGTTTAAATAGATATATAAATCCCAATACTATACAAAACATTTCCTTTCGGAAATCATTTACTATAACAACAGTGTTATAGTCCACCATTTCCTTCTTTCTCGAAAACGTCTATTTCAACAATAAATGTTGAAATCTATGGTTTCGATTCATAATACATTTTTAAACATCGTTAAAACGATTAACTTCATTTTATAATATTTATTTTGCCAAACATGACCATTTTATTCAATAATGTATTCACTGTCCAAAATCGTGAATATATTTCCTTTAATAAACTTCAATATTCAATTTGTCAAATTAAATTGATTTCGAATTTATAAACAATGTTTATAAATTACATTTCTATTTATAAGCTTTGATTTATAAATCTCATTATTAACAAATTCCATTTATATCTCATTTAAATGCTAAAATCCGATTTATAAGATAATTAGTTATAAATCTTCTATTTTACAAAATCTATTCATTTTTATAACTTCACAATTTATAAATCTATAAATTCCGTTCACTTATGAAATCCATTTTTATTTCATTTTCAACACTTATAAAAACTCGTTTTATATTCCAATATTTTTAATTTATTAAGTATCAAATTTATAAGTCTTTTATATACATCGTTTTTAATAATTCAAAAATCCCAATTTAAACCAATTTATGAATTACTTAACTATTTATTTCCAAAAAAAATCTTATTTCGGTTATATTTCTCAAAAATCTAAATTTTTATAACATAAAAATTTATAACGTTTTAATTTTTTTAAAATGAATCAATTCAAAATTTAATAAAAACATATACTTTGAAAAATCACTTTAAAATCCTTTTTAAAAACCAAAATCATTATTTTCAAACTTTAAAAATGGATCCGATGATGCAGCAGCACCAAATAGTCAATCACGATATCCAAATATCATATATCGATATGATAATCAACAAATATCACAATATCTGTAAATAAATCAATACAGTTGAGGAATCCAGTTGGATCCCTCCAACCTGTTTCCCTGCATCCACAAACATTAGCACAATACCAATTTCGCTCCAGTACGGAATTATCGCGGTATATGGGATTTTATAAAATATTATCCGCTTAATAGACGGCGCAATAGGGTCTCATCCGCTATATAATGCGGGAAAATCAACTCCAAGTACATATTAATACCAATTTCACTGTTTATGAAATATTCGCGGTATATGTTTTTAATAAATAACATCCGCTTACTAACGGCGCATAATGTCTATTTTAACAATCAATAGATAACAATCATCATTCATGCATTATATCAACAATTTTAAATCTAACTATTTAAAATAAAAATCGAAACCGATTCGATTGAGTGAGAAGTTCTCACCTTGATTGCAATTTCATTTTCAGCTTTTATTTCGAATAAAATTAAACGGACGTTTAATTTTACCCGAAATTCTCACTAACTCCAAATGACTCCAATCCAATTCCATCGCGTAGTGCTCGTCAATACGAACCCAACGCAACTGGTTTTGTGCGTTTTCGACCTTGTATGAAAAAGATATCGCGTTTAGAAGTTACACGAATTTTTAATATAAAAAATTACAACATAATTTTATATTTTTAAACCTAAACTAATCCTGGCCGTTGGATCCTCTGGCAAGCATCAGGGTCGCACTCCCCATCTTCTCACGCGCGTGAAACATTCCTAGGTTTCTCACGTTAAAATCGAATCCAAACTTGCCTCCAAACCCTAATAGCCGCTACCTCCACATCGACTTCCACCACGATCAGATTGCGCCATTTCGAAGCTCCACTCCAACCCAATGCTCGACCCAATAGTCTCAGAGCTCGGCCTCCCCAGTGCGTGGGAAAACGCGCTCGAACGCACGGTGCTCTCGGGCAGATTCTGGCCACCACGCTCCGCTATAAACGATCTCAACCGTATGGATTGAAAGCTCTCTCAATGCTCTTCATCTTTGTAGTTGAGAGTTTCGTGAAATATTGCATGGATTGAGAGAGATTAATGGAAAGAGTTTTGAATTTTCCTGGCCATTAATTCAGTAAATGGCGGCTGAACACTTAGGCTAGGGTTTAAATTTCTTGTTGCAAATGTGAATAAGTGGTCTATTTATAGAAAATAAAACGAACACTATTCATTCCGGTTTTTCAAAACTCCGATTTACGCGCGGTGACCGGCGTTTCTAGGGTTTACCCCGCGTTCCGGACACAATGGAACAGGTTTCGGAAGCTAATTCGATCATCTGTGCGAGATATGGCAATAAACGATCGATTTAAAATTAAACCGATTAAACGATTTTCTATGCGTTTTGGCTTGCCCCGGACAAACGGTAAATCCGATTGACACGAAATTTGAAATCTTACAATAATATCACATTATGGATCCGATGAAACTAGTTTCGTCGAAATCCGAGACCGTTTGAAAAATGACTATTTTAACTCGCTAAATTAATATTAAAACAATATTGATGCGTTTCGAGCTGCCACGGTCAAACAGTAACTTCAATTGCTACAAAAAATGAAATCCGATAATAACAAACTATTACGGATCCAATGGAACTAGTTTCGTCCAATTCTGACACTGTTTCGAAAATTGGCTATTTTTCAGTCGATAATTAAATATTAAAATATTCGATTTTCACAAATTAACTTTAAATTCAATTTTAAAAGTTCTATAACATTACTATAACTTCAATATGATGAAATAAAATTTTACAAACCATTTTCAATCATATTAAACTCGATTATTCAATTATTTCTGTAAATTCAACTATTAAAAAATCGATTTAATTATTCAATTAAATCCAATATTCGAATTTAAATTCATTTGACTTAAAAATTTCACTTATTAATATTTAAAATTAATTAAATATTCAAATTTAAATTATCAAAAATTCTGGGTCGTTACACTGGGTCTTTTTACCAGCATCCAAACCTCCTTTCTACTGCGCCGCACCCGCGGACAATTTTATTGTTAGTTATCGTTACATTAACAAGTACTATCAACTGCTATGTGAAACAAAGTATTTATGATTAAAAAATTAATAACCTAACAATATTTATTTTCCCGTCGACTGTATATCAAAGATGAAAACCCAAAAGAGACAAAATAGAAGAACAAATATTTTAAATGATGAACAAAGAGAAATGCGTCATATGCGAGATAGAGAAGAAATAAGAGCTATGCGTCAAGAACAAAGAGATAGAGAACATATTTCTTTTGTACAATTTAAATGCACACGCCGCATCAGTATGACTTAAATATAATAGGTTTGGTATAACACTTTTTTTGCTACCAGCGTGAACTTCGTCAAACACCTCTTTATAAATATTACCAAATATTAATATCACTTAAAAATAGAATCTAAAAAAAATTATAAATTCAATAAACCACCTTACATATATTACCAAACTTAGTATTAGTCTAAAAATAGGATAACAATTCTGTCTTCTTACTTGAGATGGAACACACGCAGCATGACAAGTCTGGTGTTAAAGGCATATTAATTGTATACCCAAAAGAGGAGTGGTAGGCCATATGGTTATGCACTGATTCAATCAATAAACAATAAAATGAGTCTGTTATTGTTTCAAGTTGTACTGTTGTAGCTTTTGTTGACACAAACTAAATGGGTAACCTAAAACAATTCGACTCCATACGAATAAGCTTCCTGTTAAGAGACTACGGATAAAATTATCGTTGTTTTCCCGCATATTTGTCTGCTTGCAGTTAGTTTACCTTGATTCCATTATAATTGGTTAGAACGTAGAAGATCACATCTTACTTTGATTCCATATCAATATATCATGCAATAACGACAAGTTGATACCATGATAATTCCAGTGTGTGTGAGTGAGAAAAGGGTATCTTAAAAGTCGGCCTAAAGTGACTTAGGTCAATAAGTATTTGCATGGTCGAAAAACTGTGTTTCTCACTTTAAATGAAGCCAAAAATCTGCGTTTGCTTTCTGAACAGGGAAGTCATAGCATCCAATGTTGCGCATAAAGTGGCAAAAAAGACTAATTGGATTAAATCATGCGTCCCCCCCTTAATTTTCTTCCAATAATACAATAACCTGTCCGTTGTACTGTGTATTTGTGCTATAAATTTACAGTTGTGCGTTGAAACAATGAAGTTGTATCCCTAAAACTTCAACTCCACTCAAATTAGCTTGAAACCATGATGACAATTGTATTTAGCACTGACAAACGGGTGGAAAAAATAAACGGAATAGCAAAAGCACAAGCAGAAAGTTGGGACGGAATATGATGAAAAGATTAGCTACCCAGCAGAAGAAGACAGAAGTCGTTCCTTCCAACACAAAATTGGGGTAAATAAATATTGCAAATTTAATATCGTTGACAGCAAGGTTCGAACCTGCACAGGCAAAGCCCAACAGATTTCGAGTCTGTCTCGTTAACCACTCGGACATATCGACAACGATAATTAAGAGAGCCTTTTGTTTTAGAAAAAGGCAAATACGCGTGAAATACAAAAAAAAGAACGTCGACAGCAGGGTTCGAACCTGCACGGGTAAACCCAACAGATTTCAAGTCTGTCTCCTTAACCACTCGGACATATCGACTTTGCCGTGCTTACTTCGCCAACTCATTTTATCAAAGGTTTACGTTCCCCCAACAATGCAAAATGGCACTCTCTGAAGCCAAAAGAAATTTGCAGTCTTCTTCGCTTCCCTGTTTTCTCCTATCCCTTCATCTACGTCATTGATAAAATTTATCATCCTATCCCGATTCATGTGCTTTCTCTTCTTGTTACCGGGTCCTCCTTAAATTTATGATTTTTATCCCATTTCTTCCGTTTTCGCCAGATTTTTTTTTTTCTCATCTCCTGCTTCTACGAATGTGATTAAAAAGCGGAGGCTTACCCAAATTTATACAAAAAAGCCCCCTAATCTTGTTTCTCAATGATCCCCAGCATTCAATCGTATCCACCACCGACAATAATCAATCCGCAAATACCACATAGGCACCACCAGCTACAGCATACGCGTATCAAATCGTTGATAAAGTTCTATCCATCAAAGGTTCTATTTTCATGTTGCTATTATGTTTATTTGATTATTTTTATTTTGAAAGTACATATTTTGGCGTTGAGTAGCCATGAATTGATTTGATTTATTTTTACAGTCAACCTGAAATTAATTTCTCTGTTTGCATTGAGCCTAGTGCATTGGAAAAAGTCAAAAAATATATATCTTCTGTCTGTGAAACTCTAGCATAGTATTTTTATGTGCAGCAGTGAATGGAAAGAGAAACAACTTTTTTGTGCATGGTACCAATTAACATGAAGGGAATGAAAAAGTTCAACGATGTAACATATGATCTCAATTAATTAATAGGGCATGTGAATGGTTGGATAACATCATCTTTAATTGTTGGCCATGCCTTCATAACAGGGTTACTTGTGAAAAGTCAGTTTACCAAATAGAAAGAAAAAGAAATTCTTAATTCATGAATATTAAATATGACTTAAAGATAGCATAAAACAATCAAAAGTCAAAAATCAATGTAATATGACATTGGATTAAGCAGAATATTTATTCTTAGATAAACCATGGGCTAACAAATCATTCCCATCTTTTGTATAAACCAAAGTTGACACTATAACGACATGTGTTATTCCTGTCTATATCTTATTCGAATGTCACGTGTTTATGTACTAAATGAACTGGGCGACTGTATTTGATTTCAAAGTAAAATTTAAAAAAAAAAATTAGTGTATTTAATTTAGTTCACACCCAAACTAAGGCGAGGCACAGGCTGATGCAATCATGTTGTGTAGGGAAGAAAAAACATAACAGGGTGCATTAATCAATTACGTCCAACCTAGGGCATTATAACAGTATTAAAGCCACTTAATTAGAATGCACCAATGTCTTAAACTATTGAATCTTTGATCCTTCATATGTATACGGAACCTTTAAAATTTGCATTTCTTTGGTATAAAATCTAACGTAATTTTAGCTTGGTATTAATGATATTAAATTTACTTGGTTGAAAACTGACACATGACTTGTTATATATAAATTAATCTTAAAAGGAACACAGAAAGGATATTAAAAATTCAAAGCGTGTGTCGTAGAATAAAGATTTGAAAGCGGAACATTTTTTTTTCACATAAATTACATTAATACCTCATTAATAGTACACTGATTGCTTCGTTATGAAACAATTATCATTGTTAACACCTTATTAAAACCTGCTATTTTAGAATATGGTAATAACAATAACAATAACAGTGCCACGTTTTTAGACGTTGAATTAAATGACATTAATTTTTGTGTAAGGCTAATTGCATTTGCTACTGAAAATCAGTCGTTACTTATTGTATAATCTCAGAAATCAGAATATGTTTTTCCATTGATTTTGATAGCAAAAGTACGCTACAAATAATGTGCAGCCGTCCCGCGTAATTTTAATTTGAATGCATTACCTTCAACTACTAGTGGGCAACCATTTAAAGGTTGTAGTACTCGTATGCCGCCATCCTCAATAAAAGCTTCACTATTTGAAGATGATTAAAAAAAAAGCACAAGTAAACAATCAAGATAATTGTTTCAACAATGTTTATCATAAATATTCCATGTATTGAGTTTAATAATCAAGGTGTCTTTGTCTTGAATCATTATATTTTAAATATTTATAATACTGATGGAAAATATAATATCAATATAATATCTTCCATGAGTCAAACATGCAGTTGTGTGTAATTTTGATTTGAATGCATTGCCTTCAACTTACAATGACGAGCCATTTGAAGGTTACATTGATTATGTACCAGTATCCTATATAAATGCTTTGCTATTCAAAGATGTTCGAAACAAAGCACGAGCTAAAGATCAAGGTGATTGCTTCAACTATATTTATCATAAATTTATTCTATGTACCAAATCTTTGATGTTAACAAGATTAATATTTGTCTCCTTCGTAAATGTAATATTTTACAAAATAATAAAGAATTACATTGATTACATGTGCAGATGTTATGTGTTGTATTAATCTGAATGCATCACCTTAGCTTGACAATGATGAGCCACAATTTGAAGATAATGTTGATCATGTGTAATGTTCGTCAACATCACAATCACAAGTTATTCGTAAGGTAGCTAATTTAAAAAATCAAATGTTTTTGTCACTTAGTTTTATTTAAATTATACTAACAAAAATGTGTAGTATAAACATTACAAATAATACTTTACCTAAGTCGCTGATTTTGTATGACAAATTATCAATATAATATCTCCTACCTTGTTCCTTTTCGAGAACGAAAAGTTTTGAATAGGGGAGAGTCTAATGGCCCGTAAATTTTAATAATTTTATTTACGTATTTAAGATGGAATTTTGTGAAATTTTAAATAATAAAATTCTGAAATAATAAAATTTTGAAATAAAAATTTAATATTTGGAATACGTCTATATAAACATACCAAATGGGAAATTTTCATTTGATAATGTGGAAGTTTATTTTATTGTGTAATTTTATTTAAATTTAAATCATTCAATATTTGATGATAATAAAATGTTTTTCAAACCTGAATATTTCTATACAATAAATTTGTTAATCATCTTCTGAGTGAGACGTCACGTTTCGTTTCGTCAAATTTGGACTGCTATTGCTCCGTTTATCTTGTTTTCGATGTTTTAGCAGCATTTTCGGTACTGATTATCGATTTTTGATTGGATGATCGTATCACTAATATCTGTGTATCGTTTTGATCGTCTCGTCGTGTTGATCTCCATGGTATATTCATTTGTGTAATTCGATAACCGGTTCACTTTGAAAACCTACGTAACTGTCCGCCGTATCGGTACCAGTTTCCGGTCTCTAAAACTTTTTGTGCCCATTTAATTTTCAAATGGCTAAATATAAATAAGCCATCGGTTATTAAACCTCTGATATTCTGTGACCATTGATATTCCATCATTTCAAATTTTTGACAAAATTTTGTTTCGGTTCGTACATTTTCGATTTGTTCATTTCTTTCTGAGATAAATTAAGAATACATAATAAAGTATGTATTCATTTTGTTCCTGTAGGCATGTCTTTCCAGCGGTTTTCTTCATCTCCCCATCTTGCTCACTCTCTCTTTTATTTTCGCCCATGCTTTTGGAAAAAATATATTATATGAAGTTATATTCTCTGATGACGCCTTACCTCCCATCCACGCCTCCGTTCCCACCAAGCAGGCAGAATCCTCCCTGATAGCCTCGCACACCTACCTTATCCACTAGCTTGGCCGACCACCTCCTTCTCTAACAGCCGAGAACGGCAGCCACCATAGCCTTCCCCTCACAGCCACTCGCCAGCAGCTCCACCCTCTAGCCGAGCAACCGCAAACCTTTGGCCTTCCCCTCCTCCTTGTCGTGAGCCATCCCACTTCATCATCCCTCTTGAAGCCTCCATGGCCGAGCTGCTTTGTTAAATATATACATTAAGGTATATTACATTTATATGTTTATAGTTTATATATATTATGTTGTTATGCAAGTTGTAATCTACCGTATATAATATATATATATATATATATATATAAGTCCGTAAATGCTTAGAGAAGTATATACTGTATATTAGTAAAAATGTATATGTCCTCAGTTTCTATAGTTTATATATATGTTAAGAATACATATAGGTAATATGATATGTTGTTGTATAATAAAGGTTTATATCCGTCCTGTTTATATATGATGTTCGTAACAATTATATATATATATATATATATATATATATATATATATAGGTAGCTGCTATTATATATTTATATGTAAGGCCTAACTTTAAATAAAAGATAAATTAAATTTATGATTTTAGTGTAATGTGTTCTAAAGTATATATATCAAAGGCCAGTGTGCATACAAAGTGATATTTAAGATCTACATATAAGTTATATACATATGTTTCCATAGTATTTATATATATATTTTAAATTTGCAATTGCTGTTTAAGTATTATATTATGTATTGAAAGGGTATATATGTGTTGCAGTTATAAAGGAATATATTATATATAATAGACTACATAGTTTTGGCTAGTTGATTTTATTTAAAATAAGTTATATATATATACACACACATTTGTTTAAAATTATTAGTCTATATATATATAAGAATATTTGAGCTTGGTTCGAGTATATATATAGAAATCTTTTTTATGTGTTTGAAATAAATATTGATTTGAAATATATGTATCGAAATTGATTTTGAAACATATATATACACATATATATCTGGGTGATTCTGATTTGTTCCCATCGATTCCTGTTATCAGATATGTTCGTCGAATTCATGCCAATTTTGCTTTGCTTTGGAATTCATGCTTGGATTCGTAACTTATTTCATTGTCGACTATCTCTAACCTCGAAAGGTGAGCAATCACTCGTGATTAGCATTCTTATATTTATTAAATTTGATTTCAATTGAAACGACAATTGAAATATGTTGTTGTTAGTTATTTAAATTATTATATATATGAAACGCTATTATTTGTATCTGTGCACCTGTGACATCTGATACCTTGATCTGTTATTTATATTTTATCTGTTATTGATTATATATGCCTGCTATTGAAATGTTATATTATTATCATCGCTGTTATCACTCTGGAAGTTCCCGGCTAAATAGAATTCCCTATGGGTTGAAATGATATATACCCAAACGATCTTGTAGAATAGGAGAAAATCGTTATGGGTTGAAATAATAAGCCCAAGCGATTTTCATTGACATTGAATTTGGGATTGCGGGTTAAAAGGATATACATCCGTATATATTTAAATTACAGATTGAAAAGATAAATATCTATATCACTTGACTATAGGATAAAACTTATATACAAACACCGTTGGTCTATATATATGTATGTATGTATGTATGTATATATACTTTAGAAATGATTCCCAAGGGTTAGAAAGAAATATATATGGTTTTATATAAATATTGATTTTAAGATATTATATATATATATATATATATATATATATATATATATATCTGTGTGTGTGTTATTGTACATATGTTTTAAATTCTTGATTTTTAAATTTATATGTTTTGATAATTTAAATTTATAAGTTAGTTTTTAAATCATAATTTTTAAGATTTTACTTATAATTTTACTATTTTTAAGTATATAAAATAAGTTCTATACAAAATAAATAATAATAAGATTTAATTAATAAAGTTTAATTTAATTGGTATATAATATGTTTTAACTAATTATTTAAAATTATATTTTAAAAGAATAGATTTTTAATAATAATTTTTATTAATTTAGGTTGGAAAGATAAATTTGAAATTGATATGAAATTGTATTTGTTTAAGAATTTTTCTTAAATAAAATTGATTTGATATTTGATTTAATTTGAGATTTTAAAGATATGATTTATAACTTGATTTTGATTTAAAGTGATTAAATGAATATTTCAAGTAAATAAATTGAAGGGAATGTTTAGTTTATTTAAATTGTAATTTAAGGTTTTATTTAAATGATATTGGACTAACTAAGTAAATATTTCAAAACTAAATAATAGTAAAGTGAATTTGATGTATATATATATATATATATATATATATATATATATATATATATATATATATATATGAAATTATCAAATTTAGTTTTGTAAATGTTTGAATATTTAAAGCTTTGAAATCTACTGAAGTTAAAATGGTTTAATTTGTAGTTTATATCTATATTTGAAAACGATATAAATTGGTTTATTGAGACTTGAAAGTGTAAGAACTGAGATTTGATTTTAAATTGGATTTTGGAATTTGAATTGATTTGAATCGATTTGTGAAATTTAAGGAAACTATTTTATTATATAAATTATTTTTAAATTATATTTTAAAACTATTTTAATATTTTACTTTATAAATTATTTTATTATAAACTATTTTAATTTTTAACTATTTTATTTTACAAATTATTTTAATATATATATAATTTTTAATTTTTAACTATTTTAATATACTAATTATTTTATTATATAAACCATTTTATTATATATATATATATACACACTAATATTAATATCTAACTGTTTAAGAGGGAAGTGTTCCAAAGTTATGTTTTCAAAGTGCTATGATTTTCAAAATATTATGTTTCCAAAGTATTATGATTTTCAAAGTGTAATAATTTCAAAAGAGTTATAATTTTTCGAAAGTGTTATGATTTTGGAAATGAATAAAATTTTAAGTGAGAAATGATATCGTATTGATATGGTTTTGAAATGGATATGATACTTTGGTTTTGAAGTACGATATTTTGAAATGACCATGGTGTTATAATAATGATTGGTTGTGAAAGAGACCAGGATCGGTTATTGTCATACTCTCTGCCAATACCGAAAACCACTTTAACAGCTGTGTATGCGGTGGAGATTCCAGAATGAAGTAGGATGGTTGGCGACGATTCTATTTGAGGTATATACGTGGACTGACTCCCGTAAGTTATCTTAAGGTGGCTAAAACAGAGCAATTGATGGGCCACGTGAGGTAGCTCCTCCGAACGGACACACTTCTTCGATAGCATTCTATTAATTGTGATTGATTGGGTGCACCCTCGGATTTTTGGGAGTGTCGGTCGAGATGGGCTGTAGCTACGGCTATGCATTACCACCAGCCCGAAAGTGTAATTGGTATATCTACATTGGCATTGCCTAGTTATGCCGTGTGGCCTACCATATGGAGACCGGAGTTTGTTTTGTACCATACCTATGGTGTGCCCTCTGATGATGCCCAGTACGTTGGAGATTATACTGTATAGACCAAGGGAATATATAAAATGTGTTAAGGGGGATATAGGTAATGCCTTAATGCTATTTTAATAGTTTACTTTACTATAGACAAATTATAAAAGCGTATTGTACTGCATAGTAGATAGTTCCACAGATCCTTAAAGGATGGTTATCCCAAACATCCCTTGAGTTACTTGTATTTAGTTGATATTTCACTTGAGTTGGATTTGTTGATATAAGAATGTTAATCCTGACTTGAGTGTTTTGTATTTTTCTTTATGCTCGGGTCAGACTGAGTGTCACAGCATTTGCGACTCACCTTTGGAGTTGGAGCTTCGCTTGGAGATCCATCTATATCTATTCAGCTTTAAGTTATTCAGTTGACTCCAGTAATATATTCAGATTTTGTTATTTGACTATTGTATTAAGACTTCTATGAATTCGAGACTTCTATTGTACCTTGTTTAACTCTGTTGTATGTATATAGTAGCTTTATGAACTATTATTCTTTTGTTTCCGCTGCTTATTGATATATTACTCCATGTTTGTGATTATGTGATTGATTTATTTACTGTATATGCTGAGTTCTGCCGAATATAAATTAACAATATGATATTTTGAGCAATTCAAGTTCGGCATGTGTGGATGCGAATGGTTGAAATATCGGGTCGTTACAGATGTGAAAATCATCTCTCATCAGTGTTATCATTCGAATAGCTATTGTTCGCTTGGGACTAGTAAAACAGTTCACATTATAGCTCCAACTGGAATGGTTGCCTTTAATGTTGGTGGAAGTACAATTCATCATGAACTTTCAATTTCTACAGAAAGCAAGTCCTCTTATAAAGAAATTTCAGGAGGACAATGTTGTCGTACGCAAGAAGATTTTAAAGATACCAAGTCGATCATAATTGATGAATGTAGCAACTCGGTAGGAAATGATTGCAAATGTTGATTTACGTTGTCGTGACATCTTTTCTATAAATGACTTATTTGGTGGTGTTTCAGTTGTGTTAGTCAGTGATATGTTATGAAAATAGTAGTGCTTTGCAGAAGCTTATATTAACGGATCTTTGTCACCCAAATTTAAAAGAAATAACTTGGATTGAAAATAAGATGGAATTGAAATCAAAACACAATAACACAAGATATTCCACCCAACCACCCACTTTATTGATTCACCAAAGTTTTGTTTACAATAAATAGAACAAAGCTAAAATAAATAAAAAGCAATTAAATCAATAACCAAATTGAGAAAGGGAGCAAATATCTATATGGCGAAAATTGTTGGAGAAGAAGAACAAAAATGGAGAAGAGAGAATTAGCAAATAGATTTTCCACCATAATTTTACACTCTCTTCTAGTCTCTATCTATATAATCAATTACTTAATGCCCAAGTTAACATTAGATGGAAAAATAATAATTTGATTAGCCAATTAGAGAGAGAAATAAATATAATCAAATATGACTATGAATTAGGGGAAACAAAATCTTCTCTTTCTTTCTTTTGCATATTTATTCTCCTTTATTTGTGATTTTGTATCACCAAATTTAACAATCCATCTTGACGCAAAATCACATATCTCCAACATATCAAGCATGCCATATCTAGATCTACCACAAATACTCATGTTTCAACCGCACTAAATTACAAACCTTAACCACCACCTGCATGTGATACATCTTCGACATGATGTGCACCACACAATTCCGGTCTCAAAGATGTTTATAATACCACAAAGATCTACGTCTTGTCTTTATGGATTTTGCAACTCGACACCCGTCTATCACATGATCTGAGCTCATTACCTGATCACTATCGATCCCTCGAGCATCATCAACATGAAGACCCCTATCTAAAATATGATCATCAATGCTAGAATCATAAGCAATGACCACACTAACCTCTCCACCTTTCTGTGGACTAGGTCCTTCAATCGTCACTCGCTTTCTATTATCGACTATAGAGCCAACCAAGCTATAAAGGTTTCCTTCTTCTAATACTCCTCTCATCCTTACACGACCACCTTTCTTTACTCTCAAAACTCCACCTTAAGTCTCATTAGTGCAACCATGGCATTCCAACTGACCGAGAGAAATAAGATTATACGAACAAATGGGTACATGTCTCACTCTAGAGACTTCTCTAACCATACTGTCGTGCATACAAAACCAGATAGATCCAAATTGGTTGTCGAGCTATAAAGGTTTTCTTTTCTCCATTGGTTGTCCTAATCATGCCAACACTCTTCTCATAAGAAGAAAAACAATTCACATCTCTACAAATTTGAAAACTGGCTCCCGAATCCATCTTCCAAGGCTTATTTTCACTAAAGAGGACATCACAAAAAGCATCACTATCAGTACCTTCAGCAAAACCTACTTGTGCATCACCACTACTATCACCATGTGCAGCCTTTTTATGATCTCTTTTATAAGCTTAGCACTTGTTACGTATGTGACCTTTCTTATTACAATAATGACAAGTGATAACACCTTTACCATTAGCATCCTTCTTCTTCTACATTGTATCTTTCTTCGAGTCTCTTGCCACCATAGCCTCACTTTGAACTGATTTCATACCTGACCCTTTTCCTCTAATCTCCACATTCAAAAGACTAATTTTAACATTTTGCAGAGAAATAGTTCTATTAGCATTGGAATTACTCAATGAAATAACCAAAGTTTCCCAACTTTCTGAAAGCAAACTCATCAATAAAAGAGCTTGTAACCATCATCAAAATTGACCTTCATATTTCCCAATTGATATATTTCTTGTTTAGTTTCTTTTTAACCTTTAGAGATTTAGGAGTGAACTTCATTCTTATATTAGGTGAAAAGTGTGAGCTCTTCATGGATCATAAACCCCTGAAGTATCTTTTCATCCAGAAGGATCTGAACCTGAGACAAAAAAGGTGATTGGAATTTCTAGCATCCTATGATTTGGATATTCCCCATATGCCAGAAAGGCTAATGTGGTGGCGGACATTTGAGTAGGAATGCAATCTTGGCTCTTTTAGAGTTTACCCGATTCTTCAGGAAAGAAGTATGAGCAATCATAAGAAGGATTAAATTCTATAAGAATTAATTCAAGGAGTTAAGGAGGAACGGTATTCGGATTTTGAGATAGATGGTCGAGATGCTTTAAGGATAAATAGGTGGTTGTGCGTTCCATATGTAAATGAACTAAGGCAAGAAGTTTTGTTAGAGAGCCACAAATCTAGTTTAAGTGTCCATCCTGGAGTGAATAAGATGTAAAAGGATATGAGAAGAGTTTTCTGGTGGCCGGGGATGTAGAAAGATTTCTCTACCTTTGTTAGTAGGTGTGCGAGTTGTCAACAGATAAAAAGCGATCTGCAGAAGACACATGACTGTTACAACTCTGGAGATTCTGAAATGGAAGTAGGAGACGATATCGATGGATTTCATCGATGGGTTGCCCAGAACTAGAAAGGGGAATAAAGGAGTGTGGATTATTGTAGACAGGTTAACCAAGAGCACTTACTTTGTTCCGGTTAATTCAACTAGAATTGCAGCTTCCTTGGCAAAGATTTTCATGAGGGAAATCATTAGATTGCACGGAGTTTCCGTAAGCATAGTAAGCGACCATGGCCTATTTTTTACAAGTAAATTTTGGGAAGCTTTGCAAACATCCCTTAGTATGAAGTTAAGTTTGAGCACTGCCTATCATCCTTAAACAGACAGGCAAACTAAGAGGCTAAACTGTATTCTGGAGGATATGTTGAGGGCCTGCATTTTGGACTCTGGTGGGTCTTAGGAAGATCATCTACATCTGGTATAATTTTCTTACAATAACATTTTCTCGACAAGCATAGAGATGGCACCATATGAAGCTCTCTATGGAAGGCCATGCAGATCACCAGCTTGTTGGGTGGAGACAGGAGATTGTTTAATCCTTGGTCCGAATATGATTCGGGAAGCATTTGAGAAAGTCAAACTGATCAAGAAGAGAATGAAGGCAGCCCAGGATTGTCAGAAAAGCTACGTCGATAAAAGGCGGAGAGATCTGAATTTGCAGTTGAAGACCTGGTATTTGTAAATATTTCTTCGATAAAGGGAGAAATTAAATTTGGCAAGAATGGAAAATTGGCTCCAAGATATATCAGATCTTTTTGTATTCTCGAAAGGATTGGTACTTTTGCATATTAAATTGAATTACCAGAAAGGATGGCAAGGATTCATAATGTATTCCATGTAGGATCAATTTCACCCAAGAGAGGGGGTGAATAGGGTGATACTATTAATTATCAAAATTATTGCAGAAGTATGTAATTTCAACTAAGAACACAGTAGAATAATAACAGCACAAACAATATCAGAATAGTAAATGCTGAAAATAAAACACAAAGATTTACTTAGCTTCGGCAAAACCCTACCTACGTGCTGCTCTCAAGGTTTCTAGTAGAAATTAGATGGTCGGATGCTTACATACGTAAACTTGCGACACCCTCTATCGACTAACCTAACTCTACTCTCGAAACCCTGCCACAACCCAACTACCGAGTTTCGAATTCTTGACCTACACCACCGTAGTTCATCCCCTAGTCACACGACTAGAATTTACAATGGTTTAAAAAGAAACTACAAATTTAAAAACAATTAAAACAATAAAACAATGAAATCCTAATTTTTAAAGGCCCATAAATAATTGTCAGGCCAAACAAAATACAGTGATAATTCCCTTTCTCCTTTTATTTTATTCGGCTCAACTTGCTCTGTAAAATGGCGATTTCTTTAGCTCGTTCATTCCTCTTTCTATGATAATTAGGGCTTCCCTGATATCTAAGGCGCCGCTATGTTCGAATGGAATTTCCCTCTGGTTCCTTTGTGTAATGAATCGATGACTATGATAAGCTCGGTTCCTTTTGTTTGCGGCTACTGCAAATGTCCATCGAGTTCGATTTTTACTTTGGTGTGTAATTTATTTCTTATGCTTCTTCTGATTTGCTTGCTTGAACTCGATTGATGATTCGAGTTGAATGATTATTCTCTGTTGTTACTTGAACTCGAATGGATTTTACGACCGATGATGATCTGGGTTAAATAGGATTCTAATTTCTATATTCTCGTTCGTATAAAATCGTTTGAATTCGTCACTGCTATGCTCTGGCCATTCCATTTTTTTGATTGACTGAGATGATTGCTGACTTTTTCAATTCCTATATTTTCGTTGCTTGACTTCGATTTTTGAACTATTTGAACCCCTTGGTTATTACATCTCTAACTTTAAACTATTCGATCTCATTGACTTCGGCTGTACCTTGATTTACTTGTGGCCTTGTCTTGAATTTGAATTGCACCTCTTATTTGTTGTTTACGGTTTGATGATAATATATTTTGTTCTTTGCTTTAACTTGTTTTTTGACATCACCTGACTTCGGTTTGAAATTGTTACTTCTGTCAACCTGAATGCTGACTGCATTTCAGTTTTGTTTATCTTTATGGTTTACCACTAATATATGAGTTCATATGCATTTAAAACTCTCTGATTGTCTCGAGCATGTTATGTTGTTATTTTATTTGTCTTTGAGTCAGTGTAAACTTGTAGTGTCTGGACTTATGATCCATTGTAATTTGATGCACTTGTATTAGTCTTCTGTTTGACATTATATACATGTTGTCATTCACTTGTGTACTGTCTTGAGCTCGAGTTGCTTCAATGTTGCTTTGCACTTGCAGTCAAATCTGCATGGAGTTTGGTCTTTGTTTCATTGGAGCACGCGCTTATGCCTTCATCATGTGTACACATGCATATGTATGTGTTAGCTTTGATTTTCATTTTGAGACCTGGTGAAATGCCTTGATACAAGTCTGTACTTTTGTACTCTGATCTTTGCATACAGTCTTCATTTCTATTTTGTTTGTATCGAGTCAGCTGTGTTCCTGGATTTAATTCTTGCCTCTGGCTTTACTTTGGTATTGTTGCATTGTGTTGGGTTTGCCCATGTTCATTTGATGGCATTTGGTATAGACTTGAGTTCCCACTACACCACAAAAGGCTTTTAACAGCGTTTGATAAACGCTGTAATATGATACAACAGCGTTATTTCAAACGCTGTATAACGACATGCTGTCGTATATACATAACTTACAACAGCGTTTCTATAAACGCTGTTGAAATATCTCTGCGACAGCGTTTATTACGAGCTGTCAATAATATTTTTTACAGCGTTTCAGACGTGTTGTATTATGTTTCAACAGCGTTTATAATTTAGTTGTCGAAGATGTTCAAATTCTACTTTAACTGTTTACAACAGCTTTTTCTAAACGCTGTTATTGAATCATCAACAATTTCGACAGCATGTTATAAACGCTGTGGAAAGTTTTCACAGCGTTTAGAAATATTGTTGAATGTTTTAACAGCGTTTTAAAAACGCTGTTAAATGTTTTGATAGCGTTTTAAAAACGCTGTGGAATGTTTTAATTGCATTTCTGCACACATCCACCATAATGTGCGTATATATACCACATTTCTAAATTAGCATATTATATCAATATCACATTTCAAAATTAACATACTATATCAATACCACATTTTGTACACATATTTGATAACCAACGTATGAAATTTCATAATCAAAATACACAATATTCTTACACCAAACATAAATAGTTTGTCATCAACAGTTCAAAAACAAAATATAGAACAAGTAGCAATAGCAAAACAAAAGCAAGTAGTACATACGTGGGAAGTAGCCATGGCAGAAGTTAATCTACTAAGCGAAGGAAGACATCCACCTGGGAAAACAACATCATCTACTAACATACAAAACCATACGATTAACTTTTCTGTACTTACTTCTGCACCTCGGCCTTACTTCTGCCTACTTGCCTTCTACATACAGCCATCGACTTCCACTGCAACTCTCCACCTCTGTCAAAACTGCTACTTGCCGCAACCTGCAAACAATTCATCTCTTCCTCACTGCTACTAATCATCATCATACCAAACTGCTCCCACTTCACTGATTTCTACATCCTCATACAAACTTCACTGCCACTCTCAACTTCTATCATCTACTTTTTCCACTGTGCAACAACTTCAACCATCACACACAAAATGCCATCAACTCCTCTACCCACACATCCACACTGCTGACCAAACTTCTCCCCTCACAAGCAACTAGTTTCTATGCAAATCACATTGCTACAGCCTCCCAACTACCCACTGCATATATTTCCTCCACTTCCAATACCCGAACACTTCAATAACCTGAATACTTGCCACTCCACACTTTTAATACTTGCCACTACCCACAACTACTACTTCCACTAGCATAACTTCACTTCCTATGCAAACTGCCCATCCACCAAACTCCTCACTGCAAAACAACTGCCCCGAACCATTTCCTCCCCACTGGTATACAAAACTGTTACAAATCTCTGGTCATCTCCCCTCCAACCATCTTAACAACTTCCACTGTGCTGCTGCTACTTCTCATCATAATTCCTCCACCATTACTTCTGCCTCAGACCATAACCATACAACATCATACCATCAACCCACTTCTGCAACTCCTACACATTACCCACTACTGCCATCAAATCCAGCCTCTAGCCATTCAAACACGTCATACACAGCAACTTCTCCATACATCACTACGCCTACAAAAAACACTGCATTCACCCAAACACAAACAAACACAAACTGCCACAGCCACTCAACATACCACATACACTTCAACATCAACTCTTCACATACATCCACAACATACAACCACTTTTTCCTGCTAACTGCTTGCAACACAACCATAAAACATCACAAACAACTCCAAACTTCACTAGATACTTCATCATTCACCTGAATTTTAGCATATGAAACTTCAAATTTTAGCATATAATAACTTAAGTAGCTAGCTCTCTGTCTCATCCATTTTGTTGCAGACCACTTCTCCCCTTTAAGCACTGCACATCCCCCATGCAGACTCTTCGGATCTGACTGACCATTTAGTCCCTACAAATTAATTTGTTCAAATATTGTACACTAAGTTTGCTTCAAATATATAAACATAACATATACGACATGTGCATAAAAACTAAAATATATTTGTTCTAGCTGCAACAAATTTCAGATATAAGCTCGGTAGGAAAAACTTATCGCTAAAATAGACTTCTCTAAAATCTTATTACAAAAATAGACCTGGTCACAAGATCAGCCTTTAATACATGCACACTTTGTAGAATTTCTTTTTTCAAGAATATGTACATAGCATATTTTCGCAACAAGTATTTTCACTGAACCTATATTTAAAATTTATCCTTCTAGCTATGTTTTCTAGTTAAGACATAAAATATAAGAACCGAAAATACAAGAGGTATGCAAGAAATAACAGACCATGCTCCAAAACAGAACTGCATCTCCTTTGTTTGGTTTAACATACAATCCTTCTACCATCTTCCCTCCACAACTACACTCTTCGTTCCCAGCCTAACAAACAACCTACACGATTAGTAAAATGGAAGAATGTGTGTATATTATAATAGTTGAGTAGCCTACTGCAGGATATGCATATATTCTATATTAACAGGTAGTGCAAGTGCAATAACATATACACCCTGCATACATATTACAATGACAAAAGTGCAAATAACTTGCCTATCAACAAAAATCTTAGATCAGCACCCGATAGGGGCATACCTTCAGTATAAGATATTGACTTTACTATCGCATAAATGATTCAAATTTAAGAATATACTTTGTGAATCCATCAGAGCATCACCAATCCAATTAATATTTGCTGACACTCTTAACTCTACTTTTTACTTTGACTTTAATTTTACACTTATTATCTGAGGCATAACAAAAGACTTCATTTTGTTACCGTTCAAATGAGAAAAAACATTTAGTCACTACCAAATCAATAAAGCCACACCATCCTTCAAAAAAGAAAAAACAATCCTCTTTTTCTATCGCAGTAACCCACTTTTTATGCAAATTTAGTATGTTGCAATTTTTGCTTTTTTGATAACAATTATTTAAAAGAATCTTTTAGAAAAATGTTGACTTTAGAGATACCCATACAAAGATAAGTTTTGAGAGATCCTCGTCTTGTCCGAGACCTCATCTAATGAGAGATACTGTGTAAAAAATTCTAAGATGATTCGTCCAAACAAGGTATGAAACTTTGCTATTAGTTAGCAACTTCTACAGTTAACTAAATATTACCCTTAAAAATCTCTTCTATAAGCACAAAATGGAAAAATTGGAAAACCAGGCATTAATGGTAGTGAAAAGAAGATGGATTAAAATAAGGTGGAGTAGCCGCAATACTTTAAATTGTACCTCTTCAATACTTGTGAAGAATTCCTTGTGTTTCTCAGGCACGAGTAATCCAACGGCATTACTTCCACACTTTCTTATCAAAATCTCAACAATAATTCCAACCTGGTATTGTAATTAAGAATATTAAAAAGTAATATACATGACATCGGTTAAGAAAACCATAAACTGTAATATCGATACATGCCTTGGATCTGAAATGGTGTTTTGAGACAGAAGACCAAGGCAATATAGCCTTGAAAATATCAGTCAGTAGATTTATCAGATTACACGTATCCAGTGAAGAAACCAACACCTTAACAAAGCCCAAAGCTGCCTGATAAATGTCAAAAAATTAATATGTAAATATAAAATGGAAAGCATTCTCTGCTTGAATAAAGTACTTGCTCCAAAAAAAAAAAAAAAATCAAACACAGAGCATTCAAACAAACCTTGATAACTTCAACGGATTTACTCTGAAGCAATGCAAGTACAGCAGGTATCAAGTTTGGTACCGAAATACAAATGCCGGAATCATTGTGAATCAACAAGGAAAGTGCAGCAATTGCTCCACTTATCATGTGAGGATTTGGAGTAGAAAGATATCCCATAACCTGTACTAGATTATAAGCATATATAAAAAATCGCACTTGTAAATGGTCACAGGAACATTAATTAATATGAAAGCAAATGGTAAAGGCCAATCCGTTGCTTTGTGTGCATTACTTATCGGTTTTTAACGTTACAGTACGAAACATCTGTTTTAACTGCATATATAATATATTTTCATCTACGAAAAACACATGGAACATGCATGGATATATGACAAGGTAGCATTATTTTTCTTATTCTTCTATAATTTAATGGAAAAATAGGAGAAATAAAACTCAAGGCACAGTATTATCGGCATTGAGTAAAGCTAGCAATGGTTTACATGATTTCTATTTATTTATTTATTTTATTCATTGTTGTCGTCATCATCGTGATTATTGATAAATGGTCAGGTTTTTCTTTCAGATGTTTTCTTCAGAATATTCAGGCAGTAGCAATCGAAGGTTTCCATCGGGAGTGTTTGATGTACAGGCTAGAAATGGGTTTTGTTTGGATGAACTTAAGAATAAATCAAGAAGCAGCGCTGCTGCAATCAGTAATCCGAACTGTTTTGATGAAAAAAATTTCATTTTTGTTTTGGAAGTATCAAGCATATAGCCACACAGCTATATTTCTACTACCAATAAAGTAATTGGTTGCATAAAAATTCAAGCGTTGTCGTTTCAACCATACATGAAGTTACCCTTTTGAATTTGCCTGATAGACGATGGGAAGAGAGAAATAGAAGAGGTAAAAAAAAGGGAGAGTGGGGGGAATGTCGCTTATAAATATCATAAACCAAACTATACGCAGATGGTGCATGCCAATACACTAGTTTTGTATATATAAAAAATCTTAATTTCTCTATTTCTCTTTGCATTCATTTTTGTATTGATTATATATGCTAACATTCTGTTTCAAATTCTCATTGCTATAACTATTCATTCTTCGTATTAGAAAACTCTTTTGATAACAACAATTTTAAAAGCTCATCAATCATGCCACCTCGTTTTAAAAAAAAATAAGTCGACATATAGATTTTGTCAATGGATACCCCAAAAACCCAAAATCCATCCACGAGTACCCAAAAAATGAAAAAATATTTAATATCCCAAAAAATGGATTTGGATTTGGATTTGAACATTACTGTCTACATCTGATAATTATCCATCCAATTTTATCAAGGTAATAATTTATATTATGTGTATTTTAGAACCCAAATGCTTGTTACTTGCTACTTTATGAAGGTAATAGTTTGTATTATATGCATGTACATATAAATGCATATTCGCTGTTCAAAACAAATTTCTTCATCATTTTTCATTTCTTATGGTTTTTATAAGCGTTGCTACGAAAATGATTTAGAATTCTCTATTCATTTTTTCACATTTGTTAATCGTGTCCGGTATATATCCGCTAGCCATGGATACAGATATATGATATCTAAAAGTGATTTTGGATGCGGATGTGGATATGGCGCTATCTGTATTTGTTTCTATCCGTTGATAAGCCAATCCACGGAGAAGCACTTGCTTTCTGAGTTTATTTCATCACTGCACCACTAAGATTTATTCAAACGTTACTAAGCATTTATCATTCTAATTTTCATTACTCGCTATTTTCATACAAATTCCCAACTATTAAAGTAATTGTTTAACTTTTTAGTCCAGTTGCTAAATACAGTACGAGTATATATTAAAGACAATACAGGACACACAAGGCTGGTATTACTTTAAAGAGTTTAAAAAAAAGTAGTGCGTGTGCGTGCGTGCGTGTGTATATAATGACTGAACCATGATTGATGTGTTCGCAAATTTATAAACACTTTAAGCAGACAACTAATATTCATACAACCTGCAATAAAAATTGATGTTCTTAAAAATGAAATTTAAATAACTATAGGAATTGCATAAGCAATAAATAATAAATATTGCAAAGTTTGAACATGTCGAAAAGCATACGCCATATACAATATAGAATACACAATACATATGATATAAGTCATGACACTAGGCTATCAATATCAGACTTGCCACACACATCACTCATGTGTTAATAATCAAAGTAGAAACTTGCAAGCTTGCATCTTAAAGTACAATAAGTAAGAATTAGGTATTATGAAAATAATTTGGAGAACTTAATAAAGGCAAATAGGCAAACGTTAACCACTGATGATATTTATGAATATGTGCAAAGACTTTTGAAAAAAAAAGTATAAATTTGTTACATATGGTAATGCCTCCGGTATCTTAATTGAAATCAACTAGGTTGATTTGTTATATTTTTGTTAGCCTGTTCTCCAATTAATAGCAAAAATGACATCTGCTGCAAGTGGTGATAGAAACTATAACTGACATTAAGAAAATCATATACAGTCGACTAGGACAAACCATATTGAGGAGTCTTTGCAGTTCTGATTCACCTTCAGTAGACTGATTTTCTTTCAGAGTGCGACTAATATCTAGCAAAACTTTATACGCAAACCTTCTTGACTCCTTCTTTGTCTGCATGTGTTCAAAACAAAGTCACAACTATAGAATAATGATACGTTTGTAAACAAGGTTATATATTAATACAACGAGACCGATTTATTAATGAATATCATCAAATTATTCATTGATAGTTACATCCAAAAATGCTGTCAATTGACAACAGGAACAAGTGTTCATTTTGTATTTGATTTATAATTAGCAAGAAGATAACTTACCTTTAATGTGATGATTATATTGTTCAGCATCAGAAATGCCTTTGTGTCGAAATCTTCATTATTTCTCTGCAAAAAAATGAATGCGAAGATTGTAGTGAGAAAATGTTTAAGAAATGAACAATACTGATGGAGATCAGTATATTGTATACCAGGTGTTACAGAAAAAGGCCAATGGGTAAGGGGAAAGTGCACCAAATAGATCGCAAATCAGCTTGCTGTTTTTCTATGAATTCCCACCAATAGACTAAAACTTTATATTACAGTAACAACACGAGACTATAAATGGTTTTATAACAAAGGGACATCTCCGACCAGGCACTTATATATTTTTCAGTTTTTTTATTATCATTATTATTACTTGGCACATTCCTCATCATGTTTTACTGTTTCTGATGTGCCAACGGAAATGAATACAAAAGAATAGTAGCAAGTGACCTCTCACCTTTATTATATGAACCAACAAATAATGGTAACACGAGAACCAGTTTTCCATAGTCTTGCTATATCAGGAATACATGAATCGAAAATACTCATCAAGTCATCAATTCGAGCTAAACTAAACGAACAGTGCACCTACACAACAATATGAAGTGAGTAGTATGCACAATAATACAATCTAATAACAATATTAAGTTGATTGACTGACTTCTAAAAGTTTACTCAATGTATGATAGGCTTCGCTGTGGTAGGTTTCATCTGTGTCCTGTATATAAGTAAAATAAACAAAAAATAAATCAAACATGTCGCATATAAGATACATTGGGCAAGGAACATATTAATATTACCAGTAAATTAGATTTTACAAAACTGAATATTGTGTCAACCAAGTCTTCGTCTGCTGCTTTAACAATGGCTGATGCAAACTCCAATATCGAGCACCTATGACCCAAGATCAAATTACTAAAATATACATAATCTTCATCAAGAAATTAAATACAGCCGCAACGTATTACGATCCACAGTTCATGACTACAGTTAGAACTTGGACAAATTTCAATGAACCATACCAATAATGCCAGTAATATATACATGGTTTTTGCCGATTACCTTCTTTTTTTGGTTTGTTCATCTTGACATGTTTTTACGACACTTCCCTCGTCGTCGTCTTCTTGATTTTCATCAGCCTTACCATTTCCACATCCATCCTTGTCCAGTAATGAAATAAAGAAACAGTTGAGTTTTTTTGCTACCAAGGACAGAAGCCAAACAACCTATCGCTTCCTAAAAATTCAAAAGAAAATTTTATACATTTAGGAATTGGAACTCATAGAGCAGTAAAATCAAATTTGAAAAGCATGTTATGCAACAAGGTGACAAGGCAGATCTAGATGTAAATGAGATAACACCAGTTGATGTTGGAGATCTATTTGAGTCGGGCATGACTATTTGTGTCCAGAAGCCAGCCCAAACAATTGAGAACAAAGAGTTAAGACTAAGGCTAGAATGATGAAGTAAATTGCATCCTATGTACATTGGCAGACATCATGATACTTCAAGCTTAGCTCATTTTAGTTCATATATGAGCATGAATGATGATACAATATTTTATTTATAGTGTTAAAAATATGTAAACTCAATTCATATTCAACAAAAATCATTCTGTCCCTTCTAAAGTTGATGTTACAACACGAGGATACCCAATTCTAAACAGTTTTATCTTAAATTTACTTAAAACATTTCTTCAGCAACATAGTTTGAACCCTGAGTCCTAACCATCAAATATAATACTAAATCAAGTTACGAGTTGACTAAAAGTAAAAGAGGGCAATCAGGTTTCTTTACAAAATCAAGTTACTGATGAAATCGTGAAATGTTGATACGCCAATTCAAAGAAAAAGACTTTACAGTTTCTATAATTTTCTGGAAGAGGATTAATTGCACTTACTGATATTGGCGATGCAGCCGAAGAAATCTGTGGGACTCGATTTTCTTAATCTCCACGAAAATAAAATCCACGAAAACTGATGAACCCTAATTCCAGTCAATCAAAGTTATTTAGGGTTTTTGAAGGACGAATACGTATTAGGGTTTGAAGGAGAAAATCAGTGAGGAATTTTGGTTTGAGAAATAAATGGCGCGTTTTGGGGATAAAAAATAAAATTAGATTGGAATGTATTTGGAGGGACGGGAAATAAATGGCGCGTTTTGTTCCTGCTTAGTAATTAGGTTAAATGACAGCGTGTACTTTATTTATATGGACGAACAAAAAGCCTGGCACAGCATCCAGCGTTTAAACGCTGTTCAATTCTGCTGTTGATGAAAGATTTTCTTGTAGTGTCCCTGTGTACATGTCTTCACCGTGTAGTCTGCATATATAGATTCAGTTGAGATTGCGCTTCTGTATTATTAATTATTCTAGTCTGCACTGTTTTTGTGTTGTCTCAAGATATACTACTGTGTTTTGAACTGCGGATTGATTTATGATAATTCGTGTTCTTCATATGCATTGTTCGGTTCAATCTTTGCTCTGTGACTTGATTGTTGCAACTGGTTAGATAAGTATACATGTGTGCATATACATATATGTTCACGCATTTATATATTCAATTATATGTTGCAGACTTGAGTTTGTTACACTTCATGTAAGCATTGACTTGACTTGACTACTTGACCATACGCATGCATTCGTATAATAACTGGACTTGCTTGATTCACTACAACCATATTATTACAGTATATTTGCTTATGCTCTATACTTCAGTTTGGTTTCCATGTATATGATGCATGTTTTGTTAACTTTTTTCGCTGCTTGGTCGATATGTACTGTTGGTTTTTGGTGCACTTGTTCATCTCTGTCGATTGCCATTTTGAACTGCTGCACTGGTTGTATTTGAATTCTTATGCTCGACAGTTTTATGATGTTTTGTAGTGCACCTGAGTTGAATCCAGCTTGTAGCTCAGGTTTGACCTTGTGTGATATCGTGACTTTATTTTTATTGCACTTGAGTTGAACCCGGTTTTGATTTGGGTTTGACCTTGCGCTCACCTGTCCCTGTAACTTTATCAATTATTTATCGATGTGCAGGGCATTGTGGCATGTACAGTGATACACTGTGCATGTCACAAGCTGTTCGCGTATGATGAATTCAAATTTAAATGAAGACGAACAACCCAAATAACTTAGGCAAATAATATTTTCAAAATATACATTTTATTTTACACTTCAAAAATATTTTCTTTTCAAATTTACTACATCAATATTTATTTTTTCAGATTGCTCATATGTTGGATTCAATCTAGAATGAAGTTGAAGATCAATACGAGTGAAATGAGTGAGATGTAGTGAGGTGCATATGTAAGTGATAATTGTAATGTAATCGAAATTGTATTGAAATTGAAATTGTGTGTATATATATAGTGAGAGCTTGAATTTGTACTATTCAAAATTGTAATAAATATTTATTTGAATAAAATATCTATTTGAATATAAATTCTGTGTCTTTTATTTTGTTCAGCAAACATTTATTTAATCTATGAAAATAAAATAGTACATTAACAAATACAATTAAATGAATATATATATATATATATATTATCATCAAACAAAAATCATATACTCTGTTTTGACCTTTATTTGTCCTTTAATACAACAAATAGAAATATTTGACCTTTATTTGTCAAATCTTGACTTTTCTCTCCCCCTTTTGTTATCAGCAAAAGAGTAATAATGTTAGAAAAATAGAGATAAAGTGATAGACATTAATACAACATTAAAACTAAATCGAATATAAATATTAAATTTCAATAAAAAATCAAACAAAAATCATAAATACTCTGTTTGACGCATGTCCCACTTTGGAATGATAGGGATGATGTCATTATATAGAACCATATAGTTATGTCTATTTGTGGTATATTTATTTCAGGAATTTGAATATCTACTAACCATGCATAACCATTAGGACTTTTAAATGAGATTAGTAGTATTTCAATTTTTTCTTTTTTTCTTTTTTAAAACAATGAATTCAAGTATCTTCTAACCACGCATAGTCGTGAGGACTTTTAAATGGGATTAGAATCAACTTGTCTATTTAATTAATCAATTTTAATATGTGCTCTATACATGCATAACCGTGAGGACTTTTAAATGAGCATGGAAGCACATAATCAAAAATTCCAAGTAATTCACCCATGCATGATCGTGAGGACTTTTAAATGAGAGTTAATACTTTGGATCTTTTTTTTGAGGAAATATAAAATGAAAACAAATGATTTCCTGTTTAAAATACCACATATTGACAAACTACATTGAATTTTGATAAGTAATGGTCGTTAGAAAAATGATAGAAAGAGAGGTGGTCATGGAATTTTTATCAACAAAAAGTTTTTATAACTCTTGTTTAAATTTCTAAAGAAATTTACTAATTATACTATCTCGAGTTATAATATATGATCAATATCAATACTCATCACTTTTTCAATCACTGTTTATCCTTTCGATAATCAGTAGGGAGTCAGATTAATTAATGTAATCATTTAAGCTCAAATTCAAAAATAATTATCAAATTTTCTAAAAATGACTAATCTGAAACAAGGTCAAAAATGATTTTCTAGAAGGGGTTTTATAAGAAAATTTCTGCTATTTGAAAACATTTGAAATGAAAAATATGCAAATTCTTTGAAAAAACGATGCGGCTACTGAAATGTCTCAACATAAATCACGTTTCACTAGTATTTTCTTTACCAACTAGATTACCAATGTAATCTGCATCTGAATTTTTCTTTCACTCGAAATTATCATTAGTTAAATTTGATAGACCAAACGGTGAAGTGTGCATCAAAATATCTTAAAATCAATTTTAACGGCTTTTAAGTGAATTTCTCTCGAATTTTAATTTTAAGTTGTGCCAATCAACAAATCAGTGAATGTAGTGTCAAATCTAGAAGCCGTAGGATAAACAAATATATTTACATGCACCGAGAGTAATAATCAATCAATAAGATACCATCATCTAAACAAATATATATGAAGTAGTTCAAAGACTCTAGAGATTTTTAAAGTGTTCTCGGCATAAAAGAATAATTTGGCCGACAATTTTGAAAAAATCAGAATCATAATCAACATTGTTTAAAATCAAAATCAACTTTTATTTCATTATCACATTACTGGCTGATTTAATTTAGATTATGGTGTAGATTATCGCATTTAATAAGTCGTTCAAGATGAATATACTATTACCTATTTTACCTCTGTCGATAATTTTTCGTTGTTGCCCATTGTGATTCTGCCACCTTTATACTAGGCTAAGAAACTTTGCTTTGTCGCTCGTTGTGTCCCTGGAATAGCCAGAATCCAAGTAACACTATTGTAGTTCCATAGCCTGCCACCATATTTACACGATGAAAGATTTTTGTAACCTATTTATTTTTATAGGTCCATGGTTGTTAGTGGAAGAATATTTTGAAAAATAATTTTGTGGAGACCTATAACTATTTATATATGTTCCTTTTGGCACCCAAATTTGCTTAACTTTGAGGGATTTTATATTCGTGCCTTTTGGAACCAAATTGGAATAGTTTTTACGTGTTTGGGTCTATACCAACAATTATTTTGATTGTGTAAAAATTTACTACAAATAATGCACATGGAATTGACTTGTTTAATTTCACCTCTATCACGTTTTGATTGAGTATACCCAAGTCCTTGTCTATCCGTCTTAACAGTTTGTTTTCCTAATAGCATACTCAACGATTTTTCACTTTGGAAAATTTTCTTAAAATTGTAGACAATTGTTGTACTTGTGTTTTGAAAGATTCATTTTTGTTCAATAATTGAGTGCACTTTTTAATAGAATTCTCTCTCCTAATATCTCCACTCTCTTTCAAAGTCATAATTTTATTTTCAAGCGATTTAGTTTTAATTTCTGATTTTTTAATCTCTTCTTCGAGTGATGGACACTTATCACACTTACGGACCTACTTTGATCGTTTTTAACTAATTGGTCTAGTTGTTTATTTGATTCTATCAAAGTATCTCTTTGTAATTCAATTTTAGCATACTTCTCCCTAAGTCATTCAAAACAGCCATTTACTTCGTGGAAATATATGAGTAATTCTAAGTGAGTGAGTTTTGATACCTCGTTTGGCTCATCATCATCGCTCTCAGTTATATAACCTCGAAGGCACATATCTGCTTCTCACTCTCACTACTAGTACTTTTATTATCTTCATCACTTGTATTCCACATGGCTGCAAAATTTCTCCTTTTTGATTTCTTTTCCAAGCCGTGTCGATTCTAAGGACAATTTGGCTTGATGTGTCCGGGTTTGTTGCATTTGTGACAGATGATTTCTTGCTGTTCTAGGTTATCTAGAACTTTGATTATTCTGCTTTTTAATTTTTGATTTAGAGATGGATTTCCGTATTTGCGGTTCCACTTTTTGAATCTCTTCATTACAGTGCCAGCTCTGCTGCTCCATTATCATCATCATCACTTTCAGTTGTTCCTTTGAGAGCTATTGATTTCTTTCGAGTATCTCCTCCTTCACGCTCTTTCTTGAATTTCATTTCTAGCTCATAAGTGGTAAGATTTCCGATGAGTTCTTCAACTTGGATTTGTTTTAAATCTTTCAATTCTTGAATGGCAGTCACTTTTGCTTCAAAACTGGAAGGACTTTGAGGATTTTTCGGACAATTTCCAATACCGTGTACGATTTTCCAAGAGCTTTTGATTTGTATACGATGTTGGAAAGCCGTTCGTGCATCTCTTTAACATTTTCTTCCTTGGCCATTGTAAAATTCTCGTATTCGCTACTCAGCATGGCAAGGCCAGATTCCTTGACTTGAGATGTTCCTTCATGAGTCACTTCTAGTGTGTGCCATATTCCTGCACAGTTAGACAATGTGAGACACGATTAAATTCAATACGATCCAATGAACAAATAATAGAATTCATAGCTTTAGCATTAGAATTCTGTAACTTATTTTCTAGATCTATCTATTGATCAAATGGTTTTTCAATTTCTTGATTATTTACAATTATAGTGGGTGCTCTATAACCTGTCTCAATTATATTCCAAGCATCAATAGTTTTTAGAAAAAAATTCATTCAATTTTTCCAGTAAGCATATTCACCATTGAATATTGTTGGTCTAACTATAAACTGACCCTTAACACAAAAGCGGTTCTAAAAGAAGCCATTTTAAAAATTCAAATTTTTAAAACAAAAATTGGATTTTGAAAAATAAAAATTTTAAAACGAAAATGGCTTTTGTACCTAGCTTTGATACCACTTATAGGATCGATTTCACCCCAGAGGGGGGTGAATTGGGTGATACTATTAATTATTAAAATTATTGCGGAACTATATAACTTCAACTCAGATCACAGTAGAATAATAGCAGCATAGATAATAGTAGAATAGTAAATGCTGAAAATAGAACATACAGATTTACCCAGCTTCGGCTAACCCTGCATACGTGCTGCTTCCAAGGTTTTTATTAGAAATTAGATAGTCAGATGCTTACACACGTAAACTTGCGACATCCACTATCGACTAACCTAACTCTATGCCCAAAACCCTGCCACAACTCAGCCACTGAGTTGCGAATTATTGAACTACACCACCGTAGTTCGTTCCCTTGTCAAACGACTAGAATTTACAATGGTTTAAAAGGAAATTACAAATTTAAAAACAATTAAAACAATAAAACAATGAAACCCTAATTTTTAAAGGCAATAAATTATGATGACCCGAATTTTCGCATTCGCAAATCGACACCCGTACTTCGCTTGTACTCGAATGCCGCAGATTCAAACGTTCGAATCTGATTCGCCGAACCTTATAACACATTAAGTACAACAACACATCGAAAGAAAATGAATAATATATCGTTGATACAACAGTGAATACAATATCTGATACAATATGATACAACAATATCCGAGGAAAATACACAATAGCGAAATATGATAACAACGGAGGAGATAACTCAAATATAATCTTCGATGAAGAGTGAAACCAAAATCTGCAACACCAAACCAGAAGCTCATCCCAAAAGCTATGAAGACTCCAATCCAATAAGCTCGAACCACCATCATCGATGACTAAAGCAAGGTCAGTCATCCAAAGACTGAAGACTACTGAATCTACTCCTACTATTCGATTATCTGAAAAACCCAACTTTAGACTGCCCGCATGGAAAATTGTGGGCACCCAGAGTTTATGAAGTGAACAATAAACTCTGGGTCAGCCATGGGACTGGTATGAGCAAATAAAAACAGTTTTATCTTTAAAAAAAATAACAAAAGAATTTAAAATTGAAATCCACAATGCTTTTTGGAAAATGAAACTACCATAAGGCCTCCCGCCGCACACACCATGCAAACGCAGAATTGGAGGAGATTTCTCCTTATGATAGTCAAAATTGCTTAATACGCGAAAACCATTTTGATATTATTATTAGTGCATAGGTCAGAAAACATTTCAAAAGTTTAATTTTAATCTTAGCCAGCATACAACTATTATTGCATGCCTATTATAGCTACCATGTTCAATAACAGGTTACCACCACATTTCATGGCAGGTTATACAGCTAAAACCGTACAGGGCGCATATTGTTTCTTTGGATTTTCTAACAAATGGTCAGGCTAAGGAACTTCCTATTGCCACATGGGAACGCTTCTAGAGGGATGCCCCGAGAACTTACCCAGCTCTTTGCCAACACAAGGCCGGTTTCCTCCCTGCCTAGGAGTAATACCTAAAGATATGCCATCCCCGGTCGTTTGCGACTTATAACCGAGGATCTTCAACACCAACAACCATAAAGCAATGTATTTGCAGTAACCACATAGGTTAAATATTTGGGGTCCATACCATGATACCAACCTTTTCCAGAAGGAATGGACATACCCTAGGGGGGCGACCCCTCGAACCTTGTCGCATCTTTCCTGTTTCGACCATTTTCGAGGAGTGAGGTCCGATGAGGTCTCGTCCATAAAGCTACACTTTTCACAAAAGCCATGCTTCGATCAACAAATGATCATCAACACTCAGCAGCACTCAGCATGCCACACTACCAAATTGGGAATGTATCACTAGTAACCATCAAGTACATAACTTCTGACCTTGTACGTCTCAAAGAAGGGTGTTAAGCTAAGAGAATAAATATCGGCCACCAAACAGAAATGTATTTGACGGAAACCATCTTTACCTCTCAAAGTGTAATGTCACACATCCATACAAGTCTGTTCCGGGTTCAAACAGAACCAAAGGCACTTCCAAAGATGCCCTTGCAAATCCGGATAATCCCTAGTCATGTCCGGACTTCCCATCATAAAGGGTGATCAAATCTCTATACCAGGGATCAGCCGGTGCAGAGACATTCGACGAGTTATCCTTTCTCTTTCGGAAATATCCGGTCTTCACCACCGGTCTCCAAATGCTATATATGTCCTCGTATCATTATTCGGAATGGGTTATATGACACAAGGTCCTCTCCGGCTAAACCGAATAATGAGCGCAATATTTAAAAACATATGGATATATGATTTCAGTTAAGTCACAACTTTAAAATCCAAAACAAATGGTTTAAACAACCTACCATTTTCAAATCTTTAAACAAAAAGATACATTTCGCAAAGTTCACCCATTTTTCACAAAGATTCATTCACAGATTCCAAAACAATTTCCACTTCAAATTGGATTAACTCATCCAATCTTTAAATCAAAGATTTAATTCATAGCTTTCAAAATCGTTTCCAAAGATTCGTTTATAACTTGGAAAACCATTTCATTTCAAACTTGAAATCCTTTTATCAAAAATTGGAAATTCTTTCCTTCAAATGAAAGCTATTATTATTATTTGAAAACAAATAGTTTTCATTTTGGAAAAATCCAATTACATTTGCACGAGTTAAAGCTCTTCAAGTATAAAATTTGGGTTAAATTCAAATTCCCAAAACAATATTTTAAAATGGTTTAAAACCCATATAAACACATTTATAAGTTGAATAACCTTTTTAAACCATAATTTCCAAACATAGAATTCAATTTCAAATCTTGAATTTAAATTCAAATTAAATTATTTAAATTCCAAACTTTATCAAGTTATTCAATATAACTTTTATCTTTAAAACTTCTTTTCAAAAGTTTTTAATATTAATCCAATTCCATTTCCAAAACCGTTTGGATTTAAAACTCAATTTTAAAACTATTTCAAAAATCTATGACTTAACCAATTTCCTCGTGCAATCCTTGTTTGTGTGTGTATAGTGTAGTCCAGGGGTTTTACACAATAGTGCAACAACATCAATCATCACAGATTCAATCATATCAATATCGATAAGCGGTATACTCCTATAACGCTTACCTTTATTCACAGATTCACAAATAAATGTATCACAGATAAAATGAATTACCTTAATTAATTAATTAACCCTTAATTAATTAGTCCTTAATTTATCGCATTAATTAAATTAACCTTTAAGTTAATTACATAATTAATTATTATTTAACTAATTATCCTTAATTAATTAATTAACCCTTAATTAATTATCGAGTAATTATCCTTTAATCACTTGATAAATCCACTTTAGTCATTAAGTGATTATCTATTAATCATTAATTAATTATTAATTAATTCACCTTTAATTCTTAATTGATTAATCTCTACTCACTACTTAATTCATCTTTAATTAGTTAATTCACTTTTAATTTAATCATATTAATTTATTACCTAATTAACCTTTAATTTATTTTCCTCAAATTAATCACCTTACTTAATTAATCACATTAATTTATTATCCATTAATTATTAACCCATTAACCTCTCTTTATTAAGTAATTAATCTTTAATTGTTTAAGAATTTAAATCAATTAAAAGATAAACCAATTACCTTTATTATTTTAATTATCAATTAATCTTTATTTAATAACCTTTGGAAAAAACATCATTAGTATAAAATTTAACTTAAAACCTTTAAGTTTAATAAATGATTAGATAACATTTCAATTTCACAACTATTTACTTAATTACAAAAAACTTAAGTCTATTTAAAATAAATTTTAAAACAAAGGTTATATGGATTTAAAACACTACAAACATAATTAATTTGAAATAAATTTATTTTAAACCTCCAACTAGCTCCAAAATTAAACAAAAACAATTATTCAAAGAATTAATTAACATTAAATTTGAAGCCTTTGATTTTTGTTTTAAAGTTTTTAAAACTGCTAATATACCTTCCCGAGCTTACCCCTTGATTTTTTCGAGCCTGAAACCAAATTCCCCAAGCCACCCATCTTTCTTTTTAAAATTTAACTTTGTTTTAAATTTATAACTGTCGTAACCACCCACGAGCTACTCGATACCCACTCGAGCCATAACCCCACTTACCCAAGTACAGACTCGAGTTCGACTTCGAGATCATCGTCCTTCTTCTTTCTTCCCTAAAACCTGATACCTAGATTATCGCGTGCACATGTACATTTGGTCGGAATAACTTCGACCTACCTCTTGACTTTCGACATGTCGCCAACAACATCGACGACAAACCCAAACACCCAGTTCGACAATATCTTCATGAATTCAAAATCGAGCTGTAGAGCTCAACTTGAAACCCAAACTTCATCGTAAAAGTCTCCATCGTCGACGATCTCAGCTTCGAGACTCTTCGCCAACCTCACCATAGGTTCACCATTACGCAATGCATCGATCTCATTACGAACAAATGCCTCCGATGATCAATCGAAGCTGCATGAAGCTCATAAGTTACCTCGATCAAAACGAGTCTTCGAACCCTAGTTTGTCATCGTCTGATCAACTCGGCCAACTAAAAATTTATTGACCATTTTTCCAATAACCCACAGCCTGTAAGCTACCCTCACCCCTAAGCTCGTCGACAAACCATTATCCGTTCATCGGGATTTGGCAAAAATGCCCATTCGGATCAACTCCAATTATCACGATCATTACTATGTAAAAAATCATGATACTATCTTTGAAATTCGTTAATCAGCATTTCGAATCAGGCAGGATAATCAAAACAATGAATTGAAATGGTTGATTTTTGATCAAATTTGATTTTTCTACTGTGATTTTCCAAGTTTGAATTTATTTCTAACTAAAAAATTCTGAAACCAAATTTATAATTAACATTATACAATAACAATCAATTTTTATTTTAAAATCAGAGGTTAATATCGATTATAGATGAAGAGCTTGATTTTTAAAACAAATTTCTGGATCCTGTAACTAACAGAGGCAATATGGTATGTAAATCAGACATGCACAACTAACTTCATGTATATAAATACATGCACAAGCATTTTTAACAACTGAACCCACATTTATCATACATACTTCAATATTAATCCAAACATCAAGATAAATAACTAGGTTAATAAATTTGCTCACCTGATACAGAAAGCAGAAAACAGAGAAGTGTTTGAGGCTGCTTTTGAGTTTTTGTCTTGAAATTTTGTTTTTTCGATGGATTTGAGTTGATCTGTTATTGATTTGAATCCAAGCCTGATTCCAGATCTTCTTTAATCTTGCAACTTTGAACTGTTGCTGATTTAAGCTTGCTCTTGATCAGGTTGAGAGCCTTTGAAACTGGAAGTGCTTTGCTACCAGGTTTTGTTTTTAAGAGATGGTTTGGTTTGTAGTTTATTTCAGGTTTTTAATTAGGATTTGTTTTCTGTTTTGATGTTACTCTGGTCTGAGGATTTCAAATTTCCAGGTTTTAACATTTTTGAACAGAGGCCCTGCTTTTCTTTTGTTTTCAGGTTTGAGAATAACCTGGTTTACAAATTTTCAAATACATGTTTACATGTTTTAATTGAAAATAAAAAGAATGATCTGCCACTTGTATGATTGTATTAACACTTGTTAAAACTATTTGTTAAAATTTGAACACTTGTAAATGCATATTCAAATTACCTTCCATTTGTCCTAAATATTCATTTTTTATGTCTAAATCCCTTGGTTTAAAATCTATGTTATATCCTTATACAATTCATATTTATCTATTATTATTTCCAATTTAATCAAATATATATATATATATATATATATATATATAGTTTAACTTTCAAATAATTGTATTATGATTAGAATTTTTTTTATAAATTCTAAACATGGTATTTCCAAATCCAATTTATTTTTATAATATTCATTCTTGAATTTAAAATTCCAAATTCAATTTAAAAATCCATTTATATACATATATAAATATACATCTCATTTAATTTGGAAATTTCAAATAATTACACAACTTTATAAAATACTTATTTTTGAATTCCAATCCAAAATTCTATTTAGAATATATTTTTACTTCCAAATATTCTATACATATTTTTCTTTATTCTGGATTTTTCATCACAATTAAATCCAAAATTTTATATAAATTACCAATTATTTCAAAGTTCAATTCCAAAGATTAAATAAATTATCAAATTATCTTTAACTAAAATCCAAGAATGTTACATAAATAATTGTCGGCCCAAAAAAAATACAGTGATAATTCCTTTCTCCTTTTATTTTGTTCGGCCCAACTTGCTCCGTAAAATGGCAATTTCTTTAGCTTATTCGTTCCTCTTTCTATGACAATTAGGGCTTCGCTGATATCTGTGGCGTTGCTATGTTCGAATGTAATTTCCCTCTGGTTCCTTCGTGTAATGAATCGATGACTATGATAAGCTCGGTTCATTTTTGTTTGCAGCTGCTCCGAATATTGATCGAGTTTGATTTTTTACTTCAGTATGTAATTTATTTCTTATGCTTCTTCTGATTTGCTCGCTTGAACTCGATTGATGATCCGAGTTGAATAATTATGCTCTATTGTTACTTGAACTCGAACGGATGTCTGGCCGGTGATGATTTGGGTTAAATAGGATACTAATTCCTATATTCTAGTTCGTATAAAATCATTTGAATTCGTCACTGTTATGCTTTGGCCATTTGATTTTGTTTGATTGCTTAAGATGATTGCTGACTTTTTCAATTCCTATATTTTTGTTGCTTGTTTAACACGGCTTAGATTTTTGAACTGTTTGAACTCCTTGGTCATTACGGCTCTGACTTTAAACTGTTCAATCTCGTTGACTTCGGCTTGTACCTTGATTTACTAGCAGCCTTGTCTTGATTTTTAATTGCACCTCTTATTTGTTGTTTACGGTTTGGTGATAATATATTTTGTTTTCTGCTTCAACTTGTTTTTGACATCACCTGTCTTCGGTTTGAAACTGTTACTTCTGCTAACCTGAGTGCAGGCTGCATTTCAGTTTTGTTTATCTTCATGGTTTATCACTGATATATGAGTTCATATGCATTTAGAATTCTCTTATTGTCTCGAGCATGTAGCTGTTATTTTATTCATCTTTGAGTCAGTGTAAACTTATAGTGTCCAGACTTCTAATGCATTGTGATTCGATGCACTTGTTTAAGTCTTCTGTTTGACATTATATACATGTTGTCATCCACTTATGTACTATCTTGAGCTCGAGTTGCTTCAACGTTGCTTTGCACTTGTAGTCAAGTCTGCATGGAGTCTGGTCGTTGTTTCATTGGTGCACGCACTTATACCTTCTCATCTGTACACATGCATATGTATGTGTGTGTATGTATGTGTTAGGTTTAGTTTTCATTTTGAGACCTGATGAACTGTCTTGATACAAGTCTGTACTTTTGTACTCTGATCTTTGCATATAGTCTTCATTTCTATTTGGTTTGTATCGAGTCATTTTTGTTCCTGGATTTAATTATAGCCTCTGGCTTTACTTTGGTATTGTTGCATTGTTTTGGGTTTGGTCATGCTCATTTGATGGCCTTTGGTCTAGACTTGAATTCCCTGTGTACATGTCTTCACTGTGTAATCCGCACATATAGATTCAGTTGAGCTTGCACTTGTGTCTTCTTATTTATTCAAGTCTGCACTGTTTCCATTCGCCTCAGGATATAATGCTGTGCTTTGAATTGTGGATTGATTTATGATAATTCGTGTTCTTCATATGCATTGTTCGGTTCAATCTTTGCTCTGTGACTTGATTGTTGCAACTGGTTAGATAAGTATACATGTGTGCATATATATATATATATATATGTTCATGCATTTATATATTCAATTATATGTTGCAGACTTGAGTTTGTTACACTTCATGTAAGCATTGACTTGACTTGACAACTTGACCATACGCATGCATTCATATAATAACTGGACTTGCTTGATTCACTACAACCATATTATTACAGTATATTTGCTTATGCTCTATACTTCAGTTTGGTTTCCATGTATATGATGCATGTTTTGTTAACTTTTTTCGCTGCTTGGTCGATATGTACTGTTGGTCTTTGGTGCACTTGCTCATCTCTGTCGATTGCCATTTTGAACTGCTGCACTGGTTGTATTTGAATTCTTATGCTCGACAGTTTTATGATGTTTTGTAGTGCACCTGAGTTGAATCCAGCTTGTAGCTCAGGTTTGACCTTGTGTGATATCGTGACTTTATTTTTATTGCACTTGAGTTGAACCCGGTTTTGATTTGGGTTTGACCTTGCGCTCACCTGTCCCTGTAACTTTATCAATTATTTATCGATGTGCAGGGCATTGTGGCATGTACAGTGATACACTGTGCATGTCACAAGCTGTTCGCGTATGATGAATTCAAATTTAAATGAAGACGAACAACCCAAATAACTTAGGCAAATAATATTTTCAAAATATACATTTTATTTTACACTTCAAAAATATTTTCTTTTCAAATTTACTACATCAATATTTATTTTTTCAGATTGCTCAAATGTTGGATTCAATCTGGAATGAAGTTGAAGATCAATACGAGTGAAATGAGTGAGATGTAGTGAGATGCATATGTAAGTGATAATTGTAATGTAATCGAAATTGTATTGAAATTGAAATTGTGTGTATATATATAGTGAGAGCTTGAATTTGTACTATTCAAAATTGTAATAGTTATTTATTTGAATAAAATATCTATTTGAATATAAATTCTGTGTCTTTTATTTTGTTCAGCAAACATTTATTTAATCTATGAAAATAAAATAGTACATTAACAAATACAATTAAATGAATATATATATATATATATATATGTTTATTATCATCAAACAAAAATCATATACTCTGTTTTGACCTTTATTTGTCCTTTAATACAACAAATAGAAATATTTGACCTTTATTTGTCAAATCTTAACTTTTCTCTCCCCCTTTTGTTATCAGCAAAAGAGTAATAATGTTAGAAAAATAGAGATAAAGTGATAGACATTAATACAACATTAAAACTCAATCGAATGTAAATACTAAATTTCAATAAAAAATCAAACAAAAATCGTAAATACTCTGTTTGACGCATGTCCCACTTTGGAATGATAGGGATGATGTCATTGTATAAAACATTATAGTTGTGTCTATTTGTGGTATATTTATTTCAGGAATTTGAATATCTACTAACCATGCATAACCATTAGGACATATGTGTGTGTGTCTCTCTCTCTCTCTCTGTGTGTGTATTCATGCATTTATATATTCAATTATATGTTGCAGACTTGAGTTTGTTGCAGTTCATGTTAGCATTGGCTTGACTTGACTACTTGACCATATGCATGCATTCATATAATAACTGGACTTGCTCGAGTTGCTTGATTCACTGCAACCATATTATTACTATATACTTGCTTGTGCTCTATACTTTAGTTTGGTTGCCGTGTATATGATGCATGTTTTGTTAACTTTGTTCGCTGCCTGGTCGATATGTACTGTTGGTCTTTTGTGCACTTGCTCATCTCTACTGATTTCCATTTTGAACTGCTGCACTGGTTGTATTTGAATTCTTATGCTCGACAGTTTTATGATGTTTTGTAGTGCACCTGAGTTGAATCCAGCTTGTAGCTCGAGTTTGGCCTTGTGCTGATATCGTGACTTTATTTTTATTGCACTTGAGTTGAACCCGACTTTTGATTTGGGTTTGACCTTACACTCACCTGTCCCTGTAACTTTATCAAGTGCATATCGGTGTGCACAGCCTTGTGGCATGAACAGTGATACACAAGCTGTTCGTGTATGATGAATTCAAATTTAAATGATGAAGAACAACCCAAATAACTAAGGCAAATAATATTTTCAAATTATACATTTTATTTTACACTGCAAAAATATTTTCTTTTCAATTTTACTGCGTCAGTATTTATTTTTGCAGATTGCTCAGATGTTGGATTCAATCTATAATAAAGTTGAAGATCAATACGAGTGAATGAGTGAGATGTTGTGAGGTGCATATGTAAATGATAATTGTAATGTAATCGAAATTGTATTGAAATTGAAATTGTGTGTATATATAGTGAGAGCTTGAACTTGTACTATTTAAAATTGTAATAAATATTTATGTGAGTAAAATATCTATTTGAATTTAAATTCTGTGTCATTTATTTTATTCAGCAAACATTTATTTAACCTGTGAAAATAAAATATTAAATTAACAAATACAATTAAATGAATATATATATATATATTTATTACCGTCAAACAAAAATCATATACTTGCATATTCAATATTCCACGTATCCAATCTAAGGAAATACGTGCATGATCCATCATTGGTTGTAGAACCATCGGTCTAGGAAGATTTGGAGGTTGAACCAAACTTGACCGTAGTCAGGCATCCAGTTCAGATTATTGATCAGGATCAGAAGAAGCTTCGGAATAAGGTGGTGAAGTTGGTTAAGATCCAATAGAGCGAGGATCCCAAAGGTTGTACCTGGGAGACACTAGATAGTGTGAAGGAAGCCGATCTGGAATTGTTGTCAGGATAGCTAGTGTTGCTTTGTTATGTGTATAACCGTTTGTTGTGATTGTTAGGATGTGACTGGTGTATGTGCTTTGCTATATGAATATAAAACTTTTTGTTATAAGTTGAAGTATTTCTTTGCTTTTAAATTCCGGGGACGAAATTCTTTTAATGGGGGAGGAATGTAATGACACGGATTTTTGACACCTCTTATTTGAATAATTAACTGATTTTAAATATTGAAATGTTATTTTTATCAATCAAATAATGAATCCTAATTTATGAAAATACCTATATATATATATATATATTCTGGAAGCTATGATTTAAAAGTTTAAATTATAATTTCTGAAAAATATTTAAATAAAAAAATTCCACCTTTTTATTAAAGAATATAATTATATATATATGTGTGTGTGTGTGTGCGTGTGTGTGTGTACATAACTTTTGACATAAAATTTAAAATAATATATATATATATACTATTAATAATGAGAATTCCATGAATAAGATTCAACTGTGTCTTTTTGAATTTTCCAAAATACCTTTTATGTCTCAATAGTGAAATATAGATGGTAGTTGGATTCTTAGTTATTGATCGGGCTTCAAATTATAGTGCGACAGCAGGAGCTAAAATTATTTTAACAGAAGCTATCAATTTGCATGCCATCCAATTTTTGAAACATCATGTCAAGTAAATTAGATGCTACTAGAACAACTTTCATTTTCATCCCTTGGCTTATATACAACAATAATTAATATATTTTGGACGATGTGGGACTAATTAAAAATTTTGAATGTATAATGTTGCTATAGCTCTCATTCTTCATTTAAAGTAAAATCTATATAAAAAATTTGCTCAATTTTGTTAAGTAGGATAAACGAATTGCAAACTTGCCTCACTTATAACCGTTAATCAAAATGTGATGGGATTGGACATGATATCAATTAGCATGCCAGCATCACGTATGGTGATGAAAATCAAGCTATTGAATACCATTTAAAAACACTATCTCATGTGCCTTCCATGTGATTTGGTACCTAAATCTTCTTTTTTGTTGCACTAATAGTTTTGATTTTGTTATATCACCGTTAGTACTTTGAGGTGAATTGGACTAATAATTACATTTTTTAATCGGAGAATGGGGAGAATATCGAGAGCGTTGAGAAAAAGGAAACGATGGAAGGGAATTGTGTATCAAATTGATTGCGATTGTTGTTCTCTTTAAGTTTTTATACATGTTTTGTTCTGGATACTTAGTATAATTGGTAATTGGATGCTATGTGTTTATATTGTTTTGTTCGTTTATTGTGAATTAGTTAAAATTTTCAATAAAATAAACAAATGATGTATAAGAAATTGTGTTTAGTTTCTTAAATTCTTTTTTCATTAATATATGCACCTTGATACCATATGAAATATTAATGAATACGACGCTAAGCGAATCACTGCTCTTTGATTGAACTAAATTCACCAAAAACTCAAACATGAAATTGGCAAAACATACTCAACATCTTAAGTATCAATATGGGAAATTTTTGCCATGAATATGTTCCTTAACCTATTAAGTCTAATCTCATGCCACGTTATATTTTCTTTATATTGGTTTTGTACCAAAATATGCAGTATGCGGTCCACAAATTTTATTTGTGTTATTGGATGTTGTTTCTCTGTGCATAGACAGATGACTCCATTAAAATAAATACCCCTTAAAAATGTTGAAATGTTTTTATGTTAACATCTTGTAATTCCAAGCTTAAATGCTTTTATGCTGCCATGAGTACATTAACTTTCTCTTACATTCAAAATAGAATCTAACAGTTATGTGTACCTTTGACCTTTTAATTTCCCAATTTACGTTTAGTATGTTTTATTATTATACTTTTGGAAAATACTGTATTTATCTCTATCATTGATATAACTTATATAGGAAGATAATTAGTTTTGATATAGTGATCTAATTATGTGCATGACATGTAGCCCAAAAAGGCAAAATCTGCTGTAGATTGCACAACTCAATCTTCACATATAAAAGAACCGTACATGGAGCTCAATAAGTAGAAATTTGAAAGTATTCTCAGCCTCATGTATACTTAAGTAATCTTTTTTTTAATTTCATTATGAACATATATATTATTTTATTTCTGTCTTTATATGTAGTTCATGTTTCATAATTTATTCTCCATTCAACATTTTTGGGGCACTTCATCTTTATATTTTATGCTATGTTCACAGTCATTTTAACCACAAAATCATTATTGGATATTTCATCATTACCTTTGTTATATTTGTAAAGATGCGAAATGAAGAAGCTTAGAATCAAGTGGCCAGGTAAGGGTGAAAAATTGAAACTACCTGATCTGGCATAAAGCAGACAAACATCACTCCTAATAACATGTCATATTATTCTTGCATTAATCGTACATTTCCAATCAAGTTATAAGGTACATATGTTGTACATAAGAGTATCATTTGGTAAATGTAGCCAAGCATTTAATTTTCAACAAATAGTAGAAGTTGAATAGGGATGAATTTCTTTTTATCTTTTAACCAAGTAATTTATCTTTTAGTTTTCAACATGTACCATGATTTGTGAAAATTTGACTAGATTATTCTCCTTAATTGTTTTTTTGGGTTGGATTATGTAGCAGGACCGATTACATTAGATGTCTCGATGGTTACTTAAAAACAAAGCATAGATTGTTAATATGATTCTACTTTCTATTATCAAAATGTGATCTTTTATAGGACCAAATTCACCTATGGCAGCTGCACAAGTTTAAACATTTTTTGCATAATTTTTTTAATCTCACTGCAAGTATTCTTGAGTGAATATACAGGCTCAAATGATGACAAAGGAAAAATGTCTATGATACACAAAGTCATATGCAGCTTGGATAGCAATGAGTGACTGCATTAAAACTATTGTGGTGCAAGTTTAATTCCACGGCTGTAACTTTTCTACCTTATCTTTTGTATTTCAAGAATTGAAATTCCAATGGAACTTTCTATCTTTTACCTTCATAATGCATTAGACCCTTAATGTAACCATAGGGTGATCTGAATTTAGTTATTGATTTTAATAAGCAATTACCAATCTATTGTTATCAGTAATTTGTTAGGAAATTGCATAATTTGATATAAGGGGATGATACTAGAGACATGTCTCCTACTATCTATGCATGCTTCATAGATTCCAATTAAGGGTTTACATTATTTATGCATGCTTCACAGATTCCAATTAAGGGAGCTACAGACTCCAATGGGATCTTTAAGTGATGCATCCCAAACTGGCCATAATAATAATTTATTATAAGCTATCTTTCAAATTACAAATATAAACATGGCCATATATCAGAATCACCTTTCAAATTGAGAAGGCCATGGTGAAAATCATATCCATTAAATTCTAAGAACGGTAAATAGAAGAAGAATAGATAAATCCACGTTATGAAGTGATGATATATTTAGATAAATTTTTGCTCACAGCCTGCTCTAGCTGAAAGCGCATACGCATTTATAACTACAATCATTATTTCCATTTGTAGTAGTATAAAATAAAATAAAACAAAAGAAACAAACGATAAAACTTTAGTACTATAATGGTTCTATAACAATTCTTCAGTTGTTTTAGTTTGTGGGCCATTGCTTTAGGTTCAGTTTATGTTGGTAAAAGCATTATCAAATCTACTTCCAGTGGTGCAACTATAAATGCATGAACATTTTGATTAAATGCAGGCCCACCTATACATGCATAAATGGTCGTATATATAAACTTACTATAACATGTATAGTTTATTAAGTTATATATATATATATGTAATTCTTTAATAAAAAAACTTTTAATTAATGTAAGTATAACATTTATAATTATGTAAGATTTAAGAAAAACTGCATTTTATGACCCATTATATAAGACTGACCACATCGTTGTGTTGTAGATTCATTTCCTGATATATATATATATATATATTTATATATATATATAAGAAAACATAAAAATAGATTCCATGCTTTACTGGTTCGGAGGGCAACTATGTGTATGACCGACAAGAACTTACTTAACAAGCTCAATCTTACTATGCTACATTGTTCAATGGTCAAACAAGGGGTGATTTTCCACCTATTCAGCCTAGAAAATTTGTAAACGATGAAGGGAAAAGGTACTTATCTGTAATAGTTGATCTCTCAAGAATCCAAGAAGTAGTTTTTTCCATAGATGACTCCAAGAGCCCTGGCCCCGATGGCTTCACTGTAAAATTCTCTAAATTGCATTGGGAGGAGACGAAGGTTGTTTTTTTCTGCTATTACCTCTGTTTTCCAGTTTGGGAAGTTGCATCATTGGTTGAATCATAATTTCATCACCCTTTATTTATGTATGTCAAAAAAATCACATTGTTTTTATTCATCCTAAAAATGTGATTAATTACCTTCCTAAATGAAACAAATAGTACCAGTTAAGGTTGTGCTTATATTCGTTGCATTGTATATTTGGCACATTAATTGCTCATATGTTGGGAATAAGTGAAGCTGTTTGCACATTTTCATGCTACTGTAACAATATGCATTGATGTTTCAATTAATGCATATTGTCTCGAATATAAAGGCTATTTAATTAGGGTATTATTATGCTTTAATTTTAATTTTAAGTTAGTAATTTATCTAAGTAAATGAGAGCCAATGACGTTTGGAAGCAATGGTCCTAACGAATACTTTTGTTTCTTTGTTCTAAAATTTAATTAAAGTTTTTTAAGTATGATTAATAATTTGTTAAATGTAAATTTGGAGAAGTTTGGAGGGTGTATCCAACATTATTTTTTATTTAGTCCAAAACAATGTGTTTTTCCGGCAAACATCGCTGTTTGTTATCTTGACATTTATGTAGAGTAACTAGAGTAACTAAATGGAGACAATCATCATCAGATTCCTTGGAAAAAGACTTGGTCTCTGTTGTAACGATCCGAAATTTTCAAACCCGAAAATTCCAGATAGCTATGAAAAGAAGAAATAGATAGAAGAAGAAAGAACAGAAACATTAACATCTCACATTCGCAGCGGATAAAATATAATAATAAATACAGTTTACAAAAGAATACTATATCTGTCGATTACGTTTAATATACATCAGAGTTTCACACAGATATATATATATATATATAGTCACTGAATATACAATTATCATGTCATATGATATACAATAATTATAATAGGGCGAAAGTACTCCATAAGTTCTTGCCATCCAGCTCGACTCCTGAGTTCCAGAATGTACCTACCTGAAAATCTGTAATATTCGGTCTGACCCGAGCATTACACTAAGGTAACACCCGGGTCAAGCTGGAAACCAGCGTGAGTAAACCTATCCAACATAGAATACATGCATACAACTTATATAAAACCTAGGGTAACTTATATAAATTCAACCAATTCACAATTTGCTACAGACAACACTTATTTCACATATAAATTTCTAAGCATCAACTTAGATAAAATAGTCCAATTCACTTAAATCATTCATTTCATCGTATTGATTTCACAAATCAATTTATAAAAATTCGTAGTGGTTTCGGGTATTTCCCAATACCCGACCCCGGCTTCTTCGAAACTCGTCTCATCCTAACTCAATTTATCAAAATGAAATACACAACATTTCGTATCAAGAATATCATCTTATTCAAGCATCCAATACCCTTTCATTTTTCACCACAAATTTGATCATTTCCACATTAATTAAATTGATTCTAATTGAATTTCAAACCTCAATCACTTAGATTCCTTTATTAACATTAATTAATTCCAACTCAATTAATTAGTCAACCCATCGTTATTCATCTTAATTAATCACTCTGGATTAATAATTTTCCAGTTACATTCATGTAATTATCTTTGTTTAATTACACGATATTAATTATTCTTAACCAAAGTCAAAAAGTAAATCTTAATTACTACATAAATTAATTAACTACATTAATTACATTAATCCTTAATTACTTATGTATTGACTTCGCATAAGTCATTCATTATCGATTATCTATCTTAATTAATCAATCTTTAATTACGTCTTTAATTATATAAGTTATTGATTTCCAGTTATATTCAATTTACCTTAATCTAAATTAATTATATTAATTAAACCACAATATTAATCATTACTTCATTAAATAAATTAATTCTCCTTAATTAATTATCTTAATTTATCTCTCGATTAATTACACAAAGTAATTATATTTTATTAATTTCATTAAGTAACTATTTATTTAACTATCCAATATTTCTTCTAATTAATTTAAACTAAAATTACTTAACCCAAATCATTAGTTAATTTAATTAAGTAATTATTCATTGAAATTTTTCTACCCATTTAATGAGTCACCAATTCATTAAACCTTTATTGATTTTAAACTAAACCATTTTCTTATTTACGATTTAATTTTAAACCATTTTAAACCCAAATGCTTCAAGTCAAACAATAATCAACTCGAGAACCATCCAAAACCAAATCCACCAGATTTTCAGCACACATTAAATTGATACAATCAATCAACCAATTATTTAAATTCGTTCATTTAAATCTAAATAGAAATCCAACAGAGTGAGATTTACTCACCTTTGATTTCGCAATCCAAATCCAATCTCGTCTTGTTTCCTTCAGATTTTAAACTCACTGACTGCAGCTCACGCAACATCGACTCCATCACCAGCAAAGGCCCCCATCAACACCGAGACTAAAACATCGAGCATCATCATCGCGTCATCCAAAATTGCCGCGAACCCTAGCTCACGCGTGAAATCCAGATCGAAGTCGAAATCTCCAGAGACGCGAGCCCTAACCCAACCGGACTCGAGTCGAACTCGATTTCCCTCCTCGAATGCGGCTCAACACAATCCATGGCAACTATCCCTCCTTATCTGAGTTGACGTCGCGATGCTCTTCCCCCTCGCGAGCGATCACTTTGAGTTCCAGTTATTAACTGTTGAGGACGAAAGGGACGCGAGAGAGAGAGAGGAAGCGTGCCGCCATTATGATTCCATTTTTTTTTTGGTTTCGAACGAAGCCCAGATTATTTGGCCATTTTGATTTTAGAGGGGAAACTTCACTTCAGAATGCCTTCTAAAAGAAGGAGCAGGGTTCGATGGAAGTACCGAAACTAGAGACTTCCTTCGAAAGGTAAGGACGAGGTGATTGTTTTTATTTTATTATTATTTTCTTATTTATTATTCTTGCACCATAAAGCAACGTGATTAAGGGAAAATCGGAATGTTTGAACCGTTTAGCGTTCTGACGTTTCCTAGCTACAGTGACAATTGAAACGAAGGCTAAATGTTTTGAGCTGTCAAGGTCAAACGACAACTCCGATTGCTACGGAAATTGAAATCCGATAATAACTAACTATTACGGATCTAATGGAACAGGTTTTGTCAAATTCCGAGACTGTGCCTCGAAAGACTATTTTTAAATATCGATTTAAACGATATATTATTAAAATTGAACAAATCACCATTAATTTAAATTTCAACCATTCTATTATCTTCAGTATCACCATTATAAATTTTATAAGCCTTCAAATTATTTTAACAGGCTCAGAAATTTTAGATTCAACAATTTACCCAATTTCAATTATTAAATTCAATATTTAGCTATATAATTCAATATATTTAATTACCAAGTAAATATTGATATCTTGAATTCAAGTTAAAATTAACTTTTGAATATTTTAAAATCAATTAAATATTCCAATTTAAATTGTTAGAAATTCCGGGTCGTCACATTCCTCCCCCCTTCAAAGAGTTTCATCCCCGAAATTACTAGTTAGGAAGAACGGAACCATACCCGTTTACTTTTCTCCAAAACCAACCGTTCAAGATCCTACCATCCATATTTTACAAAAGACCCCTTATCATTCTTACTAACTTCCCAAAACTCTTCCACAGTTTTCAAACAATACCCCTTTTAACATTCAAATTTCAATTTAAAACCAAAATTTTAAATTATCAAAATTTTCTCAAAATTTTTCTAACTCCCTAAATTTCCGAATTTTTTTGCCAGCGTCTCCTTTGCGCGGCTAGCTCGGTACAACTACAAAAGGCCTCTATGGGCTCCCAAATTCCAAAAAGAAAACCAAAGCCAAGTGGCTAGATCCAAAAACCCAATCCAATTCATACAGAAATTAAAATACATACCTTTTTGTCGGGCAATTCACATTTATCTTTTGGAATCAAATCCAATTTTCTTTTCCCCTTTTAATACCTGCATATCTTATTTAGCAACAATACACAATTGTAACCTTTCAAATCATTTTATACATTCTCTTATATAGGTTTTCATATTTACTTCTATTAAAATTCGTTTTCCCTTTTTAATATGAATTCCACTTATTTCAATTTTGACTATTAAATTTTTATTTTCCATTTATAACCGAGTCTTATTAGTTCCATATACTAATCTATTTCAGTTTCATATTTAAAATCGTTTAATTGCTTAACAAAAATTTTCTAACTTTCGAAATTTTCGGGAAATTTTGGCATAGTCTCCTTTGTACGGAGGAGCTTTTGCAATTTGACAAGAGATATAAATATATATACATCGACCAACACGGTCGGAAAAAGCAAAAAAAGTTCATATTTCCTATTTTTATTGCGTAGGCGTACCTTATTTAGCATTTTAAGCAAGCAACTTATTTATTTTAGCAAAAAGCGCAACCAAATCCGCCAAACGGCCTTTAGGTACCTGTACTTACTCAATTTAAATATGTAAGCACTAAAATCATGTAATTTTAACAACATTTAACATACTTAACTAGCAAACATACAAGTTTCTATAAGCAATGCAGGTTAAACAATCTTTATAAGCCACTTATGGGGTTCCGACTTAAATTTTAATTGTTTACAACCAATTCACAAACATCTCCATTCAATTCAAATGGTTCACCACTCAATTGCTTACATCCATTTTATTTTAACCCAAACAAGCTCATATTCCATCCAATTAATTTCAAAATCAAGTTATTTAACTTCTCTCAACCTAAAGAATTTTAATCTCTTTCATTTACGTCAAACGACAATTCATTTTATGCAAATTTGACAATATTCGCTCAATAGAGTATTTATTTTAGTTTATAACTACTTTAAATTAATTTTCTACTCATTCTGTATTTAATTCCATTCTGGTATACTACTAGCCATTCCCAAATTAATTCAATCCAAGCTTTTATTTAATGGGCTTTCACTCTTATTTTCCCATAAATTTTAAGCTTAAGTGAATTTACTTTAGTTTATCCCAACATCAAACTTAAGTTTTGCTTCTATTTGATTCTTATTTAAGCAACCTCCATTAAATTCAGTCAGCCCATTCATTTTAAATTTTAATTTTAAATTTACCTTCTCAATTTATCAAAATAATATCCAAGCACATACTTAACTCATTTATATTTCAAATTAATAGGCTATCGAACTTAAGTTCGGACTGATAATCCAATTCCAATCACAACTTTGATTTAGTTTTCATTCTATCAGACTTCATCTATTTATTATTTAACTCAATTAACCCATTTTAATTTTTAATTCAATTAATTAATTCGTTATCGAATTTATTTTATCAATACAAGGCTATTCTCAATTTATTTCTATTCACTTGGGTTTTGTTTTGCAACTCAAACCATTTCTATCACAGTCACTTCTATTCATATAACATCACTTCTCTTATATCCAATTTACTTGCAAATTTCATTTAATATTATTCAAATCACCCTCGATTTTTATTTGTAATTCAAACCATCACATTTTTCAATCCAACTCTATTTTATTTTTATTTTACAACATTTCCTCTTTTTAATTCGTTTTCAAATCTAAGTCGAATTCTATTTAAAATTCGAATTCGTTTTCAAACCCATTATCACTTACAACCCATTTATTTACCCAAGTTAAATTTTATTAATATACTCAACCAAATAATTATTTAGCCAATTAGTTTACTTTCGACTTCTAAATTAATGTTCGATTTTAATTACAAATTCACTTCATTAAAATTCCAGTTTGGATTTCCTTTTTATTTCCCCAAAATTCCAACATCTTTATTTAAAAAATTTAGAAATGCTTTTAAATTCACATCATACTATTAAAATAGCTTTTTATCAAAATATTTCTTATAACTCGATGTCTCAACCAGTCCATCCTTGTTCTCATAGAAATTCAGTTATACGTTGATCAGGCGTAGGACTGAAAATCTATAAGTACTTGGCAAACCCGTTTTCAACATCCAGTGAAAATACTTGGAAAATAATTTTATCGAAAATATAGAAAAAAGTTTTTGAAAATAGAGGAAATATCTTTGGTGAGGATGCTCTGGAAATCATCACCCCCATCCATGGTCGCAGTTAATCTGATGGTTACGTTGCCATCCCGATAAAATCCATAGATAACTGTAGGCCTCCGCGCCCCTCGATTACACCATGGAACCCACGAAAGATCGCAGCTACAACTGGGGTTACGTAGCTATCCCAGCAAAAATCCATATAACTGTAGGCATCAGCGCCATCGAATTTCGCTGCCAAAAATGAAACTTCTCCACTCCACTTGACCATAGATCGCAGTCTACCGCGTTGCCTTCCCAGCAAAATCAAGTGTAGACTGTTGACACTCATCCTCCATACGATTTCGCTATGGTCCCCACAGTAGATCGCAGTGACATCGAGTTACACTGTCGTCACAGCATAACCCAAATGCCCCTGTAGGCATCAGCGCCCTCGACTTTCGCTACCCAATAATCCTCAGGAAATAGTTTTGTCCGGACTCCTCACAGGATCAACTTTAGAACCCCCCCTTGGGGCTCAAGGCAGCACCACTCGGTGGCACTCCTGAGAAGTTCATTTCGAGGGAGCGCCTTTTTCCCCAGAGCCATCATCAAAACATTTTATACTATACACATATAGTATCTTCAAATCATACACCTAGTATGATATCATACAAAGCTCATTTATACAAAATCGATTATTCCAAAATCGATAATTCTCAAACTAGGCTTTCCAAATTCTCATATTGATTTTACCCGAAAATCAAAAGCCTTTCCAAATCCAAAGGTTCTCAAAACCTTTTTCCAAAATCCTCATAAGATCCTTTATATATATATATATATATACACAGATATATATAATTTTTAAAACTTCAGATCATTTCAAACTTGAATAAAACCCTTTTATACTTCAAACACTTTCAAAAATATTTTCTTCTGGTTGTAGATTTATCAAAGGGAGTTTTATCTCATATAACAAAGACATATAGCTTCGTTTATTCAAAATAAAATATTCAAATTTTACTTCTCTTTCCAATATCAATTTCATTCAAATCCGCACGATGTACACTTATCATTCGTACGCTATACCAATTTGATCACTCACTCGATCACACAATTTTACTTCCGAACTAGTATCGTCCACTCGACTCCCTAGTGCGGACTCAGATCTGGTTTCTTGACTAGAAACCGTTATTCTCCTTGCATAGCCATAACTATGATAGAGAATATCCAGAACCAATCAACAATCCATATCCAAGTTCGCCGTCGAAAATAGAGTGAAAAATCCCAACTCGGATCGATATAATTATCTCGAAACTCTGTGCTCGAATCTGGATCAAATCACTATGCAAATGGAATAATATACGTACATCCCACGTATTTATTTTCATTGATTATCAGCCACATCAATTTGCTTTCTATTTTCATTTCCTTAAGTTCCCCTTCACTTATTTACAATTGCCTTACTCCCCATTTGAATTATCACTTCAATTCTTATCTCAGTTGGGTAATTAAATCAATAACAGTTTGAACTCCGACCAGTTTACATTTAGAAAATAGCTTGAAAATTTTAAAAATGGATAACTATTCGAAAAATAATTATTAGTTTACAAAATAGTTGTAAAATAGTCAACTAATTGTAAAATAGTTGGAAAATAGTTAAATAGTTTCAGAAATTTTATATAATTGCCAAATAGTTGTAAAATAGAAATTAGTTTGTGAAATAGTAATTAGTTTAGGAAACAATTGAAAAATACTTAAATAGCTCCAAAAATAATGGTAAAACAAATATATAATAAGTTAGCTTTAAAAAGAAAGGTTGTATATATTTAATAGCTTAGAAAAATAAGTTTGTATTAAAACAATTTATTTAAAATAGTCAAGAGTCAAACTGTTCACTACCCCAATAATTCAATGTACACTTCCATTAATTGACTCAATTCTAACTTGAATAACTTCAATTTCTGTTGAAATTTATTCCCAATTCAAGTTGAATCAATCTTGATTCCTTCCCCAATTTAAATCAAGTTCTAGTTGATTTTAATCCTGTTCGATTTTAATTTTAATTTCATATTATTCCAATCAATTTGAATTATTATCAATTGAACCCATTTCAAATTCAAATCATTTCAATATAATCCAATTCAATTTCCCATTTAAATTTTAAACTTATACAACTTCAATCTCCAATCCAATTAATTCAAACCAAATCCAATTTTGAACTAATTCAATTTCAATCTTGAATTTAAACTATCTCGAATTATGTAAATTCGAATTAAATTCTCAAAGGTAGGTTTAACCATTTAAACCAAATTAACCTTTATTAAAAGTTTTTAATCAATTTAATTTCTGAGTTTAATTCTCAAAATTCCATTTTAAATTATCTTTACTTATGTATTTCAAGTTTCAAATAAGAATTCAATACAGTTTTATTTAAAAAAAATTAATTTATTATTCAATTTTTATCTTCCAGTTTGAAGCCAGTTCTTAAACAAGTATATTTTACAAACTTAATTATTAAAATTTATTTTATTTATACACTATCATTCTCAATTTAAAGATTTTTATTAACAATAGGATGATATCATCCAATTTATTTTAAAATTTTCAAATTTTAAAACTCAAACCCATATTGAGATCACACAAATCTGCAATTCAAATCAACCATTTAACTTTCCAAGTTAAATTCCAATTTCATCTTGAAATTTCCAATTCAGGTTGCTTTTTCTACATTTATTTAACTTTCCCAAAGTTAAATTCCAATTTACTCAATCCAATTACCTTACTCAATGTGAATTCCCGCTTCAAACTTCAAAATTCTTTCCCTCTTATAAGTTCAAAACTTATATCACTTTAGGTTTTTACATCACACTTCAGGGAAAAATATCAAAACTCAACCTCTTAGAGTTTATTTAAACTATTTTTTTTATACCATGTATATCCATACATATATACATATTTATTTCTTGGCCCATCCAGCCATGTTTAAAATTTTAAACCACCATTGGTTTTAAATTCAAATCAAATTTCAAAAAATCCATTGTTTGCGATGAATCCCAGTTATCCATATAGTACTTATTTATTATTTTTCATTACTTTGAAACAAAATTTTCAAATTCTGGGACCAGATTTAGAATTTCACTTCCAATCCAATAAATTTTAATTTGGTTGTATTCCTATTTCTACTTAATTTAATTCCAATTCACGACTTCAATTTGGTTGTATTACATTACTTCTTAATTTTAATTTCAATAATTTAACAACCAATCGCCTAAATATTTATTAAAAGGAAATATTACTTTATATATCAAAATATATATTTTATATAAAATCATTTAAAATCTTTTTATAAGAAAATAACAAGTACGCACTCATACATATACACTCAACTCATTCTAGAGTACTTTCGACTCTATTAAATGAGAAATCCCCACCAGAGCCAAGGTTCTCGCTTAACCTTTCAGCTCTGATACCAAAAGTAACGACCTGAAATTTTCAAACCCGAAAATTCCAGATAGTTATGAAAAGAAGAAAGAGAAAGAAGATGAAAGAACAGAAACATTAACATCTCACATTCGCAGCGGATAAAATATAATAATAAATATAGTTTACAAAAGAATACTATACCTGTCGATTATGTTTAATATACATCAGAGTTTCACACACACACACACACACATATATATATATATACGGTCACTGAATATACAATTATCATGTCATATGATATACAATAATTATAATAGGGCGAAAGTACTCCATAAGTTCTTGCCATCCAGCTCGACTCCTGAGTTCCAGAACGTACCTACCTGAAAATCTGTAATACTCGGTCTGACCCGAGCATTACACCAAGGTAACACCCGGGTCAGGCTGAAAACCAGCGTGAGTAAACCTATCCAACATAGAATACATGCATACAATTTATATAAAACCCAGGGTAACTTATATAAATTCAACCAGTTCACAATTTGCTACAGACAACACTTATTTCACATATAAATTTCTAAGCATCAACTTAGATAAAATAATCCAATTCACTTAAATCATTCATTTCATCGTATTGATTTCACAAATCAATTTATAAAAATTCGTAGTGGTTTCGGGTATTTCCCAATACCCGACCTCAGCTTCTTCGAAACTCGTCTCATCCTAACTCAATTTATCAAAATGAAATACACAACATTTCATATCAGGAATATCATCTTATTCAAGCATCCAATACCATTTCATTTTTCACCATAAATTTGATCATTTTCACGTTAATTAAATTGATTCTAATTGAATTTCAAACCTCGATCACTTAGATTCCTTTATTAACATTAATTAATTCCAACTCAATTAATTAGTCAACCCATCGTTATTCATCTTAATTAATCACTCTGGATTAATAATTTTCCAGTTACATTCATGTAATCATCTTTGTTTAATTACACGATATTAATTATTCTTAACCAAAGTCAAAAAGTAAATCTTAATTACTACATAAATTAATTCACTATATTAATTACATTAATCCTTAATTACTTATGTATTGACTTCGCATAAGTCATTCATTATCGATTATCTATCTTAATTAATCAATCTTTAATTACGTCTTTAATTATATAAGTTATTGATTTCCAATTATATTCAATTTACCTTAATCTAAATTAATTATATTAATTAAACCACAATATTAATCATTACTTCATTAAATAAATAAATTCTCCTTAATTAATTATCTTAATTTATCTCTCGATTAATTACACAAAGTAATTATATTTTATTAATTTCATTAAGTAACTATTTATTTAACTATCCAATGTTTCTTCTAATTAATTTAAACTAAAATTACTTAACCCAAATCATTAATTAATTTAATTAAGTAATTATTCATTTAAATTTTTCTACCAATTTAGTGAGTCACCAATTCATTAAACCTTTATTGATTTTAAACTAAACCATTTTCTTGTTTACGATTTAAGTTTAAACCATTTTAAACCCAAATGCTTCAAGTCAAACAATAATCAACTCGAGAACCATCCAAAACCAAATCCACCAGATTTTCAGCACACATTAAATTGATACAATCAATCAACCAATTATTTAAATTCAACCATTTAAATCTAAATAGAAATCCGACAGAGTGAGATTTACTCACCTTTGATTTCGCAATCCAAATCCAATCTCGTCTTGTTTCCTTCAGATTTTAACCTCACTGACTGTAGCTCACGCAACATCGACTCCATCACCAGCAAAGGCCCCCATCAACGCCAAAACTAAAACATCGAGCATCATCATCGCGACATCCTAAAATTGCCGCGAACCCTAGCTCACGCGTGAAATCCAGATCGAAGTCGAAATCTCCAGAGACGCGAGCCCTAACCTAACCGGACTCGAGTCAAACTCGATTTCCCTCCTTGAACGCGGCTCAACACAATCCACGGCAACTCTCCTTCCTTATCTGAGTTGACGTCGTGATGCTCTTCCCCCCGTGAGCGATCGCTTTGAGTTCCAATTATTAATCGTTGAGGACGAAAGGGACGCAAGAGAGAGAGAGGAAGCGTGCCGCCATTATGATTCCCATTTTTTTTCGATCGAAGCCCAGATTATTTGGCCATTTTGATTTTAGAGGGGAAACTTCACTTCAGAATGCCTTCTAAAAGAAGGAGCGGGGTTCGATTAAAGTACCGAAACTAGAGGCTTCCTTCGGAAGGTAAGGACGAGGTGATTGTTTTTTTTTTATTTTTTTTTTATTTATTTATTCTTGCACCAAAAAGCAACGTGATTAAGGGAAAATCGGAACGCTTGAATCGTTTAGCGTTCTGACGTTTCCTAGCTATAGTGACAATCGAAACGAAGGCTAAACGTTTTGAGCTGTCAAGGTCAAACGACAACTCCGATTGCTACAGAAATTGAAATCCGATAATAACTAACTATTACGGATCCAATGGAACTGGTTTCGTCAAATTCCGAGACTGTGCCTCGGAAGACTATTTTTAAATATCGATTTAAACGATATGTTATTAAAATTGAACAAATCACCATTAATTTAAATTTCAACCATTCTATTATCTTCAGTATCACCATTATAAATTTTATAAGCCTTCAAATTATTTTAACAGGCTCAGAAATTTCAGATTCAACAATTTACCCAATTTCAATTGTTAAATTCAATATTTAGCTATATAATTCAATATATTTAATTACCAAGTAAATAATGATATCTTGAATTCAAGTTAAAATTAACTTTTGAATATTTTAAAATCAATTAAATATTCTAATTTAAATTGTTAGAAATTCCGGGTCGTCACATCAGTGGATCTTCAATTGTGTTCAGATGCTATTTTTAAGGGTTCATTTAGTTTGGCTATTTGAAATATTTTTTTTACTTAGTTTGTGTTTTCCATGTTCTCACTGGTCATTCTTATCTCTCTGACCTTTTTTAATGTTATGGCAGAGGAGATTAATTCTCAAGATGGGAGTTGAGTTATATAATACCTTGAGGATTATTATGCTTGAAGTTTAAGAATTGGCTTTCTAAAATGAATGTCAATGGAAAACTCATTAGCCACCTTATAAATCTATATATAAACAAGCCTTTCCTTCTAAAAGCGGCTAAAAAGTTACAATTCAACTTTAGTTTTTACAGTATGGAAATAAATTAGTTATTATATGCATGTTGTGATAACCCGGATTTTAGGGCATTTGATAATTGGTAATTAACAGTTTTTAGCTGTTGAAACACTGATGTATATGTTGAACCAATGAAATTCTGATGATTAAGAATATCTGGATATAAATATTAATTTGATAATATCCTGATATAATTATTTAAATTGGCAAAATTCATCTTTTCAAAAACAAATAAAATATATATATTTGTTTATGTGTGTATATATATAAGTAGATTGTAAATAGAATTTTAATTTGAAATTCAAAAATAAATATCTTAAAAAAATAAATTAGATTTAAAGTAATATACATGTGATTTTTATTAGTGTATAATTTAGTTTTAAATCATTTTCTTTTAAATTGTTTAAATATTAATAAAGGTAAATGTATTTAATAAAAAATTAAAAATATTATATTATATTATATAAAAACATAAATAAATGCAAAATGACGTTTGTATGCTAAGTAACATAAAAACTAACAAGTGTAGTTTAATTACATCATATAAATACAAGTGTTAACACAATTTGATCATGCATTTAACAAGTGCCCAAAAAATTTAATTTCCTTTTATTTTTAAAAAAAATAACAAAATCAGGCTATATATATACATCTATTCTCCTACTTCCTTATTTTTCTTTTATTCAAAAACAAAACCTAGAAATTAAAAAAATAATAGGTACAAACCTGTACAAACCAGAGATAAAAGAAATAATCAAACAACAATCTTTCACAAATCTCAGTTAGATCATCTCAAGCAAGGATTCAAACTCAACATAAAGTTTTCAAGATTAGCAATCAAAGAAACAAAGTAAATCAAGCTTTAATCAAAGTACAAGATCAAAACAATTTCCAAGTTTCAGTTTTTAAAGATCAAAAACATTTTCTAGGCCCTCTGTTTTCAAAGTACAAGTGAGTAAACAAAGCTTTAATCTGTTCAAAACTTGTGCATGTGATAGATATTTGAAATGATGATGTGTTCGTTGTTTGCATGAATGAAATTATGCTTGCACGTTTATAAATATGCAGATGGATAAGTGTGCATGTCTGGATATATATATATATATATATATATATATATATATATATATATAACATCTCTATTTAAAGTCAACAGGTTAAACCAAAGTATAAATTCAAAATCTCTTTCCCAAATCTCTTATTTCTGATGATGTTTAAACAAAAAAGTATTTAGATTAACAAGATCTAAGATTTAAAAATATTTTTAAGTATAATAAGTTTGAATTTGTCAGGAAAATAGGAAAATACAATGGAAATCTAAAACATATTAAATTTGAACATCATGTTTCTTTGATTCACCTGTGTAATTTGAATCATCTTCTAAAATCATGAATTTTAAAAGTTAAATCCAGATTTTTAGTGTTGAATTGAGAAAGGAATCTTGGGTTGATAAGAATTTGGGTTTTGAGCATTTTCTGGTGATCGAAGGGCTTGGGGTGGTCGGGATCACGGCTGGAGGTAGCAGGGAGGTTGACGAACTAGGGAAAAATAGTCACAGAGTTTTTAGATCGTCATGGCGGCGGTGCATCGACGCAGTAGGGTTTAGTCTAGGTTGGAAATTTGGTTGCTGCATCGTCACCGAAGCAACGAACACATCTGGTGTGGGGGAAATGAAGCGCGGGTCTTTGGTAAACCTTTGGACCGAGTCTCATAGGTGCTGGTGGTCGGAGGTGTCAGGTCGAGGTGGATTTTTGAGTCAATGGTTTCTGTTCCATTTGGTCCTCGATTGCTCCATTTCGATTGAGTGTTTAGGTTGAAGTTCATGTGGTCGGGATCGAAGGTGGAGGTGATCATCGTTGTGCTTGAGGTAGTAGTAGTCGGAGTCGCCTTGATCATCGTTGCACGTGCACATGTGTTACTGGGTTTGGGTTTGTGGAAGAAGGTATTGTCTCAGGTGTTGACTCGGGAAGATGAAGTTATGGCTCGAGTATGGCTTCAGGTTGTTTGCGTGGGTTTTAACTTGTAGAACTGTTTTAAAAATTTTTAACAAAATATAACAGGTTTTGGAAAAAAAAGTACTCGGATTTGGTATCGGGTTAGCCTCGGGTTTATCTCGGGTACATGAAGTTTCAGTTTTAAAAACTTTAAACAAATCTATTTTAAATCAATTTCTTAATTAATTATTTTATATAATGAATGTTTAGTTAAGTTTGGATTAGTTAAAGGTTTTTAATGAATTATTTTAAATTGATTAAGTTTAAAGTGTTTTGATATACATATAACCTTTATTTAAGGTTTATTTTTTTAATAAATTTAATAATTAAATAGTTAATTAAGGAAATGAAATGATTTCAATTATTAATTAACTTAAATGTCTTAAGTAAATGTGTATGTTAATGATAATTAATTTCAAAGGTTTACTGAACAAAACTTAAATGTAATTAAGTTATTAACTAAGATAAATTATTTATCTTGAATTAATTAAGTTAGTAATTAAAGGTGAGCTAATTAATTTAATTAATTAAGGTAATTAATTTATGAAATTAATTTAAGAATAATTACTTAATGAAGTAATTAAAGGATAACTAATTAAAGGATAATTAATTAATGTAACTAATTAAGGACTAATTAACTTACGTAAGTAATTAAGGTTAATTTATTAAGATGGATATTAAGGATGATTGATTAATTTCATCAATTAATTAAAGAAATAATAAATGGTTTATAATTAATTAATGATTAATTAAGCAGGGTTTAAAAGTGTTTAAAGTAATTAAATTAATTTATTTGGAGATTTAATTAAATTAATTAGGAATTGAACGAATAAATTGATCTAGCTTATAGATGATTGGATTATATTGAATGCCTTGAATTGTTTGATATCCTTGATATGTGATGTTATTGATATGATATGCCTGGATTGAACTGTGATAATGTAAGTTATCTATCTGTAATTGATTTGCTATGTGAATGTGAACCTCTGAATTGAATTGAAATTGTTTGTTTAAATAACTTGGCCTCTAAGACGGCATTTGAATTTCGAAGAGACCGGGGTCGGGTAACAGCAAATACCCAAAACCACTTCGATTAGTAATCTACAATATTTCTTTATAGATGTGCTTTTAGAATCAAATAGGCTGGAATGAAATAAAGTAAGAAATATGGCGACTTAAACTGAGTAACGGTTCTTAAATATTGTTTTGTAATAAGTGATTGACTATAACAAGTTAAGAACTCGTAGTGAGGTACGAGTTACCCCGGAATTTTAAAAATGCTTTATAACCTTAATATTTCATATTATATGGGTTTACTTACGCTGGTTTACAGCCTAACTCGGGTGTTACTTTAATGAATGCTCGGGTCAGACCGAGTACTATAGAATTTCAGGTTAGGATGTACTAGAGCTCAGGAGACGAGCTGGATATCAAAGATGTATTGAGTATTCCGCTGTGTATTAGAATTTACATTGATTTTATTCAGGGACAAGTTGCAACAACTGTCCAGTTTATATTGTGAATGATTGTACTCTGATGTATTGAATGTAAATTGATAGTTACAGTTTTTCTTGTAAATGCTATTATCTGTGTGACGACCTGAAATTTTTAAGCAATTTAAATCGGAATATTTGATTGATTTTAAATATTTAAAAGGGTAAGTTTTGACTCGAATTCAAATATCACTATTTAATTGATAATTAAATTATTGAATTAAATAAATTGAAGTTAGTTCAAATGTCGAATCAGGAGTTTTAAGCCTGTTAAAAATAATTTGAAGGCTTGTGAAATTTATATTAATAACACTGAAAGATAATAGAAGTTGTAAAATTGAATTTAATAGTGGTTTGTTCAGTTTTAAAATTTTATCGTTTTAAATTGAATTTAAAAATAACCTACGGAGGCACGGTCTCGGAATTCGACGAAACCAGTTCCATTGGATCTGTAATATTGAATTATTATCGGATTCCAAATTTCGTATTGATCAGAGTTAGTGTGTGAGTGTACAATATAAAAACGTGTTGAAAATTTAATTGATAAAATCGATTCGAAGTTGAATTTAAAAATAAGTGAACACTGTAGCGAGGAGTCTTCAACACGCTTCCTCGCTTTTTTTTATTCCAGCCGAAGTGAATACGTTTTCCTAGCTTCTTCCACACACTTCTTCGTTTGATTAAATAATTAAACATGGTAGATATTTTCTTCGTTCAGGAAACGAAATAACTTGGTTCAAAACAAAGTAACTTCGTCCTAAAAAAAAAGAAAATGGCCGCTGGCCTCACTCGCTCGTTCCTCTCCTCTGCAATTTCAAAACCCTTTTTTTCAAATCAAGATCTTGTTCTCAAATAAAAATGGAACGAAACGCGTTCCTCTCCACTGCTTGTTTTCAGTTGAACGAAGACGAGATTCATTTCGTTTCATATAAAAAAACAAAATCAGATCGAAGCTTTTTGGCTGTGAACTCGAGCTTGAGCTCGAGGTGAAGTCGCGAGGAAGGGAACTATCGCGACAAGGTGGCTTCGTACGGCGGCGTGGGTTCGTGGTGGAAATCAGAGCTACGCGTGAACGATGTACGAGGCTGAGGTTGGAGGGGGGGTTTTGGGCGACGTTGCACTGAAGCCCGCGAAGGATCGGAGGCCGCTCAGTTGTAGGTAGGTCTTGGGTTGAGTTCGACTTGGGTCGTGGCCAGCAAGGGGGAGGCCGGTCTGGTGGGAGTGAGGTCATGTCGTGGTGGTGCCGTGCCTCCAATGGTCGGCCGAAGGATGCCTGTTTTAGGTAATTTGATTTTAGTTTTAATTTAATGTTGTTTAAGTTAAATTGTAAATTAGGTGTGATGATGGTTTCAATTATCAGAGGATTTTGTTTAAGGTTGGAAATGTTTTGATCTTAGAAAAAAAAGGAAAAAAGAAAAGAAATTACTTACAGCAACTTACTGTTTAAAAAAGAAATTAAATTAAATTTTATTAACAGTAGGATATGTTTACTATTTATTCCTTTCAATGTAAAGAGTTATAGATATATATGTAGATACCCAAAAGGGAAAATGTTAAACAAGGAATAATTATAGATTTTGGAAAATATGAGGATTTGTATAAAGATTTGATATTAATACATAGATTATTTTATATGTGTGTGAAGTTTCAAAAATAAAAATAAAGATGGGAATACACACGTTTTAGATATATTGTTTTATTTAAAATAATGGATTTGGAAGTTAATTTGTTCAATTAACTTATTTAATTTTTTTATAGAAATTGTAAAAGGGAAATTAGTTTAAAATTAAATCATCAATTTAGAACTAAATCACTAGTTAATTAATAATTAATTAAATTTATTAAATGGAAATTAATTTTTCGATTATTTCGAATATTAATAAACTGTATAAATATTTATACAAGGTCAGAATCTAAAAAGAAGCAAGTCGGATTGGTAGTGGGTTGCAAAACAGGAGTCGAAGGTGAGTTAATCTCACTCAGTTAAATTTAAATTTAAATGATTAAATTTAAATAATTGTTTGAAATGGTTGAATTGATTTATGTGATGTAGTGTGGTATATATTTGGAATTGGCATTTTATATTGTGCTAACATCTGTGGATGCAGGGAAAACAGGTTGGAGGGATCCAACTGGACCCCTCAACTTTATTTAATTATTTAATATTCTCTGTTCTAAATATGTGATATTCTGTAATGAATTATGTGGAAATATTGAATGCTATGGCTTGATGGTTATAATCGGGCAATAATGAATTACCAAATATATAGTTTGAGTTTGGGAATGAAAATAAAAGAAGTGAAATTGTAAGTAAAATAATTATAGAAAAGTTGCATAAATTTATGAATGAACTGGAAAGGAAATAAAGTGACTTTAAAATTTTAATAAATAAATCTTGAGAATGGGAAGGAAAATTTAAATAAACAGAAAGTTAATGAAACTTAAACTTCAATGTTATTGTTTAAAAGAACAAAACATTTATTTTAAATTTAGGATTTTAACTATTTAAGAAGAATAAAGAAGAAATTAGGAATAACCTGAATTTGTATATTTCAGCTAAAGGATTTAAAAATCAGACTGAAAATAATAATAAAGTCCATAATTAAGGAATTTTGAAATGAACTGATAAGTAAGGAAATTTATTTCAAATGGAAGAAATTGGGAATCAATTTGGAAAATTGATTTAAATGATTAAGATTGGAATTTTCTCTCTGAATAACCAAGTACGTTTTCAAAGTAAATTTTTAAATATAAATTAAAAGTTTAAAGTTGTTTAAGAAGTATGTTTTGAAAAATTTACTATTTCTAAATATTTAAATTCTAAAGTAAGTATTTCCTTTTAATCTATTATAGCAATAATTATTTAAAGAGTGACTTAGTATTTTATTTTTAAAAGTGAAAATCTAGTTTTATAATTATTAAGTAACTTTATTTTTAAATATTCATATAGTATGTATTTTTAACAAAACTATTAAATTTGACAATGTCAACAATTCACTAACCTGGACAGAAAGAAAGATAAGGCGACCGATCCAAACTATTATAAACATTCGGCACGACCCCACATATTAAGGGATCGGTCAATCCTCTCTAATAGGAGACCGATAGGTCGATAGACAACTCATCCTTCCATTAGTCTGACGACGGAAGTCCAATCTACTCAGGGGACGAAGGGAGGCGGAAGAGGTGACCGAAGTTGCCTCTAAACCTCCATGTTTGAACGATCAATTCACGAGAATGCATTTCAAACTGTTCCCGCCGAGTCCCCTCACTCAGACCTTAAACTAGCATTATTCTAGAAGAAAACTACGAATAATTTTAACTTAAATGTTTTAAAGTATATTTTCAAAGTAAAGTGTTTTAAATTATTTTAAAAATCTAGTTTTGTGCTTGGTGATTTCAGAGGAGGTATAAAATATTTGGGAAAGTTTATTCTGAAAAGAAAGATGGTTTTTGAAACTGTTTTCAAAGGGTTGAAAATAGAAATATATCCTGCGAAGATATTTTGAGATAAATAAATAATTTGGAAAATTATTTATTGTGTGATGGATGTTGTGAATATTAATTGATAGTTAAATAGCCGACTATCAATATTGGCCAAATGCGCTGATCGTTTCGAAGAGACCGGGATCGAGATTGATTTCTCGAAAACCACTTCGATCCGGTTTGTACGTTTCTTGCGAAAAACGTGTTCGGGGTCGAAGATGGAGCAGTGAAGTGCAAGGGCTAGTCGCTGCTAATCCTGAGGATATTTCCAAAATGGATGTAGTAGGAGTAGTGCCTTCGGTTCCGTTCGAACCCGGAACGGACTTGTATGGATGAATGCTTGCGAAACATCGTCAGGCGGATGATGGGCATTCTTAGTGAAACGTTCTAAAAGGTAACGCTTAGCCTCAAGCCTCATCAACCGGGAATGACTGAAAATCAGGGGATATGCAGCAAGGCTTCGTGGGTAGCCCCCACTTGAGAGTAAGGTCATCCCTGTCTAGATGTCCCTTTTATTTCGGCTTAGTGGTGCGGTTGCTGATCCCAACCGTGGGGTGATCTTATTCGGAACTGTCCAGTAAGGGATGGGTCCGGCCTTGTGTTGCAGGGGATCGGGAGTGGTCCTCGGTACTGTGATCTAGACCACGTACTGTGACAGGTGGTACCCCTGTGCCTAGTCATTGTTGGAAATCCATTCTCACTACGAGCCTTTTACGAGTTTTGTTTGTATTACCCACTTCTGTGGCTAGTAGCTGGAATTTAATAGATGTAACAATTTCGGCTATTTTATAAGTATTTGTAAATAGACCCTATTATAATATCAGAGGATTTCTATAAAAAATGTTTTAGCTATCGTAAGGTAAAAACCTGACATGTTTATTTGTGGCGTGGTCTTACGAGATGCTTTTGTTTCCAAAGGATTTTTGAAACTTTAATAATCAATTGGGTGTGATTTTCTCACGCTGGTATTCCAGACCGACTCGGGTATTATTTAACTGTAATGCTTGGGTCAGACGGAGTATTATAGGATACATGATATGATGCTGTGGAGCTCAAGGGACGAGCTGGATGACGATACGTACTTCCGTACTTGTTTATATATATATTCCGCTGTGTTGAGTTGTTGTGTATCCATTTGTATGTTATTGATGTTGAGTTATGATTGATGTACTCTGATGATGTATGTATAAACATATATAGTTTTGTTTTATGTAAAGAGCATTATTATCTATTATATTTTATTCCACTGCGATGGTTAGATTCTGTTGTTGTTTTCTGTTTTCTCTCCTTCTACCTCTTCTTCTTTAAACCAAATAGTTCGTATTTCTGTGCAACTTGAGTTGATTTAGGTAGAATAGTGTTGACTCAAGGGGTACGGATTTGCGGGTCGTTACAATTTGGTATTATATTTTGATTCGATGTGAATGTGAGATTCTGTGTTTTGTTTTCTGTTTCTTCTTCTAACTCTTTTCTTCTTTACCCTAACAAACTGGGATTTTCGGCGTTCGATCGCTCGGCACTTCTACAGTGAACGTATTAGTGTTGAATTTTCGAGGTCGAAAATTCTAGGCCGTTACAGTTGTATCAGAGCTGTAGATTAAGCGAGAACCTTGGCTCTGGTGGGGGATACTCATAAACGATAGGATCAATAGTACCCTAAAATGAGTTGAGTGGTATATATATGAGAGGGTGCATGTTATTTTCTTATATAAAGATTTTGAAAATACTTTCAAATAAATGAATGATTTTTATATAAGCTTATATTTTTATATATAAAGCAATAACTTTTCTGATTATATATATATATATATATATATATATATATATATTGATAATTGTTTGTTGGTTATTAAAATTGAATAAGATCATAAGAATTTAAGTGGTAATATATATATGTATATGTATGTATGTATGTATGTATATGTATTCCAAATACAAATTGGATAATATGAACAGTAAGATAAGCTAGAAATGGATTCAAATCAGAAGATAAAATCCTGAAATTTGTAGAAATGTTTTTAGAATTCTGAAATAAGTTACCCTAATTTTATTTTCCAACAAATTATGAGATAATATGTAGTGAATTGGTTTTCAAAGATGATAATCTTGGTCATTATCATAAAATGGTTGTTGTGTCTAACAATGGGATGTTTGTTTTCTAATAATAATTAATGATAAAGCAAAAATGGAATGTTCTAAGAAAGTAACATTTAAATAAGTATGAATTGTAAATTGAAAATGGATTTAAACTGTGAAGTTTTAAAATCTTGGTCTTAAAAATTTGAATTGTTTTAAAGTGTTAAAAGATATAAGAAACAATATTTTTAAATGTAGGAATCTTATCTTAAAACAATAGTTGTGTGAAAATTTTAAAGAAATTTGTTTTGAATTAAAACCCAAGGTGGGTTTAAAATTTAAAGTATAACTTGGTGTGCAAAAGAAACGAATATGTATATATGTGGGATATACATAATTACAAGTTGATTGGAAGTAAACACTAGGTGTTGAGGTTTGAATTTTTCCTAAAATGTGATAAGTTTTTGAGCTTATAAGTGAGCAGGGATATTGATAAGAAATTTAAAATTTGAAATGGAGAGTTCAAATTTAGTAAGGTTGACTGGATTTAATGAATTGAGATTTAACGTAGGGAAGTTAAATAGTTGGTTTGAATGGGAGTTATGTGTGATCTCAAATCAAATTTAAGATCATGAAATTGGTAATGGATGCTATTGATTGGTGTTGGGATAATTTGGATGTTTATTTACCTTGGCTTATCCTGATATCATCCTATTGTTATTAATTATCTATGAAACTGAGAATTGGATCATTTTAATTGAATTAAGAAGTGGATCGAGATAATATATATCCATTACTAAAATTAAATGGAAATAAAACTTTAATTTGAAACTATTTAGATAATTTTGAATTTAAGAGATAAAGGTTGAACATACGGTGATGGAATCACTTCGAACTTAAGATTTAAATGTTATAAAGGAACTTGTAAACTAAAATTGTTAAGAATTGGGTTCAAAGTTAGAAGTCAAAATTAGTAATAAATTATATTCCGAAGATTGAATTGTTTTAAAAAGTTTTGAACTCTTACTTGAACCTTAAAATAAGTTAAGTAAAGATAATCTAAAGTGAATATTAAAAATTTGTACTCAAAATTAAAAATTGATTGGAAATGGAGATTTGGGAAATTAAACAGTTTGGCTCTGAACTATTATTTTCAAATAAATTATTTTAATATAAACTGTTTTAAATCTATTTTCCTGGCTATTTGCTATACAACCTTTCTTTTTAAAATCCAAACAATCTTATACTTATTTTTCAACTACTATGAAACTATATTTCTATTTTACAACAATTTTTCATCTATTTTACAAACTAATTACTATTTTATAACTATTTTGCAACTTTCTAACTATTCTATTTATTTGGAGATTTAATTAAATTAATTAGGAATTAAACAAATGAAATGATCCAGCTTACAAATGATTGATTATATTGAATGCCTTAAATTATTTGACATCCCTGGTATGTGGTTCTGTGATATGATATGCCTGTATTGAACTGTGATAATGTAAGTTATATATCTGTGATTGATTTGCTGTGTGAATGTAAACCTCTGAATTGAATTGAAATTGTTTACTTAAACAACTTGGCCTCTAAGACGACATTTGAATTTCGAAGAGACCGGGGTCAGGTATCAGCAAATACCCAAAACCACTTCGACTAGTAATCTACAATAATTCTTTATAGATGTGATTTTAGAATCAAATAGGCTGGAATGAAATAAAGTAAGAAACATGGCCATTTAAACTAAGTAACGGTTCTTAAATATTGTTTTGTAATAAATGATTGATAGCAACAAGTTAAGAACTCATAGTGAGGAACGAGTTACCCTGGAATTTTCAAAGATGCTTTATAACCTTAATATTTCATAGTAGATGGGTTTACTCATGCTGGTTTCCAGCCTGACTTGGGTGTTACTTTAATGTAATGCTCGGGTCAGACCGAGTATTACATATTTTTAGGTTAGGATGTACTGGAGCTCAGGAGACAAGCTGAATGGCAGAGATGTATTGAGTATTCCGCTGTGTATTAGAATTTGCATTGATTTTATTCAGGGACAAGTTGTTACAACTGTCCAGTTTATATTGTGAATGATTGTACTCTGATGTATTGAATGTAAATTGACAATTACACCTTTTCTTGTAAATGCTATTATTTGGTACTATATTTTGATCCGCTGCGAATGTGAGATTCTGTGTTTTGTTTTCTGTTTTTTCTTCTACCTCTTTTCTTCTTTGCCCTAACAATCTGGGATTTCCGCTGTTCGATCGCTCGGCACTTCTACAGTGAACGTATTAGTGTCGAATTTTCGAGGTCGAAAATTCCGGGTCGTTACACATGCACCACAAGTTTAGCTAACCATTTGGTTATTGCATATCATTAGATAGAAGACCTATTTTAGAAATTAAACTCGGATAAAAATATGCTTGGTGAAATCCTCTTTGATGCATGTAAAAATATATAGCACATTTAACAAATTTATTAGTGTAAGTGCTCGTTGATATCGTTACAAAATTTGGAGTGATTTAATTCTTTAATATAATCATTGCTAAAAAAATTTGAGAAGAAAAAACAATATCATATTCCATCATTTATGATTTCTCTTTACTCATGTCCAATCTTATGATTTCCATCTATTTTGGCATTTGGGCTTGTGCTAATTTGTTGCCTATGCAAAGCTGAAGTTCATGTTGGTTACATTAATTCAGTATATTTGGATATAAGACACTTCTCCATCTTTTCGAGAGAGATATGTATGTATTCTTACTTTTACATTTACATTCAAAAATGATAGATATATTAGAATATTATCAATTATAATGCTCACCGTTAAATCCCACAAAATCTGTAACATTTTGCTTCCTTTTTTATTTTAAAGGAGAATGCCTATATTGTGCCATCATTCATTTGTTTCATTTTCATAACTTAATCATGTGCATTCTGTCAGCTAATTTTTTATTGAAGTTTATTAGAAATTAGTTGATTATAAGATATTTGATATTTTATGGTGGTTTATTTATCAATGGAAAAATAATAAAAGTAAATCTAACGAATTATCGTAAACTGCATGGAAATATTTTTATTATCTAAGGATTGTAACAGCCCGCAAATCTGTACCCCTTGAGTTTTCACTATTCTACAAAAATCAAATCAAGTTGTACAGAGATACGAACCATTTGGGTTAAAGAAGAAGAGGTAGAAGAAGAGAAAACAGAAAACAACAACAGAATCTTACCATCGCAGCGGTATAAAATATAATAGATAATAAATAACTTTTACTCAGAAATCAAATATCTCTATTTGTATATATTACATCAATCAGAGTACATCCATCACAGTTTTGCATTAATATCATACAAATGGATACACAACAACTCAACACAGTGGAATATATGTATATAAACAAGTACGGGAGTATGTATCGCCATCCTGCTCGTCTCCTGAGCTTCACAGCATCATATCCTGTATCCTATAATACTCGGTCTGACCCGAGCATTACAGTTAAATAACACCCTAGTCAGTCTGGAATACCAGCGTGAGAAAATCACACCCAATTGATTATTAAAGTTTAAAAAATCCTTTGAAAACAAAAGCATCTCGTAAGACCACGCCACAAATAAACATGTCGGGTTTTTACCTTACAATAGCTAAAACAATTTTTATAGAAATCCTCTGATATTATAATAGGGTCTATATACAAATACTTAAAAAATAGCCGAAATTGTTACATGATTAAATTCCAGCTACTAGCCACAGAGTGGGTAATACAAACAAAACTCGTACAAGGCTCATAGGGAGAATGGATTTCCAACCAATGACTAGGCACTGGGATACCACCTGTCACAGTACGGGGCCTAGATCACCGTACCGAGGAGTACGCCCGCTCCCCTGCAACACAAGGCCGGGACTACCCCTTACTGGATAATCCCGAGTGAGATCACCCCACGGTTGGGATCAGCAACCGCCCACTAAGCCGAAATAAAAAGGGACATCTAGACTGGAATGACCTCACCCTGCTTGGGTGCTACCCACCTAGCCTTGCTGCATAACCCCTGATTTTCAGTCATTCCCATTTGATGAGGCTTGAGGCTAAGCGTTACCTTTTTAAGAATATATTCCTTAGAATGCCCATCGTCCACCTGACGATGTTTCGCAAGCATTCATCCATACAAGTCCGTCCCGGGTTCGAACGGTACCGAAGGCACTATTCCTACTACATCCGTTTTGGAAATATCCTCAGGATTAGTAGCGACCAGCCCTTGCACTTTACTGCTCCATCTTCGAATCCAAACTGGTTTCTACGAAACGTACAAACCAGATCGAAGTGGTTTTCGAGAAATAAATCTTGATCCCAGTCTCTTCGAAGCGATCAACGCAGTTGGCCAATATTGATAGTCGGTGATTTAACTATCAATTATTATTCACAAACATCCAACCAACAATAAATAATTTTCCAAATTACTTATTTATCTCAAAAATATCTTCACAAGATATATTTCACTTTTCAAATTCCTTTGAAAACAGTTTTCAAAACTATCTACCTTTCTCAGAATAAATTCCAAGTATTTCTATTTCCACTGGAATCACCAAGCATAAAGCTTTAGATTTTTAAAATAATTTAAAACATTTTATTGTAAAATATAGTTAACATTTAATTTAGAAAAATTTACTTCAATACTTGATTTATAATAATACTTTAAACAAAATACCAAATCATTCTTTAAATAAATATTACGATAATAGATTAAACAAAATACTTACTTTGGAATTTACTTTTAAACATTTAGGTTAAAAGTGCTTCAATAATTTACTATATAAACATTTGAAAATAAAGTTACTTAATGAAATAAAAACTGGATTTCTATTTTTGTAAAAAAAACAAAATACAAAGTTACTTCTTAATAATTACTGTTAGAATAGATTAAAAGAAAATACTTATTTTAGACTTAAAATTATAGAAATGATAAATTTTACAAAACTTGCTTTCTTTAAAAACAACTTTAAACATTTAATTTATATATTTAAAAATTTACTTTTAAGAACATGTACTTCGCTATCCAGAGAAAGTTCCAACTTCAATCACTTAAATCAATTTTCCCAAATTGATTTCCAATTTATTTTATTTTGAAATAAGTTCCTTTAATTACTCGATTCATTTCATGATTCATTAGTTATGGACTTATTATTATTATTATTTTCCGTTGACTTAAAATCTTTTAACTGGAATATACCAGTTTAGATTTCTCCAATTTCTTCTTTATTCTTCTTAAATAATTTAAACCTTGAATTTTAAATAAATGTTTTAATCATACTGAGGTTTAAAAAGTCATTTATCTTCTGTTTATTCAACATTTCCCTTCCATATACGAAATTTATTTATTAGAATTTAAAACTATTATTATTATTATCCAATTCATTCCTAATTTATTTAAATTCTTTATGATTATTTTACTTACAAATTTTATTTCCAAGATCCAATTCTATGTATCTTGATAAATTAGTGCACCGGAACATATTCAGGTAAACCATAACATCCAATATTCCAATTGTCAATAATATTCATCATAGAATATAAAATAATTCACAATAGAGGGTATTAAATAATTTAATAAATGTTGAGGGATCCAGTTGGATCCCTCCAACCTGCTTTCCTTGCATCCACAGACATTAGCACAGCCTATAATATGCCAATTCCAAAATATCATACCATATCACACCAATCAATTCAACCATCCAAACAATTATTTAAATTTAATCATTTAAATTTTAAATTTAAACTGAGTGAGATTAACTCACCTTTGCTTTTAAACTTGCAATCCACTTTAAATCTTGACTCGATCTCTTCACGATTCAAGACCTTGTAAAAACATTTATATAGTTTATTAACATTTGACTTAATCAAACAATTTATTTCCCATTTAATGAATTTTAACAATCTAATACCCTCGCTTAAACTAAATTTTTCTACAATAGATAAATTTCTAGTTACCAAAATGATTAAATAAGTTTACTAATAGATTAATCACTATAATACATATTGTTATATTTATTTTATTTTTAAAATAATCTAGTAGGTTTTAAAATGTGCATAAGTAAATCTTTCTCCCCCTTTTTTTCTTCCTTTTCTCTTACCTCATTTATAAAACTGCTCATATAAAAATAAAAGGTACGGATTTGTTTTAAAAACAAAGATCTATTATCTTTTATGTACAACACAGCATAACTTACTTTACTATGTGAATATATTTACTTATCTATATAAATCTTCAAATTGCAGAAAATAAGTTGTTTACTAAACTACTGTTAAACTATTCTTATACATATTTCTGTTTACTGTTAAATCCTTTCTTCTTCTTCTTTTTAAATACAAATAACCCAAATCAGAGGAAAAAGAATACCTCGCCGACGAATCCCAGATTCCGTTCGACTCTCTATGAACGCGAGAGCCTCCACCTTCATGTACGCGAAGCCATCGTCAAACATCTCACCACCTACGTCAACACAGTCGCGAGCAAAGCCCAAACCCACGCGTGCTCGACTCCACTGTCGACTCCTCCATGCCGTTGCTTGTCACCAGATCGCAAATGCATCGGCAGCCCATACGCGCGACGACCCCGCTGTTCGTGATCCCCAAATCGATCTGTCTCTTGAGTTGTTGCCCAAACTCACACCCATTACCCGCTCGTGAATGCCTCGATTGAAGCCGTGCCACGACCCTGATCTCGATTCGTATACGAACTCCACCTATCGGCTTCGAACGAGTCGAGTTTGTACTCTATTCCATCAGATTCGAGTTCGCGTGAGGGAAGAAAGCAAAAGGTTTTGATTTTGGACGAGAAGATATTGCAATTGACTGCGGCCATTTTTTTTACTGATAATAGTTTGAATCAATGAAAGAAGAAGGGTGTGAGATATTTTAGAAGGCTCGGCTTGTAAATGGCGTATACAGGAAGATTTGTCTATCGGTTTGATTTTTCCTTTTATATGAATATTTTATTTTGTTTTATATTTTTTTTTTCAAATTAGGGAAATGAATTAGGCTTAGCTGATAAGAAGGAAAAGAGGTGACGTGATAAGTAAAGGAGATGGCGTATACAAGAAGCTTGACCAATTAAATTAAATTTCATTAGATTATTATCAATTAAATTTTCAGTACGTTTATATGTCATACGCTCACACGACAACTCCAAACGCCACAAAAATTTAAATCCGATAATAATTCGATATTACGGATCCAATGGAACCAGTTTCGTCGAATTCCGAGACTGCGCCTCAGAAGGCTATTTTTAAATTCAATTTAAACGATGAAATTTCAAAACTAAATAAATCACTATTAAATTTAATTTTAAAACTCCTATTATCTTCAATATTATCAATATAAATTCTACAAACCTTCAAATTATTTTTAATAGGCTTAGAATTCCATATTCATTATTTTAACCAACTTCAAATTATTTAATTCAATAATTTAATTATCGAATAAATTGTGATATCCGCAATTCAAGTTAAGATTGCTCTATTGAATACTTAAAATCAAATAAATATTCCGATTTTAAATGCTCGAAAATTCCAGGTCGTCACATTCCTTCCCCCTTAAAAGAATTTCGTCCCCGAAATTACTAGTTAGGAAGAACGATCCAATACCCGTTTACTTATTCCTAAAACCACACAACTTAACTTTCTACCAACTATCTTCTTATAAAAGAATCATTATTATTCTTACTAACATCTGAACTCTCCCATAGTCTCAAACTATACCATTGTTTAACTATTCAGGTTCCAGTTTAAAACCAAATTTTGAATTATCAAAATTTTCTCAAAAATTTTCTAACACTCTAAATTTTCGAAAAATTTCGCCAGCCTCTCCTTTGCGCGGCTAGCTCGGTACTACTACAAAATGGCTCTACGGCCTCCCAAAGCCAAAAAGAAAACAAAAGGTCAAGTGGCTCATCCAAATCCCAATCAAATTTCATACCAAATTTAAACACATACCTTTTTGTCGAGAATTTCAAAATTTATCTTTTGAAATCAAAGCCAATTTCTTTTCCCTTCATAACACCTGCATATCCTGCTTAACCCTAATATCCAATCACAATATTTCCAAAACATCATATCAACTTCCTTACAAAATGTCAGTATTTATTCATTCAAATATCAACTTAGAATATATTTACAACATCGATTTCCAATTAAGAATTTTCATTTCTTACCTAAGTTTAGTATAAGCATTTTATATGTTTCTTTATTTATTTTTACCGTACCATTTTAGTTTATATCTATGTCTATTCAAATCGATTCTATTCATTTCCATATGAATTCAATTTATCTTTAACTCTGCATATATAAATTTTATTTGTCATTTATTAATAATTCATGTCATTACTTTAAATTGGTTTCATTTACTAACTTATTTTAGTTTCCAATTTGAATTTGTTTGTCGTTAACAAAATTTTCCAAAATTTTCAAAAATTTTCTAACTCCCAAAATTTCGGAATTTTTTTGGCAGAGTCTCCTTTGTACGGAGGAGCTTTTGCAATTTGACAAAAGAGATAAATATATATACATCGACCCACACGGTCGGAAAAACCAAAAACAGTTCATATTTCCTATTTTAATTGCGTAAGCGTACCTTGGTTAGCATTTTTAAGCATGTAGCTTATTTATTTAGCCGTTAGCGCAATCAAATCCAGCTACACGGCTTCCATGTACCTGTACTTACTCAATTTAAACATGTAAGTGCCAAATATATGCAGTTTAACTATATTTCACTTAGTTGCAATGGTAAAAACAAATGAATTCTATAAGAAATGCACATCAAACATTTTCCGTAAGCAATTTATACAATTTTCATACTAATTTAACTGTTTCAATTAATTTACAAACCATTTTCATTCAATTTGAATGGTTTAAAACTCAATCGCTTACACTTAATTTATTTTTAAGCAAACCGAACTCATATTTAATCCAATTACTTTCAAAATCAATTTATTTTACTTCTATCAACTCATAGAATTTTAATTACTTCCATTTACATCAAATGACAATTTATTCTATGCAATTCAACGAGATTTATGTGAATAAATAAGTATTTTTGATATATAACCATTTCAAATGGATTTCAACTCAATTTATACTTAATTCTATTCCATTTTTAAAATTTATTCACAATCCATATATTCTCATTTTCATTGCATTTTAAATTTGAATCCATTCACTTGCATTTCATTTCCTGTTAGTTTATTCCAAACTATTTTATTTAGCTCGAAAACAATCCAAGCTATCACATTCAATAATTATTTCTCAACACATTTAAACCATACTCCATTTTGAGTTCGGATTTTATTCAACACTTACCTAAGTCAATAACTTAAGTTCATTTCCATTTCTTTTTATTATAAGTTCTACTTCCATCTTTCATTTGGTTCTTATTTATTCTATCCATTTATTTATTTAATATAATTAGTTTATCCACATCCACTTAAACCATTCTAATAAACTTGAAACATTCTATATTTTTTTTATTATCTCAAGTTATTTCAATTCCTTAATAATTTAAATGGTTTACAATTATTTATTTAAGAATTTTCATTCCATTTAATATTATCTGTAACTCACCGACTTTTATTTCGATTAAAATTTATTTTCACTTGACTTAAAACCAATCCAATATCATTACACCTAGTTTTAAGTTGAATTCAATTCAACTCTCCTTCATCTCTTCAGCTTAAGTTATTCCACTTCAATTTATTCAATTTAACTTGATTCTATTTCTATCCAATCTCATTTCAAACTACAAATTTATTTGATTAGTTATTATAAATTTCAAATTTTCAAGTTCGATTCATTCTCAGTTCACTTAAATAAATTACGAGGTCATTTCAATTTATTTCTACGTATTTGGATTTTATTTGCAAACCCTACCATTACTAGTTTAATCCAATCACATTTTTATTCGATACATTCCCAATTATATTTAATTTGTTAACACTTCAAGTTAAATTTTAATTTACAACTCAAGTTCTGGATCCATTATCCATTTCAATTTACCATTCACTAACAATTTAAGTCGAATCTTATTTATAACTTGAGTCTTATTTCCAAACTTCAATATTAACTCACCAATTCAGCTTTATTTAACATTTCATTAACCAGTTTATTAACAAATTAGTTCTCCCCTCTTTATAGTTTAATATTTGATTTTTAATTCCAGGTAGCACTTCATTTAATTTTCTTAGTTCAATTTATTTTATTATTCAAGTTTGGATTTTCTTTTCATTTTCCAATTCATCAAAATATTAATTTTGGGCTTTGTATTCCATTTCCAATTTTATAAGTCACAACTTATTATTTTCACACATTTCCATTCATTCTAGGTTTAAATATGTTCATCTTTTATTTTTAACTCAAGCCTTATGCTTATTTATAACCCAAGCATATTTTATTCTATGGATTTTTAATTCTTTTACAAGTCATTCTAATTTATTTATTTCAATCCAATCTTTATTCATCTTATTTTCCATTAGTTCAGGTAAGAATCTAATTCCATTCAATTTTATTTTAACTCAGATTTATTTAACTCAATTCAATTTCAACTAAATTTGAATACAACTGTATATTATTTTCAGCCTATCCAATTTATTTCCGATCCAGTTAAATTTTTATTTCCCAATCCAAGTTAATTTCATTTTTAACTTTTCACTTTAAATTTACATTCCATTATTCAAAGCTTATATTTCTTCCCGATTTAAAAATCATCTCAATTTATAAGCTTACAACATATCTCATCAGGATTTTTAACTTCCTGCTTTGGTTTCAAATCATTTTGGAATCTTCAACATCTCAAATTACACCTCTAAAAAAATTTAAACCAATCCTATATTTTTATTTCCAACAAATTTCTCTTTTGAGAATTTCAAAAACAACTAGCTTTTCTGAACAAATCAGTTTTTGGCAGCAATCCGCCACTTAGAAATACGAAAATGAATACTGATGATGCGACCGTCATCATCAAAATTATTTTCCAATAATCCAAATGATTTCAATGCTATATCACTTTCAAAATTCATTTAAAACAAATTTCCATTCAGAAATATCTCCAAAACAATAATGCTATTATTTATCTTCAAAATACTTCCAAATCTCCAGAATTTAAATTTCCAAATCCTGCTTAAATTAATTTTAACTATAATTCATTTGCATAGCTTATGCTCATACAAATACTCATTTGATTATATTCAAATTTTATAAATTACATTTATAATTCACATTTATAAATTTCATTTTGTAATGAATTTATTCCCTTAAATTTTAGTTATATTTCAATTTTTAGTTAAATTTTCACTTAACAATGATAATACTTTAATATCATCAATCCTAACATCCAATTAACATCCAAGCAACCATATTTTAGTTAAATAGTTTTCAAAACTTTTATTTATATCAAAATATATTTTTGGGTAAAATTATTTCATTTACCCACACTTAAAACAATATCGTGTCAATTTTTCTATTCAAGTGTTTAGAAACCCCTTCAATACAGTTGCGCAGACTGTGTCGACGAAGGTTCATATGCCACTCAATAAATCAATCCACACAATATTAAAACGATTTATATTTACTAACGAATACGCACTCATATCTATTTATATGCTCAAACTCATTATAGAGTACTACGGACTCTATTTTAAATGAGTAATTCCCACTAGAGCCAAGGTTATCTCCAACCTAAGCTCTGATACCACTGTAACAGTCCGCAAATCCGTACCCCTTGAGTTTTCACTATTCAACAAAAATCAACTCAAGTTGTACAGAGATAAAAGAAGAGGTAGAAGAAGAGAAAACAGAAAACAACAATAGAATCTTACCATCGCAGCGGTATAAAATATAATAGATAATAAATAACTTTTACTCAGAAATCAAATATCTCTATTTGTATATATTGCATCAATCAGAGTACATCCATCATAGTTCTGCATCAATATCATACAAATGGATACACAACAACTCAACACAGCGGAAAATATGTATATAAACAAGTACGGGAGTACGTATCGCCATCCTGCTCGTCTCCTGAGCTTCACAACATCATATCATGTATCTTATAATACTCGATCTGTCCCGAGCATTACAGTTAAATAACACCCGAGTCAGTCTGGAATACCTGCGTGAGAAAATCACACCCAATTGATTATTAAAGTTTCAAAAATCCTTTGAAAACAAAAGCATCTCGTAAGACCATGCCACAAATAAACATGTCGGGTTTTTACCTTACGATAGCTAAAACAATTTTTATAGAAATCCTCTGATATTATAATAGGGTCTATATACAAATACTTAAAAAATAGCCGAAATTGTTACATGATTAAATTCCAGCTACTAGCCACAGAGTGGCTAATACAAACAAAACTCGTAAAAGGCTCGTAGGGAGAATGGATTTCCAACTAATGACTAGGCACTGGGATACCACCTGTCACAGTACGGGGCCTATATCACCGTACCGAGGAGTACGCCCGCTCCCCTGCAACACAAGGCCGGGACTACCCCTTACTGGATAATCCCGAGTGAGATCACCCCACGGTTGGGATCAGCAACCGCCCACTAAGCCGAAATAAAAAGGGACATATAGACTGGAATGACCTCACCCTGCTTGGGTGCTACCCACCTAGCCTTGCTGCATAACCCCTGATTTTCAGTTATTACCATTTGATGAGGCTTGAGGCTAAGCGTTACCTTTTTAAGAATATATTCCTTAGAATGCCCATCGTCCACCTGACGATGTTTCGCAAGCATTCATCCATACAAGTCCGTCCCGGGTTCGAATGGAACCGAAGGCACTATTCCTACTACATCCGTTTTGCAAATATCCTCAGGATTAGTAGCGACTAGCCCTTGCACTTTACTGCTCCATCTTTGAATCCAAACTCGTTTCTACGAAACGTACAAAACGGATCGAAATGGTTTTCGAGAAATAAATCTCGATCGCGGTCTCTTCGAAACGATCAACGCAGTTGGCCAATATTGATAGTCGGCGATTTAACTATCAATTATTATTCACAAACATCCATCCAACAATAAATAATTTTTCAAATTATTTATTTATCTCAAAAATATCTTCACAAGATATATTTCACTTTTCAAATTCCTTTGAAAACAGTTTTCAAAACTATCTACCTTTCTCAGAATAAATTCCAAGTATTTCTATTTCCACTAGAATCACCAAGCATAAAGCTTTAGATTTTTAAAATAATTTAAAACACTTTATTGTAAAATATAGTTAACATTTAACTTAGAAAAATTTACTTCAATACTTGATTTATAATAATACTTTAAACAAAATACCAAATCATTCTTTAAATAAATATTATGATAATAGATTAAACAAAATACTTACTTTGAAATTTACTTTTAAACATTTAAGTTAAAACTGCTTCAATAATTTATTATATAAACATTTGAAAATAAAGTTACTTAATGAAATAAAAAATGGATTTCTATTTTTGTAAAAAAAATCAAAATTCAAAGTTACTTCTTAATAATTACTGTTAGAATATATTAAAAGAAAATACTTATTTTAGACTTAAAAAAATAGAAATAATAAATTTTACAAAACTTGCTTTCTTTAAAAACAACTTTAAACATTTAATTTATATATTTAAAAATTTACTTTTAAGAACATGTACTTGGCTATCCAAAGAAAGTTGCAACTTCAATCACTTAAATCAATTTTCCTAAATTGATTTCCAATTTATTTTATTTTGAAATAAGTTCCTTTAATTACTCGATTCATTTCATGATTCATTAGTTATGGACTAATTATTATTATTATTTTCCATTGATTTAAAATCTTTTAACTGGAATATACCAATTTAGATTTCTCCAATTTCTTCTTTATTCTTCTTAAATAATTTAAACCTTGAATTTTAAATAAATGTTTTAATCATACTGATGTTTAAAAATTCATTTATCTTCTGTTTATTCAACATTTCCCTTCCATATACGGAATTTATTTATTATAATTTTAAAACTATTATTATTCTTATCCAATTCATTCCTAATTTATTTAAATTCTCTATAATTATTTTACTTATAAATTTTATTTCCAAGATCCAATTCGATGTATCTTGATAAATTAATGCACCGGAACATATTCAGGTAAACCATAACATCCAATATTCCAATTGTCAATAATATTCATCACAGAATACAAAATAATTCACAATAGAGGGTATTAAATAATTTAAATAAATATTGAGAGATCCAGTTGGATCCCTCCAACCTACTTTCCCTGCATCCACAGACGTTAGCACAACCTATAATATGCCAATTCCAAAATATCATACCATATCACACCAATCAATTCAACCATCCAAACAATTATTTAAATTTAATCATTTAAATTTTAAATTTAAACTGAGTGAGATTAACTCACCTTTGCTTTTAAACTTGCAATCCACTTCAAATCTTGACTCGATCTCTTCACGATTCAGGACCTTGTAAAAACATTTATATAGTTTATTAACATTTGACTTAATCAAACAATTTATTTCCCATTTAATGAATTTTAACAATCTAATACCCTCGCTTAAACTAAATTTTTCTATAATAGATAAATTTCTAGTTACCAAAATGATTAAATAAGTTTACTAATAGATTAATCACTATAATACATATTGTTATATTTATTTTATTTTTAAAATAATCTAGTAGGTTTTAAAATGTGCATAAGTAAATCTTTCTCCCCCTTTTTTTCTTCCTTTTCTCTTACCTCATTTATAAAACTACTCATATAAAAATAACAGGTACAGATTTGTTTTAAAAACAAAAATCTATTTTCTTTTCTGTACAACACAGCATAACTTACTTTACTATGTGAATATATTTACTTATCTATATAAATCTTCAAATTGCAGAAAATAAGTTGTTTACTAAACTGCTGTTAAACTATTCTTATACATATTTCTGTTTACTGTTAAATCCTTTCTTCTTTTTTTTTTAAATACAAAGAACACAAATCTGAGGAAAAAGAATACCTCGCCGACGAATCCCAGATTCCGTTCTACTCTCTATGGACGCGAGAACCTCCACCTTCACGTACGCGAAGCCATCGTCAAACATCTCACCACCTACGTCAACACGGTCGCGAGCACAGCCCAAACCCACGCGTGCTCGACTCCACTGTCGACTCCTCCATGCCGCTGCTTGTCACCAGATCGCAAATGCATCGACGGCCCACGCGCGCGACGACCCCGCTGTTCGTGATCCCCAAATCGATCTGTCTCTTGAGTTGCTGCCCAAACTCACATCCAATACCCGCTCGCGAATGCCTCGATTGAAGCCGTGCCACGACCCTGATCTCGATTCGTATACGAACTCCACCTATCGGCTTCGAACGAGTCGAGTTTGTACTCTATTCCATCAGATTCGAGTTCGCGTGAGGGAAGAAAACAAAAGGTTTTGATTTTGGACAAGAAGATATTGCAATTGACTGCGGCCATTTTTTTTCTGTGAATCAATGAAAGAAGAAGGGTGTGAGATATTTTAGAAGGCTCGGCTTGTAAATGGCGTATACAGGAAGATTTGTCTATCGGTTTGAGTTTTCCTTTTATATGAATATTTTATTTTGTTTTATTTTTTCTTTTTCGAATTAGGAAATGAATTAGCTTAGCTGATAAGAAGGAAAAGAGGTGACGTGATAAGTAAAAGAGATGGCGTACACAAGAAGCTTGACTAATTAAATTAAATTTCATTAGATTATTATCAATTAAATTTTCAGTACGTTTATATGTCATACGCTCACACGCCAACTCCAAACGCCACAAAAATTGAAATCCAATAATAATTCGATATTACGGATCCAATGGAACCGGTTTCGTCGAATTCCGAGAATGCGCCTCGGAAGGCTATTTTTAAATTTAATTTAAACGATGAAATTTCAAAACTAAATAAATCACTATTAAATTTAATTTTAAAACTCCTATTATCTTTAATATTATCAATATAAATTCTACAAACCTTCAAATTATTTTTAATAGGCTTAGAATTCCAGATTCAATATTTTAACCAACTTCAAATTATTTAATTCAATAATTTAATTATCGAATAAATTGTGATATCCGCAATTCAAGTCCACAATTCAAGTTAAGATTGCTATATTGAATACTTAAAATAAATTAAATATTCCGATTTTAAATGCTCGAAAATTCCAGGTCGTCACAAGGATATTGTATATTTTGACAAAGAAACGTTTAGACAGATTAACAAGTCTCGGATGTGAAATTTAAAAAATCAACGTAAGAAATTGAGGCTAGGCAGTTTGAATACCGATTAGCTATATTTGTATGTACAAGTATTGGGGAAAAACCAGAGTATATTGATCGGCAAAAATCCCTTTATATGATTTTATTTCCATTGTTTTTAGTAGTTATGCTATAAAAATTTGACTCAACGATCAAATGCACATCCACCTGGACGTGCGTATATACTCATAAAAATAAGAATAAATTCATGTAAGTGGCTAATTATATTGTATGTTAGTTAGAGTGTATATGTAAAAATTTATAGAAATAATACAAGACAAAGGTAAGTTAAAATATGTTTGTAGATAAGGCAAAAACATGATCATATGGTAAAACAAGCTATGTATACATATATGAACTATATGCGTATACAAGGAGACAAAATGATGAATTCACATCTACTCAAGCATAAAAAAGATCAAATCACACACAAAAATTATCAAATTAACTAGGAAATCAGATCACTATTTTTCAAATCAAGTCATTTTTTTAAAGATCAAAGAAAATAAAAGGAGAAGAGTTACTGTACATGAAAAGGGCTTCAACCCTGTTCAAACTTATTCCCTCCTTCTCTCTATAAATAACCCTATATTCTTCACGTATACATTCCAGCTTGCAAAGCAAACAAAAGAAGAAGAACAAAAGAAAGTAGAGGTTGAAAGTAAATCAAAAACAAAAGCAAAGCAGTGTTTTCTTTATTTCAAAGCGACGAGTAAAACAAATCCTTTTTCTTCTTTACTTACTGGAACCTGATGCATCTATATACTTGAATTTTTAAAGAAAATCTCTCATTTGTCAGATGTCCATATACTAGTAGTGCTTGTGATGTATAAACTGTAAAACCTTAAAAAAGCCCGTACTTCATTCTTTTTGCTCTATTATTTTGAAAAAGACTGATATGCTCAACTTCAAAAACCTCTACCTCTCAATCTAGTCGGTTTATGTGATGTTTTCAAAAGAAATATGTTTGGTTTCGAACTAGATTGTTTTAAAAATGGTTTCATTAAACCTTACTAAGCATAAATGGTGAAAAAACGTATTTTTAGTAAGAAATCCAAAAATGGAAGGCATTTTGAAAAGCATACTTCATTCATTTTCTTATATGAACATGATTGTCTTTCAAAACTTTGAATTTTGGAGGGAGTTTCAAAATTTTTAGTCAAGTAAATCATTAAAATAGTTAATAATATGTGATTTGGCTTGATTACTCTTAAACATTTATTTCGTATTGTTCTATGCCTTTGACACTAAGTAGTCAAATGAATTGAACGGTTGAAATAAAACGCCAACACGTTTTATTGGAAGTGAACATATGTAAAAAAATTCCATATGTAGTTGTGACACCCTAAATATGAATTGTTTTGGTTTAAAAGCAACTTGGCCTTTAAAAATCTATCGTTTGGATTCGATGAGACTGGGATCGAATATCAGTATTATCCGAAAACCACATCGATTCAAAATAAACGATCGAGTTGGGAAGATTCCAAGGAAAGGTCCAGAATGAAGATTTCAGAGTGCAAGGGCTATTTATCACTAACTCTTAGGGTGATTCCAATATGGGTGTAGTGGAAATGACGCCTTCGGTTTCGCTAAAACCATGAACGAACTTGTATGGAAGAATGCTATCAGAACATCGTCATTAGAGGACGATGAGCATTCCAAGTAAATGTGTTCTTGGAAGGTAATCGTAGCCTCAAGCCTTATCAACCGGAAGTGACTAAAATATGAGAGATGCAGCAAGTCTAAGTGGTCGCACCCAGTTAGGGTAAGGTTACTCTATCTAGAGTCCCTGTTTTACTCGGTATGTTTGGTGCGCTTGTTGATCCCAACCATGGGTAGTCTTATTCAGACTATTCAGGTTAGGGGTAGTCCGGTCGTATGTAGCAGGTGATCCCAGTGTGGTCCTCGGTGTAATTTTTCTAGAGATGCACTGTAGGGACGGTACCCCGGTGGCCTAGTCATTTTATGGAATTTGATTTCCAAGAAGTGTCGTACGTTGTTGATTATGCCTAAATATGTTGGAACGTGAGATGCAAGCATTCTAGCTATGTTCTATTTATTTGTAAAAACCCTAGACATTATTATAATATCACTGGATTTCCTATCAAAAATATTTTGGTTATCGTAGGGAAAAACTCATCCGTGTTTATGTGCGGCGTGGTCTTACGAGATACCCTTGTTTACAAAAGGTTTTCGATCTAAAATAATTTAACCGTTTACATACAACGGATCCATGTCTGACCAAGAGTTTATTTTTTGTTTTTCCTAAACTCTTGGGTACTCAAATTTTTATGAGCAGCCAAGTGTTCCAGGTTTTCTCTCGACGTATTTTGGAGGAGGAGTTGGAGCAGGTGGCGTCAAAGTATCTAGCTATTATCTATATTACACTGTATTGGTATTTGTGTCTTTATTTTGGACTTGTAATGAATGGGCAAGCCGTTACGACCATTTGAATATGATGCTTGTATAATTATGAGTCTGATGAATTGTACTAGCGACTATGTGATATATGTTATGTAATGTATATTATCGTTCCGCTGTGAGATGCCGTGATTTGTTTAGTTCTTTCTTTCTATCTATTTTCTTTTCTACCTATTTCTTTCTATATTACGACTTGTCTTTCGAAGTGAGAAGGATGGGCCGTCGTAATTATAATTTTATAATAAACATGTTTTATTTTAAGTTAACTATTAAATTTAAAATCTTTAACTTTAATTTTCAAAACGATTTTGAAAAATAGCCCAAGGCCCAAATTAAGTTGGGCATTTTATATTAGGAGCAACCTTTGGGCTCACTTTACCTTTCGGGCCAAGCCGGTAACCAGGTAGGACATGGTACTTCATTACCCAATTCCAATCCTAGACATTACCTTTCTAGACATCGTACTAAGTGGGCAAGTTTAATTTGTTAGCCCTAATATGACTAATTTAGACTGCATAAGCTATTGGGCTCTAATACCATTGTTGGAATTGGGCCAGCCCGCAGCGGTAGTGGTGGGTGTATTTCAAAAAATTTACCCTATTAGATCTTTTTTAGGATTATGAATTCTAATTCATTTAGAACAATTCTAAATTTATTTTAAATACAATCATATATTTTATTTCAATTTATGTATTTTGTAGTGTAAAGTTAATTTGACTAATTTAATTTACACATATATATACACACACATATATCATATACATAATTTAATTTATACATTTACATATACATAATTTAATTTATACAGACACATAGCTCATTTCAAATTTATTATATGTTGTCAAATATGTGCACAAATCCATAATGAAAAGTATATATAGATAAATACGTAAACATATATTTTAAATATATTTTATAACTAAAAGTCTCAAAATTATATATATATATATATATACATATTTATATATTTTAAAACATTTGTATAAATATATATACATAATTAAACATATAAAATTATACATACATACATACATATATAATATATATATAAGGTTAATTAAAATGTATATATATGAATAATTAATTACATTCAAATACATAAAATATAAATATATGAATTAAAATTATTTCCAGATCCAAATTAGTACAATAAAAATAAAATTATAATTTTATCATTATTATATATATATAATAAATAGCTTTGATCATAATAATTAAAAATATTAGTAATGAATATTAAAAAACCAAATTTTAAAATTTTAAAAAATTTAGGATCATAAATTACAGTTTCGAAAAAATTCCATGATTTTTGAAATAAAATATTAATTTTAATAAATAAAAGAATTCAACCGAAGTAATTTAATTATTAAAAATACTAAATATTAACAAATTTATCTGAAAATTTTCCACAGGCTACTGCATAGATGTAGTAATTTAAAAAAATATAAAATCGAATTTTCAGTGCAATGATTATTTTAGATATAATAAACAATTCAATTAATCAATAAAAGATAATTTAAAATTATTTATTTATATAAAAAATTTATTTTTGAATTTGATAATTCATATTATGTATAAAAGGCATAAGGAAAAATTATAAGTCATTTATTAATTATAAATATACATATATGTAATTATTTGTTTAAAATATACATCAATCTATATTTAAATTAATATATAAATATGCATAAAATAATTAATAATTACAAAATTAATTTTTTTATAGTAATTTTGATTTATTCACACATAAATTATAACACATAATAATATAACCATGCACATAACCAAACTAATTTGTGACAACTACATATACCGAAGAAAATTGCACCTAAGTAGATATACAACATTAATATATATATATATACGGATTTGGGATTAATCAATATCAGATCATAAAATATGATATGATTACTGTAATAAATAAATGAAATACCAATTGATGATGCCTTTAAGTTCACTTAAATCAATGAATTCCCTTATCAGTTATCCTCGATCCGTCGGATTGCAAGTCTGGAATCGTCGACCTTTTCCATCAAATAGTACTTGAATTGATTTGAGATTATTAGAACTGATATGGTGATTAATTTTGGCCAGCAAACGTGATAATTATGGAAGCCAAAAGTTGTATTTGTTTAAGGATTTATAGATCTATATATATATATATATATATATATATATATATATATGGCCTTGTGCAAGAGAGATATTATGACATCTGTGATAGTATTCTCAAATCGAGATAACGGTGTAAATTAGTCGCATTGATATTTTCTGTTTGACCTTAGTTATATTAACCAACAGAAAACTGTCGAGTGAGTCCTTCCATAATTATCCAATAACTATTAGTACGTAACTCCTAGGTGCCTCCAACAATCATGAATAATAGACTATCCAACATTTGAAGAGAGTTACGTACTCTAGTCTTAACAGATGCATCGATATCTAGTTTCGATGCATCTTGACTAGGAACATTTAAAATGGTATATTTGTTTGGTTGTGATATATTACTTATGGCTACAACCACTTTGTAACTATTATCGTAAAATATACCATTTATGGATTTTTCTATTAAATATACTTTTCGTTAAGTTAATTAATTAATATACTCATATTATATCAAGTATATAATAGGTAGAAAATACCTTTTATTTCGAACAAGTTTGGTCAAAAAGTAAGATATATGTAACAAATTACATAATATCCCTTAGGGCATGCCCCTAACTCTATCAATAGCCACTTTATCTGATGCTTCTTGAATTATCTTGGTCCAAGAACTAAACGGTCTCCAGTCTCAACCCAAAATAAAGGTGATTTACATGGCTGTCCATACAAAGCCTCGTAGGGTGCCATGCGATGCTAGCTTGGTAACTTTTGTTATAAGAAAACTATACCAAATGTAGATCATCTTTCCTAGAGCCTCCAAAATCCAAAATACATGCTCTCAAGGGATCCTCAAAAATCCGGTTCACCCTTTTAGATTGTCGGTCTGTCTGTGGGTGATAAGCCGTGCCAAATTCAACTTTGTCGCTAAAGTGGCTTGTAATGCTCTCCAAAATCAACTGGTGAAGATAGGACCTCGATCACTGACTATACTTACTGGGATTGCATGCAATTAAACGATCTCCTTCAAATGAATCCCTGCCAAGAAGCTACAGTTCTTGTTGACTTCACGGGAATAAATTGGACACTCTTCATTAATCGATCTACAATTACCAAAATGCCTTTATTATCTCTTCTTGGTTTAGGCAACCCATCGATAAAGTCCATGGATACTTGCTCCCACTTCTAATTCGTTATCTCCAATGGTTGGAGCAACCCAGCAGTCTTCTGTAAGTCACTCTTGACCGGTTGGCAATTAGCATACCGGCTCATGAAGATCGAAATATATCTCATCGTCCCTTTCCACCAAAAAGGTCTTCTTCATATTCTAAAACATTTTAGTTACACCTGGGTAGACAGATAACCTTAATCGATGGCACTTTCTCGGCACGTCTTGTCTAATTCCATTAACATCCGGTACGCAAATCCATCCATTCATTCTCAAAATGCCTCGAGAATCTATCTGAAAACTAGAGATAGTTCCATCTTCAACATCCTTCTTAAACCGACCTAAAAAAGGGTCTTCTTCTTGGAAATATGAAATTCTCTACACTAGTGCTGGCTTAACTTCAAAATTTGCAATCGCCGCCACATACCTATTCAACGCATTTGCAATGGCATTTGCTTTCCTTGGGATATAAAGAATCTCTAAGTCATAAGATGTAAGAAACTCCATCCATCTTTGCTGCATCAGGTTCAAGTCCTTTTCAGTAAAAAGATACTTTAAGACTTGTGGTTCGTATATAACTCAAACTATGCACCCAAATGATAGTGCCTCCACGCCTTTAATGTGAAAACAATTGCCAAAAGCTCCAGATCGTGCGTAGCATAATTTTTCTCATGAGTTTTCAATTGACAACTCGCATACGCCATTACTTTACCATTTTGCATCAAAACTGCTCCCATTCCAGTCCTACAAGCATTCATGTAAATTGTTAGTCCTTAACTCTCATCTGGAATAGTTAAAATGAGAGCACTTGTCAATTTCTCCTTTTAACTTATTGAATGCTAAATCGCTCTTGTTCACACAACCTTAGCATCTTTCTTCCTCAACTTTGTTAGATGAGAAGCAATCTTTAAGAAATGTCTAATGAACCTTCTATAGAAACCTTCCATTCCTAAGAAACTTCTGACCTCCGATGCATTTTCAGGTTTCTTCGAATCCTGAGCCCCAACTACTTTAGATGTTTCTACTTATATGCCTTCTCACGAAATTATGTGCCCTAGGAATCTAACTTTGAATTTCCAGGCACTTAGAAAAATTTTCTTTTAGAACTTCTTAAAGTACTTAGAACAACTTAAAGATGGAACATATGCTCTTCCTCTGTTTTAGAACAAAAGAGAATGTCATCAACGAAGACTAGAGAAAACTTGTTAAACACTTCTAAATACTCTATTCATCAAATCAATGAAATAAGCGGGTGCCTAAGTCAATTCGAACGGCATGACTAACCACTCACAAAAACTATCAGGGATACAAAAAGCTATTAAGGATACACTCTCTTCTGCTACCCTTGATTGGTAAAAACTAATGGCAAGATCCAATTGAGCTCCGTGGAGCTAGTCAAACACGTCATCAGTCCTAGGTAAATGATACTTATTCTTGATAATCCTCTTATTTAATTCTAGGTAATCCACGTATAATCTAAGAGAACCATCAGCCTTGGTAACGAACACTACTGGCGATCCATAACTCGATGTGCTACGTCTAATCAAACCCTTCTGCAATAAATCAAACATTCGCCTCTCCAATTCTTTTCTTTCCATTGGAGCCAACCATCAAGGAGATTGTACAATCAGTCTGATTCCTGTAATCAAATCAATGTGGAACTCTACTTCTCGATGAGGACGTAAACCTTGCATTTCTATAAAAATATCCTTGAAGTCCCCAACAATTGGTATATTCCTTATCTCCTCTAAAGGTACTTCGAGGGAATAAAGGAAACCGCTCACCACATTATTAGGCTCTCTACAACAGATATCATTACTTCTGCCTGCTGCATCTTTTATCTCAACGATTCTTCTACTACAATCTAGGATGAAACTGAACTTAGATAACCAATCCATCCTCAAAGGTAACCCAAAACCCATGAACCCAAGAATGAATAAGTCGAACGAGAAGTGCCAATCTTGATAAGAAATAGGCACTTTCAGACACATAATGTCAAGATTTGTCGGACCACCAATAGGATACGACACACAAATTGATGGTTCGACACACAAAAAATATATGAAGAATAACATATTTAAGATTCAATCGGTTCATTGGGTCATATGAGATAAAACTATGGAATGCACTAGTGTCGGATAGTACTTATACAGGAATATCAAAAATGGATAGGGTACCTTGCAACACCTGCTTTTCTTTTAGGTCCGTAGAAGTAGATGGTATTCCCTTAATGGCAAAAGCTTGTCCTTGTGATACATTCTTTGGAAAAGGGCACTGGTTCTTCATATGTCCATGCTTGTTGTAGTTGTAGTAGAGTGGTTCACTAGTTGGGTTTGGGCACTGATTTGCAAAGTGGCTCATTTGGTTGCACTTATAAAAAAGAACTTTGGTCAAGTCTAATTGATTATTCTGAACTAGGGCTCCACCTCCAGGCTTCTTTCGCAACTACTTCCTCTTTCATTTCGCTTGAAAAATGGCTTACTAGCAATCGGCATCACTGATAATGGTTGGGCATTAACTACTGGAACTACTCCTTTCTAAACTCCTTGCTCAATATCAAGAGCTTAAAATCTCAAAGTCATGATTATCGGATTGGTAAAGGTACCGTTGAGATGATTTGGTCATTTCTCGATAAAATTTTCGCCGCATTCCATACATCAACTTTTTATTCTTTTTGAGTGGCATATCAATCAAATCCTGGTCCAAAGCGTTGAACCTAGGTTCATACTGCACCACTGCCATCTCACCTTGTTTCAAATCATTCCTGCCTCTAGGATAAACCGAGCTTAAAAAACCTACTTAAACTGCACCTAAGAGAAATCTTCTGTAACGACCCACTTTATGGACAGTTTAAATCGCCAAATCAACCACATATGCCGATTCCAAACCATTCTAAAGGGAGAATTGTTATAGGGTAAATAAGAAAAAGAATAGGAAGGAAAGATAAACCAACACAGAATCTCGCAGTGGAATGATAAAATATAATAATCAAATAAACAATTCATGGAGTTGTTTTACAAATAACGTTTGATTACACTTTATAATACAGATCAGAGTTATATAATAGTAATAAATAAATAATGCAGTGGAACAACATAATGTAGCGGAATAAAAAAATACTAGTACTAGTATACAAATCTCCTTCTTCGTCCTCCAAAAGCAGTCTTCGATACGATGAAAAGCTCAGACTGACCCGAGCATAAAGCGAAAAAACAAAACGCTCGAGTCAGGATTAACATTCTTATGTTAGTTAAATTAACAGTAAATAAATATGAGCGTAACGGCTTAAGAGATTTTACGGGATTTTACATCTCCTGTCCAATGTCTAACGTGGGTGCAATAACTTAAGAGATGTCCGGGATTACCATCTGCAAGGATCCGTTAAACTATTTACTATGTAGTACAATATGCTATTATAATAGTGACTACAGTAAAGTAAAGTATTAAAATAGCGTTAAGGCATTACCCATATCCCCCTTAACACATTTTTATATATTCGCATAGTCTATACAGTACCGTAATTCCTCCGTAAACTAGAGGACTATCAGAGGGCACTCCATAGGTATGGTACAAACCAAACTCGTAGAAGGCGCGATAGGGAATGTGAATACGACACTCAAGGAAATACCAGGGTAGATATACCAATTGCGGATCCAGACTGGTGGTGACGCATAGCAGCTACTACGCTCACCTCGAAACACACTCCCAAATCAAAATCAAGGGTGGCCACCAAATCAATCATAAAGTCAGAATATAGTATTGAAGGAATGTGCCTGATTGGAGGAATGACCATACCTGGCCCGGTATAGCTCCTGTTTTAATCACATCTAAGCTGACTCACGGGAGTCAGGGTTATGTCATAACTTATACAGAAATTTTCCCCCAAACCATCCTACTTCATTTTTAGAATCTCCACCACATACACAGTTGTTAAAGTGGTTTTCGATATTGGCGGAGAGTATGACAAAATCCGACCCCGGCCTCTTTAACAACCAAATGCATATTTTACAGCGAATGGTTCTTTTACATTTTCAAAACCAATTCATAATTTGTATCAAAATATCATATTCCTAAAACATTTCACTTTCCGAATCATATTTACTTCTGAAATCTTATTCACTTTCGAAATCATATCACCTTTGAAGTCATAATCTCAAACCATCATATTTAATCAAAATATGTCATTTCACTAGCAAATATCATTTTAAATCCCAACTTAGGCTATAACATCATTTAATCATTTTCCCTTGAAATCAAGAATTTAAATATAAACACTTCCACTTTATATAGTCTGAAAATTTGAAAATAGTTTAGATAGTCCAAAATAGTCTAAATAGATTTAAAATAGATTAAATAGTTTAAAATAGATTTAAGTAGTTCAAAATAGTTAAAATAGTTTAAAATAGAATTAATGTTAAAATAGTTTAAATGGTCGAGTTAAGAGTAGATTTAATATAGTTAAATAGTCTAATATAAAATGGTTAAAATATCTAAATAAATTTGAATTCAAAATAATATATTTAAACAGTATATATAAAAATAATTAATTTGAAAATAATATCATATCAACTGTTTCTTCCATTTCAACTAATCTGGACCATGTCCATATTTTAAACCAACAAAACTCAATTTAAATCTTTCAATTCAAATTCTCAATTAAACCATTTCAATTTATATCGATTTCAAATCCACATTTGAATTGTAAATTTAAACCACTTAAAATTCAACAGGTTTCAAAGTTTAAATATCAATGTTTACTATAACTGAATTTGATAAATTTCACTTATATTTTATAATTCAACTTTGAAATTTCAATCTACAATCTTAAAATAATTCATTAAAACCAATTTCAATTTCAACATTTTAAAGCTTGGATTTGAAATAATTCAGTTTATATAAATCAAATTTTATTTCAAAAATATTATTTAACTGAATTCAAAATTTAAGGATTTAAATTCATTTGATTTAACCGATCAGTTGTCTGTATATAATTTTCTATCCTATGGTCAAGTGATACGGGTACATATCATTTCAGTCCGCAATAAATTTAAATTTATGGGCATATATCATTTCAACCCACATCCCGAATCAACAATTTCCAAATCAATAAAATCGCTCGGGTTTATCATTTCAACCCATTACGATTTTTCCAAATCTATAAGATCGTTCGTTATGTATCATTTCAACCCACATTGATTTCCTAACTAACATACAAAGGGAACTTGCAGTGTGATTTGCATAAATAAATAAACAACCTATCACATGCATAACATATCATTCATATCATAACATATATCATATCACAACAAATATGTAACATAAAAGTTAACATAGCATATATATAAAGGTAACATATCATATGTGACACATAAATTTGGATAACGTTTGTGACATATAAATTAATTTAACTTATGTGACAATAAATTAGAATGACATATGTGACAATAAATTAGCATGACATACATGACAATAAATTAGAATGATACACGTGACAATAAATTAGCATAGCACACATGACAATAAATTAGCATAGCGCACGTGACAATAATAAATTACATAACATATATGACAATGAATTAACATAACATATATGACAATGAATTAACATAACATATATGAAAATAAATTAGCATGCCATGTGTGACAATAAATTAGCATGACATATGTCACAATAAATTAGCATAACACACATGCAATAAATTAGCATAACATACTTAACAATAAATTAGTAAAATATACTTGACAATAAATTAGCATAATATAGTTGACAATAAATAAGCATAATATACTTGACATATGTGAGATTTAACATATTACTAACATAACATATATGTGATATAACATATTCTGACATAACATAACCTATTATGTATCGAAATAGCATATCATGTCATAACATAGCAAAACATGTTACATATAGTGAATCATATCATATCATATGTCATGTTAAATACCACATAGTGAACATATAAAATCATATAATTATAAGCTAAAAAAATTCCTAGTCAAACAAACATTTCCAAGTCATTTTCTATGATATCCATTCACTTATTCATACGAATATTAATCGTGAGTGATTTCTCACCTTTCGAGGTTAACGAATGTGACAACTATTCAAACACGATGGAGATGGAGATCACGAGCAACCAACACAAATCCAAGCTATTACACACGCGAATATGACAACTCAACAAACTATTTTTTTCTCTTTTCTTTATTTTCTTTCTCTCTCTCTTTCTATTTAGTGGAAGAAGTTCAGCCAAGCAAAGGAGGAGAGGAAGAGAGAGAGAGAAACGAGGGAAAAAGAAGGGGGAAAGACAAGAGAGGAGGAAAGGAATAGGGAAGATGAGGATTTGGTTTTTAGGAGATTGGAGAAAGAGAGTAGGAGCATTGGAGAAAGAGAGGAGGAGCAATGGTGGAAGAGAAAGTTTCTAATTTGAGGAAGATAGAAATGAGATAGTAGAAAGTTTTTATGCAGTTTCTTACTGACAAGGAGTTTGTACGTGGAAGCGTAAAGGTTTTCTGAATTAAAGGTGTCACCTGAAGCCCAGTAGACTTTCTAAAAGCCCAAGAGTGATATATCAATTGGAATACACTAGAAACATACCATATGAAATACTATGAAAAATACATATAATATACACAATTATTTTATGTGAGTTTTTCACTGTAAATTGCAAATTTAGAGCAATAGGAATTTTAATGAAACAAAAAGTGGAGACCATCTTAGAATTTAGTCTACAATTAGAAAAAAGAATAATATTTTAAATTTCAAATTTTAAATATTCCAATTCAAATTTTGACGAAATCTGACCAAAGATTGAAATTTCATAAACTTTTTTCCATTAAATTTGAGATTTTAATTTTCCATGTTAATTCCAAGGTTTAAATAATAAATTAATTTCAGCGTTCAATTACAACTGCAATAAATTGACGCATTAAGATTTAAATCTCAACAAATTGTTTTATTTTGATTCACTCTTATTATCGAATCAACTATTATTGGGGTTACAATAAATTCACTCTTATTACATCCTGCCTTTTTGTATACTTTAAATCGATAATAAACCACACACGTCAGACTCAAACCATACAGAAGGGCTGATTGTTTTTGGGGTGAATAAGAAAAAGTAGGGAAAGAAGAAAAACAAAACAGAATCTTGCAGCGGAATGACAAAATATAAAAGTCAAATAACAGTTCATGAAGCTGCTTTACAAAACATTGACTATACTTATACAACAGATATCAGAGTTATACATACCAAAGAATAATAAATAACAATGCAGTGGAACAATGTGATGCGGTGGAATACAATAAATAATAGTAATACGAATGTTCGTCTTCGTCCTCCAGAGATAAAGTCATCGAATCCTGAAATGCTCAGACTGACACAAATCAATCTTAAAGTAATAGAATGGTATCGAAGGAGTGTGTCCGACAAATGGTGGTACCTTCTTAGCCCGTCGATCACTCCTGTTTTAGCCACCTTATGCCAACTTATAGGAGTTGGGTCCACGTATTTACCTCAAAGGAAACGCCGCCACCATACTACTTCATTCTGGAATCTCCACCACGTACAGGGTTGTTAAAGTGGTTTTCGGAGTTGGCAGAGAGTATGACAACTTCCGATCCCGGTCTCTTTAACAACCAAACATTATTATAACACCGCGGTCATTTCAAAATAAATATACTTCAAAACCATAATATATTATCCATTCAAAGCCATATAAATACGTTATAATTTCTACTTCAAAAACCAAATCAATACGATATCATTTTTATTAAAACCCAAATCAATATAATATCATTTTTATTTCAACTATATCCCTGTTCCAAAATTATAGCACTTTCGAATTTATACACTTCGAAACCAAACCTTTGAAATTTTACACTTTTAAAACATAATACTTTGAAATTCATAACTTCGAAACATTTCAATTTCCATAGAACATTTCAATTTCGATATATTTCAGGGCTTTAAATATTCCAAAATTTCAAAATTAAATTTGATAATTTCGATTCAACAATTAAATTTTCTATTATTTAGTTTTGAAATATTTTACATAATGAATCCCTTATCATTTAAATAAAACTCAAATTACAAATAATAAAATATTTCCTTCAATTCATTTATACTTGAAATAATCATTAGATTCACCTTGACCCCAAGATCAAGTTATAATAATTATACCTTTTAAAATTTCCAATTTAATAAATTTCACATCAACTTTTTTTTTGAGTTTAATTCTTAAATGAATTTAATTTCAAATAAATTTCCAATTTATCTTCCACCTTAATGTATTTAAATCATTATAAACTCTATAAAAATATAATTTATATACTTAACCATATTATCTTCCATAAAATCAAACTTCATTATTAAACTTATTTTTATTAAACAAATTTATACATAGCTTAAATTCAAGAATTTAACTATATATAAAATAATATTTATATAATATCAAAAAATATCAGTATTTATTAAAACCGTATATTTCTATCCAAAACCATAGAAATCATTTTCAAAATATTTATATATAGACCGATGGTGTCTGTATATAATTTTCTATCCAACGGTCAAGTGATACGGATATTTACCATTTCAAACCGTAATTTAAACTGAAAATACGGTTATATATCATTTCAAACCGCAAACCCGAATGAAATAAAATGCATAACAACTTGCAGTTTATAACAATATAAAATGCAACATCCATTCATAAAATATCAATCATCAACCGTTTATCACAATAATCATCCAATTCAATCAATAACATCAATATATAACAGAAAATAAATAACTGGCATTTACTGGCAGTTCATATTCAATAATAAATTAAATAACTATTTAACTGGCAGTTTATGTGCAATAATAAATTAAATGACTATTTAACTCGATAAATTCAAATTTAAATGAAATGATGATTAAAATGTGCCAAATAGTCATAAATAAATTTCTAATCACATCATAAATCAATTTAACAAACGTAAGAAATTTTTGAAGTTGTGAGCTGGTTAGAACACTCACCTTTTGAATTTAAATTGAATTTAAATCAAATTTAAACCTAAAATTTGAACAGTTTCAGAATTCATCCAAACCAGTGCCAAAATATCTGAAATTTGAAAACGATCCTAATAAAAAAATTCGTGCATAAATCGAGTATCGTATGCAAAAGTTATATTAATTAGAACGTGCTAAAATTAAATTAAAATAAAATAATGAAAAAAAACCCACCACACACAGGCTGCCATGTCACCGTGCAACCATCGTTCCATACCCTACTGCGCGAATCTCAGGCCGCCATCGTACATCAAGGCCATGCCCCACCTCCAGCATCGCCATCTTCGTTCAAGGTCAGGCCGTCGTCTTCCATCCATGGCCACGCGGCCGATGCGCCATCCAGGTCGACGCGAAAATGAACCCAGCCGCCAGTTACTCATAACCCTAATTGAATTTATCAAGGCGATCTAGCCGTCGATTTGCGAGATGAACCATATGGATACGCTCTCCTCCGTCCTCTCTACACGTCTGCACTGTTGATTTGGCTATCCTTCGCCATTGACCGTCACGTGATGAACGGCCGTGATTGTTTGAGCAATTTCTGGCCAAACAGAAGTCCAATGTGAAAAATGAACAGCATAATTGACATGCGCTCTTCGAGAGCTTCAAATCCATATAAAATTTGATATTGATTGGAGAGTTTGAATTTTTGACTTTGAATTCGATTTGAAATTGCAATTTTAGGGTTTAAGGTTCAGTCTGCCATTGAACTGAGGAGGTGAGAAGGAATTGTACGTACAGACAATCGATAAGTAGGAATAATTAGGGTTTATAACGAGGTATATATAGGTAGGTCAGAAATAGAGATTAATGGACACGATTGGTTAGGATCGTTAAACGATAAGTGGCCCGAAAAGCCCGTTCCGACTTCGGAACAAAATTAGGTCAACCCATATATCCAAATACATGTTTTAAAATATTTTAAAAGCAATGGAATAGGTTTCAAGTCCAAATTCCATTTTATGAAGAAGTTATGCAAAAATCGAATTATTTCAAATTGATTTCAATTGATTTTAGTTGATTTCAATTAAATTGATTTTTAGGCGTTTCGCGTTCGTACGATCAAATAACAAGTACGATCACTACGAAACTTGAAATCCTATAATAATATACCGTTACGGATTCGATGAAATTGGTTTCGTCGAAATCCGAGTAAGTGGCCAAAATGGCTATTTTTACAGTTAATTAAATAAATTAATAATTAATTAATTATGTGACTTTTCAATTTCAATTCCGTAATTAACAAATCTTATTACTTTTGATTTCGTAAACAATTACAGAAATTCAAACAAATTTAAATGTCAATTTAAAGCTGATTAATCCATCAATTGCAGTATTTAATTTCAACTTCATTAAATTCAGAGGTTATAAATTAAAATTTTCAATAATTCCATTTAATTTGACCTTTCATCCATTTATTTAATTTATCATTATCAAATGGATGGAATTAATCATGGTTCATGATTTATTACAAAATATTCTCAAATTTTCAACTAAATTTCCATTAACGTAATGTCTCATTATTTAATTCAATTAATTGCAATTTATCCAATTATTACAATTTAAATTCCAATGAATTAATAAATTTCGATTTCCACTTATTCAACTAATTGTCATATTTGAATAAGGTTAATGTTATCTCCCATTATTAACTAAATTTTCATTAACAAAATATTTCATTTAGATTTATTGCAATTTTTACCAAATTTAAATTGACACGCTAAATAAATAGGTAACATAAAATATTTGTTACCATTACTTTCAATCACGCTTATAAGTTATTATTCCCAAACAATTGTTACAATTGTTTACATAACACAAATTTCATTCAATCATCATTAACAATATATTATTTCATTAGTTAATTAAATATTCACATTTATTTTCGAACATTCAATTGATAACCAAGCATAACATTTTATATTACTTCAATTGATTGGAATTTCGTTCGAGTTTTTAGTAATTAACATAAATTAACAATATCAACTTCCAAACTAGTTATTATTTCATTATTAAATTACAAATTTTTATTTCCTCCAATATTGAATAACAAAATTTAATTAAATTAACAATTTAAATTGTCGAAAATTTACGGATCGGTACTCTCTCCCCCACTCAAAACTCTCCATCCCCGAAAAGAAAAAAGAAGAGAAAAGAAAGAATTAAGTAAACGATGCATCTTATTCAAAATATCAATTTTATAAACAAATAAATTTAAAAAATTAATTAATACAAATAAAATATACCAATTTATAACCCTCAAATCTTTTATACTTAAATTAATAAAGTTTGGAAAACATTTTCAAAAAATTTCTAAGTCCACGGAGAATTTCGGCAGAGTCTCCTTTGTACGGAGAGGCTCGAGAGAAAATATAATATCAAATATAACAATATATAACATATAATTTCCAAAATAATACACCCCAACACGGGAAAATAATATAATAACGCTAGAAAACCGTAATCTGAGAACGTACCTATTTGTCGGGCAATTATGCTTATATTATGAAACCAAATGCAGTAGCACTTGCTTCCATAACCTGCATTTCACTTATATAATCCAAAACGAGTCAATAATTATATAAAATAAAATATTTAAAATTGTTTTCAACTACTAACAGAAAAGTCAATATGAACAACGACAATCAATTGCAACCAACGTACAATCATCATATGCAATCAACACAAATCAATTTGTTCATCCACATCAACCAAAACAAACAGTTAGTTCAGGCTCAGACACTTTTAAATTGTATAGAATGATAAATAAATTATTAAGTATACCCTTTACTCAACAATCTTACATAAAACTGAATAGATTATGCATACATCCAAATAATTTAAAGTATCCTTGCCCAAACAAGCATAAACCAAACAACAATAAGCACAAGTTACGTTCATACTTATTAATTTCATTTCAAAACATTTATTGCTTCACTTCCCTTTTCATTCATATAATAATTTATCTTTTTAACTTATAATTTATTTCTTACAGTTTCATTTCTTACAAAATCTCATTTTCATTTATTCATTTCATGTCAGTTTCTTTTTATTGTATTACATTCATTCATTTTTACATGATTCCATTTTTTTTAACATTCATTTATTTATAGTATTCATGTTTAATTCCATTTCTTTGCATATTAATTAATTTACTTAAGTTTAAAACCATATAATTGCAAATTTTCAATTTCCATTCATTCATTTACTACTTAATTTTTCATTTATTCGTTTATTTATAATACTTACATTTCCGTTACATTAAGTTAGTAGCCTTTCAATTATACTTAAACTTATAATAGCTACAACATCAATTTCTTATTTATTAAAGAATTTCATTGAATATTTTCATTTCTTCAAGTTTACTAGTATAATATCTTATTATATTCTTACAAGCATTAGAACTTTTAAAATTTGGTAAGTTATATATATGCTTTTAAGGATGTAATTGAAATTTATACAAGTTTATCTCTTTTCTTTTAAATTAATTTACTATTCAGTAATCATATCATTTATTCTATAGTTACAACTTCAACTTCCTTGTTATTTCATTTATAACCTAGCATTTAATCTCTTATTCTAATTAGAGGTTCCAATTATTAATTAGTTACGACCCATTTCACTACAATAATTGAAACTATTAGTTAACGGGAACTTTAGAACTAAATACCAGGTTAAATTTCAAATCATTTTAAAAATAATAGGTGAATGTATATATTTTCAATTTATATATCCAATTATGTTTAAAATAATTTAAAATTTATCTTTATCAAAATAAATCTGCAGTAAAACTACTACGGTGGCCTTTCCACTTTGAAACTCGAAAATGAATGTCGATGATGCGTGCACTCATCACCGAAATTATTTTCCAGCGACAGAGAGGGAAGTACAGAACTTATTTCATTTCAAAGTTTCTTTAAAAAAATTCTTTCAAATTATATCAAAATATTTATATCAGAAAGTACTTCTAATAATATTATTATTATATTCCAACATCATTTGAAGGAAATTTTCAAAACCCCGGACTCAAGTTCGAAATTTCCAATTCATTAATTTAGTTTTAAATCTTATTTTCAACCAAGATTTATAAATTTCACTACCTAACAACAATATATTACAGCCAAATATAACCTTTATGAAAAATTTTATTTTATATATAGAAAATATAGTAGGCAAAATTATTTCATACACATATATTCAAAACAAATATTGTGTCGGTCTGTCCTATTACATGTTTAGAAATCCCTATTGATGTCATAGCGTCCCATGCACCAACCGAAATTTATAAATACAAAACGGAACAAATTAACACAATACTAAATCCTTTTATAACACTAACAAATACGCTCTCTCATATATATACACTCAGCGACTCATCACAGGGTATTATAACCCTATTGATAAAGAGTCAGACCCCACAAAGCTATGGTTTATCGCTAAACCAATGCTCTGACATCAGATGTAACGTCCCGCCTTTTTGTACGCTTTAAATCGATAATAAACCACATACGTCAGACTTAAATCATACAGAAGGGCGGATTGTTATTGGGGTGAATAAGAAAAAGAAGGTAAAGAAGAAAAAAAACAGAATCTTGCAGCGGAATGACAAAATATAAAAGTCAAATAACAGTTCATGAAGCTGGTTTACAAAATATTGATTATACTTATACAATAGATATCAGAGTTACTTATACCAGATAATAATAAATAACAATGCAGCTGAACAATGTGATGCAGTGGAATATAATAAATAGTAGTAATACAAATCTTCGTCTTCGTCCTCAACAGATAAAGTCTTCGAATCCTGAAATGCTCAGACTGACCCGAGCGAATTGAAAAGACAAAACACTCAAGTCGGAACTAAAAAATCTTATGTAAGTTAAATTGATAGAAACAAATATGAGTGGAACGACATCAGAGATGTTTACGGAATTTGACATCTCCTATCCAGTGTCTAACGTGAGTGCAGTAACTTAAGAGATGCTTGGGATTCACTTCTCCTAAGGATCCATTAAACTATTTACTATGTAGTAATATACGCTATTATAATAATGTCTAATAGTAAAATAAACTTACTTTTAAATAGCGTTAAGGGGTTACCCAAGCCTTTAACACGTAATTGTGCCAGTAGTCTGTACAACACCATAATACCTCCTGATAGGGAGGCTACCAGGGGATACTCCATAGGTATGATACAAATCAAACTCGTACAAGACGCGCTAGGGTAGGTGACACGACACAACTAGGCAATATTAGGGTAGATATACCAAATACGCTTCTGGACCGGTGGTAACGCGTAGCAGCTACTACCGCCCACCTCGAGCCACACCCCTAAAATAAAAAAGGGCCCAAATCAGTTATAAAGTAATAGAATGGTGTCGAAGGAGTGTGTTCGATAAAAGGTGCAACCTTCTTAGCCTGTCGATCGCTCCTGTTTTAGCCACCTTATGCCAACTCACGTGAGTCGGGTCCACGTATTTACCTCAAAGGAAATGCCGCCACCGTCCTACTTCATTCTGGAATCTCCACCGCATACACGGTTGTTAAAGTGGTTTTCGGAGTTGGCAGAGAGTATGACAACTTCCAGTCTCGGTCTCTTTAACAACCAAACGTTATTATAACACCGCGGTCATTTCAGAATAATTATACTTCAAAACCAGAATATATTATCCAAGCCATATAAATACGATATAATTTCCACTTCAAAAACCAAATCAATACGATATCATTTTTATTAAAACCCAAATCAATATAATATCATTTTTATTTCAACTATATCCCTTTTCCAAAATCATAGCACTTTCGAATTTATACACTTTGAAACCAAACATTTGATATTTTACACTTTTAAAACATAATACTTTGAAATTCATAACTTCGAAACATTTCAATTTCGATATATTTCAAGGCTTTAAATATTCCAAAATTTCAAAACTAAATTTGATAATTTCGATTCAACAATTAAATTTTCTATTATTTAGTTTTGAAATATTTTACATAATAAATCCCTTATCATTTAAATAAAACTCAAATTACAAATAACTAAATATTTCCTTCAATTCATTTATACTTAAAATAATCATTAAATTCACCTTGACACCAAGATCAAGTTATAATAATTATACCCTTTAAAATTTCCAATTTAATAAATTTCACATCAACATTTTTTTTGAGTTTAATACTTAAATGAATTTAATTTCAAATAAATTTCCAATTTATCTTCCAATCTTAATATATTTAAATCATTATAAACTCTATACTAAAATATAATTTATATACTTAACCATATTATCTTCCATAAAATCAAACTTCATTATTAAACTAATTTTTATTAAACAAATTTATACATAGCTTAAATTCAAGAATTTAACTATGCATAAAATAATATTTATATAATATCAAAAAAATCAGTATTTATTAAACCGTATATTTCTATCCAAACCCAGAAATCATTTTCAAAATATTTATATATAGACCGACGATGTCTGTATATAATTTTCTATTCTATGGTCAAGAGATATGGATATTTATCATTTCAATCCGTAATTTAAAATAAAAATACGGTTATATATCATTTCAAACCGCAATCCTGAATGAAATAAAATGCATAACAACTTGCAGTTTATAACAATATAAAATGCAACATCCATTCATCAAATATCGATCATCAACTATTTATCACAATCATCATCCAATTCAATTAATAACATCAATATATAACAGAAAATAAATAATAGGCATTTACTGGCAGTTTGTATTCAATAATAAATTAAACAACTATTTAACTGGCAGTTTATATGCAATAATAAATTAAATAACTATTTAACTCATAAATTCAATTTTAACTGAAATGATGATTAAAATATTCCATACAGTCATAAATAAATTTCTAATCACATCACAAATTAATTTAACAAGCATAAGAAATTTTAGAAGTTGTGAGTGGGTTAGAACACTCACATTTTGAATTTAAATTGAATTTAAATCCAATTTAAACCCAAAATTTGAACAGTGTCAGAAATCGTCTAAACCAGTGCCAAAATGTCTGGAATTTGAAAACGATCCTGACAAAAAAATCGCGCGTAAATCGAGTATCGTATGCAAAAGTTATATTGATTAGAACATGCTGAAATTAAATTAAAAATAAAGAAAAACAAAAACCCCACCACACATAAGCTACCACGTCACCGAGTAACCATCGTTCCAGACCCTACTGCACGAACGAACGCGAGCTGCTGTCTCAAATTCTCAGGCCGCCACTGTCCAACGAGGCCATGCCCTACCTCCAGCATCGCCGTCGTCGTTCAAGGTCTGGCCGCCGTCCTCCATTGTCGCCACGCGGCCGATGCGCCACCCAGGTCGACGCGAAAATGAACCCAGCCGCAAGTTACTCACAACCTAATTGAATTTATCGAGGCGATCTAGCCATCGATTGGCAAGATGAACCATATGGATGCGCTCTCCTCTGTCCTCTCTACACGCCTGCACCGTTGATTTGGCGATCCATCACCATTGACCGTCACATGATGAACGGCCGTGACTGTTTGAGCTATTTTTGGCCAAACCGAAGTCCAATTTGAAAAATGAACAGAAAAATTGATATGTGCTCTTCGAGAGCTTCGAATCCATGTAAAATTTGATATTGATTGGAGAGTTTGAATTTTTGACTTTGAATTCGATTTGAAATTGCAATTTTGGGGTTTAGGGTTCAGTCTGCCATTGAACTAAGGAGGTGAGAAGGAATTGTATATACAGACAATTGATAATGAGGAACAATTAGGGTTTATAAAGAGGTATATATAGGCAGGTTAGAAATAGAGATGAATGGACACGATTGGTTAGGACCGTTAAACGATAATTGGCTTGAAAAGCCCGTTCCGACTCTGAAATGAAATTGGGTCGACCCATATATCAAAATAGATGTTTTAAAATATTTTAAAAGCAATGGCATAGGTTTCAAGTCAAATTCCATCGTATGAAGAAGTTATGCTAAAATTAAATTATTTCAAATTGTTTTCAATTAAATTGATTTTTAGGCGTTTCGCGTTCGTACGATCAAAAGACAAGTCCGATCACTACGAAACTTGAAATCCTATAATAATTCACCGTTACGGATCCGATGAAACTGATTCGTCGAAATCCAAGCCAGTGGCAAAAATGGCTATTTTTTACAGTTAATTAAATAAATTAATAATTAATTAATTAAGTCACTTTTTCAATTTCAATTCCGTAGTTAACAAATCTTATCGTTTTTTATTTCTAAAAAATTACAGAAATTCAAACAAATTTAGATGTCAATTTAAAGCTGATTAATCCATAAATTGCAGTGTTTAATTTCAATTTCATTAAATTCAGAGATTACAAATTAAAATTTTCAATAATTCCATTTAATTTGACCTTTCATCCATTTATTTAATCTATCATTATCAAATGGATGGAATTAACCTTGGTTCATGATTTTATACAAAATATTCTCAAATTTTCAACTAAATTTCCATTAACGTAATGTCTAAATATTTAATTCACTTAATTGCAATTTATCCAATTATTATAATTTAAACTCCAATAAATTAATAAATCTTGATTTCTATTCCGTTTATTCAACCAATTGTCATATTTTGAATAATGTTAATGTTATCTCCCATTATTAACTAAATTTTCGTTAACAAAATATTTCATTTAGATTTATTGCAATTTTTACCAAATTTAAATTAACAGGCTAAATAAATAGGTAACATAAAATATTTGTTACCATTACTTCCAAACACACTTATAAGTTATTATTCCCAAACAATTGTTACAATTGTTTACATAACACAAATTTCATTCAATCATCATTAACAATTTATTATTTCATTAGTTAATTAAATATTCACATTTATTTTCGAACATTCAATTGATAACCAAGCATAACATTTTATGTTACTTCAATTGATTGGAATTTCATTCGAGTTTTTAGTAATTAACATAAATTAACAATATCAACTTCCAGTCTAGTTATTATTTCATAATTAAATTACAAAATTTTATTTCCTCCAATATTAAATAACAAAATTTAATTAAATTAATAATTTGAATTGTCGAAAATTTACGGATCGTTACATCCATATTCAAACCAACAAAACATAATTTAAATATTTATATTCAAATTCTCAATTAAACCATTTCAGTTTATATTGATTTCAAATCCATATTTGAATTTTAATTTAAACCACTTAAAATACAACAGGTTTCAAAGTTCAAATATTCAACATATACTATAACTCAATTTGATAAATTTCATTTATATCTCACAATTCAACATTGAAATTTCAATTTACATTCTTAAAACCATTCGTTAAAACCAATTTCAATTTCAACATTTTAAAGCTTGGATTTGAAATAATTTAGTTTATATAAATCAAATTTTATTTCAAAAAATTTATTTAACTGAATTCAAAATTTAAGGATTTAAAATCATTTGATTTAACCGATCCGGTGTCCATATATAATTTTTTACCCTATGGTAAGTCATACAGAAATATATTATTTCAATCCGCAATAAATTCGAATTCACGGGTATATATCATTTCAACCCGCATCCTGAATCAACAATTTCCAAATCAATAAAATCGCTCGGGTTTATCATTTCAAACCATAACTGTTTCTCCTAATCTATAAGATCGTTCGGGTATGTATCATTTCAACGCAAATTGATTTCCTAACTAATATACAATGGGAACTTGCAGTGTGATTTGCATAAATAAATAAATAACCTATCACATGCATAACATATCATTCATATCATAACATATATCATATCACAACAAATATGTAACATAAAATTAACACACACACACACACACACACCCACACACACACACACACACACATATATATATATAAAGGTGACATATTATATCATATGTGACATATAAATTTATATAACATTTGTGACATAAATTAATTTAACATATGTGACAATAAATTAGCATGACATACGTGATAATAAATTAGCATGACATACGTGATAATCAATTACATAACACACGTGATAATAAATTAGCATAACACACATTAAAATAAATTACATAACACACGTGACTATAAATTAACATAACATATATGACAATGAATTAACTTAACATATATGAAAATAAATTAGCATAACTTATGTGACAATAAATTAGCATGGCATACACGACAATAAATTAGCATAACATACACGACAATAAATAGCATAACATATGTGACAATAAATTAGCATAATATACTTGGCAATAAATTAGCAAAATATACTTGACAATAAATTAGCATAGCATATTAGCATAATATACATGACATTTGTGTGATTTAACATATTACTAACATAACAAATATGTGATTTATCATATTACTGACATAACATAACCTATTATGTATCGAAATAGCATATCATGTCATATGGTTAACATAGCAAACATGTAACATATAGTGAATCATATCATATCATATGTCATGTTAAACACCACATTGTGAACATATCAAATCATATAATTATAAGCTAAAAAAATTCCCAACTAAACAAACATTTCCAAGTCATTTCCTATGATATCCATTCACTTATTCATATGAATATTAATCGTGAATAATTCCTCACTTCTCGTGGTTAACGAAGGTGACAACTATTTAAACAAGATGGAGATGGAGATCACAAGCAACCAACACAAGATCCAAGCTATCACACACGCGAATATGACGACTCGACAAACTATATTTTTTTTCTCTTCTCTTTTTTTTTTTCTTTCTCTCTTTCTTTTTAGTGGAAGAATTTCAGCCAAACAAAGGAGGAAAGGAAGAGAGAGAAAAGGGAAAGAGAAGAGAGGAGGAAAGGAATAGGGAAGATGAGGATTTGGGTTTTAGGAGATTGAAGAAAGAGAGGAGGAGCATTAGAGAAAGAGAGGAGGAGCAATGGTGGAAGAGAAAGTTTCTAATTTGAGGAACACAGAAATGAGATGGCAGAAAGTTTATACTTAGTTTCTTACTGACAAGGAGTTTGTACGTGGTAGAGTAAAGGTTTTCTGAATTAAAGGTATCAGTTGAAGCCCAAGAGACTTTCTAAGAGTCCAACAGTCATATATCAATTAGAATACACTAGAGCATAAAATATACACTATTAAAAATACATAAAATATACTATTATTTTATGCGAGTTTTTCACCGCTGATGGAAAATTTAGAGCAATAGGAGTCCAATTTTAGCGAAACGAAAAGTGGAGACCATCTCCGAATTCAGTCTAGAATTAGAAAAAAAGAATAAAATTTTAAATATTCAACTCAAATTCAAATTTTGACTAAATCTGACGAAAAATTGAAATTTCATAAACTTTTGTTAATTAAATTTGAGATTTTAATTTTCCATGTTAATTCCAATGTTTAAATATCAAATTAATTTCAGCGTTCAATACTACTGCAATAAATTCACACAATAAGGTTTAAATCTAAATAAATTCACACATCGGAGAAGGAGAGGAGGAGGAGCACTGGAGAAAGAGAGGAGAAGCAATGGTGGAAGAGAAAGTTTCTGATTTGAGGAAGACAGAAATGAGATGGCAGAATTCACACATTAAGGTTTAAATCTCAATAAATTGTTTTATTTTGATTCTCACTCTTATTATCGAATCAACTATTACCTTATGAATATAATTATCATTAGTTTAAAATTTTATATTACATTCATATTCTATCATCTTTTACCATATTAATTATAACATTTCAATTGCATTGATTCCATTAGGTACCAATTAAATTCCCATGGATTAAATATTAAGGTGAGAATAAACAATTGTTATTCATTAGTAATTCACATCCATTAACTTATTTTTTACAACCAGGATTATACATTGCTTACCAAAACTGATTTTATATTCTATAATAAACCTATTTCAATTAATAATGGATAATTCCAACAATGAATCCAACATTTAATTTATTCCCTTATTTACCATTTATAACTAATTGAATTTCAATGGATTAATTAACCATTGTTACAATTTGCCAATTCAAACACATTGATTTTATCTTCTTATTTACAATTTCTAACCAATGTAACTTTATAATTTATTACAATTAGTTGATATTTCATTCAATTAGTCATTTATTATATTTAATTTACATTATTAAACCATATTTCTTTATTTACAACCTATAACCAATTTTTACTTTACAATCATTTCAATTAATTTGACATACATTAAAGTAATTATCAGGTGTCTTAAATTAACATTTTAACATTACATTCTAGTTATTTCTTATAATAAACCACAAATTTTAATTTCTTCCAATATTAAATTAAAAAATCTTATCGAATTCAATATTTTAGTTATCGAAAATTACTGATCGTTACATCTTCTTATGGTGTATTCATGATGATTGAATCCCACCAATCAATTGCTGCTTTCTAAAGCTAACGCAATGCCAACAATCTCTTTCTAGCATCTCCAACTAAAGATCCTCGAATATCCTTTCGCAGGAACAGAGCCATGTTTGAACTCCTAAAATATCTTCAGTTCCATAGAAAGGCTTACCGCCTAAATCAGCATAATTCTGGCACAAATTCGCAAAGTTCTGAGGCAGCCGAACTTCCATCATTGCTTCCAACACTAGCTCTATAATCGACTCATTTTTAGGAGCTCTGCCATTTGTAGCCGTGTTGGTTCCAAATCCCCTCCCTCTTCATCTTCTTGTACTCATTTTCAATAACCTGGATAGGTAACGAGTATCATTAGAATACAAATATGGGGTCAAAGATGATAAAAGGGAAACTACAAAAAAGGATATAAAACCAGACTTCTAGGGGAGAAAAGGAAACGCTCTCTCAAGATTAATTCATTCTACGGCTCTACTCATTCTATCTCTAATGAGTTGTACCCCAATCAGGCTAAGGTGTTTGCTCAACCTTGCTCTGATACCAACTGTGACGACCCACTTTTCTAACCCCTAGAAACGACACTTAACACATCCCTGGTGTTTGTGTGTTGTTGTCCAAGCATCGGAAAGATGAATTGTCGTGGGGTAAAATAAAGAACAGAATAGAAAACCTCACAATGATACTGGAAAATAAACCATAACAGTCAATAATACTCCTTAATAGGGAGCTATTAGAGTTACACAAAATACTACAAGTCACCTTAGGCAGTTATAACATCATGCCTTTACATATGCTGAAACAAAATACACTTACACAAATAAGATAATATAGCATAATAGATAACTTAGAAGATCAAATCCTCGTTCTCTGACGTCGTCTTCAAAGGAGCCCATAAAACACCTGCTACTCTCGGACTACTCAAATAAAATGAGTACCTGAAAATTTAGGAAAAATAAACAACTCGGGTCAGATGATATGTTTGGTATGAGTAAAACTTTTAGAACAATAGGTGTGAAATTAAAACACAAACATGTGAGATCACGCTACTGAACATGAAATAGGTTTATTCTCACATAATTCAACATCCAAACGTAAAGAATGGATAAGTATTAAATACCAGGAAGAGTGGTTGATTCTTCCCAATGAAAAAAAGGGAATAAATTCGAAGGTTTGAATCAAATAAGAAAAGAAATATTTCAAACAAATGACTAGAAAGGTGCACCACCCTTGAAGTATCTAGTAATATACTTTTGAGAAGCTCATATACTCGATGACACTTCTCGAAAATGTACCAGCTAGACCCCACCAAACCTTACCGAGTATCTGAATACTTTACATCTAAATGCGCAAATGAATCTGATCTAAATGAGATGTGAAAATACCCTAATAGGAGCAACCCCACATAGCTGTATATTCTTTCGTGCTTTGGGTTCACTCATTTACCGATAAAGGATAACAAAGCTCAACGGAGCAATACATCGTCTTAGAATGACGATAATAAAGAAGCTGAAGTAACCGATAGTAGAGAAACCAACCATCAAGAATATAAAACGATCATAAATTAAATAATAATTAAATATCACTATTTAAAAGAGATTAATTAATTTAAAACTTTATTTAAGGAAAGATTAATTAAGGCTAAAAAGACATATTAACCTTTACATGTCATTAATTAAAAAGGATTAATTAATTTTAGAAACATCATTAATTGATAAACTAATAAATCTTAATCCATGATTATCAAAAGATTAGTTTACCTTAAACATCATTAAATAGAATGATTAGTCAAATTTAAAACATCATTAACTTAGAAATTAATTAAATTTAAAACATATCGTTAATAAGTTAATTAGTTATCTTTAATCCTTATTGATTAAATTAAATAATTTTTTAACGTAATTGATTATTTTTGAAAACAACCTTAATTAGAAACTTGCTCAACTTGTAAAATAATTCCAAGCATAAAAAAGGAACCAAACGGTTTCGATAAAAAGTGATTTTCCGAAAGTGCGGATATAGCGACTATAGCTATACGGACAGTTCAGAATCCAAGTTTATATCATTTGCAATACAACCAAACATCATATAGCAATGGAATAAGCATACATATATGATGATTTACAATAATACAACATATATCAAGCATTTATTTACAACTGAATTAGTTTAACTACTAAATTTTTATATAACTTAAGATTCGCTTAGTAACTTTCCAAAGCAACTAATTTTCAAAGCAATAAACAAATCCAACAACCAAGACATTATTACAACTATGCAATAATCACTCAATATCTACAAATATGAGCATGAATATAGTTTAAACTTTACGGTTCAAAAGTGGAAGCTTCACTCACCAAAACGCTTACTACTTGATTCTAAATTACACTAATTCTTCAAACAACACTAGTTCTAAGCATTCCTATCCACCTGACTTGGATTTATGAACTGGTGATGGCTTAAGGGGTGTAAAATGGCTCGGCCTAGGCTAGGTATATGCTTGGTCTTGGATTTTTTGAGGTGAGGGGAGTTTGTTTGAGGAGGAGTGGATGTAGTGAGCTTGGATATGAAAAAGGGCTAGCTTTTCAAGCTAGTTTTTAGGATTTTTAGCGTATGGAAGCCATGGAACATTCACTGAACATTAATGTATGGTAACGAACTTTGGAAATGAAGATCCAAAATGAGAAAAGAGCATGTGTGATGGTATTTATAGGCAAAGAAGTGGAGTATTAATTTAAATTAACTTAAACATTTAAATAATATAAATGTAGTCATGTAACCTGGAAGTCATGCCTGTCCACCACTCCTAGTACACATGCACACCCCAATGTCCCCCCTCACCATGCCTTAGGTCCTAGTTTAAGTGATGGTTAGGTTATTTAATTAACTTTCTAAGGTTATTTAAATTATTTTGTGCATTTTATGTCAAATGAAGTTTTATATTTAAACTAAGTTTGATTATTAACTTTAACACATTGATTATTTTATCACATGACATATGTGCATGTACGTGCATGTGTATATTAGTGATACAAAAATGTGCGTAATGTTTTCAACGAATTTTTGAGGCCAAGAAGTCAAAAACTGTTTTTCGGTCACATTTTTTATTTTTATATGAACTGTTTATTTTGGTAAAAAAATTTGAAAATGATTTTAATATCGCTATTAATGTTTAAAATAATTTTTATTAAAATTCATCATTTAATATCTAAAAATGATTTAAATATTCAAATACAAAGCGATAAGTTTATGGGTCGTTATAGTAGTTGTGTTGTCCTCTAAATGTGGTCATTTGAAATCTACTACAAATTAAGAAGTAAAACAAGTAGATATATTCCAAGGTTAATTTTTTTTGGTCCTCTAAATGGGGCTAAATCAGAATTGGTATATCTCTATCATGTATCAGTTAAAATATTTTATTAATTGGCGCTTCACACCCCCCTTTAAATATTGAGGAAATTGAGTTCGAGTATCTAAAGATCTACATATTGATTTGTACGATAACTTTATTTACCACGTACAATTTTTTTCAAAAGCTAATCAATATGCTCTTCAACACCAGCATCAAATTTTGTACATGTTTATTTGAGATCTAAATTAACATGACAATATATTTTATTCAACAAGGTAACTTATTTTTTCTAGGCAACTGCATCATATTTGACATCTTCCTCCGCAATAAGATAATTTACTTACAAATTATTTTAAAAAAGATTAATATTTACTTGGCCATATCATTTAAATTAGATAATATTTTCTATTTACAAAAGTTCTTCACACATACCGTAACAAAAACCATTATCATCCTTAAATTAAGTAAACATACAACACAACTTATCGACCAAACAATAGATGCTAAATACCATGCTAAGCAAAGGTCAACTCAAAACGATGATATATCTCCAAAAGCATCTTCAACGAAAGATAGTGCACATGCCCAGTAACCAACAAATAATGGTAAACAAATCTCTTTAAGCGAAGGATTTTTGGGATGATAAATTTACTTTTGAAACGGTAAGTGGTATATCAATCAAAAAATTTGAAAAAAAATAATATAATTAAAATTTATTTTCTTATCAGTTTTCTCTTCATGTTTTTGTAGGTATAATTTATGTAGAAAAATGAATGGTGATGATTAAGAAATAAATTTGAATAAAAAGTCACAATGTAGGAATAAAAAAAATTAACATTTATTAGTGGTAGTTTTTAAATGTTGCAGCCCTTATTATTAATAAGGAAATCACTATATATTCTCTAATTTATATATTCCATTTTTGAAAAAAAAATTGATTTATATTAATACTTGCAGATAGTATAATTACCTTATCTTTTATGTTGCGTTGGAATTCATTTCATTCTAATAATTTTATTGTTAGTTATCGTTATATTAACAAGTACCATTAACTACTTTGTGAAACAAAGTATTTATGATTAAAAAATTAATAACCTAACGATATTTATTTTTCAATCGGCTGTATATCAAAGATTAATACTCAAAAGAGACAAAATAGAAGAACGAATATTTTAAATGATGAACAAAGAGAAATGCGTCGTATGCGAGATAGAGAACGAAGGAGGGCTATGAGTCAAGAACAAAGAGATAGAAAACATATGTCGTTTGTACTATTTAAATGCGTACGCCGCGCCAATATGACTTAAATATAATATGTTTGGTATAACACTTTTTTTTCTGCCAATGTGAACTTCGTCAAACACTTCTCTATAAATATTATCAAATGTTAATATTACTTAAAAATAGAATCTAGCAAATTCTTTTTTTATATATTCAAAAAGGCTATCTTACATATATTTCCAGACTTAATATCACTTATAAATAGGACATATACATTTTCGCTCTTTATGAATTGATAACAGAAACAAAAATTTCAACCTGACAAAAAACTAAATATTCCAACTTTGAAATAAAAATACAACTACACATGATTCCAACGCAAAAACATACCTAAATATTTGTGAAAATCATCTCTTGAATATGGTAAACATATATAATTTGTAAAAATACCAATTTACCTGCGAACCATGTGCATTGGCTAATAATTAATTTTGTTTGTAGACTTTTAGCTTGGAAGGGGGGATGTTCTATTGCTACAACTACAATTAAAAATGTGAGTTTTTTCTATTGATTTTGATATTGGTTAATTTGATTTTTTATCATCGGTTAATTTGTTAAATGAATTAAATAATTTGTTGTATGAACATTTCTTCGAATTTTATTGACTATTCCGATCACGGTTGCTATGGTGGGAAGAAATTTTTTAAAATTAAAATTGATAAAAACATATATTTGAAGCACTCTCTTGCAAGAGAGATTAAATGGATTAGCTATTATTTCAATTAAAAATAAATAAACTTAACTATAAGGATATCATAGAGAAGTTTGCTTCAAAGAATGCAATAAGAAATTGTTTTCGTTATCTTGTATTTTGACATGATACCATGTTGACAATTGATTATTTGACATGCAAACTAATGATTTAGTTTTAACAATATTCTATAATAGGTATAAAATTTTAGAAGTATATTTTTTATTTGGTTTTGTTGATTAAAATTATTTTTGTTTTTTCAAGGGGGGCAAAAAAAAAGGATAAAAAATTAAATCATCTAGGACATCAAATACTATCGGGCCATCCCTAATAATAAATATATCAGTAATGCATGAATATGAATAAATTTATTTTCAAGCCCCCTAAGGAACATCAAAACACCAATATTAGCTATATAACACATCAATCAAATATGGCCTAAAAGCCTCATGAATATACACGTGGCAAGAAAGAGGGAAAGTCTAGAAAATAGTGCTTCCGATATGAAATGACTTTAGCAACATAAAACTACCGCTTGAGATACCAATGGGCAAATTGTACAAGTATACAGTGTAATATCAAGCAATGTTGAACCACTATCAAAACAAGATAACAATTCTGTCTTCTTACTTGAGATGGAACACACGCAGCATGACAAGTCTGCGGTATTAAAGGCATATTAATTGTATACCCAAAAGAGGAGTGGTAGGCACACTGATTCAGTCAGTAAACAATAAAATGAGTTTGTTATTGTTTCAAGTTCTATCTTTTGTTGACACAAACTAAATGGGTTACCTAAAATAATTCGACTCCATACGAATAAGCTTCTTGTTAAGAGACTACGGATAAAATTATCGTTGCTTTCCCGCATATTTGTCTGCTTGCAGACAATATTAGTTAGTTTACCTTGATTCAATTATAATTGGTTAGAACATAGAAGATCACATCTTACTTTGATTCCATATCAATATATCATGCAATAACGACAAGTTGATACCATGATAATTCCAGTGTGTGTGAGTGAGAAAAGGGTATCTTAAAAGTCGGCCTAAAGTCACTAAGGTCAATAAGTATTAGCATGATTGAAAAACTGTGTTTCTTACTTCAAATGAAGCCAAAAATCTGCGTTTGCTTTCTGAACAGGAAAGTCATAACATCCAATGCTACGCATAAAGTGGCGAAAAAGACTAATTGGATTAAATCATGCGTTCCCCCTGTAATTTTCTTCCAGTAATACAATTACCTGTCCGTCGTACTGTGTATTTGTGTTATAAATTTATAGTTGTGCATTGAAACAATGAAGCTGTATCCTTAAAACTTCAACTCCACTCAAATAAGCTTGAAACCACGATGACAATTGTATTTAGCACTGACAAACGGGTGGAAAAAAATAAACGGGACAGTAAAAGTGGAAGCAGAAAGTAGGGACGGAAGTGGATGGAAAAATTAGCTACGCAGAAGAAGACAGAGGTCGTTCCTTCCAACACAAAATTGTAAATTTAATATCGTCGACAGCAGGATTAGAACCTGCGCAGGCAAAGTCCAACAGATTTTGAGTCTGTCTCCTTAACCACTCGGACATATCGACAATGACGGTGAAGAGAGCCTTTTGTTTTATAAGAAGGAAAATACGCGTCAAATACAAAAAAAAGAACGTCGACAGCAGGGTTCGAACCTGCGCGGGTGAACCCAACAGATTTCAAGTCTGTCTCCTTAACCACTCGGACATATCGACTTTGCCGTGCTCTGCTTCGCCAACTCGTTTTATCAAATAGACCACACGAACGTTTGCCTTCCCCCAACAATGCAAAATGGCACTCTCTGAAGGCAAAAAAATTTTGCAGTCTTCTTCGCTTCCCTGTTTTCTCCTATCCCTTCATCTACGTTATTAATAAAATTTATCATCCTATCCCGATTCATGTGCTTTCTCTTCTTGTTCCCGGGTCCTCCTTAAATTTATGATTTTTATCCCGTTTCCCCCAGATTTTTTTGGCAGATTTTACCATAAGGGCCTCTTCCCATCAAACAATAAGTTTCGAGGACACAGGTTTAAAATAATTACTTTCTAGGAAAAAAGTTAATACATGTTCCATCCGTTACTTTATCCCTACATTCCATTACTTTTTCTCTCGTCCTTTTTTCTTTTTCAGAACGCGGTAAAACGAAACCAAAATGAAGAAAATTTAAGCAAGGTTTTCAAAACGAAATCAAATCTAAAATCGAAAAGTAGGTTTTTGTAAATGACCAGACAATTTGTGATCGAAGATCTCTGCCATTATTCAGTTAAAACACCGATTTTTCTTCACCGGTTACTCTATATATAAGTACTATTTTTTTATGTAAACGATTTAGATACATGTTAACTAATTAAATATTCATAGTTATTGATGAATATGAGAGATTTTGTTATGGATTTAAGTTGTTCGTTATTTTTGAGATGGTTTAATGTTAAATGAAGTTAACTAATGAGTTCTTCATAAAATATTCAGTGTCAGATCTTACTTAATGCAACTAATAAAAAAGATAGAAGCATTTAGATGTAAAAGATTTAAGTACATGTTAAACCTTAGTTATATTTTCACAATCACTGATACAAATGGTATATTATCTAATGCATTCAAGGTATTTGTTGTTTTTCTCATGATATTAGTTATTACATAAAATATGCAGATATGTTAAACCCTAGGTAAAAAAGATAAAAGCATTTATGTTTTTATGTAAATGATTTAAGTTCACGTAAAACCCTAAATAATTTTCATAGTTACTAATACATATGACAAAATATGTAATGGACTTAAGTCATATGTGGTTATTGTGATGGTTTTATATGTAATGAAGATATTCAATAAGTTATTGCATAATATATTTTGTGCCTGATCTTATTTTATTTCTATATTAAAAAGGATAAACATATTTAACTTTTTAGCACAGAAATATTATCATTTCATCATTACTAATATTTATTACACACGAAAACTTTCATGCAGCATAAAAAGTGCATACAAGACATGCTTCAAAAACAAAATTGGTAAAAGAAGAAGCTATTTTTATATTTATTAACAAAGGAGGAAACCAATGTACAAGCATTAGACCGATCGGAAGTACTTTCTGTAAAGTGCACAGGCAAAAGAACACATTACATGTAACTCCACTGGTAACTATTTTTTACAATCAAATGCTTTATTTTTATTTTAGTAGAAATTGTTTCTATTTCTATTTGTTAACCAAGATTGCTTCAAAGTTCAAATAAGAGTTTTAATTTTAACCAAATTATCAAAGTGAACATTGTAACATTTGCATGCTAACTGTTCCAAGTTTGTAATACTTGGCCCTGTAATTGTTGCATCTTCGGACTTTGGTAATTGGGATATGTATTCTCGATTGTGAATGTTGACTGTTTTGTCTTTGGTTCTCACTAAGTTTTCAAATTTTTAATTGACCTTTAGTCATATTTAGGTTAACTTCCTAACAAACTTGGTATAGTCATTTGATATCAATAAGCTTCCCAATCATATTTGCTATGATCTTCGGTTATGATTTTCAGTTCATATGTAACTATTAAACTGCAAACCAGATCCAATTATTTAAGTATAAAATAGCTAAATTTCAAAAAAGGTTAAAAAAACTAAAAAGGATAAAAAGGTTATCATTTTATAGAATTTCCAGTAAAGTATGTTAATTTTTTTCATAAACTTGTTATTATTTCAAATTAATATTTAATTAACTAATTATTATCAATATAGGATCAAACTGAACCAGATGAAGATAATGCACAGATTGTTCAAAAACAAGCCTTATCAAATGAAACTTCAGAAGATTCCAATGATAAAGTTTGTGAAACTAAAGAATCTTCTGATGAAGGAATTTTTTTCAAAAGACTTCAATGCAGAAAGTTATGATTACGATAATGTTGACAACTTCGAATTAAAAAGACAGTAAAAAGAAAAGAAATAGTGTCAATACACTGGTACTTATTGATGCAATTTGGAAGCGATTTTTAAAGTAATGAAAACAATAAGGAAGAAAAATATTTTGCATCTAAATCTATCTCTTAAATATAGAAAAAAAAAACCATTCAAAAATTTCTTTAATATTTTTCTAAGAGATAGGATACCAAGGCAAGATTTGAGGAAAAGCGCTAGCAACTTGGATGAAATAATTACATCTTTCGAAAAAAAATAGAAGGCTTTTAGAATTGGAAAAAATTGTTGAAAATTACACCCGAGGAAGTAAGTTTGATATTTGGAGTGCCTATGATTGGAGAAGACATTCCCAATAATAACTTCTAATAGAGCCACTTCAATGGAAAATTTCACCGATTTTTTGAGTGCTAATTTTCAACAGGATGACATAATCAGCAAAAAAAACGATTACAAACGATTGAAGGTGATGATAGATGAAGAAATAGGAAATACAAATTTAGTGAAGCAGCTATTACTACTGCTTGTAATAACTTTTCTATTCCCAAACAATCAAAGTTATATGCAATGGGGTTTGTTGACGAAACTATTAAATTTAAAGAAACAGAATTCAATACCTTGACCTTAAGCAATATGTGAAAACATATTAAAAAACGTTGAAAAGTATTCTGCAAATCCTAGGAGCACACCAGGTTATACAATGGTGTTAATGGTATTCTTTCTTATCTCTAATCAAAAATCAATAAGTTGAAATTAACATTTATCAAAAAAATATAAATATATTTATTTTTTTCTTGCAGTATTGTTTTGTGAAATAAATCAGGTAATATAAGAGAAAGAAATTCTTGAAGACAAAATCTCAAGAATGATAAAATGGGTTTTGTCAAAACTTAAAGATTTGGACCTTGGTGATATTGATGACGATAAGGTATGCAAGTTTTTTTTAGTGTATATGTTATATTTTACAATATGATATTACCTTATTGTTTTGATTCGGTTCTGACTTATAATCTGAAAGAAAATCTCGCATCTAGTCTATTTTTCTCAACTCGTCATAAAATAATTGTCGGACGTCAGACTTCAATCTCCAATCAAAATGCAAATCTGTTCAGATTGTGTCAAATTAAGTTTCACAACTAATGACACACACTTTTCAAAATGTCATCACTAAATTGTACGTATCAGTATATCATATACATTCACAAACTTATCATTTTTAATTATACAATCACTAAATTATTAGTAGAGCTAGAAGCTAACTATTTATTAATTAATATATAAAGTATACTCTCAAAATTGATGACTAAACATGGCATTATGATTTTTCAAAAATAAATATAAAATTCTTACATATAAAATGAAGAATGATAGATGAACATAACATTATGATTTTTTAAAATCAAATACATGCATATGAAATGAAAAATGATAGATGAGCATAGCATTATGATTTTTCAAAATCAAATACATGCATATAAAATGAAAAATGATAAATGAACATAGCATTATGATTTTTAAAAAACAAATACATGCATATAAAATGAAGAATGATAAATAAATATATCATTATGATTTTTCAAAACAAATAAATGCATCTGAAATGAAGAATGATAGATGTATATGGCTTTTTTATTTTTCAAAATCAAATACATGCATACAAAATGAAGAATGATAGATAAATATGGCATTATGATTTTTCAAAATCAAATACATGCATACAAAATGAAGAATGATATATGAATATGACATTATGATTTTTCAAAAATAAATACATGCATATAAAATGAAAATGCATTTATCTTTTCATGTATTAATCCAAACTAATACTTACAAATACTAAAATATAAATGTATTTATCTTTTTCATGTACTAATCTACAAAAATTGTAAATAGTAAAATAGAAATGTATTTATTTTTCTCAAGTATTAATCTAGAATGATAATTATATATTCTAAAATACAAATGTATTTAACTTTTTCATGTATTAATGTAGAATAATAATTATAAATATTAAAACCAAAAGTTCAAATCAAAAATTTATGAGCTATGCATGCAATAAATAGAGTTCGGTGTAGCATTTACCAATCTAGCTTAAATCAACCGTGATGGCGAACATAAAGCTAGAATTTCTAGAGTTTCCATTTTTTAGGAACATTGACTAGCATCGAGACAGTTATTATGAAAGCGAATTGATCTTTGAAGCAGTATCAATCCTTTAATCTCTTTGGACTTGGTAATTTTGTATAAGCATCCTACCTAATTATATAATTAAATACATTAAAACACGAATAATTAGCAATTATGTTAGCATGAATAAAATAAAACAATAAATAATCAATTTACGCACTTGAAAGTCCACTACACCATCAAAAAAGTTTCTTATTGTGCGACCACCGGCCATATCAACGCTGCATTAATATTTACAAAGAAAATAAAAGGATAAAAAGATTTATCTTTATTCTAAAAAATAGTAATTCTTTTTTTATTCTAGAAAGCAGCGGTTAATAACATTAACAAAGAACTTAATGATGCAGGCAACCACACAATTTTGGGGAAGTCTACACTACTAAAAAATGTTGACCGTGCAGAACAAACCACTGGGTAATATTAAATAAAAAAATTTGTATATATAAAAATGCATGTTAATTATAATAATGTTACATGTTAATTAGTCATCCAGTTATACATTTAGAATTATGTACATTCTAGGCTAAACATTTTTCTACAGTAAATCAAAAAGTGTTCAAATCCTCCCACGCATCCACAAACACACACATACTCACATAAAGTTTTTATTCATTTTGACATTCATTTATTCTGCAGTTAAAAATTTGTAATCAACCAAATTTCATTCATTTTTCCATTACTATAAAAAAAGTTTCCAACTTCGTGGATATGAAAACTTAGTCATGCATACATTACCTTAGTTTTTACAGTTATCATAATTAATAATTTTGCTCCAAAGTTACTGTTACTGATTCAGATCAATAGACTTTTAATTATACCCTTCTTTCATTACCTAAATGAAAAAAGATAAACTGTTCTTTCATTATGTAGAAATAACTGAAATTCATAAGTACAGGTATGATTGTGGAATCTTTGTAATGATGTTCATGCTAAAGCTTGCACAAGGAATGGACATAACATCAAAAATTCAGCTTGAAGAAGTTAATGGCTTTAGAGCGCAAATAACCATAGACATTCTTTGCGATGAACCGTATTGTTGGACGCTGGAAAAAATTTGTAGCTCGGATCAAACTACAAAAATTACAAAGTGAGGATGATGAGTAGAATTTGTTTTAAACCTGTAATGATTGATGGTGGTTTTATGATAAATTTGCTAAAACTTGTTATGATATCTGAAATTTTGTTGTTTATAATGATTTAAAGTAATGGTGTTGGATTTGCTGATGAATTTGGTGATGAATTTGTAATTACTGACTTTGGATGGAAAGGTTTTAACATGACTGATGTTAATTAGCATGTGATTGCATAAAATATTATGTGACTAATTTGTTTTTAATGCACTGATCAAAAAGATAAAAGCATTTATGTAACGATCTCAGATTTAGACTAGATTTAAATTTATTTTGAGTAAAAATTGTGAAAATAATTGGTAATTAATATAATATGTTAGACAAATTATGAAATTTTTCGAGGAATGTATTTGAATTGAATATGAATCAGGACTAAAATTTAAATGTCTTAGAAGATAAATTTGAATTTGAACTATATATATACATGTGAATATATATATATATATATATATATATATATATATATATATGAAGATATGCAAGACAATAAACATTGAAAGCTAGAAATAGAAATATATATAAGATAAATTATAAAATATAAAGCCAAATAGCATATTCATAAACTATGTAAATTATTAAATAAATACATTAGAAAAATTATAACAATGCTATGCTTAACTGAGAAAAAAATCAATACATAAGCCAAAACAATAATTATAACAACTTTGCATAAACATGTAAGGATAAGTTAGAAAAGATGGCCGTAGACAAGCATATGACAAAATAAAAGAAGCAAGCAACATCATCTATGAACATGAACAAAGCAAAGAAATGATTTGCAGCCACCAAACTGCATAATCAACAAGTTAAAAAGCAATATATGTTAAATTATAAAACAAGTACAAATATAAGCATGGAATGAAACAAGTAAACAATTAATACCTTAGGCTTGCAAAGGAGGCATAAGGTACATATGCAATTAATGTTTGCATCTCTAACATATCAAAGAAGAATTTTTAGCCGAGATAAACAATGTAAAGATATCTTTAGTACAAAGAAAATATAATATTACCCTGTACAAGATATTGTATACCATACACATTGTAATATATATATATATATATATATATATATATATATAACATACTGTAAACACTCTCCCCTATATATCATTCAACTCAAACATCAAGTAAGCTTTCTTTTTATACACCAGCCTTCCTCTTCACTTTTCAGCTCGTCCATTCAAAACTAAGTAAAACCTGAGACAAAGCAAATTCAATTTTAAATGCAAGTTCAGGAAACCTAAAAACCAAAAGTGAAAGCCTCTGTCAAAAAAAAGAAAAGAAAAAAAAGAAACAAAAGCTGCCAGATCAAAGTGAAATGTAAGATCTGAAAGCAAGATTCGTTTCCAGTTTTCAAGTATCAAATTCCAGGCTTAAAACAAAAATAAAATGCTTCTTTGTTCCCTGTTCTTTGTCTCCGCTTCTTCCCATCAAGGTGAGTAACATTTTTGTTAAATTTGAAAATATGAATCTGATGTGAGCAAATTTTTAACCTTCTTGAAAACTTTGAAACCTTGATTTTCTTTATCCTCTTGAGTCTATGATGATGGATGACTTGAAATGCTCTGTTGTTTGAATATACAAATTCCTTTATCACTGCATGTATGCACACGTCTGCATACTTCTGTTTGACAAGGTCATGGCTGCTTAGAAAAATAATTTTTACCTCCCCCTCTAAACCTTTATAAAGTATGATATTTGAAGGGAAATTTATAATAATGATGTAATACAAGTTTAAAAAAGAAAAAAAAGAAGGAAAAGAATACAGTGCTTGTCTGGAATACTTGTTCTTCCCTGTCTTGACATAGGGATTAAAAACATAAGTTAAAATTCCAAATCTTTGTATCTGGTCGTTGATTAACTTTGCATTCAAATGGACTAGTTAAGTTTAAAACTCAATCTAAGAAAAAAATATGAGCAAACACTTTAAGTTGGAAATTGCTAGTATCTGGAAAAAAAAAGAAAAAAAAACAGTGGAAATTCTTGATAACAGGAAAAAAAATCAAGTGTCGAAATTTTACAATCAAATTCTATAACTGGAAACATCTTTGGAAAGGATGATTTTTAAGTTAAAAATCATAAAATCTAGTATAGTATTTCTCGTAAAATCCTAGGATGACCAGAAATGGTTTCGAGGCAATTACTGATGATCTCTGAGAGATGAGGCCTCAGGGATTCGTCAGGAGGTGGAGAAATGAGTGGGGAGTCTTGGAAAAATGACCGGCCAAGCATCTGACCATCGAGGCGAACGAATTTGTGTTTCTAAACCTAATTTTGGTCAGATCGTTAACTGAGGCAAATGCGTAATCTCTGGGTGATCGAGTCGTACCGCGTTTTGGTGATGGCTTCGTGGAAGGGTTGTGGAGGTGCGGTTGTGGTTTCAGAGGGTAAGATGGTCGGGAACATGGATTCGACAGTTTTCTCTGGCGATGGTTGGGTTTCCTGGTTCTCCGGCACTTCTCATTTTTGAATTGAGGGTTGTTGATGCGTTTGTAAGATGAAGAGTGGATGCTGGCATGATGGCCGGAGTGTTGACGTCACCGGAGGCAATCAACGTCGTCGGTATGGGTTGTGCACGTGCACCGTGCACCGTGCACTTTGATATCCTGGTGAGCTTTGGGTTTGGGTAGGAAGAACACTGAGTAGATGCTTAGTTACAGGTTTCAAAACCTATTTTGTTTTCAAAAAGTTTAAGTCCTGAATTCAATTTTTTTTTCAAAGCAAGTTTAAACTAAGATTAAATTGTGAGTTAGATTTTAAACAAAGTTTAAATCTAGTATAATGTATAATTTCAAAATAACTTTGAATCTTAAAGTTTTAAAATGGAATTTGGATTTTAAATTAAAAGTTTCAAATCAAGGTTTTAAAACAAATATTTAACTTGATTTGGATAAAATTCTTTTATAAAGGTTTTCTTAATTTTAAATGGGAAGTTAAAGGATTTGTTTTTAACTTGTATTTTCAAGTTAAAAATATTAAATGTATTTTGGAAGCTTAATATCTAAATAAAAGACTAAGTAGTTTAGTTTAAAAGTTTCTCTTATATAGGTAATAAATGTTATTTACATTATTTTTTAGGATTATAAATTGAACTTTAAATCGGATTAATGTTTAAAAGAATAATCATTTTGAATCTTAAATTCAAAGTGTAATTTAAATTTGAATTCAAAGGTGAAATGTTTTACACTTTAATATAAATGAAGTCACTAACAAAGAAATGAATTACCTTAAGTATTAATTAAGGTGATTAAGTGATTAACTAATATGATAATTAAGGATAATTTATTAAATTTATTAAATTAATGATTTAGATTTATTTATAATTAGAGATTAATTTAAAAAAAGAAATTAAGAAAGTTATTAGTTAATAAAGATACTTAACTAAGGATTATTAAGTATTAATTATGGTGATTAATTTTAAATAATTAATTAGAGTAATAAATTTAGATAATCAATTATAAATTGTTTAAATATAATTACTTAATGAGAGTAATTAAGGATTAATTACTTGTTGTAATTAATTTTGGATATTTTGATTTATTAAAGTTAATTAATTTAAGAAAATCATTAGGTAAATTGGTAATTAATGATTTGTGATTAATTAATCAGAATTTGATAATTAATTCATAAGAAATTAATTTACTTAGAAATAAATTAAATTAATTAGGATTTAGCAATTAAATTAATCCTACTTATAAATGACTATTGAACTCTTGACCTTACTTATGAATGTTTATATTGTATGAAATGCCTTGAATTGATTGTCCTATCTGATCTGTGATATTTTGTTCTATGGATTGTGCTATGTATAATTTATTCATTTATTGATGATACATCCGTATATTATCTGTGAATCTGTGAATGAGCAATAAGCGTTATAGTTATATCGCTTATCAATTATATTTTTGTGTTTTAATCCGTGATGATTGAAATGATGTTGCACTATTGTGTTAAACCCTTGAACCACACCATGCACACACAAATATGGATTTCACGAGGAAATCGATTGAGTCACAGATTTTTGAAAATAGTTTTACATTTGAATTTTTCAATTCAAATATTTTGAAAATGGATTGGGTTTGAAGTGAAAAAGCTTTTGAAATGGAACTTCAAAGATGAGATTATTTTGAATAACTTGGTAAAGTATGAAGTTTAAATAATTTGATTTAAACTTAAATACAAGATTTGAAATTGAATTCTAGGATTTGAAACTAGGGATTAAAGATGTTATAGCAGTTATATATGGGTTAAACTATTTTAAAATGTATTAATTTGGGAATATGAATTTAAATTCAAGGGCTTTAACTCGTGTAAATATAATTGGATTTTTCTGAAATGAAAACTGCTTGTTTTCAAATAATAAAAGCTTTCACATAAGAAATGAACGTCCAATTTGTGTTAAAAAGAATTTCAAGTTTGAAAATGAAAATGACTTCCAAGTTTTGGAAAAGATTTGAAACTGTAAGTTAAATATTTGATTTAAAGATTTAATGGGTTAATCCTATTGAAATGAAATTGTTTTGGAAATCTATAAATAGATCTTTGTGAAATTAATCTTTTTGTTTAAAGATTTGAAATGGTAATTTGTTTAACCATTTAAACAAAGTTTTGGGTTTTAAGTTGTGACTTAATTGAAATCCCATATCCATGTGTTTTTAAATACTGCGCTCACTATTCGGTTTAGCCCGGAGAGGACCTTTGTGTCATATATCCCATTCCGAATATGTGATACGTCGTTATGGATAGCATTTGAAGACCGGTGGTGAAGACCGGATATTTTCAAAAACGAAAGGACAACTCATCGAATGTCTTTGCATCGACTGGTCCCCGGTATAGAGACTCCATATGTGATGGGAAGTCCGAACGCGATTAGTGAATATCCGGATTGCAAGGACTTCTTTGGAAGTGCATTCGGTTCTGTTCGAACCCGGAACAGACTTGTATGGTTACGTGTCTGACATTACATGTTGAGATATAAAGCAGATTTCTTTCAAATACATTTCTGTTGGTGGCAGAGAATTTATTCTCTTAGCATTAACACCCTTCTCTGAGACGTACGAGCTTAGAGGTTATGTAGTTGAAGGTTATCAGCGATATATTCCCAATTTGGTAATGTGGCATGATGAGTGCTGCTGATCATTTGTTGATCAAAGCGTGGCTTTTGTAAAAAGTGTATCTTTGTGGACGAGACTTCATCGAACCTCACACCCCGAAATGGTCGAAACAGGAAAGATGCGGCAAGGTTATTGTGGGTAGCGCCCTTTAGGGTATGTTCATTTCCTTCTGGAAAGGGGTGGTATCATGGTATGGAGCCCAGATACTTAATCATGTTGAAACACTTTATTTATTACCGTGTGATGTTGGTTATCGAGCGCTCGGATAAAGGTCCTAAAGGACCGGGGGATGACATACTCGTGTCAGTTGTTACCCAGTTAGGGGTAACCCGGCCTTGTGTTGGCAGAGATCCGGTTAGGTTCTCGGGGCGTCTTTCCAGAAGCGTTTCCATGTGGCAATGGGAAGTTCCTTGGCCTGACCATTTGTTGGAAATCCAAAGAAACAATACGAACCTTGTACGGTTTTAGTTGTATAACCTGCCGTGGAATGTGGCGGTAGCCTGCTATTGAACATGGTAGTTATAGTAGGCATACGATAATGGTCGTATGTTGGCTAAGATTTATATCTTTACTTTCGAAATGATTTTTACTACACTATGCACTAGTAATAATATCAAATGTTTCTTTTTAATGCGTATCAAGCATCTTTGACTATCATAAGGAGAAATCTCCTCCGATTCTACGTTTGCATTGTGTGTGTGTGCGGGAGGCCTTATGGTAGTCTCATTTCTTTAAAGCATTGCGAATTGATTTTAAAATATTTCGTTGTTTGTTTTTAAAGATAAACTGTTTTTGTTGCTCACACCAGTCCCACGAATGATCCGGAGTTTATTGTTCCTTTCCTAAACTCTGGGTGCTCATTATTTTCTACACGAGCAGTCTAGAGTTGGGTTTTTCAGATAGTCAGGTTTAGTAGATTATCTGGAGTTAGTTCAGTCTTTGGATCACACCAGTCTTTCTTAGCTTGGTGCATCGTTATTGGGAGTTCGAGCTATTTCGGAATTGGAGCTTTGGAGATGGAGATTATCCGCTGCTGGTGTTATTGTTTTCTTTTCCGCTGCTATTTCTTGTATCATATCTCTGATGTATATTGATATTCATGGTATCACTCTGTTGTATCAGATATTGTATCTGTGTTGTATATCAATGTATTATTCATTTTATTTCCGCTGTGTTATTTACTTGATGTTGTTATAAGCTACGGCGAATCGGATTTGAACGGTTGAATCTACGACATTCGAATACAATTTGAAGTGTGGATGTCGATTTTCGAGCGCGAAAAATATGCGTTCGTCACAATTTATCTTTTAACTTTAGAGTTACTTATGTTTGTGTGGTTTGTTAGTGTGGTTTACGAATTTGGCTTACTTATGTTTGCCTTATGTTATAATACATATGTCGTTTATCTGGATTAATAGTTAAGGATACTTATGATTACACACATGTCAACAATAGTTAAGGAATCTTTTAATCCGCTATGGTGATGATAAGAAAAATAAGTTAAATCACTCTAGTTAAACCGCAGAGACATGTAACAGCAAAAGTTACAGTTGAGAGTTGGAACCCAATAACACTTATTTGAAGAAGAAGAAACCATTAAATTTACAGATTTATAATATTCTCAATAACATTACATAGCTGTTAATAAGTCATATTCGCATTCAAATTTGATAACCCAAGTTAACCATTGACACAGCTCCATCAGTTGCTGTTATAGCATTCAAATAACATCGCCATGACATTTATCAAATACAAAAAAATATATCAGTACACAACAAAGAAACAAAAACATTGACATTATAAATCTAAAAGTAATGCGCAAAATTTAATCTATGCTCAGAGTCTGTAAGTAAATCTTAATTTCATCATCATGAGACTACCAAATCAAAAAATAATGAAGTGTCAAATGTTCATAATCTCAATCGCTTTTCTCGAAAAAATGTGGATTTTGATCCTCAACAACAACCAACCCAGACGAGTATTTCTTAATCCTCAAAGAAATCAGTATACTGGAACTAATTCCAAGTAAAGGAAAAAGATAGGAAGAAAGCTTAGATTTCTGTGAGCCAGTAGAAGAAGATACTGCAGCTCTAGCAAGACTGCCAAGCGATGTATTCTGAAGAATCATTGGTAGGCAACCGATCACTGTAGGAGAATGAACTTCAAAAATATATCTACCAAATTTATAAATGATAAATGGTTAGATGTATAAACAAGTTGTATTTGCAAACTAAATTTATTGGTACTATATATAATCAGTCTAATACATAAGGCCTAAAGTATGTGCAGCAAAAATGAAATACGTATAAAATTAATGTGAGAGAAAAAAATGAAGTCCTTATCACTTGCTTTGTTGTAAATATTATACAAAAACATTCAAATGCCAAACTAATTATTGCATATTTATGTACTCAGGCTGATGCTTAGGAACAGATTGTTTAAATCAGACTACTTAGGAAAATAAGCAAACCTAAACTTATGATTGTCAATATGATTCAAAAGCATTAGAAAATGAATAACTACTAACCTATGTTAGAAATCTAAAAATTTATTGTTCGAGGATAGATAAAAATATATAAACACTCAATCCAAATCCATACATAGATGACAACAATGTTATGCAAACATACCTAGATGATTTAGAAACACTCCATCCAAATCCTTCTTCCTTTAATTTCAACAAACGAGCTTCCATTTTTGGAAAAAGCACACTAGTCAATTGGAAATGTAAGAAGGTAAATATATGTATGAAATGTTTTACTATATCGATCTTAATTAGCAAGTAATTGCATAAAATATTAGATGCTAGATCCTTATTTAGTCCACTGTTTAAAAAAAGATAAAAGCGTTTATCTTTTAATTACATAACTATTATTTCATCAGTACTAATATATAAGAAACATTATTTTCATAGTATGTTATTTATACGATATGATTACTAATAAAAATTGTAACAGTGTCGATCTGCCTCACTAAAAAGGATTAATGTCATACTTTAACATGCATCCATTTTGAATTAAAGATGACCAATGTTTTCAACAATGTCGTATATATTAAAGATGGCCATTGCATCCTATAGATTAGCTTTCCCTTAATAGTTTTTGTGTTCTTCCAAGAAGCATTGTCAGAAAACTAAACATGAAATCAACAAATAATTATCAGATTCAGCAAGAACAACACAAATATGCTTATTGTCAACCAAAAGTTTCAGCCTTATTTTTATTTGTTTTCATTATACTAGAGTAGGCATTAATTATATCAACAAAATCTTTTTGTCAATTCATTATACCGTATTACTAAAAAAATGGTTTTACTGCCAAAAAGATAAATTCATTTATCACAACTAAACATAAACAAATGCTTAAAATAAAAAAAATAACAAACAATACCTTTGGTTAACATAATCCATTAATTGATTATTTGAACTCTGAGTTTGATTTTCCATTAACACAACCGAAGAATTCGTAAAACCAAAAATAAGAAATCGAAGAACATAAACTACAATCTTGAACAAAATCAGCAATCGATGGTTTCTACTGAATTGAGATGAAATCTGAAACATACCCGATATGAGAATCCATCCACAATTTAAGAAAAAACCCGATCGATTCGAGGAAATAGCGAGTTGATTTGAGAATAAACGGGATGAAACAATTTTTGTCCTGGAAAGAAATTATTTCCGACCCGTGTCCTACAAAATTATTGGGCCTAGTTTCTAGGCCCTCCTCGCTACTTTACACTTTTTTTTCATCATCTGCTGCTTCTATGAATGTGATTAAAAAGCGGAGGTTTACCCAAATTTATACAAAAAAGCCCCCTAATCGTGTTTCTCAATGATCCCCAGCATTCAGTCGTATCCACCACCGAAAATAATTAATCCGCAAATACCACGTAGGTACCACCAGCTACATCATACGGGTATCAAATCGTTTGATAAAGTTCTATCCATCAAAGGTTCTATTTTCATGTTGCTATTATGTTTGTTTGATTATTTTTATTTTGAAAGTACATATTTTGGCGTTGAGCAGCCATGAATTGATTTGATTTATTTTTACAGTCAACCTGAAATTAATTTCTCTGTTCGCATTGAGCCTAGTGCATTGGAAAAGTCAAAAATATATATCTTCTGTCTGTGAAACTCTAGCATAGTACTTTTATGTGCAGCAGTGAATGGAAAGAGAGACAACTTTTTTGTGCATGGTACCAATTAACATGTTCCCATCGATTTGTTCCCATCGATTCCTGTTATCAGATATGTTCGTCGAATTCATGCCAATTTTGCTTTGCTTCGGAATTCATGCTTGGATTCGTAACTCATTTCATTGTCGACTATCTCTAACCTCGAAAGGTGAGCAATCACTCATGATTAGCATTCTTATATTTATTAAATTTGATTTCAGTTAAAACGACAATTGAAATATGTTGTTGTTAGTTATTTAAATTGCTATATATATGAAACGCTATTATTTGTATCTGTTCACCTATGACATCTGACACCTTGATCTGTTGTTTATATTTTATCTGTTATTGATTATATATGTCTGCTATTGATATGTTATATTATCATCATCACTGTTATCACTCTGGAAGTTCCCGGCTAGTATAGAATTCTCTATGGGTTGAAATGATACATACCCAAACGATCTTATAGAATAGGAGAAAATCGTTATGGGTTGAAATGATAAGCCCAAGCGATTTTCATTGACAATGAATTTGGGATTGCGGGTTGAAAGGATATACATCCGTATATATTTAAATTACAGATTGAAAAGATAAATATCTATATCACTTGACTATAGGATAAAACTTATATACAAACACCGTTGGTCTATATATATGTATGTATGTATGTATGTGTGTGTGTGTATGTATATGTATTTTAGAAATGATTTCCAAGGTTTAAAAAGAAATATATATGGTTTTATATAAATATTGATTTTAAGATATTATACATATATGTGTGTGTATTTTATTGTACATATGTTTTAAATTCTTGATTTTTAAATTTATATGTTTTGATAATTTAAATTTATAAGTTAGTTTTGAAATCATAATTTTTAAGATTTTACTTATAATTTTACTATTTTTAAGTATATAAAATAAGTTCTATACAAAATAAATAATAATAAGATTTAATTAATAAAGTTTAATTTAATTGGTATATAATATGTTTTAACTAATTATTTAAAATTATATTTTAAAAGAATAGATTTTTAATAATAATTTTTATTAATTTAGGTTGGAAAGATAAATTTGAAATTGATACAAAATTGTATTTGTTTAAGTATTTTTCTTAAATAAAATTGATTTGATATTTGATTTAATTTGAGATTTTAAAGATATGATTTATAACTTGATTTTGATTTAAAGTGATTAAATGAATATTTCAAGTAAATAAATTGAAGGGAATGTTTAGTTTATTTAAATTGTAATTTAAGGTTTTATTTAAATGATATTGGACTAACTAAGTAAATATTTCAAAACTAAATAATAATAAAGTGAATTTGATATATATATATATATATATATATATATGAAATTATCAAATTTAGTTTTGTAAATGTTTGAATATATTGAAATCTACCGAAGTTAAAATGGTTTAATTTGTAGTTTATATCTATATTTGAAAACGATATAAATTGGTTTATTGAGACTTGAAAGTCTAAGAACTGAGATTTGATTTTAAATGGGATTTTGGAATTTGAATTGATTTGAACCGATTTGTGAAATTTAAGGAAACTATTTTATTATATAAATTATTTTTAAATTATATTTAAAACTATTTTAATATTTTACTTTATAAATTATTTTATTATAAACTATTTTAATTTTTAACTATTTTATTTTACAAATTATTTTAATATATATATATAATTTTTAATTTATAACTATTTTAATATACTAATTATTTTATTATGTAAACCATTTTATTATATATATATACTAATATTAATATCTAACTGTTTAAGAGGGAAGTGCTCCAAAGTTATGTTTTCAAAGTGCTATGATTTCCAAAATATTATGTTTCCAAATTATTATGATTTTCAAAGTATAATAATTTTGAAAGAGTTATAATTTTTCGAAAGTGTTATGATTTTGGAAATGAATACTATTTTAAGTGAGAAATGATATCGTATTGATATGGCTTTGAAATGGATATGATACTTTGGTTTTGAAGTACGATATTTTGAAATGACCATGGTGTTATAATAATGATTGGTTGTGAAAGAGACCAGGATCGGCTATTGTCATACTCTCTGCCAATACCGAAAACCACTTTAACAGCTGTGTATGCGGTGGAGATTACAGAATGAAGTAGGATGGTTGGCGACGATTCTATTTGAGGTATATACGTGGACTGACTCCCGTAAGTTAGCTTAAGGTGGCTAAAACAGGAGCAATTGACGGGCCACGTGAGGTAGCTCCTCCGAACGGACACACTTCTTCGATAACATTCTATTAATTGTGATTGATTGGGTGCACCCTCGGATTTTTAGGAGTGTGGATCGAGATGGGCTGTAGATACGGCTATGCATTACCACCAGCCCGGAAGTGTAATTGGTATATCTACCTTGGCATTGCCTAGTTATGCTGTGTGGCTTACCATATGGAGACCACTACGAGTTTGTTTTGTACCATACCTATGGAGTGCCCTCTGATGATGCCCAGTACGGTGGAAATTATACTATATAGACTATAGGAATATAGAAAATGTGTTAAGGGGGATATAGGTAATGCCTTAATGCTATTTTAATAGTTTACTTTACTATAGACAAATTATAAAAGCGTATTGTACTGCATAGTAGATAGTTCCACGGATCCTTAAAGGATGGTTATCCCAAACATCCCTTGAGTTACTTGTATTTAGTTGATATTTCACTTGAGTTGGATTTATTGATATAAGAATGTTAATCCTGACTTGAATGTTTTGTATTTTGCTTTATGCTCGGGTCAGACTGAGTGTCACAGCATTTGAGACTCACCTTTGGAGTTGGAGCTTCGCTTAGAGATCCATCTATATCTATTCAACTTTAAGTTATTCAGTTGACTCCAATGATATATTCAGATTTTGTTATTTGACTATTGTATTGAGACTTCTATGAATTCGAGACTTCTATTGTTCCTTGTTTAATTCTGTTGTATGTATATAGTAGCTTTATGAACTATTATTCTTTTGTTTCCGCTGCTTATTGATATATTACTCCATGTTTGTGATTATGTGATTGATTTATTTACTGTATATGCTGAGTTCTGCCAAATATAAATTAACAATCTGATATTTTGAGCAATTCAAGTTCGGCATGTGTGGATGCGAATGGTTGAAATATCGGGTCGTTACAGACGTGAAAATCATCTCTCATTAGTGTTATCATTCGAATAGCTATTGTTCGCTTGGGACTAGTAAAATAGTTCACATTATAGCTCCAACTGGAGTGGTTGCCTTTAATGTTGGTGGAAGTACAATTCATCATGAACTTTCAATTTCTACTGAAAGCAAGTCCTCTTATAAAGAAATTTCAGGAGGACAATGTTATCATATGCAAGAAGATTTTAAAGATACCAAGTTGATCATAATTGATGAATGTAGCAACTTAGTAGGAAATGATTGCAAATGTTGATTTGCGTTGTCGTGATATCTTTTCTATAAATGACTTATTTGGTGGTGTTTCAGTTGTGTTAGTCAGTGATATGTTATGAAAATAGTAGCACTTTGCAGAAGCTTATATCAACGGATCTTTGTCACCCAAATCTCAAAGAAATAACTTGGATTGAAAATAAGATGGAATTGAAATCAAAACACAATAACACAAGATATTCCACTCAACCACCCACTTTATTGATTCACCAAAGTTTTGTTTACAATTAATAGAACAAAACCAAAATAAATAAAATGCAATTGAATCAATAACTAAATTGAGAAAGGGAGCAAATATCTATATGGCTAAAATTGTTGGAGAAGAAAGAAAAAAATGGAGAAGAGAGAATTAGTAAATAGATTTTCCACCATACTTTTACAATCTCTTCTAGTCTCTATCTATATAATCAATTACTTAATGCCCAAGTTAACATTAGATGGAAAAATAATAATTTGTTTAGCCAATTAGAGAGAGAAATAAACATAATCAAATATGCCTATTAATCAGGGGAAACAAATTCTTCTCTTTCTTTCTTTTGCATATTTATTTTCCTTTATTTGCGATTTTGTATCACCAAATTTAACACTCCATCTTGATGCAAAATCATATATCTCCAACATATCAAGCATGCCATATCTAGATCTGCCACAAATACTCATATTTCAACCGCACTAAATTACAAACCTTAACCACCACCTGCAAGTGATACATCTTCCACATGATGCACCACACAATTTCGGTCTCAAAAATGTTTATAATACCACAAAAATCTACGTCTTGTCTTTATGGATTTGCAACTCGACACCCGTCTATCACATGATCTGAGCTCATTACCTGATCACTATCGATCCCTCGAGCATCATCAACATGAAGACCCCTATCTAAAATATGATCCTCAATGCTAGAACCATAAGCAATGACCACTCTAACCTCTCCACCTTGCTTTGGACTAGGTCCTTCAACCGTCACTCGCTTTCTATTATCGACTATAGAGCCAACCAAGCTATAAAGGTTTCCTTCTTCCAATACTCCTCTCATCCTTACACGACCACCTTTCTTTACTCTCAAAACTCCACCTTAAGTCTCATTAGTGCAACCATGGCGTTCCAAGTGACCGAGAGAAATAAGATTATGCAAACAAATGGGTACATGTCTCACTCCAGAGACTTCTCTAACCATACTGTCGTGCATACAAAACCAGATAGATCCAACACCACAAATCAGTATCTTTTCTCCATTGGTTGTCCTAATCATGGCAACACCCTTCTCATAAGAAGAAAAACAATTCACATCTCTACAAATTTGAAAACTGGCTCCCGAATCTATCTTCCAAGGCTTATTTTCACTAAAGAGGGCATCACAAAAAGCATCACTATCGGTACCTTCAGCAAAACCTACTTGTGCATCACCACTACTATCACCATGTGCAGCCTTTTATGATCTCTTTTATAAGCTTAGCACTTGTTACGTGTGTGACCTTTCTTATTACAATAATGACAAATGATAAAACATTTACCATTAGCATCCTTCTTCTTCTACATTGTATCTTTCTTCGAGTCTCTTGCCACCATAGCCTCACTTTGAACTGATTTCATACCCGACCCTTTTCCTCTAAACTCCACATTCAAAAGACTAATTTTAACATTTTGTAGAGAAATAGTTCTATTAGCATTGGAATTACTCAATGAAACAACCTAAGTTTCCCAACTTTCTGAAAGCGAACTCATCAATAAAAGAGCCTGTAACCATCATCAAAATTGACCTTCATATTTGCCAATTGATATATTTCTTGTTTAGTTTCTTTTTAACCTTTAGAGATTTAGGAGTGAACTTCATTCTTATATTTGGTGAAAAGTGTGAGCTCTTCATGGATCATAAACCCCTGAAGTATCTTTTCATCCAGAAGGATCTGAACCTGAGACAACAAAGGTGGTTGGAATTTCTAGCACCTATGATTTGGATATTCCCTATATGCCAGAAAGGCTAATGTGGTGGCGGACGCTTTGAGTAGGAATGCAATCTTGGCTCTTTTAGAGGTTACCCGATTCTTCAAGAAAGAAATATGAGCAATCGTAAGAAGGATTAAATTCTATAAGAATTAATTCAAGGAGTTGAGGAGGAACGGTATTCGGATTTTGAGATAGGTGGTCGAGATGCTTTAAGGATAAATAGGCGGTTGTGCGTTCCATATGTGAATGAACTAAGGCAAGAAGTTTTGTTAGAGAGCCACAAATTTAGTTTAAGTGTCCATCCTGGAGTGAATAAGATATAAAAAGATATGAGAAGAGTTTTCTAGTGCCCGGGGATGAAGAAAGATATCTCTACCTTTGTTAGTAGGTGTGCGAGCTGTCAACAGTTAAAAAGCGATCAGCAGAAGACACGTGACTGTTACAACCTCTGGAGATTCTGAAATGGAAGTAGGAGACGATATCGATGGATTTCATCGATGGGTTGCCCAGAACTAGAAAGGGGAATGAAGGAGTGTGGATTATTGTAGACAGGTTAACCAAGAGCACTTACTTTATTCCGGTTAATTCAACTAGAATTGCAGCTTCCTTGGCAAAGATTTTCATGAGGGAAATCATTAGATTGCAGGGAGTTCCCGTAAGCATAGTAAGCGACCATGGCCTATTTTTTACAAGTAAATTTTGGGAAGCTTTGCAAACATCCCTTGATATGAAGTTAAGTTTGAGCACTGCCTATCATCTTTAAACGGACAAGCAAACAAAGAGGCTAAACTGTATTCTGGAGGATATGTTGAGGGCCTGCATTTTGGACTTTGGTGGGTCTTAGGAAGAACATCTACATCTGGTATAATTTTCTTACAATAACATTTTCTCGGCGAGCATAGTGATGGCACCATATGAAGCTCTCTATGGAAGGCCATGCAGATCACCAGCTTGCTGGGTAGAGATAGGAGATTGTTTAATCCTTGGTCCGAATATGATTCGGGAAGCATTTGAGAAAGTCAAACTGATCAAGAAGAGAATGAAGGCAGCCCAGGATTGTCAGAAGAGCTATGTCGATAAAAGGCGGAGAGATCTGGAATTTTCAGTAGAAGACCTGGTATTTGTAAAGATTTCTTGATAAAGGGAGAAATTAAATTTGGCAAGAACGGAAAGTTGGCTCCAAGATATATCAGATCTTTTGTATTCTCGAAAGGATTGGTACTTTTGCGTATTAAATTGAATTACCAGAAAGGATGGCAAGGATTCATAATGTATTCCATGTAGGATCAATTTCACCCTAGAGAGGGGGTGAATAGGGTGATACTATTAATTATCAAAATTATTGCAGAAGTATGTAATTTCAACTAAGATCACAGTAGAATAATAATAGCATGGATAATAGCAGAATAGTAAATGTTGAAAATACAACATAAAGATTTACTTAGCTTCGGAAAAACCCTACCTACGTGCTGCTCTCGAGGTTTCTACTAGAAATTAGATGGTCGGATGCTTACACACGTAAACTTGTGACACCCTCTATCGACTAACCTAACTCTACTCTCAAAACCCTGCCACATCCCAGCTACCGAGTTGCGAATTCTCGAACTACACCACCGTAGTTCATCCCCTAGTCACACGACTAGAATTTACAATGGTTTAAAAAGAAACTACAAATTTAAAAACAATTAAAACAATAAAACAATGAAACCCTAATTTTTAAAGGCCCATAAATAATTGTTGGCCCAAACAAAATACAGTGATGACTCCCTTTCTCCTTTTATTTTATTCGGCCCAACTTGCTCTATAAAATGGCGATTTCTTTAGCTCGTTCGTTCCTCTTTCTATGATAATTAGGGCTTCGCTGATATCTGAGGCGCCGCTATGTTCGAATGGAATTTCCCTCTGGTTCCTTTGTGTAATGAATCGATGACTATGATAAGCTCGGTTCGTTTTGTTTGTGGCTGCTCCAAATATCGATCGAGTTTGATTTTTTACTTTAGTATGTAATTTATTTCTTATGCTTCTTCTGATTGGCTTGCTTGAACTCAATTGATGATTCAAGTTGAATGATTATGCTCTGTTGTTACTTGAACCCGAATGGATTTTACGGCCGGTGATGATTTGGGTTAAATAGGATTCTAATTTCTATATTCTCGTTCGTATAAAATCGTTTGAATTCGTCACTGCTATGCTCTGGCCATTCCATTTTGTTTGATTGCCTGAGATGATTGCTGACTTTTTCCATTCCTATATTTTCGTTGCTTGTTTAACATGACTTCGATTTTTGAACTATTTGAACTCCTTGGTTATTACAGCTCTGACTTTAAACTGTTCGATCTCATTGACTTCGGCTGTACCTTGATTTACTTGCGGCCTTGTCTTGAATTTGAATTGCACCTCTTATTTGTTGTTTACGGTTTGATGATAATATATTTTGTTCTCTGCTTCAACTTGTTTTTTGACATCACCTGACTTCGGTTTGAAATTGTTACTTCTGTCAACCTGAGTGCTGGCTGCATTTCAGTTTTGTTTATCTTTATGGTAACCACTGATATATGAGTCATATGCATTTAAAACTCTTTGATTGTATCGAGCATGTTATGTTGTTATTTTATTTGTCTTTGAGTTAGTGTAAACTAGTAGTGTCTGGACTTATGATCCATTGTGATTTGATGCACTTGTATAAGTCTTCTGTTTGACATTATATACATGTTGTCATTCACTTGTGTAATGTCTTGAGCTCGAGTTGCTTCAATGTTGCTTTGCACTTGCAGTCAGGTCTGCATGGAGTTTGGTCTTTGTTTCATTGATGCACGCGCTTATGCCTTCATCATGTGTACACATGCATATGTATGTGTTAACTTTGATTTTCATTTTGAGAACTGGTGAACTGTCTTGATACAAGTCTGTACTTTTGTACTCTGATCTTTGCATACAGTCTTCCTTTATATTTGGTTTGTATCGAGTCAGCTGTGTTCCTGGATTTAATTCTTGCCTCTGGCTTCACTTTGCTATTGTTGCATTGTGTTGGGTTTTCTCATGTTCATTTGATGGCATTTGGTCTAGACTTGAGTTCCCTGTGTACATGTCTTCACCGTGTAGTCTGCACATATAGATTCAGTTAAGCTTGCGCTTGTGTATTATTTTTTATTCGAGTCTACACTGTTTCTGTGTTGCCTCAAGATATACTACTGTGTTTTGAACTGCAGATTGATTTATGATAATTTGTGTTCTTCATATGCATTGTTCGGTTCAATCTTTGCTCTATGACTTGATTGTTGCAACTGGTTAGATAAGTATACATGTGTGCATATATATATATATATATATATATATATATATATATATATATATATATATATATTCACGCATTTATATATTCAATTATATGTTGCAGACTTGAGTTTGTTACACTTCATGTAAGCATTGACTTGACTTGACTACTTGACCATACACATGCATTCATATAATAACTGGACTTGCTTGATTCACTACAACCATATTATTACAGTATATTTGCTTATGCTCTATATTTTAGTTTGGTTGCCATGTATATGATGCATGTTTTGTTAACTTTTTTCGCTGCTTGGTCGATATGTACTGTTGGTCTTTAATGCACTTGCTCATCTCTGTCGATTTCCATTTTGAACCGCTGCACTGGTTGTATTTGAATTCTTATGCTCGACAGTTTTATTATGTTTTGTAGTGCACCTGAGTTGAATCCAGCTTGTAGCTCAGGTTTGACCTTGTGCTGACAATGTGACTTTATTTTTATTGCACTTGAGTTGAACCCGGATTTTGATTTGGGTTTGACCTTGCGCTTACCTGTCCTTGTAACTTTATCAAGTGTGTATCGATGTGCAAGGCCTTGTGGCATGTACAGTGATACACTGTGCATGTCACAAGCTATTCGCGTATGATGAATTCAAATTTAAATGAAGATGAACAACCCAAATAACTTAGGAAAATAATATTTTCAAAATATACATTTTATTTTACACTTCAAAAATATTTTCTTTTCAAATTTACTACATCAATATTAATTTTTTCAGATTGCTCAGATGTTGGATTCAATTTGGAATGAAGTTGAAGATCAATACGAGTGAAATGAATGAGATGTAGTGAGGTGCATATGTAAGTGATAATTGTAATGTAATCGAAATTGTATTGAAATTGAAATTGTGTGTACATATATAGTGAGAGCTTGAATTTGTACTATTCAAAATTGTAGTAAATATTTATTTGAATATAATATCTATTTGAATTTAAATTCTGTGTCGTTTATTTTGTTCAACAAACATTTATTTAATCTATGAAAATAAAATAGTATATTAACAAATACAATTAAATGAATATATATATATATATATATATGTTTATTATCATCAAACAAAAATCATATACTTGCATATTCAACAATCTCCCCTTTTTTATGATAAAAAACATATATTTAAGATTTCGAATAATTTGTTCCTTCTATTTGAATGCTCCCTCTCTACATAATGCTCCCCCTTCATATATGCATGTAAATAAAAAATATGCAAATGAGCCTAGATGCAAATAGAAATATTTGACCTTTATTTGTCAAATCTTAACTTTTCTCTCCCCCTTTTGTTATCAGCAAAAGAGTAATAATGTTAGAAAAATAGAGATAAAGTGATAGACATTAATACAAAATTAAAACTCAATCGAATATAAATATTAAATTTCAATAAAAAATCAAACAAAAATCATAAATACTCTGTTTGACGCATGTTCCACTTTGGAATGATAGGGACGATGTCATCACATAAAACCATATAGTTGTGTTTATTTGTGGTATATTTATATCAGGAATTTGAATATCTACTAACCATGCATAACCATTAGAGCTTTTAAATGAGATTAGTAGTATTCCAATTTTTTCTTTTTTTCCTTTTAGAAAAAATGAATTCAAGTATCTTCTAACCACGCATGACCGTGAGGACTTTTAAATGGGATTAGAATCGACTTGTCTATTTAATTAATCTATTTTAATATGTGCTCTATACATGCATAACCGTGAGGACTTTTAAATGAGCATGGAAGCACATAATCAAAAATTTCAAGTCATTCACCCATGCATAACCGTGAGGACTTTTAAATGAGAGTTAATACTTTGGATCTTTTTTTTGAGGAAATATAAAATGAAAAACAAATGATTTCCTGTTTAATATACCACATATTGACAAACTACATTGAATTTTGATGAGTAATGGTCGTTAGAAAAATGATAGAAATAGAGGTGGTCATGGAATTTTTATCAACAAAAAGTTTTTATAACTCTTGTTTGAATTTCTAAAGATATTTACTAATTATACTATCTCGAGTTATAATATATGATCAATATCAATACTCATCACTTTTTCAATCACTATTTATCCTTTCGACAATCCGTAGGGAGTCAGATTTGTTAATGTAATCATTTAAGCTCAAATTCAAAAATAATTATCAAATTTTCTAAAAATGACTAATCTGAAATAAGGTCAAAAATGATTTTCTAGAAGGGGTTTTATAAGAAAATTTCTGCTATTTGAAAACATTTGAAATGAAAAATATGCAGATTCTTTGAAAAAACGATGCGGCTACTGAAATGTCTCAACATAAATCACCTTTCACTAGTATTTTCTTTACCAACTAGATTATTAATGTAATCTGCATCTGAATTTTTCTTTCACTCAAAATTATCATTAGTTAAATTTTATAGACCAGACCGTGAAGTGTGCATCAAAATATCTTAAAATCAATTTTAACAGCTTTTAAGTGAATTTCTCTCAAATTTTAATTTTAAGTTGTGCCAATCAACAAATCAGTGAATATAGTGTCAAATCTAGAAGCCGTAGGATAAATAAATATATTTACGTGCACCGCGAGTAATAATCAATCAATAAGATACCATCGTCAAAACAAATTTATATGAAGTAGTTCAAAGATTCTAGAGATTTCTAAAGTGTTCTCGGCATAAAATAATAATTTGGCCGATAATTTTGAAAAAATCAGAATCATAATCAACATTTTTTAAAATCAACTTTTATTCATTATCACATTACTGGTTGATTTAATTTAGATTATGGTGCAGATTATCACATTTAATAAGTCGTTCAAGATGAATATACCATTACCCATTTTACCTCTCATTGTGATTCTTCCACCTTTATACTAGGCTAAGAAACTTTGCTTTGTCGCTCGTTGTGTCCCTGCAATAGCCAGAATCCAAGTAACACTATTGTAGTTCCATAGCCTACCACCATACCTACACGATGAAAGATTTTTGTAGCCTATTTATTTTTATAGGTCCATGGTAGTTAGTGGAAGAATATTTTGAAAAATAATTTTGTGGAGACCTATAACTATTTATATATGTTCCTTTTGGCACCCAAATTTGCTTAACTTTGAGAGATTTTATATTCGTGCCTTTTGGAACCCAAATTGGAATAGTTTTTATGTGTTTGGGTCTATACCAACAATTATTTTGATTGTGTCCAAATTTACTACAAATAGTGCACATGGAATTGACTTTTTTAATTTCACCTCTATCACATTCTGATTGAGTATACCTAAGTCCTTGTCTATCCGTATTAACAGTTTGTTTTCCTAATAACATACTCAACGATTTTTCACTTTTGGAAAATTTTATTAAAATGATAGACAATTGTTGTACTAGTGTTTTGAGAGATTCATTTTTGTTCAATAATTGAGTGCACTTTTTAATAGAATTCTCTCTCCTAATATCTCCACTCTCTTTCAAAGTCATAATTTCATTTTCAAGCGATTTAATTTTAATTTCTGATTTTTTAATCTCTTCTTCGAGTGATGGACACGTATCACACTTAGGGACCTACTTTGATCGTTTTTTTACTAATTTGTCTAGTTGTTTATTTGATTCTATCAAAGTATCTCTTTGTAATTCAATTTTAGCGTACTTCTCCCTAAGTCATTCAAAACAGCCATTTACTTCGTGGAAATATATGAGTAATTCTGAGTGAGTGAGTTTTGATACCTCGTTTGGCTCATCATCATCGCTATCAGTTATATCACCTCGAAGACACATATATGCTTTCTCACTCTCACTACCAGTACTTTTATTATCTTAATCACTTGTATTCCACATGGCTGCAAAATTTCTCCTTTTTGATTTCTTTTCTAAGCCGTGTCGATTCTAAGGGCAATTTGGCTTGATGTGTCCGGGTTTGTTGCATTTATGACAGATGATTTCTTGATGTTCTGGGTTATCTAGAACTATGATTATTCTGCTTTTTAATTTTTGATTTAGAGCTGGATTTCCATATTTGCGGTTCCACTTTTTGAATCTCTTCATTGCAGTGCCAGCTCTGCTGCTCCATTATCATCATCATCATCACTTTCAGTTGTTCCTTTGAGAGCTATTGATTTCTTTCGAGTGTCTCCTCCTTCACGCTCTTCCTTGAATTTCATTTCTAGCTCATAAGTGGTGAGATTTCCGATGAGTTCTTCAACTTGGATTTGTTTTAAATCTTTCAATTCTTTAATGGCAGTCACTTTTGCTTCAAAACTGGAAGGATTCTGAGGATTTTTCGGACAATTTCCAATACCGTGTACGATTTTCCAAGAGCTTTTGATTTGTATACGATGTTGGAAAGCCGTCCGTGCATCTCTTTGACATTTTCTTCCTTGGCCATTGTAAAATTCTCGTATTCGCTACTCAGCATGGCAAGACGAGATTCCTTGACTTGAGATGTTCCTTCGTGAGTCACTTTTAGTGTGTGCCATATTCCTGCATAGTTAAACAATGTGAGACACGATTAAATTCAATACGATCCAATGAACAAATAATAGAATTCATAGCTTTAGCATTAGCATTCTGTAACTTATTTTCTAGATCTATCCATTGATCAAATGGTTTTTAAATTTCTTGATTATTACAACTATAGTGGGTGCTCTATAACCTTTCTCAACTATATTCCAAGCATCAATGGTTTTTAGAAAAAATTTCATTCAAATTTTCCAATAAGCATATTCACCATTGAATATTGTTGGTCTAACTATAAACTGACCCTTAACAAAAGCGGTACTAAAAGAAACCATTTTAAAAATTCAAATTTTTAAAACAAAATTGGATTTTGAAAAATCAAAATTTTAAAACGAAAATGGCTTTTGTACCTAGCTTTGATACCACTTGTAGGATCGATTTCACCCCAGAGGGGGGGTGAATAGGGTGATACTATTAATTATTAAAATTATTGCGAAAGTATATAATTTCAACTCAGATCATAGTAGAATAATAGCAGCATAGATAATAGTAGAATAGTAAATGCTGAAAATAGAACATACAGATTTACCCAGCTTCGGCAAAACCCTGCATACGTGCTGCTTCCAAGGTTTTTACTAGAAATTAGATAGTCAGATGCTTACACACGTAAACTTGCGACACCCGCTATCAACTAACCTAACTCTACGCTCAAAACCCTGCCACAACTCAGCCACTGAGTTGCGAATTCTTGAACTACACCACCGTAGTTCGTTCCCTTGTCAAACGACTAGAATTTACAATGGTTTAAAAGGAAATTACAAATTTAAAACCAATTAAAACAATAAAACAATGAAACCCTAATTTTTAAAGGCAATAAATTGTGACGACCCGAATTTTCGCGTTTGCAAATCGACACCCGTACTTCGCTTGTACTCGAATGTCGTAGATTCAAACATTCGAATCCGATTCGCCGAACCTTATAACACATTAAGTACAACAACACATCGGAAGAAAATGAATAATATATCGTTGATACAATAGTGAATACAATATCTGATATAATATGATACAACAATATCAGAGGCAAATACACAACAGCGGAATATGATAACAACGGAAGAGATAACTCAAATATGATCTTCGATGAAGAGTGAATCCAAAATATGCAACTCCAAACCAAAAGCTCATCCTAAAAGCTACGAAGACTCCAATCCAATAAGCTCGAACCACCATCATCGATGACTTAAGCAAGGTCAGGCATCCAGAGACTGAAGACTACTAAATCTACTCCTACTATTTGATTATCTAAAAAACCCAACTCTAGACTGCCCATGTCGAAAATTGTGGGCACCCAGAGTTTAGGAAGTGAACAATAAACTCCGGGTCAGCCATGGGACTGGTATGAGCAAATAAAAACAGTTTTATCTTTAAAACAAATAAAAAGAATTTAAAATTGAAATCCACAATGCTTTTTGGAAAATGAAACTACCATAAGGCCTCCCGCCGCACACACCATGCAAACGCAGAATTGGAGGAGATTTCTCCTTATGATAGTCAGAAATGCTTAATACGCGAAAACCATTTTGATATCATTATTAGTGCATAGTGCAGAAAACATTTCGAAAGTTTAATATTAATCTTAGCCAGCATACAACCATTATTGTTTGCCTACTACAGCTACCATGTTCAATAACAGGTTACCACCACATTCCATGGCAGGTTATACAGCTAAAACCGTACAGGGCGCGTGTTGTTTCTTTGGATTTTCCAATAATGGTCAGGCTAAGGAACTTCCTATTGCCACATGGGAACGCTTCTAGAGGGATTCCCTGAGAACTTACCGAACTCTCTGCCAACACAAGGCCGGTTTCCTCCCTGCCTATGAGTAATACCTAAAGATATGCCATCCCCGGTCGTTTGCGACTTATAACCGAGAATCTTCAACACCAACAACCACAAAGCAATGTATTTGCAGTAACCAAATAGGTTAAATATCTGGGGTCCATACCATGATACCACCATTTTCCAGAAGGAATGGACATACCCTAGGGGCGCGACCCCTGCAACCTTATCGCATCTTTCCTATTTCAACCATTTTCGAGGAGTGAGGTCCGATGAGGTCTCGTCCATAAAGCTACGCTTTTCACAAAAGCCATGCTTCGATCAACAAATGATCATCAACACTCAGCAGCACTCAGCATGCCACACTACCAAATTGGGAATGTATCACTAGTAACCATCAACTACATAACTTCTGAGCTCGTACGCCTCAAAGAGGGGTGTTAAGCTAAGAGAATAAATATCCGCCATGACAGAAACCATTTTTACCTCTCAAAGTGTAATGTCACACATCCATACAAGTCAGTTCCGGGTTCAAACAGAACTGAAGGCACTTCGAAAGATGCCCTTGCAAATCTGGATAACCCCTAGTCATGTCCGGACTTCCCATCACAAAGGGTGATCAAATCTCTATACCGGGGATCAGCCGGTGCAGAGACATTTGACGAGTTATCCTTTTGCTTTCGGAAATATCCGGTCTTCACCACCGGTCTTCAAATGCTATACATGTCCTCGTATCATTATTCAGAATGGGTTATATGACACAAGGTCCTCTCCCGGCTAAACCGAATAATGAGCACAATATTTAAAAACATATGGATATGCGATTTCAGTTAAGTCACAACTTTAAAATCCAAAACAAATGGTTTAAACAAACTACCATTTTCAAATCTTTAAACAAAAAGATTCATTTAACAAAGTTCACCCATTTTTCACAAAGATTCATTCACAGATTCTAAAACAATTTCCACTTCAAATTGGATTAAATCATCCAATCTTTAAATCAAAGATTTAATTCATAGCTTTCAAAATCGTTTCCAAAGATTCGTTCATAACTTGGAAAACCATTTCATTTCAAACTTGAAATCCTTTTATCAAAAATTGGAAATTATTTCCTTCAAATGAAAGCTATTATTATTATTTGAAAACAAATAGTTTTCATTTTGGAAAAATCCAATTACATTTGCATGAATTAAAGCTCTTCAAGTATAAAATTTGGGTTAAATTCAAATTCCCAAAACAATATTTTAAAATGGTTTTAAACCCACATAAACACATATATAAGTTGAATAACCATTTTAAACCATAATTTCCAAACATAGAATTCAATTTCAAATCTTGAATTTAAATTCAAATTAAATTATTTAAATTCCAAACTTTATCAAGTTATTCAATATAACTTTTATATTTAAAACTTCTTTTCAAAAGTTTTTCATATTAATCCAATTCCATTTCCAAAACCGTTTGGATTTAAAACTCAATTTTAAAACTATTTCAAAAATCTGTGACTTAACCAATTTCCTCGTGCAATACATGTTTGTGTGTGTATAGTGTAGTCCAAGGGTTTTACACAATAGTGCAACAACATCAATCATCACAGATTCAATCATATCAATATCGATGAGCGGTATATTCCTATAACGCTTACCTTTATTTACAGATTCACAAATAAATGTATCACAGATAAAATGAATAAATAAATAAATTACACACAGCTCAATTCATAAAACAGAATATTACAGTCCAGAGATAACAATCAATTCAAGGCATTTTATACAATACAAACATTCACAAGCAATCCAAGCACTCAATAGTCATTTATAAACAGGATTAATTAATTGTTTAATCCTAAATTAATTCAATTTAATTTTCAATTAAATTAATTACTCATGAATTAATTAATCAATCCTGATTAATTAATTATAAATCATTTAGTATTAATTAATTTATTAATAAATTAATCCTTAATTATCTATCTTAATTAGTTGCCCTTAATTAGTCCTTAATTAATCACATTAGTTAAATTAACCTTTAAGTTAATTACATAATTAATTATTATTTAACTAATTATCCTTAATTAATTAACCCTTAATTAATTATCGAGTAATTATCCTTAAATCACTTGATAAATCCACTTTAGTCATTAAGTGATTATCTCTTAATCATTAATTAATTATTAATTAATTCACCTTTAATTCTTAATTGATTAATCTCTATCACTACTTAATTCATCTTTAATTAATTAATTCACTTTTAATTTAATCATATTAATTTATTATCTAATTAACCTTTAATTTATTATCCTCAAATTAATCACCTTACTTAATTAATCACATTAATTTATTATCCATTAATTATTAACCCATTAACCTTCCTTTATTAAGTAATTAATCTTTAATTGTTTAAGAATTTAAATCAATTAAAAGATAAACCAATTACCTTTATTATTTTAATTATCAATTAATCTTTATTTAATAACCTTTTGAAAAAAAACATCATTAATATAAAATTTAACTTAAAATCTTTAAGTTGAATAAATGATTAGAAAACATTTCGATTTCACAACTATTTACTTAATTACAAAAAACTTAAGTCTATTTAAAATAAATTTTAACACAAAGGTTATATGGATTTAAAACACTACAAACATAACTAATTTGAAATAAATTTATTTTAAACCTCCAGCTAGTTCCAAAACTAAACAAAAACAATTATTCAAAGAATTAATTAACATTTAATTTGAAACCTTTGATTTTTGTTTTAAAGTTTTAAAACTGCTAATATACCTTCCCGAGCTTACCCCTTGATTTTCCCGAGCCTGAAACCAAATTCCCCAAGCCACCCATCTTTCTTTTTAAAATTTAACTTTGTTTTAAATTTATAACTGTCGTAACCACCCACGAGCTACTCGATACCCACTCGAGCCATAACCCCACTTACCCGAGTACAGACTCGAGTTCGACTTCGAGATCATCGTTCTTCTTCTTCCTTCCCTAAAACCTGATACCTAGAATATTGCGTGCACATGTACACTTGGTCGGAATAACTCCGACCTACCTCTTGACTTCCGACACGTCGCCAACAACATCGACGACAAACCCAAACACCCAGTTCGACAATATCTTCATGAATTCAAAATCGAGCTGTTGAGCTGAACTTGAAACCCAAACTTCATCGTAAAAGCCTCTATCGTCGACGATCTCAGCTTCGAGACTCTTCGCCAACCTCACCATAGGTTCACCATTACGCAATGCTTTGATCCCATCACGAACAAATGCCTCCGATGATCAATCGAAGCTGTAGAAGCTCATAAGTTACCTCGATCAAAACGAGTCTTCGAACCCTAGTTTGTCATCGTCTGATCAACTTGGCCAACTAAAAATTTATTGACCATTTTTCCAATAACCCACAGCCTGTAAGCTACCCTCACCTCTAAGCTCGTCGACAAACCATTATCCGTTCATCGGGATTTGGCAAAAATGCCCATTCCGATCAACTCCAATTATCACGATCATTACTATGTTAAAAATCATGATACTATCTTTGAAATTCATTAATCAGCATTTCGAATCAGGCAGGATAATCAAAACAATGAATTGAAATGGTTGATTTTTGATCAAATTTGATTTTTCTACTGTGATTTTCCAAGTTTAAATTTATTTCTAACTAAAAATTCTGAAACCATTTTTATAATTAACATTAATTAATAATAATCAATTTTTATTTTAAAACAAGTAGTTAATATCGATTATAGATGAAGAGCTTGATTTTTAAAACAAATTTCTGAATCCTATAACTAGCAGAGGCAATAGGGTATGTATATCAGACATGCACAACTAACTTCATGTATATAAATACATGCACAAGCATTTTAACAACTGAACCCACATTTATCATAGCATACTTCAATATTAATCCAAACATCAAGATAAACAACTGGGTTAAAAAAATTTCTCACCTGATATAGAAGGAAGAAACAGAGAAGTGTTTGAGCCTGCTTTTGAGTTTTTGTCTTGAAATTTTGTTTTTTCGATGGATTTGAGTTGATCTGTTATTGATTTGAATCCAAGCCTGATTCCAGATCTTCTTTGATCTTGCAACTTTGAACTATTGCTGATTTAAGCTTGCTCTTGATCAGGTTGAGAGCCTTTGAAACTGGAAGTGCTTTGCTACCAGGTTTTGTTTTTAAGAGATGATTTGGTTTATAGTTTGTTTTAGGTTTTTAATTAGGATTTGTTTTCTGTTTTGATGTTACTCTGGTTTGAGGATTTCAAATTTCCAGGTTTTAACATTTTTGAACAGAGGCCCTGCTTTTCTTTTGTTTTCAGGCTTGAGAATAGCCTGGTTTACAAATTTTCAAATACATGTTTACATGTTTTAATTGAAAAGAAAAGGAATGATTTTCCACTTGTATGATTGTATTAACACTTGTTAAAACTATTTGTTAAATTTGCACACTTGTAAATGCATATTCAAATTACCTTCCATTTGTCCTAAATATTCATTTTTATGTCTAAATCCCTTGGTTTAAAATTTATGTTTATATCCTTATACAATTCATATTTATCTATTATTATTTCCAATTTAATCAAATATATATACTTATATATAGTTTAACTTTCAAAAAATTGTATTATGATTGGATTTTTTATTTAAATTCTAAACATAGTATTTCCAAATCCAATTTATTTTTAAAATATTCATTCTTGAATTTCAAATTTCAAATTCAATTTAAAAATCCATTTATATACATATATAAACATACATTTCATTTAGTTTGGAAAGTTCAAATAATTACACAACTTTATAAAATACTTATTTTTGAATTCTAATCCAAAATTCTATTTAGAATATATTTTTACTTCCAAATATTCTATACTTATTTTTCTTTATTATGGAATTTTCATCACAATTAAATCCAAAATTTTATATAAATTACCAATTATTTCAAAGTTCAATTCCAAAGATTAAATAAATTATCAAATTATCTTCAACTAAAATCCAAGAATGGTACATAAATAATTGTCAGCCCAAAAAAAAATAGATATAATTCCTTTCTCCTTTTATTTTGTTCGGCCTAACTTGCTCTGTAAAATGGCGATTTCTTTAGCTCGTTCGTTCCTCTTTCTATGATAATTAGGGCTTCGCTGATATCTGTGGCGTTGCTATATTCGAATGGAATTTCCCTCTGGTTCCTTCGTGTAATGAATCGATGACTATGATAAGCTCGGTTCATTTTTGTTTGCAGCTGCTCCGGATATTGATCGAATTCGATTTTTTACTTCAGTATGTAATTTATTTCTTATGCTTCTTCTGATTTGCTCGCTTGAACTCGATCGATGATTCGAGTTGAATGATTATGCTCTATTGTTACTTGAACTCGAACGGATTTTACGGCCGGTGATGATTTGGGTTAAATAGGATTCTAATTCCTATATTCTCGTTCGTATAAAATCATTTGAATTCGTCACTGCTATGCTTTAGCCATTCGATTTTGTTTGATTGCTTGAGATGATTGCTGACTTTTTCAATTCCTATATTTTCGTTGCTTGTTCAACACGGCTTCAATTTTTGAATTGTTTGAACTCCTTGGTCATTACGGCTCTGACTTTAAACTGTTCGATCTCGTTGACTTCGGCTTGTACCTTGATTTACTAGCAACCTTGTCTTGATTTTTAATTGCACCTCTTACTTGTTGTTTACGGTTTGGTGATAATATATTTTGTTTTCTACTTCAACTTGATTTTTGACATCACCTGTCTTCGGTTTGAAACTGTTACTTCTGCTAACCTGAGTGCTGGCTGCATTTCAGTTTTGTTTATCTTCATGGTTTATCATTGATATATGAGTTCATATGCATTTAGAACTCTTTGATTGTCTCGAGCATGTTATGTTGTTATTTTATTCGTCTTTGAGTCAGTGTAAACTTGTAGTGTCCAGACTTTTGATGCATTGTGATTCGATGCACTTGTTTAAGTCTTCTGTTTGACATTATATACATGTTGTCATGCACTTGTGTACTGTCTTGAGCTCGAGTTGCTTTAATGTTGCTTTGCACTTGTAGTCAGGTCTGCATGGAGTCTGGTCGTTGTTTCATTGGTGCACGCACTTATACCTTCATCATCTGTACACATGCATATGTGTGTGTGTGTGTGCATGTGTTAGCTTTGGTATTCATTTTGAGACCTGATGAACTGTCTTGATACAAGTCTGTACTTTTGTACTCTGATCTTTGCATATAGTCTTCATTTCTATTTAGTTTGTATCAAGTCATTTGTGTTCCTGGATTTAATTATAGCCTCCGGCTTTACTTTGGTATTGTTGCATTGTTTTGGGTTTGGTCATGCTCATTTGATGGCCTTTGGTCTAGACTTGAATTCCCTTTGTACATGTCTTCACTGTGTAATCTGCACATATAAATTCAGTTGAGCTTGCACTTGTGTCTTCTTGTTTATTCGAATCTGCACTGTTTCCATTCGCCTCACTATAATGCTGTGTTTTGAATTGCGGATTGATTTATGATAATTCGTGTTCTTCATATGCATTGTTCGGTTCAATCATTCCTCTACGACTTGATTGCTGCAACTGGTTAGGTTAGTACACATGTGTGTGTCTCTGTCTGTGTCTGTGTGTGTATGTGTGTATTCATGCATTTATATATTCAATTATATGTTGCAGACTTGAGTTTGTTGCACTTCATTTTAGCATTGGCTTGACTTGACTACTTGACCATATGCATGCATTCATATAATAACTGGACTTGCTCGAGTTGCTTGATTCACTGCAACCATATTATTACTGTATATTTGCTTGTGCTCTATACTTTAGTTTGGTTGCCGTGTATATGATGCATGTTTTGTTAACTTTGTTCGCTGCCTGGTCGATATGTACTGTTGGTCTTTGGTGCACTTGCTCATCTCTACTGATTGCCATTTTGAACTGTTGCACTGGTTGTATTTGAATTCTTATGCTCGACAGTTTTATGATGTTTTGTAGTGCACCTGAGTTGAATCCAGCTTGTAGCTCGGGTTTGACCTTGTGCTGATATCGTGACTTTATTTTTATTGCACTTGAGTTGAACCCGTCTTTTGATTTGGGTTTGACCTTACACTCACCTGTCCCTGTAACTTTATCAAGTGCATATCGGTGTGCACAGCCTTGTGGCATGAACAGTGATACACAAGCTGTTCGTGTATGATGAATTCAAATTTAAATGATGAAGAACAACCCAAATAACTGAGGTAAATAATATTTTCAAAATATACATTTTATTTTACACTGCAAAAAAAATTTCTTTTCAATTTTACTGCGTCTGTATTTATTTTTGCAGATTGCTCAGATGCTGGATTCAATCTGTAATAAAGTTGAAGATCAATATGAGTGAATGAGTGAGATGTAGTGAGGTGCATATGTAAATGATAATTGTAATGTAATCGAAATTGTATTGAAATTGAAATTGTGTGTGTATATATAGTGAGAGCTTGAACTTGTACTATTCAAAATTGTAATAAATATTTATTTGAGTAAAATATCTATTTGAATTTAAATTCTGTGTCATTTATTTTATTCAGCAAACATTTATTTAATCTGTGAAAATAAAATAGTACATTAACAAATACAATTAAATGAATATATATATATATATATGTTTATTATCGTCAAACAAAAATCATATACTTGCATATTCAACATTCCACATATCTAATCTAAGTAAATACATGCATGATCCATCATTGGTTGTCGAACCATCGGTCCAGGAAGATTTGGAGGTTGAACCAAACTTGACCGTAGTCAGGCATCCAGTTCAGATTATTGATCAAGATCAGAAGAAGCTTTGGAATAAGGTAGTGAAGTTGGTTAAGATCCAATGGAGCGAGGATCCTAGAGATTGTACCTGGGAGACTCTGGATAGTGTGAAGGAAGGCGATCTGGAATTGTTGTCAGAATAGCTAGTGTTGTTTTGTTCTGTGTATAACTGTTTGTTGTGATTGTTAGGATATGACTGGTGTATGTGCTTTGCTATATGAATATAAATTTTTTTGTTATAAGTTGAAGTATTTCTTTGCTTTTAAATTTTGGGGACGAAATTCTTTTAATGGGGAGGAATGTAATGACACGGATTTTTGACACCTCTTATTTGAATAATTAACTGATTTTAAATATTGAAATGTTATTTTATCAATCAAATAATGAATCCTAGTTTATGAAAATACCTATATAATATATATATATATTCTGGAAGCTATGATTTGAAAGTTTAAATTATAATTTCTGAAAAATATTTAAACAAAAAAATTCCACCTTTTTATTAAAGAATATAATTATATATGTGTGTGTGTACATAACTTTTGATATAAAATTTAAAATAATATATATATACATATATATACTATTCATAATGAGAATTCCATGAATAAGATTCAACCGTGTCTTTTTGAATTTTCCAAAATACCTTTTATGTCTAAGTGGAGAAATATAGATGGTAATTGGATTCTTAGTTGTTGATCGGGCTTCAAATTATAGTGCAACAGCAGGAGCTAAAATGATTTTAACAGAAGCTATCAATTTGCATGCCATCCAATTTTTGAAACATCATGTCAAGTAAATTAGATGCTACCGGAACAACTTTCATTTTCATCCCTTGGCTTATTACAACAACAATTAATATATTTGGACGATGTGGGACTAATTACAAATTTTTAATGTATAATGTCGCTATAGCTCTCATTCTTCATTTAAAGTACAATCTATATAATAAATTTACTCAATTTTGTTGATTAGGATAAACGAATTGCAAACTTTCCCCACTTATAACCGTTAATCAAAATGTGATGGGTTTAGACATGATATCAATTAGCATGCCAGCATCACGTATGGTGATGAAAATCAAGCTATTGAATACCATTTAAAAACGCTATCTCATGTGCCTTCCATGTGATTTGGTACCTAAATCTTCTTTTTTGTTGCACTAATAGTTTTGATTTTTTTATATCACCGTTAGTACTTTGAGGTGAATTGGACTAATATACGTTTTTTAATCGGAGAATGGGGAGAATATCGGGAGCGTTGAGAAAAAGGAAACGATGGAAGGGAATTATATATCAAATTGATTGCGATTGTTGTTCTCTATAAGTTTTTGTACATGTTTTGTTCTGGATACTTAGTGTAATTGGTAATTGGATGCTATGTGTTTATATTGTTTTGTACGTTTATTGTGAATTAGTTAAAATTTTCAATAAAATAAACAAATGTTGTATAAGAAATTGTGTTTAGTTTCTTAAATTCTTTTTTCATTAATATATGCACCTTGATACCATATGAAATATTAATAAATATGACGCTAAGCGAATCACTGCTCTTTGATTGAACTAAATTCACCAAAAACTCAAACATGAAATTGGCAAAACATACTCAACATCTTAAGTATCAATATGGGAAATTTTTGCCGTGAATATGTTCCTTAACCTATTAAGTCTAATCTCATGCCATGTTATATTTTCTTTATATTGGTTTTGTACCAAAATATGCAGTATGTGGTCCACAAATTTTATTTTGTTATTGGATGTTGTTTCTCTGTGCATAGACAGATGACTCCACTAAAATAAATACCCCCTTAAAAATGTTGAAATGTTGTTATGTTAACATGTTGTAATTCCAAGCTTAAATACTTTTATACTTTCACGAATACATTAACTTTCTCCTACATTCAAAATAGAATCTAACAGTTATGTGTACCTTTGACCTTTTAATTTCCCAGTTTACGTTTAGTATGTTTTATTATTATACTTTTGGAAAATACTGTATTTATCTCTATCATTGACATAACTTATATATGAAGATAATTAGTTTTGATGTAGTGATCTAATTATGTGCATGACATGTAGCCCAAAAAGGCAAAATCTGCTGTAGATTGCACAACTCAATCTTCACATAAAAAAGAACCGTACATGGAGATCAATAAGTAGAAATTTGAAAGTATTCTCTGCCTCATGTATACTTAAGTGATTTTTTTTTTAATTTCATTATGAACATATATATTATTTTATTTCTGTCTTTATATGTAGTTCATGTTTGATAATTTATTCTCCATTCAACATTTTTGGGGCACTTCATCTTTACATTTTATGCTATGTTCATAGTCATTTTTGTTGGAATAATTCAGCATTATGGGGCCACATATTTTAATATTTGAATGTATGGGCTATCTTGAGATTAAGTTTAATTATGTGATCTATTTGGAATAAATACAACAAGACTTAAGGGGTATATTCGTCATGTAAATTTATAATGTGTGGATACCAGAGTGACAATTTTAGTTTGTTGAAGGGCCGAACTGAAAAATGTCACACACTATATATATGGGGTTATGGTCCCCAAATTACACAAGTCTTATCATATTCTCTCCACCCTCTTCTAAAGAGAATTTTCAGATCTAAGCTTGTGTCAATTTAGAATATCTAAAACCTAGTTGATCTTCTTTTTGCAAACATCAATGGATTCAAGCACGACTTCTGCTAAACTATTTAATTTCATATATTTGTTTCTCGATAGAATCAATATGGGTTTTATGTATTCAGATCTAGAATTTATTCATTTATTACAACAAGTGGTATCAAAGCAAAGGAAACGTAAAGGAGTACATTATGGAAATGTCTAACACTGCTTCAAAACTTAAGTCACTTAAGCTTGAGCTTTCAGATGATTTGCTCGTGCAATTGGTTTTAATCTCTCTTCCTTCACAATACAACCAATTCAAAATCGGTTATAACTGTCAAAAGGGGAAATGGACTCTTAATGAGCTCATTTCGTATTGTGTACAAGAAGAAGAGAGATTGAAGCACGATAAGGCTGAAAGTGCTCATTTAGCATACACCTCTAAGGGAAAAGACAAAAAGAGAAAGAAGGATAAAGAAACTGCTAAGGGTTTGACTGAAAAGAAACAACAAAAGGAGATAGATGGTTGTTACTTTTGCAAAAAGGCTGGACATTTGAAGAAAGATTGTGCCAAATACCAGGCGTGTTAAGAAAGGTACATCTTTTGCTTTGGTTTGTTCTAAAGTAAATTTAGCTACAGTACCTAGAAACACTTGGTGGTTAGATTCTGGTGCTTCTACTCACATAAGTGTTTCTATGTAGGGTTGCCTGAGCTACCGAAATCCAACTGATGCTGAAAGATACATCTATGTGGGTGATGGAATCGGTAGAAGTGGAGGCTATTGGGCATTTTAAATTGTTATTAAGAACTCAGTTTTATTTGGATTTATTTGATACTTTTGTTATACCGTCATTTAGACGGAATTTGGTTTCTGTTTCTAAGTTGGACAAATTTGGTTATTCTTGTTCATTTGGGAATGGTACTTTTAGTTTATCAATGAATTCAACTCTTATTGGAACTGGTCCTCTTAATGTTTATGATAACTTATATATGCTTGATGTTAATACCTCTTATAATGAAGCCTTGCATGTAGAGTCACGTGGTACTAAAAGAAAAGCTAATAAGGAAACTTCAGCCACATTGTGGCACAAGCGCTTAGGTCATATATCTAAAAATAGAATTCAAAGGCTCGTGTCAGATGGCATTTTGGAATCCGTTGATTTTTCAGACCTTGATGTCCATGTAGAGTGTATCAAGGGAAACAGACCAAACATAAGAAAATAGGTGCCAATAGAGCAACTGACGTCTTAGAATTAATACTTACAGACATTTGTGGGCCATTCCCTGAGGTATCATGGAATGGTCAACAATATTTTATAACATTCATAGACGACTACTCAAGATATGGCTACCTATATCTTATTCATGATAAATTAGAATCCTTAGACATGTTTAAGAAATTTAAGGTAGAAGTTGAGAACCAACTCAACAAAAGGATTAAAACTGTCAGATCTGACCGTGCCGGTGAATATTATGGTAAATCTGACGGATCAGGTGAACAATGTCTAGGACCATTTGCCAAATTCCTAGAGGAATGTGGAATAGTCCCACAATACACTATGCCAGGTTCACCTAGCATGAATGGTGTTGCTGAGAGACGAAACCGGACTCTTAAAGACATGGTAAGGAGCATGATCAGTCATTCTACCTTATCAAAATCACTCAAGGAGAGGCACTAAAGACAACAGTTTATATCTTTAATAGAATACCCACTAAAGCAGTTACTAAAACACCTTATGAGCTTTGGACAGGCAAACAGCCTACTCTAAAGCATTTTCACATTTGGGGATGTCCAGCTGAGGCATGGCCATATAGGCCAAATGAAAGAAAATTGGACTCCAAAACAGTGAGTAGCTACTTTATTGGTTATTCTGAGCGATCTAGGGGCTATAAATTTTATGATCCCATACCGAGGAAAATATTTGAGACAGGAAATGCAACATTTTTTGAGGATGTTGAGTTGAGAGGGAGAAATGAAGTAAGGAACATTGTTTTTGAGGAGGAACCATCGTCTATGATTCCTACTACAGTTACTTCTTCGAACAATGTGCAGATTATTGTTCCTGTCATTGATCAAGAAGTGAATCCAGAACCCCAACTGTAACGACCCGGAATTTTGGGCAATAAGAATTTAATAATCTGTGTAAATAATTTAATTGATTTGATAATTTTCTTTGTAATTTTAATTTAAATTGGCTTAATTAATCTTTTAAAGGTTAATAAATTTTAAACTAACAATATTGATAAGAGTTATTTTCAAAAGCTAATAAAATTTTATTCTGTTTATAATATATGTTGATATATATTGTGAATGGGAATATCTTTTGTTTTAAATTAAAAACTGAATTTTCAAATTGTAATATATGTAAGCTTATGTTCTAATTTGATATTGTTTTGAAAATCTAATCTTAATCTATCAATAATGTAGGTATGAATGAATATTGCAATTTTAAAAGTTTTGTTTTAAATTCAATAAGATTTTCAAAGGATAATTTAGTTTGATTTAATTGTTTCAAATGTAAGATTGTGATTTATTTTTAAATAAAATAGTTTCAAAAGAATTTAAACAAGTCTTGTTTTGTTTTGGTTTTGTTTTAAAATGTTTAGATTTAAAATGTTTAGGTATAATGTTTAGGTTCTTTTAAAACACATGTATAAGATTTATTTATATTATAATTAATTTTCTAACATTTTCTTTAAAGGATTTATTTCATATTCACATATGTAAATATTCATTTATAAAAGCAAATTAAAAATTTTAGTTTATGTTTACATTTAAATTTAATAAAAGTTTATTTTAATACTTAAAAACATGTGTAACCCTATCAATTATCTTAATAACACTTGTTAACTTTTAAAATATGTTTAAGACACTTGTCCAATTTAAAAACAAGTGGCAATGTTTTCATTGTAATTTTTAATAAATGTATTAAGAAGAAAAATCAGTTTTCTTAAAAACTTTCTTTCTTCATTCTTTCATTTTTTAATGGCAAATCTGAAAACTTAGAATGAAACCTGCATTTCTAAAATTCTACTTCAACCTGCAACTCAATCTGCAACCTTTCAAAATTTGCAACCAAACTGCATTTCTCAAATCTTCAATCTGCAACTAAATTAAATGACAACCTGCAAATCAAAGATTCTTGAAGGCATGCAGAGGATTTCCAAATGCAAGCAAATCAAAGGAAATTTAAAACATCAATCTGAAGCAATATTCAAATCTGCATTTAAATGAAGTTCAACTACAATTTCAACATCAACAAGTTGGAGCATGCATGCAAATCAAACAGTTTTTCAAATTTAATGTTCAAAAGCCTGGAACTAAATTCTGCTCTACTCTGCAAAGTCAAATCAGGTGAGTAAATGTTTTAAAAACAGTTTAAATTGGTTTTGATTATAATGCATGTGATAATTTGTGAGTTGATCCTGGTGATTGCATGAAATATTTTGTATTGACATTATTGAATTTATGGATGGGTGCATACATGAATGATAGGTCTGTATATGTATATGTTATACTCTGTTACCTGTTCTTTCCAGACCCAGATTTATATTCAAAAATTCCAATCTCCCTATAACATTAATATTGGACATAGATGGTTAAATGAAAGTTGTTTGTTTTTGATTTATGGTAATTTTAAAAATGGTTTCTGAGATTTTTAATTCACAAATAATGGATAAAATAAGTTTATACAGTGAAGCTTGGCTGCATGTCAAAATTCGATATCCTCAATTTCTGATTTGGGATATATAGTTGGATTTGTTGTTAAAAATGATGAATTTTAACATACATTTTAAATTTTTAAAATGAATATCCAAATGGGAATTTAGGGATGATCATTTTAGGCAAATTAACAAATTTCTGATGCTCAACGTGTTGGATGCAGCTGTAATTTGGATTGAAGCTTGATTACTGATCTAGGATTATGGGAAAAATACAAAATAATTTTTCTATTGATTGAATTGATCGAATTTGGTTAAACTAGGGTTATTTTGGCTGTTGGGTTCGGCTGTTTTTGCTTGGCCTTTGCGTCACGAATGGAGAACCGAGGGGGTGTCGCGAGGATGGAGTAGGAGGCTGTGGTTGTGTCGAATTGATGAGGATGGTGGCGAGTTCAACGTCGTCGAGATGAAGCGTTGGTGATAGGATTTTCTGTTTCGACGCAGCTGAAGCCTTCGAGCTTTTACGTCAATTGTTAATTCGAGTAAGTTTTTTTGGACCTGGGTTTGAATATTGGATCGTGCGCGATAGGGTGATCGTTTCCGATGGTGGCGGCGACGTAATTTAGCCGGAGATGGCGTGCTAGGTGCACGAGCACTGTCGTGTGCACGGCATTGAATCAGGATGTTTTGTTCGTTGGGGAAGAAGGTTTTTTCTCTCGAAGAGTTGCTCGCGTATCTATCGCGATGTACTCGGAGCAGCTAGGTTTTTGTTTAGCTTGGTGAGGGTCTCGTGTTTTGCCGAGACTTGCTCGAGTTCTGGATTGTTGTTGTTCGTAGTGTTGTGTTTTTGAGTTGGAAATTTTAACCCTATAGGTTATAACTAGATTGTAAGATAAACTCGAGAGGAACAATGTAAAAATTCAACACTAAATTATAGATAAGTTTATATAGGAAACTAAGGATTAATTTTGTTATTTTAAAATGGAATTTGAATTTAATTATTAAACCTAAGTTTAAATTTGAAGTAATACTTTTAATAACAAAGTTTTCAAAATTTATTTTAAATAGAGATGTTTTAATGGTTAATTAAAGTATTTTAATTTGATTTTAAATCCCTTATTTTCAAATAAGGTTGTGATTGTGATTTTGGAAATCTATATTGAATACTTTGTTTAAGTGTCAAAACTTGATTTAATTCAAATAATTTATTATAGAAATAAATAACGTTAATTTATTTGGAAAATTAACTTAAGAATACTTATTTGTTAATAAGTTAAGTTGGATTAAGATTTATGGTTTTCTTAATTTATTAAAGATTTTTCTTTAATATTAGATATTAATTGATTAATTAATTATTTAATTTATTTTAAATAATTAGTTAATCGTTTATTTAATTTTCACTTAATTATGAATTAATTAAGTATGTTTACTTAATGAAGTAATTAATGGTTAATTTTTGAATGTGATTAGAACGTTAATTACTTAGGGAAGTAATTAGAGAAGTTACTCATGGTAGAAATTAATTGGAAATGATTAATGGGATCACTTAATGTTATCAATTATGGAATTGATTAACTTAATTGTTTTAAAGTTAATTAATTAGGAAGCGATTAATTAATTATTGAATTAAGAATTATTTGATAATATAATTAATTATTTGTTAAGTAATTAATTAAGGAAGTAATTAAGATTTATTAATAAAAGTAATTAAGAGTTAATTACTTAATTTATTTAAGTTAATTAATTAATGTGATTAATTAATTAATAAATGAGATTAAATAAAGATTAATTACTAAGTGTAATTAATTTAAATTGTAATTAACTATTAAGGTAATTAATTAAGGATTAATTATTGATTAATAATTACTTAATAAAGAAACCAGGATTAATTAATTGGATTAATTAATCAAGAATTAATATAATTAAATTAGAAGTTAATTAATTAAGAAGTTAATTAATTAAGATAAGTAATTACAGATTGTTAATTACTGTTTATGGATAATGAGATGATTAATTACAAATTAATTATTTAATTAATTAAAGGATTATTAATTAATAAAGATTATTAATTAATATAATTAATGAAGTAATTAATTTATGTAATTAATTTAAGTATGATTAATTAATTGTAATTAATTAAGGATTAATGTAATTAATTATAGTTAATTAATCAATGAAGGATCATTAATTATTTTAATTAATGATAGTAATTAAAGGTTAATTACTGAATATGGTTATGGATAATTACTTGAATATGACTACAGGATAATTAATCTAGGGAGATTAATTTAAGAAGATCATTAAGGAATGATAAATGAATTTGATTTGTGATAAATCAATGAAGTAGGATTAAGATAATCCAAGTGGTTAAAGGATAGTAATTAATTTAATTAGAGGTTAATTAAATTGATTAACAGTTAATCAATTCTGCTTTGGATGATTGGTTGATATTGAATGATTGATATTGGATGTTGGATGATATTGATGATTGATATTGGGTGTTGGGTTGATAATGGATGATTTGGATGTTTATGATATATGTGATATGCTGCTTTATGAAATGAATGTTAATATGAATTATCTATTGTGATAATGTTATTCATCTACCTGTTATATATCATCCTGTATATAAGTTTTAAAACTGTTTAAATCCCTTAAGTACAACTTGGACATTAAAATGGCGTTTGGTTTCGATGAGACCGGGATCGGGTTTCCATATTTGGAATCCGAAAACCACATCGATTCCAATTAAACGTTAGGTCGTTAATCCAAGTGGAGCAAGTGAAGACTCGAGGTGTAAGGGCTATACGTCAGTATAACTCTGTGGGTGATTCCGTAATGAGTTTGACGGAATAGTACTTATAGATTCGAGATGGAGATTAGAGTGCAAGGGCTATGGTCGTTGACTCTGAGGGTGATTCCAATATGAGTGCAACGAGATAGTGCCTTCGGTTTCGTTCGAACCCGGAACGAACTTGTATGGATTGAATGCTTTCAGCACATCGTCAGGCGGACGATGAGCATTCTAAGTTAGATATGTTCTATAAAGGTAATCGCAGCCTCAAGCCTCATCAACCGGGAATGGCTAAAACAGGGGAGGTGCAGCAAGGCTTCGTGGGTAGCCCCCACTTGAGAGCAAGATTTACCCCTGTCTAGAGGTCCCTTTTTATTTCGGCTGTGTGGGGCGGTTGAATTCCGGACAACCGCCGGGGTTGTCTTGTTCGGAACTATCCAGTAAGGGATGGGTCCGGCCTTGTGTTGCAGGGGAGTTAGGGTGGCTCCTCGGTACGGTGATCTAGGCCACGTACTGTGACGGGCGGTACCCCAGTAGCCCTGCCATTGATGGAATCCATAATCCAATAAGTGCCTGTACGGTTTTGATTGTGCCCAACTATGTTGGAACGTGAGATGTAAGCATTCCAGCTATTTCTGTATTTTATTTTGAAAACCCTAGACACTATTATAATATCACTGGATTTCCTATCAAATGTTTTGGTTAGCGTAAGGTAAAAAACTTTTCCATGTTTATGTGTGGGAAGTCTTACGTGATACCCTTTCTTTTCAAAGGTTTTTCTAAAGTTAAGCAATCTTAAACCGTTTACTCACACCAGACCCCTGTCTGACCCGAGTGTTTATTTTCTGTTTTATTAAACTCTTGGGTACTCATATTACGTATGAGTAGTCAAGTGATTCAGGTTAGCTTGACGAATTCTGGAGGAGTAATGGAGCAGGAGGCTTCGACGTGTAGATATATATTGGTTCCGCTGTGTTTGGTATCTGTTTCTTCTGTTGTACTTGAGTTGTATGAGTTAGACAGATGTTTATAACTGTCTAATATGTGTTGTATAGTTGTGTAACTCTGATGTAATCTGATACTATGTAATATTTTATTTGATATATTATATTTTATTCGTTCCGCTGTGAGTTCTCTGATGTTGTTTGTGTTCTTCTTTCTCTTTCTTTTCTTCTTCTATCCCTTTCTTTCTTCAAAATGATGCGATTTCCTGGAGATAGGAAGTCGGGTCGTTTCAGTTGGTATCAGAGCTGTAGGTTGAGTGAATACCTAGGCTCTGAAGTGTGTTTTTCTTTAGGGAGCGTTAGGTTGAGTGAATACCTAGGCTCTGTAGTGGTGTCTTTCTTGAGAGAGCGTATTTGTAATTTTTATATATAACTATATATATATTTATATCTACCTGATCGGTTGGGTTATCTGTTCGGATTTTCCAACATAAGTTATAGAGGTAGATAGTGGAGTAGTGGTGTTTGTGTGTAACACGACTACCACTCAAGGATGAGTTCCTTATGTTGAGGTTGGAAGTTTTGACGAGACTGTAAATCTAATACCGTCTCGAGTGAGATTTGTTGTTTGGAGTGAGAGAGTTTCTCTGATATCCGAAGGGAATCTTTTGAAGATTCGGAATGTATCTTTGATATGTAAGTTTGGATTTCGCTCGGGCGAGCGAATTATTCTTGAGTTTGGATTTGATGGAAGTGCAGAGTAAGTGATAATATCTTGATAACTGCGTGATGAGATGCAGTCTCCTTGGATATTTTCAGAAGGTGTTTTCTCTTGAAGTAGTTTTAAAGGTGGTTGAGGAGCAGTCTTTACCTGCCTCAGGGAAGGCTCGTCTGTGTAGTAGTTATCTGGATCTTCAGTATGGAAGTTGGCTGTTATGGAATATGAGACTAAGGTCTATGAGCTGTTTTGCTTCGACATAGTCTCATTTGTTATTCTTTAAGAAGAGCGAGATGTTGGTGCTTGGTTTGTAGGCTGAGTTTCTTTTGGGTTGTCTACCAACTCGGAGGTCCATTGTGGGGTTTGTAGATGGATTTGGTCTTTGAGAAGCATTTGGATTTAGAAGTTTGTGGATAGCTGTGGTAGCAGTGCAACTCGAAGTGTTCGGTGTGCTGACGAGTGGATCTTTTAGCTTTGCAGTATCATCGAAGTTGAGTTTGGAAGCAGCAGTGTTGATTGTTTCTCGGATGGTTCAGGAATCTTTGTGGTTCTTCTTGTAGCAGTCCGAGCAGTTGGTGGAAGTTTTCTTGAAGAATTAACCTTGTTTGGAAAAGCTTAGAGCTATTCTAATTGGTAAAGAGAGGACAGTTTCTTTGGAACTCGGATTAGATTGGATCGCAAAAAGTAACTTGCGATTGGTTTGGAATGTTCTTGAGCATTCTTTTGTTTGAGACTGAGGATTCTCATGATGAAAGTAGGAGCTGCTAGAGTAATCAGTAGTTTGACTGCATCTGGAGTTGAGTTCCGTATTGTTTGGTTCCAGAAGTGATTTGGTGGTTAGCCTAGTAGAAGAGTTTGTGAAGCAGCTCAAGAATTTATTCTTGGAATTTGGATTTGGTTGGATCTTGTTTTGAATTGGATTCTGTAGTAAGTTGTGTGACCGAGTAGGATGTGTCACCAAGATTATATGGATTTGATGAACAAAGTTTCCGGTATATTGGATAAGTTATACTTGTGTTCATCAACAGTATTCTCCTCTATTTCAGAATCAGAGTTGTGCAGCGGAAGCGAGGTAGCAGCTGTGCAATGAAGGAATAAGTTATGTTGCTATTGCTTGAATAGTAGAAATTGTGTACTGGATTTCGACGGATTTTGGAAGAATTTTCCGTTGGATAGGATCCTGAAGCTAGTTTGGTTTGGTCTAGTTGTTTCTGAAAGTATCAGCATAGGTTGAGCTGATCAGGAAGAGATTGGCAGTCCAGAATTGTCTGTTGAGTTATACAGATATGAGATAAGGAGTTTGGTATTCGAAGTTGGAGACTTCAGTGCTGTTAGATTTCTCTGGTTAAGAGAGCAGACATTGAGTAAGATTGGTTGGGTAGTGCTTTGGCATTTGAGATTTCTTGTCTGAGCTCTGATAAGATAAGATTTGTTATCTATGAGATTGAATTGCCAGTTTGGATAGCTGGAATTCATTGAATTTCACGTATCTCTGAGGGAGTACGTGTATGATTCATCGATGGATTGTTGAATCTGCAATTCAGTTGGAATTGGATGTTGTGCTGGGCTTGAGTATAATCTGATATTCTGTTCAGATTGATGGATCTAGAGAAGAGTGGAGCTCTGGATTTAGATGGTGTAGCTTGTTAGTTTAGCTTTGGTGGAGCGAGTCTCCCGGTAAATTTTTTTACTTGGGGAAACTCGAGATAGTATTAGAGTTTTATTCTGACGTATGTCAGGATAATTAGTTAAGTTTGTTTGTGTGATTGATTGTTTTGGTTGTTAGTAATTGGTTGTTAGGAATGCTTTGTTAATTGAAATTAAAATCTTTGCTGGGTTATTAAATTAACTTTGCTTTTAAATTTCGGGGACGAAATTCTTTTAAGGGGGAAGGATTGTAACGACCCGGAATTTTGGGCAATAAGAATTTAATAATCTGTGTAAATAATTTAATTGATTTGATAATTTTCTTTGTAATTTTAATTTAAATTGGCTTAATTAATCTTTTAAAGGTTAATAAATTTTAAACTAACAATATTGATAAGAGTTATTTTCAAAAGCTAATAAAATTTTATTCTGTTTATAATATATGTTGATATATATTGTGAATGGGAATATCTTTTGTTTTAAATTAAAAACTGAATTTTCAAATTGTAATATATGTAAGCTTATGTTCTAATTTGATATTGTTTTGAAAATCTAATCTTAATCTATCAATAATGTAGGTATGAATGAATATTGCAATTTTAAAAGTTTTGTTTTAAATTCAATAAGATTTTCAAAGGATAATTTAGTTTGATTTAATTGTTTCAAATGTAAGATTGTGATTTATTTTTAAATAAAATAGTTTCAAAAGAATTTAAACAAGTCTTGTTTTGTTTTGGTTTTGTTTTAAAATGTTTAGATTTAAAATGTTTAGGTATAATGTTTAGGTTCTTTTAAAACACATGTATAAGATTTATTTATATTATAATTAATTTTCTAACATTTTCTTTAAAGGATTTATTTCATATTCACATATGTAAATATTCATTTATAAAAGCAAATTAAAAATTTTAGTTTATGTTTACATTTAAATTTAATAAAAGTTTATTTTAATACTTAAAAACATGTGTAACCCTATCAATTATCTTAATAACACTTGTTAACTTTTAAAATATGTTTAAGACACTTGTCCAATTTAAAAACAAGTGGCAATGTTTTCATTGTAATTTTTAATAAATGTATTAAGAAGAAAAATCAGTTTTCTTAAAAACTTTCTTTCTTCATTCTTTCATTTTTTAATGGCAAATCTGAAAACTTAGAATGAAACCTGCATTTCTAAAATTCTACTTCAACCTGCAACTCAATCTGCAACCTTTCAAAATTTGCAACCAAACTGCATTTCTCAAATCTTCAATCTGCAACTAAATTAAATGACAACCTGCAAATCAAAGATTCTTGAAGGCATGCAGAGGATTTCCAAATGCAAGCAAATCAAAGGAAATTTAAAACATCAATCTGAAGCAATATTCAAATCTGCATTTAAATGAAGTTCAACTACAATTTCAACATCAACAAGTTGGAGCATGCATGCAAATCAAACAGTTTTTCAAATTTAATGTTCAAAAGCCTGGAACTAAATTCTGCTCTACTCTGCAAAGTCAAATCAGGTGAGTAAATGTTTTAAAAACAGTTTAAATTGGTTTTGATTATAATGCATGTGATAATTTGTGAGTTGATCCTGGTGATTGCATGAAATATTTTGTATTGACATTATTGAATTTATGGATGGGTGCATACATGAATGATAGGTCTGTATATGTATATGTTATACTCTGTTACCTGTTCTTTCCAGACCCAGATTTATATTCAAAAATTCCAATCTCCCTATAACATTAATATTGGACATAGATGGTTAAATGAAAGTTGTTTGTTTTTGATTTATGGTAATTTTAAAAATGGTTTCTGAGATTTTTAATTCACAAATAATGGATAAAATAAGTTTATACAGTGAAGCTTGGCTGCATGTCAAAATTCGATATCCTCAATTTCTGATTTGGGATATATAGTTGGATTTGTTGTTAAAAATGATGAATTTTAACATACATTTTAAATTTTTAAAATGAATATCCAAATGGGAATTTAGGGATGATCATTTTAGGCAAATTAACAAATTTCTGATGCTCAACGTGTTGGATGCAGCTGTAATTTGGATTGAAGCTTGATTACTGATCTAGGATTATGGGAAAAATACAAAATAATTTTTCTATTGATTGAATTGATCGAATTTGGTTAAACTAGGGTTATTTTGGCTGTTGGGTTCGGCTGTTTTTGCTTGGCCTTTGCGTCACGAATGGAGAACCGAGGGGGTGTCGCGAGGATGGAGTAGGAGGCTGTGGTTGTGTCGAATTGATGAGGATGGTGGCGAGTTCAACGTCGTCGAGATGAAGCGTTGGTGATAGGATTTTCTGTTTCGACGCAGCTGAAGCCTTCGAGCTTTTACGTCAATTGTTAATTCGAGTAAGTTTTTTTGGACCTGGGTTTGAATATTGGATCGTGCGCGATAGGGTGATCGTTTCCGATGGTGGCGGCGACGTAATTTAGCCGGAGATGGCGTGCTAGGTGCACGAGCACTGTCGTGTGCACGGCATTGAATCAGGATGTTTTGTTCGTTGGGGAAGAAGGTTTTTTCTCTCGAAGAGTTGCTCGCGTATCTATCGCGATGTACTCGGAGCAGCTAGGTTTTTGTTTAGCTTGGTGAGGGTCTCGTGTTTTGCCGAGACTTGCTCGAGTTCTGGATTGTTGTTGTTCGTAGTGTTGTGTTTTTGAGTTGGAAATTTTAACCCTATAGGTTATAACTAGATTGTAAGATAAACTCGAGAGGAACAATGTAAAAATTCAACACTAAATTATAGATAAGTTTATATAGGAAACTAAGGATTAATTTTGTTATTTTAAAATGGAATTTGAATTTAATTATTAAACCTAAGTTTAAATTTGAAGTAATACTTTTAATAACAAAGTTTTCAAAATTTATTTTAAATAGAGATGTTTTAATGGTTAATTAAAGTATTTTAATTTGATTTTAAATCCCTTATTTTCAAATAAGGTTGTGATTGTGATTTTGGAAATCTATATTGAATACTTTGTTTAAGTGTCAAAACTTGATTTAATTCAAATAATTTATTATAGAAATAAATAACGTTAATTTATTTGGAAAATTAACTTAAGAATACTTATTTGTTAATAAGTTAAGTTGGATTAAGATTTATGGTTTTCTTAATTTATTAAAGATTTTTCTTTAATATTAGATATTAATTGATTAATTAATTATTTAATTTATTTTAAATAATTAGTTAATCGTTTATTTAATTTTCACTTAATTATGAATTAATTAAGTATGTTTACTTAATGAAGTAATTAATGGTTAATTTTTGAATGTGATTAGAACGTTAATTACTTAGGGAAGTAATTAGAGAAGTTACTCATGGTAGAAATTAATTGGAAATGATTAATGGGATCACTTAATGTTATCAATTATGGAATTGATTAACTTAATTGTTTTAAAGTTAATTAATTAGGAAGCGATTAATTAATTATTGAATTAAGAATTATTTGATAATATAATTAATTATTTGTTAAGTAATTAATTAAGGAAGTAATTAAGATTTATTAATAAAAGTAATTAAGAGTTAATTACTTAATTTATTTAAGTTAATTAATTAATGTGATTAATTAATTAATAAATGAGATTAAATAAAGATTAATTACTAAGTGTAATTAATTTAAATTGTAATTAACTATTAAGGTAATTAATTAAGGATTAATTATTGATTAATAATTACTTAATAAAGAAACCAGGATTAATTAATTGGATTAATTAATCAAGAATTAATATAATTAAATTAGAAGTTAATTAATTAAGAAGTTAATTAATTAAGATAAGTAATTACAGATTGTTAATTACTGTTTATGGATAATGAGATGATTAATTACAAATTAATTATTTAATTAATTAAAGGATTATTAATTAATAAAGATTATTAATTAATATAATTAATGAAGTAATTAATTTATGTAATTAATTTAAGTATGATTAATTAATTGTAATTAATTAAGGATTAATGTAATTAATTATAGTTAATTAATCAATGAAGGATCATTAATTATTTTAATTAATGATAGTAATTAAAGGTTAATTACTGAATATGGTTATGGATAATTACTTGAATATGACTACAGGATAATTAATCTAGGGAGATTAATTTAAGAAGATCATTAAGGAATGATAAATGAATTTGATTTGTGATAAATCAATGAAGTAGGATTAAGATAATCCAAGTGGTTAAAGGATAGTAATTAATTTAATTAGAGGTTAATTAAATTGATTAACAGTTAATCAATTCTGCTTTGGATGATTGGTTGATATTGAATGATTGATATTGGATGTTGGATGATATTGATGATTGATATTGGGTGTTGGGTTGATAATGGATGATTTGGATGTTTATGATATATGTGATATGCTGCTTTATGAAATGAATGTTAATATGAATTATCTATTGTGATAATGTTATTCATCTACCTGTTATATATCATCCTGTATATAAGTTTTAAAACTGTTTAAATCCCTTAAGTACAACTTGGACATTAAAATGGCGTTTGGTTTCGATGAGACCGGGATCGGGTTTCCATATTTGGAATCCGAAAACCACATCGATTCCAATTAAACGTTAGGTCGTTAATCCAAGTGGAGCAAGTGAAGACTCGAGGTGTAAGGGCTATACGTCAGTATAACTCTGTGGGTGATTCCGTAATGAGTTTGACGGAATAGTACTTATAGATTCGAGATGGAGATTAGAGTGCAAGGGCTATGGTCGTTGACTCTGAGGGTGATTCCAATATGAGTGCAACGAGATAGTGCCTTCGGTTTCGTTCGAACCCGGAACGAACTTGTATGGATTGAATGCTTTCAGCACATCGTCAGGCGGACGATGAGCATTCTAAGTTAGATATGTTCTATAAAGGTAATCGCAGCCTCAAGCCTCATCAACCGGGAATGGCTAAAACAGGGGAGGTGCAGCAAGGCTTCGTGGGTAGCCCCCACTTGAGAGCAAGATTTACCCCTGTCTAGAGGTCCCTTTTTATTTCGGCTGTGTGGGGCGGTTGAATTCCGGACAACCGCCGGGGTTGTCTTGTTCGGAACTATCCAGTAAGGGATGGGTCCGGCCTTGTGTTGCAGGGGAGTTAGGGTGGCTCCTCGGTACGGTGATCTAGGCCACGTACTGTGACGGGCGGTACCCCAGTAGCCCTGCCATTGATGGAATCCATAATCCAATAAGTGCCTGTACGGTTTTGATTGTGCCCAACTATGTTGGAACGTGAGATGTAAGCATTCCAGCTATTTCTGTATTTTATTTTGAAAACCCTAGACACTATTATAATATCACTGGATTTCCTATCAAATGTTTTGGTTAGCGTAAGGTAAAAAACTTTTCCATGTTTATGTGTGGGAAGTCTTACGTGATACCCTTTCTTTTCAAAGGTTTTTCTAAAGTTAAGCAATCTTAAACCGTTTACTCACACCAGACCCCTGTCTGACCCGAGTGTTTATTTTCTGTTTTATTAAACTCTTGGGTACTCATATTACGTATGAGTAGTCAAGTGATTCAGGTTAGCTTGACGAATTCTGGAGGAGTAATGGAGCAGGAGGCTTCGACGTGTAGATATATATTGGTTCCGCTGTGTTTGGTATCTGTTTCTTCTGTTGTACTTGAGTTGTATGAGTTAGACAGATGTTTATAACTGTCTAATATGTGTTGTATAGTTGTGTAACTCTGATGTAATCTGATACTATGTAATATTTTATTTGATATATTATATTTTATTCGTTCCGCTGTGAGTTCTCTGATGTTGTTTGTGTTCTTCTTTCTCTTTCTTTTCTTCTTCTATCCCTTTCTTTCTTCAAAATGATGCGATTTCCTGGAGATAGGAAGTCGGGTCGTTTCACCAACAAAACAATGTTGAAGAAAATCCTCTTCAAGTTGAAGTTAATGTTCCACAAGAACAAATTCAACAACCTCAAAATGAATTGCCATTAAGAAGATCCACTAGGGAAAGAAGAAATGCTATTCTGGATTATTATGTTGTATTTCTTCAAGAGTTAGAGGATAATAATGGATTGATGGAAGATGATCCTATCAACTTTCACCAAGCCATGCAAGATATTAATTCTCAAAAGTGGATTGAAGCTATGAATGAAGAGTACAAATCAATGCAAGACAATAAAGTTTGGGATCTTGTCCCTTTACCTGAAGGTAAGAAGCCCATTGGTTGTAAATGGATATTTAAAACCAAGAGGGATGCAAAAGGTAAAGTGGAAAGATATAGGGCTCATCTTGTAGCAAAAGGTTTTACTCAAAAGGTGGGCATTGATTTCAAAGAGACTTTCTCTCCGGTTTCATCGAAAGACTCTTTTAGAAAAATTTATCACTCGTTGCACATTTTGACCTTGAGTTGCATCAAATGGATGTTTAGACTGCATTTCTCAATGGAGACATTGAGGAAACAATTTATATGGTGCCAACGAAAAACTTTGTGGTCGAAGATCCAAAGAATATGGTTTGCAAACTAAAGAAATCCATTTATGGACTCAAACAAGCTTCTCGTCAATGGTACCACAAATTTCATAATGTAATTACCTCTTTTTGGTTTTGAGGCAAACATCGTTGATAACTGTGTGTATCACAAGTTTAATGGGAGTAAATTTATATTTCTATTATTATATGTTGATGATATATTGCTTGCCAGCAATGATTTAAATATGTTGCATGAAACTAAGAGATTTCTTTCAAATAATTTTGAAATGAAAGATCTTGGTGATGCCTCTTTTGTATTAGGGATCCAAATACATCGTGATCGTTCACGAGGCATTCTTGGATTGTCACAAAAGAACTATATAGAAAAGGTGCTTAAGAGATTTGGCATGCAAGATTGTAAACCAGGTGATACCCTCGCTAAAGGAGATAATTTTTGTCTCAAACAATGCCCTAATAACATCCTTGAAGTTAATGAAATACGGAAGATCCCTTATGCATCTGCTATAGGGAGTCTAATGTATGCTCAAGTATGTACGCGTCCAAATATTGCGTACATTGTAAGAGTGTTAGGCAAGTATCTTAGTAACCCTGGAATGGATCATTGGAAAGCAGCAAAAAGGGCTATGAGGTATCTTCAAAGAACAAAGGACTATATGCTTACATATAGAAGATCAGATCAGTTGGAGATCATTGGGTATTCTGATTCTGACTTTGCTAGATGTTCGGATAGCAGAAAATCCACTTCAGGATGCATATTTATGTTGAGTGGAGGGGCTATATCATGGAAGAGCATTAAGCAAACGCTTATAGCTTCTTCCACTATGGAAGCAGAGTTTGTGGCTTGCTATGAGGCATCTAATCATGAAAAATGGCTGTGAAATTTTGTCACTGGGATGCGCATATAGATAATATTGAAAGACCACTAAAGTTGTTTTGTGACAATAGATCAGCAGTATTATATTTTAATAACAATAGAAGCTCAAGTAAGTCAAATTACATTGACATCAAGTTTCTAGTTGTGAAGGAAAGAGTGCAAAATGGGTTAATATCCATAGAGCATATTGGGACAAATTCCATGTTAGCGGATCCACTTACAAAAGCATTACCACCCAAGGTCTTTCATAAGCATGTTGCTAAAATGGGTGTATCTTTTATGTAAGAATATTTTGGTTTAGGGGGAGTTTGTACTAAGTCATTTCTTTTGTGACATTTCTCTATATTTTGATGGTGGATATGCTTCAGTTTTTCTGATCAGAAATAAACTTTAATTGCACTCAAATTATTTATATATGTTTAGATTTTGATCTCATTAAAGTAAAGTAGGACCAGTTGGAAATAGACATGTAAAGATCACATTTCATGTAATTTCCATGCTACACATACATGATTGATCTATGTCATTTGATTATATTGATATACGTGACCATTAATGGGTTTAGTTACACTAACAATAATGAAAACCGCTTTGATCCTATGTTAACACAATCAATGGATGAGATTGTTTTGGATATACCATATTGTCAAGATAGATATTTGAGAGCTCATAAAGTTAAATACATTCTATAAGGTTACATATATGGCCCATGGGGAGATTGTTGGAATAATTCAGCATTATGGGGCCACATATTTTAATATTTGAATGTATGGGCTATCTTGGGATTAAGTTTAATTATGTGATCTATTTGGATTAAACACAACAAGACTTAAGGGGTATATTCGTCATGTAAATTTATAATGTGTGGATACCAGAGTGACAATTTTAGTTTGTTGAAGGGCCGAACTGAAAAATGTCACACACTATATATATGGGGTTATGGTCCCCAAATTACACAAGTCTTATCATATTCTCTCCACCCTCTTCTAAAGAGAATTTTCAGATCTAAGCTTGTGTCAATTTGGAATATCTAAAACCAAGTTGATCTTCTTTTTGCAAATATCAATGAATTCAGGCACGACTTCTGCTGAACTATTTAATTTCATATATTTGTTTCTCGATAGAATCAATATGGGTTTTATGTATTCAGATCTAGAATTTATTTATTTATTACAACAATTTTAACCACAAAATCATTATTGGATATTTCATCGTTACCTTTGTTATATTTGTAAAGATGCAAAATGAAGAAGCTTAGAATCAAGTGGCCAGGTAAGGGTGAAAAATTGAAACTACCTAATCTAGCATAAAGCAGACAAACATCACTCCTAATAACATGTCATCTTATTCTTTCATTAGTCATACATTTCCATCAAATTATAAGGTACATATGTTGTACATAAGAGTATCATTTGGTAAATGTAGCCAAGCATTTAATTTTCAACAAATAGTAGAAGTTGAATAGGGATGAATTGCTTTTTATCTTTTAACCAAGTAATTTATCTTTTAATTTTCAAGATGTACCATGATTTGTGAAAATTTGATAAGATTATTCTCCTTAATTTTTTTTTGGATTGGATTATGTAGCAGGACCGATTACATTGGATGTCTCGATGGTTACTTAAAAACAAAGCATAGATTGTTAATATGGTTCTACTTTCTATTATCTAAATGTGATCTTTATAGGACCAAATTCACCTATGGCAGCTGCACAAGTTTAAACATTTTTTGCATAATTTTTTTAATCTCACTGCAAGTATTCTTGAGTGAATATACAGGCTCACATGATGACAAAGGACAAATGTCTATGATACACAAAGTCATATGCAGCTTGGATAGCAATAAGTGATTGCATTAAAACTATTGTGGCGCAAGTTTAATTCCACGACTGTAACTTTTCTACCTTATCTTTTGTATTTCAAGAATTGAAATTCCAATGGAACTTTCTATCTCTTACCTTCATAGTGCATTAGACCCTTAATGTAACCATAGGATGATCTGAATTTAGTTATTGATTTTAATAAGCAATAACCAATCTATTGTTATCAGTAATTTGTTAGGAAATTACATAATTTGATATAAGGGGATGATACTAGAGACATGTCTCCTTCTATCTATGCATGCTTCATAGATTCCAATTAAGGGTTTATATTATTTATGCATGCTTCACAGTTTCCAATTAAGGGAGCTAAAGACTCCAATGTGATCTTTAAGTGATGCATCCCAAACTGGCCATAATAATAATAATTTATTAGAAGCTATCTTTCAAATTACAAATATAAACATGGTCATATATAAGAATCACCTTTCAAATTGAAAAAGCCACGGCGAAAATCATATTCATTAAATTCTCACAGTGGTAAATAGAAGATGAATAGATAAATCCACGTTATGAAGTGATAATATATTTAGATAAATTTTTGCTCACAGCCTGCTCTAGCTGAAAGCGCATATGCATTTATAACTACAATCATTATTTCCATTTGTAGTAGTATAAAATAAAATAAAACAAAAGAAACTAACGATAAAACTTTAATATTATCATGGTTCTATAACAATTCTTCAGTTGTGTTAGTTCGTGGGTCATTGCTTTAGGTTCAGTTTATGTTGGTAAAAGCATTATCAAATCTACTTCCAGTGGTGCAACTATAAATGCATGAACATTTTGATTAAATGCAGGCCCACCTATACATGCATATATGGTCGTATATATAAACTTACTATAACATGTATAATTTATTAAGTTATATATGTGTGTGTATATATATATTTGTATGTAATTATTTAATAAAAAACTTTTAATTAATGTAAGTATAGCATTTATAATTATGTAAGATTTAAGAAAAACTGCATTTTATTACCCATAATATAGGACTGACCACATCATTGTGTTGTAGATTCATTTCCTGATATATATATATGTGTGTGTGTGTGAAAACATAAAAATAGATTCCATGCTTTACTGGATTCGGAGGGCAACTATGTGTATGACCGACAAGAACTTATTTAACAAGCTCAATCTTACTATGCTACATTGTTCAATGGTCAAACAAGGGGTGATTGTCCACCTATTCAGCCAAGAAAATTTGTAAATGATGAAGGGAAAAGGTACCTATCTGCAACAGTTGATCTCTCAAGAATCCAAGAAGTAGTTTTTTCCATAGATGACTCCAAGAGCCCTGGCCCCGATGGCTTCACTGCAAAATTCACTAAATTGCATTGGGAGGAGACGAAGGTTGTTTTTTTTCTTCTGCTATTACCTCTGTTTTCCAGTCTAGGAAGTTGCATCATTGGTTGAATCATAATTTCATCACCCTTTATTTATGTATGTCAAAAAAATCACGTTGTTTTTATTCATCCTAAAAATGTGATTAATTACCTTCCTAAATGAAACAAATAGTACCAGTTAAGGTTGTGCTTATATTCGTTGCATTGTATATTTGGCACATTAATTGCTCATATGTTTGGCATAAGTGAAGCTGTTTGCACATTTTCATACTACTATAACAGTATGCATTGATGTTTCAATTAATGCATATTGTCTCGAATATAAAGGCTATTTAATTAGGGTATTATTATGCTTTAATTTTAATTTTAAGTTAGTAATTTATTTAAGTAAATGAGAGTCAATGACGTTTGGAACCAATGGTCCTAACGAATACTTTTGTTTCTTTGTTCTAAAATTTAATTACAAAATTTTAAGTATGATTAATATTTTTGTTAACTGTAAATTTGGAGAAGTTTGGAGGGTGTATCCTACATTATTTTTTATTTAGTCCCAAACAATGTTTTTTCGGCAAACATCGCTATTTGTTATCTTGACATTTATGCAGAGTAGCTAGAGTACCTAGATGGTGACAATCATCATCAGATTCCTTTGAAAAAGACTTGGCCTCTGTGGATCTTCGATTGTGTTCAGATGCCATTTTTAAGGGTTCTTTTAGTTTGGCTATTTGAAATATATTTTTTACTTAGTTTGTGTTTTCCATGTTCTCACTGGTCATTCTTATCTCTCTGACCTTTTTTAATGTTATGGCAGAGGAGATTAATTCTCAAGATGGGAGTTGAATTATATAATACCTTGAGGATTATTATGCTTGAAGTTTAAGAATTGACTTTCTAAAATGAATATCAATGGAAAACTCATTAGCCTCCTTATAAATCTATATATGAACAAGCCTTTCCTTCTAAAAGCGGCTAAAAATTTATAATTCAACTTTAGTTTTTACAGTATGGAAATAAATTAGCTATTATACGCATGTTGTGATAACCCTGATTTTAGGGCATTTGATAATCGGTAATTAACAGGTTTTAGATGTTGAAACACTGATGTATATGTTGAACCAATGAAATTTTGATGATTAAGAATATTTGTATATAAATATTAATTCGATAATCTCCTGATATAATTATTTAAATTGGCAAAATTTATCTTTTCAAAAACAAATAAAATATGTATTTGTTTATGTGTGTGTGTATATATATATATAAGTAGATTGTATATAGAATTTTAATTTGAAATTCAAAATAAATATCTTAAAAAAATAAATTAGATTTAAAGTAATATATATGTGATTTTTATTAGTGTATAATTTAGTTATAAATCATGTTCTTTTAAATAGTTTAAATATCAATAAAGGTAAATGTATTTAATAAAAAATTAAAAATATAATATTATATTATTTAAAAACATAAATAAATGCAAAATGACATTTTTATGCTAAGTAACATAAAAACTAACAAGTGTAGCTTAATTACATCATATAAATACAAGTGTTAACACAATTTGATCATGCAATTAACAAGTGCCAAAAAATTTAATTTCCTTTTATTTCTTTTAAAATAACAAAATCAGGCTATATATATACATATATTCTCCTACTTCCTCGTTTTTCTTTTATTCAAAAACAAAACCTAGAAATTAAAAAAATAATAGATACAAACCTGTACAAACCAGAGATAAAAGAAATAATCAAACAACAGTCTTTCACAAATCTCAGTTAGATCATCTCAAGAAAAGATTCAAACTCAACATAAAGTTTTCAAGATCAGCAATCAAAGAAACAAAGTAAATCAAGCTTTAATCAAAGTACAAGATCAAAACAATTTCCAAGTTTCGATTTTTAAAGATCAAAAACATTTTCGAGGCTCTCTGTTTTCAAAGTGCAGGTGAGTAAATAAAGCTTTAATCTGTTCAAAACTTGTGCATGTGATAGATATTTGAAATGATGATGTGTTCATTGTTTGCATGAATGAAATTATGCTTGCATGTTTATAAATATGTAGATGGATAAGTGTGCATGTCTATATATATATATATATATATATATATATATATATATATATATATATAACACATCTCTGTTTAAAGTCAACAGGTTAAACCAAAGTATAAATTCAAAATCTCTTTCCCAAATCTCTTATTTCCGATGATGTTTAAACAAAAAAGTATTTAGATTAACAAGATCTAAGATTTAAAAATATTTTTATGTATAATAAGTTTGAATTTGTCAGGAAAATAGGAAAATACAATGGAAATCTAAAACATATTAAATTTGAACATCATGTTTCTTTGATTCACCTGTGTAATTTGAATCATCTTCGAAAATCATGAATTTTAAAAGTTAAATCCAGATTTTTAGTGTTGAATTGAGAGAGGAATCTTGGGTTGATCAGAATTTGGGTTTTGAGCATTTTCTGGTGATCGAAGGGCTCGGGGTGGTCGGGATCGGGGCTGGAGGTAGGAGGGAGGTTGACGAACTAGGGAAAAATAGTCACAGTGTTTTTAGATCATCATGGCGACGGTGCATCGACGAAGTAGGGTTTAGTCTAGGTTGGGAATTTGGTTGCTGCATCGTCACCGAAGCAACGAACACATCTGGTGTGGGGGAAATGAAGCATGGGTCTTTGGTGAACCTTTGGACGGAGTCTCGTAGGTGCTGGTGGTCGGAGGTGTCAGGTCGAGGTGGATTTTTGAGTCGATGGTTTCTGTTCCATTTAGTCCTCGATTGCTCCATTTTGATCGAGTGTTTAGGTTGAAGTTCATATGGTCGGGATCGAAGGTGGAGGTGATCATCGTTGTGCTTGAGGTAGCGGTGGTCGGAGTCGCTTGATCATCGGTGCACGTGCACATGTGTTAGTGGGTTTGGGTTTATGGAAGAAGGTATTGTCTCAGGTGTTGACTCGGGAAGAAGAAGTTATGGCTCGAGTATGGCTTCGGGTTGTTTACGTGGGTTTCAACTTGTAGAACTGTTTTAAAAAAATTTAACAAAATATAACAGGTTTTGGAAAAAAAAAGTACTCGGGTTTTTTATCGGGTTAGCCTCGGATTTATCTCGGGTACATGAAGTTTCTGTTTTAAAAACTTTAAACAAATCAAGTTTAAATTAATTTCTTAATTAATTATTTTATATAATAATTGTTTAGTTAAGTTTGGATTAGTTAAAGGTTTTGAATGAATTATTTTAAATTAATTAAGTTTAAAATGTTTTGATATACATATAACCTTTATTTAAGGTTTATTTTTTTAAATAAATTTAATAATTAAATAGTTAATTAAGGAAATGAAATGATTTCAATTATTAATTAACTTAAATATCTTGATTAAATGTGTATGTTAATGATAATTAATTTCAAAGGTTTACTGAACAAAACTTAAATGTAATTAAGTTATTAAGTAAGATAAATTATTTATCTTGAATTAATTAAGTTGGTAATTAAAGGTGAACTAATTAATTTAATTAATTAAGGGTAATTAATTTATGAAATTAATTTAAGAATAATTACTTAATGAAGTAATTAAAGGATAACTAATTAAAGGATAATTAATTAATGTAATTAATTAAGGACTAACTAATTTACGTAAGTAATTAAGGTTAATTTATTAAGATGGATATTAAGGATGATCGATTAATTTCATCAATTAATTAAAAGAAATAATAAATGGTTTATAATTAATTAATGATTAATTAAGCAGGGTTTAAAAGTAGTTAAAGTAATTAAATTAATTTATTTGGAGATTTAATTAAATTAATTAGGAGCTGAACGAATAAATTGATCTAGCTTATAGATGATTGGATTATACTGAATGCCTTGAATTGTTTGATGTCCTTGATATGTGATGTTATGTGATATGATATGCCCGGATTGAACTGTGATAATGTAAGTTATCTATCTGTAATTGATTTGATGAGTGAATGTGAACCTCTGAATTGAATTGAAATTGTTTGTTTAAATAACTTGGACTCTAAGACGACATTTGAATTTCGAAGAGACTGGGGTCGGGTAACAGCAAATACCCAAAACCACTTCGGTTAGTAATCTACAATAATTCTTTATAGATGTGATTTTAGAATCAAATAGGCTGGAATGAAATAAAGTAAGAAACATGGCGATTTAAACTGAGTAACGGTTCTTAAATATTGTTTTATAATAAGTGATTGACTATAACAGGTTAAGAACTCGTAGTGAGGTACGAGTTACCCCGGAATTTTAAAAATGCTTTATAACCTTAATATTTCATATTATATGGGTTTACTTACGCTGGTTTCCAGCCTGACTTGGGTGTTACTTTAATGTAATGCTCGGGTCAGACCGAGTATTATAGAATTTCAGGTTAGGATGTACTGGAGCTCAGGAGACGAGCTGGATATCAAAGATGTATTGAGTATTACGCTGTGTATTAGAATTTGCATTGATTTTATTCAGGGACAAGTTGTTACAACCGTCCAGTTTATATTGTGAATGATTGTACTATGATGTATTGAACGTAAATTGATAGTTATAGTTTTTCTTGTAAATGCTATTATTTGGTATTATATTTTGATCCGCTGTGAATGTGAAATTCTGTGTTTTGTTTTCTGTTTCTTCTTCTAACTCTTTTCTTCTTTACCCTAACAAACTGGGATTTCCGGCGTTCGATCGCTCGGCACTTCTACAGTGAACGTATTAGTGTTGATTTTTCGAGGTCGAAAATTCTAGGTCGTTACAGTTGTATTAGAGCTGTAGATTAAGAGAGAACCTTGGCTCTGGTGGGGGATACTCATAAAGGATAGGGTCCATAGTACCCTAAAATGAGTTGAGTGTGTATATATATGAGAGCATGCATGTTATTTTCTTATATAAAGATTTTGAAAATGGTTTTAAATAAATGAATGATTTATATATAAGCTTATATTTTTATATATAAAGCAATAACTTTTATAATTATATATATATATGTAAATGTATGTATGTATGTATGTATGTATATGTATTCCAAATACGAATTGGATAATATGAATAGTAAGATAAGCTAGAAATGGATTCAAACCAGAAGATAAAATCTTGAAATATGTAGAAATGTTTTTAGAATTCTGAAATAAGTTACCCTAATTTTATTTTCCAACAAATTATGAGATAATATGTAGTGAATTGGTTTTCAGAGATGATAATCTTGGTCATTATCATAAAATGGTTGTTGTGTCTAACAATGGGATGTTTGTTTTCTAATAATAATTAATGATAAAGCAAAAATGGAATGTTCTAAGAAAGTAACATTTAAATAAGTATGACTTGTAAAATGAAAATGGATTGAAACTATGAAGTTTTAAAATCTAGGTCTAGAAAATTTGAATTGTTTTAAAGTGTTAAAAGATATAAGAAACAATATTTTTAAATGTAGGAAACTTATCTTAAAACAATAGTTGTGTGAAAATTTTAAAGAAATTTGTTTTGAATTAAAACCCAAGGTGGGTTAAAATTTAAAGTATAACTTGGTGTGCCAAGGAAATGAATATGTATATATGTGGGATATACATAATAACAAGTTGATTGGAAGTAAACACTAGGTGTTGAGGTTTGAATTTTTCCTGAAATGTGATAAGTTTTTGAGCTTATAAGTGAGAAGGGATATTGATAAGAAATTTGAAATTTGAAATGGAGAGTTCAAATTTAGTAAGGTTGACTGGATTTAATGAATTGAGATTTAACATAGGAAAGTTAAATAGTTGGTTTGAATGGGAGTTATGTGTGATCTCAAATCAAATATAAGATCATGAAATTGGTAATGGATGCTATTGATTGGTGTTGGGATAATTTGGATGTTTATTTACCTTGGCTTATCCTGATATCATCCTATTGTTATTAATTATATATGAAACTGAGAATTGGATCATTTTAATTAAATTAAGAAGTGGATCGAGATAATATATATCCATTACTGAAATTAAATGGAAATAACTTTAATTTGAAACTATTTAGATAATTTTGAATTTAAGAGATAAAGATTGAACATATGTTGATGGAATCACTTCGAACTTAAGATTTAAATGTTAAAAAGGAACTTGTAAACTAAAATTGTTAAGAATTGGGTTCAAAGTTAGAAGTCAAAATTAGTAATAAATTGTATTCCGAAGATTGAATTGTTTTTAAAAGTTTTGAACTCTTACTTGAACCTTAAAATAAGTTAAGTAAAGATAATCTAAAGTGAATACTAAAAATTTGTACTCAAAATTAAAAATTGATCAGAAATGGAGATTTGGGAAATTAAACAGTTTGGCTCTGAACTATTATTTTCAAATAAATTATTTTAATATAAACTGTTTTAAATCTATTTTCTTGGCTATTTACTATACAACCTTTCTTTTTAAAATCCAAACTATCTTGTACTTATTTTCCAACCACTATGAAACTAAATTTCTATTTTACAACAATTTTGCATCTATTTTACAAACTAATTACTATTTTATAACTATTTTGCAACTATCTAACTATTCTATTTATTTGGAGTTAATTAAATTAATTAGGAATTAAACAAATAAATTGATCTAGCTTACAAATGATTGATTATATTGAATGCCTTGAATTGTTTGACATCCCTGGTATGTGATGTTCTGTGATATGATATGCCTGTATTGAACTGTGATAATGTAAGTTATCTATTTGTGATTGATTTGCTGTGTGAATGTAAACCTCTGAATTGAATTGAAATTGTTTACTTAAACAACTTGGCCTCTATGACGACATTTGAATTTCGAAGGGACCGAGGTCGGGTATCAGCAAATACCCAAAATCACTTCGACTAGTAATCTACAATAATTCTTTATAGATATGATTTTAGAATCAAATAGGCTGGAATGAAATAAAGTAAGAAACATGGCCATTTAAATTGAGTAACGGTTCTTAAATATTGTTTTGTAATAAATGATTGATAATAAAAAGTTAAGAACTCGTAGTGAGGAATGAGTTACCCTGGAATTTTCAAAAATGCTTTATAACCTTAATATTTCATAGTAGATGGGTTTACTCATGCTGGTTTCTAGCCTGACTCGGGTGTTACTTTAATGTAATGCTCGGGCCAGTCCGAGTATTACATATTTTTAGGTTACGACGTACTGGACCTTAGGAGACAAGCTGAATGGTAGAGACGTATTGAGTATTTCGCTGTGTATTAGAATTTGCATTGATTTTATTTAGGGACAAGTTGTTACAACTGTCCAGTTTATATTGTGAATGATTGTACTCTGATGTATTGAATGTAAATTGACAGTTACAGCTTTTCTTGTAAATGCTATTATTTGGTAATATATTTTGATCCACTGCGAATATGAGATTCTGTGTTTTGTTTTCTGTTTTTTATTCTACCTCTTTTCTTCTTTGCCCTAACAATCTAGGATTTCCACTGTTCGATCGCTCGACACTTCTACAGTGAACGTATTAGTGCCAAATTTTCGAGGTCGGAAATTCCGGGTCGTTACACATGCACTACAAGTTTAGCTAACCATTTGTTTATTGAATATCATTAGATAGAAGACCTATTTTAGAAATTAAACTCAGATAAAAATATGCTTGGTGAAATCCTCTTTGATGCATGTAAAAATATAAAGCACATTTAACAAATTTATTAGTGTAAGTGCTCGTTGATATCGTTAAAAAATTTAAAGTGATTTAATTCTTTAATATAATCGTTGCTAAAAAATTTTGAGAAGAAGAAACAATATAATATTCCATCATTTAAGATTTCTCTTTATCTCATGTCCAATCTTATGATTTCCATCTATTTTGGCATTTGGGCTTGGGGTAATTTATTGCCTATGTAAAGCTGAAGTTCATTTTGGTTACATTAATTCAGTATACTTGGATATAAGACACTTCTCCATCTTTTCGAGAGAGATATGTATGTATTCTTACTTTTACATTTACATTCGAAAATGATAGATATATTAGAATATTATCAATTATAATGCTCACTGTTAAATCCCACAAAATCTATAACATGTTGCTTCCTTTTTTATTTTAAAGGAGAATGCCTATATTGTGCCATCATTCGTTTGTTTCATTTTCATAACTTAATCATGTGCATTCTGTCGGCTAATTCTTTATTGAAGTTTATTAGAAATTAGTTGATTATAAAATATTTGATATTTTATGGTGGTTTATTTATCAATGGAAAAATAATAAAAGTAAATCTAACGAATTATCGTAAACTGCATGGAAATATTTTTATCACCTAAGGATATTGTATATTTTGACAAAGAAACGTTTAGACAGATTAACAAGTCTCGGATGTGAAATTTAAAAAATCAACGTAAGAAATTGAGGCCAAGCAGTTTGAACACCGATTAGCTATATTTGTATGTACAAGTATTAGGGAAAAACCAGAGTATATTGATCGTCAAAAATCCCTTTATATGATTTTATTTCCGTTGTTTTTAGTAGTTATTCTATAAAAATATGACTCAACGATCAAATGCACGTCCACCTGGACGTGCGTATATACTCGTAAAAATGAGAATAAATTCATGTAAGTGGCTAATTATATTGTATGTTAGTTAGAGGGTATATGTAAAAATTTATAGAAATAATACAAGACAAAGGCATGTTAAAATATGTTTGTAGATATGGCAAAAACATGATCATATGGTAAAACAAGCTATGTATGTATATATATATATATATATATATATATATATATATATGAACTATATGCGTATACAAGGAGACAAAATGATGAATTCACATCTACTTAAGCATAAAAAAGATCAAATCACACACACAAATTATCAAATTAACTAGGAAATCAGATCACTATTTTTCAAATCAAGTCAATGTTTAAAGATCAAAGAAAATAAAAGGAGAAGAGTTACTATACATGAAAAGGGCTTCAACCCTGTTCAAACTTATTCCCTCCTTTTCTCTATAAATAACCCTATATTCTTCACGTATACATTCCAGCTTGCAAAGCAAACAAAAGAAGAAGAAAAAAAGAAACTAGAGGTTGAAAGTAAATCAAAAACAAAAGCAAAGCAGTGTTTTCTTTATTTCAAAGCGGTGAGTAGAACAAATCCTTTTTCTTCTTTACTTACTGGAACCTGATGCATCTATATACTTGGAGTTTTAAAGAAAATCTCTGATTTGTCAGATGTCCATATGCTAGTAGTGTTTGCGATGTATAAACTGTAAGACCCCAAAAAAGCTTGTACTTCATTCTTTTTGCTCTATTATTTTGAAAAAGAATGATATGCTCAACTTCAAAAACCTCTACCTCTCAATCTAGTTGGTTTTAGGTGATGTTTTCAAAAGAAAGACGTTTGGTTTCGAACTAGTTTGTTTTAAAAATGGTTTCAGTAAACCTTATTAAGTATAAATGGTGAAAAAACGTATTTTTAGTAAGAAATCCAAAAATGGAAGGCATTTGAAAATCATATTTCATTCATTTTCTTATATGAATGTGATTGTCTTTCAAAACTTTGAACTTTGGAGGGAGTTTCGAAATTTTTAGTCAAGTATATCGAGAGAAAAAGGGAGATGAACGGGTTTTCGTTTTCGGTCAAATTCTGACAAACCCTTAAAAGTCGTGGGTCGTGTTCTAGCCAGGAGGTGGCTAGGTGGTTGGGGAGTTCGTGAAAAATGGTGTGGTATTTTATTTATGGGCAGGGTGGTCGGTTGGAGGGGAAGTAGGGTTAGGAAGTGTTTTTTGGTTGTGCTCGATTTTTGAAAATGGTGGCGACGTGGCGCATTCAGAGGCATGCGATATGGGGGAAAAAGGTAGAGGGGGACGTGACGTGGTTGGTGGCACAATTTGGTGAGGATCGGTCATGTTTGATGATCGAACCGGGTGGAGGAAGGAGGTCGTGTTTCGTTCAAGGTGAGGGAAATGGTCGATTCTCATATAACAATGTGTTCATGCTTTTCCTCATACGTGTTGAGGAGAGTGTGATGAGGGTGGTCTGGAGGGATGATCGACGATGAATGATGGGTGGTCGGCGAAGCATGCATGTGCACGGTGATACATGCGTGCAGGTTAGAATAGAAAGGAAAAATAAAGGAAAGAAGAAGAAGGAGCAGTGGAAATAAATAGAAGAAATAAAGGGGTGGAGCAGCCTGTTCCTGTTTGGGCCGGACAGGCCTGGTTATTTAAAAAGAAAACAAAGAAAAGAAGAGCAGAAGAAGTAATTCTTTCAACATGTTTACATAATAACCTCCTAACCTTTTAAATATTATTTTCCTTTTATTTAATTCCAAATAACTTGATCCTTGTTGCATTTTGATCCTATTACCAAGTATTGAAGCCTAATTAACTCTGTTAAAATTTTGATAATATAAAAGTTAAATTATTTTTAATAATTAAGGTTAATAAATAATTAAATTCTAAGTTAATAATCTTAAGTTAATTTATATAAGTTAGTTATTAATTGGATGGCTAATTTTAATTAAATTAAAAATAAATGGTTTTGTAAATATTTTAAGTATAAGTAAGCTGGGTTAGAAATATAATTAGATTTGGTTAATTAATGTTAACTAAATGTTGATTTGTTGATTGTTTTAATATTGGCTTTAAATCATTAAAATAGTTAATGATATGTGATTTGGCTTGATTACTCTTGAACATTTATTTCGAATTGTTCTATGCCTGTGACACTAAGTAGTCAAATGAATTGAACGGTTGAAATAAAACGCTAACACGTTTTATTGGAAGTGAACATATGTAAAAAAAAGTCCATATGCCATTTTGACACTCTAAATATGAATTGTTTTGGTTTAAAAACAACTTGGCCTTTAAAAATCTATCGTTTGGATTCGATGGGACTGGGATCGAATATCAGTATTATCCGAAAACCACATCGATTCAAAATAAACGATCGAGTTGGGAAGATTCCAAGGAAAGGTCCAGAACGAAAATTTCAGAGTGCAAGGGTTATTTATCACTAACTCTGAGGGTGATTCCAATATGGGTGTAGTGGAAATGATTCCTTCGGTTTCGTTAATACCACAAATGAACTTGTATGGAAGAATGCTATCAGAACATCGTCATTGGAGGACGATGAGCATTCCAAGTAAATATGTTCTTGAAAGGTAATCGTAGCCTCAAGCCTCATCAACCGGAAGTGACTAAAAAAGGAGAGATGCAGCAGGCTAAGTGGTCGCACCCAGTTAGGGTAAGGTTATCTCTATCTAGAGTCCCTATTTTACTCGGTATGTTTGGTGCGCTTGTTGATCCCAACCATGGGTAATCTTATTCGGACTATTCAGGTTAGGGGTAGTCCGGTCGTATGTAGCAGGGGATCCCGGTGTGGTCCTCGGCGTAATTTTTCTAGAGATGCACTGTGACGGACGGTACCCCGGTGGCCTAGTCATTTTATGGAATTCGATTTCCAACAAGTGCCATCCATTGTTGATTATGCCCAAATATGTTAGAACGTGAGATGCAAGCACTCTAGCTATGTTCTATTTATTTGTAAAAACCCTAGACATTATTATAATATCACTGGATTTCACGTCAAAATATTTTGGTTATCGTAGTGAAAAACCCATCCGTGTTTATGTGCGGCGTGGTCTTACGAGATACCCTTGTTTACAAATGGTTTTCTATCTAAAATAATTTAACCGTTTACATACAACAGATCCATGTCTGACCAAGAGTTTATTTTTTGTTTTTCCTAAACTCATGGGTACTCAAATTTTCATGAGTAGCCAAGTGTTCCAGGTTTTCTCTCGACCTATTGTGAAGGAGGAGTTGGAGCGGGTGGCTTCAAAGTATCTAGCTATTATCTATATTACACTGTATTGGTATCTGTATCTGTATTTTGGACTTGTAATGAATGGGCAAGCCGTTACGACGATTTGAATATGATGTTTGTATATTTATGAGTCTAATAAATCATACTAGCGACTATGTGATATATGTTATGTAATATATATTATCGTTCCGCTGTGAGATGCCGTGATTTGTTTAGTTCTTTCTTTCTATCTATTTTCTTTTCTACCTATTTCTTTCTATATTACGACTTGTCTTTCGAAGTGAAAAGTGTGGGCCGTCACAATTATAATTTCATAATAAACATGTTTTATTTTAAGATAAATATTAAATTTAAAATCTTTAACAGTAATTTTCAAAACGATTTTTGAAAAATAGCCCAAAGCCCAAATTAAGTTGGGCATTTTCTATTAGGAGCAACCTTTAGGCTCACTTTACCTTTCGGGCCAGGCAGGTAACCAGGTAGGACAGGGTACTTGATTACCCAATTCCAATCCTAGACATTACCTTTCTAGACATCGTACTAAGTGGGAAAGTTTAATTTGTTAGCCCTAATATGACTAATTTAGACCGCATAAGCTATTGGGCTCTAATACCATTGTTGGAATTGGGCCAGCCCGCAGCGGTAGTGGTGGGTGTATTTCAAAAAATTTACCCTATTAGATCTTTTTTAGGATTATGAATTCTAATTCATTTACAACAATTCTAAATTTGTTTTAAACACAATCATATATTTTATCCCAATTTAAGTATTTTGTAATGTAAAGTTAATTTGAATAATTTAATTTATACACACACACACACATATATCATATACATATACGTGTGTGTGTGCATGTGTCGCATAATAATTCATGAAGGGTATAACATGCCTATATATAGATGTTGGGATTTACATCGCAACAGACACATTAGCTCATTTCAAATTTGTTATATGTCGTCTAAATATGTGCACAAATCTATAATGCAAAGTATATCTATATAAATACATAAACATATATTTAAAATATATTTTATAACTAAAAGTCTCAAAATTATATATATATATATATTTGTATTTATATATTTTAAAACATTTGTATAAATATATATACATAATTAAACATATAAAATTATACATACATACATATATATAAATTAAATATATATAAGGTTAAATAAAATGTATATATATGAATAATTAATTACATTCAAATACTTAAAATATAAATATATAAATTAAAATTATTTCCAGATCCAAATTAGTATAACAAAAATAAAATTATAATTTTATCATTATTATATATATATAATAAATAGCTTTGATCATAATAATTAAAAATATTAGTAATAAATATTAAAAAACCAAATTTTAAAATTTTTAAAAATTTAGGATCATAAATTACAGGTTCGAAAAAATTTCATGATTTTTGAAATAAAATATTATTTTTAATAAATAAAAGAATTCAACCGAAGTAATTTAATTATTAAAAATACTAAATATTAACAAATTTATCTGAAAATTTTCCACATGCTACTGCATAGATGTAGTAATTTAAAAAAATATAAAATCAAATTTTTCAATGCAATGATTATTTTAGATATAACAAACAATTAAAATAATCAATAAAAGATAATTTAAAATTATTTATTTATATAAAAAATTTATTTTTGAATTTGATAATTCATATTATGTATAAAAGGCATAAGGAAAAATTCTAAGTCATTTAAGAATTATAAATATACATATATGTAATTATATGTTTAAAATATACATCAATCTATATTTAAATTAATATATAAATATGCATAAAATAATTAGTAATTACAAAATTAATTTTTTTTATAGCAATTTGGATTTATTCATACATAAATTATAACACATAATAATATAACCATGCACATAACCAAACTAATTTGTGACAACTACATATACCAAAGAAAATTGCACCTAAGTAGATATACAACATTAATATATATACAGATTTGGGATTAATCAATATCAGATCATAAAATATGATATGATTACTGTAATTTATAAATCAAGTACCAATTGATGATGCCTTTAAGTTCACTTAAATCAATGAATTCCCATATCAGTTATCCTCAATCCGTCGAATTGTAAGTCTGGAATCGTCGACCTTTTCCATCTAATAGTAGTTTTACTTGAATTGATTTGAGATTATTAGAACTGATATGGTGATTAATTTTGGCCAGCAAACGTGATAATTATGGAAGCCAAAAGTTTTATTTGATTAAGGATTTATAGATCCATATATATATATATATATATATATATATAGCCTTGTACAAGAGAGATATTATGACAAACTCATTTCGTATTCTCTCTTAATCTCAACCATCCATCTCTAGGTCTAATCCTAAGTTTTAGCTGCCCACAATAAATTTTAAAAACCAAAATTTGTATCCCGAATGATGGGCTATAAACCCATTTAAGACCGAGTCAAAATACTATGCAATTAAATCTAATTCAATCGCTTATCAATATCGTATATCTATTGGAACATTTATAACTATTATAAATATATAGCAATTTTTATTTAACAAACCATATTCAAATTTTATAATTAATATTTCATAAATATTAATTAATTTAATTTATTCTAACAATTATAACCTAATTAAATCAATCGGTCTTAAGGGAATTCATCATTTCTGTTGTGTAACTCTTGGATGTAAATTGGGTCAGCAGTTAACACTGAACTATTCGATTGTTAATGTTCATACGTCACTTAGAAAGTGATGTAACATTATGGTCAAATTTATCGCTTACTCATTTTCGGTAAAATCCAATTTTAGTTTAGTAAGCGTTACCTGGTTTGTGACATTTGTGTACACCAATTCTCTTCGTCATAACTATATCATTTTGAGCTTATGGAATTTGGTAATACTTAAAATTCCAATCTCATCCACATTCAACTTTATGGTCCAAATACAAATTCCTTGGTTCAATAATAACAGTTATTATTAAACGATATGCTCTGGCTAGAAACTTCGACTTTGAGTTGATTGAGTTGACTGTGATACTAACCGCATATAACTGAGGAGATGAATCCTCTCTTGAATAGCGCTTCACTTCCAATACTTCCACTTGACCCAACTATAGTCACTCGATGGACGTCATGCCATGATTTGGTTATAATCAAAGCGGAGTTTTCATATTGAATATCCATAGTATTCTCAAATCGAGATAACTGTGTAAATAAGTCGCATCGATATTTTCAGTTTGACCTTAGTTGTATTAACCAACATAAAACTGTAGAGTGAGTCCTTCCATAGTTATCCAATAACTATTAATACGTAACCATTAGGTGCCTCCAACAATCATGAATAATAGACTATCAAACATTTGAAGAGAGTTACATACTCTAGTTTTAACAGATGCATCGATATCTAGTTTCGATGCATCTTGACTAGGAACATTTAAAATGGTGTATTTGTTTGGTTGTGGTATATTACTTATGGTTACAACCACTTTGTAACTATTATCGCAAAACATACCATTTATGGATTTTTCTATTAAATATACTTTTAATTAAGTTAATTAATTAATATACTCATATTAATCAAGTATATAATAGGAAGAAAATACCTTTTATTTCGAACAAGATTGGTCAACAAGTAAGATATATGTAATAAATTACATAATATCCCTTAGGGCATGCCCCTAACTCTATCAATAGCCACTTTATCTGATGCTTCTTGAATTATCTTGGTCCAAGAACTAAACGGTCTCCAGTCTCAACCCAAAATAAAGGTGATTTACATGGCCGTCCATACAAAGCCTCGTCGGGTGCCATGCAATGCTAGCTTGGTAACTTTTGTTATAAGAAAACTATACCAAATGTAGATTATCTTTCCAAGAGCCTCCAAAATCCAAAATACATGCTCTCAAGGGATCCTTAAAAATCTGGTTCACCCTTTTAGTTTGCCGGTCTGTGGGTGATAAGCCGTGCCAAATTCAACTTTGCCGCTAAAGTGGCTTGTAATGCTCCCCAAAATCAACTGGTGAAGATAGGACCTCTATCACTGACTATACTTAATGGGATTGCATGCAATTAAACGATCTCCTTCAAGTGAATCCCTGCCAAGATGCTACAGTTCTTATTGACTTCATGGGAATAAAGTGGACACTCTTCATTAATCAATCTACAATTACCAAAATGCCTTTATTATCTCTTCTTGGTTTAGGCAACCCATCGATAACGTCCATGGATACTTGCTCCCACTTCTAATTCGTTATCTCCAATGATTGAAGCAACCCAGCAGTCTTCTGCAGGTCACTCTTGACCGATTGGCAATTAGCATACCGGCTCATGAAGATCGAAATATCTCTCATCGTCCCTTTCCACCAAAAAGGTCTTCTTTATATTCTAAAACATTTTAGTTGCACCTAGGCAGACAGATAACCTTAATCAATGGCACTTTCCCAGCACGTCTTGTCTAATTCCATTAACATCCAGTACACAAATCCATCCATTCATTCTCAAAATGCCTCGAGAATCTATCTGAATACTAGAGATAGTTCCATCTTCAACATCCTTCTTAAACCGAGCTAAAAAAGGGTCTTCTTCTTGGAAATATGAAATTCTCTCCACTAGTGCTGGCTTAACATCAAAATTTGTAATCGCCGCCACATATCTATTCAACGCATTTGTAATGGCAATTACTTTCCTTGGGATATAAAGAATCTCTAGGTTATAAGATGTAAGAAACTCCATCCATCTTTGCTGCCTCAGGTTCAAGTCCTTTTAGGTAAAAAGATACTTTAAGAGTTGTGGTTCATATATAACTCAAACTATGCACCCAAATGATAGTGCCTCCACGCCTTCAATGTGAAAACAGTTGCCAAAAGCTCCAGATCGTGCGTAGCGTAATTTTTTTCATGAGTTTTCAATTCTCAACTCGCATACGCCATTACTTTACCATTCTGCATCAAAACTGCTCCTAATCCAGTCCTACAAGCATTCGTGTAAATTGTTAATCCTTAACTCTCATCTGGAATAGTTAAAATGAGAGCACTTGTCAATTTCTCCTTTAACTTATTGAATGCTAAATCGCTCTTGGACGTTCACACAAACTTAGCATCTTTCTTCGTCAACTTTGTTAGATGAGAAGCAATCTTTAAGAAATGTTTAATGAACCTTCTATAGAAACTTCTATTCCTAAGAAACTTCTGACCTCCGATGCATTTTCAGGTTTCTTCGAATCTTGAGCCCCAACTACTTTAGATGTTTCTACTTATATGCCTTCTCTCGAAATTATGTGCCCTAGGAATCTAACTTTGAATTTTCAGGCACTTAGAAAACTTTTCTTTTAAAACTTTTTAAAGTACTTAGAACAACTTAAAGATGATACATATGCTCTTCCTCTGTTTTAGAACAAACGAGAATGTCATCAATGAAGACTAGAACAAACTTGTTAAAAAACTTCTGAGTACTCTATTCATCAAATCAATGAAATAAGCGGATGCGTTAGTCAATTCGAACGGCATGACTAACCACTCACAAAAACTATCAGGGATACAAAAAGCTATTAAGGATACACTCTCTTCTACTACCCTTGATTGGTAAAAACTAGTGGCAAGATCCAATTGAGCTCTGTGGAGCTAGTCAAACAGGTCCTCAATCCTAGGTAAATGATACTTATTCTTGATAGTCCTCTTATTTAATTCTAGGTAATCCACATATAATCTAAGAGAACCATCAACCTTGGTAACGAACACTACTGGCGGTCCTTAACTCGATATGCTGCGTCTAATCAAACCCTTCTACAATAAATCAAACGTTCGCCTCTCCAATTCTTTTCTTTCCATTGGAGCCAACCATCAAGGAGGTTGTACAATCAGTCTGATTCCTGTAATCAAATCAATGTGGAACTCTACTTCTCGATTAGGACGTAAACCTTGCATTTCTCTAAAAATATCCTTGAAGTCCCCAATAATTGGTATATTCCTTATCTTCTCTTAGGGTACTTCGAGGGAATAAAGGAAACTGCTCACCAAATTATTAGGCTCTCTACATAGATATCATTACTTTTGCCTGCTGCATCTTTTATCACAACGATTCTTCTACTACAATCTAGGATGAAAATGAACTTAGATAACCAATCCATCCTCAAAGGTAACCCAAAACCCATGAACCCAAGAATGAATAAGTCGAACGAGAAGTGCCAATCTTGATAATAAATAGGCACTTTTAGACACATAATGTCAAGACTTGTCGGACCACCAATAGGATACTACACACAAATTGATGGTCTGACACACAAAAAAAATTACGAAGAATAATATATTTAAGATTCAATCGGTTCATTAGGTCATATGAGATAAAACTATGAAATGCACCAGTGTCGAATAGTACTTATACAGGAATATCAAAAATGGATAGGGTACCTTGCAACACCTGCTTTTCTTTTTGGTCCGTAGAAGTAGATGGTATTCCCTTAATGGCAAAAGCATGTCCTTGTGATACATTCTTTGGAAAAGGGTACTAGTTCTTCATATGTCCATGCTTGTTGTAGTTGTAGTAGAGTGGTTCACTAGTTGGGTTTGGGCACTGATTTGCAAAGTGGCCCATTTGGTTGCACTTATAAAAAAGGACTTTGGTCAAGTCTAATTGCTTATTCTGAACTAGGGATCCACCTCCAGGCTTCTTTCCCGACCACTTCCTCTTTTGTATGCGCTTGAAAAATGGCTTACTAGCAATCGGCATCACTGATAATGGTTGGGAGTTAACTACTGGCACTACTCCTTTCTGAATTCCTTGCTCAATATTAAGAGCTTAAAATCTCAAAGTCATGATTATCGGATTGGTAAAGGTGCTGTTGAGATGATTTGGTCATTTCTCGATAAAATTTTGGTCGCATTCCATACATCAACTTTTTATTCTTTTTGAGTGGCATATCAATCAAATCCTGGTCCAAAGCGGGACAAAGCGTTGAACCTATGTTCATACTGCACCACTGTCATCTCACCTTGTTTCAAATCATTCCTGCCTCTAGGATAAACCGAGCTTCAAAAACCTACTTAAAATGCACCTAAGAGAAATCTTTTGTAACGACCTACTTTATGGACAGTTTAAATCGCCAAATCAACCACATATGCCGATTCCAAACCATTCTAAAGGGAGGACTGTTATAGGGTAAATAAGAAAAAGAATAGGAATGAAAGATAAACCAACACAGAATCTCGCAGCGGAATGACAAAATATAATAATCAAATAAATAATTCATGGAGTTGTTTTACAAATAACATTTGACTACACTTTACAATGTAGATCAGAGTTACATAATAGTAATAAATAATGCAGTGGAACAACATAATGTAGAGGAATAAAAAAATACTAGTACTAGTATACAAATCTCCATCTTCGTCCTCCAAAAGCAGCCTTCGCTACAATGAAAAGCTCAGACTGATCCGAGCATAAAGCGAAAAAACAAAACGCTCGAGTCAGGATTAACATTCTTATGTTAGTTAAATTAACAGTAAATAAATATGAGCGTAACGGCTTTAGAGATGTTTACAGGATTTTACATCTCCTGTCCAAGGTCTAACGTGGGTGCAATAACTTAAGAGATGTCCAGGATTACCATCTGCTAAGGATCCGTTAAACTATTTACTATGTAGTACAGTACGCTATTATAATAGTGTCTACAGTAAAGTAAAGTATTAAAATAGCGTTAAGGCATTACCCATATCCCCTTTAACACATTTTTATATATTCCCGTAGTCTATACAGTACCGTAATTCCTCCGTAAACTAGAGGACTATCAGACGACACTCCATATGTATGGTACAAACCAAACTCGTAGAAGGCGCGATAGGGAATGTGAACACGACACTCAAGGAAATACTAGGGTAGATATACCAATTGCGGATCCAGACTGGTGGTGACGCATAGTGGCTACTACGCTCACCTCGAAACACACTCCCTAATCAAATCAAGGGTGGCCACCAAATCAATAATAAAGTCAGAATATAGTATTGAAGGAATGTGCCCGATTGGAGGAATGACCATACCTGGCCCGGTATAGCTCCTGTTTTAATCACATCTAAGTTGACTCGCGGGAGTCAGGGTTATGTCATAACTTATATTGTTCCCCAAACCATCCTACTTCATTTCTGGAATCTCCACCACGTACACAGTTGTTAAAATGGTTTTCGATATTGGCGGAGAGTATGACAAAATCCGACCCCGGCCTCTTTAACGACCAAACGCATATTTTATAGCGAATGGTTCTTTTACATTTTCAAAACCAATTCATAATTGGTATCAAAATATCATATTCCCAAAACCATATCACTTTCTGAATCATATTTAATTCTAAAATCTTATTCACTTTCGAAATCATATCACCTTTGAAGTCAGAATCTCAAACCATCATATTTAATCAAAATATGTCATTTCACTAGCAAATATCATTTTAAATCCCAACTTAGGCTATAACATCATTTAATCATGTTCGCTTTAAATCAAGAATTTAAATATAAACACTTCCACTTTACATAGTCTGAAAATTTGAAAATAGTTTAGATAGTCCAAAATAGTTTAAATAGATATAAAATAGATTAAATAGTTTAAAATATATTTAAGTAGTTCAAAATAGTTAAAATAGTTTAAAATAGAATTAATAGTTTAAAATAGTTTAAATGGTTTAAAATAGTTAAGAATAGATTTAGTATAGTTAAATAGTCTAATATAAAATGGTTAAAATATCTAAATCAATTTGAATTCAAAATAATATATTTAAACAGTATATATTAAAATAATTAATTTGAAAATAATATCATATAAACGTTTTCTTCCATTTCAACTAATCTGGACCATGTCCATATTTCAAACCAACAAAACTCAATTTAAATCTTTCAATTTAAATTCTCAATTAAACCATTTCAATTTATATCGATTTCAAATCCACGTTTGAATTGTAAATTTAAACCACTTAAAATTCAACAGGTTTCAAAGTTTAAATATCAATGTTTACTATAACTCAATTTGATAAATTTCATTTATATTTTATAATTCAACTTTGAAATTTCAATTTACATTCTTAAAACAATTCATCAAAACCAATTTCAATTTCAACATTTTAAAGCTTGGATTTGAAATAATTCAGTTTATATAAATCAAATTTTATTTCAAACATATTATTTAAATGAATTCAAATTTTAAGGATTTAAAATCATTTGATTTAATCGATCCAGTGGCTGTATATAATTTTCTACCCTATGGTCAAGTGATACGGGTATATATCATTTCAATCCGCAATAAATTTAAATTTATGGGTATATATCATTTCAACCCACATCCCGAATCAACAATTTCCAAATCAATAAAATCGCTCGGGTTTATCATTTCAACCCATTACGATTTTTCCTAATCTATAAGATTGTTCGTTATGTATCATTTCAACCCACATTGATTTCCTAACTAACATACAAAGGGAACTTGCAGTGCGATTTGCATAAATAAATAAACAACCTATCACATGCATAACATATCATTCATATCATAACATATAACATATCACAACAAATATGTAACATAAAATTTAACATAGCATATATATAAAGGTAACATATCATATGTGACATATAAATTTTCATAACATTTGTGACATATAAATTAATTTAACTTATGTGACAATAAGTTAGCATGACATATGTGACAATAAATTATCATGACATACATGACAATAAATTAGCATGATACACGTGACGATAAATTAGAATAACACACGTGACAATAAATTAGCATAGCGTACGTGACAATAATAAATTACATAACATATATGACAATGAATTAACATAACATATATGACAATGAATTAACATAACATATATGAAAATAAATTAGCATGCCATATGTGACAATAAATTAGCATGACATATGTCACAATAAATTAGCATAACACACATGTAATAAATTGGCATAACATACTTGACAATAATTAGCAAAATATACTTGACAATTAATTAGCATAATATATTTGACAATAAATAAGCATAATATACTTGACGTATGTGCGATTTAACATATTGCTAACATAATATATATGTGGTATAACATATTCTGACATAACATAACCTATTATGTATCGAAATAGCATATCTTGTCATAACATAGCAAAACATGTAAAATATAGTGAATCATATCATATCATATGTCATGTTAAATACCACATAGTGAACATATAAAATCATATCAAATCATATAATTATAAGCTAAAAAAATTCCTAGTCAAACAAACATTTCCAAGTCATTTCCTATGATATCCATTCACTTATTCATACGAATATTAATCGTAAGTGATTTCTCACCTTTCGAGGTTAACGAATGTGACAACTATTCAAACACGATGAAGATGGAGATCACAAGCAAACAACAACAATCCAAGCTATTACACACTCGAATATGACAACTCAACAAACTATTTTTTTCTCTTTTCTTTATTTTCTTTCTCTCTCTCTTTCTTTTTAGTGGAAGAAGTTCAGCCAAGCAAAGGAGGAGAGGAAGAGAAAGAGACGAGGGAAAGAGAAGGGGGAAAGAGAAGAGAGGAGGAAAGGAATAGGGAAGATGAGGATTTGGTTTTTAGGAGATTGGAGAAAGAGAGTAGGAGCATTGGAAAAAGAGAGGAGGAGAAATGGTGAAAGAGAAAGTTTCTGATTTAAGGAAGACAGAAATGAGATGGTAGAAAGTTTTTATGCGGTTTCTTACTGACAAGGAGTTTGTACGTGGAAGCGTAAAGGTTTTCTGAATTAAAGGTGTCATCTGAAGCCCAATAGACTTTCTAAGAGCCCAAGAGTGATATACAAATTAGAATACACTAGAACGTACTATATGAAATACTATGAAAAATACATATAATATACACAATTATTTTATGCGAGTTTTTCACTGAAAATTGCAAATTTAGAGCAATAGGAGTCCACTTTTAATGAAACAAAAGGTGGAGACCATCTCAGAATTTAGTCTACAATTAGAAAAAAAGAATAAAATTTTAAATTTTAAATATTCCAATTCAAACTTTGACTAAATCTGACCAAAAATTGAAATTTCATAAACTTTTTTTGATTAAATTTGAGATTTTAATTTTCCATGTTAATTCCAAGGTTTAAATAATAAATTAATTTCAGCATTCAATTACAACTGCAATAAATTCACACATTAGGTTTTAATCTCAACAAATTGTTTTATTTTGATTCACTCTTATTATCGAATCAACTATTATTGGGTTACAATAAATTCACTCTTATTACATTCTGCCTTTTTGTATGCTTTAAATCAACAATAAACCACACAGGTCAGACTCAAACCATACAGAAGGGTGGATTGTTATTGGGGTGAATAAGAAAAAGCAGGGAAAGAAAAAAAACAAAATAGAATCTTGTAGCAGAATAACAAAATATAAAAGTCAAATAACAGTTCATGAAGCTGCTTTACAAAACATTGACTATACTTATACAATAAATATCAGAGTTACACATACCAGAGAATAATAAATAACTATGCAGCGGAACAATGTGATGCAGTGGAATATAATAAATAATAGTAATACGAATCTTCGTCTTCATCCCCCAGAGATAAAGTCTTCGAATCTTGAAATGCTTAGACTGACCCAAATCAATCATAAAGTAATAGAATGATATCGAAGGAGTGCGTCCGATAAAAGGTGCTACCTTCTTAGCACATCGATCACTCCTGTTTTAGCCACCTTATGCCAACTCACGGGAGTCGGGTCCACGTATTTACCTCAAAGGAAACGCCGCCGCCATCCTACTTCATTCTGGAATCTCCACCGCGTACAGGGTTATTAAAGTGGTTTTCGGACTTGGCAAAGAGTATGACAACTTTCGATCCCGGTCTCTTTAACAACCAAACATTATTATAACACCGCGGTCATTTCAACATAATTATACTTCAAAACCAGAATATATTATCCACTCAAAGCCATATAAATATGATATAATTTCTACTTCAAAAACCAAATCAATACGATATCATTTTTATTAAAACCCAAATCAATATAATATCGTTTTTATTTCAACTATATCCCTTTTCCAAAATCATAGCACTTTCGAATTTATACACTTCGAAACCAAACATTTGAAATTTTACACTTTTAAAACATAATACTTTGAAATTCGTAACTTCGAAACATTTCAATTTCGATAAAACATTTCAATTTCGATATATTTCAAGGCTTTAAATATTCCAAAATTTCAAAACTAAAATTGATAATTTCGATTCAACAATTAAATTTTCTATTATTTAGTTTTGAAATATTTTACATAATAAATCCCTTATCATTTAAATAAACTCAAATTACAAATAATAAAATATTTCCTTCAATTCATTTATACTTGAAATAATCATTAAATTCACCTTTACCCCAAGATCAAGTTATAATAATTATACCTTTTAAAATTTCCAATTTAATAAATTTCACATCAATTTTTTTGTTGAGTTTAATTCTTAAATGAATTTAATTTCAAATAAATTTCCAATTTATCTTCCAACCTTAATGTATTTATATCATTATAAACTCTAAAATAATAATTTATATACTTAACCATATTATCTTCCATAAAATCAAACTTCATTATTAGACTTATTTTTATTAAACAAATTTATACATAGCTTAAATTCAAGAATTTAACTATATGTAAAATAATATTTATATAACATCAAAAAAAATCAATATTTATTAAAACCGTATATTTCTATCCAAAACCACAGAAATCATTTTCAAAATATTTATATATAGACCGACGGTGTCTGTATACAATTCTCTATCCAATGGTCAAGTGATACGGATACTTATCATTTCAAACCGTAATTTAAAATAAAAATACGGTTATATATCATTTCAAGCCGTTAACCCGAATGAAATAAAATGCATAACAACTTGCAGTTTATAACAATATAAAATGCAACATCCATTCATAAAATATCAATCATCAACCGTTTATCAAAATCATCATCCAATTCAATCAATAACATCAATATATAACAGGAAATAAATAACAGGCATTTACTGGCAGTTTATATTCAATAATAAATTAAATAACTATTTAACTGGCAGTTTATGTGCGATAATAAATTAAATAACTATTTAACTCAATAAATTCAAATTTAATTGAAATGATGATTAAAATGTGCCAAATAGTCATAAATAAATTTCTAATCACATCATAAATCAATTTAACAAATGTAAGAAATTTAGAAGTTGTGAGCGGGTTAGAACACTCACCTTTTAAATTTAAATTGAATTTAAATCAAATTTAAACCTAAAATTTGGACAATTTTAGAATTCGTCCAAACTAGTGCCAAAGTATCTGAAATTTGAAAACGATCCTAACAAAAAAATTCGTGCGTAAATCGAGTATCGTATGCAAAAGTTATATTGATTGGAACGTGCTGAAATTAAATTAAAATAAAATAAAGAAAAAAATCCACCACATATAGGCTGCCACGTCACTGTGCAACCATCGTTCCATACGGTACTGCATGGATCTCAGGCCGCCGTCGTACAACGAGGCCATGCCCCACCTCCAGCATCGCCGTCTTCGTTCTAGGTCAGGCCACCGTCCTCCATCCGTGGCCACGCGGCCGATGCGCCACCCAGGTCGACGCGAAAATGAACCCAGCCGCCAGTTACTCATAACCCTAATTTAATTTATCAAGGCAATCTAGCCGTCGATTTGCGAGATGGACCATATGGATATGCTCTCCTCTGTCCTCTCTACACGTCTACACTGTTGATTTGGCTATCCTTCGTCATTGACCGTCACGTGATAAATGGCCATGACTGTTTGAGCAATTTCTGGCCAAACAGAAGTCCAATTTGAAAAATGAACAGCAGAATTGACATGCGCTCTTCGAGAGATTCAAATCCATATAAAATTTGATATTGATTGGAGAGTTTGAATTTTTGACTTTGAATTCGATTTGAAATTGCAATTTTAGGGTTTAGGGTTCAGTCTGCCATTGAACTGAGGAGGTGAGAAGGAATTGTACGTACAAACAATTGATAAGTAGGAACAATTAGGGTTTATAACGAGGTATATATAGGTAGGTCAGAAATAGAGATTAATGGACACGATTGGTTAGGACCATTAAACGATAATTGGCTCGAAAAGCCCGTTCCGATTTCGGAACGAAATTAGGTCAACCCATATATCCAAATAGATGTTTTAAAATAATTTAAAAGCAATGGAATAGGTTTCAAGTCCAAATTCCATTATATGAAGAAGTTATGCTAAAATCGAATTATTTCAAATTGATTTCAGTTGATTTCAGTTGATTTCAATTAAATTGATTTTTAGGCGTTTCGCGTTCGTACGATCAAATAACAAGTACGATCACTACGAAACTAGAAATCCTACAATAATGTACCGTTACGGCTCCGATGAACCGGGTTTCGTCGAAATCCGAGTCAGTGGCCGAAATGGCTATCTTTACAGTTAATTAAATAAATTAATAATTAATTAATTATGTCACTTTTTCAATTTCAATTCCGTAATTAACAAATCTTATCGTTTTTGATTTCGTAAACAATTACAGAAATTCAAACAAATTTAGATGTCAATTTAAAGCTGATTAATCCATCAATTGCAGTATTTAATTTCAACTTCATTAAATTCAGAGATTATAAATTAAATTTTTAATAATTCCATTTAATTTGACCTTTCATCCATTTATTTAATTTATCATTATATCAAATGGATGGAATTAATCTTGGTTCATGATTTATCACAAAATATTCTCAAATTTTCAACTAAATTTCCATTAACGTAATGTCTAATTATTTAATTCATTTAATTGCAATTTACCCAATTATTATAATTTAAATTCCAATGAATTAATAAATTTTGATTTCCATTCCTTTTATTCAACCAATTGTTATATTTTGAAAAAAGTTAACGTTATCTCCCATTATTAACTAAATTTTCACTAACAAAATATTTCATTTAGATTTATTGCAATTTTTACCAAATTTAAATTGACAGGCTAAATAAATACGTAACATAAAATATTTGTTACCATTACTTTCAATCACGCTTATAAGTAATTATTCCCAAACAATTGTTACAATTGCTTACATAATACAAATTTCATTCAATCATCATTAACAATATATTATTTCATTATTTAATTAAATATTCACATTTATTTTCGAACATTCAATTGATAACCAAGCATAACATTTTATATTACTTCAATTTATTGGAATTTCATTCGATTTTTTAGTAATTAACATAAATTAACAATATCAACTTCCAATCTAGTTATTATTTCATTATTAAATTACAAATTTTTATTTCCTCCAATATTGAATAACAAAATTTAATTAAATTAATAATTTAAATCGTCGAAAATTTACGGATCGTTACACTCTCCCCCACTCAAAACTTTCCATCCCAGAAAAGGAAAAAAGAAGAGAAAAGAAAGAATTAAGTAAACGATGCATCTTATTCAAAATATTAACTTTATAAACAAATAAGTTTACAAAATTATTCAAATAAAATATACCAATTTATAACCATCAAATCTCTTATACTTAAATTAATAATGTTTGGAAAACATTTTTAAAAATTTTCTAAGTCCAAAATTTACGGAAAATTTCGGCAGTCTCCTTTGTACGGAGAGGCTCGAGAGAAAATATAATATCAAATATAACAATATATAACATATAATTTCCAAAATAATACACCCCTACACCGGAAAATAATATAATAACGCTAGAAAACCATAATCCGAGAACGTACCTATTTGTCGGGCAATTATGCTTATATTATGAAACCAAATGCAGTAGCAATTGCTTCCATAACCTGCATTTCACTTATATAATCTAAAAAGAGTTAATAATTATATAAAATGAAATATTTAAAGTTGTTTTCAACTACTAACAGACAAGTCAATATAAACAATGACAATCAATTGCAACCAACATACAATCATCATATGCAATCAACACAAATCAATTTGTTCATCCACATCAACCAAAACAAGCAGTTAGTTCAGGCTTAGACACTTTTAAATTGTATAGAATGACAAATAAATTATTAAGTATACCCTTTACTCAACAATCTTAGATAAAACTAAATAGATTATGCATACATCCAAATAATTTAAAGTATCCTTGCCCAAACAAGCATAAACCAAACAACAATAAGTATAAGTTACGTTCAAACTTATTAATTTCATTTCAAAACATTTATTGCTTCAATTTCCTTTTCATTCATATAATAATTTATCTTTTTAACTTATATTTTATTTCTTACAGTTTCATTTCTTACAAAATCTCATTTTCATTTATTCATTTCATGTCAGTTTCTTTTTATTGTATTACATTCATTCATTTTTACATGATTCCATTTTTTTAACATTCATTTATTTATAGTATTCATGTTTAATTCCATTTCTTTGCATATTAATTAATTTACTTAAGTTTAAAACCATATAATTGCAAATTTTCAATTTCCATTCATTCATTTACTACTTAATTTTTCATTTATTCGTTTATTTATAATACTTACATTTATTCGTTTATTCCGTCCATTTCAATTATTCGTTTATTTATAACCTAGCATTTAATCTCTTATTCCAATTAGAGGTTCCAATTATTAATTAGTCACGACCCATTTTACTACAATAATTGAAACTATTAATTAACGGGAACTTTAGAACTAAATACCAGGTTAAATTTCAAATCATTTTAAAAATAATAGATGAATGTATATATTTACAATTTATATATCCAATTATGTTTAAAATAATTTAAAATTTATCTTTATCAAAATAAATCTACAGTACAACTACTACAGTGGCCTTTCCACTTTGAAACTCGAAAATGAATGTCGATGATGCGTGCCCTCATCACCGAAATTGTTTTCCAACGACAGAGAGGGAAGTACATAACTTATTTCTTTTCAAAGTTTCTTTAAAACAATACTTTAAAATTATATCAAAATATTTACATCAGAAAATACTTCTAATAATATTATTATTATATTCCAACATCATTTGAAGGAAATTTTCAAAACCCCGGAATCAAGTTCGAAATTTCCAATTTTCATTAATTTAGTTTTAAATCTTATTTTCAACCAAGATTCCAAGATTTATAAATTTCACTACCTAAAAACCAATATATTATTACCAAATATAACCTTTATGAAATTTTTGTTTTATATATAGAAAATATAATAGGCAAAATTATTTCATTCACGTATATTCAAAACAAATATGTGTCGGTCTGTCCTATTAAGTTTTTAGAAATCCCTATTGATGTCATAGCGTCCCATGCACCAACCGAAATTTATAAATACAAAATGGAACAAATTAACACAATACTAAAACCTTTTATAACACTAACAAATACGCGCTCTCATATATATACACTCAATGGCTCATCACAGGGTATTACAACCCCATTGATAAAGAGTCAGACCCCACAAAGCTAAGGTTTATCGTTAAATCAAAGCTCTGATACGAGATGTAACATCCCGCCTTTTTGTACGCTTTAAATCGACAATAAACCACACACGTTAGACTAAAATCATACAGAAGGGCGGATTGTTATTGGGGTGAATAAGAAAAAAGTAGGGAAAGAAGAAAAAAATAGAATCTTGCAGCGGAATGACAAAATATAAAAGTCAAATAATAGTTCATGAAGCTAGTTTACAAAACATTGATTATACTTATACAATAGATATCAGAGTTACATATACCAGATAATAATAAATAACAATGCAGCGGAACAATGAGATGCAGTGGAATATAATAAATAGTAGTAATACAAATCTTCGTCTTCGTCCTCCAGAGATAAAGTCTTTGAATCCTGAAATGCTCAGACTGACCCGAGCTAATTGAAAAGACAAAACACTCGAGTCGAAACTAAAAGATCTTATGTAAGTTAAATTGATAGAAATAAATATGAGTGGAACGGCGTCAGAGATGTTTACAGAATTTGACATCTCCTATCCAGTGTCTAACGTGAGTGCAGTAACTTAAGAGATGCTCGAGATTCACATCTCCTAAGGATCCGTTAAACTATTTACTATGTAGTAATATACGCTATTATAATAATGTCTAATAGTAAAATAAACTTACTTTTAAATAGCGTTAAGGGGTTACCCATATAGCCTTTAACACGTAATAGTGCCAGTAGTCTATACGGCACCGTAATACCTCCTGATAGGGAGGCTACCAGAGGATACTCCATAAGTACGATACAAATCAAACTCGTACAAGACGCGCTAGGGTAGGTGACACGGCACAACTAGGCAATGTCAGGGTAGATATACCAATTACGCTTTCGGACCGGTGGTAACGCGTAGCAGCTACTACCGCCCACCTCGAGCCACACCCCTAAAATCCAAAAGGGTCCAAATTAATCATAAAGTAATAGAATGGCATCGAAGGAATGTGTTCGATAAAAGGTGCTACCTTCTTAGCCCGTCGATCGCTCATGTATAAGCCACCTTATGCCAACTCACGGGAGTCGGGTCCATGTATTTACCTCAAAGGAAATGCCGCTACCATCCTACTTCATTCTGGAATCTCCATCGCATACACGGTTGTTAAAGTGGTTTTCGGAGTTGGCAGAGAGTATGACAATTTTCGATCTCGGTCTCTTTAACAACCAAACGTTATTATAACACCGCGGTCATTTCAAAATAATTATACTTCAAAACCAGAATATATTATCCATTCAAAGCCATATAAATACGATATAATTTCCACTTCGAAAACCAAATCAATACGATATGATTTTTATTAAAACCCAAATCAATATAATATTGTTTTTATTTCAACTATATCCCTATTCCAAAATCATAGCACTTTCGAATTTATACACTTCTAAACCAAACATTTGATATTTCACACTTTTAAAACATAATACTTTGAAATTCATAACTTAGAAACATTTCAATTTCGATATATTTCAAGGCTTTAATTATTCTAAAATTTCAAAACCAAATTTGATAATTTCGATTCAACAATTAAATTTTCTTTATTTAGTTTTGAAATACTTTACATAATAAATCCCTTATCATTTAAATAAAACTCAAATTACAAATAACTAAATATTTCCTTCAATTCATTTATACTTAAAATAATCATTAAATTCACCTTGACCCCAAGATCAAGTTATAATAATTATACCCTTTAAAATTTCCAATTTAATAAATTTCATATTAACATTTTTTTTGAGTTTAATGCTTAAATGAATTTAATTTCAAATAAATTTCCAATTTATCTTCCAACCTTAATTTATTTAAATCATTATAAACTCTATACGAAAATATAATTTATATATTTTACCATATTATCTTCCATAATATCAAACTTCATTATTAAACTTATTTTTATTAAACAAATTTATACATAGCTTAAATTCAAGAATTTAACTATGCATAAAATAATATTTATATAATATCAAAAAAATCAATATTTATTAAACCGTATATTTCTATCCAAAACCCAGAAATCATTTTCAAAATATTTATATATAGATAGACGGTGTCTGTATATAATTTTCTATTCTATGGTCAAGAGATATGGATATTTATCATTTCAATCCGTAATTTAAAATAAAAATACGGTTATATATCATTTCAAACCGCAATCCTGAATGAAATAAAATGCATAACAACTTGCAGTTTATAACAATATAAAATGCAACATCCATCCATCAATTATCAATCATCAACAATTTATCACAATCATCATCCAATTCAATGAATAACATCAATATATAATAGAAAATAAATAATAGGCATTTACTGGCAGTTTGTATTCAATAATAAATTCAACAACTATTTAAATGGCAGATTATATGCAATAATAAATTAAATAACTATTTAACTCATAAATTCAATTTTAACTAAAATGAGGATTAAAATATTCCATACAGTCATAAATAAATTTCTAATCACGTCATAAATCAATTTAACAAACATAAGAAATTTTAGAAGATGTGAGTGGGTTAGAACACTCACCTTTTGAATTTAAATTGAATTTAAATCCAATTTAAACCCAAAATTTGAACAGTCTCAGAAATCATCTAAACCAGTGCCAAAATGTCCGGAATTTGAAAACGATCCCAATAAAAAAATCGCGCGTAAATCGAGTATCGTATGCAAAAGTTATATTGATTAGAACATGCTGAAATTAAATAAAAATAAAGAAAAACAAAAACCCCACCACACACAGGCTACCACGTCGTCGAGCAACCATCGTTCCAGACCCTACTGCGAACGAACGCGAGCTGCTGTCTCAAATTCTCAGGCCGCCACTGTCCAATGAGGCCACGTCCTACCTCCAGCATCGCCGTCGTCGTTCAAGGTCAGGACGCCGTCCTCCATCCGTCGCCACATGGCCGATGCGCCACCCAGGTCGACGCGAAAATGAACCCAGCCGCAAGTTACTCATAACCTAATTGAATTTATCGAGGCAATCTAACCATCGGTTTGCAAGAGTAACCATATGGATGCGCTCTCCTCCGTCCTCTCTAAACGCCTGCACCGTTGATTTGGCGATCCATCACCATTGACCGTCACATGATGAACGGTCGTGACTGTTTGAGCTATTTTTGGCCAAACAGAAGTCCAATTTGAAAAACGAATAGAAGAATTGATATATGCTCTTCGAGAGCTTCGAATCCATGTAAAATTTGATATTGATTGGAGAGTTTGAATTTTTGACTTTGAATTCGATTTGAAATTGCAATTTTGGGGTTTAGGGTTTAGTTTGCCATTGAACTAAGGAGGTGATAAGGAATTGTATGTGCAGATAATTGACAATGAGAAACAATTAGGGTTTATAATGAGGTATATATAGGCCGGTCAGAAATAGAGATGAATGGACACGATTGGTTAGGACCGTTAAACGATAATTGGCCCGAAAAGCCCATTTCGACTCTGAAACGAAATTGGGTCAACCCATATATCAAAATAGATGTTTTAAAATATTATAAAAGCAATTAAATAGGTTTCAAGTCAAATTCCATCGTATGAAGAAGTTATGCTAAAATCTCAAATTGATTTCAGTTAAATTGATTTTTAGGCGTTTCGCGTCCGTACGATCAAACGACAAGTCCGATCACTACGAAACTTGAAATCCTATAATAATTCACCATTACGGATCCGATGAAACTAATTTCGTCGAAATCCAAGTCAATGGCCAAAATGACTATTTTTTACAGTTAATTAAATAAATTAATAATTAATTAATTAAGTCACTTTTTCAATTTCAATTCCGTAATTAACAAATCTTATCGTTTTTGATTTCTTAAACAATTACAGAAATTCAAAAAAATTTAGATGTCAATTTAAAGCTGATTAATCTATCAATTGCAGTGTTTAATTTCAACTTCATTAAATTCAGAGATTATAAATTAAAATTTTCAATAATTCCATTTAATTTGACCTTTCATCCATTTATTTAATCTATCATTATCAAATGGATGGAATTAACCTTGGTTCATGATTTTATACAAAATATTCTCAAATTTTCAACTAAATTTCCATTAACGTAATGTCTAATTATTTAACTCACTTAATTGCAATTTATCTAATTATTATAATTTGAATTCCAATGAATTAATAAATCTTGATTTCCATTCCTTTTATTCAACCATTTGTCATATTTTGAATAAAGTTAATGTTATCTCCCATTATTAATTAAATTTTCATTAACAAAATATTTCATTTAGATTTATTGCAATTTTTACCAAATTTAAATTAACAGGCTAAATAAATAGGTAACAAAAAATATTTGTTACCATTACTTCCAATAACACTTATAAGTTATTATTCCCAAAAAATTGTTACAATTGTTTACATAACACAAATTTCATTCAATCATCATTAACAATTTAATATTTCATTAGTTAATTAAATATACACATTTATTTTCGAACATTCAGTTGATAACTAAGCATAACATTTTATGTTACTTCAATTGATTGGAATTTCATTCGAGTTTTATTAATTAACATAAATTAACAATATCAACTTCCAGTCTAGTTATTATTTCATTATTAAATTACAAATTTTTATTTCCTCTAATACTAAATAACAAAATTTCATTAAATCAACAATTTAAATTGTTGAAAATTTACGGATTCTTACATCCATATTCAAACCAACAAAACATAATTTAAATATTTCTATTCAAATTCTCAATTAAACCATTTCAATTTATATTGATTTCAAATCCATGTTTGAATTTTAATTTAAACCACTTAAAATATAACAGGTTTCAAAGTTTAAATATTCAACGTTTACTATAACTCAATTTGATAAATTTCATTTATATCTCACAATTCAACTTTGAAATTTCAATTTACATTCTTAAAAACATTCATTAAAACCAATTTCAATTTCAACATTTTAAAGCTTGGATTTGAAATAATTTAGTCTATATAAATCAAATTTTATTTCAAAATATTATTTAACTGAATTCAAAATTTAAAGATTTAAAATCATTTGATTTAACCGATCCGGTGTCCATATATAATTTTTTACCCTATCGTCAAGTGATACAGATATATATTATTTCAATCCGCAATAATTTAAATTTATGGGTATATATCATTTCAACCCGCATCCCGAATCAACAATTTCCAAATCAATAAAATCGCTCGGTGTAAAGAGCCGTAAATCCGTACTCCTTGAATAGACACTAATCTCCATTGATTAATTCAAGATGAACGAAAATACGAACCCTTAGGGGTTTAAGAAAAAGAATTTAGGAAAAGAAAAAGAGAGAAAAAGGTAGAAGATAGAGGGAAAAGAAAATAGAAATTTTTTTTTAATAGAAAGAAAAGAGAATAGAAAGAGAACAACAGAACTACATCAGAATCTCACAATTCGCAGCGGAACAACATATAATAATAAATGAATAATCTTTAAACAAAGAACTATATCAGTTATTACTTTACATTTCATTTCATTACATCATATCATATCATCAGAGTGTACAACAACATACAACAACAAACAGCGGAAAAGAAATACTATATACTAGTAATACGCCATGCCATCCAGCTTGCCTCCAGCAACTCCTGAATATCCAGAATATCCTGATAAACCTAACTCTTAACTGCCCGTGTGGAAAATTGGTGGGCACCCAGAGTTTAGGAAGGAAAACAATAAACTCTGAGTCAGTCATGTGACTGGTGTGAGAACTCAAAACAGTTTATTTACTTTAAAATCAAAATAGAGGAATATTTTTAAATTCAATTCGCAATGCTTTTAAAAATGAGACTACCATAAGGCCTCCCGCACACACACACATGCAAACGCAGAATCAGAGAAGATTTCTCCTTATGATAGTCAAAGATGCTTGATACGCATTTAAAATAACATTTGATATTATTACTAGTGCATAGTATAGGAAAATCATTTCAAAAATAAAGATATAAATCTTAGACAGCATAGACATTCCGCACTTATGCCTACTATAGCTACTATGTTCAATAGCAGGTTACCGCCACATTCCGTAGCAGGTTATACAACTAATACCGTACAAGTCTCGTATTGTTTCTTTGGATTTCCAACAAATGGTCAGGCCAAGGAACTTCCCATTGCCACATGGAAATGCCTCTGGCTGGACGTCCCCGAGAACTTAACCAGCTCTCTGCCAACACAAGGCCGGGTTACCTTTATCACTAGGTAACTACTACATGAATATGGCATCCCCCGCTCCCATTGGACCTTTAACCGAGCGCTCGTCACCAACAACACCACACAGTAATAAAATATAGTGTTTCAACATGAGTAAGTATCTGGGCTCCATACCATGATACCACCCTTTCCAGAAGGAAATGCACATACCCTAAAGGGAGCTACCCCTCATAACCTTGCCGCATCTTTCCTGTTTTGACCATTCCGGGATGTGAGGCTCGACGAAGTTTCGTCCACAAAAACATACTTTATACAAAAGCCATGCTTTGGGTCAACAAATGATCAACACAAGGATAGACGATCAAATAAACGATCCTATCACAAATAATCAACACAATGATCATCTCAGCATCACTCAGCATGTCACATTACCAAGTTGGGAATATATCACTGATAACTTCAACTATATAACCTCTGAGCACGTACGTCTCAGAGAAGGGTGTTAAGCTAAAAGAATAAATTCTCCGCCACCAACAGAAATATATTTGAAAGAAATCGGCTTTATATCTCAACTTGTAATGTCAGGCATACAATCCATACAAGTCTGTTCCGGGATCGAACAAAACCGAAGGCACTTACAAAGAAGTCCTTGCAATCCGGATATCCACAATCTTGATCGGATTCACCATCACATATGGAGAACTCTATACCGGAGCAACTCGGTGCAGAGTCAATCGACAGGTCATCCTATCGCTTTTGCAAATACTCGGTCTTCAACACCGGTCTTCAAATGCAATTCACAACGACGTATCACATATTCGGAATGGGTTATACGACCCCATGGTCCTTTCCCGGTTAACCCGAATAGTGAGCGCTTATTCAAAAATAAGTGTGACATTCAAATTCAATCAAATCACATCATATACCCATTCAAAGGGAAATATTGATAGTCGATTATTGAACTATCAATGGATATGCACAACATCACCAGATTCCAAATAATTTTCCAAATTATTTATTTTCCAAAATATCTTTACAAGATATATAATTTTCACACTTCAAAAATAAATCAATATTTATTTTTAGACAAATTCCACTTTCTTTTATAAATTCCTTAGTGAATTTATATTCCAAATATTCATGCATATACGATTTCAATTTATCATTTCAATTTATCTTTAAAAAGATAAATTCTAATTATTCACTTCATATTGGAAAACATTTCCATACTTATTCAATAAGTAATTCACAAATTTTATTCCATTTCAACACTTAGAAAATATTCAATATACTTAAATCGAATTAAGTATATATTTCATTCTTTAAGGAAATCATTCTCTTAAACATATTTACTTGGGCCAAAACGAATGTTACGTAAAACATCGTTACGACAACCCAAAATCACTAGTATAGGGATTCGAATTTAAAATAGATATATAAATCCCAATACTATAACATTTCCTTTCGGAAATCATTTACTATAACAACAGTGTTATAGTCCACCATTTCCTTTTATTTCTCGAAACATCTATTTCAACAATGAATGTTGAAATCTATGGTTTCGAATCTCAACACATTTTAAAACATCGTTAGATTGTTTTAATTCAATTTAAAATATCACATTCTAAACATTTTCTTTAACATATTATTCACTATTCAAAAACGTGAATATACTACGTTAACAATTTTTCATCCTTTTATTCATTTTAATTCAAAGGATTATTCACATTCAAAAATGTGAATATAACTCCATTAATAGGTTTCAACAATTAACTTATCAAAATAAGTTGTTTGCGAATTTATAAAACAACGTTTATAAACTCCATTTCTATTTATTTATAAAAACTTCCTTTTTATAAATTCCTTTATTAACCTATTCCATTTATAACTCAATTATAAAACAAAAGTTCACATTATAAGTTAAACACTTATAATTCATTTGTTTACAAGAATCGTTCTTTTAAACATCTCAATTCATAAATCTTATAACTTATAAGATTTGTTTATTTATCAAAACCCCATTCTTTCAATAATTTTATAAATTTTATGAATCTACTGTTTATAAAATTTCATTTATTAGTTCACTGTTTATAATCCTGTAAATTTCATTCATTTACTAAATTCATCTTCACTTCATTCAAACACTTATAAAAACTCGTTTTATAATGTCTACATTTCAATTTATAAATATCCATTTATAAATCTCTTAATATAAATCAATTTATATTATTCTTTAAAACGTCTTTAATCTCCTTTATTATTTCACCATTTTGATTCATAAAATAATTAAATTTCATAAATTCTATATTTAAACTTTTCACAATAAATTCTAAAATATCTCGATTAAACTATTTTATAAAATCATTAGCATCATATTCTCAAAAATCAGTTTTTAACTATATTTCTCAAAAATCATAATTTTTATAACTTTAAAAATTATAACGTTTATTTATTTAATATGGATCAATTCCAAACATAAAGTATATTTTCAAAAATCACTTTATAAATCATTTTAAAATTCCAAAACTTGGGTCCGATGATGCTACACACCAAATAGTCAATCACGACAACAACGATATCACATATCGTATATGATAATCAACGAATATCAAAATATCCATAATCAAATAAATACTGTTGAGGAATCCAGTTGGATCCCTCCAACCTGTTTTCCTGCATCCAAAAACATTAGCACAATACCAATTTCGCTCCAATACGAAATTATCGCAGTATATGTTTTTAATAAATATTATCCGCTTAATAACGGCGTAATAGGGTCTCATCCGCTAAAAAATACGGGGAATCAACAACTGCAATATATACATATGCCAATATATATATATTGATATTATATATAATACCAATTTCACTGTTTATGAAATATTCGCGGTATATGTTTTTAATAAATAACATCCGCTTACTAACGGCGTATAATGTCTATTTTAGCAAACAATAAATATCAATCATCATTCAAACATGCATTCAAATATTTTAAATCTAACTATTTAAAATAATAATCGAAACTGATTCGATTGAGTGAGAAATTCTCACCTTGATTTCAATTTTGTTTTAGCGATTATTTCGAATAAAATTAAACGCGCGTTTGATTTTACCCAAAATCCTCACTAACTCCAAACGACTCCAAACCAACTCCATCGCGTAGTGCTCGTCCATACGATTCCAACGTCACTGAGTTTGCATTTTTTCGACCTCGTATGAAAAAGTTATTGATTTTACAAGTTACACGATTTTATAAACAAATTTACAATATAAATTTACTTATCAAATCCAAAGCAATCTTGGCCGTCCACTGTTGCCACTCCACATCACAGCCCTCAACTTCATCTCCTCTTCCCAAACGCACGCCTACAGACTACTATACGCACAAACAAACCCATCACAACCTAAACTAGGGTTAATTAATCCTTCCTCCACGATGATCTATAGCACGATCAATGACCTCCATTACGTAGCCCTTCACCCCCCTATGCACGGCCTCCACCATGCCAAGCTCGGCCACTCCCTGATGCTCGCGCACGTGTATGCACAGCCCACGCACGCGGCCCCATAACTCCCCCCACACGACACCAAACACGATCTCCACCGTTCACATCGTAGCTCTCACTCCCCTCTCCAACTTTCATGTTGACAACTTCCTCTAATTGTTGACGGATTGGAAGATCTAGAGGGAAGAAGTTGGAACATTTCTGGCCATTGGTTTATAATGTGGCGGCTATGGTTAGAAAATTAGGGTTTTAGTTATTTTTTTATCAAATTTATGAAGGTGGTGGGTGTATTTATAGAGTTTCGTTCGACACTATTCATCCGGAAATTCCGAACTCCGATTTACGCGCCGAAACTGACGTACCTAGGGTTTATCCCGCGTTCCGGACACAATGGAACAGGTTTCGGAAGCTAATTTGGAAGTATGTGCGAGTTATGGCTATAAACGCTCAATTTAAATTAAACCGATTTAAATCGATTTCTAGGCGTTTTAATTTGTACCGGACAAACGGTAAATCCAATTGACTTGAAATTTGAAACCTTACAATAATATCACATTACGGATCCGATGAAACTGGTTTCGTCGAAATCCGAGACTTTTTGAAAAATGGCTATTTTGACTCGCCAAATTTAAATTAAAAATAATTCGATGCGTTTCGAGCTGCCACGATCAAACGATAACTCCGATTGACACGAAAATTGAAATCTGATAATAACTAACCATTACGGATCCAATGCAACTGGTTTCGTTCAATTCTGAGACTGTTCAAAAATTGACTATTTTCACTAGTCGATTTTATTATTAAAATATTCAATTTTCACAAATTAACTTTTAATTCGATTTAAAAAGTTCTAAAATATCGTTCTAACTCCAATATGATAAAATAAAATTTTACAAATCATTTTCAATCATATTTAACCCTATTTTCAATTATTTCCATAATTTAACATATTAAATTATCGATTTAATTATTCAATTAAATCCAATTATTCAAAATAAAATTTATTTGACTTATAAATTCACTTATTAATATTTAAAATTAATTAAATACTCAAATATTAATTAATAAAATTTCTGGGTCGTTACACTCGGTTTTATCATTTCAAACCATAACGGTTTTTCATAATCTATAAGATCGTTCGGGTATGTATCGTTTCAACCCAAATTGATTTCCTAACTAACATACAATGAGAACTTGCAGTGTGATTTGAATAAATAAATAAATAACCTATCACATGCATAACATATCATTTATATCATAACATATCATTTATATCATAACATATATCATATCACGACAAATATGTAACATAAAATTAACATAACATATACGTATGTATATAAAGGTGACATATTACATCATATGTGACATATAAATTTACATAACATTTGTGACATATAATTAATTTAACATATGTGACAATAAATTAGCATGACATACGTGATAATAAATTAGCATGACATACGTGATAATCAATTACATAACACACGTGATAATAAATTAGCATAACACACATTAAAATAAATTACATAACACACGTGATAATAAATTAACATAACATATATGACAATGAATTAACTTAACATATATGAAAATAAAATAGCATAACTTATGTGACAATAAATTAGCATGACATGCACGACAATAAATTAGCATAACATGCACGACAATAAATTAGCATAATATACTTGGCAATAAATTAGCATAACATATGCACATTTGTGTGATTTAACATATTACTAACATAAAAAATATGTGATTTATCATATTACTGACATAACATTACCTATTATGTATCGAAATAGCATATCATGTCATATGGTTAACATAGCAAACATGTACATATAGTGAATCATATCATATCATATGTCATGTTAAATACCACATCGTGAACATATCAAATCATATAATTATAAGCTAAAAAAAATTCCCAACTAAACAAACATTTCCAAGTCATTTCCTATGATATCCATTCACTTATTCATATGAATATTAATCGTGAATAATTTCTCACCTCTCGTGGTTAACGAAGGTGACAACTATTCAAACAAGATGGAGATGGAGATCACAAGCAACCAACACAAGATCCAAGCTATCACACACGCGAATATGACGACTCAACAAACTATATTTTTTTCTCTTCTCTTTTTTTTTCTTTCTCTCTTTCTTTTTAGTGGAAGAAGTTCAGCCAAACAAAGGAGGAAAGGAAGAGAGAGAGAAAAGGGAAAGAGAAGAGAGGAGGAAAGGAATAGGGAAGATGAGGATTTGGGTTTTAGGAGATTGGAGAAAGAGAGGAGGAGCATTAGAGAAAGAGAGGAGGAGCAATGGTGGAAGAGAAAGTTTCTAATTTGAGGAACACAGAAATGAGATGGCAGAAAGTTTATACTTAGTTTCTTACTGACAAGGAGTTTGTACGTGGAAGAGTAAAGGTTTTTTGGATTAAAGGTATCAGTTGAAGCCCAAGAGACTTTCTAAGAGTCCAACAGTCATATATCGATTAGAATACACTAGAACATACCATATGAAATACTATGAAAAATACATAAAATATACACTATTATTTTATGTGAGTTTTTCACTACTAATTGCAAATTTAGAGCAATAGGAATCCAATTTTAGTGAAACGAAAAGCGGAGACCATCTCCGAATTCAGTTTAGAATTAGAAAAAAAGAATAAAATTTTAAATATTTAACTCAAATTCAAATTTTGACTAAATCTGACCAAAAATTGAAATTTCATAAACTTTTGTTAATTAAATTTGAGATTTTAATTTTCCACGTTAATTCCAATGTTTAAATATCAAATTAATTTCAGCGTTCAATTACTATTGCAATAAATTCACACATTAAGGCTTAAATCTCAATAAATTCACACATCGGAGAAGGAGAGGAGGAGGAGCATTGGAGAAAGAGAGGAGAAGCAATGGTGGAAGAGAGAGTTTCTGATTTGAGGAAGACAGAAATGAGATGGCAGAATTCACACATTAAGGTTTAAATCTCAATAAATGTTTTATTTTCATTCTCACTCTTATTATCGAATCAATTATTACCTTATGAATATAATTATCGTTAGTTTAAAATTTTATATTACATTCATATTCTATCATCTTTTACCATGTTAATTATAACATTTCAATTGTATTGATTCCATTAGATACCAATTAAATTCCTACGGATTAAATATTAAGGTGAGAATAAACAATTGTTATTCATTAGTAATTCACATCCATTAACTTATTTTTTACAACCAGGATTATACATTGCTTACCAAAACTGATTTCATATTCTATAATAAACCTATTTCAATTAATAATGGATAATTCCAACAATGAATCCAACATTTAATTTATTCCCTTATTTACCATTTATAACTAATTGAATTTCAATGCATTAATTAACCATTATTACAATTTGCCAATTCAAACACATTGATTTAACCTTCTTATTTACAATTTCTAACCAATATAACTTTATAATTTATTACAATTATTTGATATTTCATTCAATTAGTCATTTATTATATCAAATTTACATTATTAAACCACATTTCCTTATTTACAACCGATAACCAATTTTTACTTTACAACTATTTCAATTAATTTGACATACATTAAAGTAATTATCAGTTGTCTTAAATTAACATTTTAACATTACGTTCTAGTTATTTCTTATTAATAAACCACAAATTTTAATTTCTTCCTATATTAAATTAAAAAATCTTATTGAATTCAATATTTTAATTATCGAAAATTACGGAACGTTACGTCTTCATATGGTGTATTCATGATGATTGAATCCCACCAATCAATTGCTGCTTTCTAAAGCTAACGCAATGCCAACAATCTCTTTCTAGCATCTCCATCTAAAGATCCTCGAATATCCTTTTGCAGGAATATAGCCATGTTTGAACTCCTAAAATATCTTCAGTTCCATAGAAAGGATTACCGCCTAAAGCAGCATAATTCTTGCACAAATTTGCAAAGTTTTGAGGCAGCTGAACTTCCATCATTGCTTCCAATACTGGCTCTATAACCGACTCATTTTTAGGAGCTCTGCCATTTGTAGCCATGTTGGTTCCAAATCCCCTCCCTCTTCATCTTCTTGTACTCATTTTCAATAACCTGGATAAGTAACGGGTATCATTAGAATACAAATATGGGGTCAAAGATGATAAAAGGGAAACTACAAAAAAGGATATAAAACCAGACTTCTAGGGGAGAAAAGGAAACGCTCTCTCAAGATTAATTCATTCTAGGGCTCTACTCACCCTATCTCTAATGAGTTGTACCCCAATCAGGCTAAGGTGTTCGCTCAACCTTGCTCTGATACCAACTGTGACGACCCACCTTTCTAACTCCTAGAAACGACACTTAACACATCCCCGGTGTTCGTGTGTTGTTGTCCAAGCATCGAAATGATGATTTGTCGTGGGGAAAAATAAAGAACAGAATAGAAAACCTCATAAAGATACTGGAAAATAAACCATAACAGTCAATAATACTCCTTAACGGGGAGCTATCCGAGTTACACAAAGTACTACAAGTCATCTTAGGCAGTTATAACATCCTGCCTTTACATATGCTGAAACAAAATACACTTACACAAATAAGATAATATAGCATAATAGATAACTTAGAAGATCAAATCCTCCTTCTCTAACGTCGTCTTCAAAGGAGCCCATAAAACACCTGCTACTCTTGGACTACTCAAATAAAACAAGTACCTGAAAATTTAGGAAAAACAAACAACTCGGGTCAGATGATATGTTTGGTATGAGTAAAACTTTTAAAACAATAGGTGTGAAATTAAAACAAACATGTGAGATCGCGCTACTGAACATGAAATAGGTTTATTCTCACATAAATCAATATCCAAACGTAAAGAATGGATAAGTAATTAGATACTAGGAAGAGTGGTTGATTCTTCCCAATGAAAAAAAGGGAACAAATTCGAAGCTAGAAATATTTCAAACAAATGACTAGAAAGGTGCACCACCCTTTGAGTATCTAGTAATATACTTTTGAGAAGCTCATATACTCGATGACACTTCTCGAAAATGTACCAGCTAGACCCCACCAAACCTTACCGAGTATCTGAATACTTTACATCTAAATGCGCAAATGAATCTGATCTAAATGAGATGTGAAAATACCCTAATAGGAGCAACCCCACATTGCTGTACATTCTTTCGTGCTTTAGGTTCACTCATTTACCGATAAAGGATAACAAAGTTCAACAGAGCAATACATCGTCTTAGAATAACGATAATAAAGAAGCTGAAGTAACCGATAGTTGAGAAATCAACCATCAAGAATATAGAACTATCATGTATGGAAATTAAGTCTTGTATGCTTACCACCACTCCTCGAATTCAAACTTATATTATTTCTTAGTTAGCAGTAATACCGGACAAATCAAGGTAGTGTCACCTCAAAGTCATGTACCACGATTATTCTTAACTTTCGAAATAGCGACAAGTCTACTTCTTCGATGTTTAGTGCTAATTAACAAATAAATCGTTTCCATACAAGTGAATCGCTTTTATGAAAATTAATTCATTTCCATAAACAATTCAAACATTTTCTTTTAATAACCAGAATTAGTATTTGGCTTCACATTATAAGTATTAGCTTTAGAACACTTTGTTATAAGAGTTTGCTAACTTTAAAAGATCATTAAAAAGGATTTAACAACTTAAAACATCCTTATTACATTGATTAATTAACTTTAAAACTTTGTTAATTAGTTAATTAATTTACTTCAATGACCCTTAATTAAAAAGGGTTAATCTCCTTTAAAACACCATTAATTCAATTGATTATAATATGACAAATTAAATAATAATTAAATATCATTATTTAAAAGAGATTAATTAATTTAAAACTTTATTTAAGGAAAGATTAATTAAGGCTAAACAGACATATTAACCTTTACATGTCATTAATTTAAAAGGATTAACTAATTTTAAAACATCATTAATTGATAAATTAATAAATCTTAATCCATGATTATCAAAATATTAGTTTACCTTAAACATCATTAAATAAAATGATTAGTCAAATTTAAAACATCATTAACTTAGAAATTAATTAAATTTAAAACACATCGTTAATAAGTTAATTAGTTAACTTTAATCCTTATTAATTAAATTAAATAATTTTTTAATATAATTGATTATGTTTGAAAACAACCTTAATTGAAAACTTGCTCAACTTGTAAAATAATTCCAAGCATAAAAAAGAAACCAAACGGTTTCGATAAAAAGTGATTTTCCGAAAGTGCCGATATAGTGACTTTAGCTATACGGACAGTTCAGAATCCAAGTTTATATCATTTGCAATACAACCAAACATCATATAGCAATGGAATAAGCATACATATATGATGATTTACAATAATAAAACATATATCAAGCATTTATTTACAACTGAATTAGTTTAACTACTAAATTTTTATATGACTTAAGATCCGCTTACTAACTTTCCAAAGCGACTAATTTTCAAAGCAATAAAAAAATCCATCAACCAAGCCATTATTACAACTATGCAATAATCACTTAATAGCTACAAATATGAGCATGATTAAACTTTATGGTTCAAAAGTGGAAGCTTCACTCACCATAACGCTTACTACTTGATTCTAAATTACACTAATTCTTCAAACAACACTAGTTATAAGCATTCCTATCCACTTGACTTGGATTTATGAACTTGTGATGGCTTAAGGGGTGTAAGATGGCTTGGCCTAGGATAGGTATGTGCTTGGTCTTGGATTTTTTTGAGGTGGAGGGGTGTTTGTGAGGAGGAGTGGATGTAGTGAGCTTGGATATGAAAAAGGGCTAGCTATTCAAGCTAGTTTTTGGGATTTTGAGTGTATGGAAGCCATGGAACATTCCATGAACATTAATTTTATGGTCACAAACTTTGGAAATGAAGATCCAAAATGAGAAAAGAGCATGTGTGATGGTATTTATAGGAAAAGAAGTGGAGTATTAATTTAAATTAACTTAAACATTTAAATAATATAAATGTAGTCATGTAACCTGGAAATCATGCCTGTCCACCACTCCTAATACACATGCACACCCCAAGGTCCCCCCTCACCATGCCTTATGTCCTAGTTTATGTGATGGTTAGGTTATTAATTAACTTTCTAAGGTTATTTAATATATTTTGTGCATTTTATGTCAAATGAAGTTTTATATTTGAACTAAGTTTGATTATTACTTTAACGCGTTGATTATTTTATCACATGACATATGTGCATGTACGTGCATGTGTATATTAGTGACACAAAAATGTGCATAATGTTTTCAACGACTTTTTGAGGCCAAGAAGTCAAAAAACGTTTTTCGGTCATATTTTTTATTTTTATATAACTATTTATTTTGGTTAAAAAAAATTAAATGATTTTAATATCGTTTATTAATGTTTAAAATAATTTTTATTAAAATTCATTATTTAAATATCTAAAAATGATTTAAATATTCAAATACAAAGCGATAAGTTTATGGGTCGTTATAGTAGTTGTGTTGTCCTCTAAATGCGGTCATTTGTAATCTACTACAAATTAAGAAGTAAAACAAGTAAGTATATTTCAAGTTTAATGTTTATTGGTCCTCTAAATGGGGCTAAATCAGAATTGATATATCTCTATCATGTATCAGTTAAAATATACTATTAATTGGTGCTTCATACCCCCTCCCCCCCCAAATATTGAGGAAATTGAGTTCGGGTATCTAAAGATCTAAATATTGATTTGTACGATAACTTTATTTATCACGTACAAATTTTTTCAAACGCTAATCAATATGCTCCTCAACATCAGCATCAAATTTGTACATGTTTATTTGAGATCTAAATTAACATGACAATATATTTTACTCAACGAGGTAACTTATTTTTTCTACGCAACTGCATCATATTTGACATCTTCCTCCGCAATAAGATAATTTATGTACAAATTATTTTAGAAAAAGATTAATATTTACTTGGCCATATCATTTAAATTAGATAATATTTTCTATTTACAAAAGTTCTTTACACATACCATAACAAAAACCATTATCATCCTTAAATTAAGTAAACATACAACACAACTTATCGACCAAACAATAGATGCTAAATACCATGCTAAGCAAAGGTTAACTCAAAACGATGATATATCTCCAAAAGCATCTTCAACAAAAGATAGTGTACATATCCAGTAACCAACAAATAATGATAAACAAATCTCTTTAAGCAAAGGATTTTTGGGATGATAAATTTACTTCTCAAAAACGGTAAGTGATATATCAATCAAAAAAATTGAAAAAAATAATATAATTAAATTTTATTTTCTTATCAGTTTTCTCTTCATGTTTTTGTAGGTATAATTTATGTAGAAAAATGAATGGTGATGATTAAAATAAATGTGAATAAAAAGTCCCAATGTAGGAATAAAAAAAATTAACATTTATTAGTGGTACTTTTTAAATGTTGCAGCCCTTATTATTAATAAGGAAATCACTATATATTCTCTACTTTTATATATTCCATTTTTGAAAAAAAAATTGATTTATATTAATACTTGCAAATAGTATAATTACCTTATCTTTTATGTTGCGTTGGAATTTAGTTTTATTCTAATAATTTTATTGTTAGTTATCGTTATATTAACAAGTACTATTAACTAATATGTGAAACAAAGTATTTATGATTAAAAATTAATAACCTAACGATATTTATTTTTCAATCGGTTGTATATCAAAGATGAATACTCAAAAGAGACAAAATAGAAGAATGAATATTTTAAATGATGAACAAGGAGAAATGCGTCGTTTGCGAGATAGAGAACGAAGGAGAGCTATGAGTCAAGAACAATGTGACGCCCCACCTCTATACCCACGCTAGCCAAGAACACTACGGTGTAGTGCTGTCAACTAGCACGGAGAATAAGGCTGTTGAGGAGCGGCCATACGTAGTTAGGCCTTACACTAGTATTGGTTATCTCGATAGGAGTGGGGTATATATATATTCTTTCATTTTTTTCATCTCTGATTTAACTACTCCCATCGACATACCCCAATTCAGTATAAAATGAACTACGATGGTTCATAATAGTTTAGGACAGTAAATATAATAATAATAACACATATATTATAAATGCGGAACACAGATAAAACAGAAAGTCTCATATATATAATAATTGATGTCAGTTACAATACATTTAACACGGTACATATGATACAACTACAACAGTCGACTCAGGAAGTTATATATACAAGTACATTAACGACTAATAAACATGAATACATATCAATCTATACTATGACACGACAACTCCAAAAGAAATGAAAAGTCTTCATAGCTCAAGCAGCAACCCGAAGCTAAAAATCTACAACCTCAAATAACTCGGGTCTGACCCGAGTATTACATTCAAAAGAAAATAATACCCAGGTCAGTCTAATTCAAACTCGGTTATTAATGCACAGAAGCAGCAATGATTAAATAATGAATAGACGACAGTCACAAAAAATCTCGTCTCCTCCGATCCTTAAATAAAGAAATCGGATAACGATAAATATAACACGTACCAGTGTTAAACAACAAATCAGCAAATTAAACCAAATCAGAATACAATTCAGAATATTGAATTAAATAAACAAAACAATTCAAACCATTGAAATATCAATTAAAATATTAATTCGAGTAGGGCTGCATTACACGCACGCGTGCACTGCCTCGCCACTACAGCATATGGAATATGCAAAAGATCAATAAATCAAAACAAAATAGAATATCAATAAAATCAATACCGTGTGGCTGCAGTTCACGCTTACGTGCACTGCCTTGCCACTACCGTGATGATGTACCCAAAAACTCACTTCCGTGTGGCTGCAGTTCATGCTTGCGTGCACTGCCCTGCCACTATAGTGATGATGTACACAAAATATCAACGGACCAAAATCAATGAAGGTTCAAATATCAATTCAAATTGTCGATACTGTGTGGCTGCAGTGCACGCGTGCGTACACTGCCTCGCCACAACAGCATATACAGAAATAGCAACAAGGCACAAAGGATAATGCACAAGAATTCACGGTCCAAACAAATGTAATAAGCAAGTGACAGTAGTGAAAAGCTTCTACAAAGTGAATATGCAATATGTACACAAGAGAATGTACATAACAATCTGCACATGGACAAAATGAACCAGAGGTGCAGCAAGGAGGGCTCTGCCTCACGAAAGCAACAGCAGGTATACAATTTCGAACACAGAAACACCATGCCAAAATGGTCAAGAGAAGATGACTACAGTGGTATAGTGGACAACATTTAAACCAGAAGTGTATGAGTCAATGCAATGCAAACTAACAAAGGCAATTGCATACAAACAAAACTGCAAACTAGACAAGGCTATGAAAGTAAATCACCTCAGATCCAAAATGGCCAGAATAACCATGATAATGTTCAACATCAAAGTAAAATAGCACATGTGTATATATTCACAAGCCTGGCATCGTGATTGTCAACACTCAGGTATGATGACATCAGTACCACCAGAGTCAAGCTAGAACAGTGAACTAAAAACTGCCTAGGCTTAAAGACAAATGTGGGTATGCACAAAAATGATGACCACAAACCAACATGTAGACGTCAACACTGAACTAAATGAAATGTATAAAGAAAAGGTACAAATCACTCAAATCAGGTTCAAGTGCACCAGTACGAAGAAGCAACCAGCACACATGGAAGTAGTGCACACTGCTGTAACAGTGTTTAACAAATTGGACAGTGCTATCATGTGCACGAGCTAGGATACCACATCAACAACATATTTACATATATACACATATATGTACACATGTATATGAGCACAATAGGCTATGCATAAGAACCAGACTCGCGGATATAAACCAGCAAAATCAACATGGCACATGAATGAACAATAGCAAATATCAAGCACAATTCAAGACCCAAGCATTAACAGGTGAACAAGCAACAGTAAGTGATAAACCAGAGTGCACATGAATTACCTGCCTCGAAGAACAGGCAATAAAGGGAACAACAAGTGATGTACACATGATCGCACAGTGAAATCCGTGCACATGTATACATGACCATTTGCCACAATTCAAATGATATAAGTAAATTGACTAGAAGCAAAACAACAGTCAATACCAAGGCATGAACCAACAGAAGTTAACAACCTTAAGTATGCAATAATGCCAATGGCAGACAACACACATATGCATAGACCAATCAGCAGAAGTCAATATGATCAAGTGCACATGTATACATATATGCAGTGACCAGTGAACTACAGAATGAGGCTGGACATTGCACATATACAAATGACCACAAAGACTTCAAAGTGATGTTTATATGCAACACAATCAGCAGGTCGAAAATATTTAGAAATGAATATAAAATGACTAGAGTCGAACCAACACACAATACAGTGAGCTTGAGCACAAGAAAAACTCAAGTGTTCAATAATATAACTCGAAGCAATGCACCAAATTCATATGTACAGCAAACAACACAAGTGATACAAAAGTTCAGTGAACAAGTGAAGTATATATTCATGAAAACATATGTATAACAAGTTCAAGCAGCAGGTCAAAGACATAATGACCGAAATTAACCAAAATAAATCACATCGTCAAATAAATTCAAATGTAATTGTTTTCTTTTTAAAAATTCCAAACAGCAATTACCTAGGAAAGGTAATCTTCCAAAGACGATAATTAATCGGTACGAAATACCGGGTTGTTACAGACTTCCCTACTTAAAGAAATTGCGTCCTCGCAATCATAAGGAATAAAGGGACAAAAGGTAACAACCATAAAAGCATATCATCACAAGATGAAGAAATTTGAAATAGGAAGTTCACCATATCGAGCATGAAAGAATAAGCTTGAATGTGTTTTCTTGATGAATTCTCAAGATTCCTAAGTGCAATCCTTAGGATTTGAGAACCATTGAACTTCCGCAAGAAAAACATCTTGATTTCGAAGGTGCCACACCCCCGAAGCAATGATGTGAATAGAAGGTGGCTCAGAAGTAAAAATCGAAAATCCCTAAGGCATTTCCGTAATAGGAAGACGTGGAAAACGTCATGAATAGCAGAACATTGAGCCGGTACACCGGCGTAGTACAATATAACCACCAAAGAAATCTTTTAATTTCATAAAAGAAATTCACAAATTCTCTACAAAATTTAATTATCAAATAGATAATCAGAATACAGAAATCACAAATCAGCAATATCTAATTATCGATACGATAATTAGAAGACAACAAAATCAGCAAATCTAATTATCAACAAAGATAATTAGAAAACACAAATCACAAATATCTAACTATCAAAAACAATAATCAGGAATTACCACAACGGTAATCAAATTTCAAATCAACAAATATTCAATTATCAAAACGATAATCAAATCTTAAATCACAAAAATTTTATTATCACAAACGATAATTAAATCTCAAATATCTAATTATCACAAGCGATAATTAAAAACAACAAATATCTGATTATCAAAAACGATAATCAGAAATCACAACTCAACGAATATTTAATTATCACAATTAATAATCAGATCTTAAATCGCAAATATTTAATTATCACAAACGATAATTAAATTACAAATATCTAATTATCACAAACGATAATTAGAAACAGCAAATATTCGATTATCAAAAACGATAATCAAATCTCAAATATCTAATTATCAAAAACGATAATTAGAAACAACAAATATCTGATTATCAAAAATGATAACCAGAAATCACTAATATTTCAAATAACGAGTCCGGGATTAACTGAAATAGCAAACGTACATGTCCCATAACCACGAGTTTTACTAAATCGTTTAATTCACTTCATCGTTTCCTTGAAAGTGCAAAATTGAATATTTTAAATAAATAACATTTCACATTCTCAAACGGACAAGTCCGGAATTAAGCGAATCAGTAAAAGAAAGGGGTCATAGTCCTCGATTTTTCTGAAACGTTTAAATCGCTTCCTCATTCTTTTGAAAGCGTAAACTGTAAAAAATTTGAAAACAATTTTAATTTATATTTTGAAAAAATTTTAAAAATAATTTTTTTTAAAACACGTGATTAAAACAGCAATATCAGTAGCAACTTCGACAAGGAAATTGCACTTCTCAAAATATCGTAAAAACGGACAACAAAATCAGCATTGCGGGATAACCGCTTGAAAATTCATTTTAAAATTGACGATTGCTGAAGTTAATACGTCAAAATCTCATCAAAATAATTGGCATCAAAATATAATACCAATGAATTTTCATTCATCAAAAAAGTCACAAGAATCTTTTCAAAGATAGGAAGGGATATCATACCCTCAACTTGTATTCATAACAAGTCAATGACACATAAATTCACCAATGCACAAAAATTGATAAAACTTATCAATAGAAATCACGAAAATTGGCGAAGCACAAATTCTAGAAATCATCACAAGAAATCCAGAAAACACAAGTTCTAGAAATCTACACAAGAAATCCAAAAATCACAGAAAAAGGGAAAGAGGCCTATCACATGACGGTCTGAAGACCATAGGGAGCTACCCCATATGGATGAGTCGGAGTCACCCAGATGAGGTCTAGGCTAACCAAAAAGCAAAAAGGTATGTGTGAATGGAATCACACAAATGATGTCTAGCCTAACCTCGCAAACAAAGTCAGAGTCTTGGAAATCAAGAAACTAGCAATTTCACGAAAACAAAGTGACCGAAGTCGAATGGAAATCAAGCCGAAGAAAACACAAAATATCAAGTTCAAAATCGCTGAGATTCGAACAAAATCAACATCGGCTAAATCAATTCAAAGCCGAAAACACGAGAACAAAATCCTCATCATCAAAAACTCAACTTGGGTTCGCAAAGCAAACGGAGGCCGAAGCCAAAATACTTTCACGAAATCAAAATCCAATGCACATGAATAAACGTTAGGAATTTATACCTAACAATCAAAGATAATCATATGCAAAGATGAGAGATAAAATATCGACAATTAGTTGTAACACATGTTCCATCTAAGTTATGTTTTATATTTGTCCTAAACCCCAGGCTCTGATACCAAGCTGTGACGCCCCACCTCTTTACCCACGCTAGCTAAGAACACTACGGTGTAGTGCTGTCAACTAGCACGGAGAATAAGGCTGTTGAGGAGCGGCCATACATAGTTAGGCCTTACACTAGTATTGGTTATATTGATAGGAGTGGTATATATATATTCTTTCATTTTTTTCATCTTTGATTTAACTACTCCCATCGACATACCCCAATTCAGTATAAAACGAACTACGATGGTTCAAAATAGTTTAGGACAGTAAATATAATAATAATAACACAGATATTATAAATGCGGAACACGGATAAAACAGAAAGTCTCATATATATAATAACTGATGCCAGTTACAATACATTTGACACGGTACATATGATACAACTACAACAGTCGACTCAGGAAGTTATATATACAAGTACATTAACGACTAATATACATGAATACATATCAATCTATACTATGACACGACAACTCCATAAGATATGAAAAGTCTTCATAACTCAAGCAGCAACCCGAAGCTAAAAATCTACAACCTGAAATAACTCGGGTCTGACCCGAGTATTACATTCAAAAGAAAATAATACCCGGGTCAGTCTAATTCAAACTCAGTTATTAACGCACAGAAGCAGCAATGATTAAATAATGAATAGACGACAGTCACAACAAATCTCGTCTCCTCCGATCCTTAAATAAAGAAATCGGATAACGATAAATATAACACGTAACAGTGTTAAACAACAAATCAGCAAATTAGAATATTGAATTAAATAAACAAAACAGTTCAAACCATTGAAATATCAATTAAAATATTAATTCGAGTAGGGCTGCATTACACGAACGCGTGCACTGCCTCGCCACTACAGCATATGGAATATGCAAAATATCAATAAATCAAAACAAAATAGAATATCAATAAAATCAATACCGTGTGGCTGCAGTTCACGCTTGCGTGCACTGCCTTGCCACTACCGTGATGATGTACCCAAAAACTCACTTCTGTGTGGCTGCAGTTCACGCTTGCGTGCACTGCCCTCCCACTATAGTGATGATGTACACAAAATATCAAAGGACCAAAATCAATGAAGGTTCAAATATCAATTCAAATTGTCGATACTGTGTGGCTGCAGTGCACGCACGCGTACACTGCCTCGCCACAACAGCATATACAGAAATAGCAACAAGGCACAAAGGCCAATGCACAAGAATTCACGGTCCAAACAAATGCAATAAGCAAGTGACAGTAGTGAAAAGCTTCAATAAAGTGAATATGCAATATGTACACAAGAGAATGTACATAACAATCTGCACATGGACAAAATGAACCAGAGGTGCAGCAAGGAGGGCTCTGCCTCACGAAAGCAACAGCAGGTATACAATTTCGAACACAGCAAGACCATGCCAAAATGGTCAAGAGAAGATGACTACAGTGGTATAGTGGACAACATTTAAACCAGAAGTGTATGAGTCAATGCAATGCAAACTAACAAAGGCAATTGCATACAAACAAAACTGCAAACTAGACATGGCTACGAAAGTAAATCACCTTAGATCCAAAATGGCCAGAATAACCATGATAATGTTCAACATCAAAGTAAAATAGCACATGTGTATATATTCACAAGCCTGGCATCGTGATTGTCAACACTCAGGTATGATGACATCAGTACCACCAGAGTCAAGCTAGAACAGTGAACTAAAAACTGCCTAGGCTTAAAGACAAATGTGGGTATGCACAAAAATGATGACCACAAACCAACATGTAGACGTCAAAACTGAACTAAATGAAATGTATAAAGAAAAGGTACAAATCACTCAAATCAGGTTCAAGTGCACCAGTACAAAGAAGCAACCAGCACTCATGGAAGCAGTGCACACTGATGTAACAGTGTTTAACAAAGTGGACAGTGCTATCATATGCACGAGCTAGGCTACCACTTCAACAACATATTCACATATATACACATATATGTACACATGTATATGAGCACAATAGGCTATGCACAAGAACCAGACTCGCGGATATAAACCAGCAAAATCAACATGGCACATGAATGAACAATAGCAAATATCAAGCACAGTTCAATACCCAAGCACTAACAGGTACAACAAGCAACAGTAAGTGATAAAACAGAGTGCACATGAATTACCTGCCTCGAAGAACAGGCAATAAAGGGAACAACAAGTAATGTACACATGATCGTACAGTGAAATCCGTGCACTTGTATACATGACCATTTGCCACAATTCAAATGATATAAGTAAATTGACTAGAAGCAAAACAATAGTCAATACCAAGGCATGAACCAACAGAAGTTAACAACCTTAAGTATGCAATAATGCCAATGGCAGACAACACACATATGCATAAACCAATCAGCAGAAGTCAATATGATCAATTGCACAGGTATACATATATGCAGTGACCAGTGAACTACAGAATGAGGCTGGACGTTGCAGATATACAAATGACCACAAAGACTTCAAAGTGATATTTATATGCAACACAATCAGCAGGTCGAAAATATTTATAAATGAATATAAAATGACTAGAGTCGAACCAACACACAATACAGTGAGCTTGAGCACAAGGAAAACTCAAGTGTTTAATAATATAACTCGAAGCAATGCACCAAATTCATATGTACAGCAAACAACACAAGTGATACAAAAGTTCAGTGAACAAGTGAAGTATATATTCGTGCAAACATATGTATAACAAGTTCAAGCAGCAGGTCAAAGACATAATGACCGAAATTAACCAAAATAAATCACATCGTCAAATAAATTCAAATGTAATTGTTTTCTTTTTAAAAATTCCAAACAGCAATTACCTAGGAAAGGTAATCTTCCAAAGACGATAATTAATCGGTACGAAATACCGGGTTGTTACAGACTTCCCTACTTAAAGAAATTGCGTCCTCGCAATCATAAGGAATAAAGGGACAAAAGGTAACAACCATAAAAGCATATCATCACAAGATGAAGAAATTTGAAATAGGAAGTTCACCATATCGAGCATGAAAGAATAAGCCTGAATGTGTTTGCTTGATGAATTCTCAAGATTCCTAAGTGCAATCCTTAGGATTTGAGAACCATTGAACTTCCGCAAGAAAAACATCTTGATTTCGAAGGTGCCACACCCCCGAAGCAATGATGTGAATAGAAGGTGGCTCAGAAGTAAAAATCGAAAATCCCTAAGGCATTTCCGTAATAGGAAGACGTGGAAAACGTCATGAATAGCAGAACATTGAGCCGGTACACCGGCGTAGTACAATATAACCACCAAAGAAATCTTTTAATTTCATAAAAGAAATTCACAAATTCTCTACAAAATTTAATTATCAAATAGATAATCAGAATACAGAAATCACAAATCAGCAATATCTAATTATCGATACGATAATTAGAAGACAGCAAAATCAGCAAATCTAATTATCAACAAAGATAATTAGAAAACACAAATCACAAATATCTAACTATCAAAAACGATAATCAGGAATTACCACAACGGTAATCAAATTTCAAATCAACAAATATTCAATTATCAAAACGATAATCAAATCTTAAATCACAAATATTTAATTATCACAAACGATAATTAAATCTCAAATATCTAATTATTACAAGCGATAATCAAAAATAACAAATATCTGATTATCAAAATCGATAATCAGAAATCACAACTCAACGAATATTTAATTATCACAATTAATAATCAAATCTTAAATCGCAAATATTTCATTATCACAAACGATAATTAAATTACAAATATCTAATTATCACAAACGATAATTAGAAACAACAAATATTCGATTATCAAAAACGGTAATCAAATCTCAAATATCTAATTATCAAAAACGATAATTAGAAACAACAAATATCTGATTATCAAAAATGATAACCAGAAATCACTAATATTTCAAATAACGAGTCCGGGATTAACTGAAATAGCAAACGTACATGTCCCATAACCACGAGTTTTACTAAATCGTTTAATTCACTTCGTCGTATCCTTGAAAGTGCAAAATTGTATATTTTAAATAAATAACATTTCACATTCTCAAACGGACAAGTCCGGAATTAAGCGAATCGGTAAAAGAAAGGGGTCATAGTCCTCGATTTTTCTGAAACGTTTAAATCGCTTCCTCATTCTTTTGAAAGCGTAAACTGTAAAAAATTTGAAAACAATTTTAATTTATATTTTGAAACAATTTTAAAAATAAAAAAATTTTAAAACACGTGATTAAAACAGCAATATCAGTAGCAACTTCGACAAGGAAATTGCACTTCTCAAAATACCGTAAAAACGGACAACAAAATCAGCATTGCGGGATAACCGCTTGAAAATTCATTTTAAAATTGACGATTACTGAAGTTAATACGTCAAAATCTCATCAAAATAATTGGCATCAAAATATAATACCAATGAATTTTCATTCATCAAAAAAGTCACAAGAATCTTTTCAAAAATAGGAAGGGATATCATACCCTCAACTTGTATTCATAACAAGTCAATGACACATAAATTCACCAATGCACAAAAATTGATAAAACTTATCAATAGAAATCACGAAAATTGGCGAAGCACAAATTCTAGAAATCATCACAAGAAATCCAGAAAACACAAGTTCTAGAAATCTACACAAGAAATCCAAAAATCACAGAAAAAGGGAAAGAGGCCTATCACATGACGGTCTGAAGACCATAGGGAGCTACCCCATATGGATGAGTCGGAGTCACCCAGATGAGGTCTAGGCTAACCAAAAAGAAAAAAGGTATGTGTGAATGGAATCACACAAATGATGTCTAGCCTAACCTCGCAAACAAAGTCAGAGTCTTGGAAATCAAGAAACTAGCAATTTCATTAAAACAAAGTGACCGAAGTCGAATGGAAATCAAGCCGAAGAAAACACAAAATATCAAGTTCAAAATCGCTAAGATTCGAACAAAATCAACATCGGCTAAATCAATTCAAAGCCGAAAATGCGAGAACAAAATCCTCATCATCAAAAACTCAACTTGGGTTCGCAAAGCAAACGGAGGCCGAAGCCAAAATACTTTCACGAAATCAAAATCAAATGCACATGAATAAACGTTAGGAATCTATACCTAACAATCAAAGATAATCATATGCAAAGATGAGAGATAAAATATCGACAATTAGTTGTAACACATGTTCCATCTAAGTTATGTTTTATATTTGTCCTAAACCCCAGGCTCTGATACCAAGCTGTGATGCCCCACCTCTATACCCACGCTATCCAAGAACACTACGGTGTAGTGCTATCAACTAGCACGGAGAATAAGGCTGTTGAGGAGCGACCATACGTAGTTAGGCCTTACACTAGTATTGGTTATCTCGATAGGAGTGGTGTATATATATATATATATTCTTTCATTTTTTTTCATCTCTAATTTAACTACTCCCATCGACATACCCCAATTCAGTATAAAACGAACTACGATGGTTCATAATAGTTTAGGACAGTAAATATAATAATAATAACACAGATATTATAAATGCGGAACACGGATAAAACAGAAAGTCTCATATATATAATAACTGATGCCAGTTACAATACATTTGACACGGTACATATGATACAACTACAACAGTCGACTCAGGAAGTTATATATACAAGTACATTAACGACTAATATACATGAATACATATCAATTTATACTATAACACGACAACTTCAAAAGATATGAAAAGTCTTCATAGCTCAAGCAGCAACCCGAAGCTAAAAATCTACAACCTGAAATAACTCGGGTCTGACCCGAGTATTACATTCAAAAGAAAATAATACCCGGGTCAGTCTAATTCAAACTCAGTTATTAATGCACAGAAGCAGTAATGATTAAATAATGAATAGACGACAGTCACAACAAATCTCGTCTCCTCCGATCCTTAAATAAAGAAATCGGATAACGATAAATATAACACGTAACAGTGTTAAACAACAAATTAGCAAATTAAACCAAATCCGAATACAATTCAGAATATTGAATTAAACAAACAAACAGTACAAACCATTGAAATATCAATTAAAATATTAATTCGAGTAGGGCTGCATTACACGCACGCGTGCACTGCCTCGCCACTACAACAATGGAATCTGCAAAAGATCAATAAATCAAAACAAAATAGAATATCAATAAAATCAATACCATGTGGCTGCAGTTCATGCTTGCGTGCACTGCCTTGCCACTACTGTGATGATGTACCCAAAAACTCACTTCCGTGTGGATGTAGTTCACGCTTGCGTGCACTGCCCTGCCACTATAGTGATGATGTACACAAAATATCAACGGACCAAAATCAATGAAGGTTTAAATATCAATTCAAATTGTCGATACTGTGTGGCTGCAGTGCACACACGCGTACATTGCCTCGCCACAACAGCATATACAGAAATAGCAACAAGGCACAAAGGCCAATGCACAAGAATTCACGGTCCAAACAAATGCAATAAGCAAGTGACAGTAGTGAGAAGCTTCAACAAAGTGAATATGCAATATGTGCACAAGAGAATGTACATAACAATCTGCACATGGACAAAATGAACCAGAGGTGCAGCAAGGAGGGCTCTGCCTCACGAAAGCAACAGTAGGTATACAATTTCGAACACAGCAAGACCATGCCAAAATGGTCAAGAGAAGATGACTACAGTGGTATAGTGGACAACATTTAAACCAGAAGTGTATGAGTCAATGCAATGCAAACTAACAAAGGCAATTGCATACAAACAAAACTGCAAACTAGACAAGGCTACGAACGTAAATCACCTCAGATCCAAAATGGCTAGAATAACCATGATAATGTTCAACATCAAAGTAAAATAGCACATGTGTATATATTCACAAGCCTGGCATCGTGATTGTCAACACTCAGGTATGATGACATCAGTACCACCGGAGTCAAGCTAGAACAGTGAACTAAAAACTGCCTAGGCTTAAAGACAAATGTGGGTATGCACAAAAATGATGACCACAAACCAACATGTAGACGTCAAAACTGAACTAAATGAAATGTATAAAGAAAAGGTACAAATAACTCAAATCAGGTTCAAGTGCACCAGTACAAAGAAGCAACCAAGACAGTAAACGCATGGAAGCAGTGCACACTGCTGTAACAGTGGTCAACAAAGTGGACAGTGCTATCATGTGCACGAGCTAGGCTACTACTTCAACAACATATTTACATATATACACATATATGTACACATGTATATGAGAACAACAGGCTATGCACAAGAACCAGACTCGCGGATATAAACCAGCAAAATCAACAATGCACATGAATGAACAATAGCAAATATCAAGCACAGTTCAATACCCAAGCACTAACAGGTACAACAAGCAACGGTAAGTGATAAGCCAGAGTGCACATGAATTACCTGCCTCGAAGAACAAGCAATAAAGGGAACAACAAGTGATGTACACATGATCGCACAGTGAAATCCGTGCACATGTATACATGATCATTTGCCACAATTCAAATGATATAAGTAAATTGACTAGAATCAAAACAACAGTCAATACCAAGGCATGAACCAACAGAAGTTAACAACCTTAAGTATGCAATAATGCCAATGGCAGACAACACACATATGCATAGACCAATCAGCAGAAGTCAATATGATCAAGTGCACAGGTATACATATATGCAGTGACCAGTGAACTGCAGAATGAGGCTGGACGTTGCATATATACAAATGACCACAAAGACTTCAAAGTGATATTTATATGCAACACAATCAGCAGGTCGAAAATATTTAGAAATGAATATAAAATGACTAGAGTCGAACCAACATACAATACAGTGAGCTTGAGCAAGAGAAAAATTCAAGTGTTCAATAATATAACTCGAAGCAATGCACCAAATTCATATGTACATCAAACAACACAAGTGATACAAAAGTTCAGTGAACAAGTGAAGTATATATTCGTGCAAACATATGTATAACAAGTTCAAGCAGTAGGTCAAAGACATAATGACCGAAATTGACCAAAATAAATCACATCGTCAAATAAATTCAGATGTAACTGTTTTCTTTTTAAAAATTCCAAACAGCAATTAGCTAGGAAAGTTAATCATCCAAAGACGATAATTAATCGGTACGAAACACCGGGTTGTTACAAACAAAGAGATAGAGAACATATGTCGTTTGTACTATTTAAATGCGTACGCCACGCCAATATGACTTAAATATAATAGGTTTGGTATAACACTTTTTTTTGCTGCCAACGTGAACTTCGTCGAACACTTCTCTATAAATATTATCAAATGTTAATATTACTTAAAAATAGAATCTAGGAAATTCTTTTTTTATATATTCAAAAAGGCTATCTTACATATATTACAGACTTAATATCACTTATAAATAGGACCTATACATTTTCGCTCTTTATGAATTGATAACTAAAACAAAAATTCAACCTGACAAAAAACTAAATATTCCAACTTTGAAATAAGAATACAAACTACACATGATTTCAACACAAAAACATACCTAAATATTTGTGAAAATCATTTCTCTTGAATATGGTAGACATATATAATTTGTAAAAATATCAATTTACCTACGAACCGTGTGCATTGGTTAATAATTAATTTTGTTTGTAGACTTTTAGCTTAGAAGGGGGGATGTCTATTGCTGCAACTACAATTAAAAATGTGAGTTTTTTCTATTGATTTTGATATTGGTTAATTTGATTTTATATCATTGGTTAATTTGTTAAGTGAATTAAATAATTTGTTGAATGTACATTTCTTCGAATTTTATTGACTATTCCGATCACGGATGCTATGGTGGGAAGAAATTTTTTAAAATTGAAATTGATAAAAACATATATTTGAAGCACTCTCTTGCAAGAGAGATTAAGTGGATTAGCTATTATTTCAATTGAAAATAAATAAACTTAAGTATAAGGATATCATAGAGAAGTTTGCTTCAGAGAGTGCAATAAGAAATTGTTTTCGTTATCTTGTATTTTGACATGATACCATGTTGACAATTGATTATTTGACATGCAAACTAATGATTTAGTTTTAACAATATTCTATAATAGGTATCAAATTTTATAAGTATATTTTTTTTGGTTATGTGGATATAAAATTATTTTTGTTTTTTCAAGGGGGCAAAAAAAGGATAAAAAATTAAATCGTCTAGGACATCAAATAATATCGGGTCGTCCATGATAATAAATATATCAGTAATGCATGAATATGAATAAATTTATTTTCAAGCCCCCTAATGAACATCAAAACACCAATATTAGCTATATAACACATCAATCAAATATGGCCTAAAAGCCTCATGAATATACAAGTGGCAAGAAAGAGGAAAAGTCTAGAAAATAGTGCTTCCGATATGAAGTGACTTTAGCAACATATAACTACCGCTTGAGATAGTAAAGGGCAAATTCTACAAGTATACAGTGTAATATCAAGCAATGTTGAACCACTATATCAAAACAAGATAACAATTCTGTCTTCTTACTTGAGATGGAACACACGTAGCATGACAAGTCTGTGGTGTTAAAGGCATATTAATTGTATACCCAAAAGAGGAGTGGTAGGCACACTGATTCAGTCAGCAAACAATAAAATGAGTCTGTTATTGTTTCAAGTTGTAGCTTTTGTTGACACAAACTAAATGGGTAACCTAAAACAATTCGACTCCATACGAATAAGCTTCCTATTAAGAGACTACAGATAAAATTATCGTTGTTTTCCTGCATATTTGTCTGCTTGCAGAAGATATTAGTTAGTTTACCTTGATTCCATTATAATTGGTTAGAACGTAGAAGATCACATCTTACTTTGATTCCATATCAATATATCATGCAATAACGACAAGTTGATACCATGATAATTCCAGTGTGTGAGTGAGAAAAGGGTATCTTAAAAGTCGACCTAAAGTGATTTAGGTCAATAAGTATTTGCATGGTCGAAAAACTGTGTTTCTCACTTTAAATGAAGCCAAAAATCTGCGTTTGCTTTCTGAACAGGGAAGTCATAGCATCCAATGTTGCGCATAAAGTGGCGAAAAAGACTAATTGGATTAAATCATGCGTTCCCCCTGTAATTTTCTTCCAGTAATACAATAGCCTGTCCATTGTACTATGTATTTGTGCTATAAATTTATAGTTGTGCATTGAAACAATGAAGTTGTATCCCTAAAACTTCAACTCCACTCAAATAAGCTTGAAACCATGATGACAATTGTATTTAGCACTGACAAACGGGTGGAAAAAATAAACGGAATAGTAAAAGTGGAAGCAGAAAGTTGGGACGGAAGAGGATGGAAAAATTAGCTACGCAGAAGAAGACAGAGGTCATTCCTTCCAACACAAAATTGGGGTAAATAAATATTGTAAATTTAATATCGTCGACAGCAGGATTCGAACCTGCGCAGGCAAAGCCCAACAGATTTCGAGTCTGTCTCCTTAACCACTCGGACATATCGACGACGACGGTGAAGAGAGCCTTTTGTTTTATAAAAAGGCAAATACGCGCCAAATACAAGAAAAAGAACGTCGACAGCAGGGTTCGAACCTGCACGGGTAAACCCAACAGATTTCAAGTCTGTCTCCTTAACCACTCGGACATATCGACTTTGCCGTGCTCTACTTCGCCAACTCATTTTATCAAATAGACCATACGAAGGTTTGCCTTTCCCCAACAATGCAAAATGGCACTCTCTGAAGCCAAAAAAAATTTGCAGTCTTCTTCGCTTCCCTGTTTTCTCCTATCCCTTCATCTATGTCATTGATAAAATTTATCATCCTATCCCGATTCATGTGCTTTCTCTTCTTGTTCCCGGGTCCTCCTTAAATTTATGATTTTCATCCCGTTTCTTCTATTTTCCTCAGATTTTTTTTCTCATCTCCTCCTTCTATGAATGTGATTAAAAAGCGGAGGTTAACCCAAATTTATACAAAAAAACCCCCTAATCTTGTTTCTCAATGATCCCCAACATTCAATCGTATCCACCACCGACAATAATCAATCCGCAAATACCACGCAGGTACCACCAGCTACAGCATACGCGTATCAAATCGTTGATATAGTTTTATCCATCAAAGGTTCTATTTTCATATTGCTATTATGTTTATTTGATTATTTTTATTTTGAAAGTACATATTTTGGCGTTGAGTAGCCATGAATTGATTTGATTTATTTTTACAGTCAACCTGAAAAATTTCTCTGTTTGCATTGAGCCTCGTGCATTGGAAAAGTCAAAAATATATATCTTCTGTCTGTGAAACTCTAGCATAGTATTTTTATGTGCAGCAGTGAATGGAAAGAGAAACAACTTTTTTGTGCATGGTACCAATTAACATGAAGGGAATGAAAAGTTCAACGATGTAACATATGATCTCAATTAATTAATATGGCATGTGAATGGTTGGATAACATCATCTTTAATGTTGGTCATGCCTTCATAACTGGGTTACTTGTGAAAAGTCAGTTTACCAAATAGAAAGAAAAAGAAATTCTTAATTCATGAATATTAAATATGACTTAAGATAGCATAAAACAATCAAAAGTCAAAAATCAATGTAATTGTTATAATATGTGTAAATATAAAAGTGGATATGCCTTTGTGTTTATCTATTTAGTCCCACATCATGGGATATATTCCATCTCTTGCTCCAAGGTCTATATATAAAGCAGTCTATGTAATGTAATTGGATGAATCAATCTTATGTAACTGATATCAGTATGAATAACGTTTTCTCCTCTTTTCTAATGGCTTCTTATCTCCTTTTAGTTTATAACACGTTATCAGCACGAAGCTCTTATAAATTTTCTAAAGGGTAAGCTATCTTTCTGATCTAATTGATCAAATCTTTCAGATCTCATTCTATTGTTATTTTTTTCCTTTTAGATCTCATTGTATCATTGATCTAATTATTCGGATCTGATTATATTTGTACATCTTATTTTTTGTGCATGTATTTCAGATCTTGTTTTGTTGTAGATCTTATTTTTTTAGTTCTAATTTTTCAGATCTCTTGTAGATTTTAATATCATGTTCAAACGATATTTTTTTTAGATCTATAGATTTTAATCATCGAATCTCTTATTTAATTGTCATTCATGTATGTCCATTTTTTGTGATAATTTTAAATTTGATTTGAGACTAAAGTTGTTCCATATACTAAGATGTAATTTCTGACCTTATTCTGTTAATTTTCTTTTTAGATCTTATCTATCATAGATCTAATTTTCCAGATTTCATTATATACATACATATACATACATACATACATACATACATACATACATACATACATACATACATATATATATATATATATATATATATATATATATCTTACCTCATAGATCTTGCTCTATTAATCTTATCATTTTAGATCTCATTTTATTGTAGATATAAACTTTTAGATCTCATTCCATTGTTTGATGGAAAAAAAAGGTTTTCATTTTGAAATTTTTTTGTTTGGATTTCGATTTGAATGAGAACTGTAGGAATAATTTTACCACATGATTTATATTTCCAGAAGAAATATTTCACTGTTTCTTAGAGAAACAAATATAAGGATAATACGTATCTAGAAGTTCGTATTAAGTCTATGAAAGAATAAGAACTTGAAGTTCATCTGTGCGAAGGTGAAAGATTAAAGTTTTCATAAGCTGAAATATTGCCATGAAAAAATATATAAGCAGCAATTCCAGAAGAAGATGTTGATATGTCCAGAAGACATAACATAAAAATAATATGTTGAAATAACATTAAAAATGTGGTAAATAGTATTTCCTCGAAGAGAAATAGTATTATGATTCTCATGTTCGAATACAATTATGAAGAGTCTTCTTGTTTCATTGTATTTATTTAATATTGGAGACCTGAAATTCTCAAATAAAACTTACGCATATAAGTTTGCATTCCTAAAAAAATGTTTATATATCAAAACTCAAATATATAAATTTGAGATGTGAAGCTTTGAATTATTAGAAAAGCTAATTCAGATTATGGTAAATTCCAATTGCAATCAAACCGGAAGTTTGATAATGAAAATCAAGTTGTACCATTTAGGATCTAAAGTACTAAACAAATATTTTAATTTAAAGTAAAATTGGAACCTGAAGTTCTAAAAATATTTGCCAATGGTATTAACTACTAAACCAAATAAATGTATAGAAATTTGTTCACTCCTGAAGTGATGATGATGATGATGATGATGATGATATCTTCATAAGAGATTTGTTGATATATTTGATGCTTTTACTAAACCAAATAAATACGTAGAAATATATCTACTCTCATACTCTCTTTCTTTTTAATAGAAAAAAATGTATTCTAATAGGATGTTTATTTCCTAAATTTTTTTCCTTCTTCCATACATCCAATCATGTCTTTCAAAAGGTAAAATATAATAGATCAAGTTTATTTCCTTTGGCTCATCAAGTAAGTATTTTGGATTCTTCATAAAATGAATGTTAATATCTATACACACATCAATTATGTTATATTATATATAAAATCATTCATCTTTCCTCTTTCAGCAAAGAGGTATTCCAATGTTTACTATTTTATATGCTTAATGTTTTACCTATTATTGTCATGTCACAAAAATATACTTATTAATGTTATCAATAGCTGTAACTTATACAACATACTTTTTAGTTGCCAAGTCAAACTATTTTGTTTTTCATGATATTATTCATACACTATATAATGTACAAATTTCCTCTCTTTGTTTAGCTTACAATATGTAAATAACTGCATATATTAATTCATATATTAATCAGTAGCAATTAATAAATCATTAAATAAAATTAATTGACTAATGAGGATGGTCCAACAAAGATGCGTATGAATACTTCATACATTTATTCTTCTTTTAGATCTCTTATTATTGACAAGGATCATAACGTATATACATGTTACATATTCATGTTTCTCACTATTGCAGTTGTTATGAATTAATAAATGGTATTTAATACTACATATTCATATTCTCAAATTTGCCTATATTATGAAAGTAAACATAATCAAGTTAGCACATTCTTTGATTATAGTTCATCCCTTCTCCACCAATCAATCTATATAAAGGCCTTTTCATATTTTCAAGGATAGTTTTGCATTTTCAAGAAAAGTAATGAATGCAATTAACGAGATTGGATCTAGAGCTATCAAAAGGATGTAAATAAGAAATTATAGTCACTTTTATAGATTATATTTGGTTGTCTTTTACTATTTTGCATTAATGTTTTTATTCTTTCACTGTAACTACTATCGGATATGGTTTCTTATTTCATAAAATGCATTGATTATATACCCATGAACAATATTTTGATGCTTATGCATTTTATTTCCACTTATAGTTGGTAATATGATAAACACAGCCAAGCTTGAATTTAAAGCTTTGGACTAATTAGAAGATAACTTTTTGTCATAGATATTGGATGTTGACATCCAATTAAAATCTCGTTGCTTAGAAAATGCCATAAAAATGATAATGCAATAGGATAAAACAATGGCTCTTATATTTTTAAGGCGTCATATCCATGAAAAACTTAAAATAAAACATTTAACTGAAAAAGATCATCTTTTCCTATGGAACTCCGTGAAGGAGCATCATGACCACCAAAATATGGTCATACTTCTAAACACTAAACACGAGTGGTTGAACTGAAAGTTTCAAGTCTTTAAATCTATTAGGAAATACAATTCCTCTATATTTAGAATTACTTCTAAACTAAAATTATGTGAAAGGATTTTCTAGTAATACTAACCAGAAGTCAGATCATTTCTTCAAAGTTGATGAAGGAAACTTCATTAATGATGAAAATCTAAGTGCAATAATAAATGATATGGTCGAATTAATCAATAGTAGTAGCCTGAAGTCTGCTATGTAGATTTTATTTTATTTCAGTTCAATAAATCAGTTGGAAGTTGGTGCTTGTATGTTTTTCCTTTCATAACAAATTGAAATAATGTACCGATAATGTTGGCTTTAATCAGTAATCTATTTTGAATTTTGGAAAGTACTACCATTTATTTATGCTTATAAATTTAGTAGTTGACTAACTATATTGGCTTTAGTTCTTAATATATAGACCATCAATATGTGACTGATAATATATACCTACTAGATTGTGCAACTACTCGCATTATTTTGAAAAACCAGAAGTTTTTTCTCAGAACTATCTGAAAATATTTAGCTAAAAATTTCAACCATAGAAAATCTGCTAATATAGTTGAAGGGTCCGGAAGAGCCCATATAGTATTACCAAATGGTATATATATCTTAATTCAAAATACATTATACTCAAGAAAATTTAAAAGAAATTTTTTGAGTTTTGAGGATATATAAATGAATGGCTACCATATTGGAACTATAATAAAAAAGTCAAAGAATACCTTTGCATTTTTCTAAAAGTGAAAGAAGAAGCTTATTTTACAAAAAGTTGGTACAATTTCAGCTGGATTATGTTTCACGAAATTTGGCATAATTGAATCCCATGTTTAAACATAAGCCACAAGCTCACAAATATCACTTGAATGCATCTTATCAATTGACAAAAGAATTATCCTCCTATTATTAATATGTATGGTGTATTTGCTAGTAGCAATATGATAGTGGATCAAAATGAGAATCCAAAGATGATTATTATTTAATGTGATAATGTTTGCCAACGTTGAGGGGGAAGATAAAGGAATACGAGTTCATTTTGATCATCAGTGTTAAATATTTGTTAACATGTATAATGATGCAAAATATTGATTAACTTGAATAAATTATCAATAATATCCCTATTAGACTTTCTCCAATATAGATTTGAATCACTGAAGGATCAAAATGTGTAAACCATATATGAAATACGGTACAAAAATCAGTTCGAAATACTTTTGGAGTAAGTAATAAAGATGTCAAATAAAAGATGTGAGTGTTCTTGAAAAAACACTTAAGGGTGCACTTGAAGAGACTAATGACATGATTGTCAAATTACCCTAGAAGTTGTTTAGGTACCTAAAACATGATAATCAAAGAGATCTCAATAAATCATGTCTAGAACTGACAAGAAATAATTATTAATGATAAATTTGTAAATAATAAAGCGCTTATCTTTATAAATAAATTAAGGACCTTTAATTAGGGGATAACATGACTGGCCATCATGAATCTTTTACTAATAGAGAAATATGGACATGTAGTCCGTAAAGTAGCAAAAGTACTTGAAATGCTTAATATACCCCAAGGTATAAATATGGTTTAAATCATATTAAACGATGAAAGTATACAAATTCCTAAAGAATATAAATAACTTTGGTGGTTATAAAGAAGGCAAAGAACAAGGAGCACAGATTACAACCTACTTTTAAGTATTGTTGTAATGAAAATCTTGATATAATTCATGATGATTACTTCCTATTTTTAAGTATCATTGTAATGAAACTCTTGATATCCATTAAAGCGATAGTTGCGATATGCAAATACTTATTAAAGTATACAAATTTATGAAGAAACATATAACTTTTGTAATTATAAAGAATGCAAAAGACATGAAGTGTAGATTACAAATTTCTTCTAAGTATTATTATAATGAAAATCTTGATATACTTCAAGATGAGTAGATTACTTTCTGCTTTCTAGTAATGTTGTAATCAAATTTTTAATATTCATGAAAGATATATAGTTGCAATGCGCAAAACTAATTTGAATCACAAAAATGAAAGCACATAAAGTGTTTTTCATAAAAGTAACATACAAAATGCATAAAATGCAAACCATATTTGGAAGAAGCTATCTTAGAAAATTCGATTGTATCGAAGGAAACTATTAATAAATTGTATTATTAATGAGATTCATATTTATAGATGCCAAAGTATCTATAACCAATTTGAGTTATCGAAAGACGAATATGAATTCAGAGGAAAATTTTAAATCAGGGGGAGCATGTACAAGTATTTTATAATGAACTCTTTTTCCTTAACTAAGATTTTTCCCGCTGGGTTTTTATTAGCAATGTTTTAATGAGGCATTATCTTGATTCAGAAGTATCAACTCCCCAGTAACGTTTGAAAATAATTTACAATGTATTCTTTTCCCTTACTTAAGATTTTTCCCACTAGGTTTTTCTTACTAAGGTTTTAACGAGGCATTGTCTTGATCTAGAAGAATCAAACGTCTTTTCAAGAAATGACATCTCAAATATGTTATTTAAATTGTATTTTTATCTTTGACTAAGGTTTTTCCCATCGGCTTTTCCTTTGTAGGGTTTTTAATGAAGTATTATATTGATCTAGAAGTATCAAACTCTATTTGATTCCATAAATTATTGAAATATCTCATACTATATTGTACTCTTTTTCCTTCACTAAGATTTTTCCATAGGTTTTTCTTAGTAAGGTTTTAATGAGGCATTAGTTTGATCCAGAAGTATCAAACTTCATTTGAAGAAATGAGAAAATAAGATATGTCATTGTACTCTTTTTTCTTTCACTGAGGTTTTTCCCATTGGGTTTTTCTTAATAAGGGTTTTAATGAGGTATTATATTGATGCCAAAGTATCAAACTCTTATAAGGAATATCATTGTATGATATCTGATTTCAAGTTGCACTCTTTTCCTCGTTCAAGGTTTTTCCATTAGGTTTTCCTAACATAAGTTTTTAATGAGGCAACAGACAATATTTATAACGATTGAATGGATGTATGAAAGCAAGATAATAATGAAGGGGAGCAATTGTCATGGACGTTTCAAAAGCAACAATTTCTAGCAAACATATGAGCATCCAAGATTTCGAAGACGCATATTCAAGGAGGAGTGTTATAATATATGTAAATATAAAAGTGATTATGCTTTTGTGTTTTTCTATTTAGTCCCACGTCATGAGATATGTTCCATCTCATGCTTCAAGACCTATATATAAAGGAGCCTAGGTAATGTAATTGGATGAATCAGTCTTATGTAACTGATATCAGTATGAATAACATTTTCTCCTCTTTTCTAATGGCTTCTTATCTCCATTTAGTTTATAACAGTAATATGACTATTGGATTAAGCAGAATATTTATTCTTCGATAAACCATGGGCTAACAAATCATTCCCATCTTTTATATAAACCAAAGTTAACACTATAACTACATTTTTTATTGCTATCTATATCTTATTCGAATGTCGCATGTTTATGTACTAAATGAACTGGGCGACTGTATTTGATTTCAAAGTAAAATTAAATTTTTTGGTGCATATAATTTAGCTCGCACCCAAACTATGAGCATCTCCAAAAATTCGGAGTGTGGAAATTGGATTTTTGGCACTCCGAAATATTGGAGGCCTCATTTCTTCAATAGAAATGAGGCCATGCGCCTGTTCAACAGGCGAACACATTCGAAAGAAACAGGGCGCGCTAGATGCTGGCGCCTATATCAGGCGCCTCCTCCCCCTTCCCCTTCATTTCCACATTTTTCATCCTCTTTTCAGTTAATTTTTTTTGTTTTACTTTGCGTTCAAATGTCATCCCGTTCGGTCAAAATGGTAGATGCACTGTTCGGTATGCTACAGATGCCAATATCGAACCTGCTCATGTCCCTCCTGATGCTAATGTGACTCCAGACGATCTTTGATCCTTGCACGACTTGCCCCCTACCATTCCACATCGACTTACTACAGCTATAGCGACGCCACATGTATACGTTTATTTCTTTATTACTTGATGAACAACCGTGTAACTGTATATGTATGATAATTGTTTGTTTATTTTAACATTTAATAATCATATATTTAGGTTCATCATGTAGCAATGCGAGGTAGTTGGTATAGGTGTATGTATAACTATTTTGATCAGTTACCGCAGCCGATTTTGGATAGGCTACATGCGTCACCTTTTGGTGAATTTCTAGAGTTACCTAGATCTACGCATGTAGATCGTTGCCTAGTAGAGGACCTCAATAAGAGATGGTGGCCTACCACTCACACAATTCATTTTTTTGATTTTGAGCTAGGACTTACTCCTCTAGATTTTTATATGCTCAGTGGCATAGAGGTTGGTCGACCGGACCGTCTTCCTGTTTCATTTGATAGTTCATTTGAGGAGTTCGAGTCATATTCAGCTTATTAACCAGCTTTGGCCGATGAGGAGGTTAGAGAAGGAGCTGTTATTCTTACTTGTCTGTAGCGGTATATAGTAGAGTACATGGTCGTTGAGGATATGCACACTCCGGTTACCCATGCCTTCATATTATACCTTTTCGGATCTATGTTTTTTAGTAACAATAAGGGTACTATTAGGCTTGGCATTTTGGCTGGATTAGTAGATGTAGATGGACTACATATATATATGATTACAGTACTGCTATTATTTGTTATTTGTACATAGCATTGGATACTTATGTGCTTCAACAGTCTAGACAGATGTACGGATATTGGTACATTCTTCCATTTTGGTACTACGAGTATACTACCAATATGCACCCCCGATTTACTTTTTGGTACTACGAGTCACACCTTATATTTACTTCTCTAGATTGCGTCGTTGGGATCCTCCTATACATTTGTCCCGTGTTGCACAAGGGGTGCACAAAGAGCTGATGGAGGCTAGACAGCAGATGGATATGAGATGGCATGGTAACATTATCGTTCTTCCATAGGATCAGTACTTACAGTTCCTAGAGCCCGGTCCTGATCATCCACTCACTTTTCAATTTTCCATGTCGCGACGCAGGGTTTGCTTTCAGGTTCCTACATGTCCATTCATATGATATTTAGAGGAGCGGTGTTAGCTATAGTTGTATGGTATAGTTCGCATTCCATTAGATCCGCTACCATGGGATGATATGTATGATGGTATTAGGATTGGACCAGCTTATATTCTTGCGATGAGGGGTGCGGGATGGGTAGATGGTGAGCCTTTTACAGTTTTGGGAGACTTTGATTCATATTGGGCTCAAGTAGCCCCATGTGCTTACGCGTTGCCTGATTATATTCGGGGTTTAAACTCCGATCATATTGGTCTGCGTACCTCTTTTGGTAGAGTTCCACTACCGCCTGCCACCTTTGAGCCTACATCATCTCAGTACACGCAGCCTCCTACTTTCGGTCCCCCTCCTCATTCGTTTAGAGTGTATGATGTACATGATCAGGTGGTAGAGTATCCCTTGCAGTATCCTACAAATGACGCTGTTACGGGTGTACCATTCGTTGGATTGTACAGCCTCATCAGGTTTTTACGAATTTTAATTTTTCTTTGAATACTTGTCATTATATTCTCCACCTATGTATAATTTTTCTTATGCGCATATCAGTTTTCTCGGTACATGAATTATGATAGATGGATGATTGCTACATTTGAGCATATGACGCTCGATTATACACAGATGATGTATCAGAGTTATCAGACTATGGTCCAGCAGTAGTAGACTTAGTATGATGCGCAAATACAGGGATTACAGACCAGATTCAGCAGCACTAGGAGCAGCTCCATGCCGGACCTGAGCCTCATGACTTTGATGACGTCAACGATGACAGTGACGACGATAGTAGAGATGATGAGGAGATTGATAGCGGTTCCGATCACATAGACTAATGTGCTACATTTAGATGTTTTAGATTATGTTATTATTTATCACAGCTTACATTAGTTGGTTGCATATTATGTTAGTGATGATGTTACTGTTATATGTGATTGTCTACACGTTATGGCATTGTGTCGATTATATTTTATGTTGAGTATGGCATTGTGTTGATTATAATTTACCCTTGTTTATTATTAAGCGTATATGAAGTCAAAATGTTGAAGTGACAAACATAGTTGTGTTTGTTTGTCAAAAAGGTTTATGGATGTTTGACACGTGGATGTTAATCTCGTGCTTCATTTTTTTGATGAGGATTACGACCTCTTTATTTAAGATAAAGTGTTATATTCAAATGTCATAACATCTAAAAGTTCGGTAAATTTAATCAATGTCTCACATAATATTTTCGTCTAGAGAATTGAAACTGTTAGTAAAATTTTTTATACAAACTAATCGGATGTGCGATGATGAAGAGATAATGGCAACTCTGTTTTGGGACACTATTGTTGAACTTTACAATAGCAATGTTGAGTGTAGCAGTAGGCGTACGAGGGTAGAGTTGAGGACTACTTATGGAAACTTCTGCAACACTTGTACACGGTACAGTACGGTTATCAATGAGGTTATATTTGAAAATTTGTTTGAACCAACCCGTTCCACAATTGAAGATCGTTACTTTCTCAAATATCACAGCACATTCACTAGACATGAGGCTTATATCATACGTCAAAATTGGCTAGAACGATTTGGATATCCATAATTTGGTATTATTGTTGAGTGTATTATTGTTTCTGTGTATGCATATTTATTATTGTGTTGTTTATGAGTAATTTCACTTTCTACTGTACTATCAAATCAAAATACAGTGCTCGTATTTAAACATAAATAATTTTTAGCATTCACACGTTTTAATATATACGTAAGAGCTTTTCTTCTCAAACACACAATTCAGTTCTCCGCTCCTTCAATCTTCTAATCCTCATATCAGTGCCTTCCTGGTCATCATCTATTGACTCTTATTTCGGCTACGTTCCAACGGAATACGAACACACCGATAAAGATTGTAATATCAATTACCTAGACCAGCATTACGAGAACGTTGCTCGTGAATTCCAAATCTTGACCAACTCACACTTCAAGAAGATGTTCAACCTCTGTATGAATGTACGGTTGTCCAACCTCTGCACGAACGGTTGGTTCATCAACAACCACAGGAGGTTGAACAAGTACCAAATTTGAAACCTTCGGTTGAACAAGAAATTGACTCTTACACAGTATGTTGCCATTGTGGTTATAAGGTTGAAGTTATGGTTAGAGCTGATGGTGAAGATATTGGTCGTCGTATCCAGTTGTGTCCTTTCTGGCATGAAGGGTGCAATTATGCAGAATGAGTTGATGAATGGTTGTGCCCAAGGGCCATAACATATGCCAACGGGCTAGAACGAGAAATAAGACGTCTCTAAAATATCGTGCAAAACTTACAATTTGACCGTAACTAGTAGTTTCTTAGTGTCAGTTCTAAGTCCTAGTCTGGGTATTTTTGTTGGTTGTATTATTGTTGAGTGTATTATTGTGGAGTGTATTATTGTGGAGTGTATTATTGTTTGTGTATGTATTGTCGTTGACTGTATTGACGATTGGATGTTTTAGTAACATTTTCTTGTTTCTTTCTATATTATTGCCTTAAGAACATGGCTACAGTTATATGATGGGACGAGACACTGCATCAACAGTCAACAGTGTATGGAGGGGACGAGACACTACAGACATGATACTGTAGACGAGACACTATATCAACAGTCAATAGTGTATGTTAAGAACATGGCTATAGTTGTATGATGGGACGAGACACTGCATCAACAGTCAATAGTGTTTAGATGGGACGAGACACTGTAGAAGTGGCATAAATGGAATCAACTTTATAGATAGTGGTTGAATTGAATTAATGCTACCTACATGTGATTGTTTGTTTTGCTATGAAAGCTAGCATGTGATTTAAGCTATAAAAAGCTTGTTAGATGTTGTGAAGTATTATTACTCATTCTTATTTCATACAATTTCAAATAAACAAATGGCGGCAGAAGATTATATATTTTTTGATGATAGCGTTGACGAATTTGATGAAATGATGGAAGATCATTTTCGCCGTGAAAGGAACTAATAAGTATGGCTGCACTATAGGTTAGTCAATCGAGCAGGCAACATGGTGGATCAGTTGTTGGTTGTCGGTATAAAAATCTTAGACATTCATGGCACAATGACAGACTGATGAAAGACTACTTTGTTCCAAATCCTACTTACATAGATGTTGATTTTAGAAAAAGATTCCACATGCGGAGACCTATATTTCTTAGAATCCTACAATGTATCAAGCAGCATGACAAATATTTTATCTTCAAACCCAATGCATCTCGTACAATGGGATTCATTGGAATTCAAAACATGACAGCTGCACTAAGAATGCTTGCGTATGCAGGATCCGAAGACGTGCTTGATGAAAATTTGAAAGTGGCGGAAGGCACAGTATTAGAGTTTTTGGAGCATTTCTGTCAAGCTATCGTGGACATTTTCGATGATCAATACTTACACGGACTGAACGAGGTGGATATAGTAATGTTATTAAATATGCATGGTAGTAAAGGTTAGCCTATAAAGTTAGACAGTATAGACTGCATGCATTGGGAGTGGAAGAATTGTCCAAAGGCATATGTTAGAGCTTATCAGGGGAAGTCTCGTAGGTCCTCTGTTATTCTTAAAGTCGTAGTGTCGTATGACTTATGGATATGGCATGCATTTTTTGTAATGCCGGGTTCGAACAATGATCCTAACATAGTCAAACCATCTACGTTGTTCAATGATTTGGCAAATGGTAGATCAACTCCTTGAACCTTTACTTTAGGAGGTAATACGTACTATCATGGATATTATCTTGGTGATGGTATACATCCTAAATGGAGTACCATTGTCAAGACAGTTCCTAACCCGCAAAACAATAAACAATCAAAGTTTGCAGTGATGCAAGAAGGCGAGAGGAAGGACGTTGAAAAAGCATTTGGGGTTCTTCAATCTAGATTTTCCGTAGTCAGTAATCCATGCAGACTTTGGTCACTAGTTAAAATGACCAAAATAATATACACCTGTGTTATTTTACACAATATGATTATAGAAGATGAAAGAGACATGGAAGAAGATTACTTTTACGAGGGTGCTCTAACACCACTGCCTGTTTGGCACAATGATATGATTGGAAGCGCACTAGAACTCGAGTTTCATGTAGAAAGCTAAATGCCCCACCGTAGTGTTCAACTACATCGAAGACCGCAAAATGATCTCATAGATCATCTTTGGAGCTTTTCTGAAAATCAGCGAAACTATATTTCTGTTGTTACTTTCTTACTATTGTTTATGTTGTTGTTACTTATTATTGTTATTATAATCTGTTTATGTTTAATTAACGTGATGTTGTTATAATCTGTTTAATTAACGTAATTGCTTGCATTCAGAACACAATATAACTAACGGTAATTAAAAGATACAAAGGTTGTAGAAACGGTAATTCATTTAATGACCCTCTTCAAGTCTACGCCTCATAATTTCTCTCCTTCTTTGCTCTGTATACTCCAGTTATTCTGCAGACATGTGTGACGTATCCATGAACATTATTGCATCTTCATCTCTTTGGCGGTTTCCATCAAGAACTTGATCCATTCTTGACAACTTTTCTTGGTGTTGAATTGTTCGAGTTTCCATTGCCCGGTTAAATCTATATCCAGATTCAAGTAGGATTTTTTTAATTTCTACTTGATCCGCTCCAACAGTCTGCTTCTTTTTGGCCGCTATTGCTCCCTATGGCCTAACAAAATGATCTTCAGTTGGGTTTGAGTCTTCTTCTGATCCTAAACCGTAGCTTTCTAGCGATTCTTTAGGACTAGAGCTTTCTCAAAAAATAAGAGTTTTACCACGACTACTGTTTGATTGAACTTGTTGAACGGTTTTCTGAAGCAATGATTTCCATTTAACATGCTCGACCAACATGTCATAAACATGCATGAATTGATAAAAATGTGGTGCTTGTTTAATATCAGGTTTATAGATTTGTTTGAACAGCTTGTTTGCGGCCATTCTTTGTAATAAAAAAACACTAGTATAATTAGAGAACTATGATTAAAAGTAGAACAATGAAATTATATTAAAGCTTACTAAATGCGTTTCATTTCCAAATCCACTAGGATTCGTATGCTTTAGCTTGAAAATTTGAGAATCGAACGTTTGCGTTTGACGATTTATTTTTTCATAACGACCTTTGACTGAAGATAACGTTCTTTTCCAACTGATGTTCTTTCGATTGTAGCAATTAGTAATTTTGCCCCAGAAAGTCTCACCGATTTGGTTGACCCCTCGAATAGGATCGACTGAGAGTGCACAGTAAATCTAGCAAAGATCATGATCTTCTACAGCGCTCCAACTTGCATTAGTTACCTCTCCCCTAATCAGAACCATAACGTCTTGTAAGTCATAGACTTTAAAATTGGACCTTTCAGCATCGACGTCGAAATCGGAGTACATGTTCAGTTGAGATTAATGGGAGTAAAATATTATGATGGATGAAAAAAATTCATTATGAAGGAAAGAAGATGAGGGGAGTTGTATTTGAAGGGGAGAGATGGTCGTTGGGAGAGCCGTTAGGGGGGAAATTAAAACATGCGCCTGGATACCAAGCGCCCGTTGAACAGGAGCCTCAGTTTGAGGCGCCTGTTGAACATGCGCCTCGTCTGATCCGACTTCTCCAAACTTTGGCCTTCCCTTTCTGCACTCTACAATTTTCTGCATCTTGTTAGAGAGCGGCTTCAGTGCAGATTTGAGAATAGTTGGAGATGCTTTAAGGCGAGGCATAGATTGATGCAATCATGTTGTGTAGGGAAGAAAAAACATAAAAGGCTACATTAATCAATTAAACCTAGGGCATTATAACAGTATTAAAGCCACTTAGAATGTACCAATGTTTTAAACTATTCAATCTTTGATCCTTTATATGTATACGGATCCTTTAAAATTTGCATTTCTTTTGAATAAAATCTAACGTAATTTTAGCTTGGTATTAATGATATTAAATTTACTTGGTTGAAAACTGACACATAACTTGTTATATATAAAATAATTTAAAAAGGAACATAGAAAGGGTATTAAAAATTCAAAGCGTGCGTCGTAGAATAAAGTTTTGAAAGCGGAACATTTTTTTCCACATAAATTACATTAATACCTCATTAATAATACACTGATTGCTTCATTATGAAACAACTATCATTGTTAACACCTTATTAAAACCTGAAGTTTTAGAATATGGTAATATCAATAATAGTGTCACGTTTTTAGACGTTGAATTAAATGACATTAATTTTTGTGTAAGGCTAATTGCATTTGCTACTGAAAATCAGTCATTACTTGATTGTATAATCTCAGAAATCAGAATATGTTTGTCCATTGATTTTCTTTTTGATAAATGGTAAACGAGCCAAGCCCAATACAAAACAGGCAAAAAACCTAAAACCTGAGAAACCCTATTACAAAACACCCTTTAACCCTAGCCAACAAATAAACAACAACTCTCTACAAACCCTGACCATGGCGAGAGGAGTGATGACTATTATACTACTCTGATTCTCTGCCACTTTTAATTACGCCGCTCGACTTTCCTCTCTCCCAATAAAATAAGCAACTGTTAAATCCTTCACGCATCCCCTCGATGCTCTATTTAAAACTGTGGTTTCTCGGGTGAATTAAGGTCAAGGGTAAATTAGTAGATCTAATTTCTTTACAACTTAGATCTGTTAATTTCTTACCCCTAGCAGCATTATCGTCTGAATTTGAGAACCAGTTCAGCCAGGTAGTCTCACTAGTTCACTGATTTAAACGGGAGTCTCTTTTAGTAGCTAATGATCTCTGATGAGGGTCGTTAGCTTCAAACGAATGGTGTTTTCCATGTGAATCTTTTGCACAAACGAGAAATAATTCCAGTTGTTTGCTGCCTGCTTCATAGCTCCATTCATCGGCTAGGAAATAAAATTTGGTTTGGTCCCTGATTTTTTCTGATATTTATGAAGAATTATTCTGCTCTCTGTCTTGATAAGTATCAACTTCTGTTCTTTTTTCATACTGCTTTTATTGTGTGTTCGGAAGTTCCTCTCTTTCCATATATGGAACACCGCAGTAATTAGTAGTATGTGCGCATAGTCTCTTTCGTAGCTACTAACTTTAAAATTGATGTTGATATGTTGTATGGCTTGAATTAGACCCATCTGACCTTTGTTAGCGATATGCGGTATGTTTTGAATATTGTTCTAGATGTAGCAAGAATAGTTGCATTCAAAAAACAAATGATTAGCACTTTCATTAACTAGATTGCATAGGGAACACAGTGAATTATTGGATTTTCCCCACTTATTAACTTTATCCCAAGTTGGCAATCTATTCTTGACTGCAAATATGCATAGAAAGCCATTTTGGGACAACTCACTTTGTTCCATATGCAATTATACCATTCAACATTAGGAGTTTTATTTCTGATGCTTTCCCAAGTAATTTTAAAAGAAAACTTGCCTCTGGTACTTGCTATCCACTCCCAATAGTCACTATCTGCATGAACAACAATAGGAATTTGACATATACTATTTTTATGTAGGTATGTGATAGGATGCAACTATGGCTGCCATTGATTGTCTTTTATTATCATTGCCACGGTATCATTAACCCCACCACAAATGACTAAACTATCCCAACCCACTTTATTAACAAATGATTCATTTTTAAACCAGAGGTCAAACCAAAGACTGGTTTGATCTCCTGATTTAAATCTTCTTTCCAAAAAAGGCTTACCAATATTTCTGCATTCTAAAATTTATTTCCATGCATAAGATTGATTACTTTTAGGTAAGGCAGTCCAAAAATTATCATCTTTGAGGTATTTGGACCTCATCCATCTCGCCCAAAGAGAATCTGCATTCACAAACCTCTAAAATAATTTTAAATGACATGTTAAAATGAGATCCTTCATATTCCTAATACCTAATCCCCCTTCATTTTTAGGCCTGCATACTTTATCCCAACTGATTTTATTGCATTTACCTCTCCATAAAAAATCAGCACATCTACTTTCAATTTTTTTAATTGAGGCAGCTGGAATATGAAATGTTTGAATCTAATATAGAATAATTGCAAATATTACAGTTTTAATAAGCTCCATTCTGCCAGCTATTTAAAGAAGATTACAAGACCAAGATTCCATTTTATCTTGCATTTTTTCTATAAGAATAGAATAGTCAGAATCTCTAACCTGATTAATAGATAAGGGTTGACCAAGATATTTAATAGGCAGACTACCTTCTGCAATATTTAGAGATTCTAAAATTTCATTTTTATACTTACTGTTTTTACTGAAATAGGCTTTACTTTTGAATTCATTGAGTTGAAGACCTGCATACTTAAACAATTTACCAAAGATTTTCTTAATAGAATCTGCATTAGTCTTATTAGCCTTGACAAAAACCACGAGATCATCTGCATAAATAAGATGATTAATATAGGGCTATACTTTATTCATAGAAGTAATATTACCTTTAAAAACTTCCATTTCCATTAAAATAGAAAAGTATTCCATAACCATACTAAAGAGATAGGGTATAATGGATCCCCATGGCTAATCCTCCTATTACTTTTGATAAAACCCTCTGATTTCACTACACCATAACTGCCATTCTGTAACACTTATTTTTTTCAATTGCCAGCATTTATTTGTGTTGTAGATTAACGACAAGAATAAGTGTTGCTACGCTAGAAATGTGTGACCAAAAATACATATTTACAATATTTTTATTGCTAACACTTACTTGAGTTGGAAAATCCGGTTAAATTGAAATTAACCAAATGTTGCTGGGGTAAGAAAGTAAATTAGCTATTACTTTTATCCGTGGCCCTAAATCTCCTTCTCAATGCTTATTCCTTCAACTATCTAGCAGCTCTTAGAAGAAAACGAAATCGATTTTGAGATGACTCAGTTTACTTCAGGGAATCGCGGGCCATATCATTCGATTTTGCCTTTAGGGAATCATTATATCATTCGCGACTTAAGACTTCAAGGAATCACGAGTTCAAAGAATCGCGATATCATTCCATTTTGACTTCAGGGAATCACGATATTGAGCTTTTCGATTTCTGGTATTTTTTTAGTTCATTTACTATTTGATTCAATATCAAGTTTCCATGAGTAATTTATTACTTTATTCATCGATTAATTTTTACCCAGTTAATTGATTAAGTAGTATTCCTTTTATTTTTTAAACTGTTTAAATATTATATGAGTTGTCCATATATTTGTGATACTGTAAGTAATGTGTTCCTTATCTTTTTATAAACAATCACGTTCTATTAGTCAAGAAAGAAAACGACTTTTGTTACTTAAAATGTATTTTAGTCCAAATCCGTTAACGAGTGGATTTGCTAGCAAGATACAATACTTAAAAGGATAAATCCATGTTGCTGTAACTAGGCCAACATATTTTCTATGGTGAATAAATTATTTAAGTCATCTTGTCAGAATGATCCTAGTTAACACTAGGATCCTTGCACTAAGTGAATACAAAATAAATCTATTCAACATGATTTCAAAATGATGTTTAAATTCACGAGAACACTAAAATTTGTTTGTTGATTGAACCTAGATTAATTTGTTTTAGTGGACGTACACCCCTAACATGATTTCCAAAGGAACCACTATAAAACTCGTGTTATTTATTTTATTGTACTTTATTATTTTCTTATTATTGTGATCGTTTGATTAGATAACTTAGTTGCTAGCTTGTTTGGAAAACATGTGTTGAGTGTTTTGAAACTTTTGTGTCGATCTTATTGCTTCCATAGCTTGCTTTAATTGTGTTAGATTTGATTTTATATTGGTTGTCGAATCTAAGTTTCCATAACATTCTAATGCTAAGATGCACCTATTATCAATATAGACGTAAACGTTACATCCAATTTATCTTTGTTATGCTAAACATAGGGCTTGTGTGTTGCTGAAAAGGGTGTGCTAGAACTGATCCAGAACTGGGCTTAAGTGGCATGTTTTGTTGAATGCATGTAATAAAATGGAGCATTTAGATTTTTGTTTCTTCTTCATATATTTTCTTTAATCAAATATAGATCTTTCCAGAAGAGAAACTCTAGGCCAAAAAAATGATTTTGCTAGATGAATGCTTGACAGTAGAAACAATTCTTTCCAAAAAAAGAAAGGATATAACTAAAAGCAATGTAACTACTTATCGGACAATGAGAAGACGTTGCAATAGATGTTATGTATCTTTAGGGAATCTCTTTACATGCAAAACTGCAACTCTATGCTTTCACTTTGTCATGTGCTAACTGATAAAAAATGTTTTCATTGGCATACAACTTCAACCACGCAGCATAATCAAATTAAATATGAATGTACTTGTAGAATGAATAAAACTATGCCATAAACATTAGATTTGAGAGTCTTAATCTTCTTGTTGATAGCTAATGTAAATAATAATAAAAAATCAATTCAAAGCTCAAAATTATGTGTGGTGCACTTTACATAAATTTCCATTGGACTTTTCTTCAACTTAGCTGTGATAACACAAATTTTTTTTGGACATCTGTTAATAGGATAATTAACAGGATTAAAAAGTTTTAAAATACAAATTGGTAATTTAAACAAATAAAATAAGTCATAATTTGATATAAATTAATAAAAATAGTTGGGAATTATATAGGTATTTCAAGTATAAAACATTTAAACATATGTAGATGTAAAATTAGTAAATTTAGGAAATAAAAAGAATATTTGAAACCTAAATTTTTAACAACAAAGATAATTTCATGATCATTTAAAATATATACTAAGTTAAAATAGAACTTCTCAAGCATATAAACATATGTTATATTTATTTGGATCATAATATAAGTAATTTACAAATATCTACCTAAATTCACACTGTATATTTATTTAAAATTTAAAAGCCTAAGTATATACATTTTTTTTATATGAAATATTACATAAATAGATATAATCTAAATGAATTTATAAAAGACTAGTTGACACTTGTAAGCATATTAGGTAATTTAAAGACATTTGTAAAATGAAATGGATATGTGTAAGCTAAATAATTGACCTAAGGACAAGTGGCTATATTTGTTTTTCTTTTGGTAATTAAAAATTTAAAATTAAAAAAAAATATGAAAAATAGATTTGGTATTTTCTTTCATCAGCTCTAAATCTTTCTCCTCTTTCAATTGAAACTAAATCCAAAACAAAAAGAAGATAAAAAAACTGGAAATTCAGCAAAGCAAGAAAATTAAAGGCAATCTTCCCCAATCCGAAAAAAAGCAAGGACTAGATGTAAGCCTATCAAAATCATCTCAAGCAATAAGAATCAGATCAGATTTCAACTTGCATGTAGCATTCAGATAAAAATTTAAATACAAAGCTTATAGCTCTGTCCATTGTTTGCATAAACAGGTGAGTAAACTTGATAAATCTATGAATCTTGAACAAGTATGCAGTGATCTTATAAGTATGATCTGAAATTTTCTATGCATGTTGTTTTAAAGTGATTTTAAGCATATATATGTGTGTGTTAGCAATTTTATCTGGGCTGGAACATGAAATGGAAATTTCTGTTCAGATTGGAACAGTGAGTATACAAAAAAATAAAATAAAAAGATAAATAAATATATAGTTTGAATCTGATGCATGTGACGAATTTATATGGTTACAATGAAGTATGTATATATGAATAATCCTTCTCCGAAAATATGATTGGATCTACCCTGTATATATAAAGATGTATATGACTGTGCTTATATATTGTCTCTGTTATAATCAGTGCCTCAAATTTCAAACAAAAATTTCTATCTTCCATTAGAAATCAATTTAGATTTTGAATTCTGGGGAGTGAATGTTTTAAATAAGGTAACATCAATTATATAATGTTTTCTAATTTAAAAGATTGAATATTATCTCTGTAACAAAAGTTGCAGTGTAACTTTGGAAATTTAGAGCAAAATCGAACATCTTAATTTCATGTTTAGAATCCATAATCGGGTTTGTAGTTATAAATCATGAATTTTAATATAAATTTCGTGATTTTTAGAATGGTAATTGCCGAAAAATCTAGTATTGTTTAATTTTGGGAATTTCGTCGGTAGCCATTGATCTTCGACGTGTTGAAGCTCGATCTGGTTGTCAGAGTAAGAGGAAGGGTTGGCGAACCAATGAAAATTGTTCGGTGATTTTATCTATCGCTGAGGCGACGACGTGGGGTCATGTTAGGGTTTATGGAGCTTGTTTGGTCGCTGTCAAGATCGGGGCATTTGCGACGTCATGATTGATTTGGGGGCAATCGGTGGTTGGGGGAAAGAAGGACGGGAGTGAGGCGAAGCCGGGTGTAACAGCCCGCAAATCCGTACCCCTTGAGTCAATACTATTTTACAACAATCAACTCAAGTTGCACAGAAATACAAACCATTTGGGTTTAATAAGAAGAGGTAGAAGAGGAGAAAACAAAATCAACATCATAATCTAACCATCGCAGCGGAATAAACTATAATAGGTAGTAAATAATCTTTACTCAAAATCAAATATATCTGTTTACATATATTACATCATCAGAGTACATCAGTCACAGCTCACATCAATAACATACAATGAATATACAACAACTCAAACAGCGGAATATATATATAACAAGTACGACTATACGTATCGTCATCCAGCTCGTCTCCTGAGCTCCACAGCATCATATCCTGTATCCTATAATACTCAGTCTGACTCGAGCATTACAGTTAAATAACACCCGAGTCAGTCTGGATTACCAGCGTGAGAAAATCACACCCAATTGATTATTAAAGTTTCAAAAATCCTTTGAAAACAAAAGCATCTCGTAAGACCACGCCACAAATAAACATGTCGGGTTTTTACCTTACGATAGCTAAAGCAATTTTTATAGAAATCCTCTGATATTATAATAGGGTCTATATACAAATAGTTATAAAATAATCGAAATTGTTACATCTATTAAATTCCAGTTACTAGCCACAGAGTGGGTAATACAAACAAAACTCGTACAAGGCTCGTAGGGAGAATGGATTTCCAACTAATGACTAGGCACTGTGGTATCACCTGTCACAGTACAGGGCCTAGATCACCGTACCGAGGATTACTCCCTTCATCCCCTGCAACACAAGGCCGGAACCATTCCTTACTGAACAGTCCCGAACAAGATAAACCCCATGGTTGGCGCGACCAACCACCCACTAAGCCGAAATAATAAAGGGACATATAGACAGGGGAAATATCTTGTCCTGCTTGGGCATGACCCACCTAACCTTGCTGTATATCCCCTGATTTTCAGTCATTCCCGGTTGATGAGGCTTGAGGCTAAGCGTTACCTTTAGAACGTTTTCACTTAGAATACCCATCGTCCACCTGACGATGTTTTGCAAGCATTCATCCATACAAGTCCGTCCCGGGTTCGAACGGAACCGAAGGCACTATTCCTACTATATCCATTTTGGAAATATCCTCAGGATTAGTAGCGACTGGCCCTTGCACTTCACTGCTCCATCTTCGAATCCAAAATCGTTTACACGAAACGTACAAACCGGATCGAAGTGGTTTTCGAGAAATAAATCTCGATCCCCGTCTCTTCGAAACGATCAGCGCATTTGTCCAATATTGATAGTCGGTGATTTAGCTATCAATTAATATTCACAAACATCCATCCAACGATAAATAATTTCCCAAATTATTTTATCTCAAAATATCCTCAAAGATATATTTCTATTTTCAATCCCTTGAAAACAGTTTCAAAACCATCTTTCCTTTCAGGATAAACTTTTCCGAATATTTACTATCTCCTCTAAAATCACCAAGCACAAAAATAGATTTTTAAAAATAATTTTAAATACTTTACTTTGAATATATACTTTAAAACACTTAGGATAAAACTACTTAAATAATTTGTTAAAAATACACATTATATGAATTTGAGAAAATAAAGTTACTTTATAAAATATAAAATCAGGTTTTCACTTTTAAAACAAATACTAAATCACCTTTAAATAATTAATGCTATAATATATTAAAAGGAAATATTTGCTTCAGAAATTAAATATTTGAAATAATAAATTTTTCAAAACATACCCTTTAGACATTTTTAAAACTATTAACTTATATTTAAAAACTTACTTTGAAAACGTACTTGGTTATTCAGAAAGAAATTCCCAATCTCGATCACTTAAATCAATTTTCCAAATTGATTCCCAATTCATTTCATTTAAAATAAATTTCTTTACTTATCAGTTCATTTCAAACTTCATTAATTATGGACTTTATTATGTATTTCAATTTGATTTTTAACTCCTTTAGCGGAAATATACAAATCTCAGGTTATTCCCAATTTCTCCTTTATTCTTCTTAAATAATTTAAATCCTCAATTTAAAATGAATATTTTGTTCTTTTAAATAAATAAATTGAAGTTTAAATTTCATTAACTTCCTGTTTGTTAAATTTTCCTTTCCATACTCAAGATTTATTAATTAAAATTTTAAAGTCACTTTATTTCCTTTCCAGTTCATTCATAATTTATTCAACTTTTCTTTAATTATTTACTTACAATTTCACTGGTAATTCATTATTGCCCGATTATAACAATCAAGCCATAGCATTCAATATTACCACATAATTCATTACAGGATATCAAATATTCAGAACAGAGAATATTAAATAATTAAATAAAGTTGAGGGGTCCAGTTGGATCCCTCCAACCTGTTCTCCCTGCATCCACAGATGTTAGCACAATATAAAATGCCAATTCCAAATATATATACCACACTACAGCACATAAATCAATTCAACCATTTCAAGCAATTATTTAAATTTAATCATTTAAAGTTAAATTTAACTGAGTGAGATTAACTCACCTTTGACCAAAGATTTGTAATCCGATCCACACCGGCTTGATTTCTCCATGATTTAAGACCTTGTAGATATTTATACCGTTTATTAATATTCGAAATAACCGAACAATCAATTTTTCTTTGTAACAGATTTAATTAATATTCGAACAATCAATTATCGTTTATTAATTGTAATTAAACTACTGATCTAGTTTAAGCAAATAATTAAATTTAAAACTAATTTTTTTTCTCCTTTACTGTTTATAAACAACCATATTTACATCTGTGAAAAACATAACTAGTAATATTTATTTGTTTATTCTTATCTTTCTATCTTTTTTTTTCTTTCCGAACTAAAATCATATTAAGTAATAATAATAACCAAATTTAAATAAATTATCAGAATATAAATAAAATCAAACCTCACCTCGATGACCTACGGACGAGAATCCCAACCCACGAACGCGACATAAATCCTCAACCGAGCCTTAAATCACGACTTTTGTCGCCTCCAATTTGCTGCTCTACCATCGATTGCGACTTTGAAATGAATTCAAATATCCTAGGTTTCATACCTGAACTAGAATTTCGAAGGTGAAAAGGTTGGAACTGCGATTCGATCTCGGATAGCTGGGCATATACGAAAAGCTGGGCATTGATTTACCATCTTGGAATGTCGAAGGAAGTTTAGGAATGGAGGGCGAACACTGGCATATACGAGAAGCTCTATGGCCGAACACGGTTGAAGCGAAAAGGGAAAATGAGGACCAGGAAGCAGAGGAAACATGAGGGAGGGAGGGAAGGAGAGGAGCAATGTGAGAAGACGATTTTGGGTGCCATTGCTTACAATTTCCTAGGGATTTTTTTTTTATAAAACTGAATGCGGTTTGAAAATGAAGGAGAAGAGTGATTTTTATTTAGGCAAAAAAAGAACGAAGGAAATCGTGATGTTGTCTTTCACAGGAAGATTTCGCGGTGTAGTAATAATAAAAGGAAACACGATGTGAAATAAAGGCAACGTGATTTGAACCTGAGGTCAAAGGTTGCGTGCGTGATGCCAGCTATAGCAACACGAGAAGATAAAAAAAAACGGCTGATAGGATTTGTTTGTCTAGTCAACAATTGTACATAAATATCAATTCAAATTATAAATTCAAATTGTCTCGATATAAATTCCAATGCGTTTATATATCGTACGCTCTCACGTTAATTCTGAAAGCTACAAAATTTGAAATCCGGTAATAATTCAATATTACAGACCCAATGAAACCGGTTTCGTCGAATTCCGAGACTGTACCCGGAAAGGCTATTTTTTTAAATTCAATTTTAAAACTGAACATATCACTGTTAATTTCAATTTTAATGCTTCTATTGCCTTTAGTGTTATCAATATAAATTTTATAAGCCTTCAAATTATTTTTAACAGACTTAAAATTCTAGATTCAACAATTTACCCAACATCAAATTATTTAATTCAATAATTTAATTATCAAATAATTGGTGATATTTGAATTCAAGTTAAAAATCAACTTTTAAATATTCAAAATCAATTGAATATTCCAATTTTAAATACTCAAAAATTCCGGGTTGTCACATTCCTCCCCCTTAAAAGAATTTCGTCCCCGAAATTACTAATTAGAAAGAATGATCCAATACCCGTTTACTATTTCCCTAAAACCAAACAGTTCAACATCTATCCAACTATCTTTTTATAGAAGACCCATTATCATTCTTATTTACTTTCCAAACCTTTCCCTAGTTTGCAAACGATCCTATTTGCTCAACCATTCCAGTTTAAATCTTAAAACCAATTTTGAATTATCAAAATTTTCTCAAAACTTTTCTAACTACCTAAATTCCCGAAAAATTTCGCCAGCGTCTCCTTTGCGCGGCTAGCTCGGTACAACTACAAAAGGGCTCTACGGCCTCCCAAATCCAAAACGAAAACAAAAAGCCAAGTGGCTCAATCCAAATCCAAATCCCAATCAATTTTCATACCAAATTTAAATACATACCTTTTGTCAGGCAATTCAAATTTATCTTCTGAAATCAAAATCAATTCTCTTTTCACTTTATATTACCTGCATATCCGACTAAGCAGTAATATCCAATCACAACACTTCAAAACATTTTGTTGACTTCCTTACCAATATCAATATCTATTTATCCAAATATCAACTTAGAATCTATGTGCAATATTAAATTTCCAATTTAGAATTGACCCTTACCTTTCTTAAGTTTAGTATAAGCATTTTATATGTTCCTTTATTTATTTTCACCTTACCATTTTAGTTTATATCTATCCTATTCAAATTGATACTTTCATTTGCATATGAATTCAATTTATCTTTAACTCTACATATATAAATTTTATTTGTCATTTATTACTAATTCATGTCATCACTTTAAATTAGTTTCATTTACTAACTTATTTTAGTTTCTAATTTGAATTTGTTTGTCGTTAACAAAATTTTCCAAAAATTTTCAAAAATTTTTCTAACTCCCAAAATTTCTAAAAAATTTTGGCAGAGCCTCCTTTGTACGGAGGAGCTTTTGCAATTTGACAAAAGAGATAAATATATATACATCGACCCACACGGTCGGAAAAACCAAAAACTGTTCATATTTCCTATTTTAATTGCGTAGGCGTACCATATTTAGCATTTTAAACAAGCAGCTTATTTATTTAGCAATTAATGCAACCCAAATCCAGCCACACGGCTTCCCAGTACCTGTACTTACTCAATTTAAACATGTAAGTGCCAAATATATGCAGTTTAACTATATTTCACTTATTAGCAATAGTTAAAACATATGAATTCTAAAAGCAATTCACACCAAACATTTTTCCGTAAGCAATTTATATAGTTTCCATGCTGATTCAACTGCTTTCAATTAATTTATAAACAATTTTTATGCAATTTGAATGGTTTTTAATCCATTCGTACACAACTTCATCAGTTCGAATGGTTTAAAACTCAATTGCTTACATTTAATTTATTCTTAAGCAAACTGCACTCATAGTTAATTCAATTGCTTTCAAAATCAATTTATTTCACTCCTATTAATTCATAGAATTTTAATTACCTCCATTTACATCCAATGATATTTATTCTATGCAAATTCGACAAAATCTATGTGAATAAACAAGTATTTATGTTTTATAACCAATTTAAATGGATTTTAACTCAATTTATTCTTAATTCTATTCCATTAGAAAATTTATTCACAATCCATATATTCTCAGTTCCATTGCATTTCAATTTTATTAACCAAATTAGTTCATTCAAAAAACATTAACAACTTAGGTTCCACCTCCCTTACCAATTAAATTTCCTTTTTATTCTAATCCATTCACAATCATTTATTTAGCTCGACACATTCCATTTAAATTTCCATTTACAATCCATTCATTTACATTTCATTCCATATTTGTTTATTCCACACTATTTTAGTTAGGTCGAAGACCATCCAAGCTATTTCATTCAATAACCATTTCTCAGCTTATTTAAACCACATTTCATTTGATACTTATTTACTTCATCATTTATTTATTCAATATAATTAGTTTATCCACATTCAATTTATTTTAAATTTTTTTCATTTCCTTAAATATTATTTACAACCCACCAAATTTTATTCCGATCCAAATGTATTTTTCTTGGTTTAAATTCCATCCAATATATTTAAACTTGGTTTTAAGTTGAATTCAATTCAACTTTCCTTCATTCATTTAGCCTAAGTCCATTAACCTCAATTTATTCAAATTTTACACTTAAGCTCATTTTCATTTTACAAGTAAATTTTCTCTTTTCAATTTAACTTGATTTTGTTCTAATCCAATCCTATTTTAAATCTGCAAATTTCATTTGATTGGTTATTATAAAATTTAACTTTCCAGATTTAACTCATTCAATTTATTACCTGGCTATTTTCCAGGTTATCTTCACTTATTTGGATTTTATTTGCACATTCAGACCATTGCTATTTTAATCCATTTACATTTTTATTTGATACATTCCCAATTATATTTAATTTGTTAACACTTCAAGTTAAATTTTAAATTTATATCTCGAGTTTTGAATCCACTATTCATTTTCAAATTTCCATTCACTTTTAAATTACCATCCAATTTTATTAACTTACATTGCAATTTCATTCACAAATCAATTAATTAAGTTCAAGGCCACTTTTAATTATATTTCCTTCACTAATGATTCATGTCGAATTCGATTTATAACTTGAGTTTTATTTCCAATCTTCATTAATAGCTTATAATTCAACTTCTATTTAACTACATTGAACTCCATTCACACGTTTCATTAACTAATTTATTATCAATTAGTTCTTCCCTTATTTATAATCCAACTCTTGAACTTTAATTCCAAATATCACTGCATTTAATTTTTCTAGTTCAATTTAGCTTATAATTTAAGCTTTGATTTTCATTTTATTCTCCAATTCATCAATAATATTTATTTTGGAGTTTTGTGTCTCACTTTCAAATTTAATAAGTCACAACTTATTATTTACTTAATTCCATTCATCATAAGCTTGAATATATTCTTCTTTTATTTTTAACTCAAGCCTGCTATTTATTTATAGCCCGAGCATATTTTATTTCTATGGATTTTTATTCCTTTATAAGTTATTCTAACTTATTTACTTCAATTCAATCCTTACCCAATTTAATTTCCATTTATTCAGGTAAGAATCTAATTCCATTCTATATCTTAGTTGAATTCCTATTCCAATTCAATTTAGTTTTAACTCAGATTTATTTAATCCAATTCGATTTCAACTTAATTCGAATACACTGGATATTATTTTCAACTTATTCAATCAATCTCAATCCAATCAAATCTTTATTTCCAAATCCAAGTTAATTCCATTTTTAACTTTTCTTTTAAATTTAAATTCCAACATTCAAAGCTTATTTATCCTTCCTTATTTAAAAGAATATCCTAACTTATAAGCTTATAACCCATCTTATCAGGATTTTTAAAATACCGGCTTTTGGTTTCAAAACATTTTGAAATCTCCAACATCTCAAATCACACTTCTCAAAATTTAAACCAATCCTGGTTTTATTCCCAGCAAATTTCCTTAGAAATTTTCAAAAACAACTAGCTTTCTGAACAAGTCAATTTGGTAGCAATCCGTCACTTAGGAATTCGAAAATGAATACTGATGATGCGGCCATCATCATCAGAATTATTTTCCAATAATCCAAGTGATTTCAATGCTATATCACTTTCAAAATCCATTTCAAACAAATTTTCTTTCAGAAATACCTCCAAACAATGATGCCATCATTTATCTTTAAAAATACTTCCAAATCCCCGGGATTTAAATTTCCAAATCTTGCTTAAATAAGTTTTAACTATATTTCTTTTGTACAGTTTATGCTTATACAAATTCTCACTTGATTACATTTCAATTTTATAATTACATTTATAATTCATATTTATACATTTCATTTCATTATGAATTTATTTCCTTCAAATTTTGGTTATTTTTTTTCAATTTCTAGTTAAATTTTCATTTAACAATGATAATACTTTAATATTATCATTTCTAACATCCAAGCAACCATATATTAGCTAAATAGCTTACAAAAACTTTCTTTATATCGAAAATATTTTTTTGGGTAAAATTATTTCATTTACCCATATTTAAAACAATACCGTGTCGATTTCTCTATTCAAATGTTTAGAAACCCCTTCGATAAAGTTGCGCAGACTGTGTCGACGAAGGTTCATATGCCACTCAATAAATCAATCAACACAATATTAAAACAATTTATATCCACTAACAAATACGTGCTCATATCAATTAATACGCTCAAACTCATTTTAGAGTACTATAGACTCTATTTTAAATGAGTAATTCCCACCAGAGCCAAGGTTATCACCAACCTAAGCTTTGATACCAACTGTAACAGCCCGCAAATCCGTACCCCTTGAGTCAATACTATTCTACAACAATCAACTCAAGTTGCACATAAATACGAACCATTTGGGTTTAAGAAGAAGAGGTAGAAGAGCAGAAAACAAAATCAACATCAGAATCTAACCATCGCAGCGGAATAAACTATAATAGGTAGTAAATAATCTTTACTCAAAATCAAATATATCTGTTTACATATATTACATCATCAGAGTACATCAGTCACAGCTCACATCAATAACATACAATGAATATACAACAACTCAAACAGCGGAATATATATATAACAAGTACGACTATACGTATCGTCATCCAGCTCGTCTCCTGAGCTCCACAGCATCATATCCTGTATCCTATAATACTCGGTCTGACCTGAGCATTACAGTTAAATAACACCCGAGTCAGTCTAGATTACCAGCGTGAGAAAATCACACCCAATTGATTATTAAAGTTTCAAAAATCCTTTGAAAACAAAAGCATCTCGTAAGACCACGCCACAAATAAACATGTCGGATTTTTACCTTACGATAGCTAAAACAATTTTTATAGAAATCCTCTGATATTATAATAGGGTCTATATACAAATACTTATAAAATAGCCGAAATTGTTACATCTATTAAATTCCAGCTACTAGCCACAGAGTGGGTAATACAAACAAAACTCGTACAAGGCTCGTAGGGAGAATTGATTTCCAACTAATGACTAGGCACTGGGGTACCACCTGTCACAGTACGGGGCCTAGATCACACCGAGGATTACTCCCTTCATCCCCTGCAACACAAGGCCGGAACCATTCCTTACTGAACAGTCCCGAACAAGATAAACCCCGTGGTTGGCGCGACCAACCACCCACTAAGCCGAAATAATAAAGGGACATCTAGACAGGGGAAATATCTTGTCCTGCTTGGGCATGACCCACCTAACCTTGCTGCATATCCCCTGATTTTCAGTCATTCCCGGTTGATGAGGCTTGAGGCTAAGCGTTATCTTTAGAACGTTTTCACTTAGAATGCCCATCGTCCACCTGACGATGTTTCGCAAGCATTCATCCATACAAGTCCGTCCCGGGTTCGAACGGAACCGAAGGCACTATTCCTACTACATCCATTTTGGAAATATCCTCAGGATTAGTAGCGACTAGCCCTTGCACTTCACTGCTCCATCTTCGAATCCAAAATCATTTACACGAAACGTACAAACCGGATCGAAGTGGTTTTCGAGAAATAAATCTCGATCCCGGTCTCTTCGAAACGATCAGCGCATTTGTCCAATATTGATAGTCGGTGATTTAACTATCAATTAATATTCACAAACAATCATCAAACGATAAATAATTTTAATATTATTTATTTATCTCAAAATATCCTCAAAGATATATTTCTATTTTCAATCCCTTGAAAACAGTTTCAAAACCATCTTTCCTTTCAGGATAAACTTTCCCGAATATTTACTATCTCCTCTAAAATCACCAAGCACAAAAATAGACTTTTAAAAGTAATTTTAAATACTTTACTTTGAAATATATACTTTAAAACACTTAGGATAAAACTACTTAAATAATTTGTTAAAAATACACATTATATGAATTTGAGAAAATAAGGTTACTTTATAAAATATAAAATCAGGTTTTCACTTTTAAAACAAATACTAAATCACCTTTAAATAATTAATGCTATAATATATTAAAAGGAAATATTTGCTTTAGAAGTTAAATATTTGAAATAATAAATTTTTCAAAACAAACCCTTTAAACATTTTTAAAACTATTACTTATATTTAAAAACTTACTTTGAAAACGTACTTGGTTATTCAGAAAGAAATTCCCAATCTCGATCACTTAAATCAATTTTCCAAATTGATTCCCAATTCATTTCATTTAAAATAAATTTCTTTACTTACCAGTTCATTTCAAACTTCATTAATTATGGACTTTATTATATATTTCAATTTGATTTTTAACTCCTTTAGCGGAAATATACAAATCTCAGGTTATTCCCAATTTCTCCTTTATTCTTCTTAAATAATTTAAATCCTCAATTTAAAATGAATATTTTGTTCTTTTAAACAAATACATTGAAGTTTAAATTTCATTAACTTCCTGTTTGTTTAAATTTTCCTTTCCATACTCAAGATTTATTAATTAAAATTTTAAAGTCACTTTATTTCCTTTCCAGTTCATTCATAATTTATTCAACTTTTCTTTAATTATTTACTTACAATTTCACTGGTAATTCATTATTGCCCGATTATAACAATCAAGCCATAGCATTCAATATTACCACATAATTCATTACAGGATATCAAATATTCAAAACAGAGAATATTAAATAATTAAATAAAGTTGAGGGGTCCAGTTGGATCCCTCCAACCTGTTCTCCCTGCATCCACAGATGTTAGCGCAATATAAAATGCCAATTCCAAATATATATACCACACTACAGTACATAAATCAATTCAACCATTTCAAGAAATTATTTAAATTTAATCATTTAAAGTTAAATTTAACTGAGTGAGATTAACTCACCTTTGACCAAAGATTTGTAATCCGATCCACACCGGCTTGATTTCTCCATGATTTAAGACCTTATAGATATTTATACCGTTTATTAATATTCGAAATAACCGAACAATCAATTTTTCTTTGTAACAGATTTAATTAATATTCGAACAATCAATTATCGTTTATTAATTGTAATTAAACTACTGATCTAGTTTAAGCAAATAATTAAATTTAAAACTAATTTTTTTTCTCCTTTACTGTTTATAAACAACCATATTTACATCTGTGAAAAACATAACTAGTAATATTTATTTGTTTATTCTTATCTTTCTATCTTTTTTTTTCTTTTCGAACTAAAATCATATTAAGTAATAATAATAACCAAATTTAAATAAATTATCAGAAAATAAAGAAAATCAAACCTCACCTCGACGACCTACGGACGAGAATCCCAACCCACGAACGTGACATAAATCCTCAACCGAGCCTTAAATCACGACTTTTGTCGCCTCCTATTTGCTGCTCTACCATCGATTGCGACTTTGAAATGAATTCAAATATCCTAGGTTTCATACCTGAACTAGAATTTCGAAGGTGAAAAGGTTGGAACTGCGATTCGATCTTGGATAGCTGGGCATATACGAAAAGCTGGGCATTGATTGACCATCTTGGAATGTCGAAGGAAGTTTAGGAATGGAGGGCGAACACTGGCATATACGAGAAGCTCCATGGCCAAACACGGTTGAAGCGAAAAGGGAAAATGAGGACCAGGAAGCAGAGGAAACATGAGGGAGGGAGGGAAGGAGAGGAGCAATGTGAGAAGACGATTTTGGGTGCCATTGCTTACAATTTCCTAGGGATTTTTTTTTTATAAAACTGAATGCGGTTTGAAAATGAAGGAGAAGAGTGATTTTTATTTAGGCAAAAGAAGAACGAAGGAAATCGTGATGTTGTCTTTCACAGGAAGATTTCGCGGTGTAGTAATAATAAAAGGAAACACGATGTGAAATAAAGACAACGTGATTTGAACCTGAGGTGAAAGGTTGCGTGCGTGATGCCAGCTATAGCAACACGAGAAGATAAAAAAAAACAAAAACGGCTGATAGGATTTGTTTGTCTAGTCAACAATTGTACATAAATATCAATTCAAATTAAAAATTCAAATTGTCTCGATATAAATTCCAATGTGTTTATATATCGTACGCTCTCACGTTAATTCCGAAAGCTACAAAATTTGAAATCCGGTAATAATTCAAAATTACGGACCCAATGAAACTGGTTTCGTCGAATTCCGAGACTGTACCCGGAAAGGCTATTTTTTTAAATTCAATTTAAACAATAAAATTTTAAAACTGAACATATCACTGTTAATTCAATTTTAACGCTTCTATTGCCTTCAGTGTTATCAATATAAATTTTATAAGCCTTCAAAATATTTTTAACAGACTTTAAATTCTAGGTTCAACAATTTACCCAACATCAAATTATTTAATTCAATACTTTAATTATCAAATAATTGGTGATATTTGAATTCAAGTTAAAAACCAACTTTTAAATATTCAAAATCAATTGAATATTCCAATTTTAAATACTCAAAAATTCCGGGTTGTCACACCGGGATCAGAGTTTTGTGGCCACCGGTGGTTTGTGATGGTGATGCGAGGTATTTTGATGATCGGTTTTTGTGACTGGGTTCACTCGTGATGCTCGATTTCGTGTTGTTCTTTTTTTGAGTTTTCTGGGTTGTGGGAAGAGATGATGATGATGTAGCCGATGTGGGAGTGATGGCGACGATAACCATTGATCCACCGCCAATATGTGCATGTGGACAGGAATCCATGTGTGTCTGCGTTCTTGGTTCTGAAGGAAGAAGATAGAAGAAGGAGGCGAGAAAGAAATTAGGTTCAGGAATGTTGGGTTTTAACCCGGGGTAGTGTTCGAGGTATGAATGGCGTAGTCTCGGGTCGAAGCTCGAGAAGAAGGAGGGTGAGCTTGGGTATGTTGTGTGCACGCGATAGGGTGTGGTAGCTGGAACAACGTTTGGTTTGGGAAGAAGGGTTTCCAGGGGAATGACTCGAGAAAATTTTGGTTTGACTCGAAGGATAGGTAGTGGGATTATCTGAAGGAAGCTCGGGTTTATAGATTGGATGATGCTGTTTTTTTGACTTTTTTTAAACTATATATTGAGGAAGATCCAGATTTTGTTGTGTTACCAGATTTTTGATTTTAAAGTAAGATTTGATCCAAGTATTTTCAAGGTTTACATAAAAAAAATAAAAAATAAAAAAATTATTTCTTTTACAAAGGTTTGAGATTTAATGTGTTTGAATGGTTTTGAATTAGGATAATTACTTAAAGTAATTGATTGAAGAATAATTAGTAAATTTATAATTTATTCATTAAAGATCAATTAATTTACTTAAGTAATTAAATGATAATTAACAAGAAGATCATTAATTAGTGTGATAAATTAAAGAGACTTTAATTACTTAGTGTAATTTATTAAAGTGTAATTCATTATGGAATGTGATTGGAATAAAGATTAATTAATGAACATGATTGATTTAAGATTAATTAATTAATGTAATTAATTTTAGTTAATTGATTAATAAAGTAATTAATGGTCTATCTTAAGGTTAATTAAAACCTTGGATGATTAAGGATATATCTGTTGAAGATTAATTAATTTAACCTATAATTTTCAATCAAATTAATTAATAATTAAGGATAATTAATAGAGGATAAATAACCAATAGGATAATTTGGGTAATTACTCTATAATAGTGATTAAAGATAATTAAATTAAGATAAATTAATGTGAGTAATTAATTTGGAATAGTTCATTACTTGATTTGGTCTGGTTATTCTAAGTAATCTAATATTAATTAAATATCCAATAATTAATTAATGGATTCAATTAGGGTTAATTACTTAATATAAGGAAGTAAATTACTTGGTAAAGTAATTAATTACTCAGTGTAATTAATTAAGTTGGTGTGGCTGATTTTAATTAATTAAGTTTAATTAATTAAAAGTAATCATTTGACGTTGGGTTAAGTATAAATACTTAAGGTAATTAATGAGGTGCAATTACTTAGTGAAGTAATTAATGAATAATTACCGGATGTAATTAATTAAAAAGGAAATTACTTGATAGGAATTGGTTGTGATATGATATGTTTTGGTGGACGGTGGTAATGTGATTATCTATCATTTATGAATTGCTGTGTGAAAGTGTTATCCAGTAATTAAAGTTGAATTGTATTTAATTGAATAACTAGGGTTAAGATGACATTGGACTCGAAGAGACCGGAGTCGGATTTAGTAAATACCCGAAACCACTTCGATTCTTTATAAATTGTTATGTGAAATCGATTGGCTGGTATGGAATGATTTAAGTAAATTGGACCATTTAATCTAAGTAAATTGATAGAAGTTGATGTGTGGAATTAGTGATGTTATAACCACTTGAGAAGTTGTAAATTGATAGAAGTTACCCGGGTTTATATAAGTTGTATGTTTTGGGTATTCCTTGTTAGATGAGTTTACTCACGCTGGTTTCCAGCTTGACCCGGGTGTTACTTTGATGTAATGCTCGGGTCAGACCGAGTATTACAGATTTTCAGGAAGGGACGTTCTGGAGCTCAGGAGGCGAGCTATTTGGCTGAAACGTATGGAGTATTTACCGCTGTGTTATATTATTGTATATATCTGAGACATGTTAAATTGTATCTGTCCAATGTTGTATAAAATTGTTGTAACTCTGATATATCGATATAAATTGATAGATACAGTTTTCTTTGGTATAACTATTATTATTGATATTATATTTTATCCGCTGCGAATGTGAGATTGTGTGTATCTTTTCTGTTCTTCTTCTATCTCTTTCTTCTTTCTCTAACTATCTGGAATTCTCGAGATCGAAAATTCCAGGTCGTTACATTAGCCTTTGCTTAATCTTTACAATCAATTATTGCATGCTCTTATTATCTTGATAATAGTCTTAAAATGTAGTTGAATTTGGCAACAATTTAATTTTTTAGGGTAAGAAATGGATTAAATTTAAGTAAAGGATGAGATGTTTGACCATTTCAACCCTCATCTATTACTAACTATGATCCTATTTGCAAATTAGCCTATTGAGGTCTAAATTCTATTCATGGAGTAAGCATTCTTAATTAAAGGTACATTTGGTGCATTATAAATTGAAATAATGTGTTTCTCTATTTTATGTGCATATACATCATATATATAACATGTCAGTTTATTATAATCATTACTTGAACTATGTTTTTTTATCATTTGGCTACCCAAGCAGTTTGAACTAAAAAAATGATACTATTCTTTTCATTCTGACATAGTACCAAGCGGTTTATTATAATCTCTATTTTATGTTCAAAGTATTAGTTTCAGATTTTAAATATTATGATTATACATAAAACAGAAGTCTTTTAAGTACATGATTATTCTTTTGTTGAATTGTGTTTTCCCTTCCTTTTCAAGTTATTATGTCTTCATATGATCATGTGTTTGATATCAAATTGTAGCTAAATTTGGTTTCAAACTTCTAAGTTCATCCTACAGATAACAAATTGTTCAATAATAAATTAAATCCCTTTGCAGGTAGATTTCGTGAGTAGCAACCTTTCGCTGAGTCATGATTTTCCACATTGGTGGTCTTTTCATGTCAATGGATCAGATTCTTTGGGATGTGATGGATTAACCGGACCAATGGCTGTTGTTGTATCTGAAGAAACACAACGTATGATTTTAAACTTGTTGAAACTCACGTTAGCTATTATACTTATGAAAAAAAGGTTGTTATTATTGTACTACCAAGCATAGGTTTATGTTATAATGTCTACTAGTGTCTTGTGTGAGTTGTATTGATGGTATATAACAGAAAGAAGAAGGTTCATAATTTTAGAGGCTAGTGTGCCAGTGGAAAATAAAAACTAGTCCAATGGTTTTTTGCTTAGGTCTTGTTTTACAAGATGGCAAATGCATTTAGTTGGCACATTTGGTAGAAGGATGATAAATCTATTTTCTCTCACATATATATCTTGTCCAACAAAGGGTTGATTCGGTGTGGAATTGATAAAGGTAAAGGAATAATTAATTGTGGGTACACTGATCACATTTTCAAAAAAAAATCAAAATGTAATGAATATATAAGACTGGATGGTAATGGTTTTAACCTTCATGGTTTGGTGAAAATTAGCATTGTCCATAGAAGGATAAACCGTTAACATATATGTGCTTATTGTACATATGATCACTCAGTTTTCTGTTGCAAGTATTGAACATAATTGAAGAATCTGTTTTACTAGTATTTGGCCATATCATCGAACTTTTAATAAAACGTGATGCCTTTTTCAGAGGGTATTCTTGGTTAGACATTGAGCAAGTTTAGCATTTGGGTATTTACATAGCATTTGTGCTAGCGGTCGGATGTTTTATTAGACTTCAATGCTCAGATCTTCGAATGAGAATACCTTTTGAGAACATTCCTTCTTGTGACAGGTTTTCTTTTTGATTTTTCAACTGCATTATCTTACTCTTTCTTCAGATAACTGATTTAGTGCATATACATTATTTTCAATCATGAACTGGAAAGTTTATTTTCTTCTTCTTCCTTCTTGTGTTTTAGTCTTTAACCTTTCGATTTTGAAGGTGTAAGTTTTTATCGAGTGTTTATATTAAATGCAGGAACTTGAAGAAGGACGCTTTGGATTATTGTATTGGACGTTGAAGAATATTCAAAACCATTAGAGTTTGGAGTAGATGATCAGGAATGGTTAGGTTAACCATAAGTTAAACTTTAAGTGTATTTTGAAAAAGATTTTGAATCTTATGTTGTAATAATATATGAATATATGACATTGTGGTATTTTAGATATGTAAATAATTGCTTATGATATATTATACTACATTTGCAGAGCGTTTAAACTTTGCATTGAATAAGTATGATGAATTATTTGTGATATGGAAACCATTATTTGCAGAGTGTTTATATTTAAACTTTGCGTTTAAGTTTTGGTATATATATGTGTGTTACTAAATAATCATTTTCGAACACTTATAAGCATTACTGTATATTTCTGTACCAACACTTATAAGTGTTACCGTATATTTCGTTCAAGCGTTACTGTATATTTCTGTACCAACACTTATAAGTGTTACCATATATTTCATTACCAACACTTATAAGCGTTACCGTATATTTAGGTACCAACACTTATAAGTGTTAGTAATACATACGTTTGTAACACTTATAAGTGTTACAAATTTGGCTGCTCCATTCCTCACAGTCCATTAGTAACACTTAAAAAGTATTACTGAAATTATTTGTAACACTTATAAATGTTAGAATTTGCCTGTTTTGGTGTAGTGTTTGCCTTGAATGAGAACAGAAAAAGGTAGGAGAGTTTATACATTCAAATACCAAGTTACAGAACTTAATAGGGAAGCCATACATTTCATTATATGATACATGAAGTGTCTATTCACTTTATCATAAGCCTTTTGTAAATCTACCTTAGTACATACATTTTCAACACTTTTAGAATTAAAGTTTCTGACTAGTTCGTGGGCTAAAAGGGAATTTTCATAAATGAGTCTGCCAGGAACAAAAGCGCATTGATTTTCAGAGATGATAAACAGCAGAATTTTTTTAATCCTATTACTTAAAACACTAGCAATTATTTTATAAATAAAATTGCAACAAGAGATAGGTCTATAGTTACCAATGCAAGTGGGATTTTTCGTTTTGGGAATTAAAGTTATAAAAGTATGATTTATACTTTTAAGAATTTTACCTTTATCAAAAAATTCATTTACTAAACCCAAAACCCGATCTTTAATGTTGTCCCAATGAGTTTTGTAAAATTTTGCATTAAAGCCATCAGGGCCTGGACTGTTATTGTCACCAGCAATGAATACAATATATTTGATTTCTTCCATAACAACTGGAGAAAGTAAAATACCAGAGGCATTAGCATTTAAAATATTTTTACAAATAATATGACGAAATTCTTTAATATTGGAATCAGAGAAAAATAGTCTTTCATAATATTCTACTGCATCTTTAAAAACTTTATCATATGCATTAGTAAGACTACCAGTTTTGTCAATAATATTAGCAATGTTATTCATATGTCTCCTGCAGCTCATTTTAGCATGAAAAAATTTAGTACAATCATCACCCATTGTTAACCAGTCAACCTTGGTTTTCTCTTTAGCATTAAAAGTATTAATATATAATTCTGCTGATAAATTCTGTTGATTGGAAAAAAATTCTTTGATTGTATTTACATTCCCAGGATTTTTATCAACTGTTTCTTGCAACTTTTTCCCTTCCTGTCTTAACACTTCCAGCTTATTAATTTTCAATAAATTATTTTTATTCCAATATTTAAGATTATGTTTAGTATTTTTTAAAAACATATTAAACTGGAATTGTTTAGTACCATTATAAGAAAAATTCATGCATTCTTCCATTATGTTTTTATAGTTATCCTCTAAAATCCATCGATTCTTAAATCTAAAAGGAGAAATTTTTATCAGAAGTTGAATCGTTAAAAAGAGAGATTAATATTGGGGTATGATCACTCGTATTTTGTTCTAATGTAGAACATATAAATTTAGGGAAAACATTGGAGAATTCTTTATTAATCAAGGCTCTATCTAATTTACAGTGGATATTCTTTTCAAAACCAGATTTCCAAGTAAATTTGTTACCACTAGTACTAGGTTCTATTAACCCTGTTTCTATTAAGAATTTATTAAGCTTATCTAGCTTGCTCTGGGGGATTTTAATACCACCATATTTTTCAGAGGCATGAAAAACAGTATTAAAATCCCCTAAAATTAGCCATGGGAAATTATAGTTTAATTTTAAAGCTTTTAACCAATTCCACAAACTATTTCTTTCATTTTCCAAATTGCTATCATAAATACTAGTAATTTGAAGAAAAAAACCACCAGTATTTTCAAAATGACAATCTATAAATTTCTTATCTTTGTTACTGTTTAACATATTCCAAATATTGGAATCCCAAATTACAATAATTCTGCCTTTACAGCCGCAATCATTATTATTTATAGCTTTCCACTCTCTGTGAAGTTTAAAACAAAAAATTTCAAAATTATCCTCATTCAATTTATTCTCAATTAGTGCAATAACAGATGGTTTATATATACTAAGCATATGTAATATATCGGATTTTTAGAAGAGGAATTCATATCTCTTACATTCCATGCAAATATAGTCATAATCAGAAAATTAAAGTAGGGGTTTAGATAGTACCTGAAGCCAGAGCACTCTTACCTCTTCTTTTGTTTTCAACACTTTTTGCTTTTAGCCTGGCACACATTTCATCCCAATCTGGATTTATAGAAATGTATTTTTGTTTAAAAGCTTTCTTCTCTTTGTTACCCCTATTCTTACCTATAACCTTTGCTTTTGGTATATGCAGTTCATAAAATTAAACTGATCAACAGCATCCACCATTTCCATTTCATCTCCAGAATTATTAATACCATCTGGAATTGTAATAGTCGAGATATCAAATGGGACAACAGTGCAAGGCATGGCTGAGTCAGAATTCTCAGTCACTGCAGCCTGCTCAGGTGGAGGGGCTGTTTCAGGAGGCCTTTCCAAATTCAAGATTGCAGATGATCTTCATTATCATTTTTGCTATTTGTACCATAATGGTCTATAATTAAACAATGATCTGTAACTGGTGGGGTTACAGATTCTAGGACTTTTGTATTCTTTTCACCCACCATTTTGTTGTTCTACGATTTTCCCTTTATGATTTCCGAATTGGTCTGATGAGCTTCCTCTGCTATGACTTGATCATCTTGATCAGAGAGCACAATATCTGTCTTTCTATGATCGGAAATGATACTTATTTGGTTGATCCGATCATTAACTTCAGATGGCATAAATTATTTTTGTGAGATTGAATTGTTTCTTGAATTTGGATATGAGGTTTCTTTTCTTGCATTACTTGATTATGACTCTTGGGTACCCATGCCTATTTTGGGTTACACTAATCTCTTGTGTGCCCAAAACATTTGCACACAATACATTTTGGCGGGACCCATTCATATGCAACTTTCTGAATAACTTTTTCTCCATTATACAAAGAAAGAAATATCTCACTAGGAAGCTCATCCTCTGCAGACACTTCTACAAGAAGGTGAGCATAATTCAATCTCGTCTTCAACGTTGTGGCTACATTCATTTTTATGGGTTTACCTATAATAATTGCCATAACACTGAAAGCCTCTCTGTCCCATAGCTTCGGATTAACACATGGTAATCTTACCCATATCGGCATAGACGTTAATAAGTCGCTGTCCATTTTTAGAGAATTAGACCACTTTCTCATTATAATGAGTTTTTCATTATAGAAATATGGTCCGTTTTTTAAAACTGAATTAAAATCATGAGACTCTTTAAATTTTACTAGAAAGAAACCATTCTCTCTAGTAAAGATTTCAAATTCGCCAATCGGTTTCCAAACTCTTTGTATGTATGATTTGAAAAATAAGTAGTATGGTTTGGTGCCTACTACATAAATAAGAATAGAATTATTCCATGATTCAGTGGCCATTTTACATACCTCCTCCTTAACCAGACCATACTTCTTTTTGTTAATACTGATTGGTGCAATATGCTCAAGATTGCTTTCTTCAACACTGGGTTCTTAAGGCTGATCAGCAACAATGTCTGCCCAAGACTTACGGCCTTGTTCTCTGTTCAGTGAGATGGCTATTGGTTTTTTCTGAATTGACAATATTTCGCCTTTCTCAGCGGTCTGGGTGGTTATATTCTGACCATCTCTATCTTTTCGATTGTCATTTTGAGAGACTGGCAACAGCTCCTGAACTTTTTTAGCCTCTTTTCTCCTTTTTTGTTTCGATCGGACCAATTTAAACCCAACATCTTCAATGTTGATAACTCTTGATGTCTTGCCGATATGAGAAGGTTTAGGTGGTCTGATTAGGGAAGAAGATTGGGAGAGATTTTAGGAAATATGATGGGGAAATTGATTTTCCCCCATGGTTGAGAGGAAACCCTAGATTTCAATTAAAAATTCAATAAAGCAGCTTTTCTTTAGCACATTAATAAACTTTAAACCTTTACCATTGATTTTGATAGCAAAAGTACGCTACAAATAATGTGCAGTCGTCCTACGTAATTTTAATTTGAATGCATTACTTTCAACTACTAGTGGGCAACCATTTACAGGTTATAGTAATCGTATGCCAACATCCTCAATAAAAGCTTCACTATTTGGAGGTGATTTAAAAAAAAGAACAAGTAAACAATCAAGATAATTGTTTCAACAATGTTTATCATAAATATTCCATGTATTGAGTTTAATAATCAAGGTGTCTTTGTCTTGCATCATTATATTTTAAGTATTTATAATACTGATGGAAAATATAATATCAGTATAGTGTCTTCCATGAGTCAAACATGCAGTTGTGTGTAATTTTGATTTGAATGCATTACCTTCAATTTAGAATGACGAGCCATTTGAAGATTGTAGTGATTATGTACCAGTATCCTATATAAATGCATTGCTATTTGAAGATGCTCGAAACAAAGCACAAACTGAAGATCAAGGTGTTCGCTTCAACTATATTTATCGTAAATTTATTCTATGTACCAAATATTTGATGTTAACAAGATCACTATTTGTCTCCTTCGTAATTGTAATATTTTACAAAATAATAAATAATTACATTTATTACATATGCAAATGTTATGCGTTGTATTAATCTGAATGCATCACCTTAGCTTGACAATGATGAGCAATAATTTGAAGATGATGTTGATCATGTGTAATGTTCATCAACATCACAATCACAACTTATTCATAAGGTGGCTAATTTAAAAAATCATATGTTTTTGTCACTTAGTTTTATTTTAAATTATACTAACAAAAATGTGTAGTATAAACATTAAAAATAATACTTTACCTAAGTCATTGATTTTGTATGACAAATTATCATTTTGACAAATGTTTCAATTGTCAAATGTGCACTTCTACATAGATGCCACATGAAGTAACGAGTGACCTTATGATTATATAAGAGCGATTTTCGCTCATTGATCATTAATGCAGTACTCCCAACCCTTTTTATATTCATTTAATGCATCCAATCCATCCAATGCATGCGATACCCTTGATGGTTCTTCTGGTATATTTGGTGCATCTAATGTATCATGCTTTTCAAAGAGTTAAGTATTGCTACGTCACGATTTAACATTATTTTGTTATTACGCACACACCCTCCTATTTTCCTATACTCGTTAATCATTGTATAAATAGATATTTATCTATATCGAGAAAGTATGCCAAAAGAGTTGCTAGATACAAAAGCAATCCTGTATCTACTCAACAAGCTAGACTTTTAAAAGAAACTAATCAACAACAATGTAGGTAAACAATTGATGTCGCACGACATAGGGAATTGATTACTTGTCATAAGAACTCAAGCGAAAATTAGTAATGCCCACGTATTTAGAAACTCATGCCAAGACTTCCTTTGGAGAAATTGCCAAGTATGCACTCGATATTTTCCTGATTTACATGCTTCTTAAACTCATGCTCTGACTTTCATAGTGAAAAACCACAACATGGCTTTCCTTATAAGTTTAATTCTCAAATCTAATAGAACATGAACATGCTCTACATGAATTATCTTGCCCCATAGGCTTGGAGCAAGTACTCATTGTGTGCATTCATCCAGTGATGTTTGTTTATCGTTTTAGAGGATAACAATTCAAATATAGTGGAAACATTTTTGATTTTCCTCTATACATCAATGCAATAGCATTTTCACTTCCATTCTGTATAGCTAAAGTCTCTGCAAAATCCCCACTATAGCACATAGCACTCTTCGGTCGCTACATTTTTCAATATAGCGCTATTAAATAGTAGATCTGCTTTAAGCCCCGCTAATTTCTGCTACGCTTGCTAAATCAAGGCTTTCAGCATTCGTTTTAGCTCTATTAATATAAACAGGTTAATTTGACTAGCTTTGTTTTGAACCAAATAATCAACAAAGCTAGAGTAAACGTTAGTATCTTAGGCATTGGTTTTGATGACAATAACCATATGATATTATATAAAAATAGATATTAATGTTTTTATCAAGTTATATATACTATATAGTAGATGATATATAAATGTTGATTAAGAAGACTATACAATATCAAGAGCAGATTCAAGAAGCTGATATAAAGATTCAAGAATTAGAGATTGAAGACCCATGAGTATTGAAGATTCAACATATCCAGATAAGTAATATAGTCATAAATTATTTTGTTAAAATCCTAATTGCACTTCTTTGATCTCTCTTCTCATTTTTCAAAAAGGTTTTAAAATCTAATTTATGCTTTTAAATGGTATTTGAATATTCTGAATTTCAAAAATAGCTTTCAAATGATTTCCTACTTTTTGATTTCACAATTATATGTTGAGTAATTAAGTTTTTAAGTTTTTTATATCTTAATATACTTCTAAATCTATTGTGCTTTGTTATACTTCTAGTTTTATGTTTTTTAGATATTTGTAAGTATAGTATAACATTTATTATAACTTTATTTTTAAATGCATATTCACTTATACTTCATGTATATTATTTTCAGAAGAATTTATATTTAAATCCTTTATATATTTAAAATATTTCAAAATAATTTTAAAAAGTTTTCTTAAGTTTTATTATAATTAAAATGTGTATGAACTATGTTTAAATGATTTTACAAAGCATCAAAATATTTTACAAAGCCTAATATTTTGTAAACAAATTTTATAAAGTGTTTTTTGAAAATACCAACGACATGTCGACATAAGTAGTTGGATATGTCGACATATAGACTGATTTTTTTTTTAAAATTCAAAATTGAATGGAAGTGTCTTTTCGTCTTATCTCTTCACGAATGGACATGACCGTTGTTTCTCTACAAATAGGGGCTAACTAATTGGTTAACTACTTTCTTATATTTATCGCCTCTTTTTACTCTCTTGTTTTCAAAAAGAAGTTAAACCCAAACACTTCTCAAATTCAATCAAAATCAAATCCAAACTCCATTGATTTGATTCTCTATTGATTACTCTTTAATCTCTATCGTCTCGCTTACTCAAATCACGATCAAAGTGTTATTCAAGAGATTATAGGATCGATTATACTCAAGATCAAGAAATTGAGTTTGTAAAACCTATCAAACCATACTCTTATACTTTGTGGTGTGCTTGGTGTCCCTGAAATCTAGGTGGATGTATTTGTGTCCCGTCCAAATCGAGTGGATGTGCCTGTGTCCTGTCTAAATCGAGTGTGTGTGCTTGGTGTCTTGAAAATCCAAGTGGGTGTGCTGGTGTCCCGTTCGAACCCAATGTGTGTACCCGGAGCTTGAAAAATCTAGAGTGTGTGTCTTGTAGTCTTGTAATCGAGATTGTATTGACTTTAATATTTGAAAAGAAATCTCTACAAGAAATTGTATGAGATTGGATGTAAGCTAACTCTGCACCAGTATAAAATTCCTGGCGTGATCTCTCCGACTCTTTGCTTTTTACTCTTGCTGCGTTTATATCTACTGTCTATATTTGCCTTTGTGGTTTTTTATTCTGCATTATTTAAATATAATCTTAAAAGAATTTAAAAAGATTTACAAAAATCAGTAAACATTATTCACTCCCTTTAGTGTAAAATTAGCCTTGAGATCCATCTTCTACAATCCTATAGTAAAGACCTAATTTAAACATAAATGCTTAGTATATGTCAGAAATCTATTGTAGGCATCGAATCTGGACTGTAGAAATCATGATATTCTTCGGTTTTGTTATATATATTAAATAATATTTATTTTTCCTACATAAATGATGTGAGAATGGAAATAAATTAACTTTAAATATAAGATTTTATCTAGTGATGCTTTTTGCATCTCCATTATTTTTTGCTATATCCTCGCTATAACTTTTTGCACCTCCACCGCTGTGTAATTGTTAAGCGCTTTAACTGCATAGCTTCCATTTAAGTTAGACAATTTGTCGGCAGCATTAGTTATCAATAGAATTGGAACATATGGGAATAAAGAGTATAAGTAAGACGTGAATGCGTAGAACAAGCACTATTCTGGCTTAAAACCCTTAATATTTTCTATGGGGATGTGCATATTAATGAAGTTTCTCTCTATGAGTTTTTGGAGGATTGTGTACCCACTAATCTTCCATTTGTTCAAGATGGTTTGCAGAATGTTTCAACTCAAATTGTTAATGAAGATTTTTCTTGGTCCTCCAGACTTAGAGACTGAAGTAACTAATATTGACGAATTTAGGATATTAGGGGCAGTCACAGCATCTGTACAACCAAACCTACCAGCCTCTATATTGTCTACTTAAGAAAATCAAGAGAATGATGAAATAGTGGTTCAAATGTCGATGTCATCAAAAACTATCGATGAGTTTAACACTCTAGGGTATGTCTCAATGGCATTCCCTACATAATTTCCGTTAGAAAATGCTGATTTCAGAGAAGGGAGACTAAGGAAAATAAGACCCTTAGAATACTTCTAGTATTTGATGAAATATCATAATTAGAGATCCGCGAAAGATCCTAGATTTTGTTATTTTGCTTTTTACTGATTAGTAGGTGGCATGCATTGGATAATGGTAATATTTACCTATAGAAAAATCCCATTGATGGGAACTTATCAATTCAAGATATTCGAGATATGTTGAAATCTAGAGATAAACAATAGGCTCAATGCGTTTCTTATTTAACTAAAAGCATTCGATGAAGCCGTTCTTATTGGTTTGCAAGATTAAAAGAGCTTACAACTATGGTAAAGCAGATGTGGGCACCAATAATGTTTTTCACATTAAGTTCAAACAATATGCAATGGCCAGAACTTTGCAGACTACATGATCCGAAAAATGATTTCTAAAATCTAAATACCAATGAACAAAGGAAAAGAAAGGCACGGTTACTAAACGAAAATCCACTTGTTGTTACATGGTGTTTCCAAGCTACTGATATATTCTTAAAAAAATTCTTAGCACCCTAGTTTTTTTATTAAAGATTATTGATACCAATTGAATGGCAAAATCATGGAAGTGGACATATTCATGGCTTTCTATGGTTGCATGGTGCACCAGACATATCTTCTATTAGAGAAAATTTAATCGAAAATGCTATAATTATTGAATATTTTAATTATATCGTATGTACAATGAACCAAAAAAAGTGTGAACCATCAAATGAACAACATCCTTGTGCACAAGTTGTCCCACCTAAAGCAAATATATATTATATTTGTGTGTGTGTGTGTATGTATGATAATTATGCAAATATGGTGAGTTGGGTTATGCGTCATTCTAGATGTGGTAGTTATTGTCTGCGATTGCATAGAACAACCAAACAAATGACATGCCGCTTTAAGTATCCATTTGATGTACTTTCACAATCTAAAATTATTGAGGAAAGTCCATATAGTAGAAAATTTTGATTTCTCTCACGATGTAAGGATCCTTTGGCGTGCTTATATAATAGGAAAGTACTTCAAACTTAGGGTGTTAATATTAAGTAGTCTTCGGTGTTGTCGGTGCATAATGTAGTAAAATATATTGGAAAATACACAGCAAAATCAAAACCAATGTCAAAGACTTTCATAGATACATTTAGAGTAATAGTTAACTACATTCATCGACCGTGCTAAATGTCTAGATTCGATATTCAGAAGCTTCTTCTTAAGACTGCATTTGAACGAGATATTTCTGCACAAGAGATATGTCATCTTTTGATGTCTTAGCCCCTTTTATTTTCATCTAGGACCATGGTGAAACTTACTATAAGTGAGAAAAGCATGTTGTCAACAATCATATGATGTAGGCATACTACATCAGGCGATGATATGGTCAAATTTGACCTAAATTTCAGTGCAAGGTATATGAATAAGCTAAGCGAACATGAAAATCTTTCACTACTTAGTATGGACTAATAGTACAGCTACTATAAAAAGGCTTCGCATAAGTTTCGAATATAGGATATTGTACGAATCATACCTGATTTAAGTAGCAATATTCCTCCATTCGGTGAAAAACAGGAACTATGCGGCGAACAACAGGTATTCACTATTAAATATGAACTTAATATCATATCCTCTCACTTTTAAGTAATTTTTTAATCTTAAATACTCTTGGATAATTTTTTTAGCCCAACTGTTGAAATAGTATTCTTAGAGAAATTTTAGCCCGAACTCGACTAAATTTGATGGTTGTTATTTATTTATTTTCTATAAAGAATCGTTGTTTTCACATTTGATAATTCTTATTTTATTTACGAACACAGGAACTATTACATCATCATTATCAAAAGCTAAATGAGGCAAAAGGAAGATATGATACTTGGTTTGAAGGATATATTGATTTAGAATTCACTCAAGGTTAGTTGCTTCCAAATGCTATAGAAGATGAAATTGAAGCCGAAGATGATATAAACATTGATAAAGAAGAAAATTAATTTGAGGATGGATGATGGAAGCACCAATGGGACCTTTATTTTTTCCAGGAGAGGAGGTAGAATGGGTTTAAGAGTGTTAACTCCCTTCTGCAAACGACCTATAGATCAAAAAGCTGCGACCTAAAAGACGGCACGACCTAAAGGACAACGCAACCTAGCGACCTAAAAGTTTAACGACCTAGAGGATAGAGCAACTTAGCGGTCTAACGAAGCAAGCGACCTAAAGTAGCGGAGGTTAGCGACCTACAGGTAGTTGCGACCTAAAGGAAGACTCACTCTAACCAACCAACGACCTAAGGGGACTCAGCAACCTAAAGTCTTCAGCGACCTAGCGCCTTCATTACTCAGCGACCTAAAGTCTTCAGCGACCTAGCGCCTTCATTACTCAGCGACCTAAAGTCTTCAGCGACCTAGCGCCTTCATTACTCAGCGATCAAAAGGCCAGAGCGACCTAAAGATCATATCAGCCTAAAGAGGCCGCGACCTAACAGAATGGCTCGACCTAAGATAGGTCGCCCACAACCTAAGGTAGGTCGTTCCCGACCTAGGGACAGTGTATCAGAAGGCCGCCCTTTTCTATACTGCCACCAATAAGGTCGCTTACGACCTAGGACTTGTCGAAACGAGCTCGTGCATTCTTATGAAAGAAGGGGGAGGAGCCAGTGCTTCTTAGGGCGCCTACGACCTACGACCTTGCTTAGGTCAGTCGCGACCTACGACCTAACTCCGAGCAAAGCCTATAAATACGCCCCTAGCTCCAACTAGCAAAGGACCTTTGGCTCATTCTCTTCAAGCGCCGTTACTCTGCCGAATTCCAGACGACTTCAAAGCTTTTTAGATCCAACAAACTTCTAAAGGAACTCCATGAAGGAATCATCCACATTCACCATGGATTTGAAGATGATTGTCAACATCAAAGCTTGAGCTACTTGTTTCACATACCCTATCACTTGAAGTGTGTTGTAATTGAAAGATCTTGTAAAGAATTGTAATCAAACTAGTGATAAAAAGATTAAAGTGGACGTAGGCTGGATTATAAGCCGAACCACTATAAATACTGTGTCTCTTACCGTTTTTCTACATACTTTCTGCTTATTTCTATTTCCCGTACAAACGGGTGGTGCTTTCACAATCACATCTTATACACCAGGGTGTTAGCGTTTAAATTTTAGCGTTAACATTTTGGTGCTTTCACTGAGAATTGAACTCAGGACATCTATCATCATTGTTTCAGAAAGATTTGTAGAGAGAGTTTCTTTAAGAACCAGAAGTCTATCCGAAATCATGGCTCCTGGAAGGAAAAGTAAATCTGTGAGATCTGCAAACATTCGAGAGGGAACCTCCACTTCCCCAACACCAAATCAAGCCACTCCAGCTGTTGGAGTTTCAAAAGCGGAATTGGACGCTGCTATCTTTGGGTTGAATCAGCAAATAAATGCCCAGAACGCGCAATTGGAAGCTCAGAATGCTCAGAATGCTCTGATTCTGAATAGGTTAAACGATCTGCTCGGGGCAAACCGTCAACCTGCGAATAATGAAAGGAACTTTGTCGGTAATGTCCATGATGCTGAAACTAGAAACATTCCCGAAAGGGCTGCTAGCCCCTTTGAACAGACATTGCCTGAGGCTGGAGGATCCAGAAATAGGAATGACGAAGAATATCTTTCTGGTATGGTTCGACAGATTATGAAAGAAAGTATGCAAAGGGTCGAAGATGAGAAAGAGTGGGGTTTCGCTCCGAGCAAGACTCCGTTTACTGAAAAGATCCTAAAAGCTGAATTCCCAAGGAAGTTCGTCCCTCCGACCATTCCAGCTTACAAAGGGACAAGTGATCCAAATGAGTTCCTGTACAAATATGATTGGCACATGACAGGTGCCAGAGCTTCTGACGAGATAAAATGCCGCTATTTTCCTGTGTATTTGGAAGGGGTAGCTCTGCTTTGGTTCACAAAACTACCTGTCCGGTCCATCGATCAGTTTTCAGACCTAACCAGGAAATTTAAAGAGCAATTTAGGCTATATGCTTCAAAGGCAAAAGACATCATGTCGTTATCCGGTTTGGAACAGAATCCGGGGGAAACTATCAAGTCTTTTTTAAATCGCTTTAATATAGCGTTAGCTGAGGTGGATAATGCAGAACCCCGCATGGTCTTGACCTATTTGATGAGAGCTATTGATAAGTCAAGTGAATTCGGAAAGTGGCTGAACATGAAGGAGCCAAATTCTCTGGAAAAGTTCTACAAAAAGGCGGATGAATTCATGCGTTTGGAAAGCCGTCCTGTCCCGGCAAAGGCAACAGTAGAGAAAGCTGAAGACAACACTGCTGCGCCACGTAAGAATGGATCTGTGGGACAGAAAAGAGAAAATAATGATGGAAGGAAACAACACAATTCAAAGAAGCCTCGATCCTTCAAGCCATCAGAATATACTCCTTTGTTAGAGACACCAGAGCGCATCTACCTGGCTACAAAAGATTCTTTTGAGTATCCCAAACCTCCTGTTCTCAGAACCGGAAGGAAAGCTGTGCAAAGTGGGAAGTTCTGTCGCTTCCATAATCAGCCTGGTCATGACACAGACGACTGCCGTCAATTGAAAAATATAATCGAAGAATTGCTAAGAGAAAATAAGCTGCAGCAATTTGTGAAGAAGAGTAGTAATGATCCTGCTTCGTCAAGTCAGGGGCAACAAGCTCTTGCTCATCAGCCCAGGACAAATGAGAAGGCCGCAGGACATGAATCTGGAAGGCCAGTTATTAATGTCATCACAGGAGGACCCCACCCAGCAGGCAGAAGCTGGGGTGAAATGGAGAGGTACACTCGAGCTCTGAAACATATGCCAACTGAAGAGAATGTCTTTGTTTTAGAGGACTCTACACCCCTGAAACAACAAAGGACTTTTAATGATGATATTGTGTTCAGGGCTAGAGATTCCACGGGCATTGAGGCCCCTACTTTGGACCCGTTAGTCATCTCGGCCGGTATTGGACCGGCTATTGTCAGAAGAGTTCTTATTGATTGCGGCGCATCTTGCAACATCCTCTTCAAGAAAACGTTTGACCAGATGAGAATCCCGATGGCGGATGTGCAAGCCTCATCTCAGAAGATTGTTGGCTTCACTGGGGAGCCAAAGCAACCAGTAGGAACCATTGACTTGCTTGTGGAACTCGGAGAAGGAGAAAGAAAAGTAGTTCGCAAGCAGACTTTTGTGATAGTAGATGAATTTTCTGCTTATAATGCTTTCTTTGGTCGACCCATTCTTGCTGCATTCAAAGCTGTCCTTGCCCCATGGTGTCTTACTATTAAATTCCCTACAGACAATGGGGTAGGAGTTATTAAAGGAGACCAGAACGCTGGGCGAGAATGTTATATGACAGAGCTGCGAGAAACAAGGAAGAGAGAAATGGGGAAAGATGCGGCAACCCCAATCCGCATCAAAACACCAACCCTATAGCAACTACAGGGCGGACCCTGCACTGGCGAGCATAGCGGGGCACGAAAAGTGATGGATCCTAGAAAGGCCAGTGCGGGGGAGAGTAGGGTGGTACCAGCAGAAACAACGATACCGGTGCCCGTTGATCTGAAGGACCCAAACAAGGTGCTGAATGTGGGTTCACAACTTAATGTGTCAGTTCAGAATGCCTTGATATCTTTTTTGAAAGCAAACCTGGATGTTTTCGCTTGGACCCATGCCGATATGTGCGGAATATCCCCAGAAGTTGCGGTACATGCTCTGAATATTGACCCAAAGTTCACGCCAGTAAAGCAGAAAAGAAGAATCCAAGGTCTAGAAAGGTCGACAGCATTGAAAGAGGAAGTTGACCGGCTCATGGAGAATAATTTCATCAGAGAATCTACCTATCCAAATTGGGTTTCAAATCCAGTGCTAGTTAAGAAAGCCAATGGTAAATGGAGAGTGTGCATCGACTTTTCAGATCTAAACAAGGCCTGTCCCAAGGACTGCTTCCCATTACCCAGGATCGATCAACTGGTAGATGGAACAGCGGGTCATGAATTGTTGTCTTTTATGGATGCCTACTCCGGATATAATCAGATCATGATGCATGAGCCAGATCAGGAGGACACAAGCTTTATCACCGATGTCGGTCTTTACTGTTACAGAGTTATGCCCTTTGGGTTGAAGAATGCGGGGGCAACATACCAAAGACTGGTAAATGCTATGTTCAAACCGCAGTTGGGAAAGACTATGGAAGTTTACGTTGATGACATGCTAGTAAAATCTAAGAAAGCAGTGGATCACATCGAACACTTAGCAGAAATGTTCGCAATTCTCCAAAGATACGGAATGAAGCTTAACCCTTTAAAATGTTCTTTCGGGGTAGAATCTGGGAAGTTCTTGGGTTTCATCGTGAGCGCTAGGGGCATTGAAGCTAGTCCAGCTCAAATCACTGCTCTAAAAGAAGTCAAAGCTCCTAAAACAAAGAGGGAATTGCAAAGTCTCAATGGAAAAATTGCCGCCTTAAGTCGGTTCATATCCAAAGCTACTGATAAATGCATTCCATTCTTCGACGCTCTAAAGAAAGGAAAGAAAAACTTTGACTGGACTCCCGAATGCCAGAAAGCTTTTGAAGAATTGATTCAACATATGGAAACGCCTCCAATACTTTCCAGGCCCGGCGATGGCGAGGATCTTCTTATATACTTGGCAGTTTCATCTCATGCTTTAAGTGCAGCGCTGGTACGGGAAGACAAAAGGATTCAACATCCAGTTTACTATATCAGCAAAAGACTCACTGGGGCAGAAATGAATTACTCCAAGTTGGAAAAACTCGCCTATTGTCTATTGATTGCCTCAAGAAAGTTGAGGCAATATTTCCAGGCTCATCCTATCAAAGTCCTCACTGATCAACCTTTAAAGCAAGTCTTGTTTCGCCCTGAGACTTCGGGCCGCCTTTTAAAGTGGAATATTGAATTGAGCCAATATGACATCACTTATCATCCTAGAAAAGCGATCAACGGACAAGCTTTGGCAGATTTTATTGCAGAATTTACAGACAAGGGTAACAGCGAGGAAGAAACAATCGAGAACTCCCCAACCCAATGGAAGTTATTTGTAGATGGCGCAAGAAATGATTACTGTTCAGGTGCTGGAATTGTTCTTGAAACTCCTGAAGGCCGGTCATTATGCTATGCGCTAAGATTAGAATTTCCTTCAACAAACAATGAAGCAGAATATGAAGCTCTGATCGCTGGTTTGAAAATTGCTAAAGAACTAAACATTCGAGCGTTACAGATCTTCAGTGATTCGCAGCTTATAGTATGTCAAGTCAAGAAGGAGTTTCAAACGAAAGGAGGAAATCTGCCCGCTTATGTGTCAAAGGCTTGGGAACTTTTATGTGAATTCGACCATTACGCGATAAGTCATATTCCTCGAGAAGAAAACATGAAAGCAGATTCTCTCGCAAAATACTCAAGTTCTGGCGAAGCCCAATCCTTAGGGTTAGTTCCAGTGGAAGTTTTGTCAAATCCGAGCATTGATGAAATGGATATCGATTGGGTTATGAGTATGTCGCAAGAGCAAGAATCATGGATGACTCCAGTAACAAAGTATCTACTCAATGGCTCTTTACCAGAAAACTCTAAAGAACGACAAAAGCTACTGAGAAAAGCTTCTCGATATATAATCCAGGATGGTCAATTATACAGACGAGGATTCTCAATGCCATTGCTTCGATGTGTATCCAAAGAAGAAGCCAAAATAATCCTATCAGAGGTACATGGAGGAGAATGTGGGGATCATTCAGGTGGTCAAACTTTAGCAAAGAAAATTCTCCGATATGGATATTTTTGGCCAGAAATTAATCGAGATGCTGCAGATTACTCTCGAAAATGTGACAGATGTCAAAGATTTGCCAAAATTCCTAGAGCACCTTCTACTGAGCTCACACAAATGACCAGTCCGTGGCCGTTTGCGATTTGGGGAATAGATTTGATCGGACCTTTACCAACCGCCAAATCTGGAATCAAATATGCCATTGTTGCTGTAGATTATTTCACTAAATGGGCTGAAGCTGAACCATTGGCAACTATCACCTCCAAAAAGATGATAAATTTTGTGACTAAGAATATCATTTGCAGATACGGTGTGCCTCAGAAAATAATCACAGACAATGGTACTCAGTTTGAAAGCGAGGAATTCCAGGATTTTTGCAAGCGATTCAAAATCCAGAAAAGCTTTTCGGCAGTAGCTCATCCGCAGGCAAACGGGCAAGTGGAAGCAGTGAACAAGATCATCAAATCAACCATCAAAAAGCAACTCGAAAGAGCAAAAGGTGGTTGGGTCGATAAACTACCGCTTGCACTATGGGCATACAGAACTACTCACAAAACTGCAACTGGGCATACTCCTTTTTCGTTAGCATACGGATCGGAAGCAATGATCCCGGTTGAAACAGAGGTCCCTTCACACAGAAGAATCCATTTCAATCAAGCAGAAAATGAAAAGCTGCAACTTGAAGCGCTGGATCTCCTTGATGAAAAAAGAGATGAAGCTAACCTCAGAGTTGCAGCTCATCAGCAAAGGATAGCCAGACATTTCAATTCCAAAGTTCGTCAACGCAGCTTTGAAATTGGAGATCTAGTCCTAAAAAGAATTATGACAGCGACAGGTGTGTTTGGGCCAAATTGGGAAGGACCGTATGTGATAGGTCAGAAACTTCTTGACGGCACATTCAAGCTCACCACAGTTGATGGAGATCAAATTCCAAGGGCATGGAACAGCAATCACTTGCGTCCATACTTTACTTGAAAATTTTGTTGAAACATTGTAAAAAGAATTATGAATGTATGATTCCTGTAATTGAAAGCAATTGTGAAACTGATGCAAGTAAATAATGAAAGAATATAAAGTGGATGTAGGCCCAATTTCATGGCCGAACCACTATAAATCTTGTGTTCCTTATTATCATTATATGTTTGCTTTGTTTTCGATATAAAAATACACAAAATGTATTGCTGAAATATCGATTTAAATTTTTGCAGACAGTGGAGATAAAACTTGCGCATAATAAGACCGAGCGATTCTCACCATCATTCAACAAACAAATTTCAAGTCACAAAGACCCCGAATTCAAATCCTAGATAGGAAATGCTTCAATTGAACGGCTAATGATTTCGATAGGAACGAGCCCTTGCTGATAAATTGAGATTGTTTAAACAAACAAACATCCAATTAGGAAGCTAGTGCCCGTTCTCACGAACTTGCCTGGCAATGAAGTACACTTCCTTGGATTAAACAAGCCACTTGTGAAAAAAAAGGGGATCGCTGAAAAGGCATAAGCAAGTGAACAGAGGAACAACCAAAGCTACCATCATCGCCACAAGTCCTCTTCGGAGGCACAACTCTTCGGATAATAAAAGACCTCTAATGGGTCATATGCCACAAAAAAGAAAGTTCTCTACTCAACAAAAAAGATTGGAGGAGTCATGACCCTCCAACCATGAGAGAGTAACTTCCAGGCGATGAAAACCCTCTCTGAGGCCCATTTCACCAGGAGTTGAAGTGTTATAACCGCTCTTCGGGATTTCACTTCACCAGAGTTGAAATGTAAACAAAATAAAAGCCCTCTTCGGAGGCCCATTTCACCAGGAGTTGAAGTGTTATAACCGCTCTTCGGGATTTCACTTCACCAGAGTTGAAATGTAAACAAAATAAAAGCCCTCTTCGGAGGCCCATTTCGCCAGGAGTTGAAGTGTAGCAGCCGCTCTTCGGAATTTCACTTCACCAAAGTTGAAATGTAAAAACAAAGACCTTCTTGAAAGCACACGTTTCACCGAGATTGAAATAAAACTTCCAAGTGTTGAAACGTGAAAAGGCTTTCTTCAAAGGCACAACTCTTTGGGGGTACACGTTTCACCAAGATTGAAATAAAACTTCCAAGTGTTGGAACGTGAGAAATCCCTCCTCAGAGGTACAACCCCCTCCCGGGAACACAATTAAGAAAAAAGACCTCTTTGGAAACCCACGTTTCACCGAGATTGAAATAAAACTTCCAAGTGTTGAAACGTGAAAAGGATTTCTAAAGCATAACTCTTTGGAGGTACACGTTTCACCGAGATTGAAATAAAACTTCCAAAGTGTTGAAACGTAAAAAAAAAATCCCTCCTCAGAGGTACAACTTTCTATAAAAAAAAAAAAAAAAAAAAAAAATCCTCATCAAAAGCGTACTTTAACTTTCAAAGGAAAAGTAATTTGCCTACTGTGGGAAATGATCGTAAAAAGAAAAGAAGTTAAAGTACCCTTGAGAGGTCCACTTTACCACATAGAGGAATTCACTTGATGAGATATGCACATAAGCAAAAGAAAAAAGTGATTTCTTCGAACGACCAAGCGTAAAAACTTATACGAAGGGAGTTGTACTCTATAAAATTTTCTTTAAAGAATAAAATAATTATTCTTTAGCAAATAAGAGTGTAAGTCCCCTCGAGGTATAGAATATTGCAGCATACTTATGGAATGGGGGCAATATAGTATAATTACACACAATATGGTATAACTAAACCAGCAAAAGGTAACGCTCAAGTAACATACCATAAGCTCGCTGCAATATCAAATAAACTCATGCCAAAACAAATAACAAATGTATTCTTTAATTCAAACAAAAGTTTGTACAAACGAGGAATCATTTTATTCAAGGAATCATTTTATTCAATTACAACGCAGGTACAGGTTTCAAAATAAAGAAAAGCGGGGGCCGGTACCCGCACAATTCTCGGCCAGTACATGCAAAACACAAAAAAACTAGAAACTGAAGATCTTCACTTCTTTTTGCTGCCTTTAGACCCTTTACCCGGCCGAATGATCAGCTTTTCAGGTCGACCAGTGGGTATAAGGGAGGAAGGAGAGGTAGGCGCAGCTGGCCCAACTTCTGGCTCCTCTTCAGTGGCAGTGATTATCTTCCCTCTCCTCCTTGATGCTCCTTGCTTCCTTCTCCTCTTTGAGGAAGACTCACTTCCTGGAGTGGCAAGTTTAGATAAAGTTATATCGTCAGAAGGAGTCCGCTCCGGAGATATGTCACCTCCCTCAAGTCCCTCATCTTTTTGCTCTTGCGAAGCAACGGGATCATCCAGGCCATGGAGAGCTTCTATTTGTTCTTCTTGTGACCCAGGTTGAGAAGCAGAGGGAGGCGCCACTTGAAGAGATGGAGGAAGGATCACCGGGGGAGAAGAAGCTTGAGTTTGACTCGGTGCTTTCTCTACAAAGGAGAAAAAACTTAAAATATCAGTATCTTTCGAAAAGAGAGGGGATGACGGCTCATCAAAAGTCGGGAATTCATTGACATTTGAAAAATAATCAAGAAGATCGTCAAGTTCACAAGGAGCGAACGAGCAGTTCACCACTTGAGCTGGTCCGGTGTCAAGTTTACCTGGGGTAGTTGGATCTCTGAGGCTGGTTTCATATCGCTGTGCTTCGTTGCTTTCACCACCTTCATCCCCGCCTTGTGCACCTGTAGTTTCAGTTACTGTCTTAGTTGCAGGCGGAGTAGAGGAGCTAGAACCCGTGATGTCAACCACAGGAGAAACTGGAGGATGGACAGAGGAAATAAGCGTTAATTCCTTTCCAGAACATTCCTCTTCCGCCATTCCAGTTCTCATCCTGGCAAGTTGTTCTCGCCCCTTCGCAAGAGCAGCGCGAGCTCCCTCATCCAGGTAACGCGCCTCAAAATCTTCATCGCCATACCCGGCGTCTTTAAACATGTTAAGAGCAGCTTCCCACACCTCGGCCAGGGTGATTTCATACTTAGGACCAAGAAAAGAGAGGCTGCCGCGTCCCAAGACACAATGTAAATAAAAATCGAATAAAGTCGAATTGATATCGTTTTCCATGGTCTGAGCAGTTTCTTCGGCTGCAATTTTGCCAGCCATGGCCTCATCTCGATCTTTTTCGGTCTGAGCAAGTTGGGCTTTTAGCGCTTCAATCTCCATGTCCCGGGCGCTCAGTTTATTCTGCAGCTGGGTGACATCAGTGCGGTGGTTCTCTACAGCTTGTTCCAACCTCTCAGCTTTAGCTTCAGCGTCCCTCTGGCTGGCGTGCGCATCTCGCACTTGTTTTTGCAATACCTCTTCTCTTTGGGTGTAAGTATTAGTAGAAGAGGCAAGATCATCTTTGAGCTGCTTTACTTCAGCTTCGAGTTTTTCATTGTATTCGGCTATCTCCTTCATCTCAGTGTTGTGTTGATCAAGAATCTTCTGCCATTCTGATTTGTCATTTTCCATGGTCAGCATTGCTTCGATGTTAGCCCGATTAACTCTTTGAAGTTCATCAACCAGCTTTTGCCATCCAGACATTCTATCGATATCAAGCTTGACAGCATCGAGATTTCTGTACATAGCTTCTTTGTCGATGGGGACCAAATCAAGGTCGAAGCGTACCCCCCTCAAACACCAGTTCGGGAATCGGCTCTGCAAAGTCGGGGGGCCCCTTTCAACATGGTATGAAGGCCTGTTGAGAAGTGTTTGGATGGCACTTCCTTCAAGAGCAGGAGATTTGGAAGGGATGTCAATAGAAACTGAGGCACCAGGTCTCTCAGATGTCACGGGCACGTGCTCCTCGCCAAGTTTGGTCCGCTTTCTCGAATCCTCAATATGGCTCTTCCCCCTATCATCGTGCGTTTTACGTTTATGGGAATCATCATCCCTTGGGAAAGATTCATGTCGCGTGCCCGCTCCCTCATGACGTTCTTCATACCTTCTCCTCTCTTCAGCTTTTCGCGCAGCTCTCTGCTCATTGGTCTCTCTGGGATCGGTATAGTATTGCTTGTAATCATAGCTGCCACGCCCTCCATAGCGTCGAAAGTCTTTGTAATAAGAACCGCTGCCGCTGCGCCCCATAGAGGAATCTGAAAAGGCAAAAATAGCAAGTCTTAGAAACTTCCGGAGAAAAGAAGTTAAATGTGAACAAATGCCAAAAAATCCTAAGTGTTGTGTGATGTGCAAGCTACGCGCATTAAGCTACAAACCACTCATTGGTGTAGGGGTGATGATAGCTTGGGTATGAGGAGTTGGTGTTTGTGTTGGTGTTAGTCGAAGAAGGGACGTCGCCTCAACTATAGGAGAGATAGTTTTAGACACGTCATCTCTAAAAAGCTCCTGTGAGGTCACTATTATGTCGCTCAACCCATCATAAACATCGTCACCATCATGCTCGGTGAGACTTGTTTTCTCAATTCCTACATCAGCTAATCCCCCGAGAGGCTGTGAAGGTTCTTCTTCTTCCTCGATCGGGGCAAGCACCGTCTTACTGGATGACCCCATAATGTCGGTAGAAGTGGAACACTTCACCAATGAAGCTTCAATATTAGACTCTTTTGATGCGAGTTGTTCGACAGTAACCGGGGCGTCAGGAGTTTTCGTCGGGGAATCGGGAACTTCTGTTGGAACTTCATGAGCATGCGTAGAACGAGAAGCATGTAGAAGCCCGTATTGGTGTAAAAATTCATCCTTCAGCAGAAATTTTATGCTCCTTTCTTCCGCAGCCACGGCACTCAACCTCTCGAAAACTTGTTTATGAATCGGATCTCTAGAAGGGAGAGGAAGTGCTGAAAAGAGCAAAGAATGAAGTTAGCAACTGAAAGTTCGGATCTCGGAAAAAGTTTCAAAAACGAAAAAATGGAAACACTAGTCTTACTTCCTATTCTCCAGATGGCATAAAAACCTGGAGGGCAACGAGCATAAAAGAACTGAGTCAAAAACCCGTGTGCACTCTCGGGCAAATCTAAAATGAGTTTGCGATTTCTCGCACCTCTCACAAGAATGATAGAAGGATGGTCTTTATTTTTCGCAAATGTGCATAAATAGCAGATTTCCTCAAAGCTAGGGAGGCGATCAAGCGTCTTCCTGAATAGCACGCCCAACCCCATCAAGATGGCATAACCATTGGGGTGCAGTTGAAAGGGAGATATAGTTAACCGAAGAAGGGTTTGTCGAAGAAATTCGTTAAAAGGAGGAATCGCTCCGCTTGAGCACATTTGGCGATTAACGGCAACAAAACCGTGAGGTGGTCGGTCAGCAAAGTCATTAGGTCCGGGAAGTAGAGCATCTGCTTCGGCAATGCCAAACTGGATGCATAATTGGCGAAAAGCCTTGTGGTTCAGAGTGGTTGGCATTCTCTCTGGAGGATCGATCAATTGGTTAGCAACTGGAAAAATCTCCCCAGTTTGTCCTGCTTCTTCTAGTTGAGAAGTCATTCTACACAAGGAACTGGATATTCAAATGTGAAGGTGCACGTTTCCTAAAAGTATGAAGTGTTGTGTAGCAACTAATAAAATAACAAGTAAATATAACTGAAATCAAACTAATTGATGAATGTCAATTATAGAGCTTCAGAACTTGTTATTATAAGGGCAAGTACAGTATTGAGGCAAATAAGTCAGCTTTAGTTGATTACTTTAACACTGCTTTAATACTTCACTTGAACTTGTTAATTCACAACATTTCATTCACATAAATTCATGTAAGCTAATTGTTTCTTGTTTACTAATCTGTCGTTTGGATGTGGGCAGTCAACGACAGTATGTTCGTCCTATTTTTCTGCAAATACTGTATTTAACAAGTTGACAGGTTCAAAGGTTAAAATAATCTGCAAAGAAGTACAACAAAATTCATATCCATGCAACTTAGTCAAATTTTTTATGGAAATTTTTACAAGTCCTAGGTCGCCCAACGACCTAGTATAGGTCGAAGCTCTTATTAGGTCGCACTATGCAAGCTGAAAGGTCCATAACAATGCAAATCTGTTCAAAGTTCAAACTCGGCAGCGACCTATCCAAGTGCAAACCATCCAAGTGCAAACCATCCAAGTGCTAGGTCGGCAACAACCTAACTTCTATGCCACAGGAATTTAAGTCCTAGGTCGGCCGCAGCCAAACCAACCCAGCAGTTCAAACTTAAGGCAATGCGCTTTCGCTTAAGTCCTAGGTCGCAAAAGCCCTAGGTAGCAAGGTTTTATAGGTCGCACAGGTTCATGGGTTAGTTCGGGCATGATTTTAAGCAAGTTCCAGATCAAACTTAAAAAACTCGCTTCCCTCTGCACTTTCTTCCCCCATAACCCATTAACCCGTTATCACTCACGTGCTACCACACCATCCTCCCTGGTAACCCATTAACCCGCTAGCACCTCAAAGCCTTCTTCATTTCTTCCCCAGTTGTAAGTCGGCCGGTTCGAAGTACTGCAATTCCCCATTATCCTCCTACATCATCACGAATTATCCAAAAATCCAATCCAAAACACCCCAAATTCATCATAAACCTGACGCGCTAGCATATTCACAGGGATCGCGGCAAAAAACTCAATAAAAATTGATCTAATCATAGTTTGTTTAAAAAAAAAAACAGTGCATGAAATTGCATTAGGAACAAAGAATGCAACGCCTGCGATTTGATGGTAATCGAGTTATGATAAGGTTCACTTACGTAATCTGGTGATAGGATAATTGATGATGAAGTTGTTGGAGTTGTATTTGAAGGCTCAAAGGTTTGTTAATGGCGGAATGGAGGCTAAAGCAGATAGTGAGAAGAAGGAGCGACCTAGGTTATTTATATTCCAGAGTAACAAAACACGAACCGGTGCCACGGACCTAACCTCTTCCTTAGGTCGGATGCGACCTAGCAATCCTTCAGAGCACGAGTTAAGAAAGTCGAAGCACACGACCTATGGTTTAGTCG